>CAXAJV010000495.1:1325000-2650000 GCA_963969225.1 Xylocopa violacea
TCGTAATATAATCTAACCTAACCCAACCTATCATGTCGGCGGTAATTTTTGAAAACATTCCTTGCGAGTTGGCCTCTACGTCTCCGTGGGACCTTTATATACATCTATAACGTAATATAACCTAACCTAACCCAACCCAACATCTCGGCGCTAATATTTGACAACATACCTGGCGAGTTGGCCTCTACGTCTCCGTGGGACCTTTATATACATCAATAACGTAATATAACCTAACCTAACCCAACTTAACATCTCGGCGGTAATATTTGATCACATTCCTGGCTTGTTGGCCTCTGCGTCTCCGCGGGACCTTTAAATACATCTATAACGTAACATAACCTAACCTAACCCAACCTAACATCTCGGCGGTAATATTTGAACACATTCCTGGCTTGTTGGCCTCTACGTCTCCGTGGGACCTTTATATACATCTATAACGTAATATAACCTAACCTAATCCAACCTAACATCTCGGCGGTAATATTTGACAACATTCCTGGCGAGTTGGCGTCTCCGTCTCCGTGGGACCTTTATATACATCACTAACGTAATATAACCTAACCTAACCCAACCTAACATCTCGGCGGTAATATTTGACAACATTCCTGGCGAGTTGGCCTCTACGTCTCGGTTTGACCTTCATATACATCAATATCGTAATATAATCTAACCTAACCCAACCTATCATGTCGGCGGTAATTTTTGAAAACATTCCTGGCGAGTTGGCCTCTACGTCTCCGTGGGACCTTTATATACATCTATAACGTAATATAACCTAACCTAACCCAACCTATCATCTCGGCGCTAATATTTGACAACATACCTGGCGAGTTGGCCTCTACGTCTCCGTGGGACCTTTATATAAATCAATAACGTAATATAACCTAACCTAAACCAACCTAACATCTCGGCGGTAGTATTTGAAAACATACCTGGCGAGTTGGCCTCTACGTCTCCGTGGGATCTTTTTATACATCAATAACGTAATATAACCTAACCTAACCGAACCTAACATCTCGGCGGTAATATTTGAAAACATACCTGGCGGGTTGGCCTCTACGTCTCCGTGGGACCTTTATATACATCAATAACGTAATATAACCTAACCTAACCCAACCTAACATCTCGGCGGTAATATTTGATCACATTCCTGGCTTGTTGGCCTCTACGTCTCCGCGGGACCTTTAAATACATCTATAACGTAATATAACCTAACCTAACCCAACCTAACATCTCGGCGGTAATATTTGAAAACACTCCTGGCGAGTTGGCCTCTACGTCTCCGCGGGACCTTTATATACATCAATAACGTAATATAACCTAACCTAACCCAACCTAACATCTCGGCGGTAATATTTGGAAACATTCCTGCGAGTTGGCCTCTACGTCTCCGTGGGACCTTTATATACATCTATAACGTAATATAACCTAACCTAACCCAACCTATCATCTCGGCGCTAACGTTTGACAGCATTCCTGGCGATTTGGCCTCTACGTCTCCGTGAGAGCTTCATATACATCTATAACGTAATATAACCTAACCTAACCCAACCTAACATATCGGCGGTAATATTTGAACACATTCCTGGCTTGTTGGCCTCTACGTCTTCGTGGGACCTTTATATACATCTATAACGTTATATAATCTAACCTAACCCAACCTAACATCTCGGCGGTAATATTTGACGACATTCCTGGCGAGTTGGCCTTTACGTCTCCGTGCGACCTTTATATACATCAATAACGTAATATAACCTAACCTAACCCAACCTAACATCTCGGCGGTAATATTTGACAACATTCCTGGCGAGTTGGCCTCTACGTCTCGGTTTGACCTTCATATACATCAATATCGTAATATAATCTAACCTAACCCAACCTATCATGTCGGCGGTAATTTTTGAAAACATTCCTGGCGAGTTGGCCTCTACGTCTCCGTGGGACCTTTATATACATCTATAACGTAATATAACCTAACCTAAACCAACCTATCATCTCGGCGCTAATATTTGACAACATACCTGGCGAGTTGGCCTCTACGTCTCCGTGGGACCTTTATATACATCAATAACGTAATATAACCTAACCTAACCCAACCTGACATCTCGGCGGTAATATTTGAAAATATTCATGGCGAGTTGGCCTCTACGTCTCCGTGGGACATTTATATACATCAATAACGTAATATAACCTAACCTAACCCAACCTAACATCTCGGCGGTAATATTTGACAACATTCCTGGCGAGTTGGCTTCTCCGTCTCCGTGGGACCTTTATATACATCAATAACGTAATATAACCTAACCTAACGCAACCCAACATCTCGGCGGTAATATTTGAAAACATACCTGGCGAGTTGGCCTCTACGTCTCCGTGGGACCTTTATATACATCAATAACGTAATATAACCTAACCTAACCCAACTTAACATCTCGGCGGTAATATTAGACAACATTCCTGGCTTGTTGGCCTCTGCGTCTCCGCGGGACCTTTAAATACATCTATAACGTAACATAACCTAACCTAACCCAACCTAACATCTCGGCGGTAATATTTGAACACATTCCTGGCTTGTTGGCCTCTACGTCTCCGTGGGACCTTTATATACATCTATAACGTAATATAACCTAACCTAACCCAACCTATCATCTCGGCGCTAATATTTGAAAACATTCATGGCGAGTTGGCCTCTACGTCTCCGTGGTACATTTATATACATCAATAACGTAATATAACCTAACCTAACCCAACCTAACATCTCGGCGGTAATATTTGACAACATTCCTGGCGAGTTGGCTTCTCCGTCTCCGTGGGACCTTTATATACATCAATAACGTAATATAACCTAACCTAACGCAACCCAACATCTCGGCGGTAATATTTGAAAACATACCTGGCGAGTTGGCCTCTACGTCTCCGTGGGACCTTTATATACATCAATAACGTAATATAACCTAACCTAACCCAACTTAACATCTCGGCGGTAATATTTGATCACATTCCTGGCTTGTTGGCCTCTGCGTCTCCGCGGGACCTTTAAATACATCTATAACGTAACATAACCCAACCTAACCCAACCTAACATCTCGGCGGTAATATTTGACAACATTCCTGGCGAGTTGGCCTCTACGTCTCGGTTTGACCTTCATATACATCAATATCGTAATATAATCTAACCTAACCCAACCTATCATGTCGGCGGTAATTTTTGAAAACATTGCTGGCGAGTTGGCCTCTACGTCTCCGTGGGACCTTTATATACATCTATAACGTAATATAACCTAACCTAACCCAACCTATTATCTCGGCGCTAATATTTGACAACATACCTGGCGAGTTGGCCTCTACGTCTCCGTGGGACCTTTATATACGTCAATAACGTAATATAACCTAACCTAACCCAACCTATCATCTCGGCGGTAATATTAGACAACATTCCTGGCGAGTTGGCCTCTACGTCTCCGTGGGACATTTATATACATCTATAACGTAATATAACCTAACCTAACCCAACCTAACATTTCGGCGGTAATATTTGACAACATTCCTAGCGAGTTGGCGTCTCCGTCTCCGTGGGACCTTTATATACATCAATAACGTAATATAACCTAACCTAACCCAACCTAACATCTCGGCGGTAATATTTGACAACATTCCTGGCGAGTTGGCCTCTACGTCTCGGTTTGACATTCATATACATCAATATCGTAATATAATCTAACCTAACCCAACCTATCATGTCGGCGGTAATTTTTGAAAACATTCCTTGCGAGTTGGCCTCTACGTCTCCGTGGGACCTTTATATACATCTATAACGTAATATAACCTAACCTAACCCAACCCAACATCTCGGCGGTAATATTTGAACACATTCCTGGCTTGTTGGCCTCTACGTCTCCGTGGGACCTTTATATACATCTATAACGTAATATAACCTAACCTAATCCAACCTAACATCTCGGCGGTAATATTTGACAACATTCCTGGCGAGTTGGCGTCTCCGTCTCCGTGGGACCTTTATATACATCACTAACGTAATATAACCTAACCTAACCCAACCTAACATCTCGGCGGTAATATTTGACAACATTCCTGGCGAGTTGGCCTCTACGTCTCGGTTTGACCTTCATATACATCAATATCGTAATATAATCTAACCTAACCCAACCTATCATGTCGGCGGTAATTTTTGAAAACATTCCTGGCGAGTTGGCCTCTACGTCTCCGTGGGACCTTTATATACATCTATAACGTAATATAACCTAACCTAACCCAACCTATCATCTCGGCGCTAATATTTGACAACATACCTGGCGAGTTGGCCTCTACGTCTCCGTGGGACCTTTATATAAATCAATAACGTAATATAACCTAACCTAAACCAACCTAACATCTCGGCGGTAGTATTTGAAAACATACCTGGCGAGTTGGCCTCTACGTCTCCGTGGGATCTTTTTATACATCAATAACGTAATATAACCTAACCTAACCGAACCTAACATCTCGGCGGTAATATTTGAAAACATACCTGGCGGGTTGGCCTCTACGTCTCCGTGGGACCTTTATATACATCAATAACGTAATATAACCTAACCTAACCCAACCTAACATCTCGGCGGTAATATTTGATCACATTCCTGGCTTGTTGGCCTCTACGTCTCCGCGGGACCTTTAAATACATCTATAACGTAATATAACCTAACCTAACCCAACCTAACATCTCGGCGGTAATATTTGAAAACACTCCTGGCGAGTTGGCCTCTACGTCTCCGCGGGACCTTTATATACATCAATAACGTAATATAACCTAACCTAACCCAACCTAACATCTCGGCGGTAATATTTGGAAACATTCCTGCGAGTTGGCCTCTACGTCTCCGTGGGACCTTTATATACATCTATAACGTAATATAACCTAACCTAACCCAACCTATCATCTCGGCGCTAACGTTTGACAGCATTCCTGGCGATTTGGCCTCTACGTCTCCGTGAGAGCTTCATATACATCTATAACGTAATATAACCTAACCTAACCCAACCTAACATATCGGCGGTAATATTTGAACACATTCCTGGCTTGTTGGCCTCTACGTCTTCGTGGGACCTTTATATACATCTATAACGTTATATAATCTAACCTAACCCAACCTAACATCTCGGCGGTAATATTTGACGACATTCCTGGCGAGTTGGCCTTTACGTCTCCGTGCGTCCTTTATATACATCAATAACGTAATATAACCTAACCTAACCCAACCTAACATCTCGGCGGTAATATTTGACAACATTCCTGGCGAGTTGGCCTCTACGTCTCGGTTTGACCTTCATATACATCAATATCGTAATATAATCTAACCTAACCCAACCTATCATGTCGGCGGTAATTTTTGAAAACATTCCTGGCGAGTTGGCCTCTACGTCTCCGTGGGACCTTTATATACATCTATAACGTAATATAACCTAACCTAAACCAACCTATCATCTCGGCGCTAAAATTTGACAACATACCTGGCGAGTTGGCCTCTACGTCTCCGTGGGACCTTTATATACATCAATAACGTAATATAACCTAACCTAACCCAACCTAACATCTCGGCGGTAATATTTGAAAATATTCATGGCGAGTTGGCCTCTACGTCTCCGTGGGACATTTATATACATCAATAACGTAATATAACCTAACCTAACCCAACCTAACATCTCGGCGGTAATATTTGACAACATTCCTGGCGAGTTGGCTTCTCCGTCTCCGTGGGACCTTTATATACATCAATAACGTAATATAACCTAACCTAACGCAACCCAACATCTCGGCGGTAATATTTGAAAACATACCTGGCGAGTTGGCCTCTACGTCTCCGTGGGACCTTTATATACATCAATAACGTAATATAACCTAACCTAACCCAACCTAACATCTCGGCGGTAATATTTGATCACATTCCTGGCTTGTTGGCCTCTGCGTCTCCGCGGGACCTTTAAATACATCTATAACGTAACATAACCTAACCTAACCCAACCTAACATCTCGGCGGTAATATTTGAACACATTCCTGGCTTGTTGGCCTCTACGTCTCCGTGGGACCTTTATATACATCTATAACGTAATATAACCTAACCTAACCCAACCTATCATCTCGGCGCTAATATTTGAAAACATTCATGGCGAGTTGGCCTCTACGTCTCCGTGGTACATTTATATACATCAATAACGTAATATAACCTAACCTAACCCAACCCAACATCTCGGCGGTAATATTTGAAAACATACCTGGCGAGTTGGCCTCTACGTCTCCGTGGGACCTTTATATACATCAATAACCTAATATAACCTAACCTAACCCAACTTAACATCTCGGCGGCAATATTTGATCACATTCCTGGCTTGTTGGCCTCTGCGTCTCCGCGGGACCTTCAAATACATCTATAACGTAACATAACCTAACCTAACCCAACCTAACATCTCGGCGGTAATATTTGACAACATTCCTGGCGAGTTGGCTTCTCCGTCTCCGTGGGACCTTTATATACATCAATAACGTAATATAACCTAACCTAACGCAACCCAACATCTCGGCGGTAATATTTGAAAACATACCTGGCGAGTTGGCCTCTACGTCTCCGTGGGACCTTTATATACATCAATAACGTAATATAACCTAACCTAACCCAACTTAACATCTCGGCGGTAATATTTGATCACATTCCTGGCTTGTTGGCCTCTGCGTCTCCGCGGGACCTTTAAATACATCTATAACGTAACATAACCTAACCTAACCCAACCTAACATCTCGGCGGTAATATTTGACAACATTCCTGGCGAGTTGGCCTCTACGTCTCGGTTTGACCTTCATATACATCAATATCGTAATATAATCTAACCTAACCCAACCTATCATGTCGGCGGTAATTTTTGAAAACATTCCTGGCGAGTTGGCCTCTACGTCTCCGTGGGACCTTTATATACATCTATAACGTAATATAACCTAACCTAACCCAACCTATCATCTCGGCGCTAATATTTGACAACATACCTGGCGAGTTGGCCTCTACGTCTCCGTGGGACCTTTATATACGTCAATAACGTAATATAACCTAACCTAACCCAACCTATCATCTCGGCGGTAATATTAGACAACATTCCTGGCGAGTTGGCCTCTACGTCTCCGTGGGACATTTATATACATCTATAACGTAATATAACCTAACCTAAACCAACCTAACATTTCGGCGGTAATATTTGACAACATTCCTAGCGAGTTGGCGTCTCCGTCTCCGTGGGACCTTTATATACATCAATAACGTAATATAACCTAACCTAACCCAACCTAACATCTCGGCGGTAATATTTGACAACATTCCTGGCGAGTTGGCCTCTACGTCTCGGTTTGACCTTCATATACATCAATATCGTAATATAATCTAACCTAACCCAACCTATCATGTCGGCGGTAATTTTTGAAAACATTCCTGGCGAGTTGGCCTCTACGTCTCCGTGGGACCTTTATATACATCTATAACGTAATATAACCTAACCTAACCCAACCTATCATCTCGGCGCTAATATTTGACAACATACCTGGCTAGTTGGCCTCTACGTCTCCGTGGGACCTTTATATACATCAATAACGTAATATAACCTAACCTAAACCAACCTATCATCTCGGCGCTAATGTTTGACAACATTCCTGGCGAGTTGGCCTCTACGTCTCCGTGGGACCTTTATATACATCTATAACGTTATGTAATCTAACCTAACCCAACCTAACATCTCGGCGGTAATATTTGATCACATTCCTGGCTTGTTGGCCTCTACGTCTGCGTGGGACGTTTAAATACATCTATAACGTAATATAACCTAACCTAACCCAACCTATCATCTCGGCGCTAATGTTTGACAACATTCCTGGCGAGTTGGCCTCTACGTCTCCGCGGGACCTTTATATACATCAATAACGTAATATAACCTAACCTAACCCAACCTAACATCTCGGCGGTAGTATTTGAAAACATACCTGGCGAGTTGGCCTCTACGTCTCCGTGGGATCTTTTTATACATCAATAACGTAATATAACCTAACCTAACCGAACCTAACATCTCGGCGGTAATATTTGAAAACATACCTGGCGGGTTGGCCTCTACGTCTCCGTGGGACCTTTATATACATCAATAACGTAATATAACCTAACCTAACCCAACCTAACATCTCGGCGGTAATATTTGATCACATTCCTGGCTTGTTGGCCTCTACGTCTCCGCGGGACCTTTAAATACATCTATAACGTAATATAACCTAACCTAACCCAACCTAACATCTCGGCGGTAATATTTGAAAACACTCCTGGCGAGTTGGCCTCTACGTCTCCGCGGGACCTTTATATACATCAATAACGTAATATAACCTAACCTAACCCAACCTAACATCTCGGCGGTAATATTTGGAAACATTCCTGCGAGTTGGCCTCTACGTCTCCGTGGGACCTTTATATACATCTATAACGTAATATAACCTAACCTAACCCAACCTATCATCTCGGCGCTAACGTTTGACAGCATTCCTGGCGATTTGGACTCTACGTCTCCGTGAGAGCTTCATATACATCAATAACGAAATATAACCTAACCTAACCCAACCTATCATCTCGGCGGTAATATTTGACAACATTCCTGGCGAGTTGGCCTCTACGTCTCCGTGGGACATTTATATACATCAATATCGTAATATAACCTAACCTAACCCAACCTAACATCTCGGCGGTAATATTTGACAACATTCCTGGCGAGTTGGCTTCTCCGCCTCCGTGGGACCTTTATATACATCAATAACGTAATATAACCTAACCTAACCCAACCCAACATCTCGGCGGTAATATTTGAAAACATACCTGGCGAGTTGGCCTCTACGTCTCCGTGGGACCTTTATATACATCTATAACGTAATATAACCTAACCTAACCCAACCTAACATCTCGGCGGTAATATTTGAACACATTCCTGGCTTGTTGGCCTCTACGTCTTCGTGGGACCTTTATATACATCTATAACGTTATATAATCTAACCTAACCCAACCTAACATCTCGGCGGTAATATTTGACGACATTCCTGGCGAGTTGGTCTTTACGTCTCCGTGCGACCTTTATATACATCAATAACGTAATATAACCTAACCTAACCCAACCTAACATCTCGGCGGTAATAATTGACAACATTCCTGGCGAGTTGGCTTCTCCGTCTCCGTGGGACCTTTATATACATCCATAACGTTATATAACCTAACCTAACCCAACCTAACATCTCGGCGGTAATATTTGAACACATTCCTGGCTTGTTGGCCTCTACGTCTCCGTGGGACCTTTATATACATCTATAACGTAATATAACTTAACCTAACCCAACCTAACATCTCGGCGGTAATATTTGACAACATTCCTGGCGAGTTGGCCTCTACGTCTCGGTTTGACCTTCATATACATCAATATCGTAATATAATCTAACCTAACCCAACCTATCATGTCGGCGGTAATTTTTGAAAACATTCCTGGCGAGTTGGCCTCTACGTCTCCGTGGGACCTTTATATACATCTATAACGTAATATAACCTAACCTAAACCAACCTATCATCTCGGCGCTAATATTTGACAACATACCTGGCGAGTTGGCCTCTACGTCTCCGTGGGACCTTTATATACATCAAAAACGTAATATAACCTAACCTAACCCAACCTAACATCTCGGCGGTAATATTTGAAAACATTCCTGGCGAGTTGGCCTCTACGTCTCCGTGGGAACTTTATATACATCTATAACGTAATATAACCTAACCCAACCCAACCTAACATCTCGGCGGTAATATTTGAAAACATTCATGGCGAGTTGGCCTCTACGTCTCCGTGGTACATTTATATACATCAATAACGTAATATAACCTAACCTAACCCAACCTAACATCTCGGCGGTAATATTTGAAAATATTCATGGCGAGTTGGCCTCTACGTCTCCGTGGTACATTTATATACATCAATAACGTAATATGACCTATCCTAACCCAAAATAACATCTCGGCGGTAATATTTGAAAACATTCATGGCGAGTTGGCTTCTACGTCTCCGTGGGATCTTTATATACATCTATAACGTAATATAACCTAACCTAACCCAACCTAACATCTCGGCGGTAATATTTGAACACATTCCTGGCTTGTTGGCCTCTACGTCTCCGTGGGACCTTTATATACTTCTATAACGTAATATAACCTAACCTAACCCAACCTAACATCTCGGCGGTAATATTTGACAACATTCCTGGCGAGTTGGCCTCTACGTCTCGGTTTGACCTTCATATACATCAATATCGTAATATAATCTAACCTAACCCAACCTATCATGTCGGCGGTAATTTTTGAAAACATTCCTGGCGAGTTGGCCTCTACGTCTCCGTGGGACCTTTATATACATCTATAACGTAATATAACCTAACCTAAACCAACCTATCATCTCGGCGCTAATATTTGACAACATACCTGGCGAGTTGGCCTCTACGTCTCCGTGGGACCTTTATATACATCAATAACGTAATATAACCTAACCTAACCCAACCTAACATCTCGGCGGTAATATTTGAAAATATTCATGGCGAGTTGGCCTCTACGTCTCCGTGGGACATTTATATACATCAATAACGTAATATAACCTAACCTAACCCAACCTAACATCTCGGCGGTAATATTTGACAACATTGCTGGCGAGTTGGCTTCTCCGTCTCCGTGGGACCTTTATATACATCAATAACGTAATATAACCTAACCTAACGCAACCCAACATCTCGGCGGTAATATTTGAAAACATACCTGGCGAGTTGGCCTCTACGTCTCCGTGGGACCTTTATATACATCAATAACGTAATATAACCTAACCTAACCCAACTTAACATCTCGGCGGTAATATTTGATCACATTCCTGGCTTGTTGGCCTCTGCGTCTCCGCGGGACCTTTAAATACATCTATAACGTAACATAACCTAACCTAACCCAACCTAACATCTCGGCGGTAATATTTGAACACATTCCTGGCTTGTTGGCCTCTACGTCTCCGTGGGACCTTTATATACATCTATAACGTAATATAACCTAACCTAACCCAACCTATCATCTCGGCGCTAATATTTGAAAACATTCATGGCGAGTTGGCCTCTACGTCTCCGTGGTACATTTATATACATCAATAACGTAATATAACCTAACCTAACCCAACCTAACATCTCGGCGGTAATATTTGATCACATTCCTGGCTTGTTGGCCTCTACGTCCCCGCGGGACCTTTAAATACATCTATAACGTAATATAACCTAACCTAATCCAGCCTAACATCTCGGCGGTAATATTTGAAAACATTCCTGGCGAGTTGGCCTCTACGTCTCCGTGGGAACTTTATATACATCTATAACGTAATATAACCTAACCTAACCCAACCTATCATCTCGGCGCTAACGTTTGACAGCATTCCTGGCGAGTTGGCCTCTACGTCTCCGTGAGAGCTTCATATACATCAATAACGAAATATAACCTAACCTAACCCAACCTATCATCTCGGCGGTAATATTAGACAACATTCCTGGCGAGTTGGCCTCTACGTCTCCGTGGGACATTTATATACATCAATAACGTAATATAACCTAACCTAACCCAACCCAACATCTCGGCGGTAATATTTGAAAACATACCTGGCGAGTTGGCCTCTACGTCTCCGTGGGACCTTTATATACATCAATAACCTAATATAACCTAACCTAACCCAACTTAACATCTCGGCGGCAATATTTGATCACATTCCTGGCTTGTTGGCCTCTGCGTCTCCGCGGGACCTTTAAATACATCTATAACGTAACATAACCTAACCTAACCCAACCTAACATCTCGGCGGTAATATTTGACAACATTCCTGGCGAGTTGGCTTCTCCGTCTCCGTGGGACCTTTATATACATCAATAACGTAATATAACCTAACCTAACGCAACCCAACATCTCGGCGGTAATATTTGAAAACATACCTGGCGAGTTGGCCTCTACGTCTCCGTGGGACCTTTATATACATCAATAACGTAATATAACCTAACCTAACCCAACTTAACATCTCGGCGGTAATATTTGATCACATTCCTGGCTTGTTGGCCTCTGCGTCTCCGCGGGACCTTTAAATACATGTATAACGTAACATAACCTAACCTAACCCAACCTAACATCTCGGCGGTAATATTTGACAACATTCCTGGCGAGTTGGCCTCTACGTCTCGGTTTGACCTTCATATACATCAATATCGTAATATAATCTAACCTAACCCAACCTATCATGTCGGCGGTAATTTTTGAAAACATTCCTGGCGAGTTGGCCTCTACGTCTCCGTGGGACCTTTATATACATCTATAACGTAATATAACCTAACCTAACCCAACCTATCATCTCGGCGCTAATATTTGACAACATACCTGGCGAGTTGGCCTCTACGTCTCCGTGGGACCTTTATATACATCAATAACGTAATATAACCTAACCTAAACCAACCTATCATCTCGGCGCTAATGTTTGACAACATTCCTGGCGAGTTGGCCTCTACGTCTCCGTGGGACCTTTATATACATCTATAACGTTATGTAATCTAACCTAACCCAACCTAACATCTCGGCGGTAATATTTGATCACATTCCTGGCTTGTTGGCCTCTATGTCTGCGTGGGACGTTTAAATACATCTATAACGTAATATAACCTAACCTAACCCAACCTATCATCTCGGCGCTAATGTTTGACAACATTCCTGGCGAGTTGGCCTCTACGTCTCCGCGGGACCTTTATATACATCAATAACGTAATATAACCTAACCTAACCCAACCTAACATCTCGGCGGTAGTATTTGAACACATTCCTGGCTTGTTGGCCTCTACGTCTCCGTGGGACCTTTATATACATCCATAACGTTATATAACCTAACCTAACCCAACCTAACATCTCGGCGGTAATATTTGACAACATTCCTGGCGAGTTGGCTTCTCCGTCTCCGTGGGATCTTTTTACACATCAATAACGTAATATAACCTAACCTAACCCAACCTATCATCTCGGCGGTAATATTTGAACACATTCCTGGCTTGTTGGCCTCTACGTCTCCGTGGGACCTTTATATACATCCATAACGTTATATAACCTAACCTAACCCAACCTAACATCTCGGCGGTAATATTTGACAACATTCCTGGCGAGTTGGCTTCTCCGTCACAGTGGGATCTTTTTACACATCAATAACGTAATATAACCTAACCTAACCCAACTTAACATCTCGGCGGTAATATTTGACAACATTCCTGGCGAGTTGGCTTCTCCGTCTCCGTGGGATCTTTTTACACATCAATAACGTAATATAACCTAACCTAACCCAACCTAACATCTCGGCGGTAATATTTGAACACATTCCTGGCTTGTTGGCCTCTACGTCTCCGTGGGACCTTTATATACATCCATAACGTAATATAACCTAACCTAACCCAACCTAACATCTCGGCGGTAATATTTGAAAATATTCATGGCGAGTTGGCCTCTACGTCTCCGTGGTACATTTATATACATCAATAACGTAATATAACCTAACCTAACCCAACCTAACATCTCGGCGGTAATATTTGAAAACATTCATGCCGAGTTGGCCTCTACGTCTCCGCGGGACGTTTAAATACATCTATAACGTAATATAACCTAACCTAACCCAACCTATCATCTTGGCGCTAATGTTTGACAACATTCCTGGCGAGTTGGGCTCTACTTCTCCGTGGGACCTTCATATACATCAATAACGAAATATAACCTAACCTAACCCAACCTAACATCTCGGCGGTAATATTTGAAAACATTCATGGCGAGTTGGCCTCTACGTCTCCGCGGGACCTTTAAATACATCTATAACGTAATATAACCTAACCTAACCCAACCTAACATCTCGGCGATAATATTTGAAAACATACATGGCGAGTTGGCCTCTACGTCTCCGTGGGAACTTTATATACATCTATAACGTAATATAACCTAACCTAACCCAACCTATCATCTCGGCGCTAACGTTTGACAGCATTCCTGGCGAGTTGGCCTCCACGTCTCCGTGAGAGCTTCATATACATCAATAACGAAATATAACCTAACCTAACCCAACCTATCATCTCGGCGGTAATATTTGACAACATTCCTGGCGAGTTGGCCTCTATGTCTCCGTGGGACCTTTATATACATCTATAACGTAATATAAGCTAACCTAACCCAACCTAACATCTCGGCGGTAATATTTGAACACATTCCTGGGTTGTTGGCCTCTACGTCTCCGTGGGACCTTTATATACATCCATAACGTTATATAACCTAACCTAACCCAACCTAACATCTCGGCGGTAATATTTGACAACATTCCTGGCGAGTTGGCTTCTCCGTCTCCGTGGGATCTTTTTACACATCAATAACGTAATATAACCTAACCTAACCCAACCTATCATCTCGGCGGTAATATTTGAACACATTCCTGGCTTGTTGGCCTCTACGTCTCCGTGGGACCTTTATATACATCCATAACGTTATATAACCTAACCTAACCCAACCTAACATCTCGGCGGTAATATTTGACAACATTCCTGGCGAGTTGGCTTCTCCGTCTCAGTGGGATCTTTTTACACATCAATAACGTAATATAACCTAACCTAACCCAACTTAACATCTCGGCGGTAATATTTGACAACATTCCTGGCGAGTTGGCTTCTCCGTCTCCGTGGGATCTTTTTACACATCAATAACGTAATATAACCTAACCTAACCCAACCTAACATCTCGGCGGTAATATTTGAACACATTCCTGGCTTGTTGGCCTCTACGTCTCCGTGGGACCTTTATATACATCCATAACGTTATATAACCTAACCTAACCCAACCTAACATCTCGGCGGTAATATTTGATCACATTCCTGGCTTGTTGGCCTCTACGTCTCCGCGGGACCTTTAAATACATCTATAACGTAATATAACCTAACCTAACCCAACCTAACATCTCGGCGGTAATATTTGAAAATACTCCTGGCGAGTTGGCATCTACGTCTCCGTGGGACCTTTATATACATCTATAACGTAATATAACCTAACCTAACCCAACATAACATCTCGGCGGTAATATTTGAAAACATTCATGGCGAGTTGGCCTCTACGTCTCCGTGGTACATTTATATACATCAATAACGTAATATAACCTAACCTAACCCAACCTAACATCTCGGCGGTAATATTTGAAAACATTCATGCCGAGTTGGCCTCTACGTCTCCGTGGTACATTTATATACATCAATAACGTAATACGACCTATCCCAACCCAAAATAACATCTCGGCGGTAATATTTGAAAACATTCATGGCGAGTTGGCCTCTACGTCTCCGTGGTACATTTATATACATCAATAACGTAATATGACCTATCCTAACCCAAAATAACATCTCGGCGGTAATATTTGAAAACATTCATGGCGAGTTGGTCTCTACGTCTCCGTGGGATCTTTATATACATCTATAACGTAATATAACCTAACCTAATCCAACCTAACATCTCGGCGGTAATATTTGAACACATTCCTGGCTTGTTGGCCTCTACGTCTCCGTGGGACCTTTATATACATCCATAACGTAATATAACCTAACCTAACCCAACCTAACATCTCGGCGGTAATATTTGAAAATATTCATGGCGAGTTGGCCTCTACGTCTCCGTGGTACATTTATATACATCAATAACGTAATATAACCTAACCTAACCCAACCTAACATCTCGGCGGTAATATTTGAAAACATTCATGCCGAGTTGGCCTCTACGTCTCCGCGGGACGTTTAAATACATCTATAACGTAATATAACCTAACCTAACCCAACCTATCATCTTGGCGCTAATGTTTGACAACATTCCTGGCGAGTTGGGCTCTACTTCTCCGTGGGACCTTCATATACATCAATAACGAAATATAACCTAACCTAACCCAACCTAACATCTCGGTGGTAATATTTGAAAACATTCATGGCGAGTTGGCCTCTACGTCTCCGCGGGACCTTTAAATACATCTATAACGTAATATAACCTAACCTAACCCAACCTAACATCTCGGCGATAATATTTGAAAACATTCATGGCGAGTTGGCCTCTACGTCTCCGTGGGAACTTTATATACATCTATAACGTAATATAACCTAACCTAACCCAACCTATCATCTCGGCGCTAACGTTTGACAGCATTCCTGGCGAGTTGGCCTCCACGTCTCCGTGAGAGCTTCATATACATCAATAACGAAATATAACCTAACCTAACCCAACCTATCATCTCGGCGGTAATATTTGACAACATTCCTGGCGAGTTGGCCTCTACGTCTCCGTGGGACCTTTATATACATCTATAACGTAATATAACCTAACCTAACCCAACCTAACATCTCGGCGGTAATATTTGAACACATTCCTGGCTTGTTGGCCTCTACGTCTCCGTGGGACCTTTATATACATCCATAACGTAATATAACCTAACCTAACCCAACCTAACATCTCGGCGGTAATATTTGAAAATATTCATGGCGAGTTGGCCTCTACGTCTCCGTGGTACATTTATATACATCAATAACGTAATATAACCTAACCTAACCCAACCTAACATCTCGGCGGTAATATTTGAAAACATTCATGCCGAGTTGGCCTCTACGTCTCCGCGGGACGTTTAAATACATCTATAACGTAATATAACCTAACCTAACCCAACCTATCATCTTGGCGCTAATGTTTGACAACATTCCTGGCGAGTTGGGCTCTACTTCTCCGTGGGACCTTCATATACATCAATAACGAAATATAACCTAACCTAACCCAACCTAACATCTCGGTGGTAATATTTGAAAACATTCATGGCGAGTTGGCCTCTACGTCTCCGCGGGACCTTTAAATACATCTATAACGTAATATAACCTAACCTAACCCAACCTAACATCTCGGCGATAATATTTGAAAACATTCATGGCGAGTTGGCCTCTACGTCTCCGTGGGAACTTTATATACATCTATAACGTAATATAACCTAACCTAACCCAACCTATCATCTCGGCGCTAACGTTTGACAGCATTCCTGGCGAGTTGGCCTCCACGTCTCCGTGAGAGCTTCATATACATCAATAACGAAATATAACCTAACCTAACCCAACCTATCATCTCGGCGGTAATATTTGACAACATTCCTGGCGAGTTGGCCTCTACGTCTCCGTGGGACCTTTATATACATCTATAACGTAATATAAGCTAACCTAACCCAACCTAACATCTCGGCGGTAATATTTGAACACATTCCTGGCTTGTTGGCCTCTACGTCTCCGTGGGACCTTTATATACATCCATAACGTTATATAACCTAACCTAACCCAACCTAACATCTCGGCGGTAATATTTGACAACATTCCTGGCGAGTTGGCTTCTCCGTCTCCGTGGGATCTTTTTACACATCAATAACGTAATATAACCTAACCTAACCCAACCTATCATCTCGGCGGTAATATTTGAACACATTCCTGGCTTGTTGGCCTCTACGTCTCCGTGGGACCTTTATATACATCCATAACGTTATATAACCTAACCTAACCCAACCTAACATCTCGGCGGTAATATTTGACAACATTCCTGGCGAGTTGGCTTCTCCGTCTCAGTGGGATCTTTTTACACATCAATAACGTAATATAACCTAACCTAACCCAACTTAACATCTCGGCGGTAATATTTGACAACATTCCTGGCGAGTTGGCTTCTCCGTCTCCGTGGGATCTTTTTACACATCAATAACGTAATATAACCTAACCTAACCCAACCTAACATCTCGGCGGTAATATTTGAACACATTCCTGGCTTGTTGGCCTCTACGTCTCCGTGGGACCTTTATATACATCCATAACGTTATATAACCTAACCTAACCCAACCTAACATCTCGGCGGTAATATTTGATCACATTCCTGGCTTGTTGGCCTCTACGTCTCCGCGGGACCTTTAAATACATCTATAACGTAATATAACCTAACCTAACCCAACCTAACATCTCGGCGGTAATATTTGAAAATACTCCTGGCGAGTTGGCATCTACGTCTCCGTGGGACCTTTATATACATCTATAACGTAATATAACCTAACCTAACCCAACCTAACATCTCGGCGGTAATATTTGAAAACATTCATGGCGAGTTGGCCTCTACGTCTCCGTGGTACATTTATATACATCAATAACGTAATATAACCTAACCTAACCCAACCTAACAGCTCGGCGGTAATATTTGAAAACATTCATGCCGAGTTGGCCTCTACGTCTCCGTGGTACATTTATATACATCAATAACGTAATACGACCTATCCCAACCCAAAATAACATCTCGGCGGTAATATTTGAAAACATTCATGGCGAGTTGGCCTCTACGTCTCCGTGGTACATTTATATACATCAATAACGTAATATGACCTATCCTAACCCAAAATAACATCTCGGCGGTAATATTTGAAAACATTCATGGCGAGTTGGCCTCTACGTCTCCGTGGGATCTTTATATACATCTATAACGTAATATAACCTAACCTAATCCAACCTAACATCTCGGCGGTAATATTTGAACACATTCCTGGCTTGTTGGCCTCTACGTCTCCATGGAACCTTTATATACATCCATAACGTAATATAACCTAACCTAACCCAACCTAACATCTCGGCGGTAATATTTGAAAATATTCATGGCGAGTTGGCCTCTACGTCTCCGTGGTACATTTATATACATCAATAACGTAATATAACCTAACCTAACCCAACCTAACATCTCGGCGGTAATATTTGAAAACATTCATGCCGAGTTGGGCTCTACGTCTCCGCGGGACGTTTAAATACATCTATAACGTAACATAACCTAACCTAACCCAACCTATCATCTTGGCGCTAATGTTTGACAACATTCCTGGCGAGTTGGGCTCTACTTCTCCGTGGGACCTTCATATACATCAATAACGAAATATAACCTAACCTAACCCAACCTAACATCTCGGCGGTAATATTTGAAAACATTCATGGCGAGTTGGCCTCTACGTCTCCGTGGGACCTTTATATACATCTATAACGTAATATAACCTAACCTAACCCAACCTAACATATCGGCGGTAATATTTGAACACATTCCTGGCTTGTTGGCCTCTACGTCTCGGTTTGACCTTCATATACATCAATAACGTAATATAACCTAACTTAACACAACCTATCACGTTGGCGGTAATATTTGATCACATTCCTGGCTTGTTGGCCTCTACGTCTCCGCGGGACCTTTAAATACATCTATAACGTAATATAACCTAACCTAACCCAGCCTAACATCTCGGCGGTAATATTTGAAAACATTCCTGGCGAGTTGGCCTCTACGTCTCCGTGGGAACTTTATATACATCTATAACGTAATATAACCTAACCTAACCCCACCTATCATCTCGGCGCTAACGTTTGACAGCATTCCTGGCGAGTTGGCCTCTACGTCTCCGTGGGACATTTATATACATCAATAACGTAATATAACCTAACCTAACCCAACCTAACATCTCGGCGGTAATATTTGATCACATTCCTGGCTTGTTGGCCTCTACGTCTCCGCGGGACGTTTAAATACATCTATAACGTAATATAACCTAACCTAACCGAACCTATCATCTCGGCGCTAATATTTGATAACATACCTGGCGAGTTGGCCTCTACGTCTCCGTGGGACCTTTATATACATCAATAACGTAATATAACCTAACCTAACCCAACCTAACATCTCGGCGGTAATATTTGAAAATATTCATGGCGAATTGGCCTCTACGTCTCCGTGGTACATTTATATACATCAATAACGTAATATAACCTAACCTAACCCAACCTAACATCTCGGCGGTAATATTTGAAGACATTCATGCCGAGTTGGCCTCTACGTCTCCGTGGTACATTTATATACATCAATAACGTAATATGACCTATCCTAACCCAAAATAATATCTCGGCGGTAATATTTGAAAAGATTCATGGCGAGTTGGCATCTACGTCTCCGTGGGACCTTTATATACATCTATAACGTTATATAATCTAACCTAACCCAACCTAACACTCGGTGGTAATATTTGATCACATTCCTGGCGAGTTGGCTTCTCCGTCTCCGTGGGATCTTTTTACACATCAATAACGTAATATAACCTAACCTAGCCCAACCTAACATCTCGGCGGTAATATTTGATCACATTCCTGGCTTGTTGGCCTCTACGTCTCCGCGGGACCTTTAAATACATCTATAACGTAATATAACCTAACCTAACCCAACCTAACATCTCGGCGGTAATATTTGAAAATACTCCTGGCGAGTTGGCATCTACGTCTCCGTGGGACCTTTATATACATCTATAACGTAATATAACCTAACCTAACCCAACCTAACATCTCGGCGGTAATATTTGAAAACATTCATGGCGAGTTGGCCTCTACGTCTCCGTGGTACATTTATATACATCAATAACGTAATATAACCTAACCTAACCCAACCTAACATCTCGGCGGTAATATTTGATCACATTCCTGGCTTGTTGGCCTCTACGTCTCCGCGGGACCTTTAAATACATCTATAACGTAATATAACCTAACCTAACCCAACCTAACATCTCGGCGGTAATATTTGACAACATTCCTGGCGAGTTGGCGTCTCCGTCTCCGTGGGACCTTTATATACATCAATAACGTAATATAACCTATCCTAACCCAACCCAACATCTCGGCGGTAATATTTGACAACATTCCTGGCGAGTTGGCCTCTACGTCTCGGTTTGACCTTCATATACATCAATAACGTAATATAACCTATCCTAATCCAACCCAACATCTCGGCGGTAATATTTGACAACATTCCTGGCGAGTTGGCCTCTACGTCTCGGTTTGACCTTCATATACATCAATAACGTAATATAACCTAACTTAACCCAACCTATCACGTCGGCGGTAATATTTGATCACATTCCTGGCTTGTTGGCCTCTACGTCTCCGCGGGACCTTTAAATACATCTATAACGTAATATAACCTAACCTAACCCAGCCTAACATCTCGGCGGTAATATTTGAAAACATTCCTGGCGAGTTGGCCTCTACGTTTCCGTGGGAACTTTATATACATCTATAACGTAATATAACCTAACCTAACCCAACCTATCATCTCGGCGCTAACGTTTGACAGCATTCCTGGCGAGTTGGCCTCTACGTCTCCGTGAGAGCTTCATATACATCCATAACGAAATATAACCTAACCTAACCCAACCTATCATCTCGGCGGTAATATTTGACAACATTCCTGGCGAGTTGGCCTCTACGTCTCCGTGGGACCTTTATATACATCAATAACGTAATATAACCTAACCTAACCCAACCTAACATCTCGGCGGTAATATTTGAAAACATTCATGGCGAGTTGGCCTCTACGTCTCCGTGGTACATTTATATACATCAATAACGTAATATAACCTAACCTAACCCAACCTAACATCTCGGCGGTAATATTTGATGACATTCCTGGCTTGTTGGCCTCTACGTCTCCGCGGGACGTTTAAATACATCTATAACGTAATATAACCTAACCTAACCCAACCTATCATCTCGGCGCTAATATTTGATAACATACCTGGCGAGTTGGCCTCTACGTCTCCGTGGGACCTTTATATACATCAATAACGTAATATAACCTAACCTAACCCAACCTAACATCTCGGCGGTAATATTTGAAAATATTCATGGCGAGTTGGCCTCTACGTCTCCGTGGTACATTTATATACATCAATAACGTAATATAACCTAACCTAACCCAACCTAACATCTCGGCGGTAATATTTGAAAACATTCATGCCGAGTTGGCCCCTACGTCTCCGTGGTACATTTATATACATCAATAACGTAATATGACCTATCCTAACCCAAAATAACATCTCGGCGGTAATATTTGAAAACATTCATGGCGAGTTGGCCTCTACGTCTCCGTGGTACATTTATATACATCAATAATGTAATATGACCTATCCTAACCCAAAATAACATCTCGGCGGTAATATTTGAAAACATTCATGGCGAGTTGGCCTCTACGTCTCCGTGGGATCTTTATATACATCTATAACGTAATATAACCTAACCTAATCCAACCTAACATCTCGGCGGTAATATTTGAACACATTCCTGGCTTGTTGGCCTCTACGTCTCCGTGGGACCCTTATATACATCCATAACGTAATATAACCTAACCTAACCCAACCTAACATCTCGGCGGTAATATTTGAAAATATTCATGGCGAGTTGGCCTCTACGTCTCCGTGGTACATTTATATACATCAATAACGTAATATAACCTAACCTAACCCAACCTAACACCTCGGCGGTAATATTTGAAAACATTCATGCCGAGTTGGCCTCTACGTCTCCGCGGGACGTTTAAATACATCTATAACGTAATATAACCTAACCTAACCCAACTTAACATCTCGGCGGTAATATTTGATCACATTCCTGGCGAGTTGGGCTCTACTTCTCCGTGGGACCTTCATATACATCAATAACGAAATATAACCTAACCTAACCCAACCTAACATCTCGGCGGTAATATTTGAAAACATTCATGGCGAGTTGGCCTCTACTTCTCCGCGGGACATTTAAATACATCTATAACGTAACATAACCTAACCTAATCCAACGTAACATCTCGGCGATAATATTTGAAAACATTCCTGGCGAGTTGGCTTCTCCGTCTCCGTGGGACCTTTATATACAACAATAACTTAATATAACCTAACCTAACCCAACCCAACATCTCGGCGGTAATATTTGATCACATTCCTGGCGAGTTTGCGTCTCCGTCTCCGTGGGACCTTTATATACATCAATAACGTAATATAACCTATCCTAACAAAACCCAACATCTCGGCGGTAATATTTGACAACATTCCTGGCGAGTTGGCCTCTACGTCTCGGTTTGACCTTCATATACATCAATAACGTAATATAACCTAACTTAACACAACCTATCACGTTGGCGGTAATATTTGATCACATTCCTGGCTTGTTGGCCTCTACGTCTCCGCGGGACCTTTAAATACATCTATAACGTAATATAACCTAACCTAACCCAGCCTAACATCTCGGCGGTAATATTTGAAAACATTCCTGGCGAGTTGGCCTCTACGTCTCCGTGGGAACTTTATATACATCTATAACGTAATATAACCTAACCTAACCCCACCTATCATCTCGGCGCTAACGTTTGACAGCATTCCTGGCGATTTGGCCTCTACGTCTCCGTGGGACATTTATATACATCAATAACGTAATATAACCTAACCTAACCCAACCTAACATCTCGGCGGTAATATTTGATCACATTCCTGGCTTGTTGGCCTCTACGTCTCCGCGGGACGTTTAAATACATCTATAACGTAATATAACCTAACCTAACCCAACCTATCATCTTGGCGCTAATGTTTGACAACATTCCTGGCGAGTTGGGCTCTACTTCTCCGTGGGACCTTCATATACATCAATAACGAAATATAACCTAACCTAACCCAACCTAACATCTCGGCGGTAATATTTGAAAACATTCATGGCGAGTTGGCCTCTACGTCTCCGCGGCACCTTTAAATACATCTATAACGTAATATAACCTAACCTAACCCAACCTAACATCTCTGCGATAATATTTGAAAACATTCATGGCGAGTTGGCCTCTACGTCTCCGTGGGATCTTTATATACATCTATAACGTAATATAACCTAACCTAACCCAACCTAACATCTCGGCGGTAATATTTGAACACATTCCTGGCTTGTTGGCCTCTACGTCTCCGTGGGACCTTTATATACATCCATAACGTTATATAACCTAACCTAACCCAACCTAACATCTCGGCGGTAATATTTGACAACATTCCTGGCGAGTTGGCTTCTCCGTCTCCGTGGGATCTTTTTACACATCAATAACGTAATATAACCTAACCTAACCCAACCTAACATCTCGGCGGTAGTATTTGATCACATTCCTGGCTTGTTGGCCTCTACGTCTCCGCGGGACCTTTAAATACATCTATAACGTAATATAACCTAACCTAACCCAACCTAACATCTCGGCGGTAGTATTTGAAAACATTCCTGGCGAGTTGGCCTCTACGTCTCCGTGGGACCTTTATATACATCAATAACGTAATATAACCTAACCTAACCCAACCTAACATCTCGGCGGTAATATTTGATCACATTCCTGGCTTGTTGGCCTCTGCGTCTCCGCGGGACGTTTATATACATCCATAACGTTATATAACCTAACCTAACCCAACCTAACATCTCGGCGGTAATATTTGACAACATTACAGGCGAGTTGGCTTCTCCGTCTCCGTGGGATCTTTTTACACATCAATAACGTAATATAACCTAACCTAACCCAACCTAACATCTCGGCGGTAGTATTTGATCACATTCCTGGCTTGTTGGCCTCTACGTCTCCGCGGGACCTTTAAATACATCTATAACGTAATATAACCTAACCTAACCCAACCTAACATCTCGGCGGTAATATTTGAAAACATTCCTGGCGAGTTGGCCTCTACGTCTCCGTGGGACCTTTATATACATCAATAACGTAATATAACCTAACCTATCCCAACCTATCATATCGGCGCTAATGTTTGACAACATTCCTGGCGAGTTGGCCTCTACGTCTCCGCGGGACCTTTATATACATCAATAACGTAATATAAGCTAACCTAACCCAACCTAACATCTCGGCGTTAATATTTGAAAACATTCATGCCGAGTTGGCCTCTACGCCTCCGTGGTACATTTATATACATCAATAACGTAATATGACCTATCCTAACCCAAAATATCATCTCGGCGGTAATATTTGAAAACATACCTGGCGAGTTGGCCTCTACGTCTCCGTGGGACCTTTATATACATCAATAACGTAATATAACCTAACCCAACCCAACCTAACATCTCGGCGGTAATATTTGAAAACATTCATGGCGAGTTGGCCTCTACGTCTCCGTGGTACATTTATATACATCAATAACGTAATATAACCTAACCTAACCCAACCTAACATCTCGGCGGTAATATTTGATCACATTCCTGGCTTGTTGGCCTCTACGTCTCCGCGGGACCTTTAAATACATCTATAACGTAATATAACCTAACCTAATCCAGGCTAACATCTCGGCGGTAATATTTGAAAACATTCCTGGCGAGTTGGCCTCTACGTCTCCGTGGGAACTTTATATACATCTATAACGTAATATAACCTAACCTAACCCAACCTACCATCTCGGCGCTAACGTTTGACAGCATTCCTAGCGAGTTGGGCTCTACGTCTCCGTGAGAGCTTCATATACATCAATAACGAAATATAACCTAACCTAACCCAACCTATCATCTCGGCGGTAATATTTGACAACATTCCTGGCGAGTTGGCCTCTGCGTCTCCGCGTGACCTTTAAATACATCTATAACGTAACATAACCTAACCTAACCCAACCTAACATCTCGGCGGTAATATTTGACAACATTCCTGGCGAGTTGGCTTCTCCGTCTCCGTGGGATCTTTTTACACATCAATAACGTAATATAACCTAACCTAACCCAACCTAACATCTCGGCGGTAGTATTTGATCACATTCCTGGCTTGTTGGCCTCTACGTCTCCGCGGGACCTTTAAATACATCTATAACGTAATATAACCTAACCTAACCCAACCTAACATCTCGGCGGTAATATTTGAAAACATTCCTGGCGAGTTGGCCTCTACGTCTCCGTGGGACCTTAATATACATCAATAACGTAATATAACCTAACCCAACCCAACATAACATCTCGGCGGTAATATTTGAAAACATTCATGGCGAGTTGGCCTCTACGTCTCCGTGGTACATTTATATACATCAATAACGTAATATAACCTAACCTAACCCAACCTAACATCTCGGCGGTAATATTTGATCACATTCCTGGCTTGTTGGCCTCTACGTCTCCGCGGGACCTTTATATACATCAATAACGTAATATAACCTAACCTAACCCAACCTAACATCTCGGCGGTAATATTTGAAAACATTCATGGCGATTTGGCCTCTACGTCTCCGTGGGATCTTTATATACATCTATAACGGAATATAACCTAACCTAACCCAACCTAACATCTCGGCGGTAATATTCGAACACATTCCTGGCTTGTTGGCCTCTACGTCTTCGTGGGACCTTTATATACATCTATAACGTTATATAATCTAACCTAACCCAACCTAACATCTCGGCGGTAATATTTGACGACATTCCTGGCGAGTTGGCCTTTACGTCTCCGTGGGACCTTTATATACATCAATAACGTAATATAACCTAACCTAACCCAACCTAACATCTCGGCGGTAATATTTGACAACATTCCTGGCGAGTTGGCTTCTCCGTCTCCGTGGCACCTTTATATACATCCATAACGTTATATAACCTAACCTAACCCAACCTAACATCTCGGCGGTAATATTTGACAACATTCCTGGCGAGTTGGCTTCTCCGTCTCCGTGGGATCTTTTTACACATCAATAACGTAATATAACCTAACCTAACCCAACCTAACATCTCGGCGGTAATATTTGAAAAGATTCCTGGCGATTTGGCCTCTACGTCTCCGTGGGACCTTTATATACATCCATAACGTTATATAACCTAACCTATCCCAACCTATCATCTCGGCGCTAATATTTGACAACATACCTGGCGAGTTGGCCTCTACGTCTCCGTGGGACCTTTATGTACATCAATAACGTAATATAACCTAACCCAACCCAACCTAACATCTCGGCGGTAATATTTGAAAACATTCATGGCGAGTTGGCCTCTACGTCTCCGTGGTACATTTATATACATCAATAACGTAATATAACCTAACCTAACCCAACCTAACATCTCGGCGTTAATATTTGAAAACATTCATGCCGAGTTGGCCTCTACGCCTCCGTGGTACATTTATATACATCAATAACGTAATATGACCTATCCTAACCCAAAATATCATCTCGGCGGTAATATTTGAAAACATACCTGGCGAGTTGGCCTCTACGTCTCCGTGGGACCTTTATATACATCAATAACGTCATATAACCTAACCCAACCCAACCTAACATCTCGGCGGTAATATTTGAAAACATTCATGGCGAGTTGGCCTCTACGTCTCCGTGGTACGTTTATATACATCAATAACGTAATATAACCTAACCTAACCCAACCTAACATCTCGGCGGTAATATTTGATCACATTCCTGGCTTGTTGGTCTCTACGTCTCCGCGGGACCTTTAAATACATCTATAACGTAATATAACCTAACCTAATCCAGGCTAACATCTCGGCGGTAATATTTGAAAACATTCCTGGCGAGTTGGCCTCTACGTCTCCGTGGGAACTTTATATACATCTATAACGTAATATAACCTAACCTAACCCAACCTACCATCTCGGCGCTAACGTTTGACAGCATTCCTGGCGAGTTGGGCTCTACGTCTCCGTGAGAGCTTCATATACATCAATAACGAAATATAACCTAACCTAACCCAACCTATCATCTCGGCGGTAATATTTGACAACATTCATGGCGAGTTGGCCTCTACGTCTCCGTGGGACATTTATATACATCAATAACGTAATATAACCTAACCTAACCCAACCTAACATCTCGGCGGTAATATTTGATCACATTCCTGGCTTGTTGGCCTCTACGTCTCCGCGGGACCTTTAAATACATCTATAACGTAATATAACCTAACCTAATCCAGGCTAACATCTCGGCGGTAATATTTGAAAACATTCCTGGCGAGTTGGCCTCTACGTCTCCGTGGGAACTTTATATACATCTATAACGTAATATAACCTAACCTAACCCAACCTACCATCTCGGCGCTAACGTTTGACAGCATTCCTGGCGAGTTGGGCTCTACGTCTCCGTGAGAGCTTCATATACATCAATAACGAAATATAACCTAACCTAACCCAACCTATCATCTCGGCGGTAATATTTGACAACATTCCTGGCGAGTTGGCCTCTACGTCTCCGTGGGACATTTATATACATCAATAACGTAATATAACCTAACCTAACCCAACCTAACATCTCGGCGGTAATATTTGACAACATTCCTGGCGAGTTGGCCTCTACGTCTCCGTGGGACCTTTATATACATCTATAACGTTATATAATCTAACCTAACCCAACCTAACACTCGGTGGTAATATTTGATCACATTCCTGGCTTGTTGGCCTCTACGTCTCCGTGGGACGTTTAAATACATCTATAACGTAATATAACCTAACCTAACCCAACCTATCATCTCGGCGCTAATGTTTGACAACATTCCTGGCGAGTTGGCCTCTACGTCTCCGCGGGACCTTTATATACATCAATAACGTAATATAACCTAACCTAACCCAACCTAACATCTCGGCGGTAATATTTGAAAACATTCATGGCGATTTGGCCTCTACGTCTCCGTGGGATCTTTATATACATCTATAACGTAATATAACCTAACCTAACCCAACCTAACATCTCGGCGGTAATATTTGAACACATTCCTGGCTTGTTGGCCTCTACGTCTTCGTGGGACCTTTATATACATCTATAACGTTATATAATCTAACCTAACCCAACCTAACATCTCGGCGGTAATATTTGACGACATTCCTGGCGAGTTGGCCTTTACGTCTCCGTGGGACCTTTATATACATCAATAACGTAATATAACCTAACCTAACCCAACCTAACATCTCGGCGGTAATATTTGACAACATTCCTGGCGAGTTGGCTTCTCCGTCTCCGTGGGACCTTTATATACATCCATAACGTTATATAACCTAACCTAACCCAACCTAACATCTCGGCGGTAATATTTGACAACATTCCTGGCGAGTTGGCTTCTCCGTCTCCGTGGGATCTTTTTACACATCAATAACGTAATATAACCTAACCTAACCCAACCTAACATCTCGGCGGTAATATTTGAAAAGATTCCTGGCGATTTGGCCTCTACGTCTCCGTGGGACCTTTATATACATCCATAACGTTATATAACCTAACCTATCCCAACCTATCATCTCGGCTCTAATATTTGACAACATACCTGGCGAGTTGGCCTCTACGTCTCCGTGGGACCTTTATATACATCAATAACGTAATATAACCTAACCCAACCCAACCTAACATCTCGGCGGTAATATTTGAAAACATTCATGGCGAGTTGGCCTCTACGTCTCCGTGGTACATTTATATACATCAATAACGTAATATAACCTAACCTAACCCAACCTAACATCTCGGCGGTAATATTTGATCACATTCCTGGCTTGTTGGCCTCTACGTCTCCGCGGGACCTTTAAATACATCTATAACGTAATATAACCTACCCTAATCCAGGCTAACATCTCGGCGGTAATATTTGAAAACATTCCTGGCGAGTTGGCCTCTACGTCTCCGTGGGAACTTTATATACATCTATAACGTAATATAACCTAACCTAACCCAACCTATCATCTCGGCGCTAACGTTTGACAGCATTCCTGGCGAGTTGGGCTCTACGTCTCCGTGAGAGCTTCATATACATCAATAACGAAATATAACCTAACCTAACCCAACCTATCATCTCGGCGGTAATATTTGACAACATTCCTGGCGAGTTGGCCTCTACGTCTCCGTGGGACATTTATATACATCAATAACGTAATATAACCTAACCTAACCCAACCTAACATCTCGGCGGTAATATTTGACAACATTCCTGGCGAGTTGGCCTCTACGTCTCCGTGGGACCTTTATATACATCAATAACGTAATATAACCTAACCTAACCCAACTTAACATCTCGGCGGTAATATTTGATCACATTCCTGGCTTGTTGGCCTCTGCGTCTCCGCGGGACCTTTAAATACATCTATAACGTAACATAACCTAACCTAACCCAACCTAGCATCTCGGCGGTAATATTTGAACACATACCTGGCGAGTTGGCCTCTACGTCTCCGTGGGACCTTTATATACATCTATAACGTTATATAATCTAACCTAACCCAACCTAACACTCGGTGGTAATATTTGATCACATTCCTGGCTTGTTGGCCTCTACGTCTCCGTGGGACGTTTAAATACATCTATAACGTAATATAACCTAACCTAACCCAACCTATCATCTCGGCGCTAATGTTTGACAACATTCCTGGCGAGTTGGCCTCTACGTCTCCGCGGGACCTTTAAATACATCTATAACGTAATATAACCTAACCTAACCCAACCTAACATCTCGGCGGTAATATTTGAAAACATTCATGGCGAGTTGGCCTCTACGTCTCCGTGAGATCTTTATATACATCTATAACGTAATATAACCTAACCTAACCCAACCTAACATCTCGGCGGTAGTATTTGAACACATTCCTGGCTTGTTGGCCTCTACGTCTCCGTGGGACCTTTATATACATCTATAACGTAATATAACCTAACCTAACCCAACCTATCATCTCGGCGCTAATATTTGACAACATACCTGGCGAGTTGGCCTCTACGTCTCCGCGGGACCTTTATATACATCAATAACGTAATATAACCTAACCTAACCCAACCTAACATCTCGGCGGTAATATTTGACAACATTCCTGGCTTGTTGGCCTCTACGTCTCCGTGGTACATTTATATACATCAATAACATAATATAACCTAACCTAACCCAACCTAACATCTCCGCGTTAATATTTGAAAACATTCATGCCGAGTTGGCCTCTACGTCTCCGTGGTACATTTATATACATCAATAACGTAATATGACCTATCCTAACCCAACCTAACATCTCGGCGGTAATATTTGAAAACATTCATGGCGAGTTGGCCTCTACGTCTCCGTGGGATCTTTATATACATCTATAACGTAATATAACCTAACCTAACCCAACCTAACATCTCGGCGGTAATATTTGACAACATTCCTGGCGAGTTGGCTTCTCCGTCTCCGTGGGATCTTTTTACACATCAATAACGTAATATAACCTAACCTAACCCAACCTAACATCTCGGCGGTAATATTTGAAAAGATTCCTGGCGATTTGGCCTCTACGTCTCCGTGGGACCTTTATATACATCCATAACGTAATATAACCTAACCTAACCCAACCTAACATCTCGGCGGTAATATTTGAAAACATTCATGCCGAGTTGGCCTCTACGTCTCCGTGGTACATTTATATACATCAATAACGTAATATGACCTATCCTAACCCAAAATAACATCTCGGCGGTAATATTTGAAAACATTCATGGCGAGTTGGCCTCTGCTTCTCCGCGGGACCTTTAAATACATCTATAACGTAATATAACCTAACCTAACCCAACCTAACATCTCGGCGGTAGTATTTGAACACATTCCTGGCTTGTTGGCCTCTACGTCTCCGTGGGACCTTTATATACATCTATAACGTAATATAACCTAACCTAACCCAACCTATCATCTCGGCGCTAATATTTGACAACATACCTGGCGAGTTGGCCTCTACGTCTCCGCGGGACCTTTATATACATCAATAACGTAATATAACCTAACCTAACCCAACCTAACATCTCGGCGGTAATATTTGACAACATTCCTGGCTTGTTGGCCTCTACGTCTCCGTGGTACATTTATATACATCAATAACATAATATAACCTAACCTAACCCAACCTAACATCTCCGCGTTAATATTTGAAAACATTCATGCCGAGTTGGCCTCTACGTCTCCGTGGTACATTTATATACATCAATAACGTAATATGACCTATCCTAACCCAACCTAACATCTCGGCGGTAATATTTGAAAACATTCATGGCGAGTTGGCCTCTACGTCTCCGTGGGATCTTTATATACATCTATAACGTAATATAACCTAACCTAACCCAACCTAACATCTCGGCGGTAATATTTGATCACATTCCTGGCTTGTTGGCCTCTACGTCTCCGCGGGACCTTTAAATACATCTATAACGTAATATAACCTAACCTAATCCAGCCTAACATCTCGGCGGTAATATTTGAAAACATTCCTGGCGAGTTGGCCTCTACGTCTCCGTGGGAACTTTATATACATCTATAACGTAATATAACCTAACCTAACCCAACCCATCATCTGGCGCTAACGTTTGGCAGCATTCCTGGCGAGTTGGCGTCTCCGTCTCCGTGGGACCTTTATATACATCAATAAGGTAATATAACCTAACCTAACCCAACCTAACATCTCGGCGGTAATATTTGATCACATTCCTGGCTTGTTGGCCTCTACGTCTCCGTGGTACATTTATATACGTCAATAACGTAATATAACCTAACCTAACCCAACCTATCATCTCGGCGCTAATATTTGAAAACATTCATGGCGAGTTGGCCTCTACGTCTCCGTGGGATCTTTATATACATCTATAACGTAATATAACCTAACCTAACCCAACGTAACATCTCGGCGGTAATATTTGAACACATTCCTGGCTTGTTGGCCTCTACGTCTTCGTGGGACCTTTATATACATCTATAACGTTATATAATCTAACCTAACCCAACCTAACATCTCGGCGGTAATATTTGACGACATTCCTGGCGAGTTGGCCTTTACGTCTCCGTGGGACCTTTATATACATCAATAACGTAATATAACCTAACCTAACCCAACCTAACATCTCGGCGGTAATATTTGACAACATTCCTGGCGAGTTGGCTTCTCCGTCTCCGTGGGACCTTTATATACATCCATAACGTTATATAACCTAACCTAACCCAACCTAACATCTCGGCGGTAATATTTGACAACATTCCTGGCGAGTTGGCTTCTCCGTCTCCGTGGGATCTTTTTACACATCAATAACGTAATATAACCTAACCTAACCCAACCTAACATCTCGGCGGTAATATTTGAAAAGATTCCTGGCGATTTGGCCTCTACGTCTCCGTGGGACCTTTATATACATCCATAACGTAATATAACCTAACCTAACCCAACCTAACATCTCGGCGGTAATATTTGAAAACATTCATGCCGAGTTGGCCTCTACGTCTCCGTGGGACGTTTAAATACATCTATAACGTAATATAACCTAACCTAACCCAACCTATCATCTCGGCGCTAATGTTTGACAACATTCCTGGCGAGTTGGCCTCTACGTCTCCGCGGGACCTTTAAATACATCTATAACGTAATATAACCTAACCTAACCCAACCTAACATCTCGGCGGTAATATTTGAAAACATTCATGGCGAGTTGGCCTCTACGTCTCCGTGAGATCTTTATATACATCTATAACGTAATATAACCTAACCTAACCCAACCTAACATCTCGGCGGTAGTATTTGAACACATTCCTGGCTTGTTGGCCTCTACGTCTCCGTGGGACCTTTATATACATCTATAACGTAATATAACCTAACCTAACCCAACCTATCATCTCGGCGCTAATATTTGACAACATACCTGGCGAGTTGGCCTCTACGTCTCCGCGGGACCTTTATATACATCAATAACGTAATATAACCTAACCTAACCCAACCTAACATCTCGGCGGTAATATTTGACAACATTCCTGGCTTGTTGGCCTCTACGTCTCCGTGGTACATTTATATACATCAATAACATAATATAACCTAACCTAACCCAACCTAACATCTCCGCGTTAATATTTGAAAACATTCATGCCGAGTTGGCCTCTACGTCTCCGTGGTACATTTATATACATCAATAACGTAATATGACCTATCCTAACCCAACCTAACATCTCGGCGGTAATATTTGAAAACATTCATGGCGAGTTGGCCTCTACGTCTCCGTGGGATCTTTATATACATCTATAACGTAATATAACCTAACCTAACCCAACCTAACATCTCGGCGGTAATATTTGACAACATTCCTGGCGAGTTGGCTTCTCCGTCTCCGTGGGATCTTTTTACACATCAATAACGTAATATAACCTAACCTAACCCAACCTAACATCTCGGCGGTAATATTTGAAAAGATTCCTGGCGATTTGGCCTCTACGTCTCCGTGGGACCTTTATATACATCCATAACGTAATATAACCTAACCTAACCCAACCTAACATCTCGGCGGTAATATTTGAAAACATTCATGCCGAGTTGGCCTCTACGTCTCCGTGGTACATTTATATACATCAATAACGTAATATGACCTATCCTAACCCAAAATAACATCTCGGCGGTAATATTTGAAAACATTCATGGCGAGTTGGCCTCTGCTTCTCCGCGGGACCTTTAAATACATCTATAACGTAATATAACCTAACCTAACCCAACCTAACATCTCGGCGGTAGTATTTGAACACATTCCTGGCTTGTTGGCCTCTACGTCTCCGTGGGACCTTTATATACATCTATAACGTAATATAACCTAACCTAACCCAACCTATCATCTCGGCGCTAATATTTGACAACATACCTGGCGAGTTGGCCTCTACGTCTCCGCGGGACCTTTATATACATCAATAACGTAATATAACCTAACCTAACCCAACCTAACATCTCGGCGGTAATATTTGACAACATTCCTGGCTTGTTGGCCTCTACGTCTCCGTGGTACATTTATATACATCAATAACATAATATAACCTAACCTAACCCAACCTAACATCTCCGCGTTAATATTTGAAAACATTCATGCCGAGTTGGCCTCTACGTCTCCGTGGTACATTTATATACATCAATAACGTAATATGACCTATCCTAACCCAACCTAACATCTCGGCGGTAATATTTGAAAACATTCATGGCGAGTTGGCCTCTACGTCTCCGTGGGATCTTTATATACATCTATAACGTAATATAACCTAACCTAACCCAACCTAACATCTCGGCGGTAATATTTGATCACATTCCTGGCTTGTTGGCCTCTACGTCTCCGCGGGACCTTTAAATACATCTATAACGTAATATAACCTAACCTAATCCAGCCTAACATCTCGGCGGTAATATTTGAAAACATTCCTGGCGAGTTGGCCTCTACGTCTCCGTGGGAACTTTATATACATCTATAACGTAATATAACCTAACCTAACCCAACCCATCATCTGGCGCTAACGTTTGGCAGCATTCCTGGCGAGTTGGCGTCTCCGTCTCCGTGGGACCTTTATATACATCAATAAGGTAATATAACCTAACCTAACCCAACCTAACATCTCGGCGGTAATATTTGATCACATTCCTGGCTTGTTGGCCTCTACGTCTCCGTGGTACATTTATATACGTCAATAACGTAATATAACCTAACCTAACCCAACCTATCATCTCGGCGCTAATATTTGAAAACATTCATGGCGAGTTGGCCTCTACGTCTCCGTGGGATCTTTATATACATCTATAACGTAATATAACCTAACCTAACCCAACGTAACATCTCGGCGGTAATATTTGAACACATTCCTGGCTTGTTGGCCTCTACGTCTTCGTGGGACCTTTATATACATCTATAACGTTATATAATCTAACCTAACCCAACCTAACATCTCGGCGGTAATATTTGACGACATTCCTGGCGAGTTGGCCTTTACGTCTCCGTGGGACCTTTATATACATCAATAACGTAATATAACCTAACCTAACCCAACCTAACATCTCGGCGGTAATATTTGACAACATTCCTGGCGAGTTGGCTTCTCCGTCTCCGTGGGACCTTTATATACATCCATAACGTTATATAACCTAACCTAACCCAACCTAACATCTCGGCGGTAATATTTGACAACATTCCTGGCGAGTTGGCTTCTCCGTCTCCGTGGGATCTTTTTACACATCAATAACGTAATATAACCTAACCTAACCCAACCTAACATCTCGGCGGTAATATTTGAAAAGATTCCTGGCGATTTGGCCTCTACGTCTCCGTGGGACCTTTATATACATCCATAACGTAATATAACCTAACCTAACCCAACCTAACATCTCGGCGGTAATATTTGAAAACATTCATGCCGAGTTGGCCTCTACGTCTCCGTGGTACATTTATATACATCAATAACGTAATATGACCTATCCTAACCCAAAATATCATCTCGGCGGTAATATTTGAAAACATTCATGGCGAGTTGGCCTCTACGTCTCCGTGGGATCTTTATATACATCTATAACGTAATATAACCTAACCTAACCCAACCTAACATCTCGGCGGTAATATTTGATCACATTCCTGGCTTGTTGGCCTCTACGTCTCCGCGGGACCTTTAAATACATCTATAACGTAATATAACCTAACCTAATCCAGCCTAACATCTCGGCGGTAATATTTGAAAACATTCCTGGCGAGTTGGCCTCTACGTCTCCGTGGGAACTTTATATACATCTATAACGTAATATAACCTAACCTAACCCAACCCATCATCTCGGCGCTAACGTTTGACAGCATTCCTGGCGAGTTGGCGTCTCCGTCTCCGTGGGACCTTTATATACATCAATAAGGTAATATAACCTAACCTAACCCAACCTAACATCTCGGCGGTAATATTTGATCACATTCCTGGCTTGTTGGCCTCAACGTCTCCGTGGTACATTTATATACATCAATAACGTAATATAACCTAACCTAACCCAACCTATCATCTCGGCGCTAATATTTGAAAACATTCATGGCGAGTTGGCCTCTACGTCTCCGTGGGATCTTTATATACATCTATAACGTAATATAACCTAACCTAACCCAACTTAACATCTCGGCGGTAATATTTGATCACATTCCTGGCTTGTTGGCCTCTGCGTCTCCGCGGGACCTTTAAATACATCTATAACGTAATATAACCTAACCTAACCCAACCCAACATCTCGGCGGTAATATTTGAACACATACCTGGCGAGTTGGCCTCTACGTCTCCGTGGGACCTTTATATACATCAATAACGTAATATAACCTAACCTAACCCAACCTATCATCTCGGCGCTAATATTTGACAACATACCTGGCGAGTTGGCCTCTACGTCTCCGTGGGACCGTTATATACATCAATAACGTAATATAACCTAACCCAACCCAACCTAACATCTCGGCGGTAATATTTGAAAACATTCATGGCGAGTTGGCCTCTACGTCTCCGTGGTACATTTATATACATCAATAACGTAATATAACCTAACCTAACCCAACCTAACATCTCGGCGGTAATATTTGATCACATTCCTGGCTTGTTGGCCTCTACGTCTCCGCGGGACCTTTAAATACATCTATAACGTAATATAACCTAACCTAATCCAGGCTAACATCTCGGCGGTAATATTTGAAAACATTCCTGGCGAGTTGGCCTCTACGTCTCCGTGGGAACTTTATATACATCTATAACGTAATATAACCTAACCTAACCCAACCTAACATCTCGGCGGTAATATTTGATCACATTCCTGGCTGGTTGGCCTCTACGTCTCCGCGGGACCTTTAAATACATCTATAACGTAATATAACCTAACCTAATCCAGCCTAACATCTCGGCGGTAATATTTGAAAACATTCCTGGCGAGTTGGCCTCTACGTCTCCGTGGGAACTTTATATACATCTATAACGTAATATAACCTAACCTAACCCAACCCATCATCTCGGCGCTAACGTTTGACAGCATTCCTGGCGAGTTGGCGTCTCCGTCTCCGTGGGACCTTTATATACATCAATAAGGTAATATAACCTAACCTAACCCAACCTAACATCTCGGCGGTAATATTTGATCACATTCCTGGCTTGTTGGCCTCTACGTCTCCGTGGTACATTTATATACATCAATAACGTAATATGACCTAACCTAACCCAACCTATCATCACGGCGCTAATATTTGAAAACATTCATGGCGAGTTGGCCTCTACGTCTCCGTGTGATCTTTATATACATCTATAACGTAATATAACCTAACCTAACCCAACCTAACATCTCGGCGGTAATATTTGAAAACATTCATGGCGAGTTGGCCTCTACGTCTCCGTGGGACCTTTATATACATCAATAACGTAATATAACCTAACCTAACCCAACCTAACATCTCGGCGGTAATATTTGACAACATTCCTGGCTTGTTGGCCTCTGCGTCTCCGCGGGACCTTTAAATACATCTATAACGTAATATAACCTAACCTAATCCAGGCTAACATCACGGCGGTAATATTTGAAAACATTCCTGGCGAGTTGGCCTCTACGTCTCCGTGGGAACTTTATATACATCTATAACGTAATATAACCTAACCTAACCCAACCTATCATCTCGGCGCTAACGTTTGACAGCATTCCTGGCGAGTTGGGCTCTACGTCTCCGTGAGAGCTTCATATACATCAATAACGAAATATAACCTAACCTAACCCAACCTATCATCTCGGCGGTAATATTTGACAACATTCCTGGCGAGTTGGCCTCTACGTCTCCGTGGGACATTTATATACATCAATAACGTAATATAACCTAACCTAACCCAACCTAACATCTCGGCGGTAATATTTGACAACATTCCTGGCGAGTTGGCCTCTACGTCTCCGTGGGACCTTTATATACATCAATAACGTAATATAACCTAACCTAACCCAACTTAACATCTCGGCGGTAATATTTGATCACATTCCTGGCTTGTTGGCCTCTACGTCTCCGTGGGAACTTTATATACATCTATAACGTAATATAACATAACCTAAACCAACCTAACATCTCGGCGGTAATATTTGGACACATTCCTGGCTTGTTGGCCTCTACGTCTCCGTGGGACCTTTATATACATCAATAACGTAATATAACCTAACCTAACCCAATCTAACATCTCAGCGGTAATATTTGAACACATTACTGGCTTGTTGGCCTCTACGTCTCCGTGGGATCTTTATATACATCAATAACGTAATATAACCTAACCTAACCAATCTAACATCTCGGCGGTAATATTTGAACACATTCCTGGCTTGTTGGCCTCTACGTCTCCGTGGGAACTCTATATACATCTATAACGTCATATAACATAACCTAAACCAACCTAACATCTCGGCGGTAATATTTGGACACATTCCTGGCTTGTTGGCCTCTACGTCTCCGTGGGACCTTTATATACATCAATAACGTAATATAACCTAACCTAACCCAATCTAACATCTCAGCGGTAATATTTGAACACATTACTGGCTTGTTGGCCTCTACGTCTCCGTGGGATCTTTATATACATCAATAACGTAATATAACCTAACCTAACCAATCTAACATCTCGGCGGTAATATTTGAACACATTCCTGGCTTGTTGGCCTCTACGTCTCCGTGGGAACTCTATATACATCTATAACGTCATATAACATAACCTAAACCAACCTAACATCTCGGCGGTAATATTTGAACACATTCCTGGCTTGTTGGCCTCTACGTCTCCGTAGGATCTTTATATACATCAATAACGTAATATAACCTAACCTAACCCAATCTAACATCTCAGCGGTAATATTTGAACACATTACTGGCTTGTTGGCCTCTACGTCTCCGTGGGAACTTTATATACATGAATAACGTAATATATCCTAACCTAACCCAACCTGACACCTCGGCGGTAATATTTGAACACATTCCTGGCTTGTTGGCCTCTACGTCTCCGCGGGACCTTTAAATACATCTATAACGTAATATAACCTAACCTAACCCAACATAACATCTCGGCGGTAATATTTGAAAATATTAATGGCGAGTTGGCGTCTCCGTCTCCGTGGGACCTTTATATACATCAATAACGTAATATAACCTAACCTAACCCAACCTAACACCTCTGCGGTAATATTTGACAAGATTCCTGGCGAGTTGGCCTCTACGTCTCCGTGGGACATTTATATACATCAATAACGTAATATAACCTAACCTAACCCAACCTAACATCTCGGCGGTAATATTTGATCACATTCCTGGCTTGTTGGCCTCTACGTCTCCGCGGGACCTTTAAATACATCTATAGGGTAATATAACCTAACCTAACCCAACCTAACATCTCGGCGGTAATATTTGAAAACATTCCTGGCGAGTTGGCCTCTACGTCTCCGTGGGTCCTTTATATACATCAATAACGTAATATAACCTAACCTAACCCAACCCAACATCTCGGCGGTAATATTTGAAAACATACCTGGCGAGTTGGCCTCTACGTCTCCGTGGGACCTTTATATACATCAATAACGTAATATAATCTATCCTAACCCAACCCAACATCTCGGCGGTAATATTTGATCACATTCCTGGCTTGTTGGCCTCTACGTCTCCGCGGGACCTTTAAATACATCTATAACGTAATATAACCTAACCTAACCCAACCTATCATCTCGGCGCTAATATTTGACAACATACCTGGCGAGTTGGCCTCTACGTCTCCGTGGGACCTTTATATACATCAATAACGTAATATAACCTAACCCAACCCAACCTAACATCTCGGCGGTAATATTTGAAAACATTCATGGCGAGTTGGCCTCTACGTCTCCGTGGGAACTTTATATACATCTATAACATAATATAACCTAACCTAACCCAACCTATCATCTCGGCGCTAACGTTTGACAGCATTCCTGGCGAGTTGGCCTCTACGTCTCCGTGAGAGCTTCATATACATCAATAACGAAATATAACCTAACCTAACCCAACCTATCATCTCGGCGGTAATATTAGACAACATTCCTGGCGAGTTGGCCTCTACGTCTCCGTGGGACATTTATATACATCAATAACGTAATATAACCTAACCTAACCCAACCTAACATCTCGGCGGTAATATTTGACAACATTCCTGGCGAGTTGGATTCTCCGTCTGCGTGGGACCTTTAAATACATCAATAACGTAATATAACCTAACCTAACCCAACTTAACATCTCGGCGGTAATATTTGAAAACATACCTGGCGAGTTGGCCTCTACGTCTCCGTGGGACCTTTATATACATCAATAACGTAATATAACCTAACCTAACCCAACTTAACATCTCGGCGGTAATATTTGATCACATTCCTGGCTTGTTGGCCTCTGCGTCTCCGCGGGACCTTTAAACACATCTATAACGTAAGATAACCTAACCTAACCCAACCTAACATCTCGGCGGTAATATTTGAACACATTCCTGGCGAGTTGGCGTCTCCGTCTCCGTGGGACCTTTATATACATCAATAACGTAATATAACCTAACCTAACCCAACCTAACACCTCTGCGGTAATATTTGACAAGATTCCTGGCGAGTTGGCCTCTACGTCTCGGTTTGACCTTCATATACATCAATATCGTAATATAATCTAACCTAACCCAACCTATCATGTCGGCGGTAATTTTTGGAAACATTCCTGGCGAGTTGGCCTCTACGTCTCCGTGGGACATTTATATACATCAATAACGTAATATAACCTAACTTAACCCAACCTAACATCTCGGCGGTAATATTTGACAACATTCCTGGCGACTTGGCTTCTCCGTCTCCGTGGGACCTTTATATACATCAATAACGTAATATAACCTAACCTAACCCAACCCAACATCTCGGCGGTAATATTTGAAAACATACCTGGCGAGTTAGCCTCTACGTCTCCGTGGGACCTTTATATACATCAATAACGTAATATAACCTAACCTAACCCAACTTAACATCTCGGCGGTAATATTTGATCACATTCCTGGCTTGTTGGCCTCTGCGTCTCCGCGGGACCTTTAAATACATCTATAACGTAACATAACCTAACCTAACCCAACCTAACATCTCGGCGGTAATATTTGAACACATTCCTGGCTTGTTGGCCTCTACGTCTCCGTGGGACCTTTATATACATCTATAACGTAACATAACCTAACCTAACCCAACCTAACATCTCGGCGGTAATATTTGAACACATTCCTGGCTTGTTGGCCTCTACGTCTCCGTGGGACCTTTATATACATCAATAACGTAATATAACCTAGCCTAACCCAACCTAACATCTCGGCGGTAATATTTGAAAACATTCATGCCGAGTTGGCCCCTACGTCTCCGTGGTACATTTATATACATCAATAACGTAATATGACCTATCCTAACCCAAAATATCATCTCGGCGGTAATATTTGAAAACATTCATGGCGAGTTGGCCTCTACGTCTCCGTGGGATCTTTATATACATCTATAACGTAATATAACCTAACCTAACCCAACCTAACATCTCGGCGGTAATAGGTGAAAACATTCCTGGCGAGTTGGCCTCTACGTCTCCGTGGGACCTTTATATACATCAATAACGTAATATAACCTAACCTAACCCAACCCAACATCTCGGCGGTAATATTTGAAAACATACCTGGCGAGTTGGCCTCTACGTCTCCGTGGGACCTTTATATACATCAATAACGTAATATAACCTAACCTAACCCAACCTAACATCTCGGCGGTAATATTTGATCACATTCCTGGCTTGTTGGCCTCTACGCCTCCGCGGGACCTTTAAATACATCTATAACGTAATATAACCTAACCTAATCCAGCCTAACATCTCGGCGGTAATATTTGAAAACATTCCTGGCGAGTTGGCCTCTACGTCTCCGTGGGAACTTTATATACATCCATAACGTTATATAACCTAACCTAACCCAACCTAACATCTCGGCGGTAATATTTGAAAACATTCCTGGCTTGTTGGCCTCTACGTCTTCGTGGGACCTTTATATACATCTATAACGTTATATAATCTAACCTAACCCAACCTAACATCTCGGCGGTAATATTTGACGACATTCCTGGCGAGTTGGCCTTTACGTCTCCGTGGGACTTTTATATACTTCAATAACGTAATATAACCTAACCTAACCCAACCTAACATCTCGGCGGTAATATTTGACAACATTCCTGGCGAGATGGCTTCTCCGTCTCCGTGGGACCTTTATATACATCCATAACGTTATATAACCTAACCGAACCCAACCTAACATCTCGGCGGTAATATTTGACAACATTCCTGGCGAGTTGGCTTCTCCGTCTCCGTGTGATCTTTTTACACATCAATAACGTAATATAACCTAACCTAACCCAACCTAACATCTCGGCGGTAATATTTGAAAAGATTCCTGGCGATTTGGCCTCTACGTCTCCGTGGGACCTTTATATACATCCATAACGTTATATAACCTAACCTGACCCAACCTAACATCTCGGCGGTAATATTTGACAACACTCCTGGCGAGTTGGCGTCGCCGTCTCCGTGGGACCTTTATATACATCAATAACGTAATATAACCTAACCTAACACAACCTAACATCTCGGCGGTAATATTTGACAACATTCCTGGCGAGTTGGCCTCTACGTCTCGGTTTGACCTTCATATACATCAATAACGTAATATAATCTAACATAACCCAACCTATCATGTCGGTGGTAATTTTTGAAGACATTCCTGGCGAGTTGGCCTCTACGTCTCCGTGGGACCTTTATATACATCTATAACGTAATATAACCTAACCTAACCCAACCTATCATCTCGGCGGTAATATTTGACAACATTCCTGGCGAGTTTTCCTCTACGTCTCCGTGGGACATTTATATACATCAATAACGTAATATAACCTAACCTAAACCAACCTAACATCTCGGCGGTAATATTTGAAAACATTCATGGCGAGTTGGCCTCTACGTCTCCGTGGGAACTTTATATACATCTATAACATAATATAACCTAACCTAACCCAACCTATCATCTCGGCGCTAACGTTTGACAGCATTCCTGGCGAGTTGGCCTCTACGTCTCCGTGAGAGCTTCATATACATCAATAACGAAATATAACCTAACCTAACCCAACCTATCATCTCGGCGGTAATATTAGACAACATTCCTGGCGAGTTGGCCTCTACGTCTCCGTGGGACATTTATATACATCAATAACGTAATATAACCTAACCTAACCCAACCTAACATCTCGGCGGTAATATTTGACAACATTCCTGGCGAGTTGGATTCTCCGTCTGCGTGGGACCTTTAAATACATCAATAACGTAATATAACCTAACCTAACCCAACTTAACATCTCGGCGGTAATATTTGAAAACATACCTGGCGAGTTGGCCTCTACGTCTCCGTGGGACCTTTATATACATCAATAACGTAATATAACCTAACCTAACCCAACTTAACATCTCGGCGGTAATATTTGATCACATTCCTGGCTTGTTGGCCTCTGCGTCTCCGCGGGACCTTTAAATACATCTATAACGTAACATAACCTAACCTAACCCAACCTAACATCTCGGCGGTAATATTTGAACACATTCCTGGCGAGTTGGCGTCTCCGTCTCCGTGGGACCTTTATATACATCAATAACGTAATATAACCTAACCTAACCCAACCTAACACCTCTGCGGTAATATTTGACAAGATTCCTGGCGAGTTGGCCTCTACGTCTCGGTTTGACCTTCATATACATCAATATCGTAATATAATCTAACCTAACCCAACCTATCATGTCGGCGGTAATTTTTGGAAACATTCCTGGCGAGTTGGCCTCTACGTCTCCGTGGGACATTTATATACATCAATAACGTAATATAACCTAACCTAACCCAACCTAACATCTCGGCGGTAATATTTGACAACATTCCTGGCGACTTGGCTTCTCCGTCTCCGTGGGACCTTTATATACATCAATAACGTAATATAACCTAACCTAACCCAACCCAACATCTCGGCGGTAATATTTGAAAACATACCTGGCGAGTTAGCCTCTACGTCTCCGTGGGACCTTTATATACATCAATAACGTAATATAACCTAACCTAACCCAACTTAACATCTCGGCGGTAATATTTGATCACATTCCTGGCTTGTTGGCCTCTGCGTCTCCGCGGGACCTTTAAATACATCTATAACGTAACATAACCTAACCTAACCCAACCTAACATCTCGGCGGTAATATTTGAACACATTCCTGGCTTGTTGGCCTCTACGTCTCCGTGGGACCTTTATATACATCTATAACGTAACATAACCTAACCTAACCCAACCTAACATCTCGGCGGTAATATTTGAACACATTCCTGGCTTGTTGGCCTCTACGTCTCCGTGGGACCTTTATATACATCAATAACGTAATATAACCTAGCCTAACCCAACCTAACATCTCGGCGGTAATATTTGAAAACATTCATGCCGAGTTGGCCCCTACGTCTCCGTGGTACATTTATATACATCAATAACGTAATATGACCTATCCTAACCCAAAATATCATCTCGGCGGTAATATTTGAAAACATTCATGGCGAGTTGGCCTCTACGTCTCCGTGGGATCTTTATATACATCTATAACGTAATATAACCTAACCTAACCCAACCTAACATCTCGGCGGTAATAGGTGAAAACATTCCTGGCGAGTTGGCCTCTACGTCTCCGTGGGACCTTTATATACATCAATAACGTAATATAACCTAACCTAACCCAACCCAACATCTCGGCGGTAATATTTGAAAACATACCTGGCGAGTTGGCCTCTACGTCTCCGTGGGACCTTTATATACATCAATAACGTAATATAACCTAACCTAACCCAACCTAACATCTCGGCGGTAATATTTGATCACATTCCTGGCTTGTTGGCCTCTACGTCTCCGCGGGACCTTTAAATACATCTATAACGTAATATAACCTAACCTAATCCAACCTAACATCTCGGCGGTAATATTTGAAAACATTCCTGGCGAGTTGGCCTCTACGTCTCCGTGGGAACTTTATATACATCTATAACGTAATATAACCTAACCTAACCCAACCTATCATCTCGGCGCTAACGTTTGACAGCATTCCTGGCGAGTTGGCCTCTACGTCTCCGTGAGAGCTTGATATACATCAATAACGAAATATAACCTAACCTAAACCAACCTATCATCTCGGCGGTAATATTTGACAACATTACTGGCGAGTTGGCCTCTACGTCTCCGTGGGACATTTATATACATCAATAACGTAATATAACCTAACCTAACCCAACCTATCATCTCGGCGCTAATATTTGACAACATTCCTGGCGAGTTGGCTTCTACGTCTCCGCGGGACCTTTATATACATCAATAACGTAATATAACCTAACCTAACCCAACCTAACATCTCGGCGGTAATATTTGATCACATTCCTGGCTTGTTGGCCTCTACGTCTCCGCGGGACCTTTAAATACATCTATAAGGTAATATAACCTAACCTAACCCAACCTAACATCTCGGCGGTAATATTTGAAAACATTCCTGGCGAGTTGGCCTCTACGTCTCCGTGGGACCTTTATATACATCTATAACGTAATATAACCTAACCTAACCCAACCTATCATCTCGGCGCTAATATTTGACAACATACCTGGCGAGTTGGACTCTACGTCTCCGTGGGACCTTTATATACATCTATAACGTTATATAATCTAACCTAACCCAACCTAACATCTCGGTGGTAATATTTGATCACATTCCTGGCTTGTTGGCCTCTACGTCTCCGTGGGACGTTTAAATACATCTATAACGTAATATAACCTAACCTAACCCAACCTATCATCTCGGCGGTAATATTTGAACACATTCCTGGCTTCTTGGCTTCTACGTCTCCGTGGGACCTTTATATACATCAATAACGTAATATAACCTAACCTAACCCAATCTAACATCTCAGCGGTAATATTTGAACACATTACTGGCTTGTTGGCCTCTACGTCTCCGTGGGATCTTTATATACATCAATAACGTAATATAACCTAACCTAACCCAATCTAACATCTCGGCGGTAATATTTGAACACATTCCTGGCTTGTTGGCCTCTACGTCTCCGTGGGAACTCTATATACATCTATAACGTCATATAACATAACCTAAACCAACCTATCATCTCGGCGGTAATATTTGACAACATTCCTGGCGAGTTGGCCTCTACGTCTCCGTGGGACATTTATATACATCAATAACGTAATATAACCTAACCTAACCCAACCTAACATCTCGGCGGTAATATTTGATCACATTCCTGGCTTGTTGGCCTCTACGTCTCCGCGGGACCTTTAAATACATCTATAAGGTAATATAACCTAACCTAACCCAACCTAACATCTCGGCGGTAATATTTGAAAACATTCCTGGCGAGTTGGCCTCTACGTCTCCGTGGGTCCTTTATATACATCAATAACGTAATATAACCTAACCTAACCCAACCCAACATCTCGGCGGTAATATTTGAAAACATACCTGGCGAGTTGGCCTTTACGTCTCCGTGGGACCTTTATATACGTCAATAACGTAATATAACCTAACCTAACCCAACCTAACATCTCGGCGGTAATATTTGATCACATTCCTGGCTTGTTGGCCTCTGCGTCTCCGCGGGACCTTTAAATACATCTATAACGTAATATAACCTAACCTAACCCAACCTAACATCTCGGCGGTAATATTTGACAACATTCCTGGCGAGTTGGCCTCTACGTCTCGGTTTGACCTTCATATACATCAATAACGTAATATAACCTAACCTAACCCAACCTAACATCTCGGCGGTAATATTTGACAACATTCCTGGCGACTTGGCTTCTCCGTCTCCGTGGGACCTTTATATACATCAATAACGTAATATAACCTAACCTAACCCAACCTAACATCTCGGCGGTAATAGGTGAAAACATTCCTGGCGAGTTGGCCTCTACGTCTCCGTGGGACCTTTATATACATCAATAACGTAATATAACCTAACCTAACCCAACCCAACATCTCGGCGGTAATATTTGAAAACATACCTGGCGAGTTGGCCTCTACGTCTCCGTGGGACCTTTATATACATCAATAACGTAATATAACCTAACCTAACCCAACCTAACATCTCGGCGGTAATATTTGATCACATTCCTGGCTTGTTGGCCTCTACGTCTCCGCGGGACCTTTAAATACATCTATAACGTAATATAACCTAACCTAATCCAGCCTAACATCTCGGCGGTAATATTTGAAAACATTCCTGGCGAGTTGGCCTCTACGTCTCCGTGGGAACTTTATATACATCTATAACGTAATATAACCTAACCTAACCCAACCTATCATCTCGGCGCTAACGTTTGACAGCATTCCTGGCGAGTTGGCCTCTACGTCTCCGTGAGAGCTTGATATACATCAATAACGAAATATAACCTAACCTAAACCAACCTATCATCTCGGCGGTAATATTTGAAAACATTCATGGCGAGGTGGCCTCTACGTCTCCGTGGGATCTTTATATACATCTACAACGTAATATAACCTAACCTAACCCAACCTAACATCTCGGCGGTAATATTTGAACACATTCCTGGCTTGTTGGCCTCTACGTCTTCGTGGGACCTTTATATACATCTATAACGTTATATAATCTAACCTAACCCAACCTAACATGTCGGCGGTAATATTTGACGACATTCCTGGCGAGTTGGCCTTTACGTCTCCGTGGGACCTTTATATACATCAATAACGTAATATAACCTAACCTAACCCTACCTAACATCTCGGCGGTAATATTTGACAACATTCCTGGCGAGTTGGCTTCTCCGTCTCCGTGGGACCTTTATATACATCCATAACGTAATATAACCTAACCTAACCCAACCCAACATCTCGGCGGTAATATTTGAAAACATACCTGGCGAGTTAGCCTCTACGTCTCCGTGGGACCTTTATATACATCTATAACGTAACATAACCTAACCTAACCCAACCTAACATCTCGGCGGTAATATTTGAACACATTCCTGGCTTGTTGGCCTCTACGTCTCCGTGGGACCTTTATATACATCAATAACGTAATATAACCTAGCCTAACCCAACCTAACATCTCGGCGGTAATATTTGAAAACATTCATGCCGAGTTGGCCCCTACGTCTCCGTGGTACATTTATATACATCAATAACGTAATATGACCTATCCTAACCCAAAATATCATCTCGGCGGTAATATTTGAAAACATTCATGGCGAGTTGGCCTCTACGTCTCCGTGGGATCTTTATATACATCTATAACGTAATATAACCTAACCTAACCCAACCTAACATCTCGGCGGTAATAGGTGAAAACATTCCTGGCGAGTTGGCCTCTACGTCTCCGTGGGACCTTTATATACATCAATAACGTAATATAACCTAACCTAACCCAACCCAACATCTCGGCGGTAATATTTGAAAACATACCTGGCGAGTTGGCCTCTACGTCTCCGTGGGACCTTTATATACATCAATAACGTAATATAACCTAACCTAACCCAACCTAACATCTCGGCGGTAATATTTGATCACATTCCTGGCTTGTTGGCCTCTACGTCTCCGCGGGACCTTTAAATACATCTATAACGTAATATAACCTAACCTAATCCAGCCTAACATCTCGGCGGTAATATTTGAAAACATTCCTGGCGAGTTGGCCTCTACGTCTCCGTGGGAACTTTATATACATCTATAACGTAATATAACCTAACCTAACCCAACCTATCATCTCGGCGCTAACGTTTGACAGCATTCCTGGCGAGTTGGCCTCTACGTCTCCGTGAGAGCTTGATATACATCAATAACGAAATATAACCTAACCTAAACCAACCTATCATCTCGGCGGTAATATTTGACAACATTCCTGGCGAGTTGGCCTCTACGTCTCCGTGGGACATTTATATACATCAATAACGTAATATAACCTAACCTAACCCAACCTATCATCTCGGCGCTAATATTTGACAACATTCCTGGCGAGTTGGCTTCTACGTCTCCGCGGGACCTTTATATACATCAATAACGTAATATAACCTAACCTAAACCAACCTAACATCTCGGCGGTAATATTTGAAAACATTCATGGCGAGGTGGCCTCTACGTCTCCGTGGGATCTTTATATACATCTATAACGTAATATAACCTAACCTAACCCAACCTAACATCTCGGCGGTAATATTTGAACACATTCCTGGCTTGTTGGCCTCTACGTCTTCGTGGGACCTTTATATACATCTATAACGTTATATAATCTAACCTAACCCAACCTAACATGTCGGCGGTAATATTTGACGACATTCCTGGCGAGTTGGCCTTTACGTCTCCGTGGGACCTTTATATACATCAATAACGTAATATAACCTAACCTAACCCAACCTAACATCTCGGCGGTAATATTTGACAACATTCCTGGCGAGTTGGCTTCTCCGTCTCCGTGGTACCTTTATATACATCCATAACGTTATATAACCTAACCTAACCCAACCTAACATCTCGGCGGTAATATTTGACAACATTCCTGGCGAGTTGGCTTCTCCGTCTCCGTGGGATCTTTTTACACATCAATAACGTAATATAACCTAACCTAACCCAACCTAACATCTCGGCGGTAGTATTTGAAAACATACCTGGCGAGTTGGCCTCTACGTCCCCGCGGGACCTTTAAATACATCTATAACGTAATATAACCTAACCTAACCCAACCTAACATCTCGGCGGTAATATTTGAAAACATTCCTGGCGAGTTGGCCTCTACGTCTCCGTGGGAACTTTATATACATCTATAACGTAATATAACCTAACCTAACCCAACCTATCATCTCGGCGCTAATATTTGACAACATACCTGGCGAGTTGGCCTCTGCGTCTCCGTGGGACCATTATATACATCAATAACGTAATATAACCTAACCTAACCCAACCTAACATCTCGGCGGTAATATTTGAAAATATTCCTGGCGAGTTGGCCTCTACGTCTCCGTGGTACATTTATATACATCAATAACGTAATATAACCTAGCCTAACCCAACCTAACATCTCGGCGGTAATATTTGAAAACATTCATGCCGAGTTGGCCTCTACGTCTCCGTGGTACATTTATATACATCAATAACGTAATATGACCTATCCTAACCCAAAATATCATCTCGGCGGTAATATTTGATCACATTCCTGGCTTGTTGGCCTCTACGTCTCCGCGGGACCTATAAATACATCTATAACGTAATATAACCTAACCTAATCCAGCCTAACATCTCGGCGGTAATATTTGAAAACATTCCTGGCGAGTTGGCCTCTACGTCTCCGTGGAAACTTTATATACATCTATAACGTAATATAACCTAACCTAACCCAACCTATCATCTCGGCGCTAACATTTGACAGCATTCCTGGCGAGTTGGCCTCTACGTCTCCGTGAGAGCTTGATATACATCAATAACGAAATATAACCTAACCTAAACCAACCTATCATCTCGGCGGTAATATTTGACAACATTCCTGGCGAGTTGGCCTCTACGTCTCCGTGGGACATTTATATACATCAATAACGTAATATAACCTAACCTAACCCAACCTAACATCTCGGCGGTAATATTTGACAACATTCCTGGCGACTTGGCTTCTCCGTATCCGTGGGACCTTTATATACATCAATAACGTAATATAACCTAACCTAACCCAACCCAACATCTCGGCGGTAATATTTGAAAACATACCTGGCGAGTTAGCCTCTACGTCTCCGTGGGACCTTTATATACATCAATAACGTAATATAACCTAACCTAACCCAACTTAACATCTCGGCGGTAATATTTGATCACATTCCTGGCTTGTTGGCCTCTGCGTCTCCGCGGGACCTTTAAATACATCTATAACGTAACATAACCTAACCTAACCCAACCTAACATCTCGGCGGTAATATTTGAACACATTCCTGGCTTGTTGGCCTCTACGTCTCCGTGGGACCTTTATATACATCAATAACGTAATATAACCTAACCTAACCCAACCCAACATCTCGGCGGTAATATTTGAAAACATACCTGGCGAGTTGGCCTCTACGTCTCCGTGGGACCTTTATATACATCAATAACGTAATATAACCTAACCTAACCCAACCTAACATCTCGGCGGTAATATTTGATCACATTCCTGGCTTGTTGGCCTCTACGTCTCCGCGGGACCTTTAAATACATCTATAACGTAATATAACCTAACCTAATCCAGCCTAACATCTCGGCGGTAATATTTGAAAACATTCCTGGCGAGTTGGCCTCTACGTCTCCGTGGGAACTTTATATACATCTATAACGTAATATAACCTAACCTAACCCAACCTATCATCTCGGCGCTAACGTTTGACAGCATTCCTGGCGAGTTGGCCTCTACGTCTCCGTGAGAGCTTGATATACATCAATAACGAAATATAACCTAACCTAAACCAACCTATCATCTCGGCGGTAATATTTGACAACATTCCTGGCGAGTTGGCCTCTACGTCTCCGTGGGACATTTATATACATCAATAACGTAATATAACCTAACCTAACCCAACCTATCATCTCGGCGCTAATATTTGACAACATTCCTGGCGAGTTGGCTTCTACGTCTCCGCGGGACCTTTATATACATCAATAACGTAATATAACCTAACCTAAACCAACCTAACATCTCGGCGGTAATATTTGAAAACATTCATGGCGAGGTGGCCTCTACGTCTCCGTGGGATCTTTATATACATCTATAACGTAATATAACCTAACCTAACCCAACCTAACATCTCGGCGGTAATATTTGAACACATTCCTGGCTTGTTGGCCTCTACGTCTTCGTAGGACCTTTATATACATCTATAACGTTATATAATCTAACCTAACCCAACCTAACATGTCGGCGGTAATATTTGACGACATTCCTGGCGAGTTGGCCTTTACGTCTCCGTGGGACCTTTATATACATCAATAACGTAATATAACCTAACCTAACCCAACCTAACATCTCGGCGGTAATATTTGACAACATTCCTGGCGAGTTGGCTTCTCCGTCTCCGTGGGACCTTTATATACATCCATAACGTTATATAACCTAACCTAACCCAACCTAACATCTCGGCGGTAATATTTGACAACATTCCTGGCGAGTTGGCTTCTCCGTCTCCGTGGGATCTTTTTACACATCAATAACGTAATATAACCTAACCTAACCCAACCTAACATCTCGGCGGTAGTATTTGAAAACATACCTGGCGAGTTGGCCTCTACGTCCCCGCGGGACCTTTAAATACATCTATAACGTAATATAACCTAACCTAACCCAACCTAACATCTCGGCGGTAATATTTGAACACATTCCTGGCTTGTTGGCCTCTACGTCTCCGTGGGACCTTTATATACATCTATAACGTAACATAACCTAACCTAACCCAACCTAACATCTCGGCGGTAATATTTGAACACATTCCTGGCTTGTTGGCATCTACGTCCCCGTGGGACCTTTATATACATCAATAACGTAATATAACCTAGCCTAACCCAACCTAACATCTCGGCGGTAATATTTGACAACATTCCTGGCGACTTGGCTTCTCCGTCTCCGTGGGACCTTTATATACATCAATAACGTAATATAACCTAACCTAACCCAACCCAACATCTCGGCGGTAATATTTGAAAACATACCTGGCGAGTTAGCCTCTACGTCTCCGTGGGACCTTTATATACATCAATAACGTAATATAACCTAACCTAACCCAACTTAACATCTCGGCGGTAATATTTGATCACAGTCCTGGCTTGTTGGCCTCTGCGTCTCCGTGGGACCTTTATATACATCAATAACGTAATATAACCTAACCTAACCCAACCCAACATCTCGGCGGTAATATTTGAAAACATACCTGGCGAGTTGGCCTCTACGTCTCCGTGGGACCTTTATATACATCAATAACGTAATATAACCTAACCTAACCCAACCTAACATCTCGGCGGTAATATTTGATCACATTCCTGGCTTGTTGGCCTCTACGTCTCCGCGGGACCTTTAAATACATCTATAACGTAATATAACCTAACCTAATCCAGCCTAACATCTCGGCGGTAATATTTGAAAACATTCCTGGCGAGTTGGCCTCTACGTCTCCGTGGGAACTTTATATACATCTATAACGTAATATAACCTAACCTAACCCAACCTATCATCTCGGCGCTAACGTTTGACAGCATTCCTGGCGAGTTGGCCTCTACGTCTCCGTGAGAGCTTGATATACATCAATATCAAATATAACCTAACCTAAACCAACCTATCATCTCGGCGGTAATATTTGACAACATTCCTGGCGAGTTGGCCTCTACGTCTCCGTGGGACATTTATATACATCAATAACGTAATATAACCTAACCTAACCCAACCTAACATCTCGGCGGTAATATTTGACAACATTCCTGGCGACTTGGCTTCTCCGTCTCCGTGGGACCTTTATATACATCAATAACGTAATATAACCTAACCTAACCCAACCCAACATCTCGGCGGTAATATTTGAATACATACCTGGCGAGTTAGACTCTACGTCTCCGTGGGACCTTTATATACATCAATAACGTAATATAACCTAACCTAACCCAACTTAACATCTCGGCGGTAATATTTGATCACATTCCTGGCTTGTTGGCCTCTGCGTCTCCGCGGGACCTTTAAATACATCTATAACGTAACATAACCTAACCTAACCCAACCTAACATCTCGGCGGTAATATTTGAACACATTCCTGGCTTGTTGGCCTCTACGTCTCCGTGGGACCTTTATATACATCTATAACGTAATATAACCTAACCTAACCCAACCTAACATCTCGGCGGTAATATTTGACAACATTCCTGGCGAGATGGCTTCTCCGTCTCCGTGGGATCTTTTTACACATCAATAACGTAATATAACCTAACCTAACCCAACCTAACATCTCGGCGGTAGTATTTGAAAACACACCTGGCGAGTTGGCCTCTACGTCTCCGCGGGACCTTTAAATACATCTATAACGTAATATAACCTAACCTAACCCAACCTAACATCTCGGCGGTAATATTTGAAAACATTCCTGGCGAGTTGGCCTCTACGTCTCCGTGGGACCTTTATATACATCTATAACGTAATATAACCTAACCTGACCCAACCTATCATCTCGGCGCTAATATTTGAAAACATTCATGGCGAGGTGGCCTCTACGTCTCCGTGGGATCTTTATATACATCTATAACGTAATATAACCTAACCTAACCCAACCTAACATCTCGGCGGTAATATTTGAACACATTCCTAGCTTGTTGGCCTCTACGTCTTCGTGGGACCTTTATATACATCTATAACGTTATATAATCTAACCTAACCCAACCTAACATCTCGGCGGTAATATTTGACGACATTCCTGGCGAGTTGGCCTTTACGTCTCCGTGGGACCTTTATATACATCAATAACGTAATATAACCTAACCTAACCCAACCTAACATCTCGGCGCTAACGTTTGACAGCATTCCTGGCGAGTTGGCCTCTACGTCTCCGTGAGAGCTTGATATACATCAATAACGAAATATAACCTAACCTAAACCAACCTATCATCTCGGCGGTAATATTTGACAACATTCCTGGCGAGTTGGCCTCTACGTCTCCGTGGGACATTTATATACATCAATAACGTAATATAACCTAACCTAACCCAACCTAACGTCTCGGCGGTAATATTTGACAACATTCCTGGCGACTTGGCTTCTCCGTCTCCGTGGGACCTTTATATACATCAATAACGTAATATAACCTAACCTAACCCAACCCAACATCTCGGCGGTAATATTTGAAAACATACCTGGCGAGTTAGCCTCTACGTCTCCGTGGGACCTTTATATACATCTATAACGTAATATAACCTAACCTAACCCAACCTAACATCTCGGCGGTAATATTTGACAACATTCCTGGCGAGTTGGCGTCTCCGTCTCCGTGGGACCTTTATATACATCAATAAGGTAATATAACCTAACCTAACCCAACCTAACATCTCGGCGGTAATATTTGATCACATTCCTGGCTTGTTGGCCTCTACGTCTCCGTGGTACATTTATATACATCAATAACGTAATATAACCTAACCTAACCCAACCTATCATCTCGGCGCTAATATTTGACAACATTCCTGGCGAGTTGCCCTCTACGTCTCCGCGGGACCTTTATATACATCAATAACGTAATATAACCTAACCTAAACCAACCTAACATCTCGGCGGTAATATTTGAAAACATTCATGGCGAGGTGGCCTCTACGTATCCGTGGGATCTTTATATACATCTATAACGTAATATAACCTAACCTAACCCAACCTAACATCTCGGCGGTAATATTTGACAACATTCCTGGCGACTTGGCTTCTCCGTCTCCGTGGGACCTTTATATACATCAATAACGTAATATAACCTAACCTAACCCAACCCAACATCTCGGCGGTAATATTTGAAAACATACCTGGCGAGTTAGCCTCTACGTCTCCGTGGGACCTTTATATACATCAATAACGTAATATAACCTAACCTAACCCAACCCAACATCTCGGCGGTAATATTTGATCACATTCCTGGCTTGTTGGCCTCTGCGTCTCCGCGGGACCTTTAAATACATCTATAACGTAACATAACCTAACCTAACCCAACCTAACATCTCGGCGGTAATATTTGAACACATTCCTGGCTTGTTGGCCTCTACGTCTCCGTGGGACCTTTATATACATCTATAACGTAACATAACCTAACCTAACCCAACCTAACATCTCGGCGGTAATATTTGACAACATTCCTGGCGAGTTGGCGTCTCCGTCTCCGTGGGACCTTTATATACATCAATAAGGTAATATAACCTAAACTAACCCAACCTAACATCTCGGCGGTAATATTTGATCACATTCCTGGCTTGTTGGCCTCTACGTCTCCGTGGTACATTTATATACATCAATAACGTAATATAACCTAACCTAACCCAACCTAACATCTCGGCGGTAATATTTGAAAATATTCATGTCGAGTTGGTCTCTACGTCTCCGTGGGATCTTTATATACATCTATAACGTAATATAACCTAACCTAACCCAACCTAACATCTCGGCGGTAATATTTGAAAACATTCCTGGCGAGTTGGCCTCTACGTCTCCGTGGGACCTTTATATACATCAATAACGTAATATAACCTAACCTAACCCAACCCAACATCTCGGCGGTAATATTTGAAAACATACCTGGCGAGTTGGCCTCTACGTCTCCGTGGGACCTTTATATACATCAATAACGTAATATAACCTAACCTAACCCAACCTAACATCTCGGCGGTAATATTTGATCACATTCCTGGCTTGTTGGCCTCTACGTCTCCGCGGGACCTTTAAATACATCTATAACGTAATATAACCTAACCTAATCCAGCCTAACATCTCGGCGGTAATATTTGAAAACATTCCTGGCGAGTTGGCCTCTACGTCTGCGTGGGAACTTTATATACATCTATAACTTAATATAACCTAACCTAACCCAACCTAACATCTCGGCGGTAATATTTGACAACATTCCTGGCGAGTTGGCGTCTCCGTCTCCGTGGGACCTTTATATACATCAATAAGGTAATATAACCTAACCTAACCCAACCTAACATCTCGGCGGTAATATTTGATCACATTCCTGGCTTGTTGGCCTCTACGTCTCCGTGGTACATTTATATACATCAATAACGTAATATAACCTAACCTAACCCAACCTATCATCTCGGCGCTAATATTTGACAACATTCCTGGCGAGTTGGCCTCTACGTCTCCGCGGGACCTTTATATACATCAATAACGTAATATAACCTAACCTAAACCAACCTAACATCTCGGCGGTAATATTTGAAAACATTCATGGCGAGGTGGCCTCTACGTCTCCGTGGGATCTTTATATACATCTATAACGTAATATAACCTAACCTAACCCAACCTAACATCTCGGCGGTAATATTTGACAACATTCCTGGCGACTTGGCTTCTCCGTCTCCGTGGGACCTTTATATACATCAATAACGTAATATAACCTAACCTAACCCAACCCAACATCTCGGCGGTAATATTTGAAAACATACCTGGCGAGTTAGCCTCTACGTCTCCGTGGGACCTTTATATACATCAATAACGTAATATAACCTAACCTAACCCAACCCAACATCTCGGCGGTAATATTTGATCACATTCCTGGCTTGTTGGCCTCTGCGTCTCCGCGGGACCTTTAAATACATCTATAACGTAACATAACCTAACCTAACCCAACCTAACATCTCGGCGGTAATATTTGAACACATTCCTGGCTTGTTGGCCTCTACGTCTCCGTGGGACCTTTATATACATCTATAACGTAATATAACCTAACCTAACCCAACCTAACATCTCGGCGGTAATATTTGACAACATTCCTGGCGAGTTGGCGTCTCCGTCTCCGTGGGACCTTTATATACATCAATAAGGTAATATAACCTAAACTAACCCAACCTAACATCTCGGCGGTAATATTTGATCACATTCCTGGCTTGTTGGCCTCAACGTCTCCGTGGTACATTTATATACATCAATAACGTAATATAACCTAACCTAACCCAACCTATCATCTCGGCGCTAATATTTGACAACATTCCTGGCGAGTTGGCCTCTACGTCTCCGCGGGACCTTTATATACATCAATAACGTAATATAACCTAACCTAAGCCAACCTAACATCTCGGCGGTAATATTTGAAAACATTCATGGCGAGGTGGCCTCTACGTCTCCGTGGGATCTTTATATACATCTATAACGTAATATAACCTAACCTAACCCAACCTAACATCTCGGCGGTAATATTTGAACACATTCCTGGCTTGTTGGCCTCTACGTCTTCGTGGGACCTTTATATACATCTATAACGTTATATAATCTAACCTAACCCAACCTAACATCTCGGCGGTAATATTTGACGACATTCCTGGCGAGTTGGCCTTTACGTCTCCGTGGGACCTTTATATACATCAATAACGTAATATAACCTAACCTAACCCAACCTAACATCTCGGCGGTAATATTTGACAACATTCCTGGCGAGTTGGCTTCTCCGTCTCCGTGGGACCTTTATATACATCCATAACGTTATATAACCTAACCTAACCCAACCTAACATCTCGGCGGTAATATTTGAAAATATTCATGGCGAGTTGGCCTCTATGTCTCCGTGGTACATTTATATACATCAATAACGTAATATAACCTAACCTAACCCAACCTAACATCTCGGCGGTAATATTTGATCACATTCCTTGCTTGTTGGCCTCTACGTCTCCGCGGGACCTTTAAATACATCTATAACGTAATATAACCTAACCTAATCCAGGCTAACATCTCGGCTGTAATATTTGAAAACATTCCTGGCGAGTTGGCCTCTACGTCTCCGTGGGAACTTTATATACATCTATAACGTAATATAACCTAACCTAACCCAACCTATCATCTCGGCGCTAATATTTGACAACATACCTGGCGAGTTGGCCTCTACGTCTCCGTGGGACCTTTATATACATCAATAACGTAATATAACCTAACCTAACCCAACCTAACATCTCGGCGGTAATATTTGAAAATATTCATGGCGAGTTGGCCTCTATGTCTCCGTGGTACATTTATATACATCAATAACGTAATATAACCTAACCTAACCCAACCTAACATCTCGGCGGTAATATTTGATCACATTCCTTGCTTGTTGGCCTCTACGTCTCCGCGGGACCTTTAAATACATCTATAACGTAATATAACCTAACCTAATCCAGGCTAACATCTCGGCTGTAATATTTGAAAACATTCCTGGCGATTTGGCCTCTACGTCTCCGTGGGAACTTTATATACATCTATAACGTAATATAACCTAACCTAACCCAACCTATCATCTCGGCGCTAACGTTTGACAGCATTCCTGGCGAGTTGGCCTCGACGTCTCCGTGAGAGCTTCATATACATCAATAACGAAATATAACCTAACCTAACCCAACCTATCATCTCGGCGGTAATATTTGACAACATTCCGGGCGAGTTGGCCTCTACGTCTCCGTGGGACATTTATATACATCAATAACGTAATATAACCTAACCTAACCCAACCCAACATCTCGGCGGTAATATTTGAAAACATACCTGGCGAGTTAGCCTCTACGTCTCCGTGGGACCTTTATATACATCAATAACGTAATATAACCTAACCTAACCATGCCCAACATCTCGGCGGTAATATTTGATCACATTCCTGGCTTGTTGGCCTCTGCGTCTCCGCGGGACCTTTAAATACATCTATAACGTAACATAACCTAACCTAACCCAACCTAACATCTCGGCGGTAATATTTGAACACATTCCTGGCTTGTTGGCCTCTACGTCTCCGTGGGACCTTTATATACATCTATAACGTAATATAACCTAACCTAACCCAACCTAACATCTCGGCGGTAATATTTGACAACATTCCTGGCGAGTTGGCGTCTCCGTCTCCGTGGGACCTTTATATACATCAATAAGGTAATATAACCTAAACTAACCCAACCTAACATCTCGGCGGTAATATTTGATCACATTCCTGGCTTGTTGGCCTCAACGTCTCCGTGGTACATTTATATACATCAATAACGTAATATAACCTAACCTAACCCAACCTATCATCTCGGCGCTAATATTTGACAACATTCCTGGCGAGTTGGCCTCTACGTCTCCGCGGGACCTTTATATACATCAATAACGTAATATAACCTAACCTAAACCAACCTAACATCTCGGCGGTAATATTTGAAAACATTCATGGCGAGGTGGCCTCTACGTCTGCGTGGGATCTTTATATACATCTATAACGTAATATAACCTAACCTAACCCAACCTAACATCTCGGCGGTAATATTTGAACACATTCCTGGCTTGTTGGCCTCTACGTCTTCGTGGGACCTTTATATACATCTATAACGTTATATAATCTAACCTAACCCAACCTAACATCTCGGCGGTAATATTTGACGACATTCCTGGCGAGTTGGCCTTTACGTCTCCGTGGGACCTTTATATACATCAATAACGTAATATAACCTAACCTAACCCAACCTAACATCTCGGCGGTAATATTTGACAACATTCCTGGCGAGTTGGCTTCTCCGTCTCCGTGGGACCTTTATATACATCCATAACGTTATATAACCTAACCTAACCCAACCTAACATCTCGGCGGTAATATTTGAAAATATTCATGGCGAGTTGGCCTCTATGTCTCCGTGGTACATTTATATACATCAATAACGTAATATAACCTAACCTAACCCAACCTAACATCTCGGCGGTAATATTTGATCACATTCCTTGCTTGTTGGCCTCTACGTCTCCGCGGGACCTTTAAATACATCTATAACGTAATATAACCTAACCTAATCCAGGCTAACATCTCGGCTGTAATATTTGAAAACATTCCTGGCGAGTTGGCCTCTACGTCTCCGTGGGAACTTTATATACATCTATAACGTAATATAACCTAACCTAACCCAACCTATCATCTCGGCGCTAATATTTGACAACATACCTGGCGAGTTGGCCTCTACGTCTCCGTGGGACCTTTATATACATCAATAACGTAATATAACCTAACCTAACCCAACCTAACATCTCGGCGGTAATATTTGAAAATATTCATGGCGAGTTGGCCTCTATGTCTCCGTGGTACATTTATATACATCAATAACGTAATATAACCTAACCTAACCCAACCTAACATCTCGGCGGTAATATTTGATCACATTCCTTGCTTGTTGGCCTCTACGTCTCCGCGGGACCTTTAAATACATCTATAACGTAATATAACCTAACCTAATCCAGGCTAACATCTCGGCTGTAATATTTGAAAACATTCCTGGCGAGTTGGCCTCTACGTCTCCGTGGGAACTTTATATACATCAATAACGTAATATAACCTAACCTAACCCAACCTAACATCTCGGCGGTAATATTTGACAACATTCCTGGCGAGTTGGCGTATCCGTCTCCGTGGGACCTTTATATACATCAATAACGTAATATAACCTAACCTAACCCAACCTAACATCTCGGCGGTAATATTTGACAACATTCCTGGCGAGTTGGCCTCTACGTCTCGGTTTGACCTTCATATACATCAATATCGTAATATAATCTAACCTAACCCAACCTATCATGTCGGCGGTAATTTTTGAAAACGTTCCTGGCGAGTTGGCCTCTACGTCTCCGTGGGACCTTTATATACATCTATAACGTAATATAATCTAACCTAACCCAACCTCTCATGTCGGCGGTAATTTTTGAAAACGTTCCTGGCGAGTTGGCCTCTACGTCTCCGTGGGACCTTTATATACATCTATAACGTAATATAACCTAACCTAACCCAACCTATCATCTCGGCGCTAATATTTGACAACATACCTGGCGAGTTGGCCTCTACGTCTCCGTGGGACCTTTATATACATCTATAACGTTATATAATCTAACCTAACCCAACCTAACACTCGGTGGTAATATTTGATCACATTCCTGGCTTGTTGGCCTCTACGTCTCCGTGGGACGTTTAAATACATCTATAACGTAATATAACCTAACCTAACCCAACCTATCATCTCGGCACTAATGTTTGACAACATTCCTGGCGAGTTGGCCTCTACGTCTCCGCGGGACCTTTATATACATCAATAACGTAATATAACCTAACCTGACCCAACCTATCATCTCGGCGCTAATATTTGACAACATACCTGGCGAGTTGGCCTCTACGTCTCCGTGGGACCTTTATATACATCAATAACGTAATATAACCTAACCCAACCCAACCTAACATCTCGGCGGTAATATTTGAAAACATTCATGGCGAGTTGGCCTCTACGTCTCCGTGGTACATTTATATACATCAATAACGTAATATAACCTAACCTAACCCAACCTAACATCTCGGCGGTAATATTTGAAAACATTCCTGGCGAGTTGGCCTCTACGTCTCCGTGGGACCTTTATATACATCTATAACGTAATATAACCTAACCTAACCCAACCTATCATCTCGGCGCTAATATTTGAAAACGTTCATGGCGAGGTGGCCTCTACGTCTCCGTGGGATCTTTATATACATCTATAACGTAATATAACCTAACCTAACCCAACCTAACATCTCGGCGGTAATATTTGAACACATTCCTGGCTTGTTGGCCTCTACGTCTTCGTGGGACCTTTATATACATCTATAACGTTATATAATCTAACCTAACCCAACCCAACATCTCGGCGGTAATATTTGAAAACATACCTGGCGAGTTAGCCTCTACGTCTCCGTGGGACCTTTATATACATCAATAACGTAATATAACCTAACCTAACCCAACCCAACATCTCGGCGGTAATATTTGATCACATTCCTGGCTTGTTGGCCTCTGCGTCTCCGCGGGACCTTTAAATACATCTATAACGTAACATAACCTAACCTAACCCAACCTAACATCGCGGCGGTAATATTTGAACACATTCCTGGCTTGTTGGCCTCTACGTCTCCGTGGGACCTTTATATACATCTATAACGTAATATAACCTAACCTAACCCAACCTAACATCTCGGCGGTAATATTTGACAACATTCCTGGCGAGTTGGCGTCTCCGTCTCCGTGGGACCTTTATATACATCAATAAGGTAATATAACCTAAACTAACCCAACCTATCATCTCGGCGGTAATATTTGAAAATATTCATGGCGAGTTGGCCTCTATGTCTCCGTGGTACATTTATATACATCAATAACGTAATATAACCTAACCTAACCCAACCTAACATCTCGGCGGTAATATTTGATCACATTCCTTGCTTGTTGGCCTCTACGTCTCCGCGGGACCTTTAAATACATCTATAACGTAATATAACCTAACCTAATCCAGGCTAACATCTCGGCTGTAATATTTGAAAACATTCCTGGCGAGTTGGCCTCTACGTCTCCGTGGGATCTTTATATACATCTATAACGTAATATAACCTAACCTAACCCAACCTATCATCTCGGCGCTAATATTTGACAACATACCTGGCGAGTTGGCCTCTACGTCTCCGTGGGACCTTTATATACATCAATAACGTAATATAACCTAACCTAACCCAACCTAACATCTCGGCGGTAATATTTGAAAATATTCATGGCGAGTTGGCCTCTATGTCTCCGTGGTACATTTATATACATCAATAACGTAATATAACCTAACCTAACCCAACCTAACATCTCGGCGGTAATATTTGATCACATTCCTTGCTTGTTGGCCTCTACGTCTCCGCGGGACCTTTAAATACATCTATAACGTAATATAACCTAACCTAATCCAGGCTAACATCTCGGCTGTAATATTTGAAAACATTCCTGGCGAGTTGGCCTCTACGTCTCCGTGGGAACTTTATATACATCTATAACGTAATATAACCTAACCTAACCCAACCTATCATCTCGGCGCTAACGTTTGACAGCATTCCTGGCGAGTTGGCCTCGACGTCTCCGTGAGAGCTTCATATACATCAATAACGAAATATAACCTAACCTAACCCAACCTATCATCTCGGCGGTAATATTTGACAACATTCCTGGCGAGTTGGCCTCTACGTCCCCGTGGGACATTTATATACATCAATAACGTAATATAACCTAACCTAACCCAACCTAACATCTCGGCGGTAATATTTGACAACATTCCTGGCGAGTTGGCTTCTCCGTCTCCGTGGGACCTTTATATACATCAATAACGTAATATAACCTAACCTAACCCAACTTAACATCTCGGCGGTAATATTTGAAAACATACCTGGCGAGTTGGCCTCTACGTCTCCGTGGGACCTTTATATACATCAATAACGTAATATAACCTAACCTAACCCAACTTAACATCTCGGCGGTAATATTTGATCACATTCCTGGCTTGTTGGCCTCTGCGTCTCCGCGGGACCTTTAAATACATCTATAACGTAACATAACCTAACCTAACCCAACCTAACATCTCGGCGGTAGTATTTGAACACATTCCTGGCGAGTTGGCGTATCCGTCTCCGTGGGACCTTTATATACATCAATAACGTAATATAACCTAACCTAACCCAACCTAACATCTCGGCGGTAATATTTGACAACATTCCTGGCGAGTTGGCCTCTACGTCTCGGTTTGACCTTCATATACATCAATATCGTAATATAATCTAACCTAATCCAACCTATCATGTCGGCGGTAATTTTTGAAAACGTTCCTGGCGAGTTGGCCTCTACGTCTCCGTGGGACCTTTATATACATCTATAACGTAATATAATCTAACCTAACCCAACCTCTCATGTCGGCGGTAATTTTTGAAAACGTTCCTGGCGAGTTGGCGTCTCCGTCTCCGTGGGACCTTTATATACATCAATAAGGTAATATAACCTAACCTAACCCAACCTAACATCTCGGCGGTAATATTTGATCACATTCCTGGCTTGTTGGCCTCTACGTCTCCGTGGTACATTTATATACATCAATAACGTAATATAAACTAACCTAACCCAACCTATCATCTCGGCGCTAATATTTGACAACATTCCTGGCGAGTTGGCCTCTACGTCTCCGCGGGACCTTTATATACATCAATAACGTAATATAACCTAACCTAAACCAACCTAACATCTCGGCGGTAATATTTGAAAACATTCATGGCGAGGTGGCCTCTACGTCTCCGTGGGATCTTTATATACATCTATAACGTAATATAACCTAACCTAACCCAACCTAACATCTCGGCGGTAATATTTGACAACATTCCTGGCGAGTTGGCGTCTCCGTCTCCGTGGGACCTTTATATACATCAATAAGGTAATATAACCTAAACTAACCCAACCTAACATCTCGGCGGTAATATTTGATCACATTCCTGGCTTGTTGGCCTCTACGTCTCCGTGGTACATTTATATACATCAATAACGTAATATAACCTAACCTAACCCAACCTATCATCTCGGCGCTAATATTTGACAACATTCCTGGCGAGTTGGCCTCTACGTCTCCGCGGGACCTTTATATACATCAATAACGTAATATAACCTAACCTAAACCAACCTAACATCTCGGCGGTAATATTTGAAAACATTCATGGCGAGGTGGCCTCTACGTCTCCGTGGGATCTTTATATACATCTATAACGTAATATAACCTAACCTAACCCAACCTAACATCTCGGCGGTAATATTTGAACACATTCCTGGCTTGTTGGCCTCTACGTCTCCGTGGGACCTTTATATACATCAATAACGTAATATAACCTAACCTAACCCAACCCAACATCTCGGCGGTAATATTTGAAAACATACCTGGCGAGTTGGCCTCTACGTCTCCGTGGGACCTTTATATACATCAATAACGTAATATAACCTAACCTAACCCAACCTAACATCTCGGCGGTAATATTTGATCACATTCCTGGCTTGTTGGCCTCTACGTCTCCGCGGGACCTTTAAATACATCTATAACGTAATATAACCTAACCTAATCCAGCCTAACATCTCGGCGGTAATATTTGAAAACATTCCTGGCGAGTTGGCCTCTACGTCTCCGTGGGAACTTTATATACATCTATAACGTAATATAACCTAACCTAACCCAACCTATCATCTCGGCGCTAACGTTTGACAGCATTCCTGGCGAGTTGGCCTCTACGTCTCCGTGAGAGCTTGATATACATCAATAACGAAATATAACCTAACCTAAACCAACCTATCATCTCGGCGGTAATATTTGACAACATTCCTGGCGAGTTGGCCTCTACGTCTCCGTGGGACATTTATATACATCAATAACGTAATATAACCTAACCTAACCCAACCTAACATCTCGGCGGTAATATTTGACAACATTCCTGGCGACTTGGCTTCTCCGTCTCCGTGGGACCTTTATATACATCAATAACGTAATATAACCTAACCTAACCCAACCCAACATCTCGGCGGTAATATTTGAAAACATACCTGGCGAGTTAGCCTCTACGTCTCCGTGGGACCTTTATATACATCTATAACGTAATATAACCTAACCTAACCCAACCTAACATCTCGGCGGTAATATTTGACAACATTCCTGGCGAGTTGGCGTCTCCGTCTCCGTGGGACCTTTATATACATCAATAAGGTAATATAACCTAACCTAACCCAACCTAACATCTCGGCGGTAATATTTGATCACATTCCTGGCTTGTTGGCCTCTACGTCTCCGTGGTACATTTATATACATCAATAACGTAATATAACCTAACCTAACCCAACCTATCATCTCGGCGCTAATATTTGACAACATTCCTGGCGAGTTGGCCTCTACGTCTCCGCGGGACCTTTATATACATCAATAACGTAATATAACCTAACCTAAACCAACCTAACATCTCGGCGGTAATATTTGAAAACATTCATGGCGAGGTGGCCTCTACGTCTCCGTGGGATCTTTATATACATCCATAACGTAATATAACCTAACCTAACCCAACCTAACATCTCGGCGGTAATATTTGACAACATTCCTGGCGACTTGGCTTCTCCGTCTCCGTGGGACCTTTATATACATCAATAACGTAATATAACCTAACCTAACCCAACCCAACATCTCGGCGGTAATATTTGAAAACATACCTGGCGAGTTAGCCTCTACGTCTCCGTGGGACCTTTATATACATCAATAACGTAATATAACCTAACCTAACCCAACCCAACATCTCGGCGGTAACATTTGATCACATTCCTGGCTTGTTGGCCTCTGCGTCTCCGCGGGACCTTTAAATACATCTATAACGTAACATAACCTAACCTAACCCAACCTAACATCTCGGCGGTAATATTTGAACACATTCCTGGCTTGTTGGCCTCTACGTCTCCGTGGGACCTTTATATACATCTATAACGTAATATAACCTAACCTAACCCAACCTAACATCTCGGCGGTAATATTTGACAACATTCCTGGCGAGTTGGCGTCTCCGTCTCCGTGGGACCTTTATATACATCAATAAGGTAATATAACCTAAACTAACCCAACCTAACATCTCGGCGGTAATATTTGATCACATTCCTGGCTTGTTGGCCTCTACGTCTCCGTGGTACATTTATATACATCAATAACGTAATATAACCTAAAATAACCCAACCTATCATCTCGGCGCTAATATTTGACAACATTCCTGGCGAGTTGGCGTCTCCGTCTCCGTGGGACCTTTATATACATCAATAACGTAATATAACCTAACCTAACCCAACCTAACATCTCGGCGGTAATATTTGATCACATTCCTGGCTTGTTGGCCTCTACGTCTCCGTGGTACATTTATATACATCAATAACGTAATATAACCTAACCTAACCCAACCTATCATCTCGGCGCTAATATTTGACAACATTCCTGGCGAGTTGGCCTCTACGTCTCCGCGGGACCTTTATATACATCAATAACGTAATATAACCTAACCTAAACCAACCTAACATCTCGGCGGTAATATTTGAAAACATTCATGGCGAGGTGGCCTCTACGTCTCCGTGGGATCTTTATATACATCTATAACGTAATATAACCTAACCTAACCCAACCTAACATCTCGGCGGTAATATTTGACAACATTCCTGGCGACTTGGCTTCTCCGTCTCCGTGGGACCTTTATATACATCAATAACGTAATATAACCTAACCTAACCCAACCTAACATCTCGGCGGTAATATTTGACGACATTCCTGGCGAGTTGGCCTTTACGTCTCCGTGGGACCTTTATATACATCAATAACGTAATATAACCTAACCTAACCCAACCTAACATCTCGGCGGTAATATTTGACAACATTCCTGGCGAGTTGGCTTCTCCGTCTCCGTGGGACCTTTATATACATCCATAACGTTATATAACCTAACCTAACCCAACCTAACATCTCGGCGGTAATATTTGACAACATTCCTGGCGAGTTGGCTTCTCCGTCTCCGTGGGATCTTTTTACACATCAATAACGTAATATAACCTAACCTAACCCAACCTAACATCTCGGCGGTAGTATTTCAAAACATACCTGGCGAGTTGGCCTCTACGTCTCCGCGGGACCTTTAAATACATCTATAACGTAATATAACCTAACCTAACCCAACCTAACATCTCGGCGGTAATATTTGAAAACATTCCTGGCGAGTTGGCCTCTACGTCTCCGTGGGACCTTTATATACATCTATAACGTAATATAACCTAACCTAACCCAACCTATCATCTCGGCGCTAATATTTGACAACATACCTGGCGAGTTGGCCTCTACGTCTCCGTGGGACCTTTATATACATCAATAACGTAATATAACCTAACCTAACCCAACCTAACATCTCGGCGGTAATATTTGAAAATATTCATGGCGAGTTGGCCTCTATGTCTCCGTGGTACATTTATATACATCAATAACGTAATATAACCTAACCTAACCCAACCTAACATCTCGGCGGTAGTATTTGAAAACATACCTGGCGAGTTGGCCTCTACGTCTCCGCGGGACCTTTAAATACATCTATAACGTAATATAACCTAACCTAACCCAACCTAACATCTCGGCGGTAATATTTGAAAACATTCCTGGCGAGTTGGCCTCTACGTCTCCGTGGGACCTTTATATACATCTATAACGTAATATAACCTAACCTAACCCAACCTATCATCTCGGCGCTAATATTTGACAACATACCTGGCGAGTTGGCCTCTACGTCTCCGTGGGACCTTTATATACATCAATAACGTAATATAACCTAACCTAACCCAACCTAACATCTCGGCGGTAATATTTGAAAATATTCATGGCGAGTTGGCCTCTATGTCTCCGTGGTACATTTATATACATCAATAACGTAATATAACCTAACCTAACCCAACCTAACATCTCGGCGGTAATATTTGATCACATTCCTTGCTTGTTGGCCTCTACGTCTCCGCGGGACCTTTAAATACATCTATAACGTAATATAACCTAACCTAATCCAGGCTAACATCTCGGCTGTAATATTTGAAAACATTCCTGGCGAGTTGGCCTCTACGTCTCCGTGGGAACTTTATATACATCTATAACGTAATATAACCTAACCTAACCCAACCTATCATCTCGGCGCTAACGTTTGACAGCATTCCTGGCGAGTTGGCCTCGACGTCTCCGTGAGAGCTTCATATACATCAATAACGAAATATAACCTAACCTAACCCAACCTATCATCTCGGCGGTAATATTTGACAACATTCCTGGCGAGTTGGCCTCTACGTCTCCGTGGGACATTTATATACATCAATAACGTAATATAACCTAACCTAACCCAACCTAACATCTCGGCGGTAATATTTGACAACATTCCTGTCGAGTTGGGTTCTCCGTCTCCGTCGGACCTTTATATACATCAATAACGTAATATAACCTAACCTAACCCAACTTAACATCTCGGCGGTAATATTTGAAAACATACCTGGCGAGTTGGCCTCTACGTCTCCGTGGGACCTTTATATACATCAATAACGTAATATAACCTAACCTAACCCAACTTAACATCTCGGCGGTAATATTTGATCACATTCCTGGCTTGTTGGCCTCTGCGTCTCCGCGGGACCTTTAAATACATCTATAACGTAACATAACCTAACCTAACCCAACCTAACATCTCGGCGGTAATATTTGAACACATTCCTGGCGAGTTGGCGTATCCGTCTCCGTGGGACCTTTATATACATCAATAACGTAATATAACCTAACCTAACCCAACCTAACATCTCGGCGGTAATATTTGACAACATTCCTGGCGAGTTGGCCTCTACGTCTCGGTTTGACCTTCATATACATCAATATCGTAATATAATCTAACCTAACCCAACCTATCATGTCGGCGGTAATTTTTGAAAACGTTCCTGGCGAGTTGGCCTCTACGTCTCCGTGGGACCTTTATATACATCTATAACGTAATATAATCTAACCTAACCCAACCTCTCATGTCGGCGGTAATTTTTGAAAACGTTCCTGGCGAGTTGGCCTCTACGTCTCCGTGGGACCTTTATATACATCTATAACGTAATATAACCTAACCTAACCCAACCTATCATCTCGGCGCTAATATTTGACAACATACCTGGCGAGTTGGCCTCTACGTCTCCGTGGGACCTTTATATACATCTATAACGTTATATAATCTAACCTAACCCAACCTAACACTCGGTGGTAATATTTGATCACATTCCTGGCTTGTTGGCCTCTACGTCTCCGTGGGACGTTTAAATACATCTATAACGTAATATAACCTAACCTAACCCAACCTATCATCTCGGCACTAATGTTTGACAACATTCCTGGCGAGTTGGCCTCTACGTCTCCGCGGGACCTTTATATACATCAATAACGTAATATAACCTAACCTAACCCAACCTATCATCTCGGCGCTAATATTTGACAACATACCTGGCGAGTTGGCCTCTACGTCTCCGTGGGACCTTTATATACATCAATAACGTAATATAACCTAACCCAACCCAACCTAACATCTCGGCGGTAATATTTGAAAACATTCATGGCGAGTTGGCCTCTACGTCTCCGTGGTACATTTATATACATCAATAACGTAATATAACCTAACCTAACCCAACCTAACATCTCGGCGGTAATATTTGAAAACATTCCTGGCGAGTTGGCCTCTACGTCTCCGTGGGACCTTTATATACATCTATAACGTAATATAACCTAACCTAACCCAACCTATCATCTCGGCGCTAATATTTGAAAACGTTCATGGCGAGGTGGCCTCTACGTCTCCGTGGGACCTTTATATACATCAATAAGGTAATATAACCTAACCTAACCCAACCTAACATCTCGGCGGTAATATTTGAACACATTCCTGGCTTGTTGGCCTCTACGTCTTCGTGGGACCTTTATATACATCTATAACGTTATATAATCTAACCTAACCCAACCTAACATCTCGGCGGTAATATTTGACGACATTCCTGGCGAGTTGGCCTTTACGTCTCCGTGGGACCTTTATATACATCAATAACGTAATATAACCTAACCTAACCCAACCTAACATCTCGGCGGTAATATTTGACAACATTCCTGGCGAGTTGGCTTCTCCGTCTCCGTGGGACCTTTATATACATCCATAACGTTATATAACCTAACCTAACCCAACCTAACATCTCGGCGGTAATATTTGACAACATTCCTGGCGAGTTGGCTTCTCCGTCTCCGTGGGATCTTTTTACACATCAATAACGTAATATAACCTAACCTAACCCAACCTAACATCTCGGCGGTAATATTTGAAAACATGCATGGCGAGTTGGCCTCTACGTCTCCGTGGTACATTTATATACATCAATAACGTAATATAACCTAACCTAACCCAACCTAACATCTCGGCGGTAATATTTGAAAACATTCCTGGCGAGTTGGCCTCTACGTCTCCGTGGGACCTTTATATACATCTATAACGTAATATAACCTAACCTAACCCAACCTATCATCTCGGCGCTAATATTTGAAAACGTTCATGGCGAGGTGGCCTCTACGTCTCCGTGGGACCTTTATATACATCAATAAGGTAATATAACCTAACCTAACCCAACCTAACATCTCGGCGGTAATATTTGAACACATTCCTGGCTTGTTGGCCTCTACGTCTTCGTGGGACCTTTATATACATCTATAACGTTATATAATCTAACCTAACCCAACCTAACATCTCGGCGGTAATATTTGACGACATTCCTGGCGAGTTGGCCTTTACGTCTCCGTGGGACCTTTATATACATCAATAACGTAATATAACCTAACCTAACCCAACCTAACATCTCGGCGGTAATATTTGACAACATTCCTGGCGAGTTGGCTTCTCCGTCTCCGTGGGACCTTTATATACATCCATAACGTTATATAACCTAACCTAACCCAACCTAACATCTCGGCGGTAATATTTGACAACATTCCTGGCGAGTTGGCTTCTCCGTCTCCGTGGGATCTTTTTACACATCAATAACGTAATATAACCTAACCTAACCCAACCTAACATCTCGGCGGTAGTATTTCAAAACATACCTGGCGAGTTGGCCTCTACGTCTCCGCGGGACCTTTAAATACATCTATAACGTAATATAACCTAACCTAATCCAGCCTAACTTCTCGGCGGTAATATTTGAAAACATTCCTGGCGAGTTGGCCTCTACGTCTCCGTGGGAACTTTATATACATCTATAACGTAATATAACCTAACCTAACCCAACCTCTCATCTCGGCGCTAACGTTTGACAGCATTCCTGGCGAGTTGGCCTCTACGTCTCCGTGAGAGCTTGATATACATCAATAACGAAATATAACCTAACCTAACCCAACCTATCATCTCGGCGGTAATATTTGACAACATTCCTGGCGAGTTGGCCTCTACGTCTCCGTGGGACATTTATATACATCAATAACGTAATATAACCTAACCTAACCCAACCTAACATCTCGGCGGTAATATTTGACAACATTCCTGGCGACTTGGCTTCTCCGTCTCCGTGGGACCTTTATATACATCAATAACGTAATATAACCTAACCTAACCCAACCCAACATCTCGGCGGTAATATTTGAAAACATACCTGGCGAGTTAGCCTCTACGTCTCCGTGGGACCTTTATATACATCTATAACGTAATATAACCTAACCTAACCCAACCTAACATCTCGGCGGTAATATTTGAACACATTCCTGGCTTGTTGGCCTCTACGTCTCCGCGGGACCTTTAAATACATCTATAACGTAACATAACCTAACCTAACCCAACCTAACATCTCGGCGGTAATATTTGAACACATTCCTGGCTTGTTGGCCTCTACGTCTCCGTGGGACCTTTATATACATCTATAACGTAATATAACCTAACCTAACCCAACCTAACATCTCGGCGGTAATATTTGACAACATTCCTGGCGAGTTGGCGTCTCCGTCTCCGTGGGACCTTTATATACATCAATAAGGTAATATAACCTAAACTAACCCAACCTAACATCTCGGCGGTAATATTTGACAACATTCCTGGCGACTTGGCTTCTCCGTCTCCGTGGGATCTTTTTACACATCAATAACGTAATATAACCTAACCTAACCCAACCTAACATCTCGGCGGTAGTATTTCAAAACATACCTGGCGAGTTGGCCTCTACGTCTCCGCGGGACCTTTAAATACATCTATAACGTAATATAACCTAACCTAACCCAACCTAACATCTCGGCGGTAATATTTGAAAACATTCCTGGCGAGTTGGCCTCTACGTCTCCGTGGGACCTTTATATACATCAATAACGTAATATAACCTAACCTAACCCAACCTAACATCTCGGCGGTAATATTTGATCACATTCCTGGCTTGTTGGCCTCTACGTCTCCGCGGGACCTTTAAATACATCTATAACGTAATATAACCTAACCTAATCCAGCCTAACTTCTCGGCGGTAATATTTGAAAACATTCCTGGCGAGTTGGCCTCTACGTCTCCGTGGGAACTTTATATACATCTATAACGTAATATAACCTAACCTAACCCAACCTATCATCTCGGCGCTAACGTTTGACAGCATTCCTGGCGAGTTGGCCTCTACGTCTCCGTGAGAGCTTGATATACATCAATAACGAAATATAACCTAACCTAACCCAACCTACCATCTCGGCGGTAATATTTGACAACATTCCTGGCGAGTTGGCCTCTACGTCTCCGTGGGACATTTATATACATCAATAACGTAATATAACCTAACCTAACCCAACCTAACATCTCGGCGGTAATATTTGACAACATTCCTGGCGACTTGGCTTCTCCGTCTCCGTGGGACCTTTATATACATCAATAACGTAATATAACCTAACCTAACCCAACCCAACATCTCGGCGGTAATATTTGAAAACATACCTGGCGAGTTAGCCTCTACGTCTCCGTGGGACCTTTATATACATCTATAACGTAATATAACCTAACCTAACCCAACCTAACATCTCGGCGGTAATATTTGACAACATTCCTGGCGAGTTGGCGTCTCCGTCTCCGTGGGACCTTTATATACATCAATAAGGTAATATAACCTAACCTAACCCAACCTAACATCTCGGCGGTAATATTTGATCACATTCCTGGCTTGTTGGCCTCTACGTCTCCGTGGTACATTTATATACATCAATAACGTAATATAACCTAACCTAACCCAACCTATCATCTCGGCGCTAATATTTGACAACATTCCTGGCGAGTTGGCCTCTACGTCTCCGCGGGACCTTTATATACATCAATAACGTAATATAACCTAACCTAACCCAACCCAACATCTCGGCGGTAATATTTGAAAACATACCTGGCGAGTTAGACTCTACGTCTCCGTGGGACCTTTATATACATCAATAACGTAATATAACCTAACCTAACCCAACCTAACATCTCGGCGGTAATATTTGAACACATTCCTGGCTTGTTGGCCTCTACGTCTCCGCGGGACCTTTAAATACATCTATAACGTAACATAACCTAACCTAACCCAACCTAACATCTCGGCGGTAATATTTGAACACATTCCTGGCTTGTTGGCCTCTACGTCTCCGTGGGACCTTTATATACATCTATAACGTAATATAACCTAACCTAACCCAACCTAACATCTCGGCGGTAATATTTGACAACATTCCTGGCGAGTTGGCGTCTCCGTCTCCGTGGGACCTTTATATACATCAATAAGGTAATATAACCTAAACTAACCCAACCTAACATCTCGGCGGTAATATTTGATCACATTCCTGGCTTGTTGGCCTCTACGTCTCCGTGGTACATTTATATACATCAATAACGTAATATAACCTAACCTAACCCAACCTATCATCTCGGCGCTAATATTTGACAACATTCCTGGCGAGTTGGCCTCTACGTCTCCGCGGGACCTTTATATACATCAATAACGTAATATAACCTAACCTAAACCAACCTAACATCTCGGCGGTAATATTTGAAAACATTCATGGCGAGGTGGCCTCTACGTCTACGTGGGATCTTTATATACATCTATAACGTAATATAACCTAACCTAACCCAACCTAACATCTCGGCGGTAATATTTGAACACATTCCTGGCTTGTTGGCCTCTACGTCTTCGTGGGACCTTTATATACATCTATAACGTTATATAATCTAACCTAACCCAACCTAACATCTCGGCGGTAATATTTGACGACATTCCTGGCGAGTTGGCCTTTACGTCTCCGTGGGACCTTTATATACATCAATAACGTAATATAACCTAACCTAACCCAACCTAACATCTCGGCGGTAATATTTGACAACATTCCTGGCGAGTTGGCTTCTCCGTCTCCGTGGGACCTTTATATACATCCATAACGTTATATAACCTAACCTAACCCAACCTAACATCTCGGCGGTAATATTTGACAACATTCCTGGCGAGTTGGCTTCTCCGTCTCCGTGGGATCTTTTTACACATCAATAACGTAATATAACCTAACCTAACCCAACCTAACATCTCGGCGGTAGTATTTGAACACATTCCTGGCTTGTTGGCCTCTACGTCTCCGTGGTACCTTTATATACATCAATAACGTAATATAACCTAACCTAACCCAACCTAACATCTCGGCGGTAATATTTGAAAATATTCATGGCGAGTTGGCCTCTATGTCTCCGTGGTACATTTATATACATCAATAACGTAATATAACCTAACCTAACCCAACCTAACATCTCGGCGGTAGTACTTGAAAACATACCTGGCGAGTTGGCCTCTACGTCTCCGCGGGACCTTTAAATACATCTATAACGTAATATAACCTAACCTAACCCAACCTAACATCTCGGCGGTAATATTTGAAAACATTCCTGGCGAGTTGGCCTCTACGTCTCCGTGGGACCTTTATATACATCTATAACGTAATATAACCTAACCTAACCCAACCTATCATCTCGGCGCTAATATTTGACAACATACCTGGCGAGTTGGCCTCTACGTCTCCGTGGGACCTTTATATACATCAATAACGTAATATAACCTAACCTAACCCAACCTAACATCTCGGCGGTAATATTTGAAAATATTCATGGCGAGTTGGCCTCTATGTCTCCGTGGTACATTTATATACATCAATAACGTAATATAACCTAACCTAACCCAACCTAACATCTCGGCGGTAATATTTGATGACATTCCTTGCTTGTTGGCCTCTACGTCTCCGCGGGACCTTTAAATACATCTATAACGTAATATAACCTAACCTAATCCAGGCTAACATCTCGGCTGTAATATTTGAAAACATTCCTGGCGAGTTGGCCTCTACGTCTCCGTGGGAACTTTATATACATCTATAACGTAATATAACCTAACCTAACCCAACCTATCATCTCGGCGCTAACGTTTGACAGCATTCCTGGCGAGTTGGCCTCGACGTCTCCGTGAGAGCTTCATATACATCAATAACGAAATATAACCTAACCTAACCCAACCTATCATCTCGGCGGTAATATTTGACAACATTCCTGGCGAGTTGGCCTCTACGTCTCCGTGGGACATTTATATACATCAATAACGTAATATAACCTAACCTAACCCAACCTAACATGTCGGCGGTAATATTTGACAACATTCCTGGCGAGTTGGCTTCTCCGTCTCCGTGGGACCTTTATATACATCAATAACGTAATATAACCTAACCTAACCCAACTTAACATCTCGGCGGTAATATTTGAAAACATACCTGGCGAGTTGGCCTCTACGTCTCCGTGGGACCTTTATATACATCAATAACGTAATATAACCTAACCTAACCCAACTTAACATCTCGGCGGTAATATTTGATCACATTCCTGGCTTGTTGGCCTCTGCGTCTCCGCGGGACCTTTAAATACATCTATAACGTAACATAACCTAACCTAACCCTACCTAACATCTCGGCGGTAATATTTGAACACATTCCTGGCGAGTTGGCGTATCCGTCTCCGTGGGACCTTTATATACATCAATAACGTAATATAACCTAACCTAACCCAACCTAACATCTCGGCGGTAATATTTGACAACATTCCTGGCGAGTTGGCCTCTACGTCTCGGTTTGACCTTCATATACATCAATATCGTAATATAATCTAACCTAACCCAACCTATCATGTCGGCGGTAATTTTTGAAAACGTTCCTGGCGAGTTGGCCTCTACGTCTCCGTGGGACCTTTATATACATCTATAACGTAATATAATCTAACCTAACCCAACCTCTCATGTCGGCGGTAATTTTTGAAAACGTTCCTGGCGAGTTGGCCTCTACGTCTCCGTGGGACCTTTATATACATCTATAACGTAATATAACCTAACCTAACCCAACCTATCATCTCGGCGCTAATATTTGACAACATACCTGGCGAGTTGGCCTCTACGTCTCCGTGGGACCTTTATATACATCTATAACGTTATATAATCTAACCTAACCCAACCTAACACTCGGTGGTAATATTTGATCACATTCCTGGCTTGTTGGCCTCTACGTCTCCGTGGGACGTTTAAATACATCTATAACGTAATATAACCTAACCGAACCCAACCTATCATCTCGGCACTAATGTTTGACAACATTCCTGGCGAGTTGGCCTCTACGTCTCCGCGGGACCTTTATATACATCAATAACGTAATATAACCTAACCTAACCCAACCTAACATCTCGGCGGTAATATTTGAAAACATTCATGGCGAGTTGGCCTCTACGTCTCCGTGGGATCTTTATATACATCTATAACGTAATATAACCTAACCTAACCCAACGTAACATCTCGGCGGTAATATTTGAACACATTCCTGGCTTGTTGGCCTCTACGTCTTCGTGGGACCTTTATATACATCTATAACGTTATATAATCTAACCTAACCCAACCTAACATCTCGGCGGTAATATTTGACGACATTCCTGGCGAGTTGGCCTTTACGTCTCCGTGGGACCTTTATATACATCAATAACGTAATATAACCTAACCTAACCCAATCTAACATCTCGGCGGTAATATTTGAAAATATTCATGGCGAGTTGGCCTCTACGTCTCCGTGGTACATTTATATACATCAATAACGTAATATCACCTAAACTAACCCAACCTAACATCTCGGCGGTAATATTTGACAACATTCCTGGCGAGTTGGCTTCTCCGTCTCCGTGGGATCTTTTTACACATCAATAACGTAATATAACCTAACCTAACCCAACCTATCATCTCGGCGCTAATATTTGACAACATACCTGGCGAGTTGGCCTCTACGTCTCCGTGGGACCTTTATATACATCAATAACGTAATATAACCTAACCCAACCCAACCTAACATCTCGGCGGTAATATTTGAAAACATTCATGGCGAGTTGGCCTCTACGTCTCCGTGGTACATTTATATACATCAATAACGTAATATAACCTAACCTAACCCAACCTAACATCTCGGCGGTAATATTTGATCACATTCCTGGCTTGTTGGCCTCTACGTCTCCGCGGGACCTTTAAATACATCTATAACGTAATATAACCTAACCTAATCCAGGCTAACATCTCGGCGGTAATATTTGAAAACATTCCTGGCGAGCTGGCCTCTACGTCTCCGTGGGAACTTTATATACATCTATAACGTAATATAACCTAACCTAACCCAACCTATCATCTCGGCGCTAACGTTTGACAGCATTCCTGGCGAGTTGGCCTCGACGTCTCCGTGAGAGCTTCATATACATCAATAACGAAATATAACCTAACCTAACCCAACCTATCATCTCGGCGGTAATATTTGACAACATTCCTGGCGAGTTGGCCTCTACGTCTCCGTGGGACATTTATATACATCAATAACGTAATATAACCTAACCTAACCCAACCTAACATCTCGGCGGTAATATTTGACAACATTCCTGGCGAGTTGGCTTCTCCGTCTCCGTGGGACCTTTATATACATCAATAACGTAATATAACCTAACCTAACCCAACTTAACATCTCGGCGGTAATATTTGAAAACATACCTGGCGAGTTGGCCTCTACGTCTCCGTGGGACCTTTATATACATCAATAACGTAATATAACCTAACCTAACCCAACTTAACATCTCGGCGGTAATATTTGATCACATTCCTGGCTTGTTGGCCTCTGCGTCTCCGCGGGACCTTTAAATACATCTATAACGTAACATAACATAACCTAACCCAACCTAACATCTCGGCGGTAATATTTGAACACATTCCTGGCGAGTTGGCGTATCCGTCTCCGTGGGACCTTTATGTACATCAATAACGTAATATAACCTAACCTAACCCAACCTAACATCTCGGCGGTAATATTTGACAACATTCCTGGCGAGTTGGCCTCTACGTCTCGGTTTGACCTTCATATACATCAATATCGTAATATAATCTAACCTAACCCAACCTATCATGTCGGCGGTAATTTTTGAAAACGTTCCTGGCGAGTTGGCCTCTACGTCTCCGTGGGTCCTTTATATACATCTATAACGTAATATAATCTAACCTAACCCAACCTATCATGTCGGCGGTAATTTTTGAAAACGTTCCTGGCGAGTTGGCCTCTACGTCTCCGTGGGACCTTTATATACATCTATAACGTTATATAATCTAACCTAACCCAACCTAACACTCGGTGGTAATATTTGATCACATTCCTGGCTTGTTGGCCTCTACGTCTCCGCGGGACCTTTATATACATCAATAACGTAATATAACCTAACCTAACCCAACCTAACATCTCGGCGGTAATATTTGAAAACATTCATGGCGAGTTGGCCTCTACGTCTCCGTGGGATCTTTATATACATCTATAACGTAATATAACCTAACCTAACCCAACCTAACATCTCGGCGGTAATATTTGAACACATTCCTGGCTTGTTGGCCTCTACGTCTTCGTGGGACCTTTATATACATCTATAACGTTATATAATCTAACCTAACCCAACCTAACATCTCGGCGGTAATATTTGACGACATTCCTGGCGAGTTGGCCTTTACGTCTCCGTGGGACATTTATATACATCAATAACGTAATATAACCTAACCTAACCCAACCTAACATCTCGGCGGTAATATTTGACAACATTCCTGGCGAGTTGGCTTCTCCGTCTCCGTGGGACCTTTATATACATCAATAACGTAATATAACCTAACCTAACCCAACTTAACATCTCGGCGGTAATATTTGAAAACATACCTGGCGAGTTGGCCTCTACGTCTCCGTGGGACCTTTATATACATCTATAACGTAATATAACCTAACCTAACCCAACCTATCATCTCGGCGCTAATATTTGACAACATACCTGGCGAGTTGGCCTCTACGTCTCCGTGGGACCTTTATATACATCTATAACGTTATATAATCTAACCTAACCCAACCTAACACTCGGTGGTAATATTTGATCACATTCCTGGCTTGTTGGCCTCTACGTCTCCGCGGGACCTTTATATACATCAATAACGTAATATAACCTAACCTAACCCAACCTAACATCTCGGCGGTAATATTTGAAAACATTCATGGCGAGTTGGCCTCTACGTCTCCGTGGGATCTTTATATACATCTATAACGTAATATAACCTAACCTAACCCAACGTAACATCTCGGCGGTAATATTTGAACACATTCCTGGCTTGTTGGCCTCTACGTCTTCGTGGGACCTTTATATACATCTATAACGTTATATAATCTAACCTAACCCAACCTAACATCTCGGCGGTAATATTTGACGACATTCCTGGCGAGTTGGCCTTTACGTCTCCGTGGGACCTTTATATACATCAATAACGTAATATAACCTAACCTAACCCAATCTAACATCTCGGCGGTAATATTTGAAAATATTCATGGCGAGTTGGCCTCTACGTCTCCGTGGTACATTTATATACATCAATAACGTAATATCACCTAAACTAACCCAACCTAACATCTCGGCGGTAATATTTGACAACATTCCTGGCGAGTTGGCTTCTCCGTCTCCGTGGGATCTTTTTACACATCAATAACGTAATATAACGTAACCTAACCCAACCTATCATCTCGGCGCTAATATTTGACAACATACCTGGCGAGTTGGCCTCTACGTCTCCGTGGGACCTTTATATACATCAATAACGTAATATAACCTAACCCAACCCAACCTAACATCTCGGCGGTAATATTTGAAAACATTCATGGCGAGTTGGCCTCTACGTCTCCGTGGTACATTTATATACATCAATAACGTAATATAACCTAACCTAACCCAACCTAACATCTCGGCGGTAATATTTGATCACATTCCTGGCTTGTTGGCCTCTACGTCTCCGCGGGACCTTTAAATACATCTATAACGTAATATAACCTAACCTAATCCAGGCTAACATCTCGGCGGTAATATTTGAAAACATTCCTGGCGAGCTGGCCTCTACGTCTCCGTGGGAACTTTATATACATCTATAACGTAATATAACCTAACCTAACCCAACCTATCATCTCGGCGCTAACGTTTGACAGCATTCCTGGCGAGTTGGCCTCGACGTCTCCGTGAGAGCTTCATATACATCAATAACGAAATATAACCTAACCTAACCCAACCTATCATCTCGGCGGTAATATTTGACAACATTCCTGGCGAGTTGGCCTCTACGTCTCCGTGGGACATTTATATACATCAATAACGTAATATAACCTAACCTAACCCAACCTAACATCTCGGCGGTAATATTTGACAACATTCCTGGCGAGTTGGCTTCTCCGTCTCCGTGGGACCTTTATATACATCAATAACGTAATATAACCTAACCTAACCCAACTTAACATCTCGGCGGTAATATTTGAAAACATACCTGGCGAGTTGGCCTCTACGTCTCCGTGGGACCTTTATATACATCAATAACGTAATATAACCTAACCTAACCCAACTTAACATCTCGGCGGTAATATTTGATCACATTCCTGGCTTGATGGCCTCTGCGTCTCCGCGGGACCTTTAAATACATCTATAACGTAACATAACCTAACCTAACCCAACCTAACATCTCGGCGGTAATATTTGAACACATTCCTGGCGAGTTGGCGTATCCGTCTCCGTGGGACCTTTATGTACATCAATAACGTAATATAACCTAACCTAACCCAACCTAACATCTCGGCGGTAATATTTGACAACATTCCTGGCGAGTTGGCCTCTACGTCTCGGTTTGACCTTCATATACATCAATATCGTAATATAATCTAACCTAACCCAACCTATCATGTCGGCGGTAATTTTTGAAAACGTTCCTGGCGAGTTGGCCTCTACGTCTCCGTGGGACCTTTATATACATCTATAACGTAATATAATCTAACCTAACCCAACCTATCATGTCGGCGGTAATTTTTGAAAACGTTCGTGGCGAGTTGGCCTCTACGTCTCCGTGGGACCTTTATATACATCTATAACGTAATATAACCTAACCTAACCCAACCTATCATCTCGGCGCTAATATTTGACAACATACCTGGCGAGTTGGCCTCTACGTCTCCGTGGGACCTTTATATACATCTATAACGTTATATAATCTAACCTAACCCAACCTATCATGTCGGCGGTAATTTTTGAAAACGTTCCTGGCGAGTTGGCCTCTACGTCTCCGTGGGACCTTTATATACATCTATAACGTAATATAATCTAACCTAACCCAACCTATCATGTCGGCGGTAATTTTTGAAAACGTTCCTGGCGAGTTGGCCTCTACGTCTCCGTGGGACCTTTATATACATCTATAACGTTATATAATCTAACCTAACCCAACCTAACACTCGGTGGTAATATTTGATCACATTCCTGGCTTGTTGGCCTCTACGTCTCCGCGGGACCTTTATATACATCAATAACGTAATATAACCTAACCTAACCCAACCTAACATCTCGGCGGTAATATTTGAAAACATTCATGGCGAGTTGGCCTCTACGTCTCCGTGGGATCTTTATATACATCTATAACGTAATATAACCTAACCTAACCCAACGTAACATCTCGGCGGTAATATTTGAACACATTCCTGGCTTGTTGGCCTCTACGTCTTCGTGGGACCTTTATATACATCTATAACGTTATATAATCTAACCTAACCCAACCTAACATCTCGGCGGTAATATTTGACGACATTCCTGGCGAGTTGGCCTTTACGTCTCCGTGGGACCTTTATATACATCAATAACGTAATATAACCTAACCTAACCCAATCTAACATCTCGGCGGTAATATTTGAAAATATTCATGGCGAGTTGGCCTCTACGTCTCCGTGGTACATTTATATACATCAATAACGTAATATCACCTAAACTAACCCAACCTAACATCTCGGCGGTAATATTTGACAACATTCCTGGCGAGTTGGCTTCTCCGTCTCCGTGGGATCTTTTTACACATCAATAACGTAATATAACGTAACCTAACCCAACCTATCATCTCGGCGCTAATATTTGACAACATACCTGGCGAGTTGGCCTCTACGTCTCCGTGGGACCTTTATATACATCAATAACGTAATATAAGCTAACCCAACCCAACCTAACATCTCGGCGGTAATATTTGAAAACATTCATGGCGAGTTGGCCTCTACGTCTCCGTGGTACATTTATATACATCAATAACGTAATATAACCTAACCTAACCCAACCTAACATCTCGGCGGTAATATTTGATCACATTCCTGGCTTGTTGGCCTCTACGTCTCCGCGGGACCTTTAAATACATCTATAACGTAATATAACCTAACCTAATCCAGGCTAACATCTCGGCGGTAATATTTGAAAACATTCCTGTCGAGCTGGCCTCTACGTCTCCGTGGGAACTTTATATACATCTATAACGTAATATAACCTAACCTAACCCAACCTATCATCTCGGCGCTAACGTTTGACAGCATTCCTGGCGGGTTGGCCTCGACGTCTCCGTGAGAGCTTCATATACATCAATAACGAAATATAACCTAACCTAACCCAACCTATCATCTCGGCGGTAATATTTGACAACATTCCTGGCGAGTTGGCCTCTACGTCTCCGTGGGACATTTATATACATCAATAACGTAATATAACCTAACCTAACCCAACCTAACATCTCGGCGGTAATATTTGACAACATTCCTGGCGAGTTGGCTTCTCCGTCTCCGTGGGACCTTTATATACATCAATAACGTAATATAACCTAACCTAACCCAACTTAACATCTCGGCGGTAATATTTGAAAACATACCTGGCGAGTTGGCCTCTACGTCTCCGTGGGACCTTTATATACATCAATAACGTAATATAACCTAACCTAACCCAACTTAACATCTCGGCGGTAATATTTGATCACATTCCTGGCTTGTTGGCCTCTGCGTCTCCGCGGGACCTTTAAATACATCTATAACGTAACATAACATAACCTAACCCAACCTAACATCTCGGCGGTAATTTTTGAAAACGTTCCTGGCGAGTTGGCCTCTACGTCTCCGTGGGTCCTTTATATACATCTATAACGTAATATAATCTAACCTAACCCAACCTATCATGTCGGCGGTAATTTTTGAAAACGTTCCTGGCGAGTTGGCCTCTACGTCTCCGTGGGACCTTTATATACATCTATAACGTAATATAACCAAACCTAACCCAACCTATCATCTCGGCGCTAATATTTGACAACATACCTGGCGAGTTGGCCTCTACGTCTCCGTGGGACCTTTATATACATCTATAACGTTATATAATCTAACCTAACCCAACCTAACACTCGGTGGTAATATTTGATCACATTCCTGGCTTGTTGGCCTCTACGTCTCCGCGGGACCTTTAAATACATCTATAACGTAATATAACCTAACCTAATCCAGGCTAACATCTCGGCGGTAATATTTGAAAACATTCCTGGCGAGCTGGCCTCTACGTCTCCGTGGGAACTTTATATACATCTATAACGTAATATAACCTAACCTAACCCAACCTATCATCTCGGCGCTAACGTTTGACAGCATTCCTGGCGAGTTGGCCTCGACGTCTCCGTGAGAGCTTCATATACATCAATAACGAAATATAACCTAACCTAACCCAACCTATCATCTCGGCGGTAATATTTGACAACATTCCTGGCGAGTTGGCCTCTACGTCTCCGTGGGACATTTATATACATCAATAACGTAATATAACCTAACCTAACCCAACCTAACATCTCGGCGGTAATATTTGACAACATTCCTGGCGAGTTGGCTTCTCCGTCTCCGTGGGACCTTTATATACATCAATAACGTAATATAACCTAACCTAACCCAACTTAACATCTCGGCGGTAATATTTGAAAACATACCTGGCGAGTTGGCCTCTACGTCTCCGTGGGACCTTTATATACATCAATAACGTAATATAACCTAACCTAACCCAACTTAACATCTCGGCGGTAATATTTGATCACATTCCTGGCTTGTTGGCCTCTGCGTCTCCGCGGGACCTTTAAATACATCTATAACGTAACATAACCTAACCTAACCCAACCTAACATCTCGGCGGTAATATTTGAACACATTCCTGGCGAGTTGGCGTATCCGTCTCCGTGGGACCTTTATGTACATCAATAACGTAATATAACCTAACCTAACCCAACCTAACATCTCGGCGGTAATATTTGACAACATTCCTGGCGAGTTGGCCTCTACGTCTCGGTTTGACCTTCATATACATCAATATCGTAATATAATCTAACCTAACCCAACCTATCATGTCGGCGGTAATTTTTGAAAACGTTCCTGGCGAGTTGGCCTCTACGTCTCCGTGGGACCTTTATATACATCTATAACGTAATATAATCTAACCTAACCCAACCTATCATGTCGGCGGTAATTTTTGAAAACGTTCCTGGCGAGTTGGCCTCTACGTCTCCGTGGGACCTTTATATACATCTATAACGTAATATAACCTAACCTAACCCAACCTATCATCTCGGCGCTAATATTTGACAACATACCTGGCGAGTTGGCCTCTACGTCTCCGTGGGACCTTTATATACATCTATAACGTTATATAATCTAACCTAACCCAACCTAACACTCGGTGGTAATATTTGATCACATTCCTGGCTTGTTGGCCTCTACGTCTCCGCGGGACCTTTATATACATCAATAACGTAATATAACCTAACCTAACCCAACCTAACATCTCGGCGGTAATATTTGAAAACATTCATGGCGAGTTGGCCTCTACGTCTCCGTGGGATCTTTATATACATCTATAACGTAATATAACCTAACCTAACCCAACGTAACATCTCGGCGGTAATATTTGAACACATTCCTGGCTTGTTGGCCTCTACGTCTTCGTGGGACCTTTATATACATCTATAACGTTATATAATCTAACCTAACCCAACCTAACATCTCGGCGGTAATATTTGACGACATTCCTGGCGAGTTGGCCTTTACGTCTCCGTGGGACCTTTATATACATCAATAACGTAATATAACCTAACCTAACCCAATCTAACATCTCGGCGGTAATATTTGAAAATATTCATGGCGAGTTGGCCTCTACGTCTCCGTGGTACATTTATATACATCAATAACGTAATATCACCTAAACTAACCCAACCTAACATCTCGGCGGTAATATTTGACAACATTCCTGGCGAGTTGGCTTCTCCGTCTCCGTGGGATCTTTTTACACATCAATAACGTAATATAACCTAACCTAACCCAACCTATCATCTCGGCGCTAATATTTGACAACATACCTGGCGAGTTGGCCTCTACGTCTCCGTGGGACCTTTATATACATCAATAACGTAATATAACCTAACCCAACCCAACCTAACATCTCGGCGGTAATATTTGAAAACATTCATGGCGAGTTGGCCTCTACGTCTCCGTGGTACATTTATATACATCAATAACGTAATATAACCTAACCTAACCCAACCTAACATCTCGGCGGTAATATTTGATCACATTCCTGGCTTGTTGGCCTCTACGTCTCCGCGGGACCTTTAAATACATCTATAACGTAATATAACCTAACCTAATCCAGGCTAACATCTCGGCGGTAATATTTGAAAACATTCCTGGCGAGCTGGCCTCTACGTCTCCGTGGGAACTTTATATACATCTATAACGTAATATAACCTAACCTTACCCAACCTATCATCTCGGCGCTAACGTTTGACAGCATTCCTGGCGAGTTGGCCTCGACGTCTCCGTGAGAGCTTCATATACATCAATAACGAAATATAACCTAACCTAACCCAACCTATCATCTCGGCGGTAATATTTGACAACATTCCTGGCGAGTTGGCCTCTACGTCTCCGTGGGACATTTATATACATCAATAACGTAATATAACCTAACCTAACCCAACCTAACATCTCGGCGGTAATATTTGACAACATTCCTGGCGAGTTGGCTTCTCCGTCTCCGTGGGACCTTTATATACATCTATAACGTAATATAATCTAACCTAACCCAACCTATCATGTCGGCGGTAATTTTTGAAAACGTTCCTGGCGAGTTGGCCTCTACGTCTCCGTGGGACGTTTAAATACATCTATAACGTAATATAACCTAACCTAACCCAACCTATCATCTCGGCGCTAATGTTTGACAACATTCCTGGCGAGTTGGCCTCTACGTCTCCGCGGGACCTTTATATACATCAATAACGTAATATAACCTAACCTAACCCAACCTAACATCTCGGCGGTAATATTTGAAAACATTCATGGCGAGTTGGCCTCTACGTCTCCGTGGGATCTTTATATACATCTATAACGTAATATAACCTAACCTAACCCAACCTAACATCTCGGCGGTAATATTTGAACACATTCCTGGCTTGTTGGCCTCTACGTCTTCGTGGGACCTTTATATACAACTATAACGTTATATAATCTAACCTAACCCAACCTAACATCTCGGCGGTAATATTTGACGACATTCCTGGCGAGTTGGCCTTTACGTCTCCGTGGGACCTTTATATACATCAATAACGTAATATAACCTAACCTAACCCAACCTAACATCTCGGCGGTAATATTTGAAAATATTCATGGCGAGTTGGCCTCTACGTCTCCGTGGTACATTTATATACATCAATAACGTAATATCACCTAAACTAACCCAACCTAACATCTCGGCGGTAATATTTGACAACATTCCTGGCGAGTTGGCTTCTCCGTCTCCGTGGGATCTTTTTACACATCAATAACGTAATATAACCTAACCTAACCCAACCTATCATCTCGGCGCTAATATTTGACAACATACCTGGCGAGTTGGCCTCTACGTCTCCGTGGGACCTTTATATACATCAATAACGTAATATAACCTAACCCAACCCAACCTAACATCTCGGCGGTAATATTTGAAAACATTCATGGCGAGTTGGCCTCTACGTCTCCGTGGTACATTTATATACATCAATAACGTAATATAACCTAACCTAACCCAACCTAACATCTCGGCGGTAATATTTGATCACATTCCTGGCTTGTTGGCCTCTACGTCTCCGCGGGACCTTTAAATACATCTATAACGTAATATAACCTAACCTAATCCAGGCTAACATCTCGGCGGTAATATTTGAAAACATTCCTGGCGAGTTGGCCTCTACGTCTCCGTGGGAACTTTATATACATCTATAACGTAATATAACCTAACCTAACCCAACCTATCATCTCGGCGCTAATATTTGACAACATACCTGGCGAGTTGGCCTTTACGTCTCCGTGGGACCTTTATATACATCTATAACGTTATATAATCTAACCTAACCCAACCTAACACTCGGTGGTAATATTTGATCACATTCCTGGCTTGTTGGCCTCTGCGTCTCCGTGGGACGTTTAAATACATCTATAACGTAATATAACCTAACCTAACCCAACCTATCATCTCGGCGCTAATGTTTGACAACATTCCTGGCGAGTTGGCCTCTACGTCTCCGCGGGACCTTTATATACATCAATAACGTAATATAACCTAACCTAACCCAACCTAACATCTCGGCGGTAATATTTGAAAACATTCATGGCGAGTTGGCCTCTACGTCTCCGTGGGATCTTTATATACATCTATAACGTAATATAACCTAACCTAACCCAACCTAACATCTCGGCGGTAATATTTGAACACATTCCTGGCTTGTTGGACTCTACGTCTTCGTGGGACCTTTATATACATCTATAACGTTATATAATCTAACCTAACCCAACCTAACATCTCGGCGGTAATATTTGACAACATTCCTGGCGAGTTGGCGTCTCCGTCTCCGTGCGACCTTTATATACATCAATAACGTAATATAACCTAACCTAACCCAACCTAACATCTCGGCGGTAATATTTGACAACATTCCTGACGAGTTGGCTTCTCCGTCTCCGTGGGACCTTTATATACATCCATAACGTTATATAACCTAACCTAACCCAACCTAACATCTCGGCGGTAATATCAGAAAACATACCTGGCGAGTTGGCCTCTACGTCTCCGTGGGACCTTTATATACATCTATAACGTAATATAACCTAACCCAACCCAACCTAACATCTCGGCGGTAATATTTGAAAACATTCATGGCGAGTTGGCCTCTACGTCTCCGTGGTACATTTATATACATCAATAACGTAATATAACCTAACCTAACCCAACCTAACATCTCGGCGGTAATATTTGATCACATTCCTGGCTTGTTGGCCTCTACGTCTCCGCGGGACCTTTAAATACATCTATAACGTAATATAACCTAACCTAACCCAACCTAACATCTCGGCGGTAATATTTGACAACATTCCTGGCGAGTTGGCTTCTCCGTCTCCGTGGGACCTTTATATACATCAATAACGTAATATAACCTAACCTAACCCAACTTAACATCTCGGCGGTAATATTTGAAAACATACCTGGCGAGTTGGCCTCTACGTCTCCGTGGGACCTTTATATACATCAATAACGTAATATAACCTAACCTAACCCAACTTAACATCTCGGCGGTAATATTTGATCACATTCCTGGCTTGTTGGCCTCTGCGTCTCCGCGGGACCTTTAAATACATCTATAACGTAACATAACCTAACCTAACCCAACCTAACATCTCGGCGGTAATATTTGAACACATTCCTGGCGAGTTGGCCTCTACGTCTCCGTGGGACCTTTATGTACATCAATAACGTAATATAACCTAACCTAACCCAACCTAACATCTCGGCGGTAATATTTGACAACATTCCTGGCGAGTTGGCCTCTACGTCTCGGTTTGACCTTCATATACATCAATATCGTAATATAACCTAACCTAACCCAACCTAACATCTCGGCGGTAATATTTGATCACATTCCTGGCTTGTTGGCCTCTACGTCTCCGCGGGACCTTTAAATACATCTATAACGTAATATAACCTAACCTAATCCAGGCTAACATCTCGGCGGTAATATTTGAAAACATTCCTGGCGAGTTGGCCTCTACGTCTCCGTGGGAACTTTATATACATCTATAACGTAATATAACCTAACCTAACCCAACCTATCATCTCGGCGCTAATATTTGACAACATACCTGGCGAGTTGGCCTTTACGTCTCCGTGGGACCTTTATATACATCTATAACGTTATATAATCTAACCTAACCCAACCTAACACTCGGTGGTAATATTTGATCACATTCCTGGCTTGTTGGCCTCTGCGTCTCCGTGGGACGTTTAAATACATCTATAACGTAATATAACCTAACCTAACCCAACCTATCATCTCGGCGCTAATGTTTGACAACATTCCTGGCGAGTTGGCCTCTACGTCTCCGCGGGACCTTTATATACATCAATAACGTAATATAACCTAACCTAACCCAACCTAACATCTCGGCGGTAATATTTGAAAACATTCATGGCGAGTTGGCCTCTACGTCTCCGTGGGATCTTTATATACATCTATAACGTAATATAACCTAACCTAACCCAACCTAACATCTCGGCGGTAATATTTGAACACATTCCTGGCTTGTTGGACTCTACGTCTTCGTGGGACCTTTATATACATCTATAACGTTATATAATCTAACCTAACCCAACCTAACATCTCGGCGGTAATATTTGACAACATTCCTGGCGAGTTGGCGTCTCCGTCTCCGTGCGACCTTTATATACATCAATAACGTAATATAACCTAACCTAACCCAACCTAACATCTCGGCGGTAATATTTGACAACATTCCTGACGAGTTGGCTTCTCCGTCTCCGTGGGACCTTTATATACATCCATAACGTTATATAACCTAACCTAACCCAACCTAACATCTCGGCGGTAATATCAGAAAACATACCTGGCGAGTTGGCCTCTACGTCTCCGTGGGACCTTTATATACATCTATAACGTAATATAACCTAACCTAACCCAACCTATCATCTCGGCGCTAATATTTGACAACATACCTGGCGAGTTGGCCTCTACGTCTCCGTGGGACCTTTATATACATCAATAACGTAATATAACCTAACCCAACCCAACCTAACATCTCGGCGGTAATATTTGAAAACATTCATGGCGAGTTGGACTCTACGTCTCCGTGGTACATTTATATACATCAATAACGTAATATAACCTAACCTAACCCAACCTAACATCTCGGCGGTAATATTTGATCACATTCCTGGCTTGTTGGCCTCTACGTCTCCGCGGGACCTTTAAATACATCTATAACGTAATATAACCTAACCTAATCCAGGCTAACATCTCGGCGGTAATATTTGAAAACATTCCTGGCGAGCTGGCCTCTACGTCTCCGTGGGAACTTTATATACATCTATAACGTAATATAACCTAACCTTACCCAACCTATCATCTCGGCGCTAACGTTTGACAGCATTCCTGGCGAGTTGGCCTCGACGTCTCCGTGAGAGCTTCATATACATCAATAACGAAATATAACCTAACCTAACCCAACCTATCATCTCGGCGGTAATATTTGACAACATTCCTGGCGAGTTGGCCTCTACGTCTCCGTGGGACATTTATATACATCAATAACGTAATATAACCTAACCTAACCCAACCTAACATCTCGGCGGTAATATTTGACAACATTCCTGGCGAGTTGGCTTCTCCGTCTCCGTGGGACCTTTATATACATCTATAACGTAATATAATCTAACCTAACCCAACCTATCATGTCGGCGGTAATTTTTGAAAACGTTCCTGGCGAGTTGGCCTCTACGTCTCCGTGGGACGTTTAAATACATCTATAACGTAATATAACCTAACCTAACCCAACCTATCATCTCGGCGCTAATGTTTGACAACATTCCTGGCGAGTTGGCCTCTACGTCTCCGCGGGACCTTTATATACATCAATAACGTAATATAACCTAACCTAACCCAACCTAACATCTCGGCGGTAATATTTGAAAACATTCATGGCGAGTTGGCCTCTACGTCTCCGTGGGATCTTTATATACATCTATAACGTAATATAACCTAACCTAACCCAACCTAACATCTCGGCGGTAATATTTGAACACATTCCTGGCTTGTTGGCCTCTACGTCTTCGTGGGACCTTTATATACAACTATAACGTTATATAATCTAACCTAACCCAACCTAACATCTCGGCGGTAATATTTGACGACATTCCTGGCGAGTTGGCCTTTACGTCTCCGTGGGACCTTTATATACATCAATAACGTAATATAACCTAACCTAACCCAACCTAACATCTCGGCGGTAATATTTGAAAATATTCATGGCGAGTTGGCCTCTACGTCTCCGTGGTACATTTATATACATCAATAACGTAATATCACCTAAACTAACCCAACCTAACATCTCGGCGGTAATATTTGACAACATTCCTGGCGAGTTGGCTTCTCCGTCTCCGTGGGATCTTTTTACACATCAATAACGTAATATAACCTAACCTAACCCAACCTATCATCTCGGCGCTAATATTTGACAACATACCTGGCGAGTTGGCCTCTACGTCTCCGTGGGACCTTTATATACATCAATAACGTAATATAACCTAACCCAACCCAACCTAACATCTCGGCGGTAATATTTGAAAACATTCATGGCGAGTTGGCCTCTACGTCTCCGTGGTACATTTATATACATCAATAACGTAATATAACCTAACCTAACCCAACCTAACATCTCGGCGGTAATATTTGATCACATTCCTGGCTTGTTGGCCTCTACGTCTCCGCGGGACCTTTAAATACATCTATAACGTAATATAACCTAACCTAATCCAGGCTAACATCTCGGCGGTAATATTTGAAAACATTCCTGGCGAGTTGGCCTCTACGTCTCCGTGGGAACTTTATATACATCTATAACGTAATATAACCTAACCTAACCCAACCTATCATCTCGGCGCTAATATTTGACAACATACCTGGCGAGTTGGCCTTTACGTCTCCGTGGGACCTTTATATACATCTATAACGTTATATAATCTAACCTAACCCAACCTAACACTCGGTGGTAATATTTGATCACATTCCTGGCTTGTTGGCCTCTGCGTCTCCGTGGGACGTTTAAATACATCTATAACGTAATATAACCTAACCTAACCCAACCTATCATCTCGGCGCTAATGTTTGACAACATTCCTGGCGAGTTGGCCTCTACGTCTCCGCGGGACCTTTATATACATCAATAACGTAATATAACCTAACCTAACCCAACCTAACATCTCGGCGGTAATATTTGAAAACATTCATGGCGAGTTGGCCTCTACGTCTCCGTGGGATCTTTATATACATCTATAACGTAATATAACCTAACCTAACCCAACCTAACATCTCGGCGGTAATATTTGAACACATTCCTGGCTTGTTGGACTCTACGTCTTCGTGGGACCTTTATATACATCTATAACGTTATATAATCTAACCTAACCCAACCTAACATCTCGGCGGTAATATTTGACAACATTCCTGGCGAGTTGGCGTCTCCGTCTCCGTGCGACCTTTATATACATCAATAACGTAATATAACCTAACCTAACCCAACCTAACATCTCGGCGGTAATATTTGACAACATTCCTGACGAGTTGGCTTCTCCGTCTCCGTGGGACCTTTATATACATCCATAACGTTATATAACCTAACCTAACCCAACCTAACATCTCGGCGGTAATATCAGAAAACATACCTGGCGAGTTGGCCTCTACGTCTCCGTGGGACCTTTATATACATCTATAACGTAATATAACCTAACCCAACCCAACCTAACATCTCGGCGGTAATATTTGAAAACATTCATGGCGAGTTGGCCTCTACGTCTCCGTGGTACATTTATATACATCAATAACGTAATATAACCTAACCTAACCCAACCTAACATCTCGGCGGTAATATTTGATCACATTCCTGGCTTGTTGGCCTCTACGTCTCCGCGGGACCTTTAAATACATCTATAACGTAATATAACCTAACCTAACCCAACCTAACATCTCGGCGGTAATATTTGACAACATTCCTGGCGAGTTGGCTTCTCCGTCTCCGTGGGACCTTTATATACATCAATAACGTAATATAACCTAACCTAACCCAACTTAACATCTCGGCGGTAATATTTGAAAACATACCTGGCGAGTTGGCCTCTACGTCTCCGTGGGACCTTTATATACATCAATAACGTAATATAACCTAACCTAACCCAACTTAACATCTCGGCGGTAATATTTGATCACATTCCTGGCTTGTTGGCCTCTGCGTCTCCGCGGGACCTTTAAATACATCTATAACGTAACATAACCTAACCTAACCCAACCTAACATCTCGGCGGTAATATTTGAACACATTCCTGGCGAGTTGGCCTCTACGTCTCCGTGGGACCTTTATGTACATCAATAACGTAATATAACCTAACCTAACCCAACCTAACATCTCGGCGGTAATATTTGACAACATTCCTGGCGAGTTGGCCTCTACGTCTCGGTTTGACCTTCATATACATCAATATCGTAATATAACCTAACCTAACCCAACCTAACATCTCGGCGGTAATATTTGATCACATTCCTGGCTTGTTGGCCTCTACGTCTCCGCGGGACCTTTAAATACATCTATAACGTAATATAACCTAACCTAATCCAGGCTAACATCTCGGCGGTAATATTTGAAAACATTCCTGGCGAGTTGGCCTCTACGTCTCCGTGGGAACTTTATATACATCTATAACGTAATATAACCTAACCTAACCCAACCTATCATCTCGGCGCTAATATTTGACAACATACCTGGCGAGTTGGCCTTTACGTCTCCGTGGGACCTTTATATACATCTATAACGTTATATAATCTAACCTAACCCAACCTAACACTCGGTGGTAATATTTGATCACATTCCTGGCTTGTTGGCCTCTGCGTCTCCGTGGGACGTTTAAATACATCTATAACGTAATATAACCTAACCTAACCCAACCTATCATCTCGGCGCTAATGTTTGACAACATTCCTGGCGAGTTGGCCTCTACGTCTCCGCGGGACCTTTATATACATCAATAACGTAATATAACCTAACCTAACCCAACCTAACATCTCGGCGGTAATATTTGAAAACATTCATGGCGAGTTGGCCTCTACGTCTCCGTGGGATCTTTATATACATCTATAACGTAATATAACCTAACCTAACCCAACCTAACATCTCGGCGGTAATATTTGAACACATTCCTGGCTTGTTGGACTCTACGTCTTCGTGGGACCTTTATATACATCTATAACGTTATATAATCTAACCTAACCCAACCTAACATCTCGGCGGTAATATTTGACAACATTCCTGGCGAGTTGGCGTCTCCGTCTCCGTGCGACCTTTATATACATCAATAACGTAATATAACCTAACCTAACCCAACCTAACATCTCGGCGGTAATATTTGACAACATTCCTGACGAGTTGGCTTCTCCGTCTCCGTGGGACCTTTATATACATCCATAACGTTATATAACCTAACCTAACCCAACCTAACATCTCGGCGGTAATATCAGAAAACATACCTGGCGAGTTGGCCTCTACGTCTCCGTGGGACCTTTATATACATCTATAACGTAATATAACCTAACCTAACCCAACCTATCATATCGACGGTAATATTTGACAACATTCCTGGCGAGTTGGCCTCTACGTCTCCGTGGGACATTTATATACATCAATAACGTAATATAACCTAACCTAACCCAACCTATCATCTCGGCGCTAATATTTGACAACATACCTGGCGAGTTGGCCTCTACGTCTCCGTGGGACCTTTATATACATCAATAACGTAATATAACCTAACCCAACCCAACCTAACATCTCGGCGGTAATATTTGAAAACATTCATGGCGAGTTGGCCTCTACGTCTCCGTGGTACATTTATATACATCAATAACGTAATATAACCTAACCTAACCCAACCTAACATCTCGGCGGTAATATTTGATCACATTCCTGGCTTGTTGGCCTCTACGTCTCCGCGGGACCTTTAAATACATCTATAACGTAATATAACCTAACCTAACCCAACCTAACATCTCGGCGGTAATATTTGACAACATTCCTGGCGAGTTGGCTTCTCCGTCTCCGTGGGACCTTTATATACATCAATAACGTAATATAACCTAACCTAACCCAACTTAACATCTCGGCGGTAATATTTGAAAACATACCTGGCGAGTTGGCCCCTACGTCTCCGTGGGACCTTTATATACATCTATAACGTTATATAATCTAACCTAACCCAACCTAACACTCGGTGGTAATATTTGATCACATTCCTGGCTTGTTGGCCTCTACGTCTCCGTGGGACGTTTAAATACATCTATAACATAATATAACCTAACCTAACCCAACCTATCATCTCGGCGCTAATGTTTGACAACATTCCTGGCGAGTTGGCCTCTACGTCTCCGCGGGACCTTTATATACATCAATAACGTAATATAACCTAACCTAACCCAACCTAACATCTCGGCGGTAATTTTTGAAAACGTTCCTGGCGAGTTGGCCTCTACGTCTCCGTGGTACATTTATATACATCAATAACGTAATATAACCTAACCTAACCCAACCTAACATCTCGGCGGTAATATTTGATCACATTCCTGGCTTGTTGGCCTCTACGTCTCCGCGGGACCTTTAAATACATCTATAACGTAATATAACGTAACCTAATCCAGGCTAACATCTCGGCGGTAATATTTGAAAACATTCCTGGCGAGTTGGCCTCTACGTCTCCGTGGGAACTTTATATACATCTATAACGTAATATAACCTAACCTAACCCAACCTATCATCTCGGCGCTAACGTTTGACAGCATTCCTGGCGAGTTGGCCTCTACGTCTCCGTGAGAGCTTCATATACATCAATAACGAAATATAACCTAACCTAACCCAACCTAACACTCGGTGGTAATATTTGACAACATTCCTGGCGAGTTGGCTTCTCCGTCTCCGTGGGACCTTTATATACATCAATAACGTAATATAACCTAACCTAACCCAACCTATCATCTCGGCGCTAATGTTTGACAACATTCCTGGCGAGTTGGCCTCTACGTCTTCGCGGGACCTTTATATACATCAATAACGTAATATAACCTAACCTAACCCAACCTAACATCTCGGCGGTAATATTTGAAAACATTCATGGCGAGTTGGCCTCTACGTCTCCGTGGGATCTTTATATACATCTATAACGTAATATAACCTAACCTAACCCAACCTAACATCTCGGCGGTAATATTTGAACACATTCCTGGCTTGTTGGCCTCTACGTCTTCGTGGGACCTTTATATACATCTATAACGTTATATAATCTAACCTAACCCAACCTAACATCTCGGCGGTAATATTTGACGACATTCCTGGCGAGTTGGCTTCTCCGTCTCCGTGGGACCTTTATATACATCAATAACGTAATAAAACCTAACCTAACCCAACCTTACATCTCGGCGGTAATATTTGACAACATTCCTGGGCGAGTTGGCTTCTCCGTCTCCGTGGGACCTTTATATACATCCATAACGTTATATAACCTAACCTAACCCAACCTAACATCTCGGCGGTAATATTTGACAACATTCCTGGCGAGTTGGCTTCTCCGTCTCCGTGGGATCTTTTTACACATTAATAACGTAATATAACCTAACATAACCCAACCTAACATCTCGGCGGTAATATTTGAAAAGATTCCTGGCGATTTGGCCTCTACGTCTCCGTGGGACCTTTATATACATCCATAACGTTATATAACCTAACCTAACCCAACCTAACATCTCGGCGGTAATATTTGACAACATTCCTGGCGAGTTGGCGTCTCCGTCTCCGTGGGACCTTTATATACATCAATAACGTAATATAACCTAACCTAACCCAACCTAACATCTCGGCGGAAATATTTGACAACATTCCTGGCGAGTTGGCCTCTACGTCTCGGTTTGACCTTCATATACATCAATAACGTAATATAATCTAACCTAACCCAACCTATCATGTCGGCGGTAATTTTTGAAAACATTCATTTCGAGTTGGCCTCTACGTCTCCGTGGTACATTTATATACATCAATAACGTAATATAACCTAACCTAACCCAACCTAACATCTCGGCGATAATATTTGATCACATTCCTGGCGAGTTGGCGTCTCCGTCTCCGTGGGACCTTTATATACATCTATAACGTTATATAATCTAACCTAACCCAACCTAACATCTCGGCGGTAATATTTGACGACATTCCTGGCGAGTTGGCCTTTACGTCTCCGTGGGACCTTTATATACATCAATAACGTAATAAAACTTAACCTAACCCAACCTAACATCTCGGCGGTAATATTTGACAACATTCCTGGCGAGTTGGCTTCTCCGTCTCCGTGGGACCTTTATATACATCAATAACGTAATATAACCTAACCTAACCCAACCTATCATCTCGGCGCTAATGTTTGACAACATTCCTGGCGAGTTGGCCTCTACGTCTTCGCGGGACCTTTATATACATCAATAACGTAATATAACCTAACCTAACCCAACCTAACATCTCGGCGGTAATATTTGAAAACATTCATGGCGAGTTGGCCTCTACGTCTCCGTGGGATCTTTATATACATCTATAACGTAATATAACCTAACCTAACCCAACCTAACATCTCGGCGGTAATATTTGAACACATTCCTGGCTTGTTGGCCTCTACGTCTTCGTGGGACCTTTATATACATCTATAACGTTATATAATCTAACCTAACCCAACCTAACATCTCGGCGGTAATATTTGACGACATTCCTGGCGAGTTGGCTTCTCCGTCTCCGTGGGACCTTTATATACATCAATAACGTAATAAAACCTAACCTAACCCAACCTTACATCTCGGCGGTAATATTTGACAACATTCCTGGGCGAGTTGGCTTCTCCGTCTCCGTGGGACCTTTATATACATCCATAACGTTATATAACCTAACCTAACCCAACCTAACATCTCGGCGGTAATATTTGACAACATTCCTGGCGAGTTGGCTTCTCCGTCTCCGTGGGATCATTTACACATTAATAACGTAATATAACCTAACATAACCCAACCTAACATCTCGGCGGTAATATTTGAAAAGATTCCTGGCGATTTGGCCTCTACGTCTCCGTGGGACCTTTATATACATCCATAACGTTATATAACCTAACCTAACCCAACCTAACATCTCGGCGGTAATATTTGACAACATTCCTGGCGAGTTGGCGTCTCCGTCTCCGTGGGACCTTTATATACATCAATAACGTAATATAACCTAACCTAACCCAACCTAACATCTCGGCGGAAATATTTGACAACATTCCTGGCGAGTTGGCCTCTACGTCTCGGTTTGACCTTCATATACATCAATAACGTAATATAATCTAACCTAACCCAACCTATCATGTCGGCGGTAATTTTTGAAAACATTCATTTCGAGTTGGCCTCTACGTCTCCGTGGTACATTTATATACATCAATAACGTAATATAACCTAACCTAACCCAACCTAACATCTCGGCGATAATATTTGATCACATTCCTGGCGAGTTGGCGTCTCCGTCTCCGTGGGACCTTTATATACATCTATAACGTTATATAATCTAACCTAACCCAACCTAACATCTCGGCGGTAATATTTGACGACATTCCTGGCGAGTTGGCCTTTACGTCTCCGTGGGACCTTTATATACATCAATAACGTAATAAAACTTAACCTAACCCAACCTAACATCTCGGCGGTAATATTTGACAACATTCCTGGCGAGTTGGCTTCTCCGTCTCCGTGGGACCTTTATATACATCCATAACGTTATATAACCTAACCTAACCCAACCTAACATCTCGGCGGTAATATTTGACAACATTCCTGGCGAGTTGGCTTCTCCGTCTCCGTGGGATCTTTTTACACATCAATAACGTAATATAACCTAACATAACCCAACCTAACATCTCGGCGATAATATTTGAAAAGATTCCTGGCGATTTGGCCTCTACGTCTCCGTGGGACCTTTATATACATCCATAACGTTATATAACCTAACCTAACCCAACCTAACATCTCGGCGGTAATATTTGACAACATTCCTGGCGAGTTGGCGTCTCCGTCTCCGTGGGACCTTTATATACATCAATAACGTAATATAACCTAACCTAACCCAACCTAACATCTCGGCGGTAATATTTTACAACATTCCTGACGAGTTGGCTTCTCCGTCTCCGTCGGACCTTTATATACATCCATAACGTTATATAACCTAACCTAACCCAACCTAACATCTCGGCGGTAATATCAGAAAACATACCTGGCGAGTTGGCCTCTACGTCTCCGTGGGACCTTTATATACATCTATAACGTAATATAACCTAACCTAACCCAACCTATCATCTCGACGGTAATATTTGACAACATTCCTGGCGAGTTGGCCTCTACGTCTCCGTGGGACATTTATATACATCAATAACGTAATTTAACCTAACCTAACCCAACCTAACATCTCGGCGGTAATATTTGACAACATTCCTGGCGAGTTGGCTTCTCCGTCTCCGTGGGACTTTTATGTACATCAATAACGTAATATAACCTATCCTAACCCAATCCAACATCTCGGCGGTAATATTTGATCACATTCCTGGCTTGTTGGCCTCTACGTCTCCGCGGGACCTTTAAATACATCTATAACGTAATATAACCTAACCTAACCCAACCTATCATCTCGGCGCTAATATTTGACAACATACCTGGCGAGTTGGCCTCTACGTCTCCGTGGGACCTTTATATACATCAATAACGTAATATAACCTAACCCAACCCAACCTAACATCTCGGCGGTAATATTTGAACACATTCCTGGCTTGTTGGCCTCTACGTCTTCGTGGGACCTTTATATACATCTATAACGTTATATAATCTAACCTAACCCAACCTAACATCTCGGCGGTAATATTTGACGACATTCCTGGCGAGTTGGCTTCTCCGTCTCCGTGGGACCTTTATATACATCAATAACGTAATAAAACCTAACCTAACCCAACCTTACATCTCGGCGGTAATATTTGACAACATTCCTGGGCGAGTTGGCTTCTCCGTCTCCGTGGGACCTTTATATACATCCATAACGTTATATAACCTAACCTAACCCAACCTAACATCTCGGCGGTAATATTTGACAACATTCCTGGCGAGTTGGCTTCTCCGTCTCCGTGGGATCATTTACACATTAATAACGTAATATAACCTAACATAACCCAACCTAACATCTCGGCGGTAATATTTGAAAAGATTCCTGGCGATTTGGCCTCTACGTCTCCGTGGGACCTTTATATACATCCATAACGTTATATAACCTAACCTAACCCAACCTAACATCTCGGCGGTAATATTTGACAACATTCCTGGCGAGTTGGCGTCTCCGTCTCCGTGGGACCTTTATATACATCAATAACGTAATATAACCTAACCTAACCCAACCTAACATCTCGGCGGAAATATTTGACAACATTCCTGGCGAGTTGGCCTCTACGTCTCGGTTTGACCTTCATATACATCAATAACGTAATATAATCTAACCTAACCCAACCTATCATGTCGGCGGTAATTTTTGAAAACATTCATTTCGAGTTGGCCTCTACGTCTCCGTGGTACATTTATATACATCAATAACGTAATATAACCTAACCTAACCCAACCTAACATCTCGGCGATAATATTTGATCACATTCCTGGCGAGTTGGCGTCTCCGTCTCCGTGGGACCTTTATATACATCTATAACGTTATATAATCTAACCTAACCCAACCTAACATCTCGGCGGTAATATTTGACGACATTCCTGGCGAGTTGGCCTTTACGTCTCCGTGGGACCTTTATATACATCAATAACGTAATAAAACTTAACCTAACCCAACCTAACATCTCGGCGGTAATATTTGACAACATTCCTGGCGAGTTGGCTTCTCCGTCTCCGTGGGACCTTTATATACATCCATAACGTTATATAACCTAACCTAACCCAACCTAACATCTCGGCGGTAATATTTGACAACATTCCTGGCGAGTTGGCTTCTCCGTCTCCGTGGGATCTTTTTACACATCAATAACGTAATATAACCTAACATAACCCAACCTAACATCTCGGCGATAATATTTGAAAAGATTCCTGGCGATTTGGCCTCTACGTCTCCGTGGGACCTTTATATACATCCATAACGTTATATAACCTAACCTAACCCAACCTAACATCTCGGCGGTAATATTTGACAACATTCCTGGCGAGTTGGCGTCTCCGTCTCCGTGGGACCTTTATATACATCAATAACGTAATATAACCTAACCTAACCCAACCTAACATCTCGGCGGTAATATTTTACAACATTCCTGACGAGTTGGCTTCTCCGTCTCCGTGGGACCTTTATATACATCCATAACGTTATATAACCTAACCTAACCCAACCTAACATCTCGGCGGTAATATCAGAAAACATACCTGGCGAGTTGGCCTCTACGTCTCCGTGGGACCTTTATATACATCTATAACGTAATATAACCTAACCTAACCCAACCTATCATCTCGACGGTAATATTTGACAACATTCCTGGCGAGTTGGCCTCTACGTCTCCGTGGGACATTTATATACATCAATAACGTAATTTAACCTAACCTAACCCAACCTAACATCTCGGCGGTAATATTTGACAACATTCCTGGCGAGTTGGCTTCTCCGTCTCCGTGGGACTTTTATGTACATCAATAACGTAATATAACCTATCCTAACCCAATCCAACATCTCGGCGGTAATATTTGATCACATTCCTGGCTTGTTGGCCTCTACGTCTCCGCGGGACCTTTAAATACATCTATAACGTAATATAACCTAACCTAACCCAACCTATCATCTCGGCGCTAATATTTGACAACATACCTGGCGAGTTGGCCTCTACGTCTCCGTGGGACCTTTATATACATCAATAACGTAATATAACCTAACCCAACCCAACCTAACATCTCGGCGGTAATATTTGAAAACATTCATGGCGAGTTGGCCTCTACGTCTCCGTGGGATCTTTATATACATCTATAACGTAATATAACCTAACCTAACCCAACCTAACATCTCGGCGGTAATATTTGAACACATTCCTGGCTTGTTGGCCTCTACGTCTTCGTGGGACCTTTATATACATCTATAACGTTATATAATCTAACCTAACCCAACCTAACATCTCGGCGGTAATATTTGACAACATTCCTGGCGAGTTGGCGTCTCCGTCTCCGTGGGACCTTTATATACATCAATAACGTAATATAACCTAACCTAACCCAACCTAACATCTCGGCGGTAATATTTGACAACATTCCTGACGAGTTGGCTTCTCCGTCTCCGTGGGACCTTTATATACATCCATAACGTTATATAACCTAACCTAACCCAACCTAACATCTCGGCGGTAATATCAGAAAACATACCTGGCGAGTTGGCCTCTACGTCTCCGTGGGACCTTTATATACATCTATAACGTAATATAACCTAACCTAACCCAACCTATCATCTCGACGGTAATATTTGACAACATTCCTGGCGAGTTGGCCTCTACGTCTCCGTGGGACATTTATATACATCAATAACGTAATATAACCTAACCTAACCCAACCTAACATCTCGGCGGTAATATTTGACAACATTCCTGGCGAGTTGGCTTCTCCGTCTCCGTGGGACTTTTATGTACATCAATAACGTAATATAACCTATCCTAACCCAATCCAACATCTCGGCGGTAATATTTGATTACATTCCTGGCTTGTTGGCCTCTACGTCTCCGCGGGACCTTTAAATACATCTAGAACGTAATATAACCTAACCTAACCTAACCTATCATCTCGGCGCTAATATTTGACAACATACCTGGCGAGTTGGCCTCTACGTCTCCGTGGGACCTTTATATACATCAATAACGTAATATAACCTAACCCAACCCAACCTAACATCTCGGCGGTAATATTTGAAAACATTCATTTCGAGTTGGCCTCTACGTCTCCGTGGTACATTTATATACATCAATAACGTAATATAACCTAACCTAACCCAACCTAACATCTCGGCGATAATATTTGATCACATTCCTGGCGAGTTGGCGTCTCCGTCTCCGTGGGACCTTTATATACATCAATAACGTAATATAACCTAACCTACCCCAACCTAACATCTCGGCGGTAATATTTGACAACATTCCTGGCGAGTTGGCCTCTACGTCTCGGTTTGACCTTCATATACATCAATATCGTAATATAATCTAACCTAACCCAACCTATCATGTCGGCGGTAATTTTTGAAAACGTTCCTGGCGAGTTGGCCTCTACGTCTCCGTGGTACATTTATATACATCAATAACGTAATATAACCTAACCTAACCCAACCTAACATCTCGGCGGTAATATTTGATCACATTCCTGGCTTGTTGGCCTCTACGTCTCCGCGGGACCTTTAAATACATCTATAACGTAATATAACGTAACCTAATCCAGGCTAACATCTCGGCGGTAATATTTGAAAACATTCCTGGCGAGTTGGCCTCTACGTCTCCGTGGGAACTTTATATACATCTATAACGTAATATAACCTAACCTAACCCAACCTATCATCTCGGCGCTAACGTTTGACAGCATTCCTGGCGAGTTGGCCTCTACGTCTCCGTGAGAGCTTCATATACATCAATAACGAAATATAACCTAACCTAACCCAACCTAACACTCGGTGGTAATATTTGACAACATTCCTGGCGAGTTGGCTTCTCCGTCTCCGTGGGATCTTTTTACACATTAATAACGTAATATAACCTAACATAACCCAACCTAACATCTCGGCGGTAATATTTGAAAAGATTCCTGGCGATTTGGCCTCTACGTCTCCGTGGGACCTTTATATACATCCATAACGTTATATAACCTAACCTAACCCAACCTAACATCTCGGCGGTAATATTTGACAACATTCCTGGCGAGTTGGCGTCTCCGTCTCCGTGGGACCTTTATATACATCAATAACGTAATATAACCTAACCTAACCCAACCTAACATCTCGGCGGTAATATTTGACAACATTCCTGGCGAGTTGGCCTCTACGTCTCGGTTTGACCTTCATATACATCAATAACGTAATATAATCTAACCTAACCCAACCTATCATGTCGGCGGTAATTTTTGAAAACATTCATTTCGAGTTGGCCTCTACGTCTCCGTGGTACATTTATATACATCAATAACGTAATATAACCTAACCTAACCCAACCTAACATCTCGGCGATAATATTTGATCACATTCCTGGCGAGTTGGCGTCTCCGTCTCCGTGGGACCTTTATATACATCTATAACGTTATATAATCTAACCTAACCCAACCTAACATCTCGGCGGTAATATTTGACGACATTCCTGGCGAGTTGGCCTTTACGTCTCCGTGGGACCTTTATATACATCAATAACGTAATAAAACTTAACCTAACCCAACCTAACATCTCGGCGGTAATATTTGACAACATTCCTGGCGAGTTGGCTTCTCCGTCTCCGTGGGACCTTTATATACATCCATAACGTTATATAACCTAACCTAACCCAACCTAACATCTCGGCGGTAATATTTGACAACATTCCTGGCGAGTTGGCTTCTCCGTCTCCGTGGGATCTTTTTACACATCAATAACGTAATATAACCTAACATAACCCAACCTAACATCTCGGCGATAATATTTGAAAAGATTCCTGGCGATTTGGCCTCTACGTCTCCGTGGGACCTTTATATACATCCATAACGTTATATAACCTAACCTAACCCAACCTAACATCTCGGCGGTAATATTTGACAACATTCCTGGCGAGTTGGCGTCTCCGTCTCCGTGGGACCTTTATATACATCAATAACGTAATATAACCTAACCTAACCCAACCTAACATCTCGGCGGTAATATTTTACAACATTCCTGACGAGTTGGCTTCTCCGTCTCCGTGGGACCTTTATATACATCCATAACGTTATATAACCTAACCTAACCCAACCTAACATCTCGGCGGTAATATCAGAAAACATACCTGGCGAGTTGGCCTCTACGTCTCCGTGGGACCTTTATATACATCAATAACGTAATATAACCTAACCCAACCCAACCTAACATCTCGGCGGTAATATTTGAACACATTCCTGGCTTGTTGGCCTCTACGTCTTCGTGGGACCTTTATATACATCTATAACGTTATATAATCTAACCTAACCCAACCTAACATCTCGGCGGTAATATTTGACGACATTCCTGGCGAGTTGGCTTCTCCGTCTCCGTGGGACCTTTATATACATCAATAACGTAATAAAACCTAACCTAACCCAACCTTACATCTCGGCGGTAATATTTGACAACATTCCTGGGCGAGTTGGCTTCTCCGTCTCCGTGGGACCTTTATATACATCCATAACGTTATATAACCTAACCTAACCCAACCTAACATCTCGGCGGTAATATTTGACAACATTCCTGGCGAGTTGGCTTCTCCGTCTCCGTGGGATCATTTACACATTAATAACGTAATATAACCTAACATAACCCAACCTAACATCTCGGCGGTAATATTTGAAAAGATTCCTGGCGATTTGGCCTCTACGTCTCCGTGGGACCTTTATATACATCCATAACGTTATATAACCTAACCTAACCCAACCTAACATCTCGGCGGTAATATTTGACAACATTCCTGGCGAGTTGGCGTCTCCGTCTCCGTGGGACCTTTATATACATCAATAACGTAATATAACCTAACCTAACCCAACCTAACATCTCGGCGGAAATATTTGACAACATTCCTGGCGAGTTGGCCTCTACGTCTCGGTTTGACCTTCATATACATCAATAACGTAATATAATCTAACCTAACCCAACCTATCATGTCGGCGGTAATTTTTGAAAACATTCATTTCGAGTTGGCCTCTACGTCTCCGTGGTACATTTATATACATCAATAACGTAATATAACCTAACCTAACCCAACCTAACATCTCGGCGATAATATTTGATCACATTCCTGGCGAGTTGGCGTCTCCGTCTCCGTGGGACCTTTATATACATCTATAACGTTATATAATCTAACCTAACCCAACCTAACATCTCGGCGGTAATATTTGACGACATTCCTGGCGAGTTGGCCTTTACGTCTCCGTGGGACCTTTATATACATCAATAACGTAATAAAACTTAACCTAACCCAACCTAACATCTCGGCGGTAATATTTGACAACATTCCTGGCGAGTTGGCTTCTCCGTCTCCGTGGGACCTTTATATACATCCATAACGTTATATAACCTAACCTAACCCAACCTAACATCTCGGCGGTAATATTTGACAACATTCCTGGCGAGTTGGCTTCTCCGTCTCCGTGGGATCTTTTTACACATCAATAACGTAATATAACCTAACATAACCCAACCTAACATCTCGGCGATAATATTTGAAAAGATTCCTGGCGATTTGGCCTCTACGTCTCCGTGGGACCTTTATATACATCCATAACGTTATATAACCTAACCTAACCCAACCTAACATCTCGGCGGTAATATTTGACAACATTCCTGGCGAGTTGGCGTCTCCGTCTCCGTGGGACCTTTATATACATCAATAACGTAATATAACCTAACCTAACCCAACCTAACATCTCGGCGGTAATATTTTACAACATTCCTGACGAGTTGGCTTCTCCGTCTCCGTGGGACCTTTATATACATCCATAACGTTATATAACCTAACCTAACCCAACCTAACATCTCGGCGGTAATATCAGAAAACATACCTGGCGAGTTGGCCTCTACGTCTCCGTGGGACCTTTATATACATCTATAACGTAATATAACCTAACCTAACCCAACCTATCATCTCGACGGTAATATTTGACAACATTCCTGGCGAGTTGGCCTCTACGTCTCCGTGGGACATTTATATACATCAATAACGTAATTTAACCTAACCTAACCCAACCTAACATCTCGGCGGTAATATTTGACAACATTCCTGGCGAGTTGGCTTCTCCGTCTCCGTGGGACTTTTATGTACATCAATAACGTAATATAACCTATCCTAACCCAATCCAACATCTCGGCGGTAATATTTGATCACATTCCTGGCTTGTTGGCCTCTACGTCTCCGCGGGACCTTTAAATACATCTATAACGTAATATAACCTAACCTAACCCAACCTATCATCTCGGCGCTAATATTTGACAACATACCTGGCGAGTTGGCCTCTACGTCTCCGTGGGACCTTTATATACATCAATAACGTAATATAACCTAACCCAACCCAACCTAACATCTCGGCGGTAATATTTGAAAACATTCATGGCGAGTTGGCCTCTACGTCTCCGTGGGATCTTTATATACATCTATAACGTAATATAACCTAACCTAACCCAACCTAACATCTCGGCGGTAATATTTGAACACATTCCTGGCTTGTTGGCCTCTACGTTTTCGTGGGACCTTTATATACATCTATAACGTTATATAATCTAACCTAACCCAACCTAACATCTCGGCGGTAATATTTGACAACATTCCTGGCGAGTTGGCGTCTCCGTCTCCGTGGGACCTTTATATACATCAATAACGTAATATAACCTAACCTAACCCAACCTAACATCTCGGCGGTAATATTTGACAACATTCCTGACGAGTTGGCTTCTCCGTCTCCGTGGGACCTTTATATACATCCATAACGTTATATAACCTAACCTAACCCAACCTAACATCTCGGCGGTAATATCAGAAAACATACCTGGCGAGTTGGCCTCTACGTCTCCGTGGGACCTTTATATACATCTATAACGTAATATAACCTAACCTAACCCAACCTATCATCTCGACGGTAATATTTGACAACATTCCTGGCGAGTTGGCCTCTACGTCTCCGTGGGACATTTATATACATCAATAACGTAATATAACCTAACCTAACCCAACCTAACATCTCGGCGGTAATATTTGACAACATTCCTGGCGAGTTGGCTTCTCCGTCTCCGTGGGACTTTTATGTACATCAATAACGTAATATAACCTATCCTAACCCAATCCAACATCTCGGCGGTAATATTTGATTACATTCCTGGCTTGTTGGCCTCTACGTCTCCGCGGGACCTTTAAATACATCTAGAACGTAATATAACCTAACCTAACCTAACCTATCATCTCGGCGCTAATATTTGACAACATACCTGGCGAGTTGGCCTCTACGTCTCCGTGGGACCTTTATATACATCAATAACGTAATATAACCTAACCCAACCCAACCTAACATCTCGGCGGTAATATTTGAAAACATTCATTTCGAGTTGGCCTCTACGTCTCCGTGGTACATTTATATACATCAATAACGTAATATAACCTAACCTAACCCAACCTAACATCTCGGCGATAATATTTGATCACATTCCTGGCGAGTTGGCGTCTCCGTCTCCGTGGGACCTTTATATACATCAATAACGTAATATAACCTAACCTACCCCAACCTAACATCTCGGCGGTAATATTTGACAACATTCCTGGCGAGTTGGCCTCTACGTCTCGGTTTGACCTTCATATACATCAATATCGTAATATAATCTAACCTAACCCAACCTATCATGTCGGCGGTAATTTTTGAAAACGTTCCTGGCGAGTTGGCCTCTACGTCTCCGTGGTACATTTATATACATCAATAACGTAATATAACCTAACCTAACCCAACCTAACATCTCGGCGGTAATATTTGATCACATTCCTGGCTTGTTGGCCTCTACGTCTCCGCGGGACCTTTAAATACATCTATAACGTAATATAACGTAACCTAATCCAGGCTAACATCTCGGCGGTAATATTTGAAAACATTCCTGGCGAGTTGGCCTCTACGTCTCCGTGGGAACTTTATATACATCTATAACGTAATATAACCTAACCTAACCCAACCTATCATCTCGGCGCTAACGTTTGACAGCATTCCTGGCGAGTTGGCCTCTACGTCTCCGTGAGAGCTTCATATACATCAATAACGAAATATAACCTAACCTAACCCAACCTAACACTCGGTGGTAATATTTGACAACATTCCTGGCGAGTTGGCTTCTCCGTCTCCGTGGGATCTTTTTACACATTAATAACGTAATATAACCTAACATAACCCAACCTAACATCTCGGCGGTAATATTTGAAAAGATTCCTGGCGATTTGGCCTCTACGTCTCCGTGGGACCTTTATATACATCCATAACGTTATATAACCTAACCTAACCCAACCTAACATCTCGGCGGTAATATTTGACAACATTCCTGGCGAGTTGGCGTCTCCGTCTCCGTGGGACCTTTATATACATCAATAACGTAATATAACCTAACCTAACCCAACCTAACATCTCGGCGGTAATATTTGACAACATTCCTGGCGAGTTGGCCTCTACGTCTCGGTTTGACCTTCATATACATCAATAACGTAATATAATCTAACCTAACCCAACCTATCATGTCGGCGGTAATTTTTGAAAACATTCATTTCGAGTTGGCCTCTACGTCTCCGTGGTACATTTATATACATCAATAACGTAATATAACCTAACCTAACCCAACCTAACATCTCGGCGATAATATTTGATCACATTCCTGGCGAGTTGGCGTCTCCGTCTCCGTGGGACCTTTATATACATCAATAACGTAATATAACCTAACCTACCCCAACCTAACATCTCGGCGGTAATATTTGACAACATTGCTGGCGAGTTGGCCTCTACGTCTCGGTTTGACCTTCATATACATTAATATCGTAATATAATCTAACCTAACCCAACCTATCATGTCGGCGGTAATTTTTGAAAACGTTCCTGGCGAGTTGGCCTCTACGTCTCCGTGGGGCCTTTATATACATCAATAACGTAATATAACCTAACCTAACCCAACCTAACATCTCGGCGGTAATATTTGAAAACATTCATGGCGAGTTGGCCTCTACGTCTCCGTGGGATCTTTATATACATCTATAACGTAATATAACCTAACCTAACCCAACCTAACATCTCAGCGGTAATATTTGAACACATTCCTGGCTTGTTGGCCTCTACGTCTTCGTGGGACCTTTATATACATCTATAACGTTATATAATCTAACCTAACCCAACCTAACATCTCGGCGGTAATATTTGACGACATTCCTGGCGAGTTGGCCTTTACGTCTCCGTGGGACCTTTATATACATCAATAACGTAATAAAACCTAACCTAACCCAACCTAACATCTCGGCGGTAATATTTGACAACATTCCTGGCGAGTTGGCTTCTCCGTCTCCGTGGGACCTTTATATACATCCATAACGTTATATAACCTAACCTAACCCAACCTAACATCTCGGCGGTAATATTTGACAACATTCCTGGCGAGTTGGCTTCTCCGTCTCCGTGGGATCTTTTTACACATCAATAACGTAATATAACCTAACATAACCCAACCTAACATCTCGGCGATAATATTTGAAAAGATTCCTGGCGATTTGGCCTCTACGTCTCCGTGGGACCTTTATATACATCCATAACGTTATATAACCTATCCTAACCCAACCTAACATCTCGGCGGTAATATTTGACAACATTCCTGGCGAGTTGGCGTCTCCGTCTCCGTGGGACCTTTATATACATCAATAACGTAATATAACCTAACCTAACCCAACCTAACATCTCGGCGGTAATATTTTACAACATTCCTGACGAGTTGGCTTCTCCGTCTCCGTGGGACCTTTATATACATCCATAACGTTATATAACCTAACCTAACCCAACCTAACATCTCGGCGGTAATATCAGAAAACATACCTGGCGAGTTGGCCTCTACGTCTCCGTGGGACCTTTATATACATCTATAACGTAATATAACCTAACCTAACCCAACCTATCATCTCGACGGTAATATTTGACAACATTCCTGGCGAGTTGGCCTCTACGTCTCCGTGGGACATTTATATACATCAATAACGTAATTTAACCTAACCTAACCCAACCTAACATCTCGGCGGTAATATTTGACAACATTCCTGGCGAGTTGGCTTCTCCGTCTCCGTGGGACTTTTATGTACACCAATAACGTAATATAACCTATCCTAACCCAATCCAACATCTCGGCGGTAATATTTGATCACATTCCTGGCTTGTTGGCCTCTACGTCTCCGCGGGACCTTTAAATACATCTATAACGTAATATAACCTAACCTAACCCAACCTATCATCTCGGCGCTAATATTTGACAACATACCTGGCGAGTTGTCCTCTACGTCTCCGTGGGACCTTTATATACATCTATAACATTATATAATCTAACCTAACCCAACCTAACACTCGGTGGTAATATTTGATCACATTCCTGGCTTGTTGGCCTCTACGTCTCCGTGGGACGTTTAAATACATCTATAACGTAATATAACCTAACCTAACCCAACCTATCATCTCGGCGCTAATGTTTGACAACATTCCTGGCGAGTTGGCCTCTACGTCTTCGCGGGACCTTTATATACATCAATAACGTAATATAACCTAACCTAACCCAACCTAACATCTCGGCGGTAATATTTGAAAACATTCATGGCGAGTTGGCCTCTACGTCTCCGTGGGATCTTTATATACATCTATAACGTAATATAACCTAACCTAACCCAACCTAACATCTCGGCGGTAATATTTGAACACATTCCTGGCTTGTTGGCCTCTACGTCTTCGTGGGACCTTTATATACATCTATAACGTTATATAATCTAACCTAACCCAACCTAACATCTCGGCGGTAATATTTGACGACATTCCTGGCGAGTTGGCCTTTACGTCTCCGTGGGACCTTTATATACATCAATAACGTAATAAAACCTAACCTAACCCAACCTAACATCTCGGCGGTAATATTTGACAACATTCCTGGGCGAGTTGGCTTCTCCGTCTCCGTGGGACCTTTATATACATCCATAACGTTATATAACCTAACCTAACCCAACCTAACATCTCGGCGGTAATATTTGACAACATTCCTGGCGAGTTGGCTTCTCCGTCTCCGTGGGATCTTTTTACACATCAATAACGTAATATAACCTAACATAACCCAACCTAACATCTCGGCGGTAATATTTGAAAAGATTCCTGGCGATTTGGCCTCTACGTCTCCGTGGGACCTTTATATACATCCATAACGTTGTATAACCTAACCTAACCCAACCTAACATCTCGGCGGTAATATTTGACAACATTCCTGGCGAGTTGGCGTCTCCGTCTCCGTGGGACCTTTATATACATCAATAACGTAATATAACCTAACCTAACCCAACCTAACATCTCGGCGGTAATATTTGACAACATTCCTGGCGAGTTGGCCTCTACGTCTCGGTTTGACCTTCATATACATCAATAACGTAATATAATCTAACCTAACCCAACCTAACATCTCGGCGGTAATATTTGAACACATTCATTTCGAGTTGGCCTCTACGTCTCCGTGGTACATTTATATACATCAATAACGTAATATAACCTAACCTAACCCAACCTAACATCTCGGCGATAATATTTGATCACATTCCTGGCGAGTTGGCGTCTCCGTCTCCGTGGGACCTTTATATACATCAATAACGTAATATAACCTAACCTACCCCAACCTAACATCTCTGCGGTAATATTTGACAACATTGCTGGCGAGTTGGCCTCTACGTCTCGGTTTGACCTTCATATACATCAATATCGTAATATAATCTAACCTAACCCAACCTATCATGTCGGCGGTAATTTTTGAAAACGTTCCTGGCGAGTTGGCCTCTACGTCTCCGTGGGACCTTTATATGCATCAATAACGTAATATAACCTAACCTAACCCAACCTAACATCTCGGCGGTAATATTTGAAAACATTCATGGCGAGTTGGCCTCTACGTCTCCGTGGGATCTTTATATACATCTATAACGTAATATAACCTAACCTAACCCAACCTAACATCTCAGCGGTAATATTTGAACACATTCCTGGCTTGTTGGCCTCTACGTCTTCGTGGGACCTTTATATACATCTATAACGTTACATAATCTAACCTAACCCAACCTAACATCTCGGCGGTAATATTTGACGACATTCCTGGCGAGTTGGACTTTACGTCTCCGTGGGACTTTTATATACATCAATAACGTAATAAAACCTAACCTAACCCAACCTAACATCTCGGCGGTAATATTTGACAACATTCCTGGCGAGTTGGCTTCTCCGTCTCCGTGGGACCTTTATATACATCCATAACGTTATATAACCTAACCTAACCCAACCTAAAATCTCGGCGGTAATATTTGACAACATTCCTGGCGAGTTGGCTTCTCCGTCTCCGTGGGATCTTTTTACACATCAATAACGTAATATAACCTAACATAACCCAACCTAACATCTCGGCGATAATATTTGAAAAGATTCCTGGCGATTTGGCCTCTACGTCTCCGTGGGACATTTATATACATCCATAACGTTATATAACCTAACCTAACCCAACCTAACATCTCGGCGACAATATTTGAAAAGATTCCTGGCGAGTTGGCGTCTCCGTCTCCGTGGGACCTTTATATACATCAATAACGTAATATAACCTAACCTAACCCAACCTAACATCTCGGCGGTAATATTTGACAACATTCCTGGCGAGTTGGCCTCTACGTCTCGGTTTGACCTTCATATACATCAATAACGTAATATAATCTAACCTAACCCAACCTAACATCTCGGCGGTAATATTTGAACACATTCATTTCGAGTTGGCCTCTACGTCTCCGTGGTACATTTATATACATCAATAACGTAATATAACCTAACCTAACCCAACCTAACATCTCGGCGATAATATTTGATCACATTCCTGGCGAGTTGGCGTCTCCGTCTCCGTGGGACCTTTATATACATCAATAACGTAATATAACCTAACCTACCCCAACCTAACATCTCTGCGGTAATATTTGACAACATTGCTGGCGAGTTGGCCTCTACGTCTCGGTTTGACCTTCATATACATCAATATCGTAATATAATCTAACCTAACCCAACCTATCATGTCGGCGGTAATTTTTGAAAACGTTCCTGGCGAGTTGGCCTCTACGTCTCCGTGGGACCTTTATATGCATCAATAACGTAATATAACCTAACCTAACCCAACCTAACATCTCGGCGGTAATATTTGAAAACATTCATGGCGAGTTGGCCTCTACGTCTCCGTGGGATCTTTATATACATCTATAACGTAATATAACCTAACCTAACCCAACCTAACATCTCAGCGGTAATATTTGAACACATTCCTGGCTTGTTGGCCTCTACGTCTTCGTGGGACCTTTATATACATCTATAACGTTACATAATCTAACCTAACCCAACCTAACATCTCGGCGGTAATATTTGACGACATTCCTGGCGAGTTGGACTTTACGTCTCCGTGGGACTTTTATATACATCAATAACGTAATAAAACCTAACCTAACCCAACCTAACATCTCGGCGGTAATATTTGACAACATTCCTGGCGAGTTGGCTTCTCCGTCTCCGTGGGACCTTTATATACATCCATAACGTTATATAACCTAACCTAACCCAACCTAAAATCTCGGCGGTAATATTTGACAACATTCCTGGCGAGTTGGCTTCTCCGTCTCCGTGGGATCTTTTTACACATCAATAACGTAATATAACCTAACATAACCCAACCTAACATCTCGGCGATAATATTTGAAAAGATTCCTGGCGATTTGGCCTCTACGTCTCCGTGGGACATTTATATACATCCATAACGTTATATAACCTAACCTAACCCAACCTAACATCTCGGCGACAATATTTGAAAAGATTCCTGGCGAGTTGGCGTCTCCGTCTCCGTGGGACCTTTATATACATCAATAACGTAATATAACCTAACCTAACCCAACCTAACATCTCGGCGGTAATATTTGACAACATTCCTGACGAGTTGGCTTCTCCGTCTCCGTGGGACCTTTATATACATCCATAACGTTATATAACCTAACCTAACCCAACCTAACATCTCGGCGGTAATATCAGAAAACATACCTGGCGAGTTGGCCTCTACGTCTCCGTGGGACCTTTATATACATCCATTACGTTATATAACCTAACCTAACCCAACCTAACATCTCGGCGGTAATATTTGACAACATTCCTGGCGAGTTGGCGTCTCCGTCTCCGTGGGACCTTTATATACATCAATAACGTAATATAACCTAACCTAACCCAACCTAACATCTCGGCGGTAATATTTGACAACATTCCTGGCGAGTTGGCTTCTCCGTCTCCGTGGGACCTTTATATACATCCATAACGTTATATAACCTAACCTAACCCAACCTAACATCTCGGCGGTAATATCAGAAAACATAACTGGCGAGTTGGCCTCTACGCCTCCGTGGGACCTTTATATACATCTATAACGTAATATAACCTAACCTAACCCAACCTATCATCTCGACGGTAATATTTGACAACATTCCTGGGCGAGTTGGCTTCTCCGTCTCCGTGGGACCTTTATATACATCCATAACGTTATATAACCTAACCTAACCCAACCTAACATCTCGGCGGTAATATTTGACAACATTCCTGGCGAGTTGGCTTCTCCGTCTCCGTGGGATCTTTTTACACATCAATAACGTAATATAACCTAACATAACCCAACCTAACATCTCGGCGGTAATATTTGAAAAGATTCCTGGCGATTTGGCCTCTACGTCTCCGTGGGACCTTTATATACATCCATAACGTTATATAACCTAACCTAACCCAACCTAACATCTCAGCGGTAATATTTGAACACATTCCTGGCTTGTTGGCCTCTACGTCTTCGTGGGACCTTTATATACATCTATAACGTTACATAATCTAACCTAACCCAACCTAACATCTCGGCGGTAATATTTGACGACATTCCTGGCGAGTTGGACTTTACGTCTCCGTGGGACCTTTATATACATCAATAACGTAATAAAACCTAACCTAACCCAACCTAACATCTCGGCGGTAATATTTGACAACATTCCTGGCGAGTTGGCTTCTCCGTCTCCGTGGGACTTTTATGTACATCAATAACGTAATATAACCTATCCTAACCCAATCCAACATCTCGGCGGTAATATTTGATCACATTTCTGGCTTGTTGGCCTCTACGTCTCCGCGGGACCATTAAATACATCTATAACGTAATATAACCTAACCTAACCCAACCTAACATCTCGGCGGTAATATTTGAACACATTCCTGGCTTGTTGGCCTCTACGTCTTCGTGGGACCTTTATATACATCTATAACGTTATATAATCTAACCTAACCCAACCTAACATCTCGGCGGTAATATTTGACGACATTCCTGGCGAGTTGGCCTTTACGTCTCCGTGGGACCTTTATATACATCAATAACGTAATAAAACCTAACCTAACCCAACCTAACATCTCGGCGGTAATATTTGACAACATTCCTGGGCGAGTTGGCTTCTCCGTCTCCGTGGGACCTTTATATACATCCATAACGTTATATAACCTAACCTAACCCAACCTAACATCTCGGCGGTAATATTTGACAACATTCCTGGCGAGTTGGCTTCTCCGTCTCCGTGGGATCTTTTTACACATCAATAACGTAATATAACCTAACATAACCCAACCTAACATCTCGGCGGTAATATTTGAAAAGATTCCTGGCGATTTGGCCTCTACGTCTCCGTGGGACCTTTATATACATCCATAACGTTGTATAACCTAACCTAACCCAACCTAACATCTCGGCGGTAATATTTGACAACATTCCTGGCGAGTTGGCGTCTCCGTCTCCGTGGGACCTTTATATACATCAATAACGTAATATAACCTAACCTAACCCAACCTAACATCTCGGCGGTAATATTTGACAACATTCCTGGCGAGTTGGCCTCTACGTCTCGGTTTGACCTTCATATACATCAATAACGTAATATAATCTAACCTAACCCAACCTAACATCTCGGCGGTAATATTTGAACACATTCATTTCGAGTTGGCCTCTACGTCTCCGTGGTACATTTATATACATCAATAACGTAATATAACCTAACCTAACCCAACCTAACATCTCGGCGATAATATTTGATCACATTCCTGGCGAGTTGGCGTCTCCGTCTCCGTGGGACCTTTATATACATCAATAACGTAATATAACCTAACCTACACCAACCTAACATCTCGGCGGTAATATTTGACAACATTGCTGGCGAGTTGGCCTCTACGTCTCGGTTTGACCTTCATATACATCAATATCGTAATATAATCTAACCTAACCCAACCTATCATGTCGGCGGTAATTTTTGAAAACGTTCCTGGCGAGTTGGCCTCTACGTCTCCGTGGGACCTTTATATGCATCAATAACGTAATATAACCTAACCTAACCCAACCTAACATCTCGGCGGTAATATTTGAAAACATTCATGGCGAGTTGGCCTCTACGTCTCCGTGGGATCTTTATATACATCTATAACGTAATATAACCTAACCTAACCCAACCTAACATCTCAGCGGTAATATTTGAACACATTCCTGGCTTGTTGGCCTCTACGTCTTCGTGGGACCTTTATATACATCTATAACGTTACATAATCTAACCTAACCCAACCTAACATCTCGGCGGTAATATTTGACGACATTCCTGGCGAGTTGGACTTTACGTCTCCGTGGGACCTTTATATACATCAATAACGTAATAAAACCTAACCTAACCCAACCTAACATCTCGGCGGTAATATTTGACAACATTCCTGGCGAGTTGGCTTCTCCGTCTCCGTGGGACCTTTATATACATCCATAACGTTATATAACCTAACCTAACCCAACCTAACATCTCGGCGGTAATATTTGACAACATTCCTGGCGAGTTGGCTTCTCCGTCTCCGTGGGATCTTTTTACACATCAATAACGTAATATAACCTAACATAACCCAACCTAACATCTCGGCGATAATATTTGAAAAGATTCCTGGCGATTTGGCCTCTACGTCTCCGTGGGACCTTTATATACATCCATAACGTTATATAACCTAACCTAACCCAACCTAACATCTCGGCGATAATATTTGAAAAGATTCCTGGCGAGTTGGCGTCTCCGTCTCCGTGGGACCTTTATATACATCAATAACGTAATATAACCTAACCTAACCCAACCTAACATCTCGGCGGTAATATTTGACAACATTCCTGACGAGTTGGCTTCTCCGTCTCCATGGGACCTTTATATACATCCATAACGTTATATAACCTAACCTAACCCAACCTAACATCTCGGCGGTAATATCAGAAAACATACCTGGCGAGTTGGCCTCTACGTCTCCGTGGGACCTTTATATACATCCATAACGTTATATAACCTAACCTAACCCAACCTAACATCTCGGCGGTAATATTTGACAACATTCCTGGCGAGTTGGCTTCTCCGTCTCCGTGGGATCTTTTTACACATCAATAACGTAATATAACCTAACATAACCCAACCTAACATCTCGGCGGTAATATTTGAAAAGATTCCTGGCGATTTGGCCTCTACGTCTCCGTGGGACCTTTATATACATCCATAACGTTATATAACCTAACCTAACCCAACCTAACATCTCGGCGGTAATATTTGACAACATTCCTGGCGAGTTGGCGTCTCCGTCTCCGTGGGACCTTTATATACATCAATAACGTAATATAACCTAACCTAACCCAACCTAACATCTCGGCGGTAATATTTGACAACATTCCTGGCGAGTTGGCCTCTACGTCTCGGTTTGACCTTCATATACATCAATAACGTAATATAATCTAACCTAACCCAACCTATCATGTCGGCGGTAATTTTTGAAAACATTCATTTCGAGTTGGCCTCTACGTCTCCGTGGTACATTTGTATACATCAATAACGTAATATAACCTAACCTAACCCAACCTAACATCTCGGCGATAATATTTGATCACATTCCTGGCGAGTTGGCGTCTCCGTCTCCGTGGGACCTTTATATACATCAATAACGTAATATAACCTAACCTACCCCAACCTAACATCTCGGCGGTAATATTTGACAACATTGCTGGCGAGTTGGCCTCTACGTCTCGGTTTGACCTTCATATACATCAATATCGTAATATAATCTAACCTAACCCAACCTATCATGTCGGCCGTAATTTTTGAAAACGTTCCTGGCGAGTTGGCCTCTACGTCTCCGTGGGACCTTTATATACATCAATAACGTAATATAACCTAACCTAACCCAACCTAACATCTCGGCGGTAATATTTGAAAACATTCATGGCGAGTTGGCCTCTACGTCTCCGTGGGATCTTTATATACATCTATAACGTAATATAACCTAACCTAACCCAACCTAACATCTCAGCGGTAATATTTGAACACATTCCTGGCTTGTTGGCCTCTACGTCTCCGTGGGACCTTTATATACATCTATAACGTTATATAATCTAACCTAACCCAACCTAACATCTCGGCGGTAATATTTGACGACATTCCTGGCGAGTTGGCCTTTACGTCTCCGTGGGACCTTTATATACATCAATAACGTAATAAAACCTAACCTAACCCAACCTAACATCTCGGCGGTAATATTTGACAACATTCCTGGCGAGTTGGCTTCTCCGTCTCCGTGGGACCTTTATATACATCCATAACGTTATATAACCTAACCTAACCCAACCTAACATCTCGGCGGTAATATTTTACAACATTCCTGGCGAGTTGGCTTCTCCGTCTCCGTGGGATCTTTTTACACATCAATAACGTAATATAACCTAACATAACCCAACCTAACATCTCGGCGGTAATATTTGACAACATTCCTGGCGAGTTGGCTTCTCCGTCTCCGTGGGACCTTTATATACATCCATAACGTTATATAACCTAACCTAACCCAACCTAACATCTCGGCGGTAATATCAGAAAACATACCTGGCGAGTTGGCCTCTACGTCTCCGTGGGACCTTTATATACATCTATAACGTAATATAACCTAACCTAACCCAACCTATCATCTCGACGGTAATATTTGACAACATTCCTGGCGAGTTGGCCTCTACGTCTCCGTGGGACATTTATATACATCAATAACGTAATATAACCTAACCTAACCCAACCTAACATCTCGGCGGTAATATTTGACAACATTCCTGGCGAGTTGGCTTCTCCGTCTCCGTGGGACTTTTATGTACATCAATAACGTAATATAACCTATCCTAACCCAATCCAACATCTCGGCGGTAATATTTGATTACATTCCTGGCTTGTTGGCCTCTACGTCTCCGCGGGACCTTTAAATACATCTATAACGTAATATAACCTAACCTAACCCAACCTATCATCTCGGCGCTAATATTTGACAACATACCTGGCGAGTTGGCCTCTACGTCTCCGTGGGACCTTTTTATACATCAATAACGTAATATAACCTAACCCAACCCAACCTAACATCTCGGCGGTAATATTTGAAAACATTCATTTCGAGTTGGCCTCTACGTCTCCGTGGTACATTTATATACATCAATAACGTAATATAACCTAACCTAACCCAACCTAACATCTCGGCGATAATATTTGATCACATTCCTGGCGAGTTGGCGTCTCCGTCTCCGTGGGACCCTTATATACATCAATAACGTAATATAACCTAACCTACCCCAACCTAACATCTCGGCGGTAATATTTGACAACATTCCTGGCGAGTTGGCCTCTACGTCTCGGTTTGACCTTCATATACATCAATATCGTAATATAATCTAACCTAACCCAACCTATCATGTCGGCGGTAATTTTTGAAAACGTTCCTGGCGAGTTGGCCTCTACGTCTCCGTGGGACCTTTATATACATCTATAACGTAATATAACCTAACCTAACCCAACCTATCATCTCGGCGCTAATATTTGACAACATACCTGGCGAGTTGGCCTCTACGTCTCCGTGGGACCTTTATATACATCTATAACGTTATATAATCTAACCTAACCCAACCTAACACTCGGTGGTAATATTTGACGACATTCCTGGCGAGTTGGCCTCTACGTCTCCGTGGTACATTTATATACATCAATAACGTAATATAACCTAACCTAACCCAACCTAACATCTCGGCGATAATATTTGATCACATTCCTGGCGAGTTGGCGTCTCCGTCTCCGTGGGACCTTTATATACATCAATAACGTAATATAACCTAACCTACCCCAACCTAACATCTCGGCGGTAATATTTGACAACATTGCTGGCGAGTTGGCCTCTACGTCTCGGTTTGACCTTCATATACATCAATATCGTAATATAATCTAACCTAACCCAACCTATCATGTCGGCGGTAATTTTTGAAAACGTTCCTGGCGAGTTGGCCTCTACGTCTCCGTGGGACCTTTATATACATCAATAACGTAATATAACCTAACCTAACCCAACCTAACATCTCGGCGGTAATATTTGAAAACATTCATGGCGAGTTGGCCTCTACGTCTCCGTGGGATCTTTATATACATCTATAACGTAATATAACCTAACCTAACCCAACCTAACATCTCAGCGGTATTATTTGAACACATTCCTGGCTTGTTGGCCTCTACGTCTTCGTGGGACCTTTATATACATCTATAACGTTATATAATCTAACCTAACCCAACCTAACATCTCGGCGGTAATATTTGACGACATTCCTGGCGAGTTGGCCTTTACGTCTCCGTGGGACCTTTATATACATCAATAACGTAATAAAACCTAACCTAACCCAACCTAACATCTCGGCGGTAATATTTGACAACATTCCTGGCGAGTTGGCTTCTCCGTCTCCGTGGGACCTTTATATACATCCATAACGTTATATAACCTAACCTAACCCAACCTAACATCTCGGCGGTAATATTTGACAACATTCCTGGCGAGTTGGCTTCTCCGTCTCCGTGGGATCTTTTTACACATCAATAACGTAATATAACCTAACATAACCCAACCTAACATCTCGGCGGTAATGGTTGAAAAGATTCCTGGCGATTTGGCCTCTACGTCTCCGTGGGACCTTTATATACATCCATAACGTTATATAACCTAACCTAACCCAACCTAACATCTCGGCGGTAATATTTGACAACATTCCTGGCGAGTTGGCGTCTCCGTCTCCGTGGGACCTTTATATACATCAATAACGTAATATAACCTAACCTAACCCAACCTAACATCTCGGCGGTAATATTTGACAACATTCCTGGCGAGTTGGCTTCTCCGTCTCCGTGGGACCTTTATATACATCCATAACGTTATATAACCTAACCTAACCCAACCTAACATCTCGGCGGTAATATCAGAAAACATACCTGGCGAGTTGGCCTCTACGTCTCCGTGGGACCTTTATATACATCTATAACGTAATATAACCTAACCTAACCCAACCTATCATCTCGACGGTAATATTTGACAACATTCCTGGCGAGTTGGCTTGTACGTCTCCGTGGGACATTTATATACATCAATAACGTAATATAACCTAACCTAACCCAACCTAACATCTCGGCGGTAATATTTGACAACATTCCTGGCGAGTTGGCTTCTCCGTCTCCGTGGGACTTTTATGTACATCAATAACGTAATATAACCTATCCTAACCCAATCCAACATCTCGGCGGTAATATTTGATTACATTCCTGGCTTGTTGGCCTCTACGTCTCCGCGGGACCTTTAAATACATCTATAACGTAATATAACCTAACCTAACCCAACCTATCATCTCGGCGCTAATATTTGACAACATACCTGGCGAGTTGGCCTCTACGTCTCCGTGGGACCTTTATATACATCAATAACGTAATATAACCTAACCCAACCCAACCTAACATCTCGGCGGTAATATTTGAAAACATTCATTTCGAGTTGGCCTCTACGTCTCCGTGGTACATTTATATACATCAATAACGTAATATAACCTAACCTAACCCAACCTAACATCTCGGCGATAATATTTGATCACATTCCTGGCGAGTTGGCGTCTCCGTCTCCGTGGGACCTTTATATACATCAATAACGTAATATAACCTAACCTACCCCAACCTAACATCTCGGCGGTAATATTTGACAACATTCCTGGCGAGTTGGCCTCTACGTCTCGGTTTGACCTTCATATACATCAATATCGTAATATAATCTAACCTAACCCAACCTATCATGTCGGCGGTAATTTTTGAAAACGTTCCTGGCGAGTTGGCCTCTACGTCTCCGTGGGACCTTTATATACATCTATAACGTAATATAACCTAACCTAACCCAACCTATCATCTCGGCGCTAATATTTGACAACATACCTGGCGAGTTGGCCTCTACGTCTCCGTGGGACCTTTATATACATCTATAACGTTATATAATCTAACTTAACCCAACCTAACACTCGGTGGTAATATTTGACGACATTCCTGGCGAGTTGGCCTTTGCGTCTCCGTGGGACCTTTATATACATCAATAACGTAATATAACCTAACCTAACCCAACCTAACATCTCGGCGGTAATATTTGACAACATTCCTGGCGAGTTGGCTTCTCCGTCTCCGTGGGATCTTTTTACACATCAATAACGTAATATAACCTAACCTAACCCAACCTATCATGTCGGCGGTAATTTTTGAAAACGTTCCTGGCGAGTTGGCCTCTACGTCTCCGTGGGACCTTTATATACATCAACAACGTAATATAACCTAACCTAACCCAACCTAACATCTCGGCGGTAATATTTGAAAACATTCATGGCGAGTTGGCCTCTACGTCTCCGTGGGATCTTTATATACATCTATAACGTAATATAACCTAACCTAACCCAACCTAACATCTCAGCGGTAATATTTGAACACATTCCTGGCTTGTTGGCCTCTACGTCTTCGTGGGACCTTTATATACATCTATAACGTTATATAATCTAACCTAACCCAACCTAACATCTCGGCGGTAATATTTGACGACATTCCTGGCGAGTTGGCCTTTACGTCTCCGTGGGACCTTTATATACATCAATAACGTAATAAAACCTAACCTAACCCAACCTAACATCTCGGCGGTAATATTTGACAACATTCCTGGCGAGTTGGCTTCTCCGTCTCCGTGGGACATTTATATACATCAATAACGTAATATAACCTAACCTAACCCAACCTAACATCTCGGCGGTAATATTTGACAACATTCCTGGCGAGTTGGCTTCTCCGTCTCCGTGGGACTTTTATGTACATCAATAACGTAATATAACCTATCCTAACCCAATCCAACATCTCGGCGGTAATATTTGATTACATTCCTGGCTTGTTGGCCTCTACGTCTCCGCGGGACCTTTAAATACATCTATAACGTAATATAACCTAACCTAACCCAACCTATCATCTCGGCGCTAATATTTGACAACATACCTGGCGAGTTGGCCTCTACGTTTCCGTGGGACCTTTATATACATCAATAACGTAATATAACCTAACCCAACCCAACCTAACATCTCGGCGGTAATATTTGAAAACATTCATTTCGAGTTGGCCTCTACGTCTCCGTGGTACATTTATATACATCAATAACGTAATATAACCTAACCTAACCCAACCTAACATCTCGGCGATAATATTTGATCACATTCCTGGCGAGTTGGCGTCTCCGTCTCCGTGGGACCTTTATATACATCAATAACGTAATATAACCTAACCTACCCCAACCTAACATCTCGGCGGTAATATTTGACAACATTCCTGGCGAGTTGGCCTCTACGTCTCGGTTTGACCTTCATATACATCAATATCGTAATATAATCTAACCTAACCCAACCTATCATGTCGGCGGTAATTTTTGAAAACATTCCTGGCGAGTTGGCCTCTACGTCTCCGTGGGACCTTTATATACATCTATAACGTAATATAACCTAACCTAACCCAACCTATCATCTCGGCGCTAATATTTGACAACATACCTGGCGAGTTGGCCTCTACGTCTCCGTGGGACCTTTATATACATCTATAACGTTATATAATCTAACCTAACCCAACCTAACACTCGGTGGTAATATTTGACGACATTCCTGGCGAGTTGGCCTTTGCGTCTCCGTGGGACCTTTATATACATCAATAACGTAATATAACCTAACCTAACCCAACCTAACATCTCGGCGGTAATATTTGACAACATTCCTGGCGAGTTGGCTTCTCCGTCTCCGTGGGACCTTTATATACATCCATAACGTTTTATAACCTAACCTAACCCAACCTAACATCTCGGCGGTAATATTTGACAACATTCCTGGCGAGTTGGCTTCTCCGTCTCCGTGGGATCTTTTTACACATCAATAACGTAATATAACCTAACATAACCCAACCTAACATCTCGGCGGTAATATTTGAAAAGATTCCTGGCGATTTGGCCTCTACGTCTCCGTGGGACCTTTATATACATCCATAACGTTATATAACCTAACCTAACCCAACCTAACATCTCGGCGGTAATATTTGACAACATTCCTGGCGAGTTGGCTTCTCCGTCTCCGTGGGATCTTTTTACACATCAATAACGTAATATAACCTAACATAACCCAACCTAACATCTCGGCGGTAATATTTGAAAAGATTCCTGGCGATTTGGCCTCTACGTCTCCGTGGGACCTTTATATACATCCATAACGTTATATAACCTAACCTAACCCAACCTAACATCTCGGCGGTAATATTTGACAACATTCCTGGCGAGTTGGCGTCTCCGTCTCCGTGGGACCTTTATATACATCAATAACGTAATATAACCTAACCTAACCCAACCTAACATCTCGGCGGTAATATTTGACAACATTCCTGGCGAGTTGGCTTCTCCGTCTCCGTGGGACCTTTATATACATCCATAACGTTATATAACCTAACCTAACCCAACCTAACATCTCGGCGGTAATATCAGAAAACATACCTGGCGAGTTGGCCTCTACGTCTCCGTGGGACCTTTATATACATCTATAACGTAATATAACCTAACCTAACCCAACCTATCATCTCGACGGTAATATTTGACAACATTCCTGGCGAGTTGGCCTCTACGTCTCCGTGGGACATTTATATACATCAATAACGTAATATAACCTAACCTAACCAACCTAACATCTCGGCGGTAATATTTGACAACATTCCTGGCGAGTTGGCTTCTCCGTCTCCGTGGGACTTTTATGTACATCAATAACGTAATATAACCTATCCTAACCCAATCCAACATCTCGGCGGTAATATTTGATCACATTCCTGGCTTGTTGGCCTCTACGTCTCCGCGGGACCTTTAAATACATCTATAACGTAATATAACCTAACCTAACCCAACCTATCATCTCGGCGCCAATATTTGACAACATACCTGGCGAGTTGGCCTCTACGTCTCCGTGGGACCTTTATATACATCAATAACATAATATAACCTAACCCAACCCAACCTAACATCTCGGGGGTAATATTTGAAAACATTCATTTCGAGTTGGCCTCTACGTCTCCGTGGTACATTTATATACATCAATAACGTAATATAACCTAACCTAACCCAACCTAACATCTCGGCGATAATATTTGATCACATTCCTGGCGAGTTGGCGTCTCCGTCTCCGTGGGACCTTTATATACATCAATAACGTAATATAACCTAACCTACCCCAACCTAACATCTCGGCGGTAATATTTGACAACATTCCTGGCGAGTTGGCCTCTACGTCTCGGTTTGACCTTCATATACATCAATATCGTAATATAATCTAACCTAACCCAACCTAACATCTCGGCGATAATATTTGATCACATTCCTGGCGAGTTGGCCTCTACGTCTCCGTGGGACCTTTATATACATCTATAACGTTATATAATCTAACCTAACCCAACCTAACACTCGGTGGTAATATTTGACGACATTCCTGGCGAGTTGGCCTTTGCGTCTCCGTGGGACCTTTATATACATCAATAACGTAATATAACCTAACCTAACCCAACCTAACATCTCGGCGGTAATATTTGACAACATTCCTGGCGAGTTGGCTTCTCCGTCTCCGTGGGACCTTTATATACATCCATAACGTTATATAACCTAACCTAACCCAACCTAACATCTCGGCGGTAATATTTGACAACATTCCTCGCGATTTGGCTTCTCCGTCTCCGTGGGATCTTTTTACACATCAATAACGTAATATAACCCAACATAACCCAACCTAACATCTCGGCGGTAATATTTGAAAAGATTCCTGGCGATTTGGCCTCTACGTCTCCGTGGGACCTTTATATACATCCATAACGTTATATAACCTAACCTAACCCAACCTAACATCTCGGCGGTAATATTTGACAACATTCCTGGCGAGTTGGCGTCTCCGTCTCCGTGGGACCTTTATATACATCAATAACGTAATATAACCTAACCTAACCCAACCTAACATCTCGGCGGTAATATTTGACAACATTCCTGGCGAGTTGGCCTCTACGTCTCGGTTTGAACTTCATATACATCAATAACGTAATATAACCTATCCTAACCCAACCCAACATCTCGGCGGTAATATTTGATCACATTCCTGGCTTGTTGGCCTCTACGTCTCCGCGGGACCTTTAAATACATCTATAACGTAATATAACCTAACCTAACCCAACCTATCATCTCGGCGCTAACGTTTGACAGCATTCCTGGCGAGTTGGCCTCTACGTCTCCGTGAGAGCTTCATATACATCAATAACGAAATATAACCTAACCAAACCCAACCTATCATCTCGGCCGTAATATTTGACAACATTCCTGACGAGTTGGCCTCTACGCCTCCGTGGGACATTTATATACATCAATAACGTAATATAACCTAACCTAACCCAATCTAACATCTCGGCGGTAATATTTGACAACATTCCTGGCGAGTTGGCTTCTCCGTCTCCGTGGGACCTTTATATACATCAATAACGTAATATAACCTAACCTAACCCAACTTAACATCTCGGCGGTAATATTTGAAAACATACCTGGCGAGTTGGCCTCTACGTCTCCGTGGGACCTTTATATACATCAATAACGTAATATAACCTAACCTAACCCAACTTAACATCTCGGCGGTAATATTTGATCACATTCCTGGCTTGTTGGCCTCTGCGTCTCCGCGGGACCTTTAAATACATCTATAACGTAACATAACCTAACCTAACCCAACCTAACATCTCGGCGGTAATATTTGACAACATACCTGGCGAGTTGGCCTCTACGTCCCCGTGGGACCTTTATATACATCTATAACGTTATATAATCTAACCTAACCCAACCTAACACTCGGTGGTAATATTTGATCAAATTCCTGGCTTGTTGGCCTCTACGTCTCCGTGGGACGTTTAAATACATCTATAACGTAATATAACCTAACCTAACCCAACCTATCATCTCGGCGGTAATATTTGACAACATTCCTGGCGAGTTGGCCTCTACGTCTCCGTGGGACATTTATATACATCAATAACGTAATATAACCTAACCTAACCCAACCTAACATCTCGGCGGTAATATTTGAAAACATACCTGGCGAGTTGGCCTCTACGTCTCCGTGGGACCTTTATATACATCAATAACGTAATATAACCTAACCTAACCCAACTTAACATCTCGGCGGTAATATTTGATCACATTCCTGGATTGTTGGCCTCTGCGTCTCCGCGGGACCTTTAAATACATCTATAACGTAACATAACCTAACCTAACCCAACCTAACATCTCGGCGGTAATATTTGAACACATTCCTGGCGAGTTGGCGTCTCCGTCTCCGTGGGACCTTTATATACATCAATATCGTAATATAATCTAACCTAACCCAACCTATCATGTCGGCGGTAATTTTTGAAAACATTCCTGGCGAGTTGGCCTCTACGTCTCCGTGGGACCTTTATATACATCTATAACGTAATATAACCTAACCTAACCCAACCTATCATCTCGGCGCTAATATTTGACAACATACCTGGCGAGTTGGCCTCTACGTCTCCGTGGGACCTTTATATACATCTATAACGTTATATAATCTAACCTAACCCAACCTAACATCTCGGTGGTAATATTTGATCACATTCCTGGCTTGTTGGCCTCTACGTCTCCGTGGGACGTTTAAATACATCTATAACGTAATATAACCTAACCTAACCCAACCTATCATCTCGGCTCTAATGTTTGACAACATTCCTGGCGAGTTGGCCTCTACGTCTCCGTGGGATCTTTATATACATCTATAACGTAATAAAACCTAACCTAACCCAACCTAACATCTCGGCGGTAATATTTGACAACATTCCTGGGCGAGTTGGCTTCTCCGTCTCCGTGGGACCTTTATATACATCCATAACGTTATATAACCTAACCTAACCCAACCTAACATCTCGGCGGTAATATTTGACAACATTCCTGGCTTGTTGGCCTCTACGTCTTCGTGGGACCTTTATATACATCTATAACGTTATATAATCTAACCTAACCCAACCTAACATCTCGGCGGTAATATTTGACGACATTCCTGGCGAGTTGGCCTTTACGTCTCCGTGGGACCTTTATATACATCCATAACGTTATATAACCTAACCTAACCCAACCTAACATCTCGGCGGTAATATTTGACAACATTCCTGGCGAGTTGGCGTCTCCGTCTCCGTGGGACCTTTATATACATCAATAACGTAATATAACCTAACCTAACCCAACCTAACATCTCGGCGGTAATATTTGACAACATTCCTGGCGAGTTGGCCTCTACGTCTCGGTTTGACCTTCATATACATCAATAACGTAATATAATCTAACCTAACCCAACCTATCATTTCGGCGGTAATTTTTGAAAACATTCCTGGCGAGTTGGCCTCTACGTCTCCGTGGGACCTTTATATACATCTATAACGTAATATAACCTAACCTAACCCAACCTATCATCTCGACGGTAATATTTGACAACATTCCTGGCGAGTTGGCCTCTACGTCTCCGTGCGACATTTATATACATCAATAACGTAATATAACCTAACCTAACCCAACCTAACATCTCGGCGCTAATATTTGACAACATACCTGGCGAGTTGGCCTCTACGTCTCCGTGGGACCTTTATATACATCAATAACGTAATATAACCTAACCCAACCCAACCTAACATCTCGGCGGTAATATTTGAAAACATTCATTTCGAGTTGGCCTCTACGTCTCCGTGGTACATTTATATACATCAATAACGTAATATAACCTAACCTAACCCAACCTAACATCTCGGCGATAATATTTGATCACATTCCTGGCGAGTTGGCGTCTCCGTCTCCGTGGGACCTTTACATACATCAATAACGTAATATAACCTAACCTACCCCAACCTAACATCTCGGCGGTAATATTTGACAACATTCCTGGCGAGTTGGCTTCTCCGTCTCCGTGGGATCTTTTTACACATCAATAACGTAATATAACCTAACATAACCCAACCTAACATCTCGGCGGTAATATTTGATCACATTCCTGGCTTGTTGGCCTCTACGTCTCCGCGGGACCTTTAAATACATCTATAACGTAATATAACCTAACCTAACCCAACCTATCATCTCGGCGCCAATATTTGACAACATACCTGGCGAGTTGGCCTCTACGTCTCCGTGGGACCTTTATATACATCAATAACGTAATATAACCTAACCCAACCCAACCTAACATCTCGGGGGTAATATTTGAAAACATTCATTTCGAGTTGGCCTCTACGTCTCCGTGGTACATTTATATACATCAATAACGTAATATAACCTAACCTAACCCAACCTAACATCTCGGCGATAATATTTGATCACATTCCTGGCGAGTTGGCGTCTCCGTCTCCGTGGGACCTTTATATACATCAATAACGTAATATAACCTAACCTACCCCAACCTAACATCTCGGCGGTAATATTTGACAACATTCCTGGCGAGTTGGCCTCTACGTCTCGGTTTGACCTTCATATACATCAATATCGTAATATAATCTAACCTAACCCAACCTATCATGTCGGCGGTAATTTTTGAAAACGTTCCTGGCGAGTTGGCCTCTACGTCTCCGTGGGACCTTTATATACATCTATAACGTAATATAACCTAACCTAACCCAACCTATCATCTCGGCGCTAATATTTGACAACATACCTGGCGAGTTGGCCTCTACGTCTCCGTGGGACCTTTATATACATCTATAACGTTATATAATCTAACCTAACCCAACCTAACACTCGGTGGTAATATTTGACGACATTCCTGGCGAGTTGGCCTTTGCGTCTCCGTGGGACCTTTATATACATCAATAACGTAATATAACCTAACCTAACCCAACCTAACATCTCGGCGGTAATATTTGACAACATTCCTGGCGAGTTGGCTTCTCCGTCTCCGTGGGACCTTTATATACATCCATAACGTTATATAACCTAACCTAACCCAACCTAACATCTCGGCGGTAATATTTGACAACATTCCTGGCGAGTTGGCTTCTCCGTCTCCGTGGGATCTTTTTACACATCAATAACGTAATATAACCTAACATAACCCAACCTAACATCTCGGCGGTAATATTTGAAAAGATTCCTGGCGATTTGGCCTGTACGTCTCCGTGGGACCTTTATATACATCCATAACGTTATATAACCTAACCTAACCCAACCTATCATCTCGGCGGTAATATTTGACAACATTCCTGGCGAGTTGGCCTCTACGTCTCCGTGGGACATTTATATACATCAATAACGTAATATAACCTAACCTAACCCAACCTAACATCTCGGCGGTAATATTTGACAACATTCCTGGCGAGTTGGCTTCTCCGTCTCCGTGGGACTTTTATATACATCAATAACGTAATATAACCTATCCTAACCCAACCCAACATCTCGGCGGTAATATTTGATCACATTCCTGGCTTGTTGGCCTCTACGTTTCCGCGGGACGTTTAAATACATCTATAACGTAATATAACCTAACCTAACCCAACCTATCATCTCGGCGCTAATGTTTGACAACATTCCTGGCGAGTTGGCCTCTACGTCTCCGTGGGACCTTTATATACATCTATAACGTTATATAATCTAACCTAACCCAACCTAACACTCGGTGGTAATATTTGATCACATTCCTGGCTTGTTGGCCTCTACGTCTCCGTGGGACGTTTAAATACATCTATAACGTAATATAACCTAACCTAACCCAACCTAACATCTCGGCGGTAATATTTGAACACATTCCTGGCTTGTTGGCCTCTACGTCTTCGTGGGACCTTTATATACATCTATAACGTTATATAATCTAACCTAACCCAACCTAACATCTCGGCGGTAATATTTGACGACATTCCTGGCGAGTTGGCCTTTACGTCTCCGTGGGACCTTTATATACATCAATAACGTAATAAAACCTAACCTAACCCAACCTAACATCTCGGCGGTAATATTTGACAACATTCCTGGCGAGTTGGCTTCTCCGTCTCCGTGGGACCTTTATATACATCCATAACGTTATATAACCTAACCTAACCCAACCTAACATCTCGGCGGTAATATTTGACAACATTCCTCGCGATTTGGCTTCTCCGTCTCCGTGGGATCTTTTTACACATCAATAACGTAATATAACCCAACATAACCCAACCTAACATCTCGGCGGTAATATTTGAAAAGATTCCTGGCGATTTGGCCTCTACGTCTCCGTGGGACCTTTATATACATCCATAACGTTATATAACCTAACCTAACCCAACCTAACATCTCGGCGGTAATATTTGACAACATTCCTGGCGAGTTGGCGTCTCCGTCTCCGTGGGACCTTTATATACATCAATAACGTAATATAACCTAACCTAACCCAACCTAACATCTCGGCGGTAATATTTGACAACATTCCTGGCGAGTTGGCCTCTACGTCTCGGTTTGACCTTCATATACATCAATAACGTAATATAATCTAACCTAACCCAACCTATCATTTCGGCGGTAATTTTTGAAAACATTCCTGGCGAGTTGGCCTCTACGTCTCCGTGGGACCTTTATATACATCTATAACGTAATATAACCTAACCTAACCCAACCTATCATCTCGACGGTAATATTTGACAACATTCCTGGCGAGTTGGCCTCTACGTCTCCGTGGGACCTTTATATACATCTATAACGTTATATAATCTAACCTAACCCAACCTAACACTCGGTGGTAATATTTGACAACATACCTGGCGAGTTGGCCTCTACGTCTCCGTGGGACCTTTATATACATCAATAACGTAATATAACCTAACCCAACCCAACCTAACATCTCGGCGGTAATATTTGAAAACATTCATTTCGAGTTGGCCTCTACGTCTCCGTGGTACATTTATATACATCAATAACGTAATATAACCTAACCTAACCCAACCTAACATCTCGGCGATAATATTTGATCACATTCCTGGCGAGTTGGCGTCTCCGTCTCCGTGGGACCTTTACATACATCAATAACGTAATATAACCTAACCTACCCCAACCTAACATCTCGGCGGTAATATTTGACAACATTCCTGGCGAGTTGGCTTCTCCGTCTCCGTGGGATCTTTTTACACATCAATAACGTAATATAACCTAACATAACCCAACCTAACATCTCGGCGGTAATATTTGATCACATTCCTGGCTTGTTGGCCTCTACGTCTCCGCGGGACCTTTAAATACATCTATAACGTAATATAACCTAACCTAACCCAACCTATCATCTCGGCGCCAATATTTGACAACATACCTGGCGAGTTGGCCTCTACGTCTCCGTGGGACCTTTATATACATCAATAACGTAATATAACCTAACCCAACCCAACCTAACATCTCGGGGGTAATATTTGAAAACATTCATTTCGAGTTGGCCTCTACGTCTCCGTGGTACATTTATATACATCAATAACGTAATATAACCTAACCTAACCCAACCTAACATCTCGGCGATAATATTTGATCACATTCCTGGCGAGTTGGCGTCTCCGTCTCCGTGGGACCTTTATATACATCAATAACGTAATATAACCTAACCTACCCCAACCTAACATCTCGGCGGTAATATTTGACAACATTCCTGGCGAGTTGGCCTCTACGTCTCGGTTTGACCTTCATATACATCAATATCGTAATATAATCTAACCTAACCCAACCTATCATGTCGGCGGTAATTTTTGAAAACGTTCCTGGCGAGTTGGCCTCTACGTCTCCGTGGGACCTTTATATACATCTATAACGTAATATAACCTAACCTAACCCAACCTATCATCTCGGCGCTAATATTTGACAACATACCTGGCGAGTTGGCCTCTACGTCTCCGTGGGACCTTTATATACATCTATAACGTTATATAATCTAACCTAACCCAACCTAACACTCGGTGGTAATATTTGACGACATTCCTGGCGAGTTGGCCTTTGCGTCTCCGTGGGACCTTTATATACATCAATAACGTAATATAACCTAACCTAACCCAACCTAACATCTCGGCGGTAATATTTGACAACATTCCTGGCGAGTTGGCTTCTCCGTCTCCGTGGGACCTTTATATACATCCATAACGTTATATAACCTAACCTAACCCAACCTAACATCTCGGCGGTAATATTTGACAACATTCCTGGCGAGTTGGCTTCTCCGTCTCCGTGGGATCTTTTTACACATCAATAACGTAATATAACCTAACATAACCCAACCTAACATCTCGGCGGTAATATTTGAAAAGATTCCTGGCGATTTGGCCTGTACGTCTCCGTGGGACCTTTATATACATCCATAACGTTATATAACCTAACCTAACCCAACCTATCATCTCGGCGGTAATATTTGACAACATTCCTGGCGAGTTGGCCTCTACGTCTCCGTGGGACATTTATATACATCAATAACGTAATATAACCTAACCTAACCCAACCTAACATCTCGGCGGTAATATTTGACAACATTCCTGGCGAGTTGGCTTCTCCGTCTCCGTGGGACTTTTATATACATCAATAACGTAATATAACCTATCCTAACCCAACCCAACATCTCGGCGGTAATATTTGATCACATTCCTGGCTTGTTGGCCTCTACGTTTCCGCGGGACGTTTAAATACATCTATAACGTAATATAACCTAACCTAACCCAACCTATCATCTCGGCGCTAATGTTTGACAACATTCCTGGCGAGTTGGCCTCTACGTCTCCGTGGGACCTTTATATACATCTATAACGTTATATAATCTAACCTAACCCAACCTAACACTCGGTGGTAATATTTGATCACATTCCTGGCTTGTTGGCCTCTACGTCTCCGTGGGACGTTTAAATACATCTATAACGTAATATAACCTAACCTAACCCAACCTAACATCTCGGCGGTAATATTTGAACACATTCCTGGCTTGTTGGCCTCTACGTCTTCGTGGGACCTTTATATACATCTATAACGTTATATAATCTAACCTAACCCAACCTAACATCTCGGCGGTAATATTTGACGACATTCCTGGCGAGTTGGCCTTTACGTCTCCGTGGGACCTTTATATACATCAATAACGTAATAAAACCTAACCTAACCCAACCTAACATCTCGGCGGTAATATTTGACAACATTCCTGGCGAGTTGGCTTCTCCGTCTCCGTGGGACCTTTATATACATCCATAACGTTATATAACCTAACCTAACCCAACCTAACATCTCGGCGGTAATATTTGACAACATTCCTCGCGATTTGGCTTCTCCGTCTCCGTGGGATCTTTTTACACATCAATAACGTAATATAACCCAACATAACCCAACCTAACATCTCGGCGGTAATATTTGAAAAGATTCCTGGCGATTTGGCCTCTACGTCTCCGTGGGACCTTTATATACATCCATAACGTTATATAACCTAACCTAACCCAACCTAACATCTCGGCGGTAATATTTGACAACATTCCTGGCGAGTTGGCGTCTCCGTCTCCGTGGGACCTTTATATACATCAATAACGTAATATAACCTAACCTAACCCAACCTAACATCTCGGCGGTAATATTTGACAACATTCCTGGCGAGTTGGCCTCTACGTCTCGGTTTGAACTTCATATACATCAATAACGTAATATAATCTAACCTAACCCAACCTATCATGTCGGCGGTAATTTTTGAAAACATTCCTGGCGAGTTGGCCTCTACGTCTCCGTGGGACCTTTATATACATCTATAACGTAATATAACCTAACCTAACCCAACCTATCATCTCGGCGGTAATATTTGACAACATTCCTGGCGAGTTGGCCTCTACGTCTCCGTGGGACATTTATATACATCAATAACGTAATATAACCTAACCTAACCCAACCTAACATCTCGGCGGTAATATTTGACAACATTCCTGGCGAGTTGGCTTCTCCGTCTCCGTGGGACTTTTATATACATCAATAACGTAATATAACCTATCCTAACCCAACCCAACATCTCGGCGGTAATATTTGATCACATTCCTGGCTTGTTGGCCTCTACGTCTCCGCGGGACCTTTAAATACATCTATAACGTAATATAACCTAACCTAACCCAACCTATCATCTCGGCGCTAACGTTTGACAGCATTCCTGGCGAGTTGGCCTCTACGTCTCCGTGAGAGCTTCATATACATCAATAACGAAATATAACCTAACCAAACCCAACCTATCATCTCGGCCGTAATATTTGACAACATTCCTGACGAGTTGGCCTCTACGCCTCCGTGGGACATTTATATACATCAATAACGTAATATAACCTAACCTAACCCAATCTAACATCTCGGCGGTAATATTTGACAACATTCCTGGCGAGTTGGCTTCTCCGTCTCCGTGGGACCTTTATATACATCAATAACGTAATATAACCTAACCTAACCCAACTTAACATCTCGGCGGTAATATTTGAAAACATACCTGGCGAGTTGGCCTCTACGTCTCCGTGGGACCTTTATATACATCAATAACGTAATATAACCTAACCTAACCCAACTTAACATCTCGGCGGTAATATTTGATCACATTCCTGGCTTGTTGGCCTCTGCGTCTCCGCGGGACCTTTAAATACATCTATAACGTAACATAACCTAACCTAACCCAACCTAACATCTCGGCGGTAATATTTGACAACATACCTGGCGAGTTGGCCTCTACGTCCCCGTGGGACCTTTATATACATCTATAACGTTATATAATCTAACCTAACCCAACCTAACACTCGGTGGTAATATTTGATCAAATTCCTGGCTTGTTGGCCTCTACGTCTCCGTGGGACGTTTAAATACATCTATAACGTAATATAACCTAACCTAAGCCAACCTATCATCTCGGCGGTAATATTTGACAACATTCCTGGCGAGTTGGCCTCTACGTCTCCGTGGGACATTTATATACATCAATAACGTAATATAACCTAACCTAACCCAACCTAACATCTCGGCGGTAATATTTGACAACATTCCTGGCGAGTTGGATTCTCCGTCTCCGTGGGACCTTTAAATACATCAATAACGTAATATAACCTAACCTAACCCAACTTAACATCTCGGCGGTAATATTTGAAAACATACCTGGCGAGTTGGCCTCTACGTCTCCGTGGGACCTTTATATACATCAATAACGTAATATAACCTAACCTAACCCAACTTAACATCTCGGCGGTAATATTTGATCACATTCCTGGCTTGTTGGCCTCTGCGTCTCCGCGGGACCTTTAAATACATCTATAACGTAACATAACCTAACCTAACCCAACCTAACATCTCGGCGGTAATATTTGAACACATTCCTGGCGAGTTGGCGTCTCCGTCTCCGTGGGACCTTTATATACATCAATAACGTAATATAACCTAACCTAACCCAACCTAACATCTCGGCGGTAATATTTGACAACATTCCTGGCGAGTTGGCCTCTACGTCTCGGTTTGACCTTCATATACATCAATATCGTAATATAATCTAACCTAACCCAACCTATCATGTCGGCGGTAATTTTTGAAAACATTCCTGGCGAGTTGGCCTCTACGTCTCCGTGGGACCTTTATATACATCTATAACGTAATATAACCTAACCTAACCCAACCTATCATCTCGGCGCTAATATTTGACAACATACCTGGCGAGTTGGCCTCTACGTCTCCGTGGGACCTTTATATACATCTATAACGTTATATAATCTAACCTAACCCAACCTAACATCTCGGTGGTAATATTTGATCACATTCCTGGCTTGTTGGCCTCTACGTCTCCGTGGGACGTTTAAATACATCTATAACGTAATATAACCTAACCTAACCCAACCTATCATCTCGGCTCTAATGTTTGACAACATTCCTGGCGAGTTGGCCTCTACGTCTCCGTGGGATCTTTATATACATCTATAACGTAATAAAACCTAACCTAACCCAACCTAACATCTCGGCGGTAATATTTGACAACATTCCTGGGCGAGTTGGCTTCTCCGTCTCCGTGGGACCTTTATATACATCCATAACGTTATATAACCTAACCTAACCCAACCTAACATCTCGGCGGTAATATTTGACAACATTCCTGGCTTGTTGGCCTCTACGTCTTCGTGGGACCTTTATATACATCTATAACGTTATATAATCTAACCTAACCCAACCTAACATCTCGGCGGTAATATTTGACGACATTCCTGGCGAGTTGGCCTTTACGTCTCCGTGGGACCTTTATATACATCCATAACGTTATATAACCTAACCTAACCCAACCTAACATCTCGGCGGTAATATTTGACAACATTCCTGGCGAGTTGGCGTCTCCGTCTCCGTGGGACCTTTATATACATCAATAACGTAATATAACCTAACCTAACCCAACCTAACATCTCGGCGGTAATATTTGACAACATTCCTGGCGAGTTGGCCTCTACGTCTCGGTTTGACCTTCATATACATCAATAACGTAATATAATCTAACCTAACCCAACCTATCATTTCGGCGGTAATTTTTGAAAACATTCCTGGCGAGTTGGCCTCTACGTCTCCGTGGGACCTTTATATACATCTATAACGTAATATAACCTAACCTAACCCAACCTATCATCTCGACGGTAATATTTGACAACATTCCTGGCGAGTTGGCCTCTACGTCTCCGTGGGACATTTATATACATCAATAACGTAATATAACCTAACCTAACCCAACCTAACATCTCGGCGGTAATATTTGACAACATTCCTGGCGAGTTGGCTTCTCCGTCTCCGTGGGACTTTTATGTACATCAATAACGTAATATAACCTATCCTAACCCAATCCAACATCTCGGCGGTAATATTTGATCACATTCCTGGCTTGTTGGCCTCTACGTCTCCGCGGGACCTTTAAATACATCTATAACGTAATATAACCTAACCTAACCCAACCTATCATCTCGGCGCTAATATTTGACAACATACCTGGCGAGTTGGCCTCTACGTCTCCGTGGGACCTTTATATACATCAATAACGTAATATAACCTAACCCAACCCAACCTAACATCTCGGCGGTAATATTTGAAAACATTCATTTCGAGTTGGCCTCTACGTCTCCGTGGTACATTTATATACATCAATAACGTAATATAACCTAACCTAACCCAACCTAACATCTCGGCGATAATATTTGATCACATTCCTGGCGAGTTGGCGTCTCCGTCTCCGTGGGACCTTTACATACATCAATAACGTAATATAACCTAACCTACCCCAACCTAACATCTCGGCGGTAATATTTGACAACATTCCTGGCGAGTTGGCTTCTCCGTCTCCGTGGGATCTTTTTACACATCAATAACGTAATATAACCTAACATAACCCAACCTAACATCTCGGCGGTAATATTTGAAAAGATTCCTGGCGATTTGGCCTCCACGTCTCCGTGGGACCTTTATATACATCCATAACGTTATATAACCTAACCTAACCCAACCTATCATCTCGGCGGTAATATTTGACAACATTCCTGGCGAGTTGGCCTCTACGTCTCCGTGGGACATTTATATACATCAATAACGTAATATAACCTAACCTAACCCAACCTAACATCTCGGCGGTAATATTTGACAACATTCCTGGCGAGTTGGCTTCCCCGTCTCCGTGGGACTTTTATATACATCAATAACGTAATATAACCTATCCTAACCCAACCCAACATCTCGGCGGTAATATTTGATCACATTCCTGGCTTGTTGGCCTCTACGTCTCCGCGGGACCTTTAAATACATCTATAACGTAATATAACCTAACCTAACCCAACCTATCATCTCGGCGCTAATATTTGACAACATACCTGGCGAGTTGGCCTCTACGTCTCCGTGGGACCTTTATATACATCAATAACGTAATATAACCTAACCCAACCCAACCTAACATCTCGGCGGTAATATTTGAAAACATTCATTTCGAGTTGGCCTCTACGTCTCCGTGGTACATTTATATACATCAATAACGTAATATAACCTAACCTAACCCAACCTAACATCTCGGCGATAATATTTGATCACATTCCTGGCGAGTTGGCGTCTCCGTCTCCGTGGGACCTTTACATACATCAATAACGTAATATAACCTAACCTACCCCAACCTAACATCTCGGCGGTAATATTTGACAACATTCCTGGCGAGTTGGCTTCTCCGTCTCCGTGGGATCTTTTTACACATCAATAACGTAATATAACCTAACATAACCCAACCTAACATCTCGGCGGTAATATTTGAAAAGATTCCTGGCGATTTGGCCTCCACGTCTCCGTGGGACCTTTATATACATCCATAACGTTATATAACCTAACCTAACCCAACCTATCATCTCGGCGGTAATATTTGACAACATTCCTGGCGAGTTGGCCTCTACGTCTCCGTGGGACATTTATATACATCAATAACGTAATATAACCTAACCTAACCCAACCTAACATCTCGGCGGTAATATTTGACAACATTCCTGGCGAGTTGGCTTCCCCGTCGCCGTGGGACTTTTATATACATCAATAACGTAATATAACCTATCCTAACCCAACCCAACATCTCGGCGGTAATATTTGATCACATTCCTGGCTTGTTGGCCTCTACGTCTCCGCGGGACCTTTAAATACATCTATAACGTAATATAACCTAACCTAACCCAACCTATCATCTCGGCGCTAATATTTGACAACATACCTGGCGAGTTGGCCTCTACGTCTCCGTGGGACCTTTATATACATCAATAACGTAATATAACCTAACCCAACCCAACCTAAAATTTCGGCGGTAATATTTGAAAACATTCATTTCGAGTTGGCCTCTACGTCTCCGTGGTACATTTATATACATCAATAACGTAATATAACCTAACCTAACCCAACCTAACATCTCGGCGATAATATTTGATCACATTCCTGGCTTGTTGGCCTCTACGTCTCCGCGGGACCTTTAAATACATCTATAACGTAATATAACCTAACCTAATCCAGGCTAACATCTCGGCGGTAATATTTGAAAACATTCCTGTCGAGTTGGCCTCTACGTCTCCGTGGGAACTTTATATACATCTATAACGTAATATAACCTAACCTAACCCAACCTATCATCTCGGCGGTAATATTTGACAACATACCTGGCGAGTTGGCCTCTACGTCTCCGTGGGACCTTTATATACATCAATAACGTAATATAACCTAACCCAACCCAACCTAAAATTTCGGCGGTAATATTTGAAAACATTCATTTCGAGTTGGCCTCTACGTCTCCGTGGTACATTTATATACATCAATAACGTAATATAACCTAACCTAACCCAACCTAACATCTCGGCGATAATATTTGATCACATTCCTGGCTTGTTGGCCTCTACGTCTCCGCGGGACCTTTAAATACATCTATAACGTAATATAACCTAACCTAATCCAGGCTAACATCTCGGCGGTAATATTTGAAAACATTCCTGTCGAGTTGGCCTCTACGTCTCCGTGGGAACTTTATATACATCTATAACGTAATATAACCTAACCTAACCCAACCTATCTTCTCGGCGCTAACGTTTGACAGCATTCCTGGCGAGTTGGCCTCTACGTCTCCGTGAGAGCTTCATATACATCAATAACGAAATATAACCTAACCTAACCCAACCTATCATCTCGGCGCTAATATTTGACAACATACCTGGCGAGTTGGCCTCTACGTCTCCGTGGGACCTTTATATACATCTATAACGTTATATAATCTAACCTAACCCAACCTAACATCTCGGCGGTAATATTTGACGACATTCCTGGCGAGTTGGCCTTTACGTCTCCGTGGGACCTTTATATACATCAATAACGTAATAAAACCTAACCTAACCCAACCTAACATCTCGGCGGTAATATTTGACAACATTCCTGGCGAGTTGGCTTCTCCGTCTCCGTGGGACCTTTATATACATCCATAACGTTATATAACCTAACCTAACCCAACCTAACATCTCGGCGGTAATATTTGACAACATTCCTGGCGATTTGGCTTCTCTGTCTCCGTGGGATCTTTTTACACATCAATAACGTAATATAACCCAACATAACCCAACCTAACATCTCGGCGGTAATATTTGAAAAGATTCCTGGCGATTTGGCCTCTACGTCTCCGTGGGACCTTTATATACATCCATAACGTTATATAACCTAACCTAACCCAACCTAACATCTCGGCGGTAATATTTGACAACATTCCTGGCGAGTTGGCGTCTCCGTCTCCGTGGGACCTTTATATACATCAATAACGTAATATAACCTATCCTACCCCAACCTAACATCTCGGCGGTAATATTTGACAACATTCCTGGCGAGTTGGCCTCTACGTCTCGGTTTGACCTTCATATACATCAATATCGTAATATAATCTGACCTAACCCAACCTATCATGTCGGCGGTAATTTTTGAAAACGTTCCTGGCGAGTTGGCCTCTACGTCTCCGTGGGACCTTTATATACATCTATAACGTAATATAACCTAACCTAACCCAACCTATCATCTCGGCGCTAATATTTGACAACATACCTGGCGAGTTGGCCTCTACGTCTCCGTGGGACCTTTATATACATCTATAACGTTATATAATCTAACCTAACCCAACCTAACACTCGGTGGTAATATTTGATCAAATTCCTGGCTTGTTGGCCTCTACGTCTCCGTGGGACGTTTAAATACATCTATAACGTAATATAACCTAACCTAACCCAACCTATCATCTCGGCGGTAATATTTGACAACATTCCTGGCGAGTTGGCCTCTACGTCTCCGTGGGACATTTATATACATCAATAACGTAATATAACCTAACCTAACCCAACCTAACATCTCGGCGGTAATATTTGACAACATTCCTGGCGAGTTGGATTCTCCGTCTCCGTGGGACCTTTAAATACATCAATAACGTAATATAACCTAACCTAACCCAACTTAACATCTCGGCGGTAATATTTGAAAACATACCTGGCGAGTTGGCCTCTACGTCTCCGTGGGACCTTTATATACATCAATAACGTAATATAACCTAACCTAACCCAACTTAACATCTCGGCGGTAATATTTGATCACATTCCTGGCTTGTTGGCCTCTGCGTCTCCGCGGGACCTTTAAATACATCTATAACGTAATATAACCTAACCTAATCCAGGCTAACATCTCGGCGGTAATATTTGAAAACATTCCTGGCGAGTTGGCCTCTACGTCTCCGTGGGAACTTTATATACATCTATAACGTAATATAACCTAACCTAACCCAACCTATCATCTCGGCGCTAACGTTTGACAGCATTCCTGGCGAGTTGGCCTCTACGTCTCCGTGAGAGCTTCATATACATCAATAACGAAATATAACCTAACCAAACCTAACCTATCATCTCGGCGGTAATATTTGACAACATTCCTGACGAGTTGGCCTCTACGTCTCCGTGGGACATTTATATACATCAATAACGTAATATAACCTAACCTAACCCAATCTAACATCTCGGCGGTAATATTTGACAACATTCCTGGCGAGTTGGCTTCTCCGTCTCCGTGGGACCTTTATATACATCAATAACGTAATATAACCTAACCTAACCCAACTTAACATCTCGGCGGTAATATTTGAAAACATACCTGGCGAGTTGGCCTCTACGTCTCCGTGGGACCTTTATATACATCAATAACGTAATATAACCTAACCTAACCCAACTTAACATCTCGGCGGTAATATTTGATCACATTCCTGGCTTGTTGGCCTCTGCGTCTCCGCGGGACCTTTAAATACATCTATAACGTAACATAACCTAACCTAACCCAACCTAACATCTCGGCGGTAATATTTGAACACATTCCTGGCGAGTTGGCGTCTCCGTCTCCGTGGGACCTTTATATACATCAATAACGTAATATAACCTAACCTACCCCAACCTAACATCTCGGCGGTAATATTTGACAACATTCCTGGCGCGTTGGCCTCTACGTCTCGGTTTGACCTTCATATACATCAATATCGTAATATAATCTGACCTAACCCAACCTATCATGTCGGCGGTAATTTTTGAAAACGTTCCTGGCGAGTTGGCCTCTACGTCTCCGTGGGACCTTTATATACATCTATAACGTAATATAACCTAACCTAACCCAACCTATCATCTCGGCGCTAATATTTGACAACATACCTGGCGAGTTGGCCTCTACGTCTCCGTGGGACCTTTATATACATCTATAACGTTATATAATCTAACCTAACCCAACCTAACACTCGGTGGTAATATTTGATCAAATTCCTGGCTTGTTGGCCTCTACGTCTCCGTGGGACGTTTAAATACATCTATAACGTAATATAACCTAACCTAACCCAACCTATCATCTCGGCGGTAATATTTGACAACATTCCTGGCGAGTTGGCCTCTACGTCTCCGTGGGACATTTATATACATCAATAACGTAATATAACCTAACCTAACCCAACCTAACATCTCGGCGGTAATATTTGACAACATTCCTGGCGAGTTGGATTCTCCGTCTCCGTGGGACCTTTAAATACATCAATAACGTAATATAACCTAACCTAACCCAACTTAACATCTCGGCGGTAATATTTGAAAACATACCTGGCGAGTTGGCCTCTACGTCTCCGTGGGACCTTTATATACATCAATAACGTAATATAACCTAACCTAACCCAACTTAACATTTCGGCGGTAATATTTGACAACATTCCTGGCGAGTTGGCCTCTACGTCTCGGTTTGACCTTCATATACATCAATATCGTAATATAATCTAACCTAACCCAACCTATCATGTCGGCGGTAATTTTTGAAAACATTCCTGGCGAGTTGGCCTCTAAGTCTCCGTGGGACCTTTATATACATCTATAACGTAATATAACCTAACCTAACCCAACCTATCATCTCGGCGCTAATATTTGACAACATACCTGGCGAGTTGGCCTCTACGTCTCCGTGGGACCTTTATATACATCTATAACGTTATATAATCTAACCTAACCCAACCTAACATCTCGGTGGTAATAATTGATCACATTCCTGGCTTATTGGCCTCTACGTCTCCGTGGGACGTTTAAATACATCTATAACGTAATATAACCTAACCTAACCCAACGTATCATCTCGGCTCTAATGTTTGACAACATTCCTGGCGAGTTGGCCTCTACGTCTCCGTGGGATCTTTATATACATCTATAACGTAATATAACCTAACCTAACCCAACCTAACATCTCGGCGGTAATATTTTAACACATTCCTGGCTTGTTGGCCTCTACGTCTCCGTGGGAACTTTATATACATCTATAACGTAATATAACATAACCTAAACCAACCTAACATCTCGGCGGTAATATTTGAACACATTCCTGGCTTGTTGGCCTCTACGTCTCCGTGGGACCTTTATATACATCAATAACGTAATATAACCTAACCTAACCCAATCTAACATCTCAGCGGTAATATTTGAACACATTACTGGCTTGTTGGCCTCTACGTCTCCGTGGGATCTTTATATACATCAATAACGTAATATAACCTAACCTAACCCAACCCAACATCTCGGCGCTAACGTTTGACAGCATTTATGGCGAGTTGGCCTCTACGTCTCCGTGAGAGCTTCATATACATCAATAACGAAATATAACCTAACCAAACCCAACCTATCATCTCGGCGGTAATATTTGACAACATTCCTGACGAGTTGGCCTCTACGTCTTCGTGGGACATTTATATACATCAATAACGTAATATAACCTAACCTAACCCAATCTAACATCTCGGCGGTAATATTTGACCACATTCCTGGCTTGTTGACCTCTACGTCTCCGTGAGACCTTTATATACATCTATAACGTAAGATAACCTAACGTAACCCAACCTAACATCTCGGCGGTAATATTTGAAAACATTCTTGGCGAGTTGGCCTCTACGTCTCCGCGTAACCCTCGTATACATCAATAACGTAATATAACCTAACCTAACCCAACTTAACATCTCGGCGGTAATATTTGAAAACATACCTGGCGAGTTGGCCTCTACGTCTCCGTGGGACCTTTATATACATCAATAACGTAATATAACCTAACCTAACCCAACTTAACATCTCGGCGGTAATATTTGATCACATTCCTGGCTTGTTGGCCTCTGCGTCTCCGCGGGACCTTTAAATACATCTATAACGTAACATAACCTAACCTAACCCAACCTAACATCTCGGCGGTAATATTTGAACACATTCCTGGCGAGTTGGCGTCTCCGTCTCCGTGGGACCTTTATATACATCAATAACGTAATATAACCTAACCTACCCCAACCTAACATCTCGGCGGTAATATTTGACAACATTCCTGGCGAGTTGGCCTCTACGTCTCGGTTTGACCTTCATACACATCAATATCGTAATATAATCTAACCTAACCCAACCTATCATGTCGGCGGTAATTTTTGAAAACGTTCCTGGCGAGTTGGCCTCTACGTCTCAGTGGGACCTTTATATACATCTATAACGTAATATAACCTAACCTAACCCAACCTATCATCTCGGCGCTAATATTTGACAACATACCTGGCGAGTTGGCCTCTACGTCTCCGTGGGACCTTTATATACATCTATAACGTTATATAATCTAACCTAACCCAACCTAACACTCGGTGGTAATATTTGATCAAATTCCTGGCTTGTTGGCCTCTACGTCTCCGTGGGACGTTTAAATACATCTATAACGTAATATAACCTAACCTAACCCAACCTATCATCTCGGCGGCAATATTTGACAACATTCCTGGCGATTTGGCCTCTACGTCTCCGTGGGACATTTATATACATCAATAACGTAATATAACCTAACCTAACCCAACCTAACATCTCGGCGGTAATATTTGACAACATTCCTGGCGAGTTGGATTCTCCGTCTCCGTGGGACCTTTAAATACATCAATAACGTAATATAACCTAACCTAACCCAACTTAACATCTCGGCGGTAATATTTGAAAACATACCTGGCGAGTTGGCCTCTACGTCTCCGTGGGACCTTTATATACATCAATAACGTAATATAACCTAACCTAACCCAACTTAACATCTCGGCGGTAATATTTGATCACATTCCTGGCTTGTTGGCCTCTGCGTTTCCGCGGGACCTTTAAATACATCTATAACGTAACATAACCTAACCTAACCCAACCTAACATCTCGGCGGTAATATTTGAACACATTCCTGGCGAGTTGGCGTCTCCGTCTCCGTGGGACCTTTATATACATCTATAACGTAATATAACCTAACCTAACCCAACCTATCATCTCGGCGCTAATGTTTGACAACATTCCTGGCGAGTTGGCCTCTACGTCTCCGTGGGACCTTTATATACATCTATAACTTAATATAACCTAACCTAACCCAACCTAACATCTCGGCGGTAATATTTTAACACATTCCTGGCTTGTTGGCCTCTACGTCTCCGTGGGAACTTTATATACATCTATAACGTAATATAACATAACCTAAACCAACCTAACATCTCGGCGGTAATATTTGAACACATTCCTGGCTTGTTGGCCTCTACGTCTCCGTGGGACCTTTATATACATCAATAACGTAATATAACCTAACCTAACCCAATCTAACATCTCAGCGGTAATATTTGAACACATTACTGGCTTGTTGGCCTCTACGTCTCCGTGGGATCTTTATATACATCAATAACGTAATATAACCTAACCTAACCCAATCTAACATCTCGGCGGTAATATTTGAACACATTCCTGGCTTGTTGGCCTCTACGTCTCCGTGGGAACTCTATATACATCTATAACGTCATATAACATAACCTAACCCAATCTAACATCTCGGCGGTAATATTTGAACACATTCCTGGCTTGTTGGCCTCTACGTCTCCGCGGGACGTTTAAATACATCTATAACGTAATATAACCTAACCTAACCCAACCTATCATCTTGGCGCTAATGTTTGACAACATTCCTGGCGAGTTGGCCTCTACTTCTCCGTGGGACCTTCATATACATCAATAACGAAATATAACCTAACCTAACCCAACCTAACATCTCGGCGGTAATATTTGACAACATTCCTGGCGAGTTAGCCTCTACGTCTCGGTTTGACCTTTATATACATCAATAACGTAATATAACCTAACCTAACCCAACCTATCATGTCGGCGGTAATATTTGATCACATTCCTGGCTTGTTGGCCTCTACGTCTCCGCGGGACCTTTAAATACATCTATAACGTAATATAACCTAACCTAACCCAACATAACATCTCGGCGGTAATATTTGAAAATATTCATGACGAGTTGGCCTCTACGTCTCCGTGGTACATTTATATACATCAATAACGTAATATAACCTAACCTAACCCAACCTAACATCTCGGCGGTAATATTTGAAAACATTCATGGCGAGTTGGCCTCTACGTCTCCGCGGGACCTTTAAATACATCTATAACGTAATATAACCTAACCTAACCCAACCTAACATCTCGGCGGTAATATTTGAAAACATTCATGGCGAGTTGGCTTCTACGTCTCCGTGGGATCTTTATATACAACTATAACGTAATATAACCTAACCTAAACCAACCTGTCATCTCGGCGGTAATATTTGAACATATTCCTGGATTGTTGGCCTCTACGTCTCCGTAGGACATTTATATACATCCATAACGTTATATAACCGAACCTAACCCAGCCTAACATCTCGGCGTTAATATTTGACAACATACCTGGCGAGTTGGCCTCTACGTCTCCGTGGGACCTTCATATACTTCAATAACGTAATATAACCTATCCTAACCCAACCTAACATCTCGGCGGTAATATTTGACAACATTCCTGGCGATTTGGCCTCTACGTCTCGGTTTGACCTTCATATACATCAATAACGTAATATAACCTAACCTAACCCAACCTATCATGTCGGCGGTAATATTTGATCACATTCCTGGCTTGTTGGCCTCTACGTCTCCGCGGGACCTTTAAACACATCTATAACGTAATATAACATAACCTAAACCAACCTAACATCTCGGCGGTAATATTTGAAAACATTCATGGCGAGATGGCCTCTACGTCTCCGTGGCATCTTTATATACATCTATAACGTAATATAACCTAACCTAACCCAACCTAACATCTCGGCTGTAATATTTGAACACATTCCTGGCTTGTTGGCCTCAACGTCTCCGTGGGACCTTTATATACATCTATAACGTAATATAACCTAACCTAACCCAACCTAACATCTCGGCGGTAATATTTGAACACATTCCTGGCTTGTTGGCCTCTACGTCTCCGTGGGACCTTTATATACATCTATAACGTTATATAATCTAACCTAACCCGACCTAACATCTCGGCGGTAATATTTGATCACATTCCTGGCTTGTTGGCCTCTACGTCTCCGCGGGACGTTTAAATACATCTATAACGTAATATAACCTAACCTAACCCAACCTATCATCTTGGCGCTAATGTTTGACAACATTCCTGGCGAGTTGGCCTGTACGTCTCCGTGGGACATTTATATACATCAATAACATAATATAACCTAACCTAACCCAACCTAACATCTCGGCGGTAATATTTGACAACATTCCTGGCGAGTTGGCTTCTCCGTCTCCGTGGGACCTTTATATACATCAATAACGTAATATAACCTACCCTAACCCAACCTAACATCTCGGCGGTAATATTTGAACACATTCCTGTCTTGTTGGACTATACGTCTCCGTGGGAACGTTATATACATCTATAACGTAATATAACATAACCTAAACCAACCTAACATCTCGGCGGTAATATTTGAACACATTCCTGGCTTGTTGGCCTCTACGTCTCCGTGGGATCCTTATATACATCAATAACGTAATATAACCTAACCTAACCCAATCTAACATCTCGGCGGTAATATTTGAACACATTCCTGGCTTGTTGGCCTCTACGTCTCCGTGGGAACTTTATATACATCTATAACGGAATATAACATAACCTAAACCAACCTAACATCTCGGCGCTAACGTTTGACAACATTCCTGGCGAGTTGGTCTCTACGTCTCCGTGAGAGCTTCATATACATCAATAAAGAAATATAACCTAACCTAACCCAACCTATCATCTCGGCGGTAATATTTGACAACATTCCTGGCGAGTTGGCCTCTACGTCACCGCGGGGCATTTATATACATCAATAACGTAATATAACCTAACCTAACCCAACCTAACATCTCGGCGGTAATATTTGACAACATTCCTGGCGAGTTGGCTTCTCCGTCTCCGTGGGACCTTCATATACATCAATAACGTAATATAACCTACCCTAACCCAACCTAACATCTCGGCGGTAATATTTGAACACATTCCTGGCTTGTTGGCCTCTACGTCTCCGTGGGAACTTTATATACATCTATAACGTAATATAACATAACCTAACCCAACCTAACATCTCGGCGGTAATATTTGAACACATTCCTGGCTTGTTGGCCTCTACGTCTCCGTGGGACCTTTAAATACATCTATAACGTAATATAACCTAACCTAACCCAACCTAACATCTCGGCGGTAATATTTGAAAACATTCATGGCGAGTTGGCTTCTACGTCTCCGTGGGATCTTTATATACATCTATAACGTAATATAACCTAACCTAAACCAACCTGACATCTCGGCGGTAATATTTGAACACATTCCTGGATTGTTGGCCTCTACGTCTCCGTGGGACATTTATATACATCCATAACGTTATATAACCGAACCTAACCCAGCCTAACATCTCGGCGTTAATATTTGACAACATACCTGGCGAGTTGGCCTCTACGTCTCCGTGGGACCTTTATATACATCAAGAACGTAATATAACCTATCCTAACCCAACCTAACATCTCGGCGGTAATATTTGACAACATTCCTGGCGATTTGGCCTCTACGTCTCGGTTTGACCTTCATATACATCAATAACGTAATATAACCTAACCTAACCCAACCTATCATGTCGGCGGTAATATTTGATCACATTCCTGGCTTGTTGGCCTCTACGTCTCCGCGGGACCTTTAAACACATCTATAACGTAATATAACCTAACCTAACCCAGCCTAACATCTCGGCGGTAATATTTGAAAACATTCCTGGCGAGTTGGCCTCTACGTCTCCGTGGGAACTTTATATACATCTATAACGTAATATAACCTAACCTAACCCAACCTATCATGTCGGCGGTAATATTTGATCACATTCCTGGCTTGTTGGCCTCTACGTCTCCGCGGGACCTTTAAATACATCTATAACGTAATATAACCTAACCTAACCCAACATAACATCTCGGCGGTAATATTTGAAAATATTCATGGCGAGTTGGCCTCTACGTCTCCGTGGTACATTTATATACATCAATAACGTAATATAACCTAACCTAACCCAACCTAACATCTCGGCGGTAATATTTGAAAACATTCATGCCGAGTTGGCATCTACGTCTCCGTGGTACATTTATATACATCAATAACGTAATATGACCTATCCTAACCCAAAATAACATCTCGGCGTTAATATTTGACAACATACCTGGCGAGTTGGCCTCTACGTCTCCGTGGGACCTTTATATACATCAAGAACGTAATATAACCTATCCTAACCCAACCTAACATCTCGGCGGTAATATTTGACAACATTCCTGGCGATTTGGCCTCTACGTCTCGGTTTGACCTTCATATACATCAATAACGTAATATAACCTAACCTAACCCAACCTATCATGTCGGCGGTAATATTTGATCACATTCCTGGCTTGTTGGCCTCTACGTCTCCGCGGGACCTTTAAACACATCTATAACGTAATATAACCTAACCTAACCCAGCCTAACATCTCGGCGGTAATATTTGAAAACATTCCTGGCGAGTTGGCCTCTACGTCTCCGTGGGAACTTTATATACATCTATAACGTAATATAACCTAACCTAACCCAACCTATCATGTCGGCGGTAATATTTGATCACATTCCTGGCTTGTTGGCCTCTACGTCTCCGCGGGACCTTTAAATACATCTATAACGTAATATAACCTAACCTAACCCAACATAACATCTCGGCGGTAATATTTGAAAATATTCATGGCGAGTTGGCCTCTACGTCTCCGTGGTACATTTATATACATCAATAACGTAATATAACCTAACCTAACCCAACCTAACATCTCGGCGGTAATATTTGAAAACATTCATGCCGAGTTGGCATCTACGTCTCCGTGGTACATTTATATACATCAATAACGTAATATGACCTATCCTAACCCAAAATAACATCTCGGCGGTAATATTTGACAACATTCCTGCCGAGTTGGCTTCTCCGTCTCCGTGGGACCTTTATATACATCAATAACGTAATATAACCTACCCTAACCCAACCTAACATCTCGGCGGTAATATTTGAACACATTCCTGGCTTGTTGGCCTCTACGTCTCCGTGGGAACTTTATATACATCTATAACGGAATATAACATAACCTAAACCAACCTAACATCTCGGCGCTAACGTTTGACAACATTCCTGGCGAGTTGGTCTCTACGTCTCCGTGAGAGCTTCATATACATCAATAAAGAAATATAACCTAACCTAACCCAACCTATCATCTCGGCGGTAATATTTGACAACATTCCTGGCGAGTTGGCCTCTACGTCACCGTGGGGCATTTATATACATCAATAACGTAATATAACCTAACCTAACCCAACCTAACATCTCGGCGGTAATATTTGACAACATTCCTGGCGAGTTGGCTTCTCCGTCTCCGTGGGACCTTTATATACATCAATAACGTAATATAACCTACCCTAACCCAACCTAACATTTCGGCGGTAATATTTGAACACATTCCTGGCTTGTTGGCCTCTACGTCTCCGTGGGAACTTTATATACATCTATAACGTAATATAACATAACCTAACCCAACCTAACATCTCGGCGGTAATATTTGAACACATTCCTGGCTTGTTGGCCTCTACGTCTCCGTGGGACCTTTATATACATCTATAACGTTATATAATCTAACCTAACCCAACCTAACATCTCGGCGGTAATATTTGATCACATTCCTGGCTTGTTGGCCTCTACGTCTCCGCGGGACGTTTAAATACATCTATAACGTAATATAACCTAACCTAACCCAACCTATCATCTTGGCGCTAATGTTTGACAACATTCCTGGCGAGTTGGCCTGTACGTCTCCGTGGGACATTTATATACATCAATAACATAGTATAACCTAACCTAACCCAACCTAACATCTCGGCGGTAATATTTGACAACATTCCTGGCGAGTTGGCTTCTCCGTCTCCGTGGGACCTTTATATACATCAATAACGTAATATAACCTACCCTAACCCAACCTAACATCTCGGCGGTAATATTTGAACACATTCCTGGCTTGTTGGCCTCTACGTCTCCGTGGGAACGTTATATACATCTATAACGTAATATAACATAACCTAAACCAACCTAACATCTCGGTGGTAATATTTGAACACATTCCTGGCTTGTTGGCCTCTACGTCTCCGTGGGATCTTTATATACATCAATAACGTAATATAACCTAACCTAACCCAATCTAACATCTCGGCGGTAATATTTGAACACATTCCTGGCTTGTTGGCCTCTACGTCTCCGCGGGACGTTTAAATACATCTATAACGTAATATAACCTAACCTACCCCAACCTATCATCTTGGCGCTAATGTTTGACAACATTCCTGGCGAGTTGGCCTGTACGTCTCCGTGGGACATTTATATACATCAATAACATAATATAACCTAACCTAACCCAACCTAACATCTCGGCGGTAATATTTGACAACATTCCTGGCGAGTTGGCTTCTCCGTCTCCGTGGGACCTTTATATACATCAATAACGTAATATAACCTACCCTAACCCAACCTAACATCTCGGCGGTAATATTTGAACACATTCCTGTCTTGTTGGCCTCTACGTCTCCGTGGGAACGTTATATACATCTATAACGTAATATAACATAACCTAAACCAACCTAACATCTCGGCGGTAATATTTGAACACATTCCTGGCTTGTTGGCCTCTACGTCTCCGTGGGATCTTTATATACATCAATAACGTAATATAACCTAACCTAACCCAATCTAACATCTCGGCGGTAATATTTGAACACATTCCTGGCTTGTTGGCCTCTACGTCTCCGTGGGAACTTTATATACATCTATAACGGAATATAACATAACCTAAACCAACCTAACATCTCGGCGCTAACGTTTGACAACATTCCTGGCGAGTTAGTCTCTACGTCTCCGTGAGAGCTTCATATACATCAATAAAGAAATATAACCTAACCTAACCCAACCTATCATCTCGGCGGTAATATTTGACAACATTCCTGGCGAGTTGGCCTCTACGTCACCGTGGGGCATTTATATACATCAATAACGTAATATAACCTAACCTAACCCAACCTAACATCTCGGCGGTAATATTTGACAACATTCCTGGCGAGTTGGCTTCTCCGTCTCCGTGGGACCTTTATATACATCAATAACGTAATATAACCTACCCTAACCCAACCTAACATCTCGGCGGTAATATTTGAACACATTCCTGGCTTGTTGGCCTCTACGTCTCCGTGGGAACTTTATATACATCTATAACGTAATATAACATAACCTAACCCAACCTAACATCTCGGCGGTAATATTTGAACACATTCCTGGCTTGTTGGCCTCTACGTCTCCGTGGGACCTTTATATACATCAATAACGTAATATAACCTAACCTAACCCAATCTAACATCTCAGCGGTAATATTTGAACACATTACTGGCTTGTTGGCCTCTACGTCTCCGTGGGATCTTTATATACATCAATAACGTAATATAACCTAACCTAACCCAACCCAACATCTCGGCGGTAATATTTGATCACATTCCTGGCTTGTTGGCCTCTACGTCTCCGCGGGACCTTTAAATACATCTATAACGTAATATAACCTAACCTAATCCAACCTATCATCTCGGCGCTAATATTTGACAACATACCTGGCGAGTTGGCCTCTACGTCTCCGTGGGACCTTTATATACATCAATAACGTAATATAACCTAACCCAACCCAACATAACATCTCGGCGGTAATATTTGAAAACATTCATTTCGAGTTGGCCTCTACGTCTCCGTGGTACATTTATATACATCAATAACGTAATATAACCTAACCTAACCCAACCTAACATCTCGGCGATAATATTTGATCACATTCCTGGCTTGTTGGCCTCTACGTCTCCGCGGGAGCTTTAAATACATCAATAACGAAATATAACCTAACCAAACCCAACCTAACATCTCGGCGGTAATATTTGACAACATTCCTGGCGAGTTGGCCTCTACGTCTCGGTTTGACCTTCATACACATCAATATCGTAATATAATCTAACCTAACCCAACCTATCATGTCGGCGGTAATTTTTGAAAACGTTCCTGGCGAGTTGGCCTCTACGTCTCAGTGGGACCTTTATATACATCTATAACGTAATATAACCTAACCTAACCCAACCTATCATCTCGGCGCTAATATTTGACAACATACCTGGCGAGTTGGCCTCTACGTCTCCGTGGGACCTTTATATACATCTATAACGTTATATAATCTAACCTAACCCAACCTAACACTCGGTGGTAATATTTGATCAAATTCCTGGCTTGTTGGCCTCTACGTCTCCGTGGGACGTTTAAATACATCTATAACGTAATATAACCTAACCTAACCCAACCTATCATCTCGGCGGTAATATTTGACAACATTCCTGGCGAGTTGGCCTCTACGTCTCCGTGGGACATTTATATACATCAATAACGTAATATAACCTAACCTAACCCAACCTAACATCTCGGCGGTAATATTTGACAACATTCCTGGCGAGTTGGATTCTCCGTCTCCGTGGGACCTTTAAATACATCAATAACGTAATATAACCTAACCTAACCCAACTTAACATCTCGGCGGTAATATTTGAAAACATACCTGGCGAGTTGGCCTCTACGTCTCCGTGGGACCTTTATATACATCAATAACGTAATATAACCTAACCTAACCCAACTTAACATCTCGGCGGTAATATTTGATCACATTCCTGGCTTGTTGGCCTCTGCGTTTCCGCGGGACCTTTAAATACATCCATAACGTAACATAACCTAACCTAACCCAACCTAACATCTCGGCGGTAATATTTGAACACATTCCTGGCGAGTTGGCGTCTCCGTCTCCGTGGGACCTTTATATACATCTATAACGTAATATAACCTAACCTAACCCAACCTATCATCTCGGCGCTAATGTTTGACAACATTCCTGGCGAGTTGGCCTCTACGTCTTCGTGGGACCTTTATATACATCTATAACGTAATATAACCTAACCTAACCCAACCTAACATCTCGGCGGTAATATTTTAACACATTCCTGGCTTGTTGGCCTCTACGTCTCCGTGGGAACTTTATATACATCTATAACGTAATATAACATAACCTAAACCAACCTAACATCTCGGCGGTAATATTTGAACACATTCCTGGCTTGTTGGCCTCTACGTCTCCGTGGGACCTTTATATACATCAATAACGTAATATAACCTAACCTAACCCAATCTAACATCTCAGCGGTAATATTTGAACACATTACTGGCTTGTTGGCCTCTACGTCTCCGTGGGATCTTTATATACATCAATAACGTAATATAACCTAACCTAACCCAATCTAACATCTCGGCGGTAATATTTGAACACATTCCTGGCTTGTTGGCCTCTACGTCTCCGTGGGAACTCTATATACATCTATAACGTCATATAACCTAACCTAACCCAACTTAACATCTCGGCGGTAATATTTGATCACATTCCTGGCTTGTTGGCCTCTGCGTTTCCGCGGGACCTTTAAATACATCCATAACGTAACATAACCTAACCTAACCCAACCTAACATCTCGGCGGTAATATTTGAACACATTCCTGGCGAGTTGGCGTCTCCGTCTCCGTGGGACCTTTATATACATCTATAACGTAATATAACCTAACCTAACCCAACCTAACATCTCGGCGGTAATATTTGAAAACATTCATGGCGAGTTGGCCTCTACGTCCCCGTGGGATCTTTATATACATCTATAACGTAATATAACCTAACCTAACCCAACCTATCATCTCGGCGCTACCGTTTGACAGCATTCCTGGCGAGTTGGCCTCTACGTCTCCGTGAGAGCTTCATATACATCAATAACGAAATATGACCTAACCTAACCCAACCTATCATCTCGGCGGTAATATTTGACAACATTCCTGGCGAGTTGGCCTCTACGTCTCCGTGGGACATTTATATACATCAATAACATAATATAACCTAACCTAACCCAACCTAACATCTCGGCGGTAATATTTGACAACATTCCTGGCGAGTTAGCCTCTACGTCTCGGTTTGACCTTTATATACATCAATAACGTAATATAACCTAACCTAACCCAACCTATCATGTCGGCGGTAATATTTGATCACATTCCTGGCTTGTTGGCCTCTACGTCTCCGCGGGACCTTTAAATACATCTATAACGTAATATAACCTAACCTAACCCAACATAACATCTCGGCGGTAATATTTGAAAATATTCATGACGAGTTGGCCTCTACGTCTCCGTGGTACATTTATATACATCAATAACGTAATATAACCTAACCTAACCCAACCTAACATCTCGGCGGTAATATTTGAAAACATTCATGCCGAGTTGGCCTCTACGTCTCCGTGGTACATTTATATACATCAATAACGTAATATAACCTAACCTAACACAACCTATCATCTTGGCGCTAATGTTTGACAACATTCCTGGCGAGTTGGCCTCTACTTCTCCGTGGGACCTTCATATACATCAGTAACGAAATATAACCTAACCTAACCCAACCTAACATCTCGGCGGTAATATTTGAAAACATTCATGGCGAGTTGGCCTCTACGTCTCCGCGGGACCTTTAAATACATCTATAACGTAATATAACCTAACCTAACCCAACCTAACATCTCGGCGGTAATATTTGAAAACATTCATGGCGAGTTGGCTTCTACGTCTCCGTGGGATCTTTATATACAACTATAACGTAATATAACCTAACCTAAACCAACCTGTCATCTCGGCGGTAATATTTGAACACATTCCTGGATTGTTGGCCTCTACGTCTCCGTGGGACATTTATATACATCCATAACGTTATATAACCGAACCTAACCCAGCCTAACATCTCGGCGTTAATATTTGACAACATACCTGGCGAGTTGGCCTCTACGTCTCCGTGGGACCTTTATATACTTCAATAACGTAATATAACCTATCCTAACCCAACCTAACATCTCGGCGGTAATATTTGACAACATTCCTGGCGATTTGGCCTCTACGTCTCGGTTTGACCTTCATATACATCAATAACGTAATATAACCTAACCTAACCCAACCTATCATGTCGGCGGTAATATTTGATCACATTCCTGGCTTGTTGGCCTCTACGTCTCCGCGGGACCTTTAAACACATCTATAACGTAATATAACATAACCTAAACCAACCTAACATCTCGGCGGTAATATTTGAAAACATTCATGGCGAGATGGCCTCTACGTCTCCGTGGGATCTTTATATACATCTATAACGTAATATAACCTAACCTAACCCAACCTAACATCTCGGCTGTAATATTTGAACACATTCCTGGCTTGTTGGCCTCTACGTCTCCGTGGGACCTTTATATACATCTATAACGTAATATAACCTAACCTAACCCAACCTAACATCTCGGCGGTAATATTTGAACACATTCCTGGCTTGTTGGCCTCTACGTCTCCGTGGGACCTTTATATACATCTATAACGTTATATAATCTAACCTAACCCGACCTAACATCTCGGCGGTAATATTTGATCACATTCCTGGCTTGTTGGCCTCTACGTCTCCGCGGGACGTTTAAATACATCTATAACGTAATATAACCTAACCTAACCCAACCTATCATCTTGGCGCTAATGTTTGACAACATTCCTGGCGAGTTGGCCTGTACGTCTCCGTGGGACATTTATATACATCAATAACATAATATAACTTAACCTAAACCAACCTAACATCTCGGCGGTAATATTTGACAACATTCCTGGCGAGTTGGCTTCTCCGTCTCCGTGGGACCTTTATATACATCAATAACGTAATATAACCTACCCTAACCCAACCTAACATCTCGGCGGTAATATTTGAACACATTCCTGTCTTGTTGGCCTATACGTCTCCGTGGGAACGTTATATACATCTATAACGTAATATAACATAACCTAAACCAACCTAACATCTCGGCGGTAATATTTGAACACATTCCTGGCTTGTTGGCCTCTACGTCTCCGTGGGAACTTTATATACATCTATAACGGAATATAACATAACCTAAACCAACCTAACATCTCGGCGCTAACGTTTGACAACATTCCTGGCGAGTTGGTCTCTACGTCTCCGTGAGAGCTTCATATACATCAATAAAGAAATATAACCTAACCTAACCCAACCTATCATCTCGGCGGTAATATTTGACAACATTCCTGGCGAGTTGGCCTCTACGTCACCGTGGGGCATTTATATACATCAATAACGTAATATAACCTAACCTAACCCAACCTAACATCTCGGCGGTAATATTTGACAACATTCCTGGCGAGTTGGCTTCTCCGTCTCCGTGGGACCTTTATATACATCAATAACGTAATATAACCTACCCTAACCCAACCTAACATCTCGGCGGTAATATTTGAACACATTCCTGGCTTGTTGGCCTCTACGTCTCCGTGGGAACTTTATATACATCTATAACGTAATATAACATAACCTAACCCAACCTAACATCTCGGCGGTAATATTTGAACACATTCCTGGCTTGTTGGCCTCTACGTCTCCGTGGGACCTTTAAATACATCTATAACGTAATATAACCTAACCTAACCCAACCTAACATCTCGGCGGTAATATTTGAAAACATTCATGGCGAGTTGGCTTCTACGTCTCCGTGGGATCTTTATATACATCTATAACGTAATATAACCTAACCTAAACCAACCTGACATCTCGGCGGTAATATTTGAACACATTCCTGGATTGTTGGCCTCTACGTCTCCGTGGGACATTTATATACATCCATAACGTTATATAACCGAACCTAACCCAGCCTAACATCTCGGCGTTAATATTTGACAACATACCTGGCGAGTTGGCCTCTACGTCTCCGTGGGACCTTTATATACATCAAGAACGTAATATAACCTATCCTAACCCAACCTAACATCTCGGCGGTAATATTTGACAACATTCCTGGCGATTTGGCCTCTACGTCTCGGTTTGACCTTCATATACATCAATAACGTAATATAACCTAACCTAACCCAACCTATCATGTCGGCGGTAATATTTGATCACATTCCTGGCTTGTTGGCCTCTACGTCTCCGCGGGACCTTTAAACACATCTATAACGTAATATAACCTAACCTAACCCAGCCTAACATCTCGGCGGTAATATTTGAAAACATTCCTGGCGAGTTGGCCTCTACGTCTCCGTGGGAACTTTATATACATCTATAACGTAATATAACCTAACCTAACCCAACCTATCATGTCGGCGGTAATATTTGATCACATTCCTGGCTTGTTGGCCTCTACGTCTCCGCGGGACCTTTAAATACATCTATAACGTAATATAACCTAACCTAACCCAACATAACATCTCGGCGGTAATATTTGAAAATATTCATGGCGAGTTGGCCTCTACGTCTCCGTGGTACATTTATATACATCAATAACGTAATATAACCTAACCTAACCCAACCTAACATCTCGGCGGTAATATTTGAAAACATTCATGCCGAGTTGGCATCTACGTCTCCGTGGTACATTTATATACATCAATAACGTAATATGACCTATCCTAACCCAAAATAACATCTCGGCGGTAATATTTGACAACATTCCTGGCGAGTTGGCTTCTCCGTCTCCGTGGGACCTTTATATACATCAATAACGTAATATAACCTACCCTAACCCAACCTAACATCTCGGCGGTAATATTTGAACACATTCCTGGCTTGTTGGCCTCTACGTCTCCGTGGGAACTTTATATACATCTATAACGGAATATAACATAACCTAAACCAACCTAACATCTCGGCGCTAACGTTTGACAACATTCCTGGCGAGTTGGTCTCTACGTCTCTGTGAGAGCTTCATATACATCAATAAAGAAATATAACCTAACCTAACCCAACCTATCATCTCGGCGGTAATATTTGACAACATTCCTGGCGAGTTGGCCTCTACGTCACCGTGGGGCATTTATATACATCAATAACGTAATATAACCTAACCTAACCCAACCTAACATCTCGGCGGTAATATTTGACAACATTCCTGGCGAGTTGGCTTCTCCGTCTCCGTGGGACCTTTATATACATCAATAACGTAATATAACCTACCCTAACCCAACCTAACATCTCGGCGGTAATATTTGAACACATTCCTGGCTTGTTGGCCTCTACGTCTCCGTGGGAACTTTATATACATCTATAACGTAATATAACATAACCTAACCCAACCTAACATCTCGGCGGTAATATTTGAACACATTCCTGGCTTGTTGGCCTCTACGTCTCCGTGGGACCTTTATATACATCTATAACGTTATATAATCTAACCTAACCCAACCTAACATCTCGGCGGTAATATTTGATCACATTCCTGGCTTGTTGGCCTCTACGTCTCCGCGGGACGTTTAAATACATCTATAACGTAATATAACCTAACCTAACCCAACCTATCATCTTGGCGCTAATGTTTGACAACATTCCTGGCGAGTTGGCCTGTACGTCTCCGTGGGACATTTATATACATCAATAACATAGTATAACCTAACCTAACCCAACCTAACATCTCGGCGGTAATATTTGACAACATTCCTGGCGAGTTGGCTTCTCCGTCTCCGTGGGACCTTTATATACATCAATAACGTAATATAACCTACCCTAACCCAACCTAACATCTCGGCGGTAATATTTGAACACATTCCTGGCTTGTTGGCCTCTACGTCTCCGTGGGAACGTTATATACATCTATAACGTAATATAACATAACCTAAACCAACCTAACATCTCGGTGGTAATATTTGAACACATTCCTGGCTTGTTGGCCTCTACGTCTCCGTGGGATCTTTATATACATCAATAACGTAATATAACCTAACCTAACCCAATCTAACATCTCGGCGGTAATATTTGACAACATTCCTGGCGAGTTGGCTTCTCCGTCTCCGTGGGACCTTTATATACATCAATAACGTAATATAACCTACCCTAACCCAACCTAACATCTCGGCGGTAATATTTGAACACATTCCTGTCTTGTTGGCCTCTACGTCTCCGTGGGAACGTTATATACATCTATAACGTAATATAACATAACCTAAACCAACCTAACATCTCGGCGGTAATATTTGAACACATTCCTGGCTTGTTGGCCTCTACGTCTCCGTGGGATCTTTATATACATCAATAACGTAATATAACCTAACCTAACCCAATCTAACATCTCGGCGGTAATATTTGAACACATTCCTGGCTTGTTGGCCTCTACGTCTCCGTGGGAACTTTATATACATCTATAACGGAATATAACATAACCTAAACCAACCTAACATCTCGGCGCTAACGTTTGACAACATTCCTGGCGAGTTGGTCTCTACGTCTCCGTGAGAGCTTCATATACATCAATAAAGAAATATAACCTAACCTAACCCAACCTATCATCTCGGCGGTAATATTTGACAACATTCCTGGCGGGTTGGCCTCTACGTCACCGTGGGGCATTTATATACATCAATAACGTAATATAACCTAACCTAACCCAACCTAACATCTCGGCGGTAATATTTGACAACATTCCTGGCGAGTTGGCTTCTCCGTCTCCGTGGGACCTTTATATACATCAATAACGTAATATAACCTACCCTAACCCAACCTAACATCTCGGCGGTAATATTTGAACACATTCCTGGCTTGTTGGCCTCTACGTCTCCGTGGGAACTTTATATACATCTATAACGTAATATAACATAACCTAACCCAACCTAACATCTCGGCGGTAATATTTGAACACATTCCTGGCTTGTTGGCCTCTACGTCTCCGTGGGACCTTTAAATACATCTATAACGTAATATAACCTAACCTAACCCAACCTAACATCTCGGCGGTAATATTTGAAAACATTCATGGCGAGTTGGCTTCTACGTCTCCGTGGGATCTTTATATACATCTATAACGTAATATAACCTAACCTAAACCAACCTGACATCTCGGCGGTAATATTTGAACACATTCCTGGATTGTTGGCCTCTACGTCTCCGTGGGACATTTATATACATCCATAACGTTATATAACCGAACCTAACCCAGCCTAACATCTCGGCGTTAATATTTGACAACATACCTGGCGAGTTGGCCTCTACGTCTCCGTGGGACCTTTATATACATCAATAACGTAATATAACCTATCCTAACCCAACCTAACATCTCGGCGGTAATATTTGACAACATTCCTGGCGATTTGACCTCTACGTCTCGGTTTGACCTTCATATACATCAATAGCGTAATATAACCTAACCTAACCCAACCTATCATGTCGGCGGTAATATTTGATCACATTCCTGGCTTGTTGGCCTCTACGTCTCCGCGGGACCTTTAAATACATCTATAACGTAATATAACCTAACCTAACCCAACATAACATCTCGGCGGTAATATTTGAAAATATTCATGGCGAGTTGGCCTCTACGTCTCCGTGGTACATTTATATACATCAATAACGTAATATAACCTAACCTAACCCAACCTAACATCTCGGCGGTAATATTTGAAAACATTCATGCCGAGTTGGCATCTACGTCTCCGTGGTACATTTATATACATCAATAACGTAATATGACCTATCCTAACCCAAAATAACATCTCGGCGGTAATATTTGACAACATTCCTGGCGAGTTGGCTTCTCCGTCTCCGTGGGACCTTTATATACATCAATAACGTAATATAACCTACCCTAACCCAACCTAACATCTCGGCGGTAATATTTGAACACATTCCTGGCTTGTTGGCCTCTACGTCTCCGTGGGAACTTTATATACATCTATAACGGAATATAACATAACCTAAACCAACCTAACATCTCGGCGCTAACGTTTGACAACATTCCTGGCGAGTTGGTCTCTACGTCTCCGTGAGAGCTTCATATACATCAATAAAGAAATATAACCTAACCTAACCCAACCTATCATCTCGGCGGTAATATTTGACAACATTCCTGGCGAGTTGGCCTCTACGTCACCGTGGGGCATTTATATACATCAATAACGTAATATAACCTAACCTAACCCAACCTAACATCTCGGCGGTAATATTTGACAACATTCCTGGCGAGTTGGTTTCTCCGTCTCCGTGGGACCTTTATATACATCAATAACGTAATATAACCTACCCTAACCCAACCTAACATCTCGGCGGTAATATTTGAACACATTCCTGGCTTGTTGGCCTCTACGTCTCCGTGGGAACTTTATATACATCTATAACGTAATATAACATAACCTAACCCAACCTAACATCTCGGCGGTAATATTTGAACACATTCCTGGCTTGTTGGCCTCTACGTCTCCGTGGGACCTTTATATACATCTATAACGTTATATAATTTAACCTAACCCAACCTAACATCTCGGCGGTAATATTTGATCACATTCCTGGCTTGTTGGCCTCTACGTCTCCGCGGGACGTTTAAATACATCTATAACGTAATATAACCTAACCTAACCCAACCTATCATCTTGGCGCTAATGTTTGACAACATTCCTGGCGAGTTGGCCTGTACGTCTCCGTGGGACATTTATATACATCAATAACATAGTATAACCTAACCTAACCCAACCTAACATCTCGGCGGTAATATTTGACAACATTCCTGGCGAGTTGGCTTCTCCGTCTCCGTGGGACCTTTATATACATCAATAACGTAATATAACCTACCCTAACCCAACCTAACATCTCGGCGGTAATATTTGAACACATTCCTGGCTTGTTGGCCTCTACGTCTCCGTGGGAACGTTATATACATCTATAACGTAATATAACATAACCTAAACCAACCTAACATCTCGGCGGTAATATTTGAACACATTCCTGGCTTGTTGGCCTCTACGTCTCCGTGGGATCTTTATATACATCAATAACGTAATATAACCTAACCTAAGCCAACCTAACATCTCGGCGGTAATATTTGACAACATTCCTGGCGAGTTGGCTTCTCCGTCTCCGTGGGACCTTTATATACATCTATAACGTAATATAACCTAACCTAAACCAACCTATCATGTCGACGCTAACATTTGATCACATTCCTGGCTTGTTGGCCTCTGCGTCTCCGCGGGACCTTTAAATACATCTATAACGTAACATAACCTAACCTAACCCAACCTAACATCTCGGCGGTAATATTTGAACACATTCCTGGCGAGTTGGCGTCTCCGTCTCCGTGGGACCTTTATATACATCAATAACGTAATATAACCTAACCTAACCCAACCTAACATCTCGGCGGTAATATTTGACAACATTCCTGGCGAGTTGGCCTCCACGTCTCGGTTTGACCTTCATATACATCAATATCGTAATATAATCTAACCTAACCCAACCTATCATGTCGGCGGTAATATTTGACAACATTCCTGGCGAGTTGGCCTCTACGTCACCGTGGGGCATTTATATACATCAATAACGTAATATAACCTAACCTAACCCAACCTAACATCTCGGCGGTAATATTTGACAACATTCCTGGCGAGTTGGTTTCTCCGTCTCCGTGGGACCTTTATATACATCAATAACGTAATATAACCTACCCTAACCCAACCTAACATCTCGGCGGTAATATTTGAACACATTCCTGGCTTGTTGGCCTCTACGTCTCCGTGGGAACTTTATATACATCTATAACGTAATATAACATAACCTAACCCAACCTAACATCTCGGCGGTAATATTTGAACACATTCCTGGCTTGTTGGCCTCTACGTCTCCGTGGGACCTTTATATACATCTATAACGTTATATAATTTAACCTAACCCAACCTAACATCTCGGCGGTAATATTTGATCACATTCCTGGCTTGTTGGCCTCTACGTCTCCGCGGGACGTTTAAATACATCTATAACGTAATATAACCTAACCTAACCCAACCTATCATCTTGGCGCTAATGTTTGACAACATTCCTGGCGAGTTGGCCTGTACGTCTCCGTGGGACATTTATATACATCAATAACATAGTATAACCTAACCTAACCCAACCTAACATCTCGGCGGTAATATTTGACAACATTCCTGGCGAGTTGGCTTCTCCGTCTCCGTGGGACCTTTATATACATCAATAACGTAATATAACCTACCCTAACCCAACCTAACATCTCGGCGGTAATATTTGAACACATTCCTGGCTTGTTGGCCTCTACGTCTCCGTGGGAACGTTATATACATCTATAACGTAATATAACATAACCTAAACCAACCTAACATCTCGGCGGTAATATTTGAACACATTCCTGGCTTGTTGGCCTCTACGTCTCCGTGGGATCTTTATATACATCAATAACGTAATATAACCTAACCTAAGCCAACCTAACATCTCGGCGGTAATATTTGACAACATTCCTGGCGAGTTGGCTTCTCCGTCTCCGTGGGACCTTTATATACATCTATAACGTAATATAACCTAACCTAAACCAACCTATCATCTCGGCGCTAACATTTGATCACATTCCTGGCTTGTTGGCCTCTGCGTCTCCGCGGGACCTTTAAATACATCTATAACGTAACATAACCTAACCTAACCCAACCTAACATCTCGGCGGTAATATTTGAACACATTCCTGGCGAGTTGGCGTCTCCGTCTCCGTGGGACCTTTATATACATCAATAACGTAATATAACCTAACCTAACCCAACCTAACATCTCGGCGGTAATATTTGACAACATTCCTGGCGAGTTGGCCTCCACGTCTCGGTTTGACCTTCATATACATCAATATCGTAATATAATCTAACCTAACCCAACCTATCATGTCGGCGGTAATATTTGACAACATTCCTGGCGAGTTGGCTTCTCCGTCTCCGTGGGACCTTTATATACATCAATAACGTAATATAACCTACCCTAACCCAACCTAACATCTCGGCGGTAATATTTGAACACATTCCTGGCTTGTTGGCCTCTACGTCTCCGTGGGAACTTTATATACATCTATAACGTAATATAACATAACCTAACCCAACCTAACATCTCGGCGGTAATATTTGAATACATTCCTGGCTTGTTGGCCTCTACGTCTCCGTGGGACCTTTATATACATCTATAACGTTATATAATCTAACCTAACCCAACCTAACATCTCGGCGGTAATATTTGATCACATTCCTGGCTTGTTGGCCTCTACGTCTCCGCGGGACGTTTAAATACATCTATAACGTAATATAACCTAACCTAACCCAACCTATCATCTTGGCGCTAATGTTTGACAACATTCCTGGCGAGTTGGCCTGTACGTCTCCGTGGGACATTTATATACATCAATAACATAATATAACCTAACCTAACCCAACCTAACATCTCGGCGGTAATATTTGACAACATTCCTGGCGAGTTGGCTTCTCCGTCTCCGTGGGACCTTTATATACATCAATAACGTAATATAACCTACCCTAACCCAACCTAACATCTCGGCGGTAATATTTGAACACATTCCTGGCTTGTTGGCCTCTACGTCTCCGTGGGAACGTTATATACATCTATAACGTAATATAACATAACCTAAACCAACCTAACATCTCGGCGGTAATATTTGAACACATTCCTGGCTTGTTGGCCTCTACGTCTCCGTGGGATCTTTATATACATCAATAACGTAATATAACCTAACCTAACCCAATCTAACATCTCGGCGGTAATATTTGAACACATTCCTGGCTTGTTGGCCTCTACGTCTCCGTGGGACCTTTATATACATCTATAACGTTATATAATCTAACCTAACCCAACCTAACATCTCGGCGGTAATATTTGATCACATTCCTGGCTTGTTGGCCTCTACGTCTCCGCGGGACGTTTAAATACATCTATAACGTAATATAACCTAACCTAACCCAACCTATCATCTTGGCGCTAATGTTTGACAACATTCCTGGCGAGTTGGCCTGTACGTCTCCGTGGGACATTTATATACATCAATAACATAATATAACCTAACCTAACCCAACCTAACATCTCGGCGGTAATATTTGACAACATTCCTGGCGAGTTGGCTTCTCCGTCTCCGTGGGACCTTTATATACATCAATAACGTAATATAACCTACCCTAACCCAACCTAACATCTCGGCGGTAATATTTGAACACATTCCTGGCTTGTTGGCCTCTACGTCTCCGTGGGAACGTTATATACATCTATAACGTAATATAACATAACCTAAACCAACCTAACATCTCGGCGGTAATATTTGAACACATTCCTGGCTTGTTGGCCTCTACGTCTCCGTGGGATCTTTATATACATCAATAACGTAATATAACCTAACCTAACCCAATCTAACATCTCGGCGGTAATATTTGAACACATTCCTGGCTTGTTGGCCTCTACGTCTCCGTGGGACCTTTATATACATCTATAACGTTATATAATCTAACCTAACCCAACCTAACATCTCGGCGGTAATATTTGATCACATTCCTGGCTTGTTGGCCTCTACGTCTCCGCGGGACGTTTAAATACACCTATAACGTAATATAACCTAACCTAACCCAACCTATCATCTTGGCGCTAATGTTTGACAACATTCCTGGCGAGTTGGCCTGTACGTCTCCGTGGGACATTTATATACATCAATAACATAATATAACCTAACCTAACCCAACCTAACATCTCGGCGGTAATATTTGACAACATTCCTGGCGAGTTGGCTTCTCCGTCTCCGTGGGACCTTTATATACATCAATAACGTAATATAACCTACCCTAACCCAACCTAACATCTCGGCGGTAATATTTGAACACATTCCTGGCTTGTTGGCCTCTACGTCTCCGTGGGAACGTTATATACATCTATAACGTAATATAACATAACCTAAACCAACCTAACATCTCGGCGGTAATATTTGAACACATTCCTGGCTTGTTGGCCTCTACGTCTCCGTGGGCTCTTTATATACATCAATAACGTAATATAACCTAACCTAACCCAATCTAACATCTCGGCGGTAATATTTGAACACATTCCTGGCTTGTTGGCCTCTACGTCTCCGTGGGAACTTTATATACATCTATAACGGAATATAACATAACCTAAACCAACCTAACATCTCGGCGCTAACGTTTGACAACATTCCTGGCGAGTTGGTCTCTACGTCTCCGTGAGAGCTTCATATACATCAATAAAGAAATATAACCTAACCTAACCCAACCTATCATCTCGGCGGTAATATTTGACAACATTCCTGGCGAGTTGGCCTCTACGTCACCGTGGGGCATTTATATACATCAATAACGTAATATAACCTAACCTAACCCAACCTAACATCTCGGCGGTAATATTTGACAACATTCCTGGCGAGTTGGCCTCTACGTCTCCGTGGGACCTTTATATACATCAATAACGTAATATAACCTAACCTAACCCAACTTAACATCTCGGCGGTAATATTTGATCACATTCCTGGCTTGTTGGCCTCTGCGTCTCCGCGGGACCTTTAAATACATCTATAACGTAACATAACCTACCCTAACCCAACCTAACATCTCGGCGGTAATATTTGAACACATTCCTGGCTTGTTGGCCTCTACGTCTCCGTGGGAACTTTATATACATCTATAACGTAATATAACATAACCTAACCCAACCTAACATCTCGGCGGTAATATTTGAACACATTCCTGGCTTGTTGGCCTCTACGTCTCCGTGGGACCTTTATATACATCTATAACGTTATATAATCTAACCTAACCCAACCTAACATCTCGGCGGTAATATTTGATCACATTCCTGGCTTGTTGGCCTCTACGTCTCCGCGGGACGTTTAAATACATCTATAACGTAATATAACCTAACCTAACCCAACCTATCATCTTGGCGCTAATGTTTGACAACATTCCTGGCGAGTTGGCCTGTACGTCTCCGTGGGACATTTATATACATCAATAACATAATATAACCTAACCTAACCCAACCTAACATCTCGGCGGTAATATTTGACAACATTCCTGGCGAGTTGGCTTCTCCGTCTCCGTGGGACCTTTATATACATCAATAACGTAATATAACCTACCCTAACCCAACCTAACATCTCGGCGGTAATATTTGAACACATTCCTGGCTTGTTGGCCTCTACGTCTCCGTGGGAACGTTATATACATCTATAACGTAATATAACATAACCTAAACCAACCTAACATCTCGGCGGTAATATTTGAACACATTCCTGGCTTGTTGGCCTCTACGTCTCCGTGGGATCTTTATATACATCAATAACGTAATATAACCTAACCTAACCCAATCTAACATCTCGGCGGTAATATTTGAACACATTCCTGGCTTGTTGGCCTCTACGTCTCCGTGGGACCTTTATATACATCTATAACGTTATATAATCTAACCTAACCCAACCTAACATCTCGGCGGTAATATTTGATCACATTCCTGGCTTGTTGGCCTCTACGTCTCCGCGGGACGTTTAAATACATCTATAACGTAATATAACCTAACCTAACCCAACCTATCATCTTGGCGCTAATGTTTGACAACATTCCTGGCGAGTTGGCCTGTACGTCTCCGTGGGACATTTATATACATCAATAACATAATATAACCTAACCTAACCCAACCTAACATCTCGGCGGTAATATTTGACAACATTCCTGGCGAGTTGGCTTCTCCGTCTCCGTGGGACCTTTATATACATCAATAACGTAATATAACCTACCCTAACCCAACCTAACATCTCGGCGGTAATATTTGAACACATTCCTGGCTTGTTGGCCTCTACGTCTCCGTGGGAACGTTATATACATCTATAACGTAATATAACATAACCTAAACCAACCTAACATCTCGGCGGTAATATTTGAACACATTCCTGGCTTGTTGGCCTCTACGTCTCCGTGGGCTCTTTATATACATCAATAACGTAATATAACCTAACCTAACCCAATCTAACATCTCGGCGGTAATATTTGAACACATTCCTGGCTTGTTGGCATCTACGTCTCCGTGGGAACTTTATATACATCTATAACGGAATATAACATAACCTAAACCAACCTAACATCTCGGCGCTAACGTTTGACAACATTCCTGGCGAGTTGGTCTCTACGTCTCCGTGAGAGCTTCATATACATCAATAAAGAAATATAACCTAACCTAACCCAACCTATCATCTCGGCGGTAATATTTGACAACATTCCTGGCGAGTTGGCCTCTACGTCACCGTGGGGCATTTATATACATCAATAACGTAATATAACCTAACCTAACCCAACCTAACATCTCGGCGGTAATATTTGACAACATTCCTGGCGAGTTGGCCTCTACGTCTCCGTGGGACCTTTATATACATCAATAACGTAATATAACCTAACCTAACCCAACTTAACATCTCGGCGGTAATATTTGATCACATTCCTGGCTTGTTGGCCTCTGCGTCTCCGCGGGACCTTTAAATACATCTATAACGTAACATAACCTACCCTAACCCAACCTAACATCTCGGCGGTAATATTTGAACACATTCCTGGCTTGTTGGCCTCTACGTCTCCGTGGGAACTTTATATACATCTATAACGTAATATAACATAACCTAACCCAACCTAACATCTCGGCGGTAATATTTGAACACATTCCTGGCTTGTTGGCCTCTACGTCTCCGTGGGACCTTTATATACATCTATAACGTTATATAATCTAACCTAACCCAACCTAACATCTCGGCGGTAATATTTGATCACATTCCTGGCTTGTTGGCCTCTACGTCTCCGCGGGACGTTTAAATACATCTATAACGTAATATAACCTAACCTAACCCAACCTATCATCTTGGCGCTAATGTTTGACAACATTCCTGGCGAGTTGGCCTGTACGTCTCCGTGGGACATTTATATACATCAATAACATAATATAACCTAACCTAACCCAACCTAACATCTCGGCGGTAATATTTGACAACATTCCTGGCGAGTTGGCTTCTCCGTCTCCGTGGGACCTTTATATACATCAATAACGTAATATAACCTACCCTAACCCAACCTAACATCTCGGCGGTAATATTTGAACACATTCCTGGCTTGTTGGCCTCTACGTCTCCGTGGGAACGTTATATACATCTATAACGTAATATAACATAACCTAAACCAACCTAACATCTCGGCGGTAATATTTGAACACATTCCTGGCTTGTTGGCCTCTACGTCTCCGTGGGATCTTTATATACATCAATAACGTAATATAACCTAACCTAACCCAATCTAACATCTCGGCGGTAATATTTGAACACATTCCTGGCTTGTTGGCCTCTACGTCTCCGTGGGACCTTTATATACATCTATAACGTTATATAATCTAACCTAACCCAACCTAACATCTCGGCGGTAATATTTGATCACATTCCTGGCTTGTTGGCCTCTACGTCTCCGCGGGACGTTTAAATACACCTATAACGTAATATAACCTAACCTAACCCAACCTATCATCTTGGCGCTAATGTTTGACAACATTCCTGGCGAGTTGGCCTGTACGTCTCCGTGGGACATTTATATACATCAATAACATAATATAACCTAACCTAACCCAACCTAACATCTCGGCGGTAATATTTGACAACATTCCTGGCGAGTTGGCTTCTCCGTCTCCGTGGGACCTTTATATACATCAATAACGTAATATAACCTACCCTAACCCAACCTAACATCTCGGCGGTAATATTTGAACACATTCCTGGCTTGTTGGCCTCTACGTCTCCGTGGGAACGTTATATACATCTATAACGTAATATAACATAACCTAAACCAACCTAACATCTCGGCGGTAATATTTGAACACATTCCTGGCTTGTTGGCCTCTACGTCTCCGTGGGTTCTTTATATACATCAATAACGTAATATAACCTAACCTAACCCAATCTAACATCTCGGCGGTAATATTTGAACACATTCCTGGCTTGTTGGCCTCTACGTCTCCGTGGGAACTTTATATACATCTATAACGGAATATAACATAACCTAAACCAACCTAACATCTCGGCGCTAACGTTTGACAACATTCCTGGCGAGTTGGTCTCTACGTCTCCGTGAGAGCTTCATATACATCAATAAAGAAATATAACCTAACCTAACCCAACCTATCATCTCGGCGGTAATATTTGACAACATTCCTGGCGAGTTGGCCTCTACGTCACCGTGGGGCATTTATATACATCAATAACGTAATATAACCTAACCTAACCCAACCTAACATCTCGGCGGTAATATTTGACAACATTCCTGGCGAGTTGGCCTCTACGTCTCCGTGGGACCTTTATATACATCAATAACGTAATATAACCTAACCTAACCCAACTTAACATCTCGGCGGTAATATTTGATCACATTCCTGGCGAGTTGGCTTCTCCGTCTCCGTGGGACCTTTATATACATCAATAACGTAATATAACCTACCCTAACCCAACCTAACATCTCGGCGGTAATATTTGAACACATTCCTGGCTTGTTGGCCTCTACGTCTCCGTGGGAACTTTATATACATCTATAACGTAATATAACATAACCTAACCCAACCTAACATCTCGGCGGTAATATTTGACAACATTCCTGGCGAGTTGGCTTCTCCGTCTCCGTGGGACCTTTATATACATCAATAACGTAATATAACCTACCCTAACCCAACCTAACATCTCGGCGGTAATATTTGAACACATTCCTGGCTTGTTGGCCTCTACGTCTCCGTGGGAACGTTATATACATCTATAACGTAATATAACATAACCTAAACCAACCTAACATCTCGGCGGTAATATTTGAACACATTCCTGGCTTGTTGGCCTCTACGTCTCCGTGGGATCTTTATATACATCAATAACGTAATATAACCTAACCTAACCCAATCTAACATCTCGGCGGTAATATTTGAACACATTCCTGGCTTGTTGGCATCTACGTCTCCGTGGGAACTTTATATACATCTATAACGGAATATAACATAACCTAAACCAACCTAACATCTCGGCGGTAATATTTGAACACATTCCTGGCTTGTTGGCCTCTACGTCTCCGTGGGCTCTTTATATACATCAATAACGTAATATAACCTAACCTAACCCAATCTAACATCTCGGCGGTAATATTTGAACACATTCCTGGCTTGTTGGCCTCTACGTCTCCGTGGGAACTTTATATACATCTATAACGGAATATAACATAACCTAAACCAACCTAACATCTCGGCGCTAACGTTTGACAACATTCCTGGCGAGTTGGTCTCTACGTCTCCGTGAGAGCTTCATATACATCAATAAAGAAATATAACCTAACCTAACCCAACCTATCATCTCGGCGGTAATATTTGACAACATTCCTGGCGAGTTGGCCTCTACGTCACCGTGGGGCATTTATATACATCAATAACGTAATATAACCTAACCTAACCCAACCTAACATCTCGGCGGTAATATTTGACAACATTCCTGGCGAGTTGGCCTCTACGTCTCCGTGGGACCTTTATATACATCAATAACGTAATATAACCTAACCTAACCCAACTTAACATCTCGGCGGTAATATTTGATCACATTCCTGGCTTGTTGGCCTCTGCGTCTCCGCGGGACCTTTAAATACATCTATAACGCAACATAACCTACCCTAACCCAACCTAACATCTCGGCGGTAATATTTGAACACATTCCTGGCTTGTTGGCCTCTACGTCTCCGTGGGAACTTTATATACATCTATAACGTAATATAACATAACCTAACCCAACCTAACATCTCGGCGGTAATATTTGAACACATTCCTGGCTTGTTGGCCTCTACGTCTCCGTGGGACCTTTATATACATCTATAACGTTATATAATCTAACCTAACCCAACCTAACATCTCGGCGGTAATATTTGATCACATTCCTGGCTTGTTGGCCTCTACGTCTCCGCGGGACGTTTAAATACATCTATAACGTAATATAACCTAACCTAACCCAACCTATCATCTTGGCGCTAATGTTTGACAACATTCCTGGCGAGTTGGCCTGTACGTCTCCGTGGGACATTTATATACATCAATAACATAATATAACCTAACCTAACCCAACCTAACATCTCGGCGGTAATATTTGACAACATTCCTGGCGAGTTGGCTTCTCCGTCTCCGTGGGACCTTTATATACATCAATAACGTAATATAACCTACCCTAACCCAACCTAACATCTCGGCGGTAATATTTGAACACATTCCTGGCTTGTTGGCCTCTACGTCTCCGTGGGAACGTTATATACATCTATAACGTAATATAACATAACCTAAACCAACCTAACATCTCGGCGGTAATATTTGAACACATTCCTGGCTTGTTGGCCTCTACGTCTCCGTGGGATCTTTATATACATCAATAACGTAATATAACCTAACCTAACCCAATCTAACATCTCGGCGGTAATATTTGAACACATTCCTGGCTTGTTGGCCTCTACGTCTCCGTGGGACCTTTATATACATCTATAACGTTATATAATCTAACCTAACCCAACCTAACATCTCGGCGGTAATATTTGATCACATTCCTGGCTTGTTGGCCTCTACGTCTCCGCGGGACGTTTAAATACACCTATAACGTAATATAACCTAACCTAACCCAACCTATCATCTTGGCGCTAATGTTTGACAACATTCCTGGCGAGTTGGCCTGTACGTCTCCGTGGGACATTTATATACATCAATAACATAATATAACCTAACCTAACCCAACCTAACATCTCGGCGGTAATATTTGACAACATTCCTGGCGAGTTGGCTTCTCCGTCTCCGTGGGACCTTTATATACATCAATAACGTAATATAACCTACCCTAACCCAACCTAACATCTCGGCGGTAATATTTGAACACATTCCTGGCTTGTTGGCCTCTACGTCTCCGTGGGAACGTTATATACATCTATAACGTAATATAACATAACCTAAACCAACCTAACATCTCGGCGGTAATATTTGAACACATTCCTGGCTTGTTGGCCTCTACGTCTCCGTGGGTTCTTTATATACATCAATAACGTAATATAACCTAACCTAACCCAATCTAACATCTCGGCGGTAATATTTGAACACATTCCTGGCTTGTTGGCCTCTACGTCTCCGTGGGAACTTTATATACATCTATAACGGAATATAACATAACCTAAACCAACCTAACATCTCGGCGCTAACGTTTGACAACATTCCTGGCGAGTTGGTCTCTACGTCTCCGTGAGAGCTTCATATACATCAATAAAGAAATATAACCTAACCTAACCCAACCTATCATCTCGGCGGTAATATTTGACAACATTCCTGGCGAGTTGGCCTCTACGTCACCGTGGGGCATTTATATACATCAATAACGTAATATAACCTAACCTAACCCAACCTAACATCTCGGCGGTAATATTTGACAACATTCCTGGCGAGTTGGCCTCTACGTCTCCGTGGGACCTTTATATACATCAATAACGTAATATAACCTAACCTAACCCAACTTAACATCTCGGCGGTAATATTTGATCACATTCCTGGCGAGTTGGCTTCTCCGTCTCCGTGGGACCTTTATATACATCAATAACGTAATATAACCTACCCTAACCCAACCTAACATCTCGGCGGTAATATTTGAACACATTCCTGGCTTGTTGGCCTCTACGTCTCCGTGGGAACTTTATATACATCTATAACGTAATATAACATAACCTAACCCAACCTAACATCTCGGCGGTAATATTTGACAACATTCCTGGCGAGTTGGCTTCTCCGTCTCCGTGGGACCTTTATATACATCAATAACGTAATATAACCTACCCTAACCCAACCTAACATCTCGGCGGTAATATTTGAACACATTCCTGGCTTGTTGGCCTCTACGTCTCCGTGGGAACGTTATATACATCTATAACGTAATATAACATAACCTAAACCAACCTAACATCTCGGCGGTAATATTTGAACACATTCCTGGCTTGTTGGCCTCTACGTCTCCGTGGGATCTTTATATACATCAATAACGTAATATAACCTAACCTAACCCAATCTAACATCTCGGCGGTAATATTTGAACACATTCCTGGCTTGTTGGCATCTACGTCTCCGTGGGAACTTTATATACATCTATAACGGAATATAACATAACCTAAACCAACCTAACATCTCGGCGCTAACGTTTGACAACATTCCTGGCGAGGTGGTCTCTACGTCTCCGTGAGAGCTTCATATACATCAATAAAGAAATATAACCTAACCTAACCCAACCTATCATCTCGGCGGTAATATTTGACAACATTCCTGGCGAGTTGGCCTCTACGTCACCGTGGGGCATTTATATACATCAATAACGTAATATAACCTAACCTAACCCAACCTAACATCTCGGCGGTAATATTTGACAACATTCCTGGCGAGTTGGCTTCTCCGTCTCCGTGGGACCTTTATATACATCAATAACGTAATATAACCTACCCTAACCCAACCTAACATCTCGGCGGTAATATTTGAACACATTCCTGGCTTGTTGGCCTCTACGTCTCCGTGGGAACGTTATATACATCTATAACGTAATATAACATAACCTAAACCAACCTAACATCTCGGCGGTAATATTTGAACACATTCCTGGCTTGTTGGCCTCTACGTCTCCGTGGGATCTTTATATACATCAATCACGTAATATGACCTAACCTAACCCAATCTAACATCTCGGCGGTAATATTTGAACACATTCCTGGCTTGTTGGCATCTACGTCTCCGTGGGAACTTTATATACATCTATAACGGAATATAACATAACCTAAACCAACCTAACATCTCGGCGCTAACGTTTGACAACATTCCTGGCGAGTTGGTCTCTACGTCTCCGTGAGAGCTTCATATACATCAATAAAGAAATATAACCTAACCTAACCCAACCTATCATCTCGGCGGTAATATTTGACAACATTCCTGGCGAGTTGGACTCTACGTCACCGTGGGGCATTTATATACATCAATAACGTAATATAACCTAACCTAACCCAACCTAACATCTCGGCGGTAATATTTGACAACATTCCTGGCGAGTTGGCTTCTCCGTCTCCGTGGGACCTTTATATACATCAATAACGTAATATAACCTACCCTAACCCAACCTAACATCTCGGCGGTAATATTTGAACACATTCCTGGCTTGTTGGCCTCTACGTCTCCGTGGGAACTTTATATACATCTATAACGTAATATAACATAACCTAACCCAACCTAACATCTCGGCGGTAATATTTGAACACATTCCTGGCTTGTTGGCCTCTACGTCTCCGTGGGACCTTTATATACATCTATAACGTTATGTAATCTAACCTAACCCAACCTAACATCTCGGCGGTAATATTTGATCACATTCCTGGCTTGTTGGCCTCTACGTCTCCGCGGGACGTTTAAATACACCTATAACGTAATATAACCTAACCTAACCCAACCTATCATCTTGGCGCTAATGTTTGACAACATTCCTGGCGAGTTGGCCTGTACGTCTCCGTGGGACATTTATATACATCAATAACATAATATAACCTAACCTAACCCAACCTAACATCTCGGCGGTAATATTTGACAACATTCCTGGCGAGTTGGCTTCTCCGTCTCCGTGGGACCTTTATATACATCAATAACGTAATATAACCTAACCTAACCCAACCTAACATCTCGGCGGTAATATTTGAACACATTCCTGGCTTGTTGGCCTCTACGTCTCCGTGGGAACGTTATATACATCTATAACGTAATATAACATAACCTAAACCAACCTAACATCTCGGCGGTAATATTTGAACACATTCCTGGCTTGTTGGCCTCTACGTCTCCGTGGGATCTTTATATACATCAATAACGTAATATAACCTAACCTAACCCAATCTAACATCTCGGCGGTAATATTTGAACACATTCCTGGCTTGTTGGCCTCTACGTCTCCGTGGGAACTTTATATACATCTATAACGGAATATAACATAACCTAAACCAACCTAACATCTCGGCGCTAACGTTTGACAACATTCCTGGCGAGTTGGTCTCTACGTCTCCGTGAGAGCTTCATATACATCAATAAAGAAATATAACCTAACCTAACCCAACCTATCATCTCGGCGGTAATATTTGACAACATTCCTGGCGAGTTGGCCTCTACGTCACCGTGGGGCATTTATATACATCAATAACGTAATATAACCTAACCTAACCCAACCTAACATCTCGGCGGTAATATTTGACAACATTCCTGGCGAGTTGGCTTCTCCGTCTCCGTGGGACCTTTATATACATCTATAACGTAATATAACCTAACCTAAACCAACCTATCATCTCGGCGCTAACGTTTGACAACATTCCTGGCGAGTTGGCTTCTCCGTCTCCGTGGGACCTTTATATACATCAATAACGTAGTATAACCTACCCTAACCCAACCTAACATCTCGGCGGTAATATTTGAACACATTCCTGGCTTGTTGGCCTCTACGTCTCCGTGGGAACGTTATATACATCTATAACGTAATATAACATAACCTAAACCAACCTAACATCTCGGCGGTAATATTTGAACACATTCCTGGCTTGTTGGCCTCTACGTCTCCGTGAGAGCTTCATATACATCAATAAAGAAATATAACCTAACCTAACCCAACCTATCATCTCGGCGGTAATATTTGAACACATTCCTGGCTTGTTGGCCTCTACGTCTCCGTGGGACCTTTATATACATCAATAACGTAGTATAACCTACCCTAACCCAACCTAACATCTCGGCGGTAATATTTGAACACATTCCTGGCTTGTTGGCCTCTACGTCTCCGTGGGAACGTTATATACATCTATAACGTAATATAACATAACCTAAACCAACCTAACATCTCGGCGGTAATATTTGAACACATTCCTGGCTTGTTGGCCTCTACGTCTCCGTGGGTTCTTTATATACATCAATAACGTAATATAACCTAACCTAACCCAATCTAACATCTCGGCGGTAATATTTGAACACATTCCTGGCTTGTTGGCCTCTACGTCTCCGTGGGAACTTTATATACATCTATAACGGAATATAACATAACCTAAACCAACCTAACATCTCGGCGCTAACGTTTGACAACATTCCTGGCGAGTTGGTCTCTACGTCTCCGTGAGAGCTTCATATACATCAATAAAGAAATATAACCTAACCTAACCCAACCTATCATCTCGGCGGTAATATTTGACAACATTCCTGGCGAGTTGGCCTCTACGTCTCCGTGAGAGCTTCATATACATCAATAAAGAAATATAACCTAACCTAACCCAACCTATCATCTCGGCGGTAATATTTGACAACATTCCTGGCGAGTTGGCCTCTACGTCACCGTGGGGCATTTATATACATCAATAACGTAATATAACCTAACCTAACCCAACCTAACATCTCGGCGGTAATATTTGACAACATTCCTGGCGAGTTGGCCTCTACGTCTCCGTGGGACCTTTATATACATCAATAACGTAATATAACCTAACCTAACCCAACTTAACATCTCGGCGGTAATATTTGATCACATTCCTGGCTTGTTGGCCTCTGCGTCTCCGCGGGACCTTTAAATACATCTATAACGTAACATAACCTAACCTAACCCAACCTAACATCTCGGCGGTAATATTTGAACACATTCCTGGCGAGTTGGCGTCTCCGTCTCCGTGGGACCTTTATATACATCAATAACGTAATATAACCTAACCTAACCCAACCTAACATCTCGGCGGTAATATTTGACAACATTCCTGGCGAGTTGGCCTCCACGTCTCGGTTTGACCTTCATATACATCAATATCGTAATATAATCTAACCTAACCCAACCTATCATGTCGGCGGTAATTTTTGAAAACATTCCTGGCGAGTTGGCCTCTACGTCTCCGTGGGACCTTTATATACATATATAACGGAATATAACCTAACCTAACCCAACCTATCATCTCGGCGCTAAAATTTGACAACATACCTGGCGAGTTGGCCTCTACGTCTCCGTGGGACCTTTATATACATCTATAACGTAATATAACCTACCCTAACCCAACCTAACATCTCGGCGGTAATATTTGAACACATTCCTCGCTTGTTGGCCTCTACGTCTCCGTGGGAACGTTATATACATCTATAACGTAATATGACCTACCCTAACCCAACCTAACATCTCGGCGGTAATATTTGAACACATTCCTGGCTTGTTGGCCTCTACGTCTCCGTGGGAACTTTATATACATTTATAACGTAATATAACCTAACCTAACCCAACCTAACATCTCGGCGGTAATATTTGACAACATTCCTGGCGAGTTGGCCTCCACGTCTCGGTTTGACCTTCATATACATCAATATCGTAATATAATCTAACCTAACCCAACCTATCATGTCGGCGGTAATATTTGACAACATTCCTGGCGAGTTGGCTTCTCCGTCTCCGTGGGACCTTTATATACATCAATAACGTAATATAACCTACCCTAACCCAACCTAACATCTCGGCGGTAATATTTGAACACATTCCTGGCTTGTTGGCCTCTACGTCTCCGTGGGAACTTTATATACATCTATAACGTAATATAACATAACCTAACCCAACCTAACATCTCGGCGGTAATATTTGAACACATTCCTGGCTTGTTGGCCTCTACGTCTCCGTGGGACCTTTATATACATCTATAACGTTATATAATCTAACCTAACCCAACCTAACATCTCGGCGGTAATATTTGATCACATTCCTGGCTTGTTGGCCTCTACGTCTCCGCGGGACGTTTAAATACATCTATAACGTAATATAACCTAACCTAACCCAACCTATCATCTTGGCGCTAATGTTTGACAACATTCCTGGCGAGTTGGCCTGTACGTCTCCGTGGGACATTTATATACATCAATAACATAATATAACCTAACCTAACCCAACCTAACATCTCGGCGGTAATATTTGACAACATTCCTGGCGAGTTGGCTTCTCCGTCTCCGTGAGACCTTTATATACATCAATAACGTAATATAACCTACCCTAACCCAACCTAACATCTCGGCGGTAATATTTGAACACATTCCTTGCTTGTTGGCCTCTACGTCTCCGTGGGAACGTTATATACATCTATAACGTAATATAACATAACCTAAACCAACCTAACATCTCGGCGGTAATATTTGAACACATTCCTGGCTTGTTGGCCTCTACGTCTCCGTGGGATCTTTATATACATCAATAACGTAATATAACCTAACCTAACCCAATCTAACATCTCGGCGGTAATATTTGAACACATTCCTGGCTTGTTGGCCTCTACGTCTCCGTGGGAACTTTATATACATCTATAACGGAATATAACATAACCTAAACCAACCTAACATCTCGGCGCTAACGTTTGACAACATTCCTGGCGAGTTGGTCTCTACGTCTCCGTGAGAGCTTCATATACATCAATAAAGAAATATAACCTAACCTAACCCAACCTATCATCTCGGCGGTAATATTTGACAACATTCCTGGCGAGTTGGCCTCTACGTCACCGTGGGGCATTTATATACATCAATAACGTAATATAACCTAACCTAACCCAACCTAACATCTCGGCGGTAATATTTGACAACATTCCTGGCGAGTTGGCTTCTCCGTCTCCGTGGGACCTTTATATACATCAATAACGTAAAATAACCTACTCTAACCCAACCTAACATCTCGGCGGTAATATTTGAACACATTCCTGGCTTGTTGGCCTCTACGTCTCCGTGGGAACGTTATATACATCTATAACGTAATATAACATAACCTAAACCTACCTAACATCTCGGCGGTAATATTTGAACACATTCCTGGCTTGTTGGCCTCTACGTCTCCGTGGGATCTTTATATACATCAATAACGTAATATAACCTAACCTAACCCAATCTAACATCTCGGCGGTAATATTTGAACACATTCCTGGCTTGTTGGCCTCTACGTCTCCGTGGGAACTTTATATACATCTATAACGGAATATAACATAACCTAAACCAACCTAACATCTCGGCGCTAACGTTTGACAACATTCCTGGCGAGTTGGTCTCTACGTCTCCGTGAGAGCTTCATATACATCAATAAAGAAATATAACCTAACCTAACCCAACCTATCATCTCGGCGGTAATATTTGACAACATTCCTGGCGAGTTGGCCTCTACGTCACCGTGGGGCATTTATATACATCAATAACGTAATATAACCTAACCTAACCCAACCTAACATCTCGGCGGTAATATTTGACAACATTCCTGGCGAGTTGGCTTCTCCGTCTCCGTGGGACCTTTATATACATCAATAACGTAATATAACCTACCCTAACCCAACCTAACATCTCGGCGGTAATATTTGAACACATTCCTGGCTTGTTGGCCTCTACGTCTCCGTGGGAACTTTATATACATCTACAACGTAATATAACATAACCTAACCCAACCTAACATCTCGGCGGTAATATTTGAACACATTCCTGGCTTGTTGGCTTCTACGTCTCCGTGGGACCTTTATATACATCTATAACGTTATATAATCTAACCTAACCCAACCTAACATCTCGGCGGTAATATTTGACAACATTCCTGGCGAGTTGGCCTCTACGTCTCGGTTTGACCTTCATATACATCAATAACGTAATATAACCTAACCTAACCCAACCTATCATGTCGGCGGTAATATTTGACAACATTACTGGCGAGTTGGCCTCTGCGTCTCCGCGGGACCTTTAAATACATCTATAACGTATTATAACCTAACCTAACCCAGCCTAACATCTCGGCGGTAATATTTGAAAACATACGTGGCGAGTTGGGCTCTACGTCTCCGTGGGACCTTTATATACATCAATAACGTAATATAACCTAACCTAACCCAACTTAACATCTCGGCGGTAATATTTGATCACATTCCTGGCTTGTTGGCCTCTGCGTCTCCGCGGGACCTTTAAATACATCTATAACGTAACATAACCTAACCTAACCCAACCTAACATCTCGGCGGTAATATTTGAACACATTTCTGGCGAGTTGGCGTCTCCGTCTCCGTGGGACCTTTATATACATCAATAACGTAATATAACCTAACCTAACCCAACCTATCATCTTGGCGCTAATGTTTGACAACATTCCTGGCGAGTTGGCCTGTACGTCTCCGTGGGACATTTATATACATCAATAACATAATATAACCTAACCTAACCCAACCTAACATCTCGGCGGTAATATTTGACAACATTCCTGGCGAGTTGGCTTCTCCGTCTCCGTGGGACCTTTATATACATCAATAACGTAGTATAACCTACCCTAAGCCAACCTAACATCTCGGCGGTAATATTTGAACACATTCCTGGCTTGTTGGCCTCTACGTCTCCGTGGGAACGTTATATACATCTATAACGTAATATAACATAACCTAAACCAACCTAACATCTCGGCGGTAATATTTGAACACATTCCTGGCTTGTTGGCCTCTACGTCTCCGTGGGATCTTTATATACATCAATAACGTAATATAACCTAACCTAACCCAATCTAACATCTCGGCGGTAATATTTGAACACTTTCCTGGCTTGTTGGCCTCTACGTCTCCGTGGGAACTTTATATACATCTATAACGGAATATAACATAACCTAAACCAACCTAACATCTCGGCGCTAACGTTTGACAACATTCCTGGCGAGTTGGTCTCTACGTCTCCGTGAGAGCTTCATATACATCAATAAAGAAATATAACCTAACCTAACCCAACCTATCATCTCGGCGGTAATATTTGACAACATTCCTGGCGAGTTGGCCTCTACGTCACCGTGGGGCATTTATATACATCAATAACGTAATATAACCTAACCTAACCCAACCTAACATCTCGGCGGTAATATTTGACAACATTCCTGGCGAGTTGGCTTCTCCGTCTCCGTGGGACCTTTATATACATCAATAACGTAATATAACCTACCCTAACCCAACCTAACATCTCGGCGGTAATATTTGAACACATTCCTGGCTTGTTGGCCTCTACGTCTCCGTGGGAACTTTATATACATCTATAACGTAATATAACATAACCTAACCCAACCTAACTTCTCGGCGGTAATATTTGACAACATTCCTGGCGAGTTGGCTTCTCCGTCTCCGTGGGACCTTTATATACATCAATAACGTAATATAACCTACTCTAACCCAACCTAACATCTCGGCGGTAATATTTGAACACATTCCTGGCTTGTTGGCCTCTACGTCTCCGTGGGAACGTTATATACATCTATAACGTAATATAACATAACCTAAACCAACCTAACATCTCGGCGGTAATATTTGAACACATTCCTGGCTTGTTGGCCTCTACGTCTCCGTGAGATCTTTATATACATCAATAACGTAATATGACCTAACCTAACCCAATCTAACATCTCGGCGGTAATATTTGAACACATTCCTGGCTTGTTGGCCTCTACGTCTCCGTGGGAACTTTATATACATCTATAACGGAATATAACATAACCTAAACCAACCTAACATCTCGGCGCTAACGTTTGACAACATTCCTGGCGAGTTGGTCTCTACGTCTCCGTGAGAGCTTCATATACATCAATAAAGAAATATAACCTAACCTAACCCAACCTATCATCTCGGCGGTAATATTTGACAACATTCCTGGCGAGTTGGCCTCTACGTCACCGTGGGGCATTTATATACATCAATAACGTAATATAACCTAACCTAACCCAACCTAACATCTCGGCCGTAATATTTGACAACATTCCTGGCGAGTTGGCTTCTGCGTCTCCGTGGGACCTTTATATACATCAATAACGTAATATAACCTACCCTAACCCAACCTAACATCTCGGCGGTAATATTTGAACACATTCCTGGTTTGTTGGCCTCTACGTCTCCGTGGGAACTTTATATACATCTATAACGTAATATAACATAACCTAACCCAACCTAACATCTCGGCGGTAATATTTGAACACATTCCTGGCTTGTTGGCCTCTACGTCTCCGTGGGACCTTTATATACATCTATAACGTTATATAATCTAACCTAACCCAACCTAACATCTCGGCGGTAATATTTGATCACATTCCTGGCTTGTTGGCCTCTACGTCTCCGCGGGACGTTTAAATACATCTATAACGTAATATAACCTAACCTAAACCAACCTATCATCTTGGCGCTAATGTTTGACAACATTCCTGGCGAGTTGGCCTGTACGTCTCCGTGGGACATTTATTAACATCAATAACATAATATAACCTAACCTAACCCAACCTAACATCTCGGCGGTAATATTTGACAACATTCCTGGCGAGTTGGCTTCTCCGTCTCCGTGGGACCTTTATATACATCAATAACGTAATATAACCAACCCTAACCCCACCTAACATCTCGGCGGTAATATTTGAACACATTCCTGGCTTGTTGGCCTCTACGTCTCCGTGGGAACGTTATATACATCTATAACGTAATATAACATAACCTAAACCAACCTAACATCTCGGCGGTAATATTTGAACACATTCCTGGCTTGTTGGCCTCTACGTCTCCGTGGGATCTTTATATACATCAATAACGTAATATAACCTAACCTAACCCAATCTAACATCTCGGCGGTAATATTTGAACACATTCCTGGCTTGTTGGCCTCTACGTCTCCGTGGGAACTTTATATACATCTATAACGGAATATAACATAACCTAAACCAACCTAACATCTCGGCGCTAACGTTTGACAACATTCCTGGCGAGTTGGTCTCTACGTCTCCGTGAGAGCTTCATATACATCAATAAAGAAATATAACCTAACCTAACCCAACCTATCATCTCGGCGGTAATATTTGACAACATTCCTGGCGAGTTGGCCTCTACGTCACCGTGGGGCATTTATATACATCAATAACGTAATATAACCTAACCTAACCCAACCTAACATCTCGGCGGTAATATTTGACAACATTCCTGGCTTGTTGGCCTCTACGTCTCCGTGGGTTCTTTATATACATCAATAACGTAATATAACCTAACCTAACCCAATCTAACATCTCGGCGGTAATATTTGAACACATTCCTGGCTTGTTGGCCTCTACGTCCCCGTGGGATATATATATACATCAATAACGTAATATAACCTAACCTAACCCAACCTAACATCTCGGCGGTAATATTTGAACACATTCCTGGCGAGTTGGCCTCTACGTCTCGGTTTGACCTTCATATACATCAATATCGTAATATAATCTAACCTAACCCAACCTATCATGTCGGCGGTAATATTTGACAACATTCCTGGCGAGTTGGCTTCTCCGTCTCCGTGGGACCTTTATATACATCAATAACGTAATATAACCTACCCTAACCCAACCTAACATCTCGGCGGTAATATTTGAACACATTCCTGGCTTGTTGGCCTCTACGTCTCCGTGGGAACTTTATATACATCTATAACGTAATATAACATAACCTAACCCAACCTAACATCTCGGCGGTAATGTTTGAACACATTCCTGGCTTGTTGGCCTCTACGTCTCCGTGGGACCTTTATATACATCTATAACGTTATATAATCTAACCTAACCCAACCTAACATCTCGGCGGTAATATTTGATCACATTCCTGGCTTGTTGGCCTCTACGTCTCCGCGGGACGTTTAAATACATCTATAACGTAATATAACCTAACCTAACCCAACCTATCATCTTGGCGCTAATGTTTGACAACATTCCTGGCGAGTTGGCCTGTACGTCTCCGTGGGACATTTATATACATCAATAACATAATATAACCTAACCTAACCCAACCTAACATCTCGGCGGTAATATTTGACAACATTCCTGGCGAGTTGGCTTCTCCGTCTCCGTGGGACCTTTATATACATCAATAACGTAATATAACCTAACCTAACCCAACTTAACATCTCGGCGGTAATATTTGATCACATTCCTGGCTTGTTGGCCTCTGCGTCTCCGCGGGACCTTTAAATACATCTATAACGTAACATAACCTAACCTAACCCAACCTAACATCTCGGCGGTAATATTTGAACACATTTCTGGCGAGTTGGCGTCTCCGTCTCCGTGGGACCTTTATATACATCAATAACGTAATATAACCTAACCTAACCCAACCTATCATCTTGGCGCTAATGTTTGACAACATTCCTGGCGAGTTGGCCTGTACGTCTCCGTGGGACATTTATATACATCAATAACATAATATAACCTAACCTAACCCAACCTAACATCTCGGCGGTAATATTTGACAACATTCCTGGCGAGTTGGCTTCTCCGTCTCCGTGGGACGTTTACATACATCAATAACGTAGTATAACCTACCCTAACCCAACCTAACATCTCGGCGGTAATATTTGAACACATTCCTGGCTTGTTGGCCTCTACGTCTCCGTGGGAACGTTATATACATCTATAACGTAATATAACATAACCTAAGCCAACCTAACATCTCGGCGGTAATATTTGAACAGATTCCTGGCTTGTTGGCCTCTACGTCTCCGTGGGTTCTTTATATACATCAATAACGTAATATAACCTAACCTAACCCAATCTAACATCTCGGCGGTAATATTTGAACACATTCCTGGCTTGTTGGCCTCTACGTCTCCGTGGGAACTTTATATACATCTATAACGGAATATAACATAACCTAAACCAACCTAACATCTCGGCGCTAACGTTTGACAACATTCCTGGCGAGTTGGTCTCTACGTCTCCGTGAGAGCTTCATATACATCAATAAAGAAATATAACCTAACCTAACCCAACCTATCATCTCGGCGGTAATATTTGACAACATTCCTGGCGAGTTGGCCTCTACGTCTCCGTGAGAGCTTCATATACATCAATAAAGAAATATAACCTAACCTAACCCAACCTATCATCTCGGCGGTAATATTTGACAACATTCCTGGCTTGTTGGCCTCTACGTCTCCGTGGGTTCTTTATATACATCAATAACGTAATATAACCTAACCTAACCCAATCTAACATCTCGGCGGTAATATTTGAACACATTCCTGGCTTGTTGGCCTCTACGTCCCCGTGGGATATATATATACATCAATAACGTAATATAACCTAACCTAACCCAACCTAACATCTCGGCGGTAATATTTGAACACATTCCTGGCGAGTTGGCCTCTACGTCTCGGTTTGACCTTCATATACATCAATATCGTAATATAATCTAACCTAACCCAACCTATCATGTCGGCGGTAATATTTGACAACATTCCTGGCGAGTTGGCTTCTCCGTCTCCGTGGGACCTTTATATACATCAATAACGTAATATAACCTACCCTAACCCAACCTAACATCTCGGCGGTAATATTTGAACACATTCCTGGCTTGTTGGCCTCTACGTCTCCGTGGGAACTTTATATACATCTATAACGTAATATAACATAACCTAACCCAACCTAACATCTCGGCGGTAATGTTTGAACACATTCCTGGCTTGTTGGCCTCTACGTCTCCGTGGGACCTTTATATACATCTATAACGTTATATAATCTAACCTAACCCAACCTAACATCTCGGCGGTAATATTTGATCACATTCCTGGCTTGTTGGCCTCTACGTCTCCGCGGGACGTTTAAATACATCTATAACGTAATATAACCTAACCTAACCCAACCTATCATCTTGGCGCTAATGTTTGACAACATTCCTGGCGAGTTGGCCTGTACGTCTCCGTGGGACATTTATATACATCAATAACATAATATAACCTAACCTAACCCAACCTAACATCTCGGCGGTAATATTTGACAACATTCCTGGCGAGTTGGCTTCTCCGTCTCCGTGGGACCTTTATATACATCAATAACGTAATATAACCTAACCTAACCCAACTTAACATCTCGGCGGTAATATTTGATCACATTCCTGGCTTGTTGGCCTCTGCGTCTCCGCGGGACCTTTAAATACATCTATAACGTAACATAACCTAACCTAACCCAACCTAACATCTCGGCGGTAATATTTGAACACATTTCTGGCGAGTTGGCGTCTCCGTCTCCGTGGGACCTTTATATACATCAATAACGTAATATAACCTAACCTAACCCAACCTATCATCTTGGCGCTAATGTTTGACAACATTCCTGGCGAGTTGGCCTGTACGTCTCCGTGGGACATTTATATACATCAATAACATAATATAACCTAACCTAACCCAACCTAACATCTCGGCGGTAATATTTGACAACATTCCTGGCGAGTTGGCTTCTCCGTCTCCGTGGGACGTTTACATACATCAATAACGTAGTATAACCTACCCTAACCCAACCTAACATCTCGGCGGTAATATTTGAACACATTCCTGGCTTGTTGGCCTCTACGTCTCCGTGGGAACGTTATATACATCTATAACGTAATATAACATAACCTAAGCCAACCTAACATCTCGGCGGTAATATTTGAACAGATTCCTGGCTTGTTGGCCTCTACGTCTCCGTGGGTTCTTTATATACATCAATAACGTAATATAACCTAACCTAACCCAATCTAACATCTCGGCGGTAATATTTGAACACATTCCTGGCTTGTTGGCCTCTACGTCTCCGTGGGAACTTTATATACATCTATAACGGAATATAACATAACCTAAACCAACCTAACATCTCGGCGCTAACGTTTGACAACATTCCTGGCGAGTTGGTCTCTACGTCTCCGTGAGAGCTTCATATACATCAATAAAGAAATATAACCTAACCTAACCCAACCTATCATCTCGGCGGTAATATTTGACAACATTCCTGGCGAGTTGGCCTCTACGTCTCCGTGAGAGCTTCATATACATCAATAAAGAAATATAACCTAACCTAACCCAACCTATCATCTCGGCGGTAATATTTGACAACATTCCTGGCGAGTTGGCCTCTACGTCACCGTGGGGCATTTATATACATCAATAACGTAATATAACCTAACCTAACCCAACCTAACATCTCGGCGGTAATATTTGACAACATTCCTGGCGAGTTGGCCTCTACGTCTCCGTGGGACCTTTATATACATCAATAACGTAATATAACCTAACCTAACCCAACTTAACATCTCGGCGGTAATATTTGATCACATTCCTGGCTTGTTGGCCTCTGCGTCTCCGCGGGACCTTTAAATACATCTATAACGTAACATAACCTAACCTAACCCAACCTAACATCTCGGCGGTAATATTTGAACACATTCCTGGCGAGTTGGCGTCTCCGTCTCCGTGGGACCTTTATATACATCAATAACGTAATATAACCTAACCTAACCCAACCTAACATCTCGGCGGTAATATTTGACAACATTCCTGGCGAGTTGGCCTCCACGTCTCGGTTTGACCTTCATATACATCAATATCGTAATATAATCTAACCTAACCCAACCTATCATGTCGGCGGTAATTTTTGAAAACATTCCTGGCGAGTTGGCCTCTACGTCTCCGTGGGACCTTTATATACATATATAACGTAATATAACCTAACCTAACCCAACCTGTCATCTCGGCGCTAAAATTTGACAACATACCTGGCGAGTTGGCCTCTACGTCTCCGTGGGACCTTTATATACATCTATAACGTAATATAACCTACCCTAACCCAACCTAACATCTCGGCGGTAATATTTGAACACATTCCTTGCTTGTTGGCCTCTACGTCTCCGTGGGAACGTTATATACATCTATAACGTAATATAACATAACCTAAACCAACCTAACATCTCGGCGGTAATATTTGAACACATTCCTGGCTTGTTGGCCTCTACGTCTCCGTGGGATCTTTATATACATCAATAACGTAATATAACCTAACCTAACCCAATCTAACATCTCGGCGGTAATATTTGAACACATTCCTGGCTTGTTGGCCTCTACGTCTCCGTGGGAACTTTATATACATCTATAACGGAATATAACATAACCTAAACCAACCTAACATCTCGGCGCTAACGTTTGACAACATTCCTGGCGAGTTGGTCTCTACGTCTCCGTGAGAGCTTCATATACATCAATAAAGAAATATAACCTAACCTAACCCAACCTATCATCTCGGCGGTAATATTTGACAACATTCCTGGCGAGTTGGCCTCTACGTCACCGTGGGGCATTTATATACATCAATAACGTAATATAACCTAACTCAACCCAACCTAACATCTCGGCGGTAATATTTGGCAACATTCCTGGCGAGTTGGCTTCTCCGTCTCCGTGGGACCTTTATATACATCAATAACGTAATATAACCTACCCTAACCCAACCTAACATCTCGGCGGTAATATTTGAACACATTCCTGGCTTGTTGGCCTCTACGTCTCCGTGGGAACTTTATATACATCTATAACGGAATATAACATAACCTAAACCAACCTAACATCTCGGCGCTAACGTTTGACAACATTCCTGGCGAGTTGGTCTCTACGTCTCCGTGAGAGCTTCATATACATCAATAAAGAAATATAACCTAACCTAACCCAACCTATCATCTCGGCGGTAATATTTGACAACATTCCTGGCGAGTTGGCCTGTACGTCTCCGTGGGACATTTATATACATCAATAACATAATATAACCTAACCTAACCCAACCTAACATCTCGGCGGTAATATTTGACAACATTCCTGGCGAGTTGGCTTCTCCGTCTCCGTGGGACCTTTATATACATCAATAACGTAATATAACCTAACCTAACCCAACTTAACATCTCGGCGGTAATATTTGATCACATTCCTGGCTTGTTGGCCTCTGCGTCTCCGCGGGACCTTTAAATACATCTATAACGTAACATAACCTAACCTAACCCAACCTAACATCTCGGCGGTAATATTTGAACACATTTCTGGCGAGTTGGCGTCTCCGTCTCCGTGGGACCTTTATATACATCAATAACGTAATATAACCTAACCTAACCCAACCTATCATCTTGGCGCTAATGTTTGACAACATTCCTGGCGAGTTGGCCTGTACGTCTCCGTGGGACATTTATATACATCAATAACATAATATAACCTAACCTAACCCAACCTAACATCTCGGCGGTAATATTTGACAACATTCCTGGCGAGTTGGCTTCTCCGTCTCCGTGGGACCTTTATATACATCAATAACGTAGTATAACCTACCCTAACCCAACCTAACATCTCGGCGGTAATATTTGAACACATTCCTGGCTTGTTGGCCTCTACGTCTCCGTGGGTTCTTTATATACATCAATAACGTAATATAACCTAACCTAACCCAATCTAACATCTCGGCGGTAATATTTCAACACATTCCTGGCTTGTTGGCCTCTACGTCTCCGTGGGAACTTTATATACATCTATAACGGAATATAACATAACCTAAACCAACCTAACATCTCGGCGCTAACGTTTGACAACATTCCTGGCGAGTTGGTCTCTACGTCTCCGTGAGAGCTTCATATACATCAATAAAGAAATATAACCTAACCTAACCCAACCTATCATCTCGGCGGTAATATTTGACAACATTCCTGGCGAGTTGGCCTCTACGTCTCCGTGAGAGCTTCATATACATCAATAAAGAAATATAACCTAACCTAACCCAACCTATCATCTCGGCGGTAATATTTGACAACATTCCTGGCGAGTTGGCCTCTACGTCACCGTGGGGCATTTATATACATCAATAACGTAATATAACCTAACCTAACCCAACCTAACATCTCGGCGGTAATATTTGACAACATTCCTGGCGAGTTGGCCTCTACGTCTCCGTGGGACCTTTATATACATCAATAACGTAATATAACCTAACCTAACCCAACTTAACATCTCGGCGGTAATATTTGATCACATTCCTGGCTTGTTGGCCTCTGCGTCTCCGCGGGACCTTTAAATACATCTATAACGTAACATAACCTAACCTAACCCAACCTAACATCTCGGCGGTAATATTTGAACACATTCCTGGCGAGTTGGCGTCTCCGTCTCCGTGGGACCTTTATATACATCAATAACGTAATATAACCTAACCTAACCCAACCTAACATCTCGGCGGTAATATTTGACAACATTCCTGGCGAGTTGGCCTCCATGTCTCGGTTTGACCTTCATATACATCAATATCGTAATATAATCTAACCTAACCCAACCTATCATGTCGGCGGTAATTTTTGAAAACATTCCTGGCGAGTTGGCCTCTACGTCTCCGTGGGACCTTTATATACATATATAACGTAATATAACCTAACCTAACCCAACCTATCATCTCGGCGCCAAAATTTGACAACATACCTGGCGAGTTGGCCTCTACGTCTCCGCGGGACGTTTAAATACATCTATAACGTAATATAACCTAACCTAAACCAACCTATCATCTTGGCGCTAATGTTTGACAACATTCCTGGCGAGTTGGCCTGTACGTCTCCGTGGGACATTTATATACATCAATAACATAATATAACCTAACCTAACCCAACCTAACATCTCGGCGGTAATATTTGACAACATTCCTGGCGAGTTGGCTTCTCCGTCTCCGTGGGACCTTTATATACATCAATAACGTAATATAACCTACCCTAACCCAACCTAACATCTCGGCGGTAATATTTGAACACATTCCTGGCTTGTTGGCCTCTACGTCTCCGTGGGAACGTTATATACATCTATAACGTAATATAACATAACCTAAACCAACCTAACATCTCGGCGGTAATATTTGAACACATTCCTGGCTTGTTGGCCTCTACGTCTCCGTGGGAACGTTATATACATCTATAACGTAATATAACATAACCTAAACCAACCTAACATCTCGGCGGTAATATTTGAACACATTCCTGGCTTGTTGGCCTCTACGTCTCCGTGGGATCTTTATATACATCAATAACGTAATATAACCTAACCTAACCCAATCTAACATCTCGGCGGTAATATTTGAACACATTCCTGGCTTGTTGGCCTCTACGTCTCCGTGGGAACTTTATATACATCTATAACGGAATATAACATAACCTAAACCAACCTAACATCTCGGCGCTAACGTTTGACAACATTCCTGGCGAGTTGGTCTCTACGTCTCCGTGAGAGCTTCATATACATCAATTTAGAAATATAACCTAACCTAACCCAACCTATCATCTCGGCGGTAATATTTGACAACATTCCTGGCGAGTTGGCCTCTACGTCACCGTGGGGCATTTATATACATCAATAACGTAATATAACCTAACCTAACCCAACCTAACATCTCGGCGGTAATATTTGACAACATTCCTGGCTTGTTGGCCTCTACGTCTCCGTGGGTTCTTTATATACATCAATAACGTAATATAACCTAACCTAACCCAATCTAACATCTCGGCGGTAATATTTGAACACATTCCTGGCTTGTTGGCCTCTACGTCCCCGTGGGATATATATATACATCAATAACGTAATATAACCTAACCTAACCCAACCTAACATCTCGGCGGTAATATTTGAACACATTCCTGGCGAGTTGGCCTCTACGTCTCGGTTTGACCTTCATATACATCAATATCGTAATATAATCTAACCTAACCCAACCTACCATGTCGGCGGTAATATTTGACAACATTCCTGGCGAGTTGGCTTCTCCGTCTCCGTGGGACCTTTATATACATCAATAACGTAATATAACCTACCCTAACCCAACCTAACATCTCGGCGGTAATATTTGAACACATTCCTGGCTTGTTGGCCTCTACGTCTCCGTGGGAACTTTATATACATCTATAACGTAATATAACATAACCTAACCCAACCTAACATCTCGGCGGTAATGTTTGAACACATTCCTGGCTTGTTGGCCTCTACGTCTCCGTGGGACCTTTATATACATCTATAACGTTATATAATCTAACCTAACCCAACCTAACATCTCGGCGGTAATATTTGAACACATTCCTGGCTTGTTGGCCTCTACGTCTCCGTGGGAACTTTATATACATTTATAACGTAATGTAACCTAACCTAACCCAACCTAACATCTCGGCGGTAATATTTGACAACATTCCTGGCGAGTTGGCCTCCACGTCTCGGTTTGACCTTCATATACATCAATATCGTAATATAATCTAACCTAACCCAACCTATCATGTCGGCGGTAATATTTGACAACATTCCTGGCGAGTTGGCTTCTCCGTCTCCGTGGGACCTTTATATACATCAATAACGTAATATAACCTACCCTAACCCAACCTAACATCTCGGCGGTAATATTTGAACACATTCCTGGCTTGTTGGCCTCTACGTCTCCGTGGGAACTTTATATACATCTATAACGTAATATAACATAACCTAAACCAACCTAACATCTCGGCGCTAACGTTTGACAACATTCCTGGCGAGTTGGTCTCTACGTCTCCGTGAGAGCTTCATATACATCAATAAAGAAATATAACCTAACCTAACCCAACCTATCATCTCGGCGGTAATATTTGACAACATTCCTGGCGAGTTGGCCTCTACGTCACCGTGGGGCATTTATATACATCAATAACGTAATATAACCTAACCTAACCCAACCTAACATCTCGGCGGTAATATTTGACAACATTCCTGGCGACTTGGCTTCTCCGTCTCCGTGGGACCTTTATATACATCAATAACATAATATAACCTAACCTAACCCAACCTAACATCTCGGCGGTAATATTTGACAACATTCCTGGCGAGTTGGCTTCTCCGTCTCCGTGAGACCTTTATATACATCAATAACGTAATATAACCTACCCTAACCCAACCTAACATCTCGGCGGTAATATTTGAACACATTCCTTGCTTGTTGGCCTCTACGTCTCCGTGGGAACGTTATATACATCTATAACGTAATATAACATAACCTAAACCAACCTAACATCTCGGCGGTAATATTTGAACACATTCCTGGCTTGTTGGCCTCTACGTCTCCGTGGGATCTTTATATACATCAATAACGTAATATAACCTAACCTAACCCAATCTAACATCTCGGCGGTAATATTTGAACACATTCCTGGCTTGTTGGCCTCTCCGTCTCCGTGGGAACTTTATATACATCTATAACGGAATATAACATAACCTAAACCAACCTAACATCTCGGCGCTAACGTTTGACAACATTCCTGGCGAGTTGGTCTCTACGTCTCCGTGAGAGCTTCATATACATCAATAAAGAAATATAACCTAACCTAACCCAACCTATCATCTCGGCGGTAATATTTGACAACATTCCTGGCGAGTTGGCCTCTACGTCACCGTGGGGCATTTATATACATCAATAACGTAATATAACCTAACCTAACCCAACCTAACATCTCGGCGGTAATATTTGACAACATTCCTGGCGAGTTGGCTTCTCCGTCTCCGTGGGACCTTTATATACATCAATAACGTAATATAACCTACCCTAACCCAACCTAACATCTCGGCGGTATTATTTGAACACATTCCTGGCTTGTTGGCCTCTACGTCTCCGTGGGAACTTTATAGACATCTATAACGGAATATAACATAACCTAAACCAACCTAACATCTCGGCGCTAACGTTTGACAACATTCCTGGCGAGTTGGTCTCTACGTCTCCGTGAGAGCTTCATATACATCAATAAAGAAATATAACCTAACCTAACCCAACCTATCATCTCGGCGGTAATATTTGACAACATTCCTGGCGAGTTGGCCTCTACGTCACCGTGGGGCATTTATATACATCAATAACGTAATATAACCTAACCTAACCCAACCTAACATCTCGGCGGTAATATTTGACAACATTCCTGGCGAGTTGGCTTCTCCGTCTCCGTGGGACCTTTATATACATCAATAACGTAATATAACCTACCCTAACCCAACCTAACATCTCGGCGGTAATATTTGAACACATTCCTGGCTTGTTGGCCTCTACGTCTCCGTGGGAACTTTATATACATCTATAACGTAATATAACATAACCTAACCCAACCTAACATCTCGGCGGTAATGTTTGAACACATTCCTGGCTTGTTGGCCTCTACGTCTCCGTGGGACCTTTATATACATCTATAACGTTATATAATCTAACCTAACCCAACCTAACATCTCGGCGGTAATATTTGATCACATTCCTGGCTTGTTGGCCTCTACGTCTCCGCGGGACGTTTAAATACATCTATAACGTAATATAACCTAACCTAACCCAACCTATCATCTTGGCGCTAATGTTTGACAACATTCCTGGCGAGTTGGCCTGTACGTCTCCGTGGGACATTTATATACATCAATAACATAATATAACCTAACCTAACCCAACCTAACATCTCGGCGGTAATATTTGACAACATTCCTGGCGAGTTGGCTTCTCCGTCTCCGTGGGACTTTTATATACATCAATAACGTAATATAACCTAACCTAACCCAACTTAACATCTCGGCGGTAATATTTGATCACATTCCTGGCTTGTTGGCCTCTGCGTCTCCGCGGGACCTTTAAATACATCTATAACGTAACATAACCTAACCTAACCCAACCTAACATCTCGGCGGTAATATTTGAACACATTTCTGGCGAGTTGGCGTCTCCGTCTCCGTGGGACCTTTATATACATCAATAACGTAATATAACCTAACCTAACCCAACCTATCATCTTGGCGCTAATGTTTGACAACATTCCTGGCGAGTTGGCCTGTACGTCTCCGTGGGACATTTATATACATCAATAACATAATATAACCTAACCTAACCCAAGCTAACATCTCGGCGGTAATATTTGACAACATTCCTGGCGAGTTGGCTTCTCCGTCTCCGTGGGACCTTTATATACATCAATAACGTAGTATAACCTACCCTAACCCAACCTAACATCTCGGCGGTAATATTTGAACACATTCCTGACTTGTTGGCCTCTACGTCTCCGTGGGAACGTTATATACATCTATAACGTAATATAACATAACCTAAACCAACCTAACATCTCGGCGGTAATATTTGAACACATTCCTGGCTTGTTGGCCTCTACGTCTCCGTGGGTTCTTTATATACATCAATAACGTAATATAACCTAACCTAACCCAATCTAACATCTCGGCGGTAATATTTCAACACATTCCTGGCTTGTTGGCCTCTACGTCTCCGTGGGAACTTTATATACATCTATAACGGAATATAACATAACCTAAACCAACCTAACATCTCGGCGCTAACGTTTGACAACATTCCTGGCGAGTTGGTCTCTACGTCTCCGTGAGAGCTTCATATACATCAATAAAGAAATATAACCTAACCTAACCCAACCTATCATCTCGGCGGTAATATTTGACAACATTCCTGGCGAGTTGGCCTCTACGTCACCGTGGGGCATTTATATACATCAATAACGTAATATAACCTAACCTAACCCAACCTAACTTCTCGGCGGTAATATTTGACAACATTCCTGGCGAGTTGGCTTCTCCGTCTCCGTGGGACCTTTATATATATCAATAACGTAATATAACCTACCCTAACACAACCTAACATCTCGGCGGTAATATTTGAACACATTCCTGGCTTGTTGGCTTCTCCGTCTCCGTGGGACCTTTATATACATCAATAACGTAATATAACCTACCCTAACCCAACCTAACATCTCGGCGGTAATATTTGAACACATTCCTGGCTTGTTGGCCTCTACGTCTCCGTGGGAACTTTATATACATCTATAACGTAATATAACATAACCTAACCCAACCTAACATCTCGGCGGTAATATTTGAACACATTCCTGGCTTGTTGGCCTCTACGTCTCCGTGGGATCTTTATATACATCAATAACGTAATATAACCTAACCTAACCCAATCTAACATCTCGGCGGTAATATTTGAACACATTCCTGGCTTGTTGGCCTCTACGTCTCCGTGGGAACTTTATATACATCTATAACGGAATATAACATAACCTAAACCAACCTAACATCTCGGCGCTAACGTTTGACAACATTCCTGGCGAGTTGGTCTCTACGTCTCCGTGAGAGCTTCATATACATCAATAAAGAAATATAACCTAACCTAACCCAACCTATCATCTCGGCGGTAATATTTGACAACATTCCTGGCGAGTTGGCCTCTACGTCACCGTGGGGCATTTATATACATCAATAACGTAATATAACCTAACCTAACCCAACCTAACACCTCGGCGGTAATATTTGACAACATTCCTGGCGAGTTGGCTTCTCCGTCTCCGTGGGACCTTTATATACATCTATAACGTAATATAACCTACCCTAACCCAACCTAACATCTCGGCGGTAATATTTGAACACATTCCTGGCTTGTTGGCCTCTACGTCTCCGTGGGAACGTTATATACATCTATAACGTAATATGACCTACCCTAACCCAACCTAACATCTCGGCGGTAATATTTGAACACATTCCTGGCTTGTTGGCCTCTACGTCTCCGTGGGAACTTTATATACATTTATAACGTAATATAACCTAACCTAACCCAACCTAACATCTCGGCGGTAATATTTGACAACATTCCTGGCGAGTTGGCCTCCACGTCTCGGTTTGACCTTCATATACATCAATATCGTAATATAATCTAACCTAACCCAACCTATCATGTCGGCGGTAATATTTGACAACATTCCTGGCGAGTTGGCTTCTCCGTCTCCGTGGGACCTTTATATACATCAATAACGTAATATAACCTACCCTAACCCAACCTAACATCTCGGCGGTAATATTTGAACACATTCCTGGCTTGTTGGCCTCTACGTCTCCGTGGGAACTTTATATACATCTATAACGTAATATAACATAACCTAACCCAACCTAACATCTCGGCGGTAATATTTGAACACATTCCTGGCTTGTTGGCCTCTACGTCTCCGTGGGACCTTTATATACATCTATAACGTTATATAATCTAACCTAACCCAACCTAACATCTCGGCGGTAATATTTGATCACATTCCTGGCTTGTTGGCCTCTACGTCTCCGCGGGACGTTTAAATACATCTATAACGTAATATAACCTAACCTAACCCAACCTATCATCTTGGCGCTAATGTTTGACAACATTCCTGGCGAGTTGGCCTGTACGTCTCCGTGGGACATTTATATACATCAATAACATAATATAACCTAACCTAACCCAACCTAACATCTCGGCGGTAATATTTGACAACATTCCTGGCGAGTTGGCTTCTCCGTCTCCGTGAGACCTTTATATACATCAATAACGTAATATAACCTACCCTAACCCAACCTAACATCTCGGCGGTAATATTTGAACACATTCCTTGCTTGTTGGCCTCTACGTCTCCGTGGGAACGTTATATACATCTATAACGCAATATAACATAACCTAAACCAACCTAACATCTCGGCGGTAATATTTGAACACATTCCTGGCTTGTTGGCCTCTACGTCTCCGTGGGATCTTTATATACATCAATAACGTAATATAACCTAACCTAACCCAACCTATCATCTTGGCGCTAATGTTTGACAACATTCCTGGCGAGTTGGCCTGTACGTCTCCGTGGGACATTTATATACATCAATAACATAATATAACCTAACCTAACCCAACCTAACATCTCGGCGGTAATATTTGACAACATTCCTGGCGAGTTGGCTTCTCCGTCTCCGTGGGACCTTTATATACATCAATAACGTAGTATAACCTACCCTAACCCAACCTAACATCTCGGCGGTAATATTTGAACACATTCCTGGCTTGTTGGCCTCTACGTCTCCGTGGGAACGTTATATACATCTATAACGTAATATAACATAACCTAAACCAACCTAACATCTCGGCGGTAATATTTGAACACATTCCTGGCTTGTTGGCCTCTACGTCTCCGTGGGTTCTTTATATACATCAATAACGTAATATAACCTAACCTAACCAAATCTAACATCTCGGCGGTAATATTTCAACACATTCCTGGCTTGTTGGCCTCTACGTCTCCGTGGGAACTTTATATACATCTATAACGGAATATAACATAACCTAAACCAACCTAACATCTCGGCGCTAACGTTTGACAACATTCCTGGCGAGTTGGTCTCTACGTCTCCGTGAGAGCTTCATATACATCAATAAAGAAATATAACCTAACCTAACCCAACCTATCATCTCGGCGGTAATATTTGACAACATTCCTGGCGAGTTGGCCTCTACGTCTCCGTGAGATCTTCATATACATCAATAAAGAAATATAACCTAACCTAACCCAACCTATCATCTCGGCGGTAATATTTGACAACATTCCTGGCGAGTTGGCCTCTACGTCACCGTGGGGCATTTATATACATCAATAACGTAATATAACCTAACCTAACCCAACCTAACATCTCGGCGGTAATATTTGACAACATTCCTGGCGAGTTGGCCTCTACGTCTCCGTGGGTTCTTTATATACATCAATAACGTAATATAACCTAACCTAACCCAATCTAACATCTCGGCGGTAATATTTCAACACATTCCTGGCTTGTTGGCCTCTACGTCTCCGTGGGAACTTTATATACATCTATAACGGAATATAACATAACCTAAACCAACCTAACATCTCGGCGCTAACGTTTGACAACATTCCTGTCGAGTTGGTCTCTACGTCTCCGTGAGAGCTTCATATACATCAATAAAGAAATATAACCTAACCTAACCCAACCTATCATCTCGGCGGTAATATTTGACAACATTCCTGGCGAGTTGGCCTCTACGTCTCCGTGAGATCTTCATATACATCAATAAAGAAATATAACCTAACCTAACCCAACCTATCATCTCGGCGGTAATATTTGATCACATTCCTGGCTTGTTGGCCTCTACGTCTCCGCGGGACGTTTAAATACATCTATAACGTAATATAACCTAACCTAACCCAACCTATCATCTTGGCGCTAATGTTTGACAACATTCCTGGCGAGTTGGCCTGTACGTCTCCGTGGGACATTTATATACATCAATAACATAATATAACCTAACCTAACCCAACCTAACATCTCGGCGGTAATATTTGACAACATTCCTGGCGAGTTGGCTTCTCCGTCTCCGTGGGACCTTTATATACATCAATAACGTAATATAACCTAACCTAACCCAACTTAACATCTCGGCGGTAATATTTGATCACATTCCTGGCTTGTTGGCCTCTGCGTCTCCGCGGGACCTTTAAATACATCTATAACGTAACATAACCTAACCTAACCCAACCTAACATCTCGGCGGTAATATTTGAACACATTTCTGGCGAGTTGGCGTCTCCGTCTCCGTGGGACCTTTATATACATCAATAACGTAATATAACCTAACCTAACCCAACCTATCATCTTGGCGCTAATGTTTGACAACATTCCTGGCGAGTTGGTCTGTACGTCTCCGTGGGACATTTATATACATCAATAACATAATATAACCTAACCTAACCCAACCTAACATCTCGGCGGTAATATTTGACAACATTCCTGGCGAGTTGGCTTCTCCGTCTCCGTGGGACCTTTATATACATCAATAACGTAGTATAACCTACCCTAACCCAACCTAACATCTCGGCGGTAATATTTGAACACATTCCTGGCTTGTTGGCCTCTACGTCTCCGTGGGAACGTTATATACATCTATAACGTAATATAACATAACCTAAACCAACCTAACATCTCGGCGGTAATATTTGAACACATTCCTGGCTTGTTGGCCTCTACGTCTCCGTGGGTTCTTTATATACATCAATAACGTAATATAACCTAACCTAACCCAATCTAACATCTCGGCGGTAATATTTCAACACATTCCTGGCTTGTTGGCCTCTACGTCTCCGTGGGAACTTTATATACATCTATAACGGAATATAACATAACCTAAACCAACCTAACATCTCGGCGCTAACGTTTGACAACATTCCTGGCGAGTTGGTCTCTACGTCTCCGTGAGAGCTTCATATACATCAATAAAGAAATATAACCTAACCTAACCCAACCTATCATCTCGGCGGTAATATTTGACAACATTCCTGGCGAGTTGGCCTCTACGTCTCCGTGAGATCTTCATATACATCAATAAAGAAATATAACCTAACCTAACCCAACCTATCATCTCGGCGGTAATATTTGACAACATTCCTGGCGAGTTGGCCTCTACGTCACCGTGGGGCATTTATATACATCAATAACGTAATATAACCTAACCTAACCCAACCTAACATCTCGGCGGTAATATTTGACAACATTCCTGGCGAGTTGGCCTCTACGTCTCCGTGGGTTCTTTATATACATCAATAACGTAATATAACCTAACCTAACCCAATCTAACATCTCGGCGGTAATAATTCAACACATTCCTGGCTTGTTGGCCTCTACGTCTCCGTGGGAACTTTATATACATCTATAACGGAATATAACATAACCTAAACCAACCTAACATCTCGGCGCTAACGTTTGACAACATTCCTGGCGAGTTGGTCTCTACGTCTCCGTGAGAGCTTCATATACATCAATAAAGAAATATAACCTAACCTAACCCAACCTATCATCTCGGCGGTAATATTTGACAACATTCCTGGCGAGTTGGCCTCTACGTCTCCGTGAGATCTTCATATACATCAATAAAGAAATATAACCTAACCTAACCCAACCTATCATTTCGGCGGTAATATTTGACAACATTCCTGGCGAGTTGGCCTCTACGTCACCGTGGGGCATTTATATACATCAATAACGTAATATAACCTAACCTAACCCAACCTAACATCTCGGCGGTAATATTTGACAACATTCCTGGCGAGTTGGCCTCTACGTCTCCGTGGGACCTTTATATACATCAATAACGTAATATAACCTAACCTAACCCAACTTAACATCTCGGCGGTAATATTTGATCACATTCCTGGCTTGTTGGCCTCTGCGTCTCCGCGGGACCTTTAAATACATCTATAACGTAACATAACCTAACCTAACCCAACCTAACATCTCGGCGGTAATATTTGAACACATTCCTGGCGAGTTGGCGTCTCCGTCTCCGTGGGACCTTTATATACATCAATAACGTAATATAACCTAACCTAACCCAACCTAACATCTCGGCGGTAATATTTGACAACATTCCTGGCGAGTTGGCCTCCACGTCTCGGTTTGACCTTCATATACATCAATATCGTAATATAATCTAACCTAACCCAACCTATCATGTCGGCGGTAATTTTTGAAAACATTCCTGGCGAGTTGGCCTCTACGTCTCCGTGGGACCTTTATATACATATATAACGTAATATAACCTAACCTAACCCAACCTATCATCTCGGCGCTAAAATTTGACAACATACCTGGCGAGTTGGCCTCTACGTCTCCGTGGGACCTTTATATACATCTATAACGTAATATAACCTACCCTAACCCAACCTAACATCTCGGCGGTAATATTTGAACACATTCCTGGCTTGTTGGCCTCTACGTCTCCGTGGGAACGTTATATACATCTATAACGTAATATGACCTACCCTAACCCAACCTAACATCTCGGCGGTAATATTTGAACACATTCCTGGCTTGTTGGCCTCTACGTCTCCGTGGGAACTTTATATACATTTATAACGTAATATAACCTAACCTAACCCAACCTAACATCTCGGCGGTAATATTTGACAACATTCCTGGCGAGTTGGCCTCCACGTCTCGGTTTGACCTTCATATACATCAATATCGTAATATAATCTAACCTAACCCAACCTATCATGTCGGCGGTAATATTTGACAACATTCCTGGCGAGTTGGCTTCTCCGTCTCCGTGGGACCTTTATATACATCAATAACGTAATATAACCTACCCTAACCCAACCTAACATCTCGGCGGTAATATTTGAACACATTCCTGGCTTGTTGGCCTCTACGTCTCCGTGGGAACTTTATATACATCTATAACGTAATATAACATAACCTAAACCAACCTAACATCTCGGCGCTAACGTTTGACAACATTCCTGGCGAGTTGGTCTCTACGTCTCCGTGAGAGCTTCATATACATCAATAAAGAAATATAACCTAACCTAACCCAACCTATCATCTCGGCGGTAATATTTGACAACATTCCTGGCGAGTTGGCCTCTACGTCTCCGTGAGATCTTCATATACATCAATAAAGAAATATAACCTAACCTAACCCAACCTATCATCTCGGCGGTAATATTTGACAACATTCCTGGCGAGTTGGCCTCTACGTCACCGTGGGGCATTTATATACATCAATAACGTAATATAACCTAACCTAACCCAACCTAACATCTCGGCGGTAATATTTGACAACATTCCTGGCGAGTTGGCCTCTACGTCTCCGTGGGTTCTTTATATACATCAATAACGTAATATAACCTAACCTAACCCAATCTAACATCTCGGCGGTAATATTTCAACACATTCCTGGCTTGTTGGCCTCTACGTCTCCGTGGGAACTTTATATACATCTATAACGGAATATAACATAACCTAAACCAACCTAACATCTCGGCGCTAACGTTTGACAACATTCCTGTCGAGTTGGTCTCTACGTCTCCGTGAGAGCTTCATATACATCAATAAAGAAATATAACCTAACCTAACCCAACCTATCATCTCGGCGGTAATATTTGACAACATTCCTGGCGAGTTGGCCTCTACGTCTCCGTGAGATCTTCATATACATCAATAAAGAAATATAACCTAACCTAACCCAACCTATCATCTCGGCGGTAATATTTGATCACATTCCTGGCTTGTTGGCCTCTACGTCTCCGCGGGACGTTTAAATACATCTATAACGTAATATAACCTAACCTAACCCAACCTATCATCTTGGCGCTAATGTTTGACAACATTCCTGGCGAGTTGGCCTGTACGTCTCCGTGGGACATTTATATACATCAATAACATAATATAACCTAACCTAACCCAACCTAACATCTCGGCGGTAATATTTGACAACATTCCTGGCGAGTTGGCTTCTCCGTCTCCGTGGGACCTTTATATACATCAATAACGTAATATAACCTAACCTAACCCAACTTAACATCTCGGCGGTAATATTTGATCACATTCCTGGCTTGTTGGCCTCTGCGTCTCCGCGGGACCTTTAAATACATCTATAACGTAACATAACCTAACCTAACCCAACCTAACATCTCGGCGGTAATATTTGAACACATTTCTGGCGAGTTGGCGTCTCCGTCTCCGTGGGACCTTTATATACATCAATAACGTAATATAACCTAACCTAACCCAACCTATCATCTTGGCGCTAATGTTTGACAACATTCCTGGCGAGTTGGTCTGTACGTCTCCGTGGGACATTTATATACATCAATAACATAATATAACCTAACCTAACCCAACCTAACATCTCGGCGGTAATATTTGACAACATTCCTGGCGAGTTGGCTTCTCCGTCTCCGTGGGACCTTTATATACATCAATAACGTAGTATAACCTACCCTAACCCAACCTAACATCTCGGCGGTAATATTTGAACACATTCCTGGCTTGTTGGCCTCTACGTCTCCGTGGGAACGTTATATACATCTATAACGTAATATAACATAACCTAAACCAACCTAACATCTCGGCGGTAATATTTGAACACATTCCTGGCTTGTTGGCCTCTACGTCTCCGTGGGTTCTTTATATACATCAATAACGTAATATAACCTAACCTAACCCAATCTAACATCTCGGCGGTAATATTTCAACACATTCCTGGCTTGTTGGCCTCTACGTCTCCGTGGGAACTTTATATACATCTATAACGGAATATAACATAACCTAAACCAACCTAACATCTCGGCGCTAACGTTTGACAACATTCCTGGCGAGTTGGTCTCTACGTCTCCGTGAGAGCTTCATATACATCAATAAAGAAATATAACCTAACCTAACCCAACCTATCATCTCGGCGGTAATATTTGACAACATTCCTGGCGAGTTGGCCTCTACGTCTCCGTGAGATCTTCATATACATCAATAAAGAAATATAACCTAACCTAACCCAACCTATCATCTCGGCGGTAATATTTGACAACATTCCTGGCGAGTTGGCCTCTACGTCACCGTGGGGCATTTATATACATCAATAACGTAATATAACCTAACCTAACCCAACCTAACATCTCGGCGGTAATATTTGACAACATTCCTGGCGAGTTGGCCTCTACGTCTCCGTGGGTTCTTTATATACATCAATAACGTAATATAACCTAACCTAACCCAATCTAACATCTCGGCGGTAATAATTCAACACATTCCTGGCTTGTTGGCCTCTACGTCTCCGTGGGAACTTTATATACATCTATAACGGAATATAACATAACCTAAACCAACCTAACATCTCGGCGCTAACGTTTGACAACATTCCTGGCGAGTTGGTCTCTACGTCTCCGTGAGAGCTTCATATACATCAATAAAGAAATATAACCTAACCTAACCCAACCTATCATCTCGGCGGTAATATTTGACAACATTCCTGGCGAGTTGGCCTCTACGTCTCCGTGAGATCTTCATATACATCAATAAAGAAATATAACCTAACCTAACCCAACCTATCATTTCGGCGGTAATATTTGACAACATTCCTGGCGAGTTGGCCTCTACGTCACCGTGGGGCATTTATATACATCAATAACGTAATATAACCTAACCTAACCCAACCTAACATCTCGGCGGTAATATTTGACAACATTCCTGGCGAGTTGGCCTCTACGTCTCCGTGGGACCTTTATATACATCAATAACGTAATATAACCTAACCTAACCCAACTTAACATCTCGGCGGTAATATTTGATCACATTCCTGGCTTGTTGGCCTCTGCGTCTCCGCGGGACCTTTAAATACATCTATAACGTAACATAACCTAACCTAACCCAACCTAACATCTCGGCGGTAATATTTGAACACATTCCTGGCGAGTTGGCGTCTCCGTCTCCGTGGGACCTTTATATACATCAATAACGTAATATAACCTAACCTAACCCAACCTAACATCTCGGCGGTAATATTTGACAACATTCCTGGCGAGTTGGCCTCCACGTCTCGGTTTGACCTTCATATACATCAATATCGTAATATAATCTAACCTAACCCAACCTATCATGTCGGCGGTAATTTTTGAAAACATTCCTGGCGAGTTGGCCTCTACGTCTCCGTGGGACCTTTATATACATATATAACGTAATATAACCTAACCTAACCCAACCTATCATCTCGGCGCTAAAATTTGACAACATACCTGGCGAGTTGGCCTCTACGTCTCCGTGGGACCTTTATATACATCTATAACGTAATATAACCTACCCTAACCCAACCTAACATCTCGGCGGTAATATTTGAACACATTCCTGGCTTGTTGGCCTCTACGTCTCCGTGGGAACGTTATATACATCTATAACGTAATATGACCTACCCTAACCCAACCTAACATCTCGGCGGTAATATTTGAACACATTCCTGGCTTGTTGGCCTCTACGTCTCCGTGGGAACTTTATATACATTTATAACGTAATATAACCTAACCTAACCCAACCTAACATCTCGGCGGTAATATTTGACAACATTCCTGGCGAGTTGGCCTCCACGTCTCGGTTTGACCTTCATATACATCAATATCGTAATATAATCTAACCTAACCCAACCTATCATGTCGGCGGTAATATTTGACAACATTCCTGGCGAGTTGGCTTCTCCGTCTCCGTGGGACCTTTATATACATCAATAACGTAATATAACCTACCCTAACCCAACCTAACATCTCGGCGGTAATATTTGAACACATTCCTGGCTTGTTGGCCTCTACGTCTCCGTGGGAACTTTATATACATCTATAACGTAATATAACATAACCTAAACCAACCTAACATCTCGGCGCTAACGTTTGACAACATTCCTGGCGAGTTGGTCTCTACGTCTCCGTGAGAGCTTCATATACATCAATAAAGAAATATAACCTAACCTAACCCAACCTATCATCTCGGCGGTAATATTTGACAACATTCCTGGCGAGTTGGCCTCTACGTCACCGTGGGGCATTTATATACATCAATAACGTAATATAACCTAACCTAACCCAACCTAACATCTCGGCGGTAATATTTGACAACATTCCTGGCGAGTTGGCTTCTCCGTCTCCGTGGGACCTTTATATACATCAATAACGTAATATAACCTACCCTAACACAACCTAACATCTCGGCGGTAATATTTGAACACATTCCTGGCTTGTTGGCTTCTCCGTCTCCGTGGGACCTTTATATACATCAATAACGTAATATAACCTACCCTAACCCAACCTAACATCTCGGCGGTAATATTTGAACACATTCCTGGCTTGTTGGCCTCTACGTCTCCGTGGGAACTTTATATACATCTATAACGTAATATAACATAACCTAACCCAACCTAACATCTCGGCGGTAATATTTGAACACATTCCTGGCTTGTTGGCCTCTACGTCTCCGTGGGATCTTTATATACATCAATAACGTAATATAACCTAACCTAACCCAATCTAACATCTCGGCGGTAATATTTGAACACATTCCTGGCTTGTTGGCCTCTACGTCTCCGTGGGAACTTTATATACATCTATAATGGAATATAACATAACCTAAACCAACCTAACATCTCGGCGCTAACGTTTGACAACATTCCTGGCGAGTTGGTCTCTACGTCTCCGTGAGAGCTTCATATACATCAATAAAGAAATATAACCTAACCTAACCCAACCTATCATCTCGGCGGTAATATTTGACAACATTCCTGGCGAGTTGGCTTCTCCGTCTCCGTGGGACCTTTATATACATCAATAACGTAATATAACCTACCCTAACCCAACCTAACATCTCGGCGGTAATATTTGAACACATTCCTGGCTTGTTGGCCTCTACGTCTCCGTGGGAACTTTATATACATCTATAACGTAATATAACATAACCTAACCCAACCTAACATCTCGGCGGTAATATTTGAACACATTCCTGGCTTGTTGGCCTCTACGTCTCCGTGGGACCTTTATATACATCTATAACGTTATATAATCTAACCTAACCCAACCTAACATCTCGGCGGTAATATTTGATCACATTCCTGGCTTGTTGGCCTCTACGTCTCCGCGGGACGTTTAAATACATCTATAACGTAATATAACCTAACCTAACCCAACCTATCATCTTGGCGCTAATGTTTGACAACATTCCTGGCGAGTTGGCCTGTACGTCTCCGTGGGACATTTATATACATCAATAACATAATATAACCTAACCTAACCCAACCTAACATCTCGGCGGTAATATTTGACAACATTCCTGGCGAGTTGGCTTCTCCGTCTCCGTGAGACCTTTATATACATCAATAACGTAATATAACCTATCCTAACCCAACCTAACATCTCGGCGGTAATATTTGAACACATTCCTTGCTTGTTGGCCTCTACGTCTCCGTGGGAACGTTATATACATCTATAACGTAATATAACATAACCTAAACCAACCTAACATCTCGGCGGTAATATTTGAACACATTCCTGGCTTGTTGGCCTCTACGTCTCCGTGGGATCTTTATATACATCAATAACGTAATATAACCTAACCTAACCCAACCTATCATCTTGGCGCTAATGTTTGACAACATTCCTGGCGAGTTGGCCTGTACGTCTCCGTGGGACATTTATATACATCAATAACATAATATAACCTAACCTAACCCAACCTAACATCTCGGCGGTAATATTTGACAACATTCCTGGCGAGTTGGCTTCTCCGTCTCCGTGGGACCTTTATATACATCAATAACGTAATATAACCTAACCTAACCCAACTTAACATCTCGGCGGTAATATTTGATCACATTCCTGGCTTGTTGGCCTCTGCGTCTCCGCGGGACCTTTAAATACATCTATAACGTAACATAACCTAACCTAACCCAACCTAACATCTCGGCGGTAATATTTGAACACATTTCTGGCGAGTTGGCGTCTCCGTCTCCGTGGGACCTTTATATACATCAATAACGTAATATAACCTAACCTAACCCAACCTATCATCTTGGCGCTAATGTTTGACAACATTCCTGGCGAGTTGGTCTGTACGTCTCCGTGGGACATTTATATACATCAATAACATAATATAACCTAACCTAACCCAACCTAACATCTCGGCGGTAATATTTGACAACATTCCTGGCGAGTTGGCTTCTCCGTCTCCGTGGGACCTTTATATACATCAATAACGTAGTATAACCTACCCTAACCCAACCTAACATCTCGGCGGTAATATTTGAACACATTCCTGGCTTGTTGGCCTCTACGTCTCCGTGGGAACGTTATATACATCTATAACGTAATATAACATAACCTAAACCAACCTAACATCTCGGCGGTAATATTTGAACACATTCCTGGCTTGTTGGCCTCTACGTCTCCGTGGGTTCTTTATATACATCAATAACGTAATATAACCTAACCTAACCCAATCTAACATCTCGGCGGTAATATTTCAACACATTCCTGGCTTGTTGGCCTCTACGTCTCCGTGGGAACTTTATATACATCTATAACGGAATATAACATAACCTAAACCAACCTAACATCTCGGCGCTAACGTTTGACAACATTCCTGGCGAGTTGGTCTCTACGTCTCCGTGAGAGCTTCATATACATCAATAAAGAAATATAACCTAACCTAACCCAACCTATCATCTCGGCGGTAATATTTGACAACATTCCTGGCGAGTTGGCCTCTACGTCTCCGTGAGATCTTCATATACATCAATAAAGAAATATAACCTAACCTAACCCAACCTATCATCTCGGCGGTAATATTTGACAACATTCCTGGCGAGTTGGCCTCTACGTCACCGTGGGGCATTTATATACATCAATAACGTAATATAACCTAACCTAACCCAACCTAACATCTCGGCGGTAATATTTGACAACATTCCTGGCGAGTTGGCCTCTACGTCTCCGTGGGTTCTTTATATACATCAATAATGTAATATAACCTAACCTAACCCAATCTAACATCTCGGCGGTAATATTTCAACACATTCCTGGCTTGTTGGCCTCTACGTCTCCGTGGGAACTTTATATACATCTATAACGGAATATAACATAACCTAAACCAACCTAACATCTCGGCGCTAACGTTTGACAACATTCCTGGCGAGTTGGTCTCTACGTCTCCGTGAGAGCTTCATATACATCAATAAAGAAATATAACCTAACCTAACCCAACCTATCATCTCGGCGGTAATATTTGACAACATTCCTGGCGAGTTGGCCTCTACGTCTCCGTGAGATCTTCATATACATCAATAAAGAAATATAACCTAACCTAACCCAACCTATCATTTCGGCGGTAATATTTGACAACATTCCTGGCGAGTTGGCCTCTACGTCACCGTGGGGCATTTATATACATCAATAACGTAATATAACCTAACCTAACCCAACCTAACATCTCGGCGGTAATACTTGACAACATTCCTGGCGAGTTGGCCTCTACGTCTCCGTGGGACCTTTATATACATCAATAACGTAATATAACCTAACCTAACCCAACTTAACATCTCGGCGGTAATATTTGATCACATTCCTGGCTTGTTGGCCTCTGCGTCTCCGCGGGACCTTTAAATACATCTATAACGTAACATAACCTAACCTAACCCAACCTAACATCTCGGCGGTAATATTTGAACACATTCCTGGCGAGTTGGCGTCTCCGTCTCCGTGGGACCTTTATATACATCAATAACGTAATATAACCTAACCTAACCCAACCTAACATCTCGGCGGTAATATTTGACAACATTCCTGGCGAGTTGGCCTCCACGTCTCGGTTTGACCTTCATATACATCAATATCGTAATATAATCTAACCTAACCCAACCTATCATGTCGGCGGTAATTTTTGAAAACATTCCTGGTGAGTTGGCCTCTACGTCTCCGTGGGACCTTTATATACATATATAACGTAATATAACCTAACCTAACCCAACCTATCATCTCGGCGCTAAAATTTGACAACATACCTGGCGAGTTGGCCTCTACGTCTCCGTGGGACCTTTATATACATCTATAACGTAATATAACCTACCCTAACCCAACCTAACATCTCGGCGGTAATATTTGAACACATTCCTGGCTTGTTGGCCTCTACGTCTCCGTGGGAACGTTATATACATCTATAACGTAATATGACCTACCCTAACCCAACCTAACATCTCGGCGGTAATATTTGAACACATTCCTGGCTTGTTGGCCTCTACGTCTCCGTGGGAACTTTATATACATTTATAACGTAATATAACCTAACCTAACCCAACCTAACATCTCGGCGGTAATATTTGACAACATTCCTGGCGAGTTGGCCTCCACGTCTCGGTTTGACCTTCATATACATCAATATCGTAATATAATCTAACCTAACCCAACCTATCATGTCGGCGGTAATATTTGACAACATTCCTGGCGAGTTGGCTTCTCCGTCTCCGTGGGACCTTTATATACATCAATAACGTAATATAACCTACCCTAACCCAACCTAACATCTCGGCGGTAATATTTGAACACATTCCTGGCTTGTTGGCCTCTACGTCTCCGTGGGAACTTTATATACATCTATAACGTAATATAACATAACCTAAACCAACCTAACATCTCGGCGCTAACGTTTGACAACATTCCTGGCGAGTTGGTCTCTACGTCTCCGTGAGAGCTTCATATACATCAATAAAGAAATATAACCTAACCTAACCCAACCTATCATCTCGGCGGTAATATTTGACAACATTCCTGGCGAGTTGGCCTCTACGTCACCGTGGGGCATTTATATACATCAATAACGTAATATAACCTAACCTAACCCAACCTAACATCTCGGCGGTAATATTTGACAACATTCCTGGCGAGTTGGCTTCTCCGTCTCCGTGGGACCTTTATATACATCAATAACGTAATATAACCTACCCTAACACAACCTAACATCTCGGCGGTAATATTTGAACACATTCCTGGCTTGTTGGCTTCTCCGTCTCCGTGGGACCTTTATATACATCAATAACGTAATATAACCTACCCTAACCCAACCTAACATCTCGGCGGTAATATTTGAACACATTCCTGGCTTGTTGGCCTCTACGTCTCCGTGGGAACTTTATATACATCTATAACGTAATATAACATAACCTAACCCAACCTAACATCTCGGCGGTAATATTTGAACACATTCCTGGCTTGTTGGCCTCTACGTCTCCGTGGGATCTTTATATACATCAATAACGTAATATAACCTAACCTAACCCAATCTAACATCTCGGCGGTAATATTTGAACACATTCCTGGCTTGTGGGCCTCTACGTCTCCGTGGGAACTTTATATACATCTATAACGGAATATAACATAACCTAAACCAACCTAACATCTCGGCGCTAACGTTTGACAACATTCCTGGCGAGTTGGTCTCTACGTCTCCGTGAGAGCTTCATATACATCAATAAAGAAATATAACCTAACCTAACCCAACCTATCATCTCGGCGGTAATATTTGACAACATTCCTGGCGAGTTGGCCTCTACGTCACCGTGGGGCATTTATATACATCAATAACGTAATATAACCTAACCTAACCCAACCTAACATCTCGGCGGTAATATTTGACAACATTCCTGGCGAGTTGGCTTCTCCGTCTCCGTGGGACCTTTATATACATCTATAACGTAATATAACCTACCCTAACCCAACCTAACATCTCGGCGGTAATATTTGAACACATTCCTGGCTTGTTGGCCTCTACGTCTCCGTGGGAACGTTATATACATCTATAACGTAATATGACCTACCCTAACCCAACCTAACATCTCGGCGGTAATATTTGAACACATTCCTGGCTTGTTGGCCTCTACGTCTCCGTGGGAACTTTATATACATTTATAACGTAATATAACCTAACCTAACCCAACCTAACATCTCGGCGGTAATATTTGACAACATTCCTGGCGAGTTGGCCTCCACGTCTCGGTTTGACCTTCATATACATCAATATCGTAATATAATCTAACCTAACCCAACCTATCATGTCGGCGGTAATATTTGACAACATTCCTGGCGAGTTGGCTTCTCCGTCTCCGTGGGACCTTTATATACATCAATAACGTAATATAACCTACCCTAACCCAACCTAACATCTCGGCGGTAATATTTGAACACATTCCTGGCTTGTTGGCCTCTACGTCTCCGTGGGAACTTTATATACATCTATAACGTAATATAACATAACCTAACCCAACCTAACATCTCGGCGGTAATATTTGAACACATTCCTGGCTTGTTGGCCTCTACGTCTCCGTGGGACCTTTATATACATCTATAACGTTATATAATCTAACCTAACCCAACCTAACATCTCGGCGGTAATATTTGATCACATTCCTGGCTTGTTGGCCTCTACGTCTCCGCGGGACGTTTAAATACATCTATAACGTAATATAACCTAACCTAACCCAACCTATCATCTTGGCGCTAATGTTTGACAACATTCCTGGCGAGTTGGCCTGTACGTCTCCGTGGGACATTTATATACATCAATAACATAATATAACCTAACCTAACCCAACCTAACATCTCGGCGGTAATATTTGACAACATTCCTGGCGAGTTGGCTTCTCCGTCTCCGTGAGACCTTTATATACATCAATAACGTAATATAACCTACCCTAACCCAACCTAACATCTCGGCGGTAATATTTGAACACATTCCTTGCTTGTTGGCCTCTACGTCTCCGTGGGAACGTTATATACATCTATAACGTAATATAACATAACCTAAACCAACCTAACATCTCGGCGGTAATATTTGAACACATTCCTGGCTTGTTGGCCTCTACGTCTCCGTGGGATCTTTATATACATCAATAACGTAATATAACCTAACCTAACCCAATCTAACATCTCGGCGGTAATATTTGAACACATTCCTGGCTTGTTGGCCTCTACGTCTCCGTGGGAACTTTATATACATCTATAACGGAATATAACATAACCTAAACCAACCTAACATCTCGGCGCTAACGTTTGACAACATTCCTGGCGAGTTGGTCTCTACGTCTCCGTGAGAGCTTCATATACATCAATAAAGAAATATAACCTAACCTAACCCAACCTATCATCTCGGCGGTAATATTTGACAACATTCCTGGCGAGTTGGCCTCTACGTCACCGTGGGGCATTTATATACATCAATAACGTAATATAACCTAACCTAACCCAACCTAACATCTCGGCGGTAATATTTGACAACATTCCTGGCGTGTTGGCTTCTCCGTCTCCGTGGGACCTTTATATACATCAATAACGTAATATAACCTACCCTAACACAACCTAACATCTCGGCGGTAATATTTGAACACATTCCTGGCTTGTTGGCCTCTACGTCTCCGTGAGATCTTCATATACATCAATAAAGAAATATAACCTAACCTAACCCAACCTATCATCTCGGCGGTAATATTTGACAACATTCCTGGCGAGTTGGCCTCTACGTCACCGTGGGGCATTTATATACATCAATAACGTAATATAACCTAACCTAACCCAACCTAACATCTCGGCGGTAATATTTGACAACATTCCTGGCGAGTTGGCCTCTACGTCTCCGTGGGACCTTTATATACATCAATAACGTAATATAACCTAACCTAACCCAACTTAACATCTCGGCGGTAATATTTGATCACATTCCTGGCTTGTTGGCCTCTGCGTCTCCGCGGGACCTTTAAATACATCTATAACGTAACATAACCTAACCTAACCCAACCTAACATCTCGGCGGTAATATTTGAACACATTCCTGGCGAGTTGGCGTCTCCGTCTCCGTGGGACCTTTATATACATCAATAACGTAATATAACCTAACCTAACCCAACCTAACATCTCGGCGGTAATATTTGACAACATTCCTGGCGAGTTGGCCTCCACGTCTCGGTTTGACCTTCATATACATCAATATCGTAATATAATCTAACCTAACCCAACCTATCATGTCGGCGGTAATTTTTGAAAACATTCCTGGCGAGTTGGCCTCTACGTCTCCGTGGGACCTTTATATACATATATAACGTAATATAACCTAACCTAACCCAACCTATCATCTCGGCGCTAAAATTTGACAACATACCTGGCGAGTTGGCCTCTACGTCTCCGTGGGACCTTTATATACATCTATAACGTAATATAACCTACCCTAACCCAACCTAACATCTCGGCGGTAATATTTGAACACATTCCTGGCTTGTTGGCCTCTACGTCTCCGTGGGAACGTTATATACATCTATAACGTAATATGACCTACCCTAACCCAACCTAACATCTCGGCGGTAATATTTGAACACATTCCTGGCTTGTTGGCCTCTACGTCTCCGTGGGAACTTTATATACATTTATAACGTAATATAACCTAACCTAACCCAACCTAACATCTCGGCGGTAATATTTGACAACATTCCTGGCGAGTTGGCCTCCACGTCTCGGTTTGACCTTCATATACATCAATATCGTAATATAATCTAACCTAACCCAACCTATCATGTCGGCGGTAATATTTGACAACATTCCTGGCGAGTTGGCTTCTCCGTCTCCGTGGGACCTTTATATACATCAATAACGTAATATAACCTACCCTAACCCAACCTAACATCTCGGCGGTAATATTTGAACACATTCCTGGCTTGTTGGCCTCTACGTCTCCGTGGGAACTTTATATACATCTAGAACGTAATATAACATAACCTAAACCAACCTAACATCTCGGCGCTAACGTTTGACAACATTCCTGGCGAGTTGGTCTCTACGTCTCCGTGAGAGCTTCATATACATCAATAAAGAAATATAACCTAACCTAACCCAACCTATCATCTCGGCGGTAATATTTGACAACATTCCTGGCGAGTTGGCCTCTACGTCACCGTGGGGCATTTATATACATCAATAACGTAATATAACCTAACCTAACCCAACCTAACATCTCGGCGGTAATATTTGACAACATTCCTGGCGAGTTGGCTTCTCCGTCTCCGTGGGACCTTTATATACATCAATAACGTAATATAACCTACCCTAACCCAACCTAACATCTCGGCGGTAATATTTGAACACATTCCTGGCTTGTTGGCCTCTACGTCTCCGTGGGAACTTTATATACATCTATAACGTAATATAACATAACCTAACCCAACCTAACATCTCGGCGGTAATATTTGAACACATTCCTGGCTTGTTGGCCTCTACGTCTCCGTGGGATCTTTATATACATCAATAACGTAATATAACCTAACCTAACCCAATCTAACATCTCGGCGGTAATATTTGAACACATTCCTGGCTTGTTGGCCTCTACGTCTCCGTGGGAACTTTATATACATCTATAACGGAATATAACATAACCTAAACCAACCTAACATCTCGGCGCTAACGTTTGACAACATTCCTGGCGAGTTGGTCTCTACGTCTCCGTGAGAGCTTCATATACATCAATAAAGAAATATAACCTAACCTAACCCAACCTATCATCTCGGCGGTAATATTTGACAACATTCCTGGCGAGTTGGCCTCTACGTCACCGTGGGGCATTTATATACATCAATAACGTAATATAACCTAACCTAACCCAACCTAACATCTCGGCGGTAATATTTGACAACATTCCTGGCGAGTTGGCTTCTCCGTCTCCGTGGGACCTTTATATACATCTATAACGTAATATAACCTACCCTAACCCAACCTAACATCTCGGCGGTAATATTTGAACACATTCCTGGCTTGTTGGCCTCTACGTCTCCGTGGGAACGTTATATACATCTATAACGTAATATGACCTACCCTAACCCAACCTAACATCTCGGCGGTAATATTTGAACACATTCCTGGCTTGTTGGCCTCTACGTCTCCGTGGGAACTTTATATACATTTATAACGTAATATAACCTAACCTAACCCAACCTAACATCTCGGCGGTAATATTTGACAACATTCCTGGCGAGTTGGCCTCCACGTCTCGGTTTGACCTTCATATACATCAATATCGTAATATAATCTAACCTAACCCAACCTAACATCTCGGCGGTAATATTTGACAACATTCCTGGCGAGTTGGCTTCTCCGTCTCCGTGAGACCTTTATATACATCAATAACGTAATATAACCTACCCTAACCCAACCTAACATCTCGGCGGTAATATTTGAACACATTCCTTGCTTGTTGGCCTCTACGTCTCCGTGGGAACTTTATATACATCTATAACGTAATATAACATAACCTAACCCAACCTAACATCTCGGCGGTAATATTTGAACACATTCCTGGCTTGTTGGCCTCTACGTCTCCGTGGGACCTTTATATACATCTATAACGTTATATAATCTAACCTAACCCAACCTAACATCTCGGCGGTAATATTTGATCACATTCCTGGCTTGTTGGCCTCTACGTCTCCGCGGGACGTTTAAATACATCTATAACGTAATATAACCTAACCTAACCCAACCTATCATCTTGGCGCTAATGTTTGACAACATTCCTGGCGAGTTGGCCTGTACGTCTCCGTGGGACATTTATATACATCAATAACATAATATAACCTAACCTAACCCAACCTAACATCTCGGCGGTAATATTTGACAACATTCCTGGCGAGTTGGCTTCTCCGTCTCCGTGAGACCTTTATATACATCAATAACGTAATATAACCTACCCTAACCCAACCTAACATCTCGGCGGTAATATTTGAACACATTCCTTGCTTGTTGGCCTCTACGTCTCCGTGGGAACGTTATATACATCTATAACGTAATATAACATAACCTAAACCAACCTAACATCTCGGCGGTAATATTTGAACACATTCCTGGCTTGTTGGCCTCTACGTCTCCGTGGGATCTTTATATACATCAATAACGTAATATAACCTAACCTAACCCAATCTAACATCTCGGCGGTAATATTTGAACACATTCCTGGCTTGTTGGCCTCTACGTCTCCGTGGGAACTTTATATACATCTATAACGGAATATAACATAACCTAAACCAACCTAACATCTCGGCGCTAACGTTTGACAACATTCCTGGCGAGTTGGTCTCTACGTCTCCGTGAGAGCTTCATATACATCAATAAAGAAATATAACCTAACCTAACCCAACCTATCATCTCGGCGGTAATATTTGACAACATTCCTGGCGAGTTGGCCTCTACGTCACCGTGGGGCATTTATATACATCAATAACGTAATATAACCTAACCTAACCCAACCTAACATCTCGGCGGTAATATTTGACAACATTCCTGGCGAGTTGGCTTCTCCGTCTCCGTTTGACCTTTATATACATCAATAACGTAATATAACCTACCCTAACACAACCTAACATCTCGGCGGTAATATTTGAACACATTCCTGGCTTGTTGGCTTCTCCGTCTCCGTGGGACCTTTATATACATCAATAACGTAATATAACCTACCCTAACCCAACCTAACATCTCGGCGGTAATATTTGAACACATTCCTGGCTTGTTGGCCTCTACGTCTCCGTGGGAACTTTATATACATCTATAACGTAATATAACCTAACCTAACCCAACCTAACATCTCGGCGGTAATATTTGACAACATTCCTGGCGAGTTGGCTTCTCCGTCTCCGTGGGACCTTTTTATACATCTATAACGTAATATAACCTACCCTAACCCAACCTAACATCTCGGCGGTAATATTTGAACACATTCCTGGCTTGTTGGCCTCTACGTCTCCGTGGGAACGTTATATACATCTATAACGTAATATGACCTACCCTAACCCAACCTAACATCTCGGCGGTAATATTTGAACACATTCCTGGCTTGTTGGCCTCTACGTCTCCGTGGGAACTTTATATACATCTATAACGGAATATAACATAACCTAAACCAACCTAACATCTCGGCGCTAACGTTTGACAACATTCCTGGCGAGTTGGTCTCTACGTCTCCGTGAGAGCTTCATATACATCAATAAAGAAATATAACCTAACCTAACCCAACCTATCATCTCGGCGGTAATATTTGACAACATTCCTGGCGAGTTGGCCTCTACGTCACCGTGGGGCATTTATATACATCAATAACGTAATATAACCTAACCTAACCCAACCTAACATCTCGGCGGTAATATTTGACAACATTCCTGGCGAGTTGGCTTCTCCGTCTCCGTGGGACCTTTATATACATCAATAACGTAATATAACCTACCCTAACACAACCTAACATCTCGGCGGTAATATTTGAACACATTCCTGGCTTGTTGGCTTCTCCGTCTCCGTGGGACCTTTATATACATCAATAACGTAATATAACCTACCCTAACCCAACCTAACATCTCGGCGGTAATATTTGAACACATTCCTGGCTTGTTGGCCTCTACGTCTCCGTGGGAACTTTATATACATCTATAACGTACTATAACATAACCTAACCCAACCTAACATCTCGGCGGTAATATTTGAACACATTCCTGGCTTGTTGGCCTCTACGTCTCCGTGGGAACTTTATATACATCTATAACGTAATATAACATAACCTAACCCAACCTAACATCTCGGCGGTAATATTTGAACACATTCCTGGCTTGTTGGCCTCTACGTCTCCGTGGGACCTTTATATACATCAATAACGTAATATAACCTAACCTAACCCAATCTAACATCTCGGCGGTAATATTTGAACACATTCCTGGCTTGTTGGCCTCTACGTCTCCGTGGGAACTTTATATACATCTATAACGGAATATAACATAACCTAAACCAACCTAACATCTCGGCGCTAACGTTTGACAACATTCCTGGCGAGTTGGTCTCTACGTCTCCGTGAGAGCTTCATATACATCAATAAAGAAATATAACCTAACCTAACCCAACCTATCATCTCGGCGGTAATATTTGACAACATTCCTGGCGAGTTGGCCTCTACGTCACCGTGGGGCATTTATATACATCAATAACGTAATATAACCTAACCTAACCCAACCTAACATCTCGGCGGTAATATTTGACAACATTCCTGGCGAGTTGGCTTCTCCGTCTCCGTGGGACCTTTATATACATCTATAACGTAATATAACCTACCCTAACCCAACCTAACATCTCGGCGGTAATATTTGAACACATTCCTGGCTTGTTGGCCTCTACGTCTCCGTGGGAACGTTATATACATCTATAACGTAATATGACCTACCCTAACCCAACCTAACATCTCGGCGGTAATATTTGAACACATTCCTGGCTTGTTGGCCTCTACGTCTCCGTGGGAACTTTATATACATTTATAACGTAATATAACCTAACCTAACCCAACCTAACATCTCGGCGGTAATATTTGACAACATTCCTGGCGAGTTGGCCTCCACGTCTCGGTTTGACCTTCATATACATCAATATCGTAATATAATCTAACCTAACCCAACCTAACATCTCGGCGGTAATATTTGACAACATTCCTGGCGAGTTGGCTTCTCCGTCTCCGTGAGACCTTTATATACATCAATAACGTAATATAACCTACCCTAACCCAACCTAACATCTCGGCGGTAATATTTGAACACATTCCTTGCTTGTTGGCCTCTACGTCTCCGTGGGAACTTTATATACATCTATAACGTAATATAACATAACCTAACCCAACCTAACATCTCGGCGGTAATATTTGAACACATTCCTGGCTTGTTGGCCTCTACGTCTCCGTGGGACCTTTATATACATCTATAACGTTATATAATCTAACCTAACCCAACCTAACATCTCGGCGGTAATATTTGATCACATTCCTGGCTTGTTGGCCTCTACGTCTCCGCGGGACGTTTAAATACATCTATAACGTAATATAACCTAACCTAACCCAACCTATCATCTTGGCGCTAATGTTTGACAACATTCCTGGCGAGTTGGCCTGTACGTCTCCGTGGGACATTTATATACATCAATAACATAATATAACCTAACCTAACCCAACCTAACATCTCGGCGGTAATATTTGACAACATTCCTGGCGAGTTGGCTTCTCCGTCTCCGTGAGACCTTTATATACATCAATAACGTAATATAACCTACCCTAACCCAACCTAACATCTCGGCGGTAATATTTGAACACATTCCTTGCTTGTTGGCCTCTACGTCTCCGTGGGAACGTTATATACATCTATAACGTAATATAACATAACCTAAACCAACCTAACATCTCGGCGGTAATATTTGAACACATTCCTGGCTTGTTGGCCTCTACGTCTCCGTGGGATCTTTATATACATCAATAACGTAATATAACCTAACCTAACCCAATCTAACATCTCGGCGGTAATATTTGAACACATTCCTGGCTTGTTGGCCTCTACGTCTCCGTGGGAACTTTATATACATCTATAACGGAATATAACATAACCTAAACCAACCTAACATCTCGGCGCTAACGTTTGACAACATTCCTGGCGAGTTGGTCTCTACGTCTCCGTGAGAGCTTCATATACATCAATAAAGAAATATAACCTAACCTAACCCAACCTATCATCTCGGCGGTAATATTTGACAACATTCCTGGCGAGTTGGCCTCTACGTCACCGTGGGGCATTTATATACATCAATAACGTAATATAACCTAACCTAACCCAACCTAACATCTCGGCGGTAATATTTGACAACATTCCTGGCGAGTTGGCTTCTCCGTCTCCGTTTGACCTTTATATACATCAATAACGTAATATAACCTACCCTAACACAACCTAACATCTCGGCGGTAATATTTGAACACATTCCTGGCTTGTTGGCTTCTCCGTCTCCGTGGGACCTTTATATACATCAATAACGTAATATAACCTACCCTAACCCAACCTAACATCTCGGCGGTAATATTTGAACACATTCCTGGCTTGTTGGCCTCTACGTCTCCGTGGGAACTTTATATACATCTATAACGTAATATAACATAACCTAACCCAACCTAACATCTCGGCGGTAATATTTGAACACATTCCTGGCTTGTTGGCCTCTACGTCTCCGTGGGAACTTTATATACATCTATAACGTAATATAACATAACCTAACCCAACCTAACATCTCGGCGGTAATATTTGAACACATTCCTGGCTTGTTGGCCTCTACGTCTCCGTGGGACCTTTATATACATCTATAACGTTATATAATCTAACCTAACCCAACCTAACATCTCGGCGGTAATATTTGATCACATTCCTGGCTTGTTGGCCTCTACGTCTCCGTGGGAACTTTATATACATCTATAACGGAATATAACATAACCTAAACCAACCTAACATCTCGGCGCTAACGTTTGACAACATTCCTGGCGAGTTGGTCTCTACGTCTCCGTGAGAGCTTCATATACATCAATAAAGAAATATAACCTAACCTAACCCAACGTATCATCTCGGCGGTAATATTTGACAACATTCCTGGCGAGTTGGCCTCTACGTCACCGTGGGGCATTTATATACATCAATAACGTAATATAACCTAACCTAACCCAACCTAACATCTCGGCGGTAATATTTGACAACATTCCTGGCGAGTTGGCTTCTCCGTCTCCGTGGGACCTTTATATACATCTATAACGTAATATAACCTACCCTAACCCAACCTAACATCTCGGCGGTAATATTTGAACACATTCCTGGCTTGTTGGCCTCTACGTCTCCGTGGGAACGTTATATACATCTATAACGTAATATGACCTACCCTAACCCAACCTAACATCTCGGCGGTAATATTTGAACACATTCCTGGCTTGTTGGCCTCTACGTCTCCGTGGGAACTTTATATACATCTATAACGGAATATAACATAACCTAAACCAACCTAACATCTCGGCGCTAACGTTTGACAACATTCCTGGCGAGTTGGTCTCTACGTCTCCGTGAGAGCTTCATATACATCAATAAAGAAATATAACCTAACCTAACCCAACCTATCATCTCGGCGGTAATATTTGACAACATTCCTGGCGAGTTGGCCTCTACGTCACCGTGGGGCATTTATATACATCAATAACGTAATATAACCTAACCTAACCCAACCTAACATCTCGGCGGTAATATTTGACAACATTCCTGGCGAGTTGGCTTCTCCGTCTCCGTGGGACCTTTATATACATCAATAACGTAATATAACCTACCCTAACACAACCTAACATCTCGGCGGTAATATTTGAACACATTCCTGGCTTGTTGGCTTCTCCGTCTCCGTGGGACCTTTATATACATCAATAACGTAATATAACCTACCCTAACCCAACCTAACATCTCGGCGGTAATATTTGAACACATTCCTGGCTTGTTGGCCTCTACGTCTCCGTGGGAACTTTATATACATCTATAACGTACTATAACATAACCTAACCCAACCTAACATCTCGGCGGTAATATTTGAACACATTCCTGGCTTGTTGGCCTCTACGTCTCCGTGGGAACTTTATATACATCTATAACGTAATATAACATAACCTAACCCAACCTAACATCTCGGCGGTAATATTTGAACACATTCCTGGCTTGTTGGCCTCTACGTCTCCGTGGGACCTTTATATACATCTATAACGTTATATAATCTAACCTAACCCAACCTAACATCTCGGCGGTAATATTTGATCACATTCCTGGCTTGTTGGCCTCTACGTCTCCGCGGGACGTTTAAATACATCTATAACGTAATATAACCTAACCTAACCCAACCTATCATCTTGGCGCTAATGTTTGACAACATTCCTGGCGAGTTGGCCTGTACGTCTCCGTGGGACATTTATATACATCAATAACATAATATAACCTAACCTAACCCAACCTAACATCTCGGCGGTAATATTTGACAACATTCCTGGCGAGTTGGCTTCTCCGTCTCCGTGAGACCTTTATATACATCAATAACGTAATATAACCTACCCTAACCCAACCTAACATCTCGGCGGTAATATTTGAACACATTCCTTGCTTGTTGGCCTCTACGTCTCCGTGGGAACGTTATATACATCTATAACGTAATATAACATAACCTAAACCAACCTAACATCTCGGCGGTAATATTTGAACACATTCCTTGCTTGTTGGCCTCTACGTCTCCGTGGGAACGTTATATACATCTATAACGTAATATAACATAACCTAAACCAACCTAACATCTCGGCGGTAATATTTGAACACATTCCTGGCTTGTTGGCCTCTACGTCTCCGTGGGATCTTTATATACATCAATAACGTAATATAACCTAACCTAACCCAATCTAACATCTCGGCGGTAATATTTGAACACATTCCTGGCTTGTTGGCCTCTACGTCTCCGTGGGAACTTTATATACATCTATAACGGAATATAACATAACCTAAACCAACCTAACATCTCGGCGCTAACGTTTGACAACATTCCTGGCGAGTTGGTCTCTACGTCTCCGTGAGAGCTTCATATACATCAATAAAGAAATATAACCTAACCTAACCCAACCTATCATCTCGGCGGTAATATTTGACAACATTCCTGGCGAGTTGGCCTCTACGTCACCGTGGGGCATTTATATACATCAATAACGTAATATAACCTAACCGAAACCAACCTAACATCTCGGCGGTAATATTTGACAACATTCCTGGCGAGTTGGCTTCTCCGTCTCCGTGGGACCTTTATATACATCAATAACGTAATATAACCTACCCTAACACAACCTAACATCTCGGCGGTAATATTTGAACACATTCCTGGCTTGTTGGCTTCTCCGTCTCCGTGGGACCTTTATATACATCAATAACGTAATATAACCTACCCTAACCCAACCTAACATCTCGGCGGTAATATTTGAACACATTCCTGGCTTGTTGGCCTCTACGTCTCCGTGGGAACTTTATATACATCTATAACGTAATATAACATAACCTAACCCAACCTAACATCTCGGCGGTAATATTTGAACACATTCCTGGCTTGTTGGCCTCTACGTCTCCGTGGGATCTTTATATACATCAATAACGTAATATAACCTAACCTAACCCAATCTAACATCTCGGCGGTAATATTTGAACACATTCCTGGCTTGTTGGCCTCTACGTCTCCGTGGGAACTTTATATACATCTATAACGGAATATAACATAACCTAAACCAACCTAACATCTCGGCGCTAACGTTTGACAACATTCCTGGCGAGTTGGTCTCTACGTCTCCGTGAGAGCTTCATATACATCAATAAAGAAATATAACCTAACCTAACCCAACCTATCATCTCGGCGGTAATATTTGACAACATTCCTGGCGAGTTGGCCTCTACGTCACCGTGGGGCATTTATATACATCAATAACGTAATATAACCTAACCTAACCCAACCTAACATCTCGGCGGTAATATTTGACAACATTCCTGGCGAGTTGGCTTCTCCGTCTCCGTGGGACCTTTATATACATCTATAACGTAATATAACCTACCCTAACCCAACCTAACATCTCGGCGGTAATATTTGAACACATTCCTGGCTTGTTGGCCTCTACGTCTCCGTGGGAACGTTATATACATCTATAACGTAATATGACCTACCCTAACCCAACCTAACATCTCGGCGGTAATATTTGAACACATTCCTGGCTTGTTGGCCTCTACGTCTCCGTGGGAACTTTATATACATTTATAACGTAATATAACCTAACCTAACCCAACCTAACATCTCGGCGGTAATATTTGACAACATTCCTGGCGAGTTGGCCTCCACGTCTCGGTTTGACCTTCATATACATCAATATCGTAATATAATCTAACCTAACCCAACCTATCATGTCGGCGGTAATATTTGACAACATTCCTGGCGAGTTGGCTTCTCCGTCTCCGTGGGACCTTTATATACATCAATAACGTAATATAACCTACCCTAACCCAACCTAACATCTCGGCGGTAATATTTGAACACATTCCTGGCTTGTTGGACTCTACGTCTCCGTGGGAACTTTATATACATCTATAACGTAATATAACATAACCTAACCCAACCTAACATCTCGGCGGTAATATTTGAACACATTCCTGGCTTGTTGGCCTCTACGTCTCCGTGGGACCTTTATATACATCTATAACGTTATATAATCTAACCTAACCCAACCTAACATCTCGGCGGTAATATTTGATCACATTCCTGGCTTGTTGGCCTCTACGTCTCCGCGGGACGTTTAAATACATCTATAACGTAATATAACCTAACCTAACCCAACCTATCATCTTGGCGCTAATCTTTGACAACATTCCTGGCGAGTTGGCCTGTACGTCTCCGTGGGACATTTATATACATCAATAACATAATATAACCTAACCTAACCCAACCTAACATCTCGGCGGTAATATTTGACAACATTCCTGGCGAGTTGGCTTCTCCGTCTCCGTGAGACCTTTATATACATCAATAACGTAATATAACCTACCCTAACCCAACCTAACATCTCGGCGGTAATATTTGAACACATTGCTTGCTTGTTGGCCTCTACGTCTCCGTGGGAACGTTATATACATCTATAACGTAATATAACATAACCTAAACCAACCTAACATCTCGGCGGTAATATTTGAACACATTCCTGGCTTGTTGGCCTCTACGTCTCCGTGGGATCTTTATATACATCAATAACGTAATATAACCTAACCTAACCCAATCTAACATCTCGGCGGTAATATTTGAACACATTCCTGGCTTGTTGGCCTCTACGTCTCCGTGGGAACTTTATATACATCTATAACGGAATATAACATAACCTAAACCAACCTAACATCTCGGCGCTAACGTTTGACAACATTCCTGGCGAGTTGGTCTCTACGTCTCCGTGAGAGCTTCATATACATCAATAAAGAAATATAACCTAACCTAACCCAACCTATCATCTCGGCGGTAATATTTGACAACATTCCTGGCGAGTTGGCTTCTCCGTCTCCGTGGGACCTTTATATACATCAATAACGTAATATAACCTACCCTAACCCAACCTAACATCTCGGCGGTAATATTTGAACACATTCCTGGCTTGTTGGCCTCTACGTCTCCGTGGGACCTTTATATACATCTATAACGTTATATAATCTAACCTAACCCAACCTAACATCTCGGCGGTAATATTTGATCACATTCCTGGCTTGTTGGCCTCTACGTCTCCGCGGGACGTTTAAATACATCTATAACGTAATATAACCTAACCTAACCCAACCTATCATCTTGGCGCTAATGTTTGACAACATTCCTGGCGAGTTGGCCTGTACGTCTCCGTGGGACATTTATATACATCAATAACATAATATAACCTAACCTAACCCAACCTAACATCTCGGCGGTAATATTTGACAACATTCCTGGCGAGTTGGCTTCTCCGCCTCCGTGGGACCTTTATATACATCAATAACGTAATATAACCTACCCTAACCCAACCTAACATCTCGGCGGTAATATTTGAACACATTCCTGGCTTGTTGGCCTCTACGTCTCCGTGGGAACGTTATATACATCTATAACGTAATATAATATAACCTAAACCAACCTAACATCTCGGCGGTAATATTTGAACACATTCCTGGCTTGTTGGCCTCTACGTCTCCGTGGGATCTTTATATACATCAATAACGTAATATAACCTAACCTAACCCAATCTAACATCTCGGCGGTAATATTTGAACACATTCCTGGCTTGTTGGCCTCTACGTCTCCGTGGGAACTTTATATACATCTATAACGGAATATAACATAACCTAAACCAACCTAACATCTCGGCGCTAACGTTTGACAACATTCCTGGCGAGTTGGTCTCTACGTCTCCGTGAGAGCTTCATATACATCAATAAAGAAATATAACCTAACCTAACCCAACCTATCATCTCGGCGGTAATATTTGACAACATTCCTGGCGAGTTGGCCTCTACGTCACCGTGGGGCATTTATATACATCAATAACGTAATATAACCTAACCTAACCCAACCTAACATCTCGGCGGTAATATTTGACAACATTCCTGGCGAGTTGGCTTCTCCGTCTCCGTGGGACCTTTATATACATCAATAACGTAATATAACCTACCCTAACCCAACCTAACATCTCGGCGGTAATATTTGAACACATTCCTGGCTTGTTGGCCTCTACGTCTCCGTGGGAACTTTATATACATCTATAACGTAATATAACATAACCTAACCCAACCTAACATCTCGGCGGTAATATTTGAACACATTCCTGGCTTGTTGGCCTCTACGTCTCCGTGGGATCTTTATATACATCAATAACGTAATATAACCTAACCTAACCCAATCTAACATCTCGGCGGTAATATTTGAACACATTCCTGGCTTGTTGGCCTCTACGTCTCCGTGGGAACTTTATATACATCTATAACGGAATATAACATAACCTAAACCAACCTAACATCTCGGCGCTAACGTTTGACAACATTCCTGGCGAGTTGGTCTCTACGTCTCCGTGAGAGCTTCATATACATCAATAACGTAATATAACCTAACCTAACCCAACCTAACATCTCGGCGGTAATATTTGACAACATTCCTGGCGAGTTGGCTTCTCCGTCTCCGTGGGACCTTTATATACATCAATAACGTAATATAACCTACCCTAACCCAACCTAACATCTCGGCGGTAATATTTGAACACATTCCTGGCTTGTTGGCCTCTACGTCTCCGTGGGAACTTTATATACATCTATAACGTAATATAACATAACCTAACCCAACCTAACATCTCGGCGGTAATATTTGAACACATTCCTGGCTTGTTGGCCTCTACGTCTCCGTGGGATCTTTATATACATCAATAACGTAATATAACCTAACCTAACCCAATCTAACATCTCGGCGGTAATATTTGAACACATTCCTGGCTTGTTGGCCTCTACGTCTCCGTGGGAACTTTATATACATCTATAACGGAATATAACATAACCTAAACCAACCTAACATCTCGGCGCTAACGTTTGACAACATTCCTGGCGAGTTGGTCTCTACGTCTCCGTGAGAGCTTCATATACATCAATAAAGAAATATAACCTAACCTAACCCAACCTATCATCTCGGCGGTAATATTTGACAACATTCCTGGCGAGTTGGCCTCTACGTCACCGTGGGGCATTTATATACATCAATAACGTAATATAACCTAACCTAACCCAACCTAACATCTCGGCGGTAATATTTGACAACATTCCTGGCGAGTTGGCTTCTCCGTCTCCGTGGGACCTTTATATACATCAATAACGTAATATAACCTACCCTAACCCAACCTAACATCTCGGCGGTAATATTTGAACACATTCCTGGCTTGTTGGCCTCTACGTCTCCGTGGGACCTTTATATACATCTATAACGTTATATAATCTAACCTAACCCAACCTAACATCTCGGCGGTAATATTTGATCACATTCCTGGCTTGTTGGCCTCTACGTCTCCGCGGGACGTTTAAATACATCTATAACGTAATATAACCTAACCTAACCCAACCTATCATCTTGGCGCTAATGTTTGACAACATTCCTGGCGAGTTGGCCTGTACGTCTCCGTGGGACATTTATATACATCAATAACATAATATAACCTAACCTAACCCAACCTAACATCTCGGCGGTAATATTTGACAACATTCCTGGCGAGTTGGCTTCTCCGTCTCCGTGGGACCTTTATATACATCAATAACGTAATATAACCTACCCTAACCCAACCTAACATCTCGGCGGTAATATTTGAACACATTCCTGGCTTGTTGGCCTCTACGTCTCCGTGGGAACTTTATATACATCTATAACGTAATATAACATAACCTAACCCAACCTAACATCTCGGCGGTAATGTTTGAACACATTCCTGGCTTGTTGGCCTCTACGTCTCCGTGGGACCTTTATATACATCTATAACGTTATATAATCTAACCTAACCCAACCTAACATCTCGGCGGTAATATTTGATCACATTCCTGGCTTGTTGGCCTCTACGTCTCCGCGGGACGTTTAAATACATCTATAACGTAATATAACCTAACCTAACCCAACCTATCATCTTGGCGCTAATGTTTGACAACATTCCTGGCGAGTTGGCCTGTACGTCTCCGTGGGACATTTATATACATCAATAACATAATATAACCTAACCTAACCCAACCTAACATCTCGGCGGTAATATTTGACAACATTCCTGGCGAGTTGGCTTCTCCGCCTCCGTGGGACCTTTATATACATCAATAACGTAATATAACCTACCCTAACCCAACCTAACATCTCGGCGGTAATATTTGAACACATTCCTGGCTTGTTGGCCTCTACGTCTCCGTGGGAACGTTATATACATCTATAACGTAATATAATATAACCTAAACCAACCTAACATCTCGGCGGTAATATTTGAACACATTCCTGGCTTGTTGGCCTCTACGTCTCCGTGGGATCTTTATATACATCAATAACGTAATATAACCTAACCTAACCCAATCTAACATCTCGGCGGTAATATTTGAACACATTCCTGGCTTGTTGGCCTCTACGTCTCCGTGGGAACTTTATATACATCTATAACGGAATATAACATAACCTAAACCAACCTAACATCTCGGCGCTAACGTTTGACAACATTCCTGGCGAGTTGGTCTCTACGTCTCCGTGAGAGCTTCATATACATCAATAAAGAAATATAACCTAACCTAACCCAACCTATCATCTCGGCGGTAATATTTGACAACATTCCTGGCGAGTTGGCCTCTACGTCACCGTGGGGCATTTATATACATCAATAACGTAATATAACCTAACCTAACCCAACCTAACATCTCGGCGGTAATATTTGACAACATTCCTGGCGAGTTGGCTTCTCCGTCTCCGTGGGACCTTTATATACATCAATAACGTAATATAACCTACCCTAACCCAACCTAACATCTCGGCGGTAATATTTGAACACATTCCTGGCTTGTTGGCCTCTACGTCTCCGTGGGAACTTTATATACATCTATAACGTAATATAACATAACCTAACCCAACCTAACATCTCGGCGGTAATATTTGATCACATTCCTGGCTTGTTGGCCTCTACGTCTCCGCGGGACGTTTAAATACATCTATAACGTAATATAACCTAACCTAACCCAACCTATCATCTTGGCGCTAATGTTTGACAACATTCCTGGCGAGTTGGCCTGTACGTCTCCGTGGGACATTTATATACATCAATAACATAATATAACCTAACCTAACCCAACCTAACATCTCGGCGGTAATATTTGACAACATTCCTGGCGAGTTGGCTTCTCCGTCTCCGTGGGACCTTTATATACATCAATAACGTAATATAACCTACCCTAACCCAACCTAACATCTCGGCGGTAATATTTGAACACATTCCTGGCGAGTTGGCCTCTACGTCTCGGTTTGACCTTCATATACATCAATATCGTAATATAATCTAACCTAACCCAACCTATCATGTCGGCGGTAATATTTGACAACATTCCTGGCTTGTTGGCCTCTACGTCTCCGTGGGATCTTTATATACATCAATAACGTAATATAACCTAACCTAACCCAATCTAACATCTCGGCGGTAATATTTGAACACATTCCTGGCTTGTTGGCCTCTACGTCTCCGTGGGAACTTTATATACATCTATAACGGAATATAACATAACCTAAACCAACCTAACATCTCGGCGCTAACGTTTGACAACATTCCTGGCGAGTTGGTCTCTACGTCTCCGTGAGAGCTTCATATACATCAATAAAGAAATATAACCTAACCTAACCCAACCTATCATCTCGGCGGTAATATTTGACAACATTCCTGGCGAGTTGGCCTCTATGTCACCGTGGGGCATTTATATACATCAATAACGTAATATAACCTAACCTAACCCAACCTAACATCTTGGCGGTAATATTTGACAACATTCCTGGCGAGTTGGCTTCTCCGTCTCCGTGGGACCTTTATATACATCAATAACGTAATATAACCTACCCTAACCCAACCTAACATCTCGGCGGTAATATTTGAACACATTCCTGGCTTGTTGGCCTCTACGTCTCCGTGGGAACTTTATATACATCTATAACGTAATATAACATAACCTAACCCAACCTAACATCTCGGCGGTAATATTTGAACACATTCCTGGCTTGTTGGCTTCTACGTCTCCGTGGGACCTTTATATACATCTATAACGTTATATAATCTAACCTAACCCAACCTAACATCTCGGCGGTAATATTTGACAACATTCCTGGCGAGTTGGCCTCTACGTCTCGGTTTGACCTTCATATACATCAATAACGTAATATAACCTAACCTAACCCAACCTAACATCTCGGCGGTAATATTTGACAACATTCCTGGCGAGTTGGCCTCCACGTCTCGGTTTGACCTTCATATACATCAATATCGTAATATAATCTAACCTAACCCAACCTATCATGTCGGCGGTAATTTTTGAAAACATTCCTGGCGAGTTGGCCTCTTCGTCTCCGTGGGACCTTTATATACATCTATAACGTAATATAACCTAACCTAACCCAACCTATCATCTCGGCGGTAATATTTGAAAACATTCATGGCGAGTTGGCCTCTACGTCTCCGTGGGATCTTTATATACATCTATAACGTAATATAACCTAACCTAACCCAACCTAACATCTCGGCGGTAATATTTGAACACATTCCTGGCTTGTTGGCCTCTACGTCTCCGTGGGACCTTTATATACATCTATAACGTAATATAACCTAACCTAACCCAACCTAACATCTCGGCGGTAATATTTGAACACATTCCTGGCTTGTTGGCCTCTACGTCTCCGTGGGACCTTTATATACATCTATAACGTTATATAATCTAACCTAATCCAACCTAACATCTCGGCGGTAATATTTGATCACATTCCTGGCTTGTTGGCCTCTACGTCTCCGCGGGACGTTTAAATACATCTATAACGTAATATAACCTAACCTAACCCAACCTATCATCTTGGCGCTAATGTTTGACAACATTCCTGGCGAGTTGGCCTGTACGTCTCCGTGGGACATTTATATACATCAATAACATAATATAACCTAACCTAACCCAACCTAACATCTCGGCGGTAATATTTGACAACATTCCTGGCGAGTTGGCCACTACGTCTCGGTTTGACCTTCATATATATCAATAACGTAATATAACCTAACCTAACCCAACCTATCATGTCGGCGGTAATATTTGATCACATTCCTGGCTTGTTGGCCTCTACGTCTCCGCGGGACCTTTAAATACATCTATAACGTAATATAACCTAACCTAACCCAGCCTAACATCTCGGCGGTAATATTTGAAAACATTCCTGGCGAGTTGGCCTCTACGTCTCCGTGGGAACTTCATAAGCATCATTAACGAACTATAACGTAACTTAATCCAACCTATCATCTCGGCGGTAATATTTGACAACATTCCTGGCGAGTTGGCGTCTACGTCTCCGTGGGAGCTTTATATACATCAATAACGTAATATAACCTAACCTAACCCAACCTATAATCTCGGCGGTAATATTTGAACACATTCCTGGCTTGTTGGCCTCTACGTCTCCGTGGGACCTTTATATACATCTATAACGTAATATAACCTAACCTAACCCAAACTAACATCTCGGCGGTAATATTTGACATCATTCCTGGCGAGTTGGGCTCTACGTCTCCGTTTGATCTTCATAAACATCAATAACGTAATATAACCTAACCTAACCCAACCTATCATCTCGGCGGTAATATTTGACAACATTCCTGGCGAGTTGGCCTCTACGTCACCGTGGGGCATTTATATACATCAATAACGTAATATAACCTAACCTAACCCAACCTAACATCTTGGCGGTAATATTTGACAACATTCCTGGCGAGTTGGCTTCTCCGTCTCCGTGGGACCTTTATATACATCAATAACGTAATATAACCTACCCTAACCCAACCTAACATCTCGGCGGTAATATTTGAACACATTCCTGGCTTGTTGGCCTCTACGTCTCCGTGGGAACTTTATATACATCTATAACGTAATATAACATAACCTAACCCAACCTAACATCTCGGCGGTAATATTTGAACACATTCCTGGCTTGTTGGCTTCTACGTCTCCGTGGGACCTTTATATACATCTATAACGTTATATAATCTAACCTAACCCAACCTAACATCTCGGCGGTAATATTTGACAACATTCCTGGCGAGTTGGCCTCTACGTCTCGGTTTGACCTTCATATACATCAATAACGTAATATAACCTAACCTAACCCAACCTAACATCTCGGCGGTAATATTTGACAACATTCCTGGCGAGTTGGCCTCCACGTCTCGGTTTGACCTTCATATACATCAATATCGTAATATAATCTAACCTAACCCAACCTATCATGTCGGCGGTAATTTTTGAAAACATTCCTGGCGAGTTGGCCTCTTCGTCTCCGTGGGACCTTTATATACATCTATAACGTAATATAACCTAACCTAACCCAACCTATCATCTCGGCGGTAATATTTGAAAACATTCATGGCGAGTTGGCCTCTACGTCTCCGTGGGATCTTTATATACATCTATAACGTAATATAACCTAACCTAACCCAACCTAACATCTCGGCGGTAATATTTGAACACATTCCTGGCTTGTTGGCCTCTACGTCTCCGTGGGACCTTTATATACATCTATAACGTAATATAACCTAACCTAACCCAACCTAACATCTCGGCGGTAATATTTGAACACATTCCTGGCTTGTTGGCCTCTACGTCTCCGTGGGACCTTTATATACATCTATAACGTTATATAATCTAACCTAATCCAACCTAACATCTCGGCGGTAATATTTGATCACATTCCTGGCTTGTTGGCCTCTACGTCTCCGCGGGACGTTTAAATACATCTATAACGTAATATAACCTAACCTAACCCAACCTATCATCTTGGCGCTAATGTTTGACAACATTCCTGGCGAGTTGGCCTGTACGTCTCCGTGGGACATTTATATACATCAATAACATAATATAACCTAACCTAACCCAACCTAACATCTCGGCGGTAATATTTGACAACATTCCTGGCGAGTTGGCCACTACGTCTCGGTTTGACCTTCATATATATCAATAACGTAATATAACCTAACCTAACCCAACCTATCATGTCGGCGGTAATATTTGATCACATTCCTGGCTTGTTGGCCTCTACGTCTCCGCGGGACCTTTAAATACATCTATAACGTAATATAACCTAACCTAACCCAGCCTAACATCTCGGCGGTAATATTTGAAAACATTCCTGGCGAGTTGGCCTCTACGTCTCCGTGGGAACTTCATAAGCATCATTAACGAACTATAACGTAACTTAATCCAACCTATCATCTCGGCGGTAATATTTGACAACATTCCTGGCGAGTTGGCGTCTACGTCTCCGTGGGAGCTTTATATACATCAATAACGTAATATAACCTAACCTAACCCAACCTATAATCTCGGCGGTAATATTTGAACACATTCCTGGCTTGTTGGCCTCTACGTCTCCGTGGGACCTTTATATACATCTATAACGTAATATAACCTAACCTAACCCAAACTAACATCTCGGCGGTAATATTTGACATCATTCCTGGCGAGTTGGGCTCTACGTCTCCGTTTGATCTTCATAAACATCAATAACGTAATATAACCTAACCTAACCCAACCTAATATCTCGGCGGTAATATTAGAAAACATACCTGGCGAGTAGGCCTCTACGTCTCCGTGGGAACTTCATAAGCATCAATAACGAAATATAACGCAACTTAATCCAACCTATCATTTCGGCGGTAATATTTGATAACATTCCTGGCGAGTTGGCGTCTACGTCTCCGTGGGAGCTTTATATACATCAATAACGTAATATAACCTAACCTAACCCAACCTATCATCTCGGCGGTAATATTTGACAACATTCCTGGCGAGTTGGCCTCTACGTCTCCGTGGGACCTTCATATACATCAATAACGAAATATAACCTAACCTAACCCAACCTATCATCTCGGCGGTAATATTTGACAACATTACTGGCGAGTTGGCCTCTACGTCTCCGTGGGACCTTTATATACATCAATAACGTAATATAACCTAACCTAACCCAACCTATCATCTCGGCGGTAATATTTGAAAACATACCAGACGTGTTGGCCTCTACGTCTCCGTGGGACCTTTATATACATCTATAACGTAATATAACCTAACCTAACCCAACCTAACTTCTCGGCGGTAATATTTGATAACATTCCTGGCGAGTTGGCCTCTACGTCTCCGTGGGAACTTTATATACATCTATAACGTAATATAACCTAACCTAACCCAACCTAACATCTCTGCGGTAATACTTGAAAACATTCATGGCGAGTTGGCCTCTACGTCTCAGTGGGACCTTTATATACATCTATAACGTAATATAACATAACCTAACCCAACCTATCATCTCGGCGGTAATATTTGACAACATTCCTGGCGAGTTGGCCACTACGTCTCGGTTTGACCTTCATATATATCAATAACGTAATATAACCTAACCTAACCCAACCTATCATGTCGGCGGTAATATTTGATCACATTCCTGGCTTGTTGGCCTCTACGTCTCCGCGGGACCTTTAAATACATCTATAACGTAATATAACCTAACCTAACCCAGCCTAACATCTCGGCGGTAATATTTGAAAACATTCCTGGCGAGTTGGCCTCTACGTCTCCGTGGGAACTTCATAAGCATCATTAACGAACTATAACGTAACTTAATCCAACCTATCATCTCGGCGGTAATATTTGACAACATTCCTGGCGAGTTGGCCTCTACGTCTCCGTGGGAGCTTTATATACATCAATAACGTAATATAACCTAACCTAACCCAACCTATAATCTCGGCGGTAATATTTGAACACATTCCTGGCTTGTTGGCCTCTACGTCTCCGTGGGACCTTTATATACATCTATAACGTAATATAACCTAACCTAACCCAAACTAACATCTCGGCGGTAATATTTGACATCATTCCTGGCGAGTTGGGCTCTACGTCTCCGTTTGATCTTCATAAACATCAATAACGTAATATAACCTAACCTAACCCAACCTAATATCTCGGCGGTAATATTAGAAAACATACCTGGCGAGTAGGCCTCTACGTCTCCGTGGGAACTTCATAAGCATCAATAACGAAATATAACGCAACTTAATCCAACCTATCATTTCGGCGGTAATATTTGATAACATTCCTGGCGAGTTGGCGTCTACGTCTCCGTGGGAGCTTTATATACATCAATAACGTAATATAACCTAACCTAACCCAACCTATCATCTCGGCGGTAATATTTGACAACATTCCTGGCGTGTTGGCCTCTACGTCTCCGTGGGACCTTCATATACATCAATAACGAAATATAACCTAACCTAACCCAACCTATCATCTCGGCGGTAATATTTGACAACATTACTGGCGAGTTGGCCTCTACGTCTCCGTGGGACCTTTATATACATCAATAACGTAATATAACCTAACCTAACCCAACCTATCATCTCGGCGGTAATATTTGAAAACATACCAGACGTGTTGGCCTCTACGTCTCCGTGGGACCTTTATATACATCTATAACGTAATATAACCTAACCTAACCCAACCTAACTTCTCGGCGGTAATATTTGATAACATTCCTGGCGAGTTGGCCTCTACGTCTCCGTGGGAACTTTATATACATCTATAACGTAATATAACCTAACGTAACCCAACCTAACATCTCTGCGGTAATACTTGAAAACATTCATGGCGAGTTGGCCTCTACGTCTCCGTGGGACCTTTATATACATCTATAACGTAATATAACATAACCTAACCCAACCTATCATCTCGGCGGTAATATTTGACAACATTCCTGGCGAGTTGGCCTCTACGTCTCCGTGGGACCTTCAAATACATCAATAACGAAATATAACCTAACCTAACCCAACCTGTCATCTCGGCGGTAATATTTGACAACATTACTGGCGAGTTGGCCTCTACGTCTCCGTTTGACCTTCATAAACATCAGTAACGAAATATCACCTAACCTAACACAACCTATCATCTCGGCGGTAATATTTGACTACATTACTGGCGAGTTGGCCTCTACGTCTCCGTTTGACCTTCATAAACATCAATGACGAAATATAACCTAACCTAACCCAACCTATCATCTCGGCGGTAATATTTGACAACATTCCTGGCGAGTTGGCCTCTACGTCTCCGTGGGACCTTTATATACATCTATAACGTAATATCACCTAACCTAACCCAACCTATCATCTCGGCGGTAATATTTGACAACATTACTGGCGAGTTGGCCTCTACGTCTCCGTAGGACCTTTATATACATCAATAACGTTATATTACCTAACCTAACCCAACCTAACATCTCGGAGGTAATATTTGAAGACATTCCTGGCTTGTTGGCCTCTACGTATCCGTGGGAGCTTTATATACATCAATAACGTAATATAACCTAACCTAACCCAATCTAACATCTCGGCGGTAATACTTGAACACATTCCAGGCTTGTTGGCCTCTACGTCTCCGTGGGAACTATATATACATCTATAACGTAATATAACCTAACCTAACCCAACCTAACATCTCTGCGGTAATACTTGAAAACATTCATGGCGAGTTGGCCTCTACGTCTCCGTGGGATCTTTATATACATCTATAACGTAATATAACATAACCTAACCCAACCTATCATCTCGGCGGTAATATTTGACAACATTACTGGCGAGTTGGCCTCTACATCTCCGTTTGACCTTCATAAACATCAGTAACGAAATATAACCTAACCTAACACAACCTATCATCTCGGCGGTAATATTTGACTACATTACTGGCGAGTTGGCCTCTACGTCTCCGTTTGACCTTCATAAACATCAATGACGAAATATAACCTAACCTAACCCAACCTATCATCTCGGCGGTAATATTTGACAACATTCCTGGCGAGTTGGCCTCTACGTTTCCGTGGGACCTTCATATACATCAATAACGAAATATAACATAACCTAACCCAACCTATCATCTCGGCGGTAATATTTGACAACATTACTGGCGAGTTGGCCTCTACGTCTCCGTGGGAACTTCATAAGCATCAATGACGAAATATAACCCAACTTAATCCAACCTATCATTTCGGCGGTAATATTTGAACACATTCCTGGCTTGTTGGCCTCTACGTCTCCGTGGGACCTTTATATACATCTATAACGTAATATAACCTAACCTAACCCAACCTATCATCTCGGCGCTAATGTTTGACAACATTCCTGGCGAGTTGGCCTCTACGTCTCCGTGGGACCTTTATATACATCAATAACGTAATATAACCTAACCTAACCCAACCTAACATCTCGGCGGTAATATTTGACAACATTCCTTGCGAGTTGTCCTCTACGTTTCGTTTTGACCTTCATATACATCAATAACGTAATATAACCTAACCTAACCCATCCTATCATGTCGGCGGTAATATTTGAAAACATTCCTGGCCAGTTGGCCTCTACGTCTCCGTGGGAACTTTATATACATCTATAACGTAATATAACCTAACCTAAACCAACCTATCATCTCGGCGCCTACGTTTGACAACATTCCTGGCGAGTTGGCTTCTCCGTCTCCGTGGGACCTTTATATACATCAATAACGTAATATAACCTACCCTAACCCAACCTAACATCTCGGCGGTAATATTTGAACACATTCCTGGCTTGTTGGCCTCTACGTCTCCGTGGGATCTTTATATACATTTATAACGTAATATAACATAACCTAACCCAACCTAACATCTCGGCGGTAATATTTGAACACATTCCTGGCTTGTTGGCCTCTACGTCTCCGTGGGAACTTTATATATCTATAACGTAATATAACATAACCTAAACCAACCTAACATGTCGGCGGTAATATTTGAACACATTCCTGGCTTGTTGGCCTCTACGTCTCCGTGGGAACTTTATATACATCTATAACGTAATATAACCTATCCTAACCCAAACTAACATCTCGGCGGTAATATTTGACATCATTCCTGGCGAGTTGGGCTCTACGTCTCCGTTTGATCCTCATAAGCATCAATAACGTAATATAACCTAACCTAACCCAACCTATCATCTCGGCGGTAATATTTGACAACATTCCTGGCGAGTTGGCTTCTCCGTCTCCGTGGGACCTTTATATACATCAATAACGTAATATAACCTACCCTAACCCAACCTAACATCTCGGCGGTAATATTTGAACACATTCCTGGCTTGTTGGCTTGTACGTCTCCGTGGGACCTTTATATACATCTATAACGTTATATAATCTAACCTAACCCAACCTAACATCTCGGCGGTAATATTTGACAACATTCCTGGCGAGTTGGCCTCTACGTCTCGGTTTGACCTTCATATACATCAATAACGTAATATAACCTAACCTAACCCAACCTATCATGTCGGCGGTAATATTTGACAACATTACTGGCGAGTTGGCCTCTACGTCTCCGCGGGACCTTTAAATACATCTATAACGTATTATAACCTAACCTAACCCAGCCTAACATCTCGGCGGTAATATTTGAAAACATACGTGGCGAGTTGGCCTCTACGTCTCCGTGGGACCTTTATATACATCAATAACGTAATATAACCTAACCTAACCCAACTTAACATCTCGGCGGTAATATTTGATCACATTCCTGGCTTGTTGGCCTCTGCGTCTCCGCGGGACCTTTAAATACATCAATAACGTAATATAACCTAACCTAACCCAACCTAACATCTCGGCGGTAATATTTGACAACATTCCTTGCGAGTTGTCCTCTACGTTTCGTTTTGACCTTCATATACATCAATAACGTAATATAACCTAACCTAACCCATCCTATCATGTCGGCGGTAATATTTGAAAACATTCCTGGCCAGTTGGCCTCTACGTCTCCGTGGGAACTTTATATACATCTATAACGTAATATAACCTAACCTAAACCAACCTATCATCTCGGCGCCTACGTTTGACAACATTCCTGGCGAGTTGGCTTCTCCGTCTCCGTGGGACCTTTATATACATCAATAACGTAATATAACCTCCCCTAACCCAACCTAACATCTCGGCGGTAATATTTGAACACATTCCTGGCTTGTTGGCCTCTACGTCTCCGTGGGATCTTTATATACATTTATAACGTAATATAACATAACCTAACCCAACCTAACATCTCGGCGGTAATATTTGAACACATTCCTGGCTTGTTGGCCTCTACGTCTCCGTGGGAACTTTATATATCTATAACGTAATATAACATAACCTAAACCAACCTAACATGTCGGCGGTAATATTTGAACACATTCCTGGCTTGTTGGCCTCTACGTCTCCGTGGGAACTTTATATACATCTATAACGTAATATAACCTATCCTAACCCAAACTAACATCTCGGCGGTAATATTTGACATCATTCCTGGCGAGTTGGGCTCTACGTCTCCGTTTGATCCTCATAAGCATCAATAACGTAATATAACCTAACCTAACCCAACCTATCATCTCGGCGGTAATATTTGACAACATTCCTGGCGAGTTGGCTTCTCCGTCTCCGTGGGACCTTTATATACATCAATAACGTAATATAACCTACCCTAACCCAACCTAACATCTCGGCGGTAATATTTGAACACATTCCTGGCTTGTTGGCTTGTACGTCTCCGTGGGACCTTTATATACATCTATAACGTTATATAATCTAACCTAACCCAACCTAACATCTCGGCGGTAATATTTGACAACATTCCTGGCGAGTTGGCCTCTACGTCTCGGTTTGACCTTCATATACATCAATAACGTAATATAACCTAACCTAACCCAACCTATCATGTCGGCGGTAATATTTGACAACATTACTGGCGAGTTGGCCTCTACGTCTCCGCGGGACCTTTAAATACATCTATAACGTATTATAACCTAACCTAACCCAGCCTAACATCTCGGCGGTAATATTTGAAAACATACGTGGCGAGTTGGCCTCTACGTCTCCGTGGGACCTTTATATACATCAATAACGTAATATAACCTAACCTAACCCAACTTAACATCTCGGCGGTAATATTTGATCACATTCCTGGCTTGTTGGCCTCTGCGTCTCCGCGGGACCTTTAAATACATCTATAACGTAACATAACCTAACCTAACCCAACCTAACATCTCGGCGGTAATATTTGAACACATTTCTGGCGAGTTGGCGTCTCCGTCTCCGTGGGACCTTTATATACATCAATAACGTAATATAACCTAACCTAACCCAACCTAACATCTCGGCGGTAATATTTGACAACATTCCTGGCGAGTTGGCCTCCACGTCTCGGTTTGACCTTCATATACATCAATATCGTAATATAATCTAACCTAACCCAACCTATCATGTCGGCGGTAATTTTTGAAAACATTCCTGGCGAGTTGGCCTCTACGTCTCCGTGGGACCTTTATATACATCTATAACGTAATATAACCTAACCTAACCCAACCTATCATCTCGGCGGTAATATTTGAAAACATTCATGGCGAGTTGGCCTCTACGTCTCCGTGGGATCTTTATATACATCTATAACGTAATATAACCTAACCTAACCCAACCTAACATCTCGGCGGTAATATTTGAACACATTCCTGGCTTGTTGGCCTCTACGTCTCCGTGGGACCTTTATATACATCTATAACGTAATATAACCTAACCTAATCCAACCTAACATCTCGGCGGTAATATTTGATCACATTCCTGGCTTGTTGGCCTCTACGTCTCCGCGGGACGTTTAAATACATCTATAACGTAATATAACCTAACCTAACCCAACCTATCATCTTGGCGCTAATGTTTGACAACATTCCTGGCGAGTTGGCCTGTACGTCTCCGTGGGACATTTATATACATCAATAACATAATATAACCTAACCTAACCCAACCTAACATCTCGGCGGTAATATTTGACAACATTCCTGGCGAGTTGGCTTCTCCGTCTCCGTGGGACCTTTATATACATCAATAACGTAATATAACCTACCCTAACCCAACCTAACATCTCGGCGGTAATATTTGAACACATTCCTGGCGAGTTGGCCTCTACGTCTCGGTTTGACCTTCATATACATCAATATCGTAATATAATCTAACCTAACCCAACCTATCATGTCGGCGGTAATATTTGACAACATTCCTGGCGAGTTGGCTTCTCCGTCTCCGTGGGACCTTTATATACATCAATAACGTAATATAACCTACCCTAACCCAACCTAACATCTCGGCGGTAATATTTGAACACATTCCTGGCTTGTTGGCCTCTACGTCTCCGTGGGAAATTTATATACATCTATAACGTAATATAACATAACCTAACCCAACCTAACATCTCGGCGGTAATGTTTGAACACATTCCTGGCTTGTTGGCCTCTACGTCTCCGTGGGACCTTTATATACATCTATAACGTTATATAATCTAACCTAACCCAACCTAACATCTCGGCGGTAATATTTGATCACATTCCTGGCTTGTTGGCCTCTACGTCTCCGCGGGACGTTTAAATACATCTATAACGTAATATAACCTAACCTAACCCAACCTATCATCTTGGCGCTAATGTTTGACAACATTCCTGGCGAGTTGGCCTGTACGTCTCCGTGGGACATTTATATACATCAATAACATAATATAACCTAACCTAACCCAACCTAACATCTCGGCGGTAATATTTGACAACATTCCTGGCGAGTTGGCTTCTCCGTCTCCGTGGGACCTTTATATACATCAATAACGTAATATAACCTACCCTAACCCAACCTAACATCTCGGCGGTAATATTTGAACACATTCCTGGCTTGTTGGCCTCTACGTCTCCGTGGGAACGTTATATACATCTATAACGTAATATAATATAACCTAAACCAACCTAACATCTCGGCGCTAACGTTTGACAACATTCCTGGCGAGTTGGTCTCTACGTCTCCGTGAGAGCTTCATATACATCAATAAAGAAATATAACCTAACCTAACCCAACCTATCATCTCGGCGGTAATATTTGACAACATTCCTGGCGAGTTGGCCTCTACGTCACCGTGGGGCATTTATATACATCAATAACGTAATATAACCTAACCTAACCCAACCTAACATCTTGGCGGTAATATTTGACAACATTCCTGGCGAGTTGGCTTCTCCGTCTCCGTGGGACCTTTATATACATCAATAACGTAATATAACCTACCCTAACCCAACCTAACATCTCGGCGGTAATATTTGAACACATTCCTGGCTTGTTGGCCTCTACGTCTCCGTGGGAACTTTATATACATCTATAACGTAATATAACATAACCTAACCCAACCTAACATCTCGGCGGTAATATTTGAACACATTCCTGGCTTGTTGGCTTCTACGTCTCCGTGGGACCTTTATATACATCTATAACGTTATATAATCTAACCTAACCCAACCTAACATCTCGGCGGTAATATTTGACAACATTCCTGGCGAGTTGGCCTCTACGTCTCGGTTTGACCTTCATATACATCAATAACGTAATATAACCTAACCTAACCCAACCTATCATGTCGGCGGTAATATTTGACAACATTACTGGCGAGTTGGCCTCTACGTCTCCGCGGGACCTTTAAATACATCTATAACGTATTATAACCTAACCTAACCCAGCCTAACATCTCGGCGGTAATATTTGAAAACATACGTGGCGAGTTGGCCTCTACGTCTCCGTGGGACCTTTATATACATCAATAACGTAATATAACCTAACCTAACCCAACTTAACATCTCGGCGGTAATATTTGATCACATTCCTGGCTTGTTGGCCTCTGCGTCTCCGCGGGACCTTTAAATACATCTATAACGTAACATAACCTAACCTAACCCAACCTAACATCTCGGCGGTAATATTTGAACACATTTCTGGCGAGTTGGCGTCTCCGTCTCCGTGGGACCTTTATATACATCAATAACGTAATATAACCTAACCTAACCCAACCTAACATCTCGGCGGTAATATTTGACAACATTCCTGGCGAGTTGGCCTCCACGTCTCGGTTTGACCTTCATATACATCAATATCGTAATATAATCTAACCTAACCCAACCTATCATGTCGGCGGTAATTTTTGAAAACATTCCTGGCGAGTTGGCCTCTTCGTCTCCGTGGGACCTTTATATACATCTATAACGTAATATAACCTAACCTAACCCAACCTATCATCTCGGCGGTAATATTTGAAAACATTCATGGCGAGTTGGCCTCTACGTCTCCGTGGGATCTTTATATACATCTATAACGTAATATAACCTAACCTAACCCAACCTAACATCTCGGCGGTAATATTTGAACACATTCCTGGCTTGTTGGCCTCTACGTCTCCGTGGGACCTTTATATACATCTATAACGTAATATAACCTAACCTAACCCAACCTAACATCTCGGCGGTAATATTTGAACACATTCCTGGCTTGTTGGCCTCTACGTCTCCGTGGGACCTTTATATACATCTATAACGTTATATAATCTAACCTAATCCAACCTAACATCTCGGCGGTAATATTTGATCACATTCCTGGCTTGTTGGCCTCTACGTCTCCGCGGGACGTTTAAATACATCTATAACGTAATATAACCTAACCTAACCCAACCTATCATCTTGGCGCTAATATTTGACAACATTCCTGGCGAGTTGGCCTGTACGTCTCCGTGGGACATTTATATACATCAATAACATAATATAACCTAACCTAACCCAACCTAACATCTCGGCGGTAATATTTGACAACATTCCTGGCGAGTTGGCCACTACGTCTCGGTTTGACCTTCATATATACCAATAACGTAATATAACCTAACCTAACCCAACCTATCATGTCGGCGGTAATATTTGATCACATTCCTGGCTTGTTGGCCTCTACGTCTCCGCGGGACCTTTAAATACATCTATAACGTAATATAACCTAACCTAACCCAGCCTAACATCTCGGCGGTAATATTTGAAAACATTCCTGGCGAGTTGGCCTCTACGTCTCCGTGGGAACTTCATAAGCATCATTAACGAACTATAACGTAACTTAATCCAACCTATCATCTCGGCGGTAATATTTGACAACATTCCTGGCGAGTTGGCGTCTACGTCTCCGTGGGAGCTTTATATACATCAATAACGTAATATAACCTAACCTAACCCAACCTATAATCTCGGCGGTAATATTTGAACACATTCCTGGCTTGTTGGCCTCTACGTCTCCGTGGGACCTTTATATACATCTATAACGTAATATAACCTAACCTAACCCAAACTAACATCTCGGCGGTAATATTTGACATCATTCCTGGCGAGTTGGGCTCTACGTCTCCGTTTGATCTTCATAAACATCAATAACGTAATATAACCTAACCTAACCCAACCTAATATCTCGGCGGTAATATTAGAAAACATACCTGGCGAGTAGGCCTCTACGTCTCCGTGGGAACTTCATAAGCATCAATAACGAAATATAACGCAACTTAATCCAACCTATCATTTCGGCGGTAATATTTGATAACATTCCTGGCGAGTTGGCGTCTACGTCTCCGTGGGAGCTTTATATACATCAATAACGTAATATAACCTAACCTAACCCAACCTATCATCTCGGCGGTAATATTTGACAACATTCCTGGCGAGTTGGCCTCTACGTCTCCGTGGGACCTTCGTATACATCAATAACGAAATATAACCTAACCTAACCCAACCTATCATCTCGGCGGTAATATTTGACAACATTACTGGCGAGTTGGCCTCTACGTCTCCGTGGGACCTTTATATACATCAATAACGTAATATAACCTAACCTAACCCAACCTATCATCTCGGCGGTAATATTTGAAAACATACCAGACGTGTTGGCCTCTACGTCTCCGTGGGACCTTTATATACATCTATAACGTAATATAACCTAACCTAACCCAACCTAACTTCTCGGCGGTAATATTTGATAACATTCCTGGCGAGTTGGCCTCTACGTCTCCGTGGGAACTTTATATACATCTATAACGTAATATAACCTAACCTAACCCAACCTAACATCTCTGCGGTAATACTTGAAAACATTCATGGCGAGTTGGCCTCTACGTCTCAGTGGGACCTTTATATACATCTATAACGTAATATAACATAACCTAACCCAACCTATCATCTCGGCGGTAATATTTGACAACATTCCTGGCGAGTTGGCCACTACGTCTCGGTTTGACCTTCATATATATCAATAACGTAATATAACCTAACCTAACCCAACCTATCATGTCGGCGGTAATATTTGATCACATTCCTGGCTTGTTGGCCTCTACGTCTCCGCGGGACCTTTAAATACATCTATAACGTAATATAACCTAACCTAACCCAGCCTAACATCTCGGCGGTAATATTTGAAAACATTCCTGGCGAGTTGGCCTCTACGTCTCCGTGGGAACTTCATAAGCATCATTAACGAACTATAACGTAACTTAATCCAACCTATCATCTCGGCGGTAATATTTGACAACATTCCTGGCGAGTTGGCCTCTACGTCTCCGTGGGAGCTTTATATACATCAATAACGTAATATAACCTAACCTAACCCAACCTATAATCTCGGCGGTAATATTTGAACACATTCCTGGCTTGTTGGCCTCTACGTCTCCGTGGGACCTTTATATACATCTATAACGTAATATAACCTAACCTAACCCAAACTAACATCTCGGCGGTAATATTTGACATCATTCCTGGCGAGTTGGGCTCTACGTCTCCGTTTGATCTTCATAAACATCAATAACGTAATATAACCTAACCTAACCCAACCTAATATCTCGGCGGTAATATTAGAAAACATACCTGGCGAGTAGGCCTCTACGTCTCCGTGGGAACTTCATAAGCATCAATAACGAAATATAACGCAACTTAATCCAACCTATCATTTCGGCGGTAATATTTGATAACATTCCTGGCGAGTTGGCGTCTACGTCTCCGTGGGAGCTTTATATACATCAATAACGTAATATAACCTAACCTAACCCAACCTATCATCTCGGCGGTAATATTTGACAACATTCCTGGCGTGTTGGCCTCTACGTCTCCGTGGGACCTTCATATACATCAATAACGAAATATAACCTAACCTAACCCAACCTATCATCTCGGCGGTAATATTTGACAACATTACTGGCGAGTTGGCCTCTACGTCTCCGTGGGACCTTTATATACATCAATAACGTAATATAACCTAACCTAACCCAACCTATCATCTCGGCGGTAATATTTGAAAACATACCAGACGTGTTGGCCTCTACGTCTCCGTGGGACCTTTATATACATCTATAACGTAATATAACCTAACCTAACCCAACCTAACTTCTCGGCGGTAATATTTGATAACATTCCTGGCGAGTTGGCCTCTACGTCTCCGTGGGAACTTTATATACATCTATAACGTAATATAACCTAACCTAACCCAACCTAACATCTCTGCGGTAATACTTGAAAACATTCATGGCGAGTTGGCCTCTACGTCTCCGTGGGACCTTTATATACATCTATAACGTAATATAACATAACCTAACCCAACCTATCATCTCGGCGGTAATATTTGACAACATTCCTGGCGAGTTGGCCTCTACGTCTCCGTGGGACCTTCAAATACATCAATAACGAAATATAACCTAACCTAACCCAACCTGTCATCTCGGCGGTAATATTTGACAACATTACTGGCGAGTTGGCCTCTACGTCTCCGTTTGACCTTCATAAACATCAGTAACGAAATATCACCTAACCTAACACAACCTATCATCTCGGCGGTAATATTTGACTACATTACTGGCGAGTTGGCCTCTACGTCTCCGTTTTACCTTCATAAACATCAATGACGAAATATAACCTAACCTAACCCAACCTATCATCTCGGCGGTAATATTTGACAACATTCCTGGCGAGTTGGCCTCTACGTCTCCGTGGGACCTTTATATACATCTATAACGTAATATCACCTAACCTAACCCAACCTATCATCTCGGCGGTAATATTTGACAACATTACTGGCGAGTTGGCCTCTACGTCTCCGTAGGACCTTTATATACATCAATAACGTTATATTACCTAACCTAACCCAACCTAACATCTCGGAGGTAATATTTGAAGACATTCCTGGCTTGTTGGCCTCTACGTATCCGTGGGAGCTTTATATACATCAATAACGTAATATAACCTAACCTAACCCAATCTAACATCTCGGCGGTAATACTTGAACACATTCCAGGCTTGTTGGCCTCTACGTCTCCGTGGGAACTATATATACATCTATAACGTAATATAACCTAACCTAACCCAACCTAACATCTCTGCGGTAATACTTGAAAACATTCATGGCGAGTTGGCCTCTACGTCTCCGTGGGATCTTTATATACATCTATAACGTAATATAACATAACCTAACCCAACCTATCATCTCGGCGGTAATATTTGAAAACATTCATGGCGAGTTGGCCTCTACGTCTCCGTGGGATCTTTATATACATCAATAACGAAATATAACCTACCCTAACCCAACCTAACATCTCGGCGGTAATATTTGAACACATTCCTGGCTTGTTGGCTTGTACGTCTCCGTGGGACCTTTATATACATCTATAACGTTATATAATCTAACCTAACCCAACCTAACATCTCGGCGGTAATATTTGACAACATTCCTGGCGAGTTGGCCTCTACGTCTCGGTTTGACCTTCATATACATCAATAACGTAATATAACCTAACCTAACCCAACCTATCATGTCGGCGGTAATATTTGACAACATTACTGGCGAGTTGGCCTCTACGTCTCCGCGGGACCTTTAAATACATCTATAACGTATTATAACCTAACCTAACCCAGCCTAACATCTCGGCGGTAATATTTGAAAACATACGTGGCGAGTTGGCCTCTACGTCTCCGTGGGACCTTTATATACATCAATAACGTAATATAACCTAACCTAACCCAACTTAACATCTCGGCGGTAATATTTGATCACATTCCTGGCTTGTTGGCCTCTGCGTCTCCGCGGGACCTTTAAATACATCTATAACGTAACATAACCTAACCTAACCCAACCTAACATCTCGGCGGTAATATTTGAACACATTTCTGGCGAGTTGGCGTCTCCGTCTCCGTGGGACCTTTATATACATCAATAACGTAATATAACCTAACCTAACCCAACCTAACATCTCGGCGGTAATATTTGACAACATTCCTGGCGAGTTGGCCTCCACGTCTCGGTTTGACCTTCATATACATCAATATCGTAATATAATCTAACCTAACCCAACCTATCATGTCGGCGGTAATTTTTGAAAACATTCCTGGCGAGTTGGCCTCTTCGTCTCCGTGGGACCTTTATATACATCTATAACGTAATATAACCTAACCTAACCCAACCTATCATCTCGGCGGTAATATTTGAAAACATTCATGGCGAGTTGGCCTCTACGTCTCCGTGGGATCTTTATATACATCTATAACGTAATATAACCTAACCTAACCCAACCTAACATCTCGGCGGTAATATTTGAACACATTCCTGGCTTGTTGGCCTCTACGTCTCCGTGGGACCTTTATATACATCTATAACGTAATATAACCTAACCTAACCCAACCTAACATCTCGGCGGTAATATTTGAACACATTCCTGGCTTGTTGGCCTCTACGTCTCCGTGGGACCTTTATATACATCTATAACGTTATATAATCTAACCTAATCCAACCTAACATCTCGGCGGTAATATTTGATCACATTCCTGGCTTGTTGGCCTCTACGTCTCCGCGGGACGTTTAAATACATCTATAACGTAATATAACCTAACCTAACCCAACCTATCATCTTGGCGCTAATATTTGACAACATTCCTGGCGAGTTGGCCTGTACGTCTCCGTGGGACATTTATATACATCAATAACATAATATAACCTAACCTAACCCAACCTAACATCTCGGCGGTAATATTTGACAACATTCCTGGCGAGTTGGCCACTACGTCTCGGTTTGACCTTCATATATACCAATAACGTAATATAACCTAACCTAACCCAACCTATCATGTCGGCGGTAATATTTGATCACATTCCTGGCTTGTTGGCCTCTACGTCTCCGCGGGACCTTTAAATACATCTATAACGTAATATAACCTAACCTAACCCAGCCTAACATCTCGGCGGTAATATTTGAAAACATTCCTGGCGAGTTGGCCTCTACGTCTCCGTGGGAACTTCATAAGCATCATTAACGAACTATAACGTAACTTAATCCAACCTATCATCTCGGCGGTAATATTTGACAACATTCCTGGCGAGTTGGCGTCTACGTCTCCGTGGGAGCTTTATATACATCAATAACGTAATATAACCTAACCTAACCCAACCTATAATCTCGGCGGTAATATTTGAACACATTCCTGGCTTGTTGGCCTCTACGTCTCCGTGGGACCTTTATATACATCTATAACGTAATATAACCTAACCTAACCCAAACTAACATCTCGGCGGTAATATTTGACATCATTCCTGGCGAGTTGGGCTCTACGTCTCCGTTTGATCTTCATAAACATCAATAACGTAATATAACCTAACCTAACCCAACCTAATATCTCGGCGGTAATATTAGAAAACATACCTGGCGAGTAGGCCTCTACGTCTCCGTGGGAACTTCATAAGCATCAATAACGAAATATAACGCAACTTAATCCAACCTATCATTTCGGCGGTAATATTTGATAACATTCCTGGCGAGTTGGCGTCTACGTCTCCGTGGGAGCTTTATATACATCAATAACGTAATATAACCTAACCTAACCCAACCTATCATCTCGGCGGTAATATTTGACAACATTCCTGGCGAGTTGGCCTCTACGTCTCCGTGGGACCTTCATATACATCAATAACGAAATATAACCTAACCTAACCCAACCTATCATCTCGGCGGTAATATTTGACAACATTACTGGCGAGTTGGCCTCTACGTCTCCGTGGGACCTTTATATACATCAATAACGTAATATAACCTAACCTAACCCAACCTATCATCTCGGCGGTAATATTTGAAAACATACCAGACGTGTTGGCCTCTACGTCTCCGTGGGACCTTTATATACATCTATAACGTAATATAACCTAACCTAACCCAACCTAACTTCTCGGCGGTAATATTTGATAACATTCCTGGCGAGTTGGCCTCTACGTCTCCGTGGGAACTTTATATACATCTATAACGTAATATAACCTAACCTAACCCAACCTAACATCTCTGCGGTAATACTTGAAAACATTCATGGCGAGTTGGCCTCTACGTCTCAGTGGGACCTTTATATACATCTATAACGTAATATAACATAACCTAACCCAACCTATCATCTCGGCGGTAATATTTGACAACATTCCTGGCGAGTTGGCCACTACGTCTCGGTTTGACCTTCATATATATCAATAACGTAATATAACCTAACCTAACCCAACCTATCATGTCGGCGGTAATATTTGATCACATTCCTGGCTTGTTGGCCTCTACGTCTCCGCGGGACCTTTAAATACATCTATAACGTAATATAACCTAACCTAACCCAGCCTAACATCTCGGCGGTAATATTTGAAAACATTCCTGGCGAGTTGGCCTCTACGTCTCCGTGGGAACTTCATAAGCATCATTAACGAACTATAACGTAACTTAATCCAACCTATCATCTCGGCGGTAATATTTGACAACATTCCTGGCGAGTTGGCCTCTACGTCTCCGTGGGAGCTTTATATACATCAATAACGTAATATAACCTAACCTAACCCAACCTATAATCTCGGCGGTAATATTTGAACACATTCCTGGCTTGTTGGCCTCTACGTCTCCGTGGGACCTTTATATACATCTATAACGTAATATAACCTAACCTAACCCAAACTAACATCTCGGCGGTAATATTTGACATCATTCCTGGCGAGTTGGGCTCTACGTCTCCGTTTGATCTTCATAAACATCAATAACGTAATATAACCTAACCTAACCCAACCTAATATCTCGGCGGTAATATTAGAAAACATACCTGGCGAGTAGGCCTCTACGTCTCCGTGGGAACTTCATAAGCATCAATAACGAAATATAACGCAACTTAATCCAACCTATCATTTCGGCGGTAATATTTGATAACATTCCTGGCGAGTTGGCGTCTACGTCTCCGTGGGAGCTTTATATACATCAATAACGTAATATAACCTAACCTAACCCAACCTATCATCTCGGCGGTAATATTTGACAACATTCCTGGCGTGTTGGCCTCTACGTCTCCGTGGGACCTTCATATACATCAATAACGAAATATAACCTAACCTAACCCAACCTATCATCTCGGCGGTAATATTTGACAACATTACTGGCGAGTTGGCCTCTACGTCTCCGTGGGACCTTTATATACATCAATAACGTAATATAACCTAACCTAACCCAACCTATCATCTCGGCGGTAATATTTGAAAACATACCAGACGTGTTGGCCTCTACGTCTCCGTGGGACCTTTATATACATCTATAACGTAATATAACCTAACCTAACCCAACCTAACTTCTCGGCGGTAATATTTGATAACATTCCTGGCGAGTTGGCCTCTACGTCTCCGTGGGAACTTTATATACATCTATAACGTAATATAACCTAACCTAACCCAACCTAACATCTCTGCGGTAATACTTGAAAACATTCATGGCGAGTTGGCCTCTACGTCTCCGTGGGACCTTTATATACATCTATAACGTAATATAACATAACCTAACCCAACCTATCATCTCGGCGGTAATATTTGACAACATTCCTGGCGAGTTGGCCTCTACGTCTCCGTGGGACCTTCAAATACATCAATAACGAAATATAACCTAACCTAACCCAACCTGTCATCTCGGCGGTAATATTTGACAACATTACTGGCGAGTTGGCCTCTACGTCTCCGTTTGACCTTCATAAACATCAGTAACGAAATATCACCTAACCTAACACAACCTATCATCTCGGCGGTAATATTTGACTACATTACTGGCGAGTTGGCCTCTACGTCTCCGTTTTACCTTCATAAACATCAATGACGAAATATAACCTAACCTAACCCAACCTATCATCTCGGCGGTAATATTTGACAACATTCCTGGCGAGTTGGCCTCTACGTCTCCGTGGGACCTTTATATACATCTATAACGTAATATCACCTAACCTAACCCAACCTATCATCTCGGCGGTAATATTTGACAACATTACTGGCGAGTTGGCCTCTACGTCTCCGTAGGACCTTTATATACATCAATAACGTTATATTACCTAACCTAACCCAACCTAACATCTCGGAGGTAATATTTGAAGACATTCCTGGCTTGTTGGCCTCTACGTATCCGTGGGAGCTTTATATACATCAATAACGTAATATAACCTAACCTAACCCAATCTAACATCTCGGCGGTAATACTTGAACACATTCCAGGCTTGTTGGCCTCTACGTCTCCGTGGGAACTATATATACATCTATAACGTAATATAACCTAACCTAACCCAACCTAACATCTCTGCGGTAATACTTGAAAACATTCATGGCGAGTTGGCCTCTACGTCTCCGTGGGATCTTTATATACATCTATAACGTAATATAACATAACCTAACCCAACCTATCATCTCGGCGGTAATATTTGAAAACATTCATGGCGAGTTGGCCTCTACGTCTCCGTGGGATCTTTATATACATCAATAACGAAATATAACCTACCCTAACCCAACCTAACATCTCGGCGGTAATATTTGAACACATTCCTGGCTTGTTGGCTTGTACGTCTCCGTGGGACCTTTATATACATCTATAACGTTATATAATCTAACCTAACCCAACCTAACATCTCGGCGGTAATATTTGACAACATTCCTGGCGAGTTGGCCTCTACGTCTCGGTTTGACCTTCATATACATCAATAACGTAATATAACCTAACCTAACCCAACCTATCATGTCGGCGGTAATATTTGACAACATTACTGGCGAGTTGGCCTCTACGTCTCCGCGGGACCTTTAAATACATCTATAACGTATTATAACCTAACCTAACCCAGCCTAACATCTCGGCGGTAATATTTGAAAACATACGTGGCGAGTTGGCCTCTACGTCTCCGTGGGACCTTTATATACATCAATAACGTAATATAACCTAACCTAACCCAACTTAACATCTCGGCGGTAATATTTGATCACATTCCTGGCTTGTTGGCCTCTGCGTCTCCGCGGGACCTTTAAATACATCAATAACGTAATATAACCTAACCTAACCCAACCTAACATCTCGGCGGTAATATTTGACAACATTCCTTGCGAGTTGTCCTCTACGTTTCGTTTTGACCTTCATATACATCAATAACGTAATATAACCTAACCTAACCCATCCTATCATGTCGGCGGTAATATTTGAAAACATTCCTGGCCAGTTGGCCTCTACGTCTCCGTGGGAACTTTATATACATCTATAACGTAATATAACCTAACCTAAACCAACCTATCATCTCGGCGCCTACGTTTGACAACATTCCTGGCGAGTTGGCTTCTCCGTCTCCGTGGGACCTTTATATACATCAATAACGTAATATAACCTACCCTAACCCAACCTAACATCTCGGCGGTAATATTTGAACACATTCCTGGCTTGTTGGCCTCTACGTCTCCGTGGGATCTTTATATACATTTATAACGTAATATAACATTACCTAACCCAACCTAACATCTCGGCGGTAATATTTGAACACATTCCTGGCTTGTTGGCCTCTACGTCTCCGTGGGAACTTTATATATCTATAACGTAATATAACATAACCTAAACCAACCTAACATGTCGGCGGTAATATTTGAACACATTCCTGGCTTGTTGGCCTCTACGTCTCCGTGGGAACTTTATATACATCTATAACGTAATATAACCTATCCTAACCCAAACTAACATCTCGGCGGTAATATTTGACATCATTCCTGGCGAGTTGGGCTCTACGTCTCCGTTTGATCCTCATAAGCATCAATAACGTAATATAACCTAACCTAACCCAACCTATCATCTCGGCGGTAATATTTGACAACATTCCTGGCGAGTTGGCTTCTCCGTCTCCGTGGGACCTTTATATACATCAATAACGTAATATAACCTACCCTAACCCAACCTAACATCTCGGCGGTAATATTTGAACACATTCCTGGCTTGTTGGCTTGTACGTCTCCGTGGGACCTTTATATACATCTATAACGTTATATAATCTAACCTAACCCAACCTAACATCTCGGCGGTAATATTTGACAACATTCCTGGCGAGTTGGCCTCTACGTCTCGGTTTGACCTTCATATACATCAATAACGTAATATAACCTAACCTAACCCAACCTATCATGTCGGCGGTAATATTTGACAACATTACTGGCGAGTTGGCCTCTACGTCTCCGCGGGACCTTTAAATACATCTATAACGTATTATAACCTAACCTAACCCAGCCTAACATCTCGGCGGTAATATTTGAAAACATACGTGGCGAGTTGGCCTCTACGTCTCCGTGGGACCTTTATATACATCAATAACGTAATATAACCTAACCTAACCCAACTTAACATCTCGGCGGTAATATTTGATCACATTCCTGGCTTGTTGGCCTCTGCGTCTCCGCGGGACCTTTAAATACATCTATAACGTAACATAACCTAACCTAACCCAACCTAACATCTCGGCGGTAATATTTGAACACATTTCTGGCGAGTTGGCGTCTCCGTCTCCGTGGGACCTTTATATACATCAATAACGTAATATAACCTAACCTAACCCAACCTAACATCTCGGCGGTAATATTTGACAACATTCCTGGCGAGTTGGCCTCCACGTCTCGGTTTGACCTTCATATACATCAATATCGTAATATAATCTAACCTAACCCAACCTATCATGTCGGCGGTAATTTTTGAAAACATTCCTGGCGAGTTGGCCTCTACGTCTCCGTGGGACCTTTATATACATCTATAACGTAATATAACCTAACCTAACCCAACCTATCATCTCGGCGGTAATATTTGAAAACATTCATGGCGAGTTGGCCTCTACGTCTCCGTGGGATCTTTATATACATCTATAACGTAATATAACCTAACCTAACCCAACCTAACATCTCGGCGGTAATATTTGAACACATTCCTGGCTTGTTGGCCTCTACGTCTCCGTGGGACCTTTATATACATCTATAACGTAATATAACCTAACCTAATCCAACCTAACATCTGGGCGGTAATATTTGATCACATTCCTGGCTTGTTGGCCTCTACGTCTCCGCGGAACGTTTAAATACATCTATAACGTAATATAACCTAACCTAACCCAACCTATCATCTTGGCGCTAATGTTTGACAACATTCCTGGCGAGTTGGCCTCTACATCTCCGTTTGACCTTCATAAACATCAGTAACGAAATATAACCTAACCTAACACAACCTATCATCTCGGCGGTAATATTTGACTACATTACTGGCGAGTTGGCCTCTACGTCTCCGTTTGACCTTCATAAACATCAATGACGAAATATAACCTAACCTAACCCAACCTATCATCTCGGCGGTAATATTTGACAACATTCCTGGCGAGTTGGCCTCTACGTTTCCGTGGGACCTTCATATACATCAATAACGAAATATAACATAACCTAACCCAACCTATCATCTCGGCGGTAATATTTGACAACATTACTGGCGAGTTGGCCTCTACGTCTCCGTGGGAACTTCATAAGCATCAATGACGAAATATAACCCAACCTAATCCAACCTATCATTTCGGCGGTAATATTTGAACACATTCCTGGCTTGTTGGCCTCTACGTCTCCGTGGGACCTTTATATACATCTATAACGTAATATAACCCAACCTAACCCAACCTATCATCTCGGCGCTAATGTTTGACAACATTCCTGGCGAGTTGGCCTCTACGTCTCCGTGGGACCTTTATATACATCAATAACGTAATATAACCTAACCTAACCCAACCTAACATCTCGGCGGTAATATTTGACAACATTCCTTGCGAGTTGTCCTCTACGTCTCGTTTTGACCTTCATATACATCAATAACGTAATATGACCTAACCTAACCCATCCTATCATGTCGGCGGTAATATTTGATCACATTCCTGGCTTGTTGGCCTCTACGTCTCCGCGGGACCTTTAAATACATCTATAACGTAATATAACCTAACCTAACCCAGCCTAACATCTCGGCGGTAATATTTGAAAACATTCCTGGCTTGTTGGCCTCTACGTCTCCGTGGGAACTTTATATACATCTATAACGTAATATAACCTATCCTAACCCAAACTAACATCTCGGCGCCTACGTTTGACAACATTCCTGGCGAGTTGGCTTCTCCGTCTCCGTGGGACTTTTATATACATCAATAACGTAATATAACCTACCCTAACCCAACCTAACATCTCGGCGGTAATATTTGAACACATTCCTGGCTTGTTGGCCTCTACGTCTCCGTGGGATCTTTATATACATTTATAACGTAATATAACATAACCTAACCCAACCTAACATCTCGGCGGTAATATTTGAACACATTCCTGGCTTGTTGGCCTCTACGTCTCCGTGGGAACTTTATATATCTATAACGTAATATAACATAACCTAAACCAACCTAACATGTCGGCGGTAATATTTGAACACATTCCTGGCTTGTTGGCTTCTACGTCTCCGTGGGACCTTTATATACATCTATAACGTTATATAATCTAACCTAACCCAACCTAACATCTCGGCGGTAATATTTGACAACATTCCTGGCGAGTTGGCCTCTACGTCTCGGTTTGACCTTCATATACATCAATAACGTAATATAACCTAACCTAACCCAACCTATCATGTCGGCGGTAATATTTGACAACATTACTGGCGAGTTGGCCTCTACGTCTCCGCGGGACCTTTAAATACATCTATAACGTATTATAACCTAACCTAACCCAGCCTAACATCTCGGCGGTATTATTTGAAAACATACGTGGCGAGTTGGCCTCTACGTCTCCGTGGGACCTTTATATACATCAATAACGTAATATAACCTAACCTAACCCAACTTAACATCTCGGCGGTAATATTTGATCACATTCCTGGCTTGTTGGCCTCTGCGTCTCCGCGGGACCTTTAAATACATCTATAACGTAACATAACCTAACCTAACCCAACCTAACATGTCGGCGGTAATATTTGAACACATTCCTGGCGAGTTGGGCTCTACGTCTCCGTTTGATCCTCATAAGCATCAATAACGTAATATAACCTAACCTAACCCAACCTATCATCTCGGCGGTAATATTTGACAACATTCCTGGCGAGTTGGCCTCTACGTCTCCGTGGGAACTTCATATACATTAATAACGAAATATAACCTAACCTAACCCAACCTAACATCTCGGCGGCAATATTTGACAACATTACTGGCGAGTTGGCCTCTACGTCTCCGTTTGACCTTCATAAACATCAGTAACGAAATATAAACTAACCTAACACAACCTATCATCTCGGCGGTAATATTTGAAAACATACCAGACGTGTTGGCCTCTACGTCTCCGTGGGACCTTTATATACATCAATAACGTAATATAACCGAACCTAACCCAACCTAACATCTCGGCGGTAATGTTTGACAACATACCTGGCGAGTTGGCTTCTCCGTCTCTGTGGGATCTTTTTATACATCAATAGCGTAATATAACCTAACCTAACCCAACCTAACATCTCGGCGGTAATATTAGAAAACATACCTGGCGAGTTGGCCTCTACGTCTCCGTGGGAACTTCATAAGCATCATTAACGAACTATAACGTAACTTAATCCAAACTATCATTTCGGCGGTAATATTTAACAACATTCCTGGCGAGTTGGCCTCTACGTCTCCGTGGGAGCTTTATATACATCAATAACGAAATATAACCTAACCTAACCCAACCTGTCATCTCGGCGGTAATATTTGACAACATTACTGGTGAGTTGGCCTCTACGTCTCCGTTTAACCTTCATAAACATCAGTAACGAAATATAACCTAACCTAACACAACCTATCATCTCGGCGGTAATATTCGACAACATTACTGGCGAGTTGGCCTCTACGTCTCCGTTTGACCTTCATATACATCAATAACGTAATATATCCTAACCTAACCCAACCTAACACCTCGGCGGTAATATTTGAACACATTCCTGGCTTGTTGGCCTCTACGCCTCCGTGGGAACTTTATATACATCTATAACGTAATATAACCTAACCTAACCCAACCTAACATCTCGGCGGTAATATTTGAACACATTCCTGTCTTGTTGGCCTCTACGTCTCCGTGGGACCTTTATATACATCTATAACGTAATATAACCTAACCTAACCCAAACTAACATCTCGGCGGTAATATTTGACATCATTCCTGGCGAGTTGGGCTCTACGTCTCCGTTTGATCTTCATAAACATCAATAACGTAATATAACCTAACCTAACCCAACCTAACATCTCGGCGGTAATATTTGACAACATTCCTGGCGAGTTGGCTTCTCCGTCTCCGTGGGACCTTTATATACATCAATAACGTAATATAACCTACCCTAACCCAACCTAACATCTCGGCGGGAATATTTGAACACATTCCTGGCTTGTTGGCTTCTACGTCTCCGTGGGACCTTTATATACATCTATAACGTTATATAATCTAACCTAACCCAACCTAACATCTCGGCGGTAATATTTGACAACATTCCTGGCGAGTTGGCCTCTACGTCTCGGTTTGACCTTCATATACATCAATAACGTAATATAACCTAACCTAACCCAACCTATCATGTCGGCGGTAATATTTGACAACATTACTGGCGAGTTGGCCTCTACGTCTCCGCGGGACCTTTAAATACATCTATAACGTATTATAACCTAACCTAACCCAGCCTAACATCTCGGCGGTAATATTTGAAAACATACGTGGCGAGTTGGCCTCTACGTCTCCGTGGGACCTTTATATACATCAATAACGTAATATAACCTAACCTAACCCAACTTAACATCTCGGCGGTAATATTTGATCACATTCCTGGCTTGTTGGCCTCTGCGTCTCCGCGGGACCTTTAAATACATCTATAACGTAACATAACCTAACCTAACCCAACCTAACATCTCGGCGGTAATATTTGAACACATTTCTGGCGAGTTGGCGTCTCCGTCTCCGTGGGACCTTTATATACATCAATAACGTAATATAACCTAACCTAACCCAACTTAACATCTCGGCGGTAATATTAGACAACATTCCTGTCGAGTTGGCCTCCACGTCTCGGTTTGACCTTCATATACATCAATATCGTAATATAATCTAACCTAACCCAACCTATCATGTCGGCGGTAATTTTTGAAAACATTCCTGGCGAGTTGGCCTCTACGTCTCCGTGGGACCTTTATATACATCTATAACGTAATATAACCTAACCTAACCCAACCTATCATCTCGGCGGTAATATTTGAAAACATTCATGGCGAGTTGGCCTCTACGTCTCCGTGGGATCTTTATATACATCTATAACGTAATATAACCTAACCTAACCCAACCTAACATCTCGGCGGTAATATTTGAAGAAATTCCTGGCTTGTTGGCCTCTACGTCTCCGTGGGACCTTTATATACATCTATAACGTAATATAACCTAACCTAACCCAAACTAACACCTCGGCGGTAATATTTGAACACATTCCTGGCTTGTTGGCCTCTACGTCTCCGTGGGACCTTTATATACATCTATAACGTTATATAATCTAACCTAATCCAACCTAACATCTCGGCGGTAATATTTGATCACATTCCTGGCTTGTTGGCCTCTACGTCTCCGCGGGACGTTTAAATACATCTATAACGTAATATAACCTAACCTAACCAACCTATCATCTTGGCGCTAATGTTTGACAACATTCCTGGCGAGTTGGCCTGTACGTCTCCGTGGGACATTTATATACATCAATAACATAATATAACCTAACCTAACCCAACCCAACATCTCGGCGGTAATATTTGACAACATTCCTGGCGAGTTGGCCACTACGTCTCGGTTTGACCTTCATATATATCAATAACGTAATATAACCTAACCTAACCCAACCTATCATGTCGGCGGTAATATTTGATCACATTCCTGGCTTGTTGGCCTCTACGTCTCCGCGGGACCTTTAAATACATCTATAACGTAATATAACCTAACCTAACCCAGCCTAACATCTCGGCGGTAATATTTGAAAACATTCCTGGCGAGTTGGCCTCTACGTCCCCGTGGGAACTTCATAAGCATCATTAACGAACTATAACGTAACTTAATCCAACCTATCATTTCGTCGGTAATATTTGACAACATTCCTGGCGAGTTGGCCTCTACGTCTCCGTGGGAGCTTTATATACATCAATAACGTAATATAACCTAACCTAACCCAACCTATAATCTCGGCGGTAATATTTGAACACATTCCTGGCTTGTTGGCCTCTACGTCTCCGTGGGACCTTTATATACATCTATAACGTAATATAACCTAACCTAACCCAAACTAACATCTCGGCGGTAATATTTGACATCTTTCCTGGCGAGTTGGGCTCTACGTCTCCGTTTGATCTTCATAAACATCAATAACGTAATATAACCTAACCTAACCCAACCTAATATCTCGGCGGTAATATTAGAAAACATACCTGGCGAGTAGGCCTCTACGTCTCCGTGGGAACTTCATAAGCATCAATAACGAAATATAACGCAACTTAATCCAACCTATCATTTCTGCGGTAATATTTGATAACATTCCTGGCGAGTTGGCGTCTACGTCTCCGTGGGAGCTTTATATACATCAATAACGTAATATAACCTAACCTAACCCAACCTATCATCTCGGCGGTAATATTTGACAACATTCCTGGCGAGTTGGCCTCTACGTCTCCGTGGGACCTTCATATACATCAGTAACGAAATATAACCTAACCTAACCCAACCTATCATCTCGGCGGTAATATTTGACAACATTACTGGCGAGTTGGCCTCTACGTCTCCGTAGGACCTTTATATACATCAATAACGTTATATTACCTAACCTAACCCAACCTAACATCTCGGAGGTAATATTTGAAGACATTCCTGGCTTGTTGGCCTCTACGTATCCGTGGGAGCTTTATATACATCAATAACGTAATATAACCTAACCTAACCCAATCTAACATCTCGGCGGTAATACTTGAACACATTCCAGGCTTGTTGGCCTCTACGTCTCCGTGGGAACTATATATACATCTATAACGTAATATAACCTAACCTAACCCAACCTAACATCTCTGCGGTAATACTTGAAAACATTCATGGCGAGTTGGACTCTACGTCTCCGTGGGATCTTTATATACATCTATAACGTAATATAACATAACCTAACCCAACCTATCATCTCGGCGGTAATATTTGAAAACATTCATGGCGAGTTGGACTCTACGTCTCCGTGGGATCTTTATATACATCAATAACGAAATATAACCTAACCTAACCCAACCTGTCATCTCGGCGGTAATATTTGACAACATTACTGGCGAGTTGGCCTCTACATCTCCGTTTGACCTTCATAAACATCAGTAACGAAATATAACCTAACCTAACACAACCTATCATCTCGGCGGTAATATTTGACTACATTACTGGCGAGTTGGCCTCTACGTCTCCGTTTGACCTTCATAAACATCAATGACGAAATATAACCTAACCTAACCCAACCTATCATCTCGGCGGTAATATTTGACAACATTCCTGGCGAGTTGGCCTCTACGTTTCCGTGGGACCTTCATATACATCAATAACGAAATATAACATAACCTAAGCCAACCTATCATCTCGGCGGTAATATTTGACAACATTACTGGCGAGTTGGCCTCTACGTCTCCGTGGGACCTTTATATACATCAATAACGTTATATTACCTAACCTAACCCAACCTAACATCTCGGCGGTAATATTTGAAGACATTCCTGGCTTGTTGGCCTCTACGTCTCCGTGGGACCTTTATATACATCTATAACGTAATATAACCTAACCTAACCCAACCTATCATCTCGGCGCTAATGTTTGACAACATTCCTGGCGAGTTGGCCTCTACGTCTCCGTGGGACCTTTATATACATCAATAACGTAATATAACCTAACCTAACCCAACCTAACATCTCGGCGGTAATATTTGACAACATTCCTGGCCAGTTGGCCTCTACGTCTCCGTGGGAACTTTATATACATCTATAACGTAATATAACCTAACCTAAACCAACCTATCATCTCGGCGCCTACGTTTGACAACATTCCTGGCGAGTTGGCTTCTCCGTCTCCGTGGGACCTTTATATACATCAATAACGTAATATAACCTACCCTAACCCAACCTAACATCTCGGCGGTAATATTTGAACACATTCCTGGCTTGTTGGCGTCTACGTCTCCGTGAGATCTTTATATACATTTATAACGTAATATAACATAACCTAACCCAACCTAACATCTCGGCGGTAATATTTGAACACATTCCTGGCTTGTTGGCCTCTACGTCTCCGTGGGAACTTTATATATCTATAACGTAATATAACATAACCTAAACCAACCTAACATGTCGGCGGTAATATTTGAACACATTCCTGGCTTGTTGGCCTCTACGTCTCCGTGGGAACTTTATATACATCTATAACGTAATATAACCTATCCTAACCCAAACTAACATCTCGGCGGTAATATTTGACATCATTCCTGGCGAGTTGGGCTCTACGTCTCCGTTTGATCCTCATAAGCATCAATAACGTAATATAACCTAACCTAACCCAACCTATCATCTCGGCGGTAATATTTGACAACATTCCTGGCGAGTTGGCTTCTCCGTCTCCGTGGGACCTTTATATACATCAATAACGTAATATAACCTACCCTAACCCAACCTAACATCTCGGCGGTAATATTTGAACACATTCCTGGCTTGTTGGCTTCTACGTCTCCGTGGGACCTTTATATACATCTATAACGTAATATAACCTAACCTAACCCAACCTATCATCTCGGCGGTAATATTTGAAAACATTCATGGCGAGTTGGCCTCTACGTCTCCGTGGGATCTTTATATACATCTATAACGTAATATAACCTAACCTAACCCAACCTAACATCTCGGCGGTAATATTTGAACACATTCCTGGCTTGTTGGCCTCTACGTCTCCGTGGGACCTTTATATACATCTATAACGTAATATAACCTAACCTAACCCAACCTAACACCTCGGCGGTAATATTTGAACACATTCCTGGCTTGTTGGCCTCTACGTCTCCGTGGGACCTTTATATACATCTATAACGTTATATAATCTAACCTAATCCAACCTAACATCTCGGCGGTAATATTTGATCACATTCCTGGCTTGTTGGCCTCTACGTCTCCGCGGGACGTTTAAATACATCTATAACGTAATATAACCTAACCTAACCCAACCTATCATCTTGGCGCTAATGTTTGACAACATTCCTGGCGAGTTGGCCTGTACGTCTCCGTGGGACATTTATATACATCAATAACATAATATAACCTAACCTAACCCAACCTAACATCTCGGCGGTAATATTTGACAACATTCCTGGCGAGTTGGCCACTACGTCTCGGTTTGACCTTCATATATATCAATAACGTAATATAACCTAACCTAACCCAACCTATCATGTCGGCGGTAATATTTGATCACATTCCTGGCTTGTTGGCCTCTACGTCTCCGCGGGACCTTTAAATACATCTATAACGTAATATAACCTAACCTAACCCAGCCTAACATCTCGGCGGTAATATTTGAAAACATTCCTGGCCAGTTGGCCTCTACGTCTCCGTGGGAACTTTATATACATCTATAACGTAATATAACCTAACCTAAACCAACCTATCATCTCGGCGCCTACGTTTGACAACATTCCTGGCGAGTTGGCTTTTCCGTCTCCGTGGGACCTTTATATACATCAATAACGTAATATAACCTACCCTAACCCAACCTAACATCTCGGCGGTAATATTTGAACACATTCCTGGCTTGTTGGCCTCTACGTTTCCGTGGGATCTTTATATACATTTATAACGTAATATAACATAACCTAACCCAACCTAACATCTCGGCGGTAATATTTGAACACATTCCTGGCTTGTTGGCCTCTACGTCTCCGTGGGAACTTTATATATCTATAACGTAATATAACATAACCTAAACCAACCTAACATGTCGGCGGTAATATTTGAACACATTCCTGGCTTGTTGGCCTCTACGTCTCCGTGGGAACTTAATATACATCTATAACGTAATATAACCTATCCTAACCCAAACTAACATCTCGGCGGTAATATTTGACATCATTCCTGGCGAGTTGGGCTCTACGTCTCCGTTTGATCCTCATAAGCATCAATAACGTAATATAACCTAACCTAACCCAACCTATCATCTCGGCGGTAATATTTGACAACATTCCTGGCGAGTTGGCCTCTACGTCTCCGTGGGAACTTCATATACATCAATAACGTAATATAACCTAACCTAACCCAACCTAACATCTCGGCGGTAATATTTGACAACATACCTGGCGAGTTGGCTTCTCCGTCTCTGTGGGATCTTTTTATACATCAATAACGTAATATAACCTAACCTAACCCAACCTAACATCTCGGCGGTAATATTAGAAAACATACCTGGCGAGTTGGCCTCTACGTCTCCGTGGGAACTTCATAAGCATCATTAACGAACTATAACGTAACTTAATCCAAACTATCATTTCGGCGGTAATATTTAACAACATTCCTGGCGAGTTGGCCTCTACGTCTCCGTGGGAGCTTTATATACATCAATAACGAAATATAACCTAACCTAACCCAACCTGTCATCTCGGCGGTAATATTTGACAACATTACTGGTGAGTTGGCCTCTACGTCTCCGTTTGACCTTCATAAACATCAGTAACGAAATATAACCTAACCTAACACAACCTATCATCTCGGCGGTAATATTCGACAACATTACTGGCGAGTTGGCCTCTACGTCTCCGTTTGACCTTCATATACATCAATAACGTAATATATCCTAACCTAACCCAACCTAACACCTCGGCGGTAATATTTGAACACATTCCTGGCTTGTTGGCCTCTACGCCTCCGTGGGAACTTTATATACATCTATAACGTAATATAACCTAACCTAACCCAACCTAACATCTCGGCGGTAATATTTGAACACATTCCTGTCTTGTTGGCCTCTACGTCTCCGTGGGACCTTTATATACATCTATAACGTAATATAACCTAACCTAACCCAAACTAACATCTCGGCGGTAATATTTGACATCATTCCTGGCGAGTTGGGCTCTACGTCTCCGTTTGATCTTCATAAACATCAATAACGTAATATAACCTAACCTAACCCAACCTAACATCTCGGCGGTAATATTTGACAACATTCCTGGCGAGTTGGCTTCTCCGTCTCCGTGGGACCTTTATATACATCAATAACGTAATATAACCTACCCTAACCCAACCTAACATCTCGGCGGTAATATTTGAACACATTCCTGGCTTGTTGGCTTCTACGTCTCCGTGGGACCTTTATATACATCTATAACGTTATATAATCTAACCTAACCCAACCTAACATCTCGGCGGTAATATTTGACAACATTCCTGGCGAGTTGGCCTCTACGTCTCGGTTTGACCTTCATATACATCAATAACGTAATATAACCTAACCTAACCCAACCTATCATGTCGGCGGTAATATTTGACAACATTACTGGCGAGTTGGCCTCTACGTCTCCGCGGGACCTTTAAATACATCTATAACGTATTATAACCTAACCTAACCCAGCCTAACATCTCGGCGGTAATATTTGAAAACATACGTGGCGAGTTGGCCTCTACGTCTCCGTGGGACCTTTATATACATCAATAACGTAATATAACCTAACCTAACCCAACTTAACATCTCGGCGGTAATATTTGATCACATTCCTGGCTTGTTGGCCTCTGCGTCTCCGCGGGACCTTTAAATACATCTATAACGTAACATAACCTAACCTAACCCAACCTAACATCTCGGCGGTAATATTTGAACACATTTCTGGCGAGTTGGCGTCTCCGTCTCCGTGCGACCTTTATATACATCAATAACGTAATATAACCTAACCTAACCCAACCTAACATCTCGGCGGTAATATTTGACAACATTCCTGGCGAGTTGGCCTCCACGTCTCGGTTTGACCTTCATATACATCAATATCGTAATATAATCTAACCTAACCCAACCTATCATGTCGGCGGTAATTTTTGAAAACATTCCTGGCGAGTTGGCTTCTACGTCTCCGTGGGACCTTTATATACATCTATAACGTAATATAACCTAACCTAACCCAACCTATCATCTCGGCGGTAATATTTGAAAACATTCATGGCGAGTTGGCCTCTACGTCTCCGTGGGATCTTTATATACATCTATAACGTAATATAACCTAACCTAACCCAACCTAACATCTCAGCGGTAATATTTGAACACATTCCTGGCTTGTTGGCCTCTACGTCTCCGTGGGACCTTTATATACATCTATAACGTAATATAACCTAACCTAACCCAACCTAACACCTCGGCGGTAATATTTGAACACATTCCTGGCTTGTTGGCCTCTACGTCTCCGTGGGACCTTTATATACATCTATAACGTTATATAATCTAACCTAATCCAACCTAACATCTCGGCGGTAATATTTGATCACATTCCTGGCTTGTTGGCCTCTACGTCTCCGCGGGACGTTTAAATACATCTATAACGTAATATAACCTAACCTAACCAACCTATCATCTTGGCGCTAATGTTTGACAACATTCCTGGCGAGTTGGCCTGTACGTCTCCGTGGGACATTTATATACATCAATAACATAATATAACCTAACCTAACCCAACCTAACATCTCGGCGGTAATATTTGACAACATTCCTGGCGAGTTGGCCACTACGTCTCGGTTTGACCTTCATATATATCAATAACGTAATATAACCTAACATAACCCAACCTATCATGTCGGCGGTAATATTTGATCACATTCCTGGCTTGTTGGCCTCTACGTCTCCGCGGGACCTTTAAATACATCTATAACGTAATATAACCTAACCTAACCCAGCCTAACATCTCGGCGGTAATATTTGAAAACATTCCTGGCGAGTTGGCCTCTACGTCTCCGTGGGAACTTCATAAGCATCATTAACGAACTATAACGTAACTTAATCCAACCTATCATTTCGGCGGTAATATTTGACAACATTCCTGGCGAGTTGGCCTCTACGTCTCCGTGGGAGCTTTATATACATCAATAACGTAATATAACCTAACCTAACCCAACCTATAATCTCGGCGGTAATATTTGAACACATTCCTGGCTTGTTGGCCTCTACGTCTCCGTGGGACCTTTACATACATCTATAACGTAATATAACCTAACCTAACCCAAACTAACATCTCGGCGGTAATATTTGACATCATTCCTGGCGAGTTGGGCTCTACGTCTCCGTTTGATCTTCATAAACATCAATAACGTAATATAACCTAACCTAACCCAACCTAATATCTCGGCGGTAATATTAGAAAACATACCTGGCGAGTAGGCCTCTACGTCTCCGTGGGAACTTCATAAGCATCAATAACGAAATATAACGCAACTTAATCCAACCTATCATTTCGGCGGTAATATTTGATAACATTCCTGGCGAGTTGGCGTCTACGTCTCCGTGGGAGCTTTATATACATCAATAACGTAATATAACCTAACCTAACCCAACCTATCATCTCGGCGGGAATATTTGACAACATTCCTGGCGAGTTGGCCTCTACGTCTCCGTGGGACCTTCATATACATCAATAACGAAATATAACCTAACCTAACCCAACCTATCATCTCGGCGGTAATATTTGAACACATTCCTGGCTTGTTGGCCTCTACGCCTCCGTGGGAACTTTATATACATCTATAACGTAATATAACCTAACCTAACCCAACCTAACATCTCGGCGGTAATATTTGAACACATTCCTGTCTTGTTGGCCTCTACGTCTCCGTGGGACCTTTATATACATCTATAACGTAATATAACCTAACCTAACCCAAACTAACATCTCGGCGGTAATATTTGACATCATTCCTGGCGAGTTGGGCTCTACGTCTCCGTTTGATCTTCATAAACATCAATAACGTAATATAACCTAACCTAACCCAACCTAACATCTCGGCGGTAATATTTGACAACATTCCTGGCGAGTTGGCTTCTCCGTCTCCGTGGGACCTTTATATACATCAATAACGTAATATAACCTACCCTAACCCAACCTAACATCTCGGCGGTAATATTTGAACACATTCCTGGCTTGTTGGCTTCTACGTCTCCGTGGGACCTTTATATACATCTATAACGTTATATAATCTAACCTAACCCAACCTAACATCTCGGCGGTAATATTTGACAACATTCCTGGCGAGTTGGCCTCTACGTCTCGGTTTGACCTTCATATACATCAATAACGTAATATAACCTAACCTAACCCAACCTATCATGTCGGCGGTAATATTTGACAACATTACTGGCGAGTTGGCCTCTACGTCTCCGCGGGACCTTTAAATACATCTATAACGTATTATAACCTAACCTAACCCAGCCTAACATCTCGGCGGTAATATTTGAAAACATACGTGGCGAGTTGGCCTCTACGTCTCCGTGGGACCTTTATATACATCAATAACGTAATATAACCTAACCTAACCCAACTTAACATCTCGGCGGTAATATTTGATCACATTCCTGGCTTGTTGGCCTCTGCGTCTCCGCGGGACCTTTAAATACATCTATAACGTAACATAACCTAACCTAACCCAACCTAACATCTCGGCGGTAATATTTGAACACATTTCTGGCGAGTTGGCGTCTCCGTCTCCGTGCGACCTTTATATACATCAATAACGTAATATAACCTAACCTAACCCAACCTAACATCTCGGCGGTAATATTTGACAACATTCCTGGCGAGTTGGCCTCCACGTCTCGGTTTGACCTTCATATACATCAATATCGTAATATAATCTAACCTAACCCAACCTATCATGTCGGCGGTAATTTTTGAAAACATTCCTGGCGAGTTGGCTTCTACGTCTCCGTGGGACCTTTATATACATCTATAACGTAATATAACCTAACCTAACCCAACCTATCATCTCGGCGGTAATATTTGAAAACATTCATGGCGAGTTGGCCTCTACGTCTCCGTGGGATCTTTATATACATCTATAACGTAATATAACCTAACCTAACCCAACCTAACATCTCGGCGGTAATATTTGAACACATTCCTGGCTTGTTGGCCTCTACGTCTCCGTGGGACCTTTATATACATCTATAACGTAATATAACCTAACCTAACCCAACCTAACACCTCGGCGGTAATATTTGAACACATTCCTGGCTTGTTGGCCTCTACGTCTCCGTGGGACCTTTATATACATCTATAACGTTATATAATCTAACCTAATCCAACCTAACATCTCGGCGGTAATATTTGATCACATTCCTGGCTTGTTGGCCTCTACGTCTCCGCGGGACGTTTAAATACATCTATAACGTAATATAACCTAACCTAACCAACCTATCATCTTGGCGCTAATGTTTGACAACATTCCTGGCGAGTTGGCCTGTACGTCTCCGTGGGACATTTATATACATCAATAACATAATATAACCTAACCTAACCCAACCTAACATCTCGGCGGTAATATTTGACAACATTCCTGGCGAGTTGGCCACTACGTCTCGGTTTGACCTTCATATATATCAATAACGTAATATAACCTAACCTAACCCAACCTATCATGTCGGCGGTAATATTTGATCACATTCCTGGCTTGTTGGCCTCTACGTCTCCGCGGGACCTTTAAATACATCTATAACGTAATATAACCTAACCTAACCCAGCCTAACATCTCGGCGGTAATATTTGAAAACATTCCTGGCGTGTTGGCCTCTACGTCTCCGTGGGAACTTCATAAGCATCATTAACGAACTATAACGTAACTTAATCCAACCTATCATTTCGGCGGTAATATTTGACAACATTCCTGGCGAGTTGGCCTCTACGTCTCCGTGGGAGCTTTATATACATCAATAACGTAATATAACCTAACCTAACCCAACCTATAATCTCGGCGGTAATATTTGAACACATTCCTGGCTTGTTGGCCTCTACGTCTCCGTGGGACCTTTACATACATCTATAACGTAATATAACCTAACCTAACCCAAACTAACATCTCGGCGGTAATATTTGACATCATTCCTGGCGAGTTGGGCTCTACGTCTCCGTTTGATCTTCATAAACATCAATAACGTAATATAACCTAACCTAACCCAACCTAATATCTCGGCGGTAATATTAGAAAACATACCTGGCGAGTAGGCCTCTACGTCTCCGTGGGAACTTCATAAGCATCAATAACGAAATATAACGCAACTTAATCCAACCTATCATTTCGGGGGTAATATTTGATAACATTCCTGGCGAGTTGGCGTCTACGTCTCCGTGGGAGCTTTATATACATCAATAACGTAATATAACCTAACCTAACCCAACCTATCATCTCGGCGGGAATATTTGACAGCATTCCTGGCGAGTTGGCCTCTACGTCTCCGTGGGACCTTCATATACATCAGTAACGAAATATAACCTAACCTAACCCAACCTATCATCTCGGCGGTAATATTTGACAACATTACTGGCGAGTTGGCCTCTACGTCTCCGTAGGACCTTTATATACATCAATAACGTTATATTACCTAACCTAACCCAACCTAACATCTCGGAGGTAATATTTGAAGACATTCCTGGCTTGTTGGCCTCTACGTCTCCGTTTGACCTTCATATACATCAATAACGTTATATTACCTAACCTAACCCAACCTAACATCTCGGAGGTAATATTTGAAGACATTCCTGGCTTGTTGGCCTCTACGTCTCCGTGGGACCTTCATATAAATCAATAACGTAATATATACTAACCTAACCCAACCTAACACCTCGGCGGTAATATTTGAACACATTCCTGGCTTGTTGGCCTCTACGTCTCCGTGGGACCTTTATATACATCTGTAACGTAATATAACCTAACCTCACCCAACCTATCATCTCGGCGCTAATGTTTGACAACATTCCTGGCGAGTTGGCCTCTACGTCTCCGTGGGACCTTTATATACATCAATAACGTAATATAACCTAACCTAACCCAACCTAACATCTCGGCGGTAATATTTGACAACATTCCTTGCGAGTTGTCCTCTACGTCTCGTTTTGACCTTCATATACATCAATAACGTAATATAACCTAACCTAACCCATCCTATCATGTCGGCGGTAATATTTGATCACATTCCTGGCTTGTTGGCCTCTACGTCTCCGCGGGACCTTTAAATACATCTATAACGTAATATAACCTACCCTAACCGAACCTAACATCTCGGCGGTAATATTTGAACACATTCCTGGCTTGTTGGCCTCTACGTCTCCGTGGGAACTTTATATACATTTATAACGTAATATAACATAACCTCACCCAACCTAACATCTCGGCGGTAATATTTGAACACATTCCTGGCTTGTTGGCCTCTACGTCCCCGCGGGATATATATATACATCAATAACGTAATATAACCTAACCTAACCCAATCTAACATCTCGGCGGTAATACTTGAACACATTCCAGGCTTGTTGGCCTCTACGTCTCCGTGGGAACTATATATACATCTATAACGTAATATAACCTAACCTAACCCAACCTAACATCTCTGCGGTAATACTTGAAAACATTCATGGCGAGTTGGCCTCTACGTCTCCGTGGGATCTTTATATACATCTATAACGTAATATAACATAACCTAACCCAACCTATCATCTCGGCGGTAATATTTGAAAACATTCATGGCGAGTTGGCCTCTACGTCTCCGTGGGATCTTTATATACATCAATAACGAAATATAACCTAACCTAACCCAACCTGTCATCTCGGCGGTAATATTTGACAACATTACTGGCGAGTTGGCCTCTACATCTCCGTTTGACCTTCATAAACATCAGTAACGAAATATAACCTAACCTAACACAACCTATCATCTCGGCGGTAATATTTGACTACATTACTGGCGAGTTGGCCTCTACGTCTCCGTTTGACCTTCATAAACATCAATGACGAAATATAACCTAACCTAACCCAACCTATCATCTCGGCGGTAATATTTGACAACATTCCTGGCGAGTTGGCCTCTACGTTTCCGTGGGACCTTCATATACATCAATAACGAAATATAACATAACCTAACCCAACCTATCATCTCGGCGGTAATATTTGACAACATTACTGGCGAGTTGGCCTCTACGTCTCCGTGGGACCTTTATATACATCAATAACGTTATATTACCTAACCTAACCCAACCTAACATCTCGGCGGTAATATTTGAAGACATTCCTGGCTTGTTGGCCTCTACGTCTCCGTGGGATCTTTATATACATCAATAACGTAATATAACCTAACCTAACCCAACCTATCATCTCGGCGGTAATATTTGAAAACATACCAGACGTGTTGGCCTCTACGTCTCCGTGGGACCTTTATATACATCTATAACGTAATATAACCTAACCTAACACAAACTATCATCTCGGCGGTAATATTTGACAACATTCCTGGCGAGTTGGCCTCTACGTCTCCGTGGGACCTTCATATACATCAATAACGAAATATAACCTAACCTAACCCAACCTATCATCTCGGCGGTAATATTTGACAACATTACTGGCGAGTTGGCCTCTACGTCTCCGTGGGACCTTTATATACATCAATAACGTTATATAACCTAACCTAACCCAACCTATCATCTCGGTGGTAATATTTGACAACATTCCTGGCGAGTTGGCCTCTATGTCTCCGTGGGACCTTCATATACATCAATAACGTAATATATCCTAACCTAACCCAACCTAACACCTCGGCGGTAATATTTGAACACATTCCTGGCTTGTTGGCCTCTACGCCTCCGAGGGAACTTTATATACATCTATAACGTAATATAACCTAACCTAACCCAACCTAACATCTCGGCGGTAATATTTGACATCATTCCTGGCGAGTTGGGCTCTACGTCTCCGTTTGATCCTCATAAGCATCAATAACGTAATATAACCTAACCTAACCCAACCTATCATCTCGGCGGTAATATTTGACAACATTCCTGGCGAGTTGGCATCTACGTCTCCGTGGGAACTTCATATACATTAATAACGAAATATAACCTAACCTAACCCAACCTAACATCTCGGCGGTAATATTTGACAACATTACTGGCGAGTTGGCCTCTACGTCTCCGTGGGAACTTCATATACATTAATAACGAAATATAACCTAACCTAACCCAACCTAACATCTCGGCGGTAATATTTGACAACATTACTGGCGAGTTGGCCTCTACGTCTCCGTTTGACCTTCATAAACATCAGTAACGAAATATGACCTAACCTAACCCAACCTAACATCTCGGAGGTAATATTTGAAGACATTCCTGGCTTGTTGGCCTCTACGTCTCCGTGGGACCTTCATATAAATCAATAACGTAATATATACTAACCTAACCCAACCTAACACCTCGGCGGTAATATTTGAACACATTCCTGGCTTGTTGGCCTCTACGTCTCCGTGGGACCTTTATATACATCTGTAACGTAATATAACCTAACCTCACCCAACCTATCATCTCGGCGCTAATGTTTGACAACATTCCTGGCGAGTTGGCCTCTACGTCTCCGTGGGACCTTTATATACATCAATAACGTAATATAACCTAACCTAACCCAACCTAACATCTCGGCGGTAATATTTGACAACATTCCTTGCGAGTTGTCCTCTACGTCTCGTTTTGACCTTCATATACATCAATAACGTAATATAACCTAACCTAACCCATCCTATCATGTCGGCGGTAATATTTGATCACATTCCTGGCTTGTTGGCCTCTACGTCTCCGCGGGACCTTTAAATACATCTATAACGTAATATAACCTACCCTAACCGAACCTAACATCTCGGCGGTAATATTTGAACACATTCCTGGCTTGTTGGCCTCTACGTCTCCGTGGGAACTTTATATACATTTATAACGTAATATAACATAACCTCACCCAACCTAACATCTCGGCGGTAATATTTGAACACATTCCTGGCTTGTTGGCCTCTACGTCCCCGCGGGATATATATATACATCAATAACGTAATATAACCTAACCTAACCCAATCTAACATCTCGGCGGTAATACTTGAACACATTCCAGGCTTGTTGGCCTCTACGTCTCCGTGGGAACTATATATACATCTATAACGTAATATAACCTAACCTAACCCAACCTAACATCTCTGCGGTAATACTTGAAAACATTCATGGCGAGTTGGCCTCTACGTCTCCGTGGGATCTTTATATACATCTATAACGTAATATAACATAACCTAACCCAACCTATCATCTCGGCGGTAATATTTGAAAACATTCATGGCGAGTTGGCCTCTACGTCTCCGTGGGATCTTTATATACATCAATAACGAAATATAACCTAACCTAACCCAACCTGTCATCTCGGCGGTAATATTTGACAACATTACTGGCGAGTTGGCCTCTACATCTCCGTTTGACCTTCATAAACATCAGTAACGAAATATAACCTAACCTAACACAACCTATCATCTCGGCGGTAATATTTGACTACATTACTGGCGAGTTGGCCTCTACGTCTCCGTTTGACCTTCATAAACATCAATGACGAAATATAACCTAACCTAACCCAACCTATCATCTCGGCGGTAATATTTGACAACATTCCTGGCGAGTTGGCCTCTACGTTTCCGTGGGACCTTCATATACATCAATAACGAAATATAACATAACCTAACCCAACCTATCATCTCGGCGGTAATATTTGACAACATTACTGGCGAGTTGGCCTCTACGTCTCCGTGGGACCTTTATATACATCAATAACGTTATATTACCTAACCTAACCCAACCTAACATCTCGGCGGTAATATTTGAAGACATTCCTGGCTTGTTGGCCTCTACGTCTCCGTGGGATCTTTATATACATCAATAACGTAATATAACCTAACCTAACCCAACCTATCATCTCGGCGGTAATATTTGAAAACATACCAGACGTGTTGGCCTCTACGTCTCCGTGGGACCTTTATATACATCTATAACGTAATATAACCTAACCTAACACAAACTATCATCTCGGCGGTAATATTTGACAACATTCCTGGCGAGTTGGCCTCTACGTCTCCGTGGGACCTTCATATACATCAATAACGAAATATAACCTAACCTAACCCAACCTATCATCTCGGCGGTAATATTTGACAACATTACTGGCGAGTTGGCCTCTACGTCTCCGTGGGACCTTTATATACATCAATAACGTTATATAACCTAACCTAACCCAACCTATCATCTCGGCGGTAATATTTGACAACATTCCTGGCGAGTTGGCCTCTATGTCTCCGTGGGACCTTCATATACATCAATAACGTAATATATCCTAACCTAACCCAACCTAACACCTCGGCGGTAATATTTGAACACATTCCTGGCTTGTTGGCCTCTACGCCTCCGAGGGAACTTTATATACATCTATAACGTAATATAACCTAACCTAACCCAACCTAACATCTCGGCGGTAATATTTGACATCATTCCTGGCGAGTTGGGCTCTACGTCTCCGTTTGATCCTCATAAGCATCAATAACGTAATATAACCTAACCTAACCCAACCTATCATCTCGGCGGTAATATTTGACAACATTCCTGGCGAGTTGGCCTCTACGTCTCCGTGGGAACTTCATATACATTAATAACGAAATATAACCTAACCTAACCCAACCTAACATCTCGGCGGTAATATTTGACAACATTACTGGCGAGTTGGCCTCTACGTCTCCGTGGGAACTTCATATACATTAATAACGAAATATAACCTAACCTAACCCAACCTAACATCTCGGCGGTAATATTTGACAACATTACTGGCGAGTTGGCCTCTACGTCTCCGTTTGACCTTCATAAACATCAGTAACGAAATATGACCTAACCTAACCCAACCTAACATCTCGGAGGTAATATTTGAAGACATTCCTGGCTTGTTGGCCTCTACGTCTCCGTGGGACCTTCATATAAATCAATAACGTAATATATACTAACCTAACCCAACCTAACACCTCGGCGGTAATATTTGAACACATTCCTGGCTTGTTGGCCTCTACGTCTCCGTGGGACCTTTATATACATCTGTAACGTAATATAACCTAACCTCACCCAACCTATCATCTCGGCGCTAATGTTTGACAACATTCCTGGCGAGTTGGCCTCTACGTCTCCGTGGGACCTTTATATACATCAATAACGTAATATAACCTAACCTAACCCAACCTAACATCTCGGCGGTAATATTTGACAACATTCCTTGCGAGTTGTCCTCTACGTCTCGTTTTGACCTTCATATACATCAATAACGTAATATAACCTAACCTAACCCATCCTATCATGTCGGCGGTAATATTTGATCACATTCCTGGCTTGTTGGCCTCTACGTCTCCGCGGGACCTTTAAATACATCTATAACGTAATATAACCTACCCTAACCGAACCTAACATCTCGGCGGTAATATTTGAACACATTCCTGGCTTGTTGGCCTCTACGTCTCCGTGGGAACTTTATATACATTTATAACGTAATATAACATAACCTCACCCAACCTAACATCTCGGCGGTAATATTTGAACACATTCCTGGCTTGTTGGCCTCTACGTCCCCGCGGGATATATATATACATCAATAACGTAATATAACCTAACCTAACCCAATCTAACATCTCGGCGGTAATACTTGAACACATTCCAGGCTTGTTGGCCTCTACGTCTCCGTGGGAACTATATATACATCTATAACGTAATATAACCTAACCTAACCCAACCTAACATCTCTGCGGTAATACTTGAAAACATTCATGGCGAGTTGGCCTCTACGTCTCCGTGGGATCTTTATATACATCTATAACGTAATATAACATAACCTAACCCAACCTATCATCTCGGCGGTAATATTTGAAAACATTCATGGCGAGTTGGCCTCTACGTCTCCGTGGGATCTTTATATACATCAATAACGAAATATAACCTAACCTAACCCAACCTGTCATCTCGGCGGTAATATTTGACAACATTACTGGCGAGTTGGCCTCTACATCTCCGTTTGACCTTCATAAACATCAGTAACGAAATATAACCTAACCTAACACAACCTATCATCTCGGCGGTAATATTTGACTACATTACTGGCGAGTTGGCCTCTACGTCTCCGTTTGACCTTCATAAACATCAATGACGAAATATAACCTAACCTAACCCAACCTATCATCTCGGCGGTAATATTTGACAACATTCCTGGCGAGTTGGCCTCTACGTTTCCGTGGGACCTTCATATACATCAATAACGAAATATAACATAACCTAACCCAACCTATCATCTCGGCGGTAATATTTGACAACATTACTGGCGAGTTGGCCTCTACGTCTCCGTGGGACCTTTATATACATCAATAACGTTATATTACCTAACCTAACCCAACCTAACATCTCGGCGGTAATATTTGAAGACATTCCTGGCTTGTTGGCCTCTACGTCTCCGTGGGATCTTTATATACATCAATAACGTAATATAACCTAACCTAACCCAACCTATCATCTCGGCGGTAATATTTGAAAACATACCAGACGTGTTGGCCTCTACGTCTCCGTGGGACCTTTATATACATCTATAACGTAATATAACCTAACCTAACACAAACTATCATCTCGGCGGTAATATTTGACAACATTCCTGGCGAGTTGGCCTCTACGTCTCCGTGGGACCTTCATATACATCAATAACGAAATATAACCTAACCTAACCCAACCTATCATCTCGGCGGTAATATTTGACAACATTACTGGCGAGTTGGCCTCTACGTCTCCGTGGGACCTTTATATACATCAATAACGTTATATAACCTAACCTAACCCAACCTATCATCTCGGTGGTAATATTTGACAACATTCCTGGCGAGTTGGCCTCTATGTCTCCGTGGGACCTTCATATACATCAATAACGTAATATATCCTAACCTAACCCAACCTAACACCTCGGCGGTAATATTTGAACACATTCCTGGCTTGTTGGCCTCTACGCCTCCGAGGGAACTTTATATACATCTATAACGTAATATAACCTAACCTAACCCAACCTAACATCTCGGCGGTAATATTTGACATCATTCCTGGCGAGTTGGGCTCTACGTCTCCGTTTGATCCTCATAAGCATCAATAACGTAATATAACCTAACCTAACCCAACCTATCATCTCGGCGGTAATATTTGACAACATTCCTGGCGAGTTGGCATCTACGTCTCCGTGGGAACTTCATATACATTAATAACGAAATATAACCTAACCTAACCCAACCTAACATCTCGGCGGTAATATTTGACAACATTACTGGCGAGTTGGCCTCTACGTCTCCGTGGGAACTTCATATACATTAATAACGAAATATAACCTAACCTAACCCAACCTAACATCTCGGCGGTAATATTTGACAACATTACTGGCGAGTTGGCCTCTACGTCTCCGTTTGACCTTCATAAACATCAGTAACGAAATATGACCTAACCTAACCCAACCTAACATCTCGGAGGTAATATTTGAAGACATTCCTGGCTTGTTGGCCTCTACGTCTCCGTGGGACCTTCATATAAATCAATAACGTAATATATACTAACCTAACCCAACCTAACACCTCGGCGGTAATATTTGAACACATTCCTGGCTTGTTGGCCTCTACGTCTCCGTGGGACCTTTATATACATCTGTAACGTAATATAACCTAACCTCACCCAACCTATCATCTCGGCGCTAATGTTTGACAACATTCCTGGCGAGTTGGCCTCTACGTCTCCGTGGGACCTTTATATACATCAATAACGTAATATAACCTAACCTAACCCAACCTAACATCTCGGCGGTAATATTTGACAACATTCCTTGCGAGTTGTCCTCTACGTCTCGTTTTGACCTTCATATACATCAATAACGTAATATAACCTAACCTAACCCATCCTATCATGTCGGCGGTAATATTTGATCACATTCCTGGCTTGTTGGCCTCTACGTCTCCGCGGGACCTTTAAATACATCTATAACGTAATATAACCTACCCTAACCGAACCTAACATCTCGGCGGTAATATTTGAACACATTCCTGGCTTGTTGGCCTCTACGTCTCCGTGGGAACTTTATATACATTTATAACGTAATATAACATAACCTCACCCAACCTAACATCTCGGCGGTAATATTTGAACACATTCCTGGCTTGTTGGCCTCTACGTCCCCGCGGGATATATATATACATCAATAACGTAATATAACCTAACCTAACCCAATCTAACATCTCGGCGGTAATACTTGAACACATTCCAGGCTTGTTGGCCTCTACGTCTCCGTGGGAACTATATATACATCTATAACGTAATATAACCTAACCTAACCCAACCTAACATCTCTGCGGTAATACTTGAAAACATTCATGGCGAGTTGGCCTCTACGTCTCCGTGGGATCTTTATATACATCTATAACGTAATATAACATAACCTAACCCAACCTATCATCTCGGCGGTAATATTTGAAAACATTCATGGCGAGTTGGCCTCTACGTCTCCGTGGGATCTTTATATACATCAATAACGAAATATAACCTAACCTAACCCAACCTGTCATCTCGGCGGTAATATTTGACAACATTACTGGCGAGTTGGCCTCTACATCTCCGTTTGACCTTCATAAACATCAGTAACGAAATATAACCTAACCTAACACAACCTATCATCTCGGCGGTAATATTTGACTACATTACTGGCGAGTTGGCCTCTACGTCTCCGTTTGACCTTCATAAACATCAATGACGAAATATAACCTAACCTAACCCAACCTATCATCTCGGCGGTAATATTTGACAACATTCCTGGCGAGTTGGCCTCTACGTTTCCGTGGGACCTTCATATACATCAATAACGAAATATAACATAACCTAACCCAACCTATCATCTCGGCGGTAATATTTGACAACATTACTGGCGAGTTGGCCTCTACGTCTCCGTGGGACCTTTATATACATCAATAACGTTATATTACCTAACCTAACCCAACCTAACATCTCGGCGGTAATATTTGAAGACATTCCTGGCTTGTTGGCCTCTACGTCTCCGTGGGATCTTTATATACATCAATAACGTAATATAACCTAACCTAACCCAACCTATCATCTCGGCGGTAATATTTGAAAACATACCAGACGTGTTGGCCTCTACGTCTCCGTGGGACCTTTATATACATCTATAACGTAATATAACCTAACCTAACACAAACTATCATCTCGGCGGTAATATTTGACAACATTCCTGGCGAGTTGGCCTCTACGTCTCCGTGGGACCTTCATATACATCAATAACGAAATATAACCTAACCTAACCCAACCTATCATCTCGGCGGTAATATTTGACAACATTACTGGCGAGTTGGCCTCTACGTCTCCGTGGGACCTTTATATACATCAATAACGTTATATAACCTAACCTAACCCAACCTATCATCTCGGCGGTAATATTTGACAACATTCCTGGCGAGTTGGCCTCTATGTCTCCGTGGGACCTTCATATACATCAATAACGTAATATATCCTAACCTAACCCAACCTAACACCTCGGCGGTAATATTTGAACACATTCCTGGCTTGTTGGCCTCTACGCCTCCGAGGGAACTTTATATACATCTATAACGTAATATAACCTAACCTAACCCAACCTAACATCTCGGCGGTAATATTTGACATCATTCCTGGCGAGTTGGGCTCTACGTCTCCGTTTGATCCTCATAAGCATCAATAACGTAATATAACCTAACCTAACCCAACCTATCATCTCGGCGGTAATATTTGACAACATTCCTGGCGAGTTGGCCTCTACGTCTCCGTGGGAACTTCATATACATTAATAACGAAATATAACCTAACCTAACCCAACCTAACATCTCGGCGGTAATATTTGACAACATTACTGGCGAGTTGGCCTCTACGTCTCCGTGGGAACTTCATATACATTAATAACGAAATATAACCTAACCTAACCCAACCTAACATCTCGGCGGTAATATTTGACAACATTACTGGCGAGTTGGCCTCTACGTCTCCGTTTGACCTTCATAAACATCAGTAACGAAATATGACCTAACCTAACCCAACCTAACATCTCGGAGGTAATATTTGAAGACATTCCTGGCTTGTTGGCCTCTACGTCTCCGTGGGACCTTCATATAAATCAATAACGTAATATATACTAACCTAACCCAACCTAACACCTCGGCGGTAATATTTGAACACATTCCTGGCTTGTTGGCCTCTACGTCTCCGTGGGACCTTTATATACATCTGTAACGTAATATAACCTAACCTCACCCAACCTATCATCTCGGCGCTAATGTTTGACAACATTCCTGGCGAGTTGGCCTCTACGTCTCCGTGGGACCTTTATATACATCAATAACGTAATATAACCTAACCTAACCCAACCTAACATCTCGGCGGTAATATTTGACAACATTCCTTGCGAGTTGTCCTCTACGTCTCGTTTTGACCTTCATATACATCAATAACGTAATATAACCTAACCTAACCCATCCTATCATGTCGGCGGTAATATTTGATCACATTCCTGGCTTGTTGGCCTCTACGTCTCCGCGGGACCTTTAAATACATCTATAACGTAATATAACCTACCCTAACCGAACCTAACATCTCGGCGGTAATATTTGAACACATTCCTGGCTTGTTGGCCTCTACGTCTCCGTGGGAACTTTATATACATTTATAACGTAATATAACATAACCTCACCCAACCTAACATCTCGGCGGTAATATTTGAACACATTCCTGGCTTGTTGGCCTCTACGTCCCCGCGGGATATATATATACATCAATAACGTAATATAACCTAACCTAACCCAATCTAACATCTCGGCGGTAATACTTGAACACATTCCAGGCTTGTTGGCCTCTACGTCTCCGTGGGAACTATATATACATCTATAACGTAATATAACCTAACCTAACCCAACCTAACATCTCTGCGGTAATACTTGAAAACATTCATGGCGAGTTGGCCTCTACGTCTCCGTGGGATCTTTATATACATCTATAACGTAATATAACATAACCTAACCCAACCTATCATCTCGGCGGTAATATTTGAAAACATTCATGGCGAGTTGGCCTCTACGTCTCCGTGGGATCTTTATATACATCAATAACGAAATATAACCTAACCTAACCCAACCTGTCATCTCGGCGGTAATATTTGACAACATTACTGGCGAGTTGGCCTCTACATCTCCGTTTGACCTTCATAAACATCAGTAACGAAATATAACCTAACCTAACACAACCTATCATCTCGGCGGTAATATTTGACTACATTACTGGCGAGTTGGCCTCTACGTCTCCGTTTGACCTTCATAAACATCAATGACGAAATATAACCTAACCTAACCCAACCTATCATCTCGGCGGTAATATTTGACAACATTCCTGGCGAGTTGGCCTCTACGTTTCCGTGGGACCTTCATATACATCAATAACGAAATATAACATAACCTAACCCAACCTATCATCTCGGCGGTAATATTTGACAACATTACTGGCGAGTTGGCCTCTACGTCTCCGTGGGACCTTTATATACATCAATAACGTTATATTACCTAACCTAACCCAACCTAACATCTCGGCGGTAATATTTGAAGACATTCCTGGCTTGTTGGACTCTACGTCTCCGTGGGATCTTTATATACATCAATAACGTAATATAACCTAACCTAACCCAACCTATCATCTCGGCGGTAATATTTGAAAACATACCAGACGTGTTGGCCTCTACGTCTCCGTGGGACCTTTATATACATCTATAACGTAATATAACCTAACCTAACCCAACCTAACTTCTCGGCGGTAATATTTGATAACATTCCTGGCGAGTTGGCCTCTACGTCTCCGTGGGAGCTTTATATACATCAATAACGTAATATAACCTAACCTAACACAAACTATCATCTCGGCGGTAATATTTGACAACATTCCTGGCGAGTTGGCCTCTACGTCTCCGTGGGACCTTCATATACATCAATAACGAAATATAACCTAACCTAACCCAACCTATCATCTCGGCGGTAATATTTGACAACATTACTGGCGAGTTGGCCTCTACGTCTCCGTGGGACCTTTATATACATCAATAACGTTATATAACCTAACCTAACCCAACCTATCATCTCGGCGGTAATATTTGACAACATTCCTGGCGAGTTGGCCTCTACGTCTCCGTGGGACCTTCATATACATCAATAACGTAATATATCCTAACCTAACCCAACCTAACACCTCGGCGGTAATATTTGAACACATTCCTGGCTTGTTGGCCTCTACGCCTCCGAGGGAACTTTATATACATCTATAACGTAATATAACCTAACCTAACCCAACCTAACATCTCGGCGGTAATATTTGACATCATTCCTGGCGAGTTGGGCTCTACGTCTCCGTTTGATCCTCATAAGCATCAATAACGTAATATAACCTAACCTAACCCAACCTATCATCTCGGCGGTAATATTTGACAACATTCCTGGCGAGTTGGCCTCTACGTCTCCGTGGGAACTTCATATACATTAATAACGAAATATAACCTAACCTAACCCAACCTAACATCTCGGCGGTAATATTTGACAACATTACTGGCGAGTTGGCCTCTACGTCTCCGTTTGACCTTCATAAACATCAGTAACGAAATATGACCTAACCTAACACAACCTATCATCTCGGCGGTAATATTTGAAAACATACCAGACGTGTTGGCCTCTACGTCTCCGTGGGAACTTCATAAGCATCATTAACGAAATATAACGCAACTTAATCCAACCTATCATTTCGGCGGTAATATTTGACAACATTCCTGGCGAGTTGGCCTCTACGTCTCCGTTTGATCTTCATAAACATCAATAACGTAATATAACCTAACCTAACCCAACCTAACATCTCGGCGGTAATATTTGACAACATTCCTGGCGAGTTGGCTTCTCCGTCTCTGTGGGATCTTTTTATACATCAATAACGTAATATAACCTAGCCTAACCCAACCTAACATCTCGGCGGTAATATTAGAAAAGATACATGGCGAGTTGGCCTCTACGTTTCCGTGGGAACTTCATAAGCATCAATGACGAAATATAACCCAACTTAATCCAACCTATCATTTCGGCGGTAATATTTGACAACATTCCTGGCGAGTTGGCCTCTACGTCTCCGTGGGAGCTTTATATACATCAATAACGTAATATAACCTAACCTAACCCATCCTATCATGTCGGCGGTAATATTTGATCACATTCCTGGCTTGTTGGCCTCTACGTCTCCGCGGGACCTTTAAATACATCTATAACGTAATATAACCTACCCTAACCGAACCTAACATCTCGGCGGTAATATTTGAACACATTCCTGGCTTGTTGGCCTCTACGTCTCCGTGGGAACTTTATATACATTTATAACGTAATATAACATAACCTCACCCAACCTAACATCTCGGAGGTAATATTTGAAGACATTCCTGGCTTGTTGGCCTCTACGTCTCCGTGGGACCTTCATATAAATCAATAACGTAATATATACTAACCTAACCCAACCTAACACCTCGGCGGTAATATTTGAACACATTCCTGGCTTGTTGGCCTCTACGTCTCCGTGGGACCTTTATATACATCTGTAACGTAATATAACCTAACCTCACCCAACCTATCATCTCGGCGCTAATGTTTGACAACATTCCTGGCGAGTTGGCCTCTACGTCTCCGTGGGACCTTTATATACATCAATAACGTAATATAACCTAACCTAACCCAACCTAACATCTCGGCGGTAATATTTGACATCATTCCTGGCGAGTTGGGCTCTACGTCTCCGTTTGATCCTCATAAGCATCAATAACGTAATATAACCTAACCTAACCCAACCTATCATCTCGGCGGTAATATTTGACAACATTCCTGGCGAGTTGGCCTCTACGTCTCCGTGGGAACTTCATATACATTAATAACGAAATATAACCTAACCTAACCCAACCTAACATCTCGGCGGTAATATTTGACAACATTACTGGCGAGTTGGCCTCTACGTCTCCGTGGGAACTTCATATACATTAATAACGAAATATAACCTAACCTAACCCAACCTAACATCTCGGCGGTAATATTTGACAACATTACTGGCGAGTTGGCCTCTACGTCTCCGTTTGACCTTCATAAACATCAGTAACGAAATATGACCTAACCTAACCCAACCTAACATCTCGGAGGTAATATTTGAAGACATTCCTGGCTTGTTGGCCTCTACGTCTCCGTGGGACCTTCATATAAATCAATAACGTAATATATACTAACCTAACCCAACCTAACACCTCGGCGGTAATATTTGAACACATTCCTGGCTTGTTGGCCTCTACGTCTCCGTGGGACCTTTATATACATCTGTAACGTAATATAACCTAACCTCACCCAACCTATCATCTCGGCGCTAATGTTTGACAACATTCCTGGCGAGTTGGCCTCTACGTCTCCGTGGGACCTTTATATACATCAATAACGTAATATAACCTAACCTAACCCAACCTAACATCTCGGCGGTAATATTTGACAACATTCCTTGCGAGTTGTCCTCTACGTCTCGTTTTGACCTTCATATACATCAATAACGTAATATAACCTAACCTAACCCATCCTATCATGTCGGCGGTAATATTTGATCACATTCCTGGCTTGTTGGCCTCTACGTCTCCGCGGGACCTTTAAATACATCTATAACGTAATATAACCTACCCTAACCGAACCTAACATCTCGGCGGTAATATTTGAACACATTCCTGGCTTGTTGGCCTCTACGTCTCCGTGGGAACTTTATATACATTTATAACGTAATATAACATAACCTCACCCAACCTAACATCTCGGCGGTAATATTTGAACACATTCCTGGCTTGTTGGCCTCTACGTCCCCGCGGGATATATATATACATCAATAACGTAATATAACCTAACCTAACCCAATCTAACATCTCGGCGGTAATACTTGAACACATTCCAGGCTTGTTGGCCTCTACGTCTCCGTGGGAACTATATATACATCTATAACGTAATATAACCTAACCTAACCCAACCTAACATCTCTGCGGTAATACTTGAAAACATTCATGGCGAGTTGGCCTCTACGTCTCCGTGGGATCTTTATATACATCTATAACGTAATATAACATAACCTAACCCAACCTATCATCTCGGCGGTAATATTTGAAAACATTCATGGCGAGTTGGCCTCTACGTCTCCGTGGGATCTTTATATACATCAATAACGAAATATAACCTAACCTAACCCAACCTGTCATCTCGGCGGTAATATTTGACAACATTACTGGCGAGTTGGCCTCTACATCTCCGTTTGACCTTCATAAACATCAGTAACGAAATATAACCTAACCTAACACAACCTATCATCTCGGCGGTAATATTTGACTACATTACTGGCGAGTTGGCCTCTACGTCTCCGTTTGACCTTCATAAACATCAATGACGAAATATAACCTAACCTAACCCAACCTATCATCTCGGCGGTAATATTTGACAACATTCCTGGCGAGTTGGCCTCTACGTTTCCGTGGGACCTTCATATACATCAATAACGAAATATAACATAACCTAACCCAACCTATCATCTCGGCGGTAATATTTGACAACATTACTGGCGAGTTGGCCTCTACGTCTCCGTGGGACCTTTATATACATCAATAACGTTATATTACCTAACCTAACCCAACCTAACATCTCGGCGGTAATATTTGAAGACATTCCTGGCTTGTTGGCCTCTACGTCTCCGTGGGATCTTTATATACATCAATAACGTAATATAACCTAACCTAACCCAACCTATCATCTCGGCGGTAATATTTGAAAACATACCAGACGTGTTGGCCTCTACGTCTCCGTGGGACCTTTATATACATCTATAACGTAATATAACCTAACCTAACACAAACTATCATCTCGGCGGTAATATTTGACAACATTCCTGGCGAGTTGGCCTCTACGTCTCCGTGGGACCTTCATATACATCAATAACGAAATATAACCTAACCTAACCCAACCTATCATCTCGGCGGTAATATTTGACAACATTACTGGCGAGTTGGCCTCTACGTCTCCGTGGGACCTTTATATACATCAATAACGTTATATAACCTAACCTAACCCAACCTATCATCTCGGCGGTAATATTTGACAACATTCCTGGCGAGTTGGCCTCTATGTCTCCGTGGGACCTTCATATACATCAATAACGTAATATATCCTAACCTAACCCAACCTAACACCTCGGCGGTAATATTTGAACACATTCCTGGCTTGTTGGCCTCTACGCCTCCGAGGGAACTTTATATACATCTATAACGTAATATAACCTAACCTAACCCAACCTAACATCTCGGCGGTAATATTTGACATCATTCCTGGCGAGTTGGGCTCTACGTCTCCGTTTGATCCTCATAAGCATCAATAACGTAATATAACCTAACCTAACCCAACCTATCATCTCTGCGGTAATATTTGACAACATTCCTGGCGAGTTGGCCTCTACGTCTCCGTGGGAACTTCATATACATTAATAACGAAATATAACCTAACCTAACCCAACCTAACATCTCGGCGGTAATATTTGACAACATTACTGGCGAGTTGGCCTCTACGTCTCCGTGGGAACTTCATATACATTAATAACGAAATATAACCTAACCTAACCCAACCTAACATCTCGGCGGTAATATTTGACAACATTACTGGCGAGTTGGCCTCTACGTCTCCGTTTGACCTTCATAAACATCAGTAACGAAATATGACCTAACCTAACCCAACCTAACATCTCGGAGGTAATATTTGAAGACATTCCTGGCTTGTTGGCCTCTACGTCTCCGTGGGACCTTCATATAAATCAATAACGTAATATATACTAACCTAACCCAACCTAACACCTCGGCGGTAATATTTGAACACATTCCTGGCTTGTTGGCCTCTACGTCTCCGTGGGACCTTTATATACATCTGTAACGTAATATAACCTAACCTCACCCAACCTATCATCTCGGCGCTAATGTTTGACAACATTCCTGGCGAGTTGGCCTCTACGTCTCCGTGGGAACTTCATATACATTAATAACGAAATATAACCTAACCTAACCCAACCTAACATCTCGGCGGTAATATTTGACAACATTACTGGCGAGTTGGCCTCTACGTCTCCGTGGGAACTTCATATACATTAATAACGAAATATAACCTAACCTAACCCAACCTAACATCTCGGCGGTAATATTTGACAACATTCCTTGCGAGTTGTCCTCTACGTCTCGTTTTGACCTTCATATACATCAATAACGTAATATAACCTAACCTAACCCATCCTATCATGTCGGCGGTAATATTTGATCACATTCCTGGCTTGTTGGCCTCTACGTCTCCGCGGGACCTTTAAATACATCTATAACGTAATATAACCTACCCTAACCGAACCTAACATCTCGGCGGTAATATTTGAACACATTCCTGGCTTGTTGGCCTCTACGTCTCCGTGGGAACTTTATATACATTTATAACGTAATATAACATAACCTCACCCAACCTAACATCTCGGCGGTAATATTTGAACACATTCCTGGCTTGTTGGCCTCTACGTCCCCGCGGGATATATATATACATCAATAACGTAATATAACCTAACCTAACCCAATCTAACATCTCGGCGGTAATACTTGAACACATTCCAGGCTTGTTGGCCTCTACGTCTCCGTGGGAACTATATATACATCTATAACGTAATATAACCTAACCTAACCCAACCTAACATCTCTGCGGTAATACTTGAAAACATTCATGGCGAGTTGGCCTCTACGTCTCCGTGGGATCTTTATATACATCTATAACGTAATATAACATAACCTAACCCAACCTATCATCTCGGCGGTAATATTTGAAAACATTCATGGCGAGTTGGCCTCTACGTCTCCGTGGGATCTTTATATACATCAATAACGAAATATAACCTAACCTAACCCAACCTGTCATCTCGGCGGTAATATTTGACAACATTACTGGCGAGTTGGCCTCTACATCTCCGTTTGACCTTCATAAACATCAGTAACGAAATATAACCTAACCTAACACAACCTATCATCTCGGCGGTAATATTTGACTACATTACTGGCGAGTTGGCCTCTACGTCTCCGTTTGACCTTCATAAACATCAATGACGAAATATAACCTAACCTAACCCAACCTATCATCTCGGCGGTAATATTTGACAACATTCCTGGCGAGTTGGCCTCTACGTTTCCGTGGGACCTTCATATACATCAATAACGAAATATAACATAACCTAACCCAACCTATCATCTCGGCGGTAATATTTGACAACATTACTGGCGAGTTGGCCTCTACGTCTCCGTGGGACCTTTATATACATCAATAACGTTATATTACCTAACCTAACCCAACCTAACATCTCGGCGGTAATATTTGAAGACATTCCTGGCTTGTTGGCCTCTACGTCTCCGTGGGATCTTTATATACATCAATAACGTAATATAACCTAACCTAACCCAACCTATCATCTCGGCGGTAATATTTGAAAACATACCAGACGTGTTGGCCTCTACGTCTCCGTGGGACCTTTATATACATCTATAACGTAATATAACCTAACCTAACCCAACCTAACTTCTCGGCGGTAATATTTGATAACATTCCTGGCGAGTTGGCCTCTACGTCTCCGTGGGAGCTTTATATACATCAATAACGTAATATAACCTAACCTAACACAAACTATCATCTCGGCGGTAATATTTGACAACATTCCTGGCGAGTTGGCCTCTACGTCTCCGTGGGACCTTCATATACATCAATAACGAAATATAACCTAACCTAACCCAACCTATCATCTCGGCGGTAATATTTGACAACATCACTGGCGAGTTGGCCTCTACGTCTCCGTGGGACCTTTATATACATCAATAACGTTATATAACCTAACCTAACCCAACCTATCATCTCGGCGGTAATATTTGACAACATTCCTGGCGAGTTGGCCTCTATGTCTCCGTGGGACCTTCATATACATCAATAACGTAATATATCCTAACCTAACCCAACCTAACACCTCGGCGGTAATATTTGAACACATTCCTGGCTTGTTGGCCTCTACGCCTCCGAGGGAACTTTATATACATCTATAACGTAATATAACCTAACCTAACCCAACCTTACATCTCGGCGGTAATATTTGACATCATTCCTGGCGAGTTGGGCTCTACGTCTCCGTTTGATCCTCATAAGCATCAATAACGTAATATAACCTAACCTAACCCAACCTATCATCTCGGCGGTAATATTTGACAACATTCCTGGCGAGTTGGCCTCTACGTCTCCGTGGGAACTTCATATACATTAATAACGAAATATAACCTAACCTAACCCAACCTAACATCTCGGCGGTAATATTTGACAACATTACTGGCGAGTTGGCCTCTACGTCTCCGTGGGAACTTCATATACATTAATAACGAAATATAACCTAACCTAACCCAACCTAACATCTCGGCGGTAATATTTGACAACATTACTGGCGAGTTGGCCTCTACGTCTCCGTTTGACCTTCATAAACATCAGTAACGAAATATGACCTAACCTAACCCAACCTAACATCTCGGAGGTAATATTTGAAGACATTCCTGGCTTGTTGGCCTCTACGTCTCCGTGGGACCTTCATATAAATCAATAACGTAATATATACTAACCTAACCCAACCTAACACCTCGGCGGTAATATTTGAACACATTCCTGGCTTGTTGGCCTCTACGTCTCCGTGGGACCTTTATATACATCTGTAACGTAATATAACCTAACCTCACCCAACCTATCATCTCGGCGCTAATGTTTGACAACATTCCTGGCGAGTTGGCCTCTACGTCTCCGTGGGACCTTTATATACATCAATAACGTAATATAACCTAACCTAACCCAACCTAACATCTCGGCGGTAATATTTGACAACATTCCTTGCGAGTTGTCCTCTACGTCTCGTTTTGACCTTCATATACATCAATAACGTAATATAACCTAACCTAACCCATCCTATCATGTCGGCGGTAATATTTGATCACATTCCTGGCTTGTTGGCCTCTACGTCTCCGCGGGACCTTTAAATACATCTATAACGTAATATAACCTACCCTAACCGAACCTAACATCTCGGCGGTAATATTTGAACACATTCCTGGCTTGTTGGCCTCTACGTCTCCGTGGGAACTTTATATACATTTATAACGTAATATAACATAACCTCACCCAACCTAACATCTCGGCGGTAATATTTGAACACATTCCTGGCTTGTTGGCCTCTACGTCCCCGCGGGATATATATATACATCAATAACGTAATATAACCTAACCTAACCCAATCTAACATCTCGGCGGTAATACTTGAACACATTCCAGGCTTGTTGGCCTCTACGTCTCCGTGGGAACTATATATACATCTATAACGTAATATAACCTAACCTAACCCAACCTAACATCTCTGCGGTAATACTTGAAAACATTCATGGCGAGTTGGCCTCTACGTCTCCGTGGGATCTTTATATACATCTATAACGTAATATAACATAACCTAACCCAACCTATCATCTCGGCGGTAATATTTGAAAACATTCATGGCGAGTTGGCCTCTACGTCTCCGTGGGATCTTTATATACATCAATAACGAAATATAACCTAACCTAACCCAACCTGTCATCTCGGCGGTAATATTTGACAACATTACTGGCGAGTTGGCCTCTACATCTCCGTTTGACCTTCATAAACATCAGTAACGAAATATAACCTAACCTAACACAACCTATCATCTCGGCGGTAATATTTGACTACATTACTGGCGAGTTGGCCTCTACGTCTCCGTTTGACCTTCATAAACATCAATGACGAAATATAACCTAACCTAACCCAACCTATCATCTCGGCGGTAATATTTGACAACATTCCTGGCGAGTTGGCCTCTACGTTTCCGTGGGACCTTCATATACATCAATAACGAAATATAACATAACCTAACCCAACCTATCATCTCGGCGGTAATATTTGACAACATTACTGGCGAGTTGGCCTCTACGTCTCCGTGGGACCTTTATATACATCAATAACGTTATATTACCTAACCTAACCCAACCTAACATCTCGGCGGTAATATTTGAAGACATTCCTGGCTTGTTGGCCTCTACGTCTCCGTGGGATCTTTATATACATCAATAACGTAATATAACCTAACCTAACCCAACCTATCATCTCGGCGGTAATATTTGAAAACATACCAGACGTGTTGGCCTCTACGTCTCCGTGGGACCTTTATATACATCTATAACGTAATATAACCTAACCTAACCCAACCTAACTTCTCGGCGGTAATATTTGATAACATTCCTGGCGAGTTGGCCTCTACGTCTCCGTGGGAGCTTTATATACATCAATAACGTAATATAACCTAACCTAACACAAACTATCATCTCGGCGGTAATATTTGACAACATTCCTGGCGAGTTGGCCTCTACGTCTCCGTGGGACCTTCATATACATCAATAACGAAATATAACCTAACCTAACCCAACCTATCATCTCGGCGGTAATATTTGACAACATTACTGGCGAGTTGGCCTCTACGTCTCCGTGGGACCTTTATATACATCAATAACGTTATATAACCTAACCTAACCCAACCTATCATCTCGGCGGTAATATTTGACAACATTCCTGGCGAGTTGGCCTCTACGTCTCCGTGGGACCTTCATATACATCAATAACGTAATATATCCTAACCTAACCCAACCTAACACCTCGGCGGTAATATTTGAACACATTCCTGGCTTGTTGGCCTCTACGCCTCCGAGGGAACTTTATATACATCTATAACGTAATATAACCTAACCTAACCCAACCTAACATCTCGGCGGTAATATTTGACATCATTCCTGGCGAGTTGGGCTCTACGTCTCCGTTTGATCCTCATAAGCATCAATAACGTAATATAACCTAACCTAACCCAACCTATCATCTCGGCGGTAATATTTGACAACATTCCTGGCGAGTTGGCCTCTACGTCTCCGTGGGAACTTCATATACATTAATAACGAAATATAACCTAACCTAACCCAACCTAACATCTCGGCGGTAATATTTGACAACATTACTGGCGAGTTGGCCTCTACGTCTCCGTTTGACCTTCATAAACATCAGTAACGAAATATGACCTAACCTAACACAACCTATCATCTCGGCGGTAATATTTGAAAACATACCAGACGTGTTGGCCTCTACGTCTCCGTGGGAACTTCATAAGCATCATTAACGAAATATAACGCAACTTAATCCAACCTATCATTTCGGCGGTAATATTTGACAACATTCCTGGCGAGTTGGCCTCTACGTCTCCGTTTGATCTTCATAAACATCAATAACGTAATATAACCTAACCTAACCCAACCTAACATCTCGGCGGTAATATTTGACAACATTCCTGGCGAGTTGGCTTCTCCGTCTCTGTGGGATCTTTTTATACATCAATAACGTAATATAACCTAGCCTAACCCAACCTAACATCTCGGCGGTAATATTAGAAAAGATACATGGCGAGTTGGCCTCTACGTTTCCGTGGGAACTTCATAAGCATCAATGACGAAATATAACCCAACTTAATCCAACCTATCATTTCGGCGGTAATATTTGACAACATTCCTGGCGAGTTGGCCTCTACGTCTCCGTGGGAGCTTTATATACATCAATAACGTAATATAACCTAACCTAACCCAACCTATCATCTCGGCGGTAATATTTGACAACATTCCTGGCGAGTTGGCCTCTACGTCTCCGTGGGACCTTCATATAAATCAATAACGTAATATATACTAACCTAACCCAACCTAACACCTCGGCGGTAATATTTGAACACATTCCTGGCTTGTTGGCCTCTACGTCTCCGTGGGACCTTTATATACATCTATAACGTAATATAACCTAACCTCACCCAACCTATCATCTCGGCGCTAATGTTTGACAACATTCCTGGCGAGTTGGCCTCTACGTCTCCGTGGGACCTTTATATACATCAATAACGTAATATAACCTAACCTAACCCAACCTAACATCTCGGCGGTAATATTTGACAACATTCCTTGCGAGTTGTCCTCTACGTCTCGTTTTGACCTTCATATACATCAATAACGTAATATAACCTAACCTAACCCATCCTATCATGTCGGCGGTAATATTTGATCACATTCCTGGCTTGTTGGCCTCTACGTCTCCGCGGGACCTTTAAATACATCTATAACGTAATATAACCTACCCTAACCGAACCTAACATCTCGGCGGTAATATTTGAACACATTCCTGGCTTGTTGGCCTCTACGTCTCCGTGGGAACTTTATATACATTTATAACGTAATATAACATAACCTCACCCAACCTAACATCTCGGCGGTAATATTTGAACACATTCCTGGCTTGTTGGCCTCTACGTCCCCGCGGGATATATATATACATCAATAACGTAATATAACCTAACCTAACCCAATCTAACATCTCGGCGGTAATATTTGAACACATTCCTGGCTTGTTGGCCTCTACGCCTCCGTGGGAACTTTATATACATCTATAACGTAATATAACCTAACCTAACCCAACCTAACATCTCGGCGGTAATATTTGAACACATTCCTGGCTTGTTGGCCTCTACGTCTCCGTGGGACCTTTATATACATCTATAACGTAATATAACCTAACCTAACCCAACCTAACATCTCGGCGGTAATAATTGACAACATTCCTGGCGAGTTGGCCTGTACGTCTCGGTTTGACCTTCATATATATCAATAACGTAATATAACCTAACCTAACCCAACCTATCATGTCGGCGGTAATATTTGATCACATTCCTGGCTTGTTGGCCTCTACGTCTCCGTGGGAACTTTATATATCTATAACGTAATATAACATAACCTAAACCAACCTAACATGTCGGCGGTAATATTTGAACACATTCCTGGCTTGTTGGCCTCTACGTCTCCGTGGGAACTTTATATAGATCTATAACGTAATATAACCTAACCTAACCCAAACTAACATCTCGGCGGTAATATTTGACATCATTCCTGGCGAGTTGGGCTCTACGTCTCCGTTTGATCCTCATAAGCATCAATAACGTAATATAACCTAACCTAACCCAACCTATCATCTCGGCGGTAATATTTGACAACATTCCTGGCGAGTTGGCCTCTACGTCTCCGTGGGATCTTCATATACATCAATAACGTAATATATACTAACCTAACCCAACCTAACACCTCGGCGGTAATATTTGAACACATTCCTGGCTTGTTGGCCTCTACGTCTCCGTTTGACCTTCATAAACATCAGTAACGAAATATAACCTAACCTAACACAACCTATCATCTCGGCGGTAATATTTGACAACATTCCTGGCGAGTTGGATTCTCCGTCTCTGTGGGATCTTTTTATACATCAATAACGTTATATTACCTAACCTAACCCAACCTATCATCTCGGCGGTAATATTTGAAAACATACCAGACGTGTTGGCCTCTACGTCTCCGTGGGACCTTTATATACATCTATAACGTAATATAACCTAACCTAACCCAACCTAACATCTCGGCGGTAATATTTGATAACATTCCTGGCGAGTTGGCCTCTACGTCTCCGTGGGAGCTTTATATACATCAATAACGTAATATAACCTAACCTAACACAAACTATCATCTCGGCGGTAATATTTTACAACATTCCTGGCGAGTTGGCCTCTACGTCTCCGTGGGACCTTCATATACATCAATAACGTAATATATCCTAACCTAACCCAACCTAACACCTCGGCGGTAATATTTGAACACATTCCTGGCTTGTTGGCCTCTACGCCTCCGTGGGAACTTTATATACATCTATAACGTAATATAACCTAACCTAACCCAACCTAACATCTCGGCGGTAATATTTGAACACATTCCTGGCTTGTTGGCCTCTACGTCTCCGTGGGACCTTTATATACATCTATAACGTAATATAACCTAACCTAACCCAAACTAACATCTCGGCGGTAATATTTGACATCATTCCTGGCGAGTTGGGCTCTACGTCTCCGTTTGATCTTCATAAACATCAATAACGTAATATAACCTAACCTAACCCAACCTAACATCTCGGCGGTAATATTTGACAACATTCCTGGCGAGTTGGCGTCTCCGTCTCTGTGGGATCTTTTTATACATCAATAACGTAATATAACCTAGCCTAACCCAACCTAACATCTCGGCGGTAATATTAGAAAAGATACATGGCGAGTTGGCCTCTACGTTTCCGTGGGAACTTCATAAGCATCAATGACGAAATATAACCCACCTTAATCCAACCTATCATTTCGGCGGTAATATTTGACAACATTCCTGGCGAGTTGGCCTCTACGTCTCCGTGGGAGCTTTATATACATCAATAACGTAATATAACCTAACCTAACCCAACCTATCATCTCGGCGGTAATATTTGACAACATTCCTGGCGAGTTGGCCTCTACGTCTCCGTGGGACCTTCATCTAAATCAATAACGTAATATATACTAACCTAACCCAAACTAACACCTCGGCGGTAATATTTGAACACATTCCTGGCTTGTTGGCCTCTACGTCTCCGTGGGACCTTTATATACATCTATAACGTAATATAACCTAACCTAACCCAACCTATCATCTCGGCGCTAATGTTTGACAACATTCCTGGCGAGTTGGCCTCTACGTCTCCGTGGGACCTTTATATACATCAATAACGTAATATAACCTAACCTAACCCAACCTAACATCTCGGCGGTAATATTTGACAACATTCCTTGCGAGTTGTCCTCTACGTCTCGTTTTGACCTTCATATACACCAATAACGTAATATAACCTAACCTAACCCATCCTATCATGTCGGCGGTAATATTTGATCACATTCCTGGCTTGTTGGCCTCTACGTCTGCGCGGGACCTTTAAATACATCTATAACGTAATATAACCTAACCTAACCCAGCCTAACATCTCGGCGGTAATATTTGAAAACATTCCTGGCCAGTTGGCCTCTACGTCTCCGTGGGAACTTTATATACATCTATAACGTAATATAACCTAACCTAAACCAACCTATCATCTCGGCGCCTACGTTTGACAACATTCCTGGCGAGTTGGCTTCTCCGTCTCCGTGGGACCTTTATATACATCAATAACGTAATATAACCTACCCTAACCCAACCTAACATCTCGGCGGTAATATTTGAACACATTCCTGGCTTGTTGGCCTCTACGTCTCCGTGGGATCTTTATATACATTTATAACGTAATATAACATAACCTAACCCAACCTAACATCTCGGCGGTAATATTTGAACACATTCCTGGCTTGTTGGCCTCTACGTCTCCGTGGGAACTTTATATATCTATAACGTAATATAACATAACCTAAACCAACCTAACATGTCGGCGGTAATATTCGAACACATTCCTGGCTTGTTGGCCTCTACGTCTCCGTGGGAACTTTATATACATATATAACGTAATATAACCTATCCTAACCCAAACTAACATCTCGGCGGTAATATTTGACATCATTCCTGGCGAGTTGGGCTCTACGTCTCCGTTTGATCCTCATAAGCATCAATAACGTAATATAACCTAACCTAAGCCAACCTATCATCTCGGCGGTAATATTTGACAACATTCCTGGCGAGTTGGCCTCTACGTCTCCGTGGGAACTTCATATACATTAATAACGAAATATAACCTAACCTAACCCAACCTAACATCTCGGCGGTAATATTTGACAACATTACTGGCGAGTTGGCCTCTACGTCTCCGTTTGACCTTCATAAACATCAGTAACGAAATATGACCTAACCTAACACAACCTATCATCTCGGCGGTAATATTTGAAAACATACCAGACGTGTTGGCCTCTACGTCTCCGTGGGACCTTTATATACATCAATAACGTAATATAACCTAACCTAACCCAACCTAACATCTCGGCGGTAATATTTGACAACATTCCTGGCGAGTTGGCTTCTCCGTCTCTGTGGGAGCTTTTTATACATCAATAACGTAATATAACCTAACCTAACCCAACCTAACATCTCGGCGGTAATATTAGAAAACATACCTGGCGAGTTGGCCTCTACGTCTCCGTGGGAACTTCATAAGCATCATTAACGAACTATAACGTAACTTATTCCAAACTATCATTTCGGCGGTAATATTTAACAACATTCCTGGCGAGTTGGCCTCTACGTCTCCGTGGGAGCTTTATATACATCAATAACGAAATATAACCTAACCTAACCCAACCTGTCATCTCGGCGGTAATATTTGACAACATTACTGGTGAGTTGGCCTCTACGTCTCCGTTTGACCTTCATAAACATCAGTAACGAAATATAACCTAACCTAACACAACCTATCATCTCGGCGGTAATATTCGACAACATTACTGGCGAGTTGGCCTCTACGTCTCCGTTTGACCTTCATATACATCAATAACGTAATATATCCTAACCTAACCCAACCTAACACCTCGGCGGTAATATTTGAACACATTCCTGGCTTGTTGGCCTCTACGCCTCCGTGGGAACTTTATATACATCTATAACGTAATATAACCTAACCTAACCCAACATAACATCTCGGCGGTAATATTTGAACACATTCCTGTCTTGTTGGCCTCTACGTCTCCGTGGGACCTTTATATACATCTATAACGTAATATAACCTAACCTAACCCAACCTAACATCTCGGCGGTAATAATTGACAACATTCCTGGCGAGTTGGCCTGTACGTCTCGGTTTGACCTTCATATATATCAATAACGTAATATAACCTAACCTAACCCAACCTATCATGTCGGCGGTAATATTTGATCACATTCCTGGCTTGTTGGCCTCTACGTCTCCGTGGGAACTTTATATATCTATAACGTAATATAACATAACCTAAACCAACCTAACATGTCGGCGGTAATATTTGAACACATTCCTGGCTTGTTGGCCTCTACGTCTCCGTGGGAACTTTATATAGATCTATAACGTAATATAACCTAACCTAACCCAAACTAACATCTCGGCGGTAATATTTGACATCATTCCTGGCGAGTTGGGCTCTACGTCTCCGTTTGATCCTCATAAGCATCAATAACGTAATATAACCTAACCTAACCCAACCTATCATCTCGGCGGTAATATTTGACAACATTCCTGGCGAGTTGGCCTCTACGTCTCCGTGGGATCTTCATATACATCAATAACGTAATATATACTAACCTAACCCAACCTAACACCTCGGCGGTAATATTTGAACACATTCCTGGCTTGTTGGCCTCTACGTCTCCGTTTGACCTTCATAAACATCAGTAACGAAATATAACCTAACCTAACACAACCTATCATCTCGGCGGTAATATTTGACAACATTCCTGGCGAGTTGGATTCTCCGTCTCTGTGGGATCTTTTTATACATCAATAACGTTATATTACCTAACCTAACCCAACCTATCATCTCGGCGGTAATATTTGAAAACATACCAGACGTGTTGGCCTCTACGTCTCCGTGGGACCTTTATATACATCTATAACGTAATATAACCTAACCTAACCCAACCTAACATCTCGGCGGTAATATTTGATAACATTCCTGGCGAGTTGGCCTCTACGTCTCCGTGGGAGCTTTATATACATCAATAACGTAATATAACCTAACCTAACACAAACTATCATCTCGGCGGTAATATTTTACAACATTCCTGGCGAGTTGGCCTCTACGTCTCCGTGGGACCTTCATATACATCAATAACGTAATATATCCTAACCTAACCCAACCTAACACCTCGGCGGTAATATTTGAACACATTCCTGGCTTGTTGGCCTCTACGCCTCCGTGGGAACTTTATATACATCTATAACGTAATATAACCTAACCTAACCCAACCTAACATCTCGGCGGTAATATTTGAACACATTCCTGGCTTGTTGGCCTCTACGTCTCCGTGGGACCTTTATATACATCTATAACGTAATATAACCTAACCTAACCCAAACTAACATCTCGGCGGTAATATTTGACATCATTCCTGGCGAGTTGGGCTCTACGTCTCCGTTTGATCTTCATAAACATCAATAACGTAATATAACCTAACCTAACCCAACCTAACATCTCGGCGGTAATATTTGACAACATTCCTGGCGAGTTGGCGTCTCCGTCTCTGTGGGATCTTTTTATACATCAATAACGTAATATAACCTAGCCTAACCCAACCTAACATCTCGGCGGTAATATTAGAAAAGATACATGGCGAGTTGGCCTCTACGTTTCCGTGGGAACTTCATAAGCATCAATGACGAAATATAACCCACCTTAATCCAACCTATCATTTCGGCGGTAATATTTGACAACATTCCTGGCGAGTTGGCCTCTACGTCTCCGTGGGAGCTTTATATACATCAATAACGTAATATAACCTAACCTAACCCAACCTATCATCTCGGCGGTAATATTTGACAACATTCCTGACGAGTTGGCCTCTACGTCTCCGTGGGACCTTCATCTAAATCAATAACGTAATATATACTAACCTAACCCAAACTAACACCTCGGCGGTAATATTTGAACACATTCCTGGCTTGTTGGCCTCTACGTCTCCGTGGGACCTTTATATACATCTATAACGTAATATAACCTAACCTAACCCAACCTATCATCTCGGCGCTAATGTTTGACAACATTCCTGGCGAGTTGGCCTCTACGTCTCCGTGGGACCTTTATATACATCAATAACGTAATATAACCTAACCTAACCCAACCTAACATCTCGGCGGTAATATTTGACAACATTCCTTGCGAGTTGTCCTCTACGTCTCGTTTTGACCTTCATATACACCAATAACGTAATATAACCTAACCTAACCCATCCTATCATGTCGGCGGTAATATTTGATCACATTCCTGGCTTGTTGGCCTCTACGTCTGCGCGGGACCTTTAAATACATCTATAACGTAATATAACCTAACCTAACCCAGCCTAACATCTCGGCGGTAATATTTGAAAACATTCCTGGCCAGTTGGCCTCTACGTCTCCGTGGGAACTTTATATACATCTATAACGTAATATAACCTAACCTAAACCAACCTATCATCTCGGCGCCTACGTTTGACAACATTCCTGGCGAGTTGGCTTCTCCGTCTCCGTGGGACCTTTATATACATCAATAACGTAATATAACCTACCCTAACCCAACCTAACATCTCGGCGGTAATATTTGAACACATTCCTGGCTTGTTGGCCTCTACGTCTCCGTGGGATCTTTATATACATTTATAACGTAATATAACATAACCTAACCCAACCTAACATCTCGGCGGTAATATTTGAACACATTCCTGGCTTGTTGGCCTCTACGTCTCCGTGGGAACTTTATATATCTATAACGTAATATAACATAACCTAAACCAACCTAACATGTCGGCGGTAATATTTGAACACATTCCTGGCTTGTTGGCCTCTACGTCTCCGTGGGAACTTTATATACATATATAACGTAATATAACCTATCCTAACCCAAACTAACATCTCGGCGGTAATATTTGACATCATTCCTGGCGAGTTGGGCTCTACGTCTCCGTTTGATCCTCATAAGCATCAATAACGTAATATAACCTAACCTAAGCCAACCTATCATCTCGGCGGTAATATTTGACAACATTCCTGGCGAGTTGGCCTCTACGTCTCCGTGGGAACTTCATATACATTAATAACGAAATATAACCTAACCTAACCCAACCTAACATCTCGGCGGTAATATTTGACAACATTACTGGCGAGTTGGCCTCTACGTCTCCGTTTGACCTTCATAAACATCAGTAACGAAATATGACCTAACCTAACACAACCTATCATCTCGGCGGTAATATTTGAAAACATACCAGACGTGTTGGCCTCTACGTCTCCGTGGGACCTTTATATACATCAATAACGTAATATAACCTAACCTAACCCAACCTAACATCTCGGCGGTAATATTTGACAACATTCCTGGCGAGTTGGCTTCTCCGTCTCTGTGGGAGCTTTTTATACATCAATAACGTAATATAACCTAACCTAACCCAACCTAACATCTCGGCGGTAATATTAGAAAACATACCTGGCGAGTTGGCCTCTACGTCTCCGTGGGAACTTCATAAGCATCATTAACGAACTATAACGTAACTTATTCCAAACTATCATTTCGGCGGTAATATTTAACAACATTCCTGGCGAGTTGGCCTCTACGTCTCCGTGGGAGCTTTATATACATCAATAACGAAATATAACCTAACCTAACCCAACCTGTCATCTCGGCGGTAATATTTGACAACATTACTGGTGAGTTGGCCTCTACGTCTCCGTTTGACCTTCATAAACATCAGTAACGAAATATAACCTAACCTAACACAACCTATCATCTCGGCGGTAATATTCGACAACATTACTGGCGAGTTGGCCTCTACGTCTCCGTTTGACCTTCATATACATCAATAACGTAATATATCCTAACCTAACCCAACCTAACACCTCGGCGGTAATATTTGAACACATTCCTGGCTTGTTGGCCTCTACGCCTCCGTGGGAACTTTATATACATCTATAACGTAATATAACCTAACCTAACCCAACATAACATCTCGGCGGTAATATTTGAACACATTCCTGTCTTGTTGGCCTCTACGTCTCCGTGGGACCTTTATATACATCTATAACGTAATATAACCTAACCTAACCCAAACTAACATCTCGGCGGTAATATTTGACATCATTCCTGGCGAGTTGGGCTCTACGTCTCCGTTTGATCTTCATAAACATCAATAACGTAATATAACCTAACCTAACCCAACCTAACATCTCGGCGGTAATATTTGACAACATTCCTGGCGAGTTGGCTTCTCCGTCTCCGTGGGACCTTTATATACATCAATAACGTAATATAACCTACCCTAACCCAACCTAACATCTCGGCGGTAATATTTGAACACATTCCTGGCTTGTTGGCCTCTACGTCCCCGCGGGATATATATATACATCTATAACGTAATATAACCTAACCTAACCCAACCTAACATCTCGGCGGTAGTATTTGACAACATTCCTGGCGAGTTGGCCTCTACGTCTCGGTTTGACCTTCATATATATCAATAACGTAATATAACCTAACCTAACCCAACCTATCATGTCGGCGGTAATATTTGATCACAATCCTGGCTTGTTGGCCTCTACGTCTCCGTGGGAGCTTTATATATCTATAACGTAATATAACATAACCTAAACCAACCTAACATCTCGGCGCTAACGTTTGACAACATTCCTGGCGAGTTGGCTTCTCCGTCTCCGTGGGACCTTTATATACATCAATAACGTAATATAACCTACCCTAACCGAACCTAACATCTCGGCGGTAATATTTGAACACATTCCTGGCTTGTTGGCCTCTACGTCTCCGTGGGACCTTTATATACATCTATAACGTAATATAACCTAACCTAACCCAACCTAACATCTCGGCGGTAATAATTGACAACATTCCTGGCGAGTTGGCCTGTACGTCTCGGTTTGACCTTCATATATATATCAATAACGTAATATAACCTAACCTAACCCAACCTATCATGTCGGCGGTAATATTTGATCACATTCCTGGCTTGTTGGCCTCTACGTCTCCGTGGGAACCTTATATATCTATAACGTAATATAACATAACCTAAACCAACCTAACATGTCGGCGGTAATATTTGAACACATTCCTGGCTTGTTGGCCTCTACGTCTCCGTGGGAACTTTATATACATCTATAACGTAATATAACCTAACCTAACCCAAACTAACATCTCGGCGGTAATATTTGACATCATTCCTGGCGAGTTGGGCTCTACGTCTCCGTTTGATCCTCATAAGCATCAATAACGTAATATAACCTAACCTAACCCAACCTATCATCTCGGCGGTAATATTTGACAACATTCCTGGCGAGTTGGCCTCTACGTCTCCGTGGGACCTTCATATACATCAATAGCGTAATATATACTAACCTAACCCAACCTAACACCTCGGCGGTAATATTTGAACACATTCCTGGCTTGTTGGCCTCTACGTCTCCGTTTGACCTTCATAAACATCAGTAACGAAATATAACCTAACCTAACACAACCTATCATCTCGGCGGTAATATTTGAAAACATACCAGACGTGTTGGCCTCTACGTCTCCGTGGGACCTTTATATACATCAATAACGTAATATAACCTAACCTAACCCAACCTAACATCTCGGTGGTAATATTTGACAACATTCCTGGCGAGTTGGCTTCTCCGTCTCTGTGGGATCTTTTTATACATCAATAACGTTATATTACCTAACCTAACCCAACCTAACATCTCGGCGGTAATATTTGAAGACATTCCTGGCTTGTTGGCCTCTACGTCTCCGTGGGATCTTTATATACATCAATAACGTAATATAACCTAACCTAACCCAACCTATCATCTCGGCGCCTACGTTTGACAACATTCCTGGCGAGTTGGCTTCTCCGTCTCCGTGGGACCTTTATATACATCAATAACGTAATATAACCTACCCTAACCCAACCTAACATCTCGGCGGTAATATTTGAACACATTCCTGGCTTGTTGGCCTCTACGTCTCCGTGGGATCTTTATATACATTTATAACGTAATATAACATAACCTAACCCAACCTAACATCTCGGCGGTAATATTTGAACACATTCCTGGCTTGTTGGCCTCTACGTCTCCGTGGGAACTTTATATACATCAATAACGAAATATAACCTAACCTAACCCAACCTAACATGTCGGCGGTAATATTTGAACACATTCCTGGCTTGTTGGCCTCTACGTCTCCGTGGGAACTTTATATACATCTATAACGTAATATAACCTATCCTAACCCAAACTAACATCTCGGCGGTAATATTTGACATCATTCCTGGCGAGTTGGGCTCTACGTCTCCGTTTGATCCTCATAAGCATCAATAACGAAATATGACCTAACCTAACACAACCTATCATCTCGGCGGTAATATTTGAAAACATACCAGACGTGTTGGCCTCTACGTCTCCGTGGGACCTTTATATACATCAATAACGTAATATAACCTAACCTAACCCAACCTAACATCTCGGCGGTAATATTTGACAACATTCCTGGCGAGTTGGCTTCTCCGTCTCTGTGGGATCTTTTTATACATCAATAACGTAATATAACCTAACCTAACCCAACCTAACATCTCGGCGGTAATATTAGAAAACATACCTGGCGAGTTGGCCTCTACGTCTCCGTGGGAACTTCATAAGCATCATTAACGAACTATAACGTAACTTAATCCAAACTATCATTTCGGCGGTAATATTTAACAACATTCCTGGCGAGTTGGCCTCTACGTCTCCGTGGGAGCTTTATATACATCAATAACGAAATATAACCTAACCTAACCCAACCTGTCATCTCGGCGGTAATATTTGACAACATTACTGGTGAGTTGGCCTCTACGTCTCCGTTTGACATTCATAAACATCAGTAACGAAATATAACCTAACCTAACCCAAATTAACATCTCGGCGGTAATATCTGACATCATTCCTGGCGAGTTGTGCTCTACGTCTCCGTTTGATCTTCATAAACATCAATAACGTAATATAACCTAACCTAACCCAACCTAACATCTCGGCGGTAATATTTGACAACATTCCTGGCGAGTTGGCTTCTCCGTCTCCGTGGGACCTTTATATACATCAATAACGTAATATGACCTACCCTAACCCAACCTAACATCTCGGCGGTAATATTTGAACACATTCCTGGCTTGTTGGCCTCTACGTCCCCGCGGGAGCTTTATATACATCAATAACGTAATATAACCTAACCTAACCCAACCTATCATCTCGGCGGTAATATTTGACAACATTCCTGGCGAGTTGGCCTCTACGTCTCGGTTTGACCTTCATATATATCAATAACGTAATATAACCTAACCTAACCCAACCTATCATGTCGGCGGTAATATTTGATCACATTCCTGGCTTGTTGGCCTCTACATCTCCGTGGGAGCTTTATATATCTATAACGTAATATAACATAACCTAAACCAACCTAACATCTCGGCGGTAATATTTGAACACATTCCTGGCTTGTTGGCCTCTACGTCTCCGTGGGAACTTTATATACATCAATAACGTAATATAACCTAACCTAACCCAACCTAACATCTCGGCGGTAATATTTGACAACATTCCTTGCGAGTTGGCCTCTACGTCTCGTTTTGACCTTCATATACATTAATAACGTAATATAACCTAACCTAACCCATCCTATCATGTCGGCGGTAATATTTGATCACATTCCTGGCTTGTTGGCCTCTACGTCTCCGCGGGAACTTTATATACATCTATAACGTAATATAACCTAACCTAAACCAACCTATCATCCCGGCGCTAACGTTTGACAACATTCCTGGCGAGTTGGCTTCTCCGTCTCCGTGGGACCTTTATATACATCAATAACGTAATATAACCTACCCTAACCCAACCTAACATCTCGGCGGTAATATTTGAACACATTCCTGGCTTGTTGGCCTCTACGTCTCCGTGGGAACTTTATATACATTTATAACGTAATATAACATAACCTAACCCAACCTAACATCTCGGCGGTAATATTTGAACACATTCCTGGCTTGTTGGCCTCTACGTCCCCGCGGGATATATATATACATCAATAACGTAATATAACCGAACCTAACCCAATCTAACATCTCGGCGGTAATATTTGAACACATTCCTGGCTTGTTGGCCTCTACGCCTCCGTGGGAACTTTATATACATCTATAACGTAATATAACCTAACCTAACCCAACCTAACATCTCGGCGGTAATATTTGAACACATTCCTGGCTTGTTGGCCTCTACGTCTCCGTGGGACCTTTATATACATCTATAACGTAATATAACCTAACCTAACCCAACCTAACATCTCGGCGGTAATAATTGACAACATTCCTGGCGAGTTGGCCTGTACGTCTCGGTTTGACCTTCATATATATCAATAACGTAATATAACCTAACCTAACCCAACCTATCATGTCGGCGGTAATATTTGATCACATTCCTGGCTTGTTGGCCTCTACGTCTCCGTGGGAACTTTATATATCTATAACGTAATATAACATAACCTAAACCAACCTAACATGTCGGCGGTAATATTTGAACACATTCCTGGCTTGTTGGCCTCTACGTCTCCGTGGGAACTTTATATACATCTATAACGTAATATAACCTAACCTAACCCAAACTAACATCTCGGCGGTAATATTTGACATCATTCCTGGCGAGTTGGGCTCTACGTCTCCGTGGGAACTTTATATACATTTATAACGTAATATAACATAACCTAACCCAACCTAACACCTCGGCGGTAATATTTGAAGACATTCCTGGCTTGTTGGCCTCTACGTCTCCGTGGGACCTTTATATATCTATAACGTAATATAACATAACCTAAACCAACCTAACATCTCGGCGGTAATATTTGAACACATTCCTGGCTTGTTGGCCTCTACGTCTCCGTGGGAACTTTATATACATCAATAACGTAATATAACCTAACCTAACCCAACCTAACATCTCGGCGGTAATATTTCACAACATTCCTTGCGAGTTGGCCTCTACGTCTCGTTTTGACCTTCATATACATTAATAACGTAATATAACCTAACCTAACCCATCCTATCATGTCGGCGGTAATATTTGATCACATTCCTGGCTTGTTGGCCTCTACGTCTCCGTGGGACCTTTAAATACATCTATAACGTAATATAACCTAACCTAACCCAGCCTAACATCTCGGCGGTAATATTTGAAGACATTCCTAGCGAGTTGGCCTCTACGTCTCCGTGGGAACTTTATATACATCTATAACGTAATGTAACCTAACCTAAACCAACCTATCATCTCGGCGCTAACGTTTGACAACATTCCTGGCGAGTTGGCTTCTCCGTCTCCGTGGGACCTTTATATACATCAATAACGTAATATAACCTACCCTAACCCAACCTAACATCTCGGCGGTAATATTTGAACACATTCCTGGCTTGTTGGCCTCTACGTCTCCGTGGGAACTTTATATACATTTATGACGTAATATAACATAACCTAACCCAACCTAACATCTCGGCGGTAATATTTGAACACATTCCTGGCTTGTTGGCCTCTACGTCCCCGCGGGATATATATATACATCAATAACGTAATATAACCTAACCTAACCCAATCTAACATCTCGGCGGTAATATTTGAACACATTCCTGGCTTGTTGGCCTCTACGCCTCCGTGGGAACTTTATATACATCTATAACGTAATATAACCTAACCTAACCCAACCTAACATCTCGGCGGTAATATTTGAACACATTCCTGGCTTGTTGGCCTCTACGTCTCCGTGGGACCTTTATATACATCTATAACGTAATATAACCTAACCTAACCCAACCTAACATCTCGGCGGTAATATTTGACAACATTCCTGGCGAGTTGGCCTGTACGTCTCGGTTTGACCTTCATATATATCAATAACGTAATATAACCTAACCTAACCCAACCTATCATGTCGGCGGTAATATTTGATCACATTCCTGGCTTGTTGGCCTCTACGTCTCCGTGGGAGCTTTATATATCTATAACGTAATATAACATAACTTAAACCAACCTAACATGTCGGCGGTAATATTTGAACACATTCCTGGCTTGTTGGCCTCTACGTCTCCGTGGGAACTTTATATACATCTATAACGTAATATAACCTAACCTAACCCAAACTAACATCTCGGCGGTAATATTTGACATCATTCCTGGCGAGTTGGGCTCTACGTCTCCGTTTGATCCTCATAAGCATCAATAACGTAATATAACCTAACCTAACCCAACCTATCATCTCGGCGGTAATATTTGACAACATTCCTGGCGAGTTGGCCTCTACGTCTCCGTTTGACCTTCATAAACATCAGTAACGAAATATGACCTAACCTAACACAACCTATCATCTCGGCGGTAATATTTGAAAACATACCAGACGTGTTGGCCTCTACGTCTCCGTGGGACCATTATATACATCAATAACGTAATATAACCTAACCTAACCCAACCTAACATCTCGGCGGTAATATTTGACAACATTCCTGGCGAGTTGGCTTCTCCGTCTCTGTGGGATCTTTTTATACATCAATAACGTAATATAACCTAACCTAACCCAACCTAACATCTCGGCGGTAATATTAGAAAACATACCTGGCGAGTTGGCCTCTACGTCTCCGTGGGAACTTCATAAGCATCATTAACGAACTATAACGTAACTTAATCCAAACTATCATTTCGGCGGTAATATTTAACAACATTCCTGGCGAGTTGGCCTCTACGTCTCCGTGGGAGCTTTATATACATCAATAACGAAATATAACCTAACCTAACCCAACCTGTCATCTCGGCGGTAATATTTGACAACATTACTGGTGAGTTGGCCTCTACGTCTCCGTTTGACATTCATAAACATCAGTAACGAAATATAACCTAACCTAACCCAAACTAACATCTCGGCGGTAATATTTGACATCATTCCTGGCGAGTTGTGCTCTACGTCTCCGTTTGATCTTCATAAACATCAATAACGTAATATAACCTAACCTAACCCAACCTAACATCTCGGCGGTAATATTTGACAACATTCCTGGCGAGTTGGCTTCTCCGTCTCCGTGGGACCTTTATATACATCAATAACGTAATATAACCTACCCTAACCCAACCTAACATCTCGGCGGTAATATTTGACAACATTACTGGTGAGTTGGCCTCTACGTCTCGTTTTGACCTTCATATACATTAATAACGTAATATAACCTAACCTAACCCATCCTATCATGTCGGCGGTAATATTTGATCACATTCCTGGCTTGTTGGCCTCTACGTCTCCGTGGGACCTTTATATATCTATAACGTAATATAACATAACCTAAACCAACCTAACATCTCGGCGGTAATATTTGAACACATTCCTGGCTTGTTGGCCTCTACGTCTCCGTGGGAACTTTATATACATCAATAACGTAATATAACCTAACCTAACCCAACCTAACATCTCGGCGGTAATATTTCACAACATTCCTTGCGAGTTGGCCTCTACGTCTCGTTTTGACCTTCATATACATTAATAACGTAATATAACCTAACCTAACCCATCCTATCATGTCGGCGGTAATATTTGATCACATTCCTGGCTTGTTGGCCTCTACGTCTCCGTGGGACCTTTAAATACATCTATAACGTAATATAACATAACCTAACCCAGCCTAACATCTCGGCGGTAATATTTGAAGACATTCCTAGCGAGTTGGCCTCTACGTCTCCGTGGGAACTTTATATACATCTATAACGTAATATAACCTAACCTAAACCAACCTATCATCTCGGCGCTAACGTTTGACAACATTCCTGGCGAGTTGGCTTCTCCGTCTCCGTGGGACCTTTATATACATCAATAACGTAATATAACCTACCCTAACCCAACCTAACATCTCGGCGGTAATATTTGAACACATTCCTGGCTTGTTGGCCTCTACGTCCCCGCGGGATATATATATACATCAATAACGTAATATAACCTAACCTAACCCAATCTAACATCTCGGCGGTAATATTTGAACACATTCCTGGCTTGTTGGCCTCTACGCCTCCGTGGGAACTTTATATACATCTATAACGTAATATAACCTAACCTAACCCAACCTAACATCTCGGCGGTAATATTTGAACACATTCCTGGCTTGTTGGCCTCTACGTCTCCGTGGGACCTTTATATACATCTATAACGTAATATAACCTAACCTAACCCAACCTAACATCTCGGCGGTAATATTTGACAACATTCCTGGCGAGTTGGCCTGTACGTCTCGGTTTGACCTTCATATATATCAATAACGCAATATAACCTAACCTAACCCAACCTATCATGTCGGCGGTAATATTTGATCACATTCCTGGCTTGTTGGCCTCTACGTCTCCGTGGGAACTTTATATATCTATAACGTAATATAACATAACTTAAACCAACCTAACATGTCGGCGGTAATATTTGAACACATTCCTGGCTTGTTGGCCTCTACGTCTCCGTGGGAACTTTATATACATCTATAACGTAATATAACCTAACCTAACCCAAACTAACATCTCGGCGGTAATATTTGACATCATTCCTGGCGAGTTGGGCTCTACGTCTCCGTTTGATCCTCATAAGCATCAATAACGTAATATAACCTAACCTAACCCAACCTATCATCTCGGCGGTAATATTTGACAACATTCCTGGCGAGTTGGCCTCTACGTCTCCGTGGGACCTTCATATACATCAATAGCGTAATATATACTAACCTAATCCAACCTAACACCTCGGCGGTAATATTTGAACACATTCCTGGCTTGTTGGCCTCTACGTCTCCGTTTGACCTTCATAAACATCAGTAATGAAATATAACCTAACCTAACACAACCTATCATCTCGGCGGTAATATTTGAAAACATACCAGACGTGTTGGCCTCTACGTCTCCGTGGGACCTTTATATACATCAATAACGTAATATAACCTAACCTAACCCAACCTAACATCTCGGCGGTAATATTTGAAGACATTCCTGGCTTGTTGGCATCTACGTCTCCGTGGGATCTTTATATACATCAATAACGTAATATAACCTAACCTAACCCAACCTATCATCTCGGCGGTAATATTTGAAAACATACCAGACGTGTTGGCCTCTACGTCTCCGTGGGACCTTTATATACATCTATAACGTAATATAACCTAACCTAACCCAACCTAACATCTCGGCGGTAATATTTGATAACATTCCTGGCGAGTTGGCCTCTACGTCTCCGTGGGAGCTTTATATACATCAATAACGTAATATAACCTAACCTAACCCAGCCTAACATCTCGGCGGTAATATTTGAAAACATTCCTGGCGAGTTGGCCTCTACGTCTCCGTGGGAGCGTTATATACATCAATAACGTAATATAACCTAACCCAACCCAACCTATCATCTCGGCGGTAATATTTGACAACATTCCTGGCGAGTTGGCCTCTACGTCTCCGTGGGACCTTCATCTAAATCAATAACGTAATATATACTAACCTAACCCAACCTAACACCTCGGCGGTAATATTTGAACACATTCCTGGCTTGTTGGCCTCTACGTCTCCGTGGGACCTTTATATACATCTATAACGTAATATAACCTAACCTAACCCAACCTATCATCTCGGCGCTAATGTTTGACAACATTCCTGGCGAGTTGGCCTCTACGTCTCCGTGGGACCTTTATATACATCAATAACGTAATATAACCTAACCTAACCCAACCTAACATCTCGGCGGTAATATTTGACAACATTCCTTGCGAGTTGTCCTCTACGTCTCGTTTTGACCTTCATATACATCAATAACGTAATATAACCTAACCTAACCCATCCTATCATGTCGGCGGTAATATTTGATCACATTCCTGGCTTGTTGGCCTCTACGTCTGCGCGGGACCTCTAAATACATCTATAACGTAATATAACCTAACCTAACCCAGCCTAACATCTCGGCGGTAATATTTGAAAACATTCCTGGCCAGTTGGCCTCTACGTCTCCGTGGGAACTTTATATACATCTATAACGTAATATAACCTAACCTAAACCAACCTATCATCTCGGCGCCTACGTTTGACAACATTCCTGGCGAGTTGGCTTCTCCGTCTCCGTGGGACCTTTATATACATCAATAACGTAATATAACCTACCCTAACCCAACCTAACATCTCGGCGGTAATATTTGAACACATTCCTGGCTTGTTGGCCTCTACGTCTCCGTGGGATCTTTATATACATTTATAACGTAATATAACATAACCTAACCCAACCTAACATCTCGGCGGTAATATTTGAACACATTCCTGGCTTGTTGGCCTCTACGTCTCCGTGGGAACTTTATATATCTATAACGTAATATAACATAACCTAAACCAACCTAACATGTCGGCGGTAATATTTGAACGCATTCCTGGCTTGTTGGCCTCTACGTCTCCGTGGGAACTTTATATACATCTATAACGTAATATAACCTATCCTAACCCAAACTAACATCTCGGCGGTAATATTTGACATCATTCCTGGCGAGTTGGGCTCTACGTCTCCGTTTGATCCTCATAAGCATCAATAACGTAATATAACCTAACCTAACCCAACCTATCATATCGGCGTTAATATTTGACAACATTCCTGGCGAGTTGGACTCTACGTCTCCGTGGGAACTTCATATACATTAATAACGAAATATAACCTAACCTAACCCAACCTAACATCTCGGCGGTAATATTTGACAACATTCCTTGCGAGTTGGCCTCTACGTCTCGTTTTGACCTTCATATACATTAATAACGTAATATAACCTAACCTAACCCATCCTATCATGTCGGCGGTAATATTTGATCACATTCCTGGCTTGTTGGCCTGTACGTCTCCGCGGGAACTTTATATACATCTATAACGTAATATAACCTAACCTAAAGCAACCTATCATCTCGGCGCTAACGTTTGACAACATTCCTGGCGAGTTGGCTTCTCCGTCTCCGTGGGACCTTTATATACATCAATAACGTAATATAACCTACCCTAACCCAACCTAACATCTCGGCGGTAATATTTGAACACATTCCTGGCTTGTTGGCCTCTAGGTCTCCGTGGGAACTTTATATACATTTATAACGTAATATAACATAACCTAACCCAACCTAACATCTCGGCGGTAATATTTGAACACATTCCTGGCTTGTTGGCCTCTACGTCCCCGCGGGATATATATATACATCAATAACGTAATATAACCTAACCTAACCCAATCTAACATCTCGGCGGTAATATTTGAACACATTCCTGGCTTGTTGGCCTCTAGGTCTCCGTGGGAACTTTATATACATCTATAACGTAATATAACCTAACCTAACGCAAACTAACATCTCGGCGGTAATATTTGACATCATTCCTGGCGAGTTGGGCTCTACGTCTCCGTTTGATCTTCATAAACATCAATAACGTAATATAACCTAACCTAACCCAATCTAACATCTCGGCGGTAATATTTGAACACATTCCTGGCTTGTTGGCCTCTACGCCTCCGTGGGAACTTTATATACATCTATAACGTAATATAACCTAACCTAACCCAACCTAACATCTCGGCGGTAATATTTGAACACATTCCTGGCTTGTTGGCCTCTACGTCTCCGTGGGACCTTTATATACATCTATAACGTAATATAACCTAACCTAACCCAACCTAACATCTCGGCGGTAATAATTGACAACATTCCTGGCGAGTTGGCCTGTACGTCTCGGTTTGACCTTCATATATATCAATAACGTAATATAACCTAACCTAACCCAACCTATCATGTCGGCGGTAATATTTGATCACATTCCTGGCTTGTTGGCCTCTACGTCTCCGTGGGAACTTTATATATCTATAACGTAATATAACATAACCTAAACCAACCTAACATGTCGGCGGTAATATTTGAACACATTCCTGGCTTGTTGGCCTCTACGTCTCCGTGGGAACTTTATATACATCTATAACGTAATATAACCTAACCTAACCCAAACTAACATCTCGGCGGTAATATTTGACATCATTCCTGGCGAGTTGGGCTCTACGTCTCCGTGGGAACTTTATATACATCTATAACGTAATATAACATAACCTAACTCAACCTAACACCTCGGCGGTAATATTTGAAGACATTCCTGGCTTGTTGGCCTCTACGTCTCCGTGGGACCTTTATATATCTATAACGTAATATAACATAACCTAAACCAACCTAACATCTCGGCGGTAATATTTGAACACATTCCTGGCTTGTTGGCCTCTACGTCTCCGTGGGAACTTTATATACATCAATAACGTAATATAACCTAACCTAACCCAACCTAACATCTCGGCGGTAATATTTCACAACATTCCTTGCGAGTTGGCCTCTACGTCTCGTTTTGACCTTCATATACATTAATAACGTAATATAACCTAACCTAACCCATCCTATCATGTCGGCGGTAATATTTGATCACATTCCTGGCTTGTTGGCCTCTACGTCTCCGTGGGACCTTTAAATACATCTATAACGTAATATAACCTAACCTAACCCAGCCTAACATCTCGGCGGTAATATTTGAAGACATTCCTAGCGAGTTGGCCTCTACGTCTCCGTGGGAACTTTATATACATCTATAACGTAATGTAACCTAACCTAAACCAACCTATCATCTCGGCGCTAACGTTTGACAACATTCCTGGCGAGTTGGCTTCTCCGTCTCCGTGGGACCTTTATATACATCAATAACGTAATATAACCTACCCTAACCCAACCTAACATCTCGGCGGTAATATTTGAACACATTCCTGGCTTGTTGGCCTCTACGTCTCCGTGGGAACTTTATATACATTTATGACGTAATATAACCTAACCTAACCCAACCTAACATCTCGGCGGTAATATTTGACAACATTCCTGGCGAGTTGGCCTGTACGTCTCGGTTTGACCTTCATATATATCAATAACGTAATATAACCTACCCTAACCCAACCTAACATCTCGGCGGTAATATTTGAACACATTCCTGGCTTGTTGGCCTCTACGTCTCCGTGGGAACTTTATATACATTTATGACGTAATATAACCTAACCTAACCCAACCTAACATCTCGGCGGTAATATTTGACAACATTCCTGGCGAGTTGGCCTGTACGTCTCCGTGGGACCTTTATATACATCAATAACGTTATATAACCTAACCTAACCCAACCTAACATCTCGGCGGTAATATTTGAAGACATTCCTGGCTTGTTGGCCTCTACGTCTCCGTGGGAACTTTATATATCTATAACGTAATATAACATAACCTAAACCAACCTAACATGTCGGCGGTAATATTTGAACACATTCCTGGCTTGTTGGCCTCTACGTCTCCGTGGGAACTTTATATACATCTATAACGTAATATAACCTAACCTAACCCAAACTAACATCTCGGCGGTAATATTTGACATCATTCCTGGCGAGTTGGGCTCTACGTCTCCGTGGGAACTTTATATACATCTATAACGTAATATAACATAACCTAACCCAACCTAACACCTCGGCGGTAATATTTGAAGACATTCCTGGCTTGTTGGCCTCTACGTCTCCGTGGGACCTTTATATATCTATAACGTAATATAACATAACCTAAACCAACCTAACATCTCGGCGGTAATATTTGAACACATTCCTGGCTTGTTGGCCTCTACGTCTCCGTGGGAACTTTATATACATCAATAACGTAATATAACCTAACCTAACCCAACCTAACATCTCGGCGGTAATATTTCACAACATTCCTTGCGAGTTGGCCTCTACGTCTCGTTTTGACCTTCATATACATTAATAACGTAATATAACCTAACCTAACCCATCCTATCATGTCGGCGGTAATATTTGATCACATTCCTGGCTTGTTGGCCTCTACGTCTCCGTGGGACCTTTAAATACATCTATAACGTAATATAACCTAACCTAACCCAGCCTAACATCTCGGCGGTAATATTTGAAGACATTCCTAGCGAGTTGGCCTCTACGTCTCCGTGGGAACTTTATATACATCTATAACGTAATGTAACCTAACCTAAACCAACCTATCATCTCGGCGCCTACGTTTGACAACATTCCTGGCGAGTTGGCTTCTCCGTCTCCGTGGGACCTTTATATACATCAATAACGTAATATAACCTACCCTAACCCAACCTAACATCTCGGCGGTAATATTTGAACACATTCCTGGCTTGTTGGCCTCTACGTCTCCGTGGGATCTTTATATACATTTATAACGTAATATAACATAACCTAACCCAACCTAACATCTCGGCGGTAATATTTGAACACATTCCTGGCTTGTTGGCCTCTACGTCTCCGTGGGAACTTTATATATCTATAACGTAATATAACATAACCTAAACCAACCTAACATGTCGGCGGTAATATTTGAACACATTCCTGGCTTGTTGGCCTCTACGTCTCCGTGGGAACTTTATATACATATATAACGTAATATAACCTATCCTAACCCAAACTAACATCTCGGCGGTAATATTTGACATCATTCCTGGCGAGTTGGGCTCTACGTCTCCGTTTGATCCTCATAAGCATCAATAACGTAATATAACCTAACCTAAGCCAACCTATCATCTCGGCGGTAATATTTGACAACATTCCTGGCTTGTTGGCCTCTACGTCTCCGTGGGAACTTTATATAGATCTATAACGTAATATAACCTAACCTAACCCAAACTAACATCTCGGCGGTAATATTTGACATCATTCCTGGCGAGTTGGGCTCTACGTCTCCGTTTGATCCTCATAAGCATCAATAACGTAATATAACCTAACCTAACCCAACCTATCATCTCGGCGGTAATATTTGACAACATTCCTGGCGAGTTGGCCTCTACGTCTCCGTGGGATCTTCATATACATCAATAACGTAATATATACTAACCTAACCCAACCTAACACCTCGGCGGTAATATTTGAACACATTCCTGGCTTGTTGGCCTCTACGTCTCCGTTTGACCTTCATAAACATCAGTAACGAAATATAACCTAACCTAACACAACCTATCATCTCGGCGGTAATATTTGACAACATTCCTGGCGAGTTGGATTCTCCGTCTCTGTGGGATCTTTTTATACATCAATAACGTTATATTACCTAACCTAACCCAACCTATCATCTCGGCGGTAATATTTGAAAACATACCAGACGTGTTGGCCTCTACGTCTCCGTGGGACCTTTATATACATCTATAACGTAATATAACCTAACCTAACCCAACCTAACATCTCGGCGGTAATATTTGATAACATTCCTGGCGAGTTGGCCTCTACGTCTCCGTGGGAGCTTTATATACATCAATAACGTAATATAACCTAACCTAACACAAACTATCATCTCGGCGGTAATATTTTACAACATTCCTGGCGAGTTGGCCTCTACGTCTCCGTGGGACCTTCATATACATCAATAACGTAATATATCCTAACCTAACCCAACCTAACACCTCGGCGGTAATATTTGAACACATTCCTGGCTTGTTGGCCTCTACGCCTCCGTGGGAACTTTATATACATCTATAACGTAATATAACCTAACCTAACCCAACCTAACATCTCGGCGGTAATATTTGAACACATTCCTGGCTTGTTGGCCTCTACGTCTCCGTGGGACCTTTATATACATCTATAACGTAATATAACCTAACCTAACCCAAACTAACATCTCGGCGGTAATATTTGACATCATTCCTGGCGAGTTGGGCTCTACGTCTCCGTTTGATCTTCATAAACATCAATAACGTAATATAACCTAACCTAACCCAACCTAACATCTCGGCGGTAATATTTGACAACATTCCTGGCGAGTTGGCGTCTCCGTCTCTGTGGGATCTTTTTATACATCAATAACGTAATATAACCTAGCCTAACCCAACCTAACATCTCGGCGGTAATATTAGAAAAGATACATGGCGAGTTGGCCTCTACGTTTCCGTGGGAACTTCATAAGCATCAATGACGAAATATAACCCACCTTAATCCAACCTATCATTTCGGCGGTAATATTTGACAACATTCCTGGCGAGTTGGCCTCTACGTCTCCGTGGGAGCTTTATATACATCAATAACGTAATATAACCTAACCTAACCCAACCTATCATCTCGGCGGTAATATTTGACAACATTCCTGACGAGTTGGCCTCTACGTCTCCGTGGGACCTTCATCTAAATCAATAACGTAATATATACTAACCTAACCCAAACTAACACCTCGGCGGTAATATTTGAACACATTCCTGGCTTGTTGGCCTCTACGTCTCCGTGGGACCTTTATATACATCTATAACGTAATATAACCTAACCTAACCCAACCTATCATCTCGGCGCTAATGTTTGACAACATTCCTGGCGAGTTGGCCTCTACGTCTCCGTGGGACCTTTATATACATCAATAACGTAATATAACCTAACCTAACCCAACCTAACATCTCGGCGGTAATATTTGACAACATTCCTTGCGAGTTGTCCTCTACGTCTCGTTTTGACCTTCATATACACCAATAACGTAATATAACCTAACCTAACCCATCCTATCATGTCGGCGGTAATATTTGATCACATTCCTGGCTTGTTGGCCTCTACGTCTGCGCGGGACCTTTAAATACATCTATAACGTAATATAACCTAACCTAACCCAGCCTAACATCTCGGCGGTAATATTTGAAAACATTCCTGGCCAGTTGGCCTCTACGTCTCCGTGGGAACTTTATATACATCTATAACGTAATATAACCTAACCTAAACCAACCTATCATCTCGGCGCCTACGTTTGACAACATTCCTGGCGAGTTGGCTTCTCCGTCTCCGTGGGACCTTTATATACATCAATAACGTAATATAACCTACCCTAACCCAACCTAACATCTCGGCGGTAATATTTGAACACATTCCTGGCTTGTTGGCCTCTACGTCTCCGTGGGATCTTTATATACATTTATAACGTAATATAACATAACCTAACCCAACCTAACATCTCGGCGGTAATATTTGAACACATTCCTGGCTTGTTGGCCTCTACGTCTCCGTGGGAACTTTATATATCTATAACGTAATATAACATAACCTAAACCAACCTAACATGTCGGCGGTAATATTTGAACACATTCCTGGCTTGTTGGCCTCTACGTCTCCGTGGGAACTTTATATACATATATAACGTAATATAACCTATCCTAACCCAAACTAACATCTCGGCGGTAATATTTGACATCATTCCTGGCGAGTTGGGCTCTACGTCTCCGTTTGATCCTCATAAGCATCAATAACGTAATATAACCTAACCTAAGCCAACCTATCATCTCGGCGGTAATATTTGACAACATTCCTGGCGAGTTGGCCTCTACGTCTCCGTGGGAACTTCATATACATTAATAACGAAATATAACCTAACCTAACCCAACCTAACATCTCGGCGGTAATATTTGACAACATTACTGGCGAGTTGGCCTCTACGTCTCCGTTTGACCTTCATAAACATCAGTAACGAAATATGACCTAACCTAACACAACCTATCATCTCGGCGGTAATATTTGAAAACATACCAGACGTGTTGGCCTCTACGTCTCCGTGGGACCTTTATATACATCAATAACGTAATATAACCTAACCTAACCCAACCTAACATCTCGGCGGTAATATTTGACAACATTCCTGGCGAGTTGGCTTCTCCGTCTCTGTGGGAGCTTTTTATACATCAATAACGTAATATAACCTAACCTAACCCAACCTAACATCTCGGCGGTAATATTAGAAAACATACCTGGCGAGTTGGCCTCTACGTCTCCGTGGGAACTTCATAAGCATCATTAACGAACTATAACGTAACTTATTCCAAACTATCATTTCGGCGGTAATATTTAACAACATTCCTGGCGAGTTGGCCTCTACGTCTCCGTGGGAGCTTTATATACATCAATAACGAAATATAACCTAACCTAACCCAACCTGTCATCTCGGCGGTAATATTTGACAACATTACTGGTGAGTTGGCCTCTACGTCTCCGTTTGACCTTCATAAACATCAGTAACGAAATATAACCTAACCTAACACAACCTATCATCTCGGCGGTAATATTCGACAACATTACTGGCGAGTTGGCCTCTACGTCTCCGTTTGACCTTCATATACATCAATAACGTAATATATCCTAACCTAACCCAACCTAACACCTCGGCGGTAATATTTGAACACATTCCTGGCTTGTTGGCCTCTACGCCTCCGTGGGAACTTTATATACATCTATAACGTAATATAACCTAACCTAACCCAACATAACATCTCGGCGGTAATATTTGAACACATTCCTGTCTTGTTGGCCTCTACGTCTCCGTGGGACCTTTATATACATCTATAACGTAATATAACCTAACCTAACCCAAACTAACATCTCGGCGGTAATATTTGACATCATTCCTGGCGAGTTGGGCTCTACGTCTCCGTTTGATCTTCATAAACATCAATAACGTAATATAACCTAACCTAACCCAACCTAACATCTCGGCGGTAATATTTGACAACATTCCTGGCGAGTTGGCTTCTCCGTCTCCGTGGGACCTTTATATACATCAATAACGTAATATAACCTACCCTAACCCAACCTAACATCTCGGCGGTAATATTTGAACACATTCCTGGCTTGTTGGCCTCTACGTCCCCGCGGGATATATATATACATCTATAACGTAATATAACCTAACCTAACCCAACCTAACATCTCGGCGGTAGTATTTGACAACATTCCTGGCGAGTTGGCCTCTACGTCTCGGTTTGACCTTCATATATATCAATAACGTAATATAACCTAACCTAACCCAACCTATCATGTCGGCGGTAATATTTGATCACAATCCTGGCTTGTTGGCCTCTACGTCTCCGTGGGAGCTTTATATATCTATAACGTAATATAACATAACCTAAACCAACCTAACATCTCGGCGCTAACGTTTGACAACATTCCTGGCGAGTTGGCTTCTCCGTCTCCGTGGGACCTTTATATACATCAATAACGTAATATAACCTACCCTAACCGAACCTAACATCTCGGCGGTAATATTTGAACACATTCCTGGCTTGTTGGCCTCTACGTCTCCGTGGGACCTTTATATACATCTATAACGTAATATAACCTAACCTAACCCAACCTAACATCTCGGCGGTAATAATTGACAACATTCCTGGCGAGTTGGCCTGTACGTCTCGGTTTGACCTTCATATATATATCAATAACGTAATATAACCTAACCTAACCCAACCTATCATGTCGGCGGTAATATTTGATCACATTCCTGGCTTGTTGGCCTCTACGTCTCCGTGGGAACCTTATATATCTATAACGTAATATAACATAACCTAAACCAACCTAACATGTCGGCGGTAATATTTGAACACATTCCTGGCTTGTTGGCCTCTACGTCTCCGTGGGAACTTTATATACATCTATAACGTAATATAACCTAACCTAACCCAAACTAACATCTCGGCGGTAATATTTGACATCATTCCTGGCGAGTTGGGCTCTACGTCTCCGTTTGATCCTCATAAGCATCAATAACGTAATATAACCTAACCTAACCCAACCTATCATCTCGGCGGTAATATTTGACAACATTCCTGGCGAGTTGGCCTCTACGTCTCCGTGGGACCTTCATATACATCAATAGCGTAATATATACTAACCTAACCCAACCTAACACCTCGGCGGTAATATTTGAACACATTCCTGGCTTGTTGGCCTCTACGTCTCCGTTTGACCTTCATAAACATCAGTAACGAAATATAACCTAACCTAACACAACCTATCATCTCGGCGGTAATATTTGAAAACATACCAGACGTGTTGGCCTCTACGTCTCCGTGGGACCTTTATATACATCAATAACGTAATATAACCTAACCTAACCCAACCTAACATCTCGGTGGTAATATTTGACAACATTCCTGGCGAGTTGGCTTCTCCGTCTCTGTGGGATCTTTTTATACATCAATAACGTTATATTACCTAACCTAACCCAACCTAACATCTCGGCGGTAATATTTGAAGACATTCCTGGCTTGTTGGCCTCTACGTCTCCGTGGGATCTTTATATACATCAATAACGTAATATAACCTAACCTAACCCAACCTATCATCTCGGCGCCTACGTTTGACAACATTCCTGGCGAGTTGGCTTCTCCGTCTCCGTGGGACCTTTATATACATCAATAACGTAATATAACCTACCCTAACCCAACCTAACATCTCGGCGGTAATATTTGAACACATTCCTGGCTTGTTGGCCTCTACGTCTCCGTGGGATCTTTATATACATTTATAACGTAATATAACATAACCTAACCCAACCTAACATCTCGGCGGTAATATTTGAACACATTCCTGGCTTGTTGGCCTCTACGTCTCCGTGGGAACTTTATATACATCAATAACGAAATATAACCTAACCTAACCCAACCTAACATGTCGGCGGTAATATTTGAACACATTCCTGGCTTGTTGGCCTCTACGTCTCCGTGGGAACTTTATATACATCTATAACGTAATATAACCTATCCTAACCCAAACTAACATCTCGGCGGTAATATTTGACATCATTCCTGGCGAGTTGGGCTCTACGTCTCCGTTTGATCCTCATAAGCATCAATAACGAAATATGACCTAACCTAACACAACCTATCATCTCGGCGGTAATATTTGAAAACATACCAGACGTGTTGGCCTCTACGTCTCCGTGGGACCTTTATATACATCAATAACGTAATATAACCTAACCTAACCCAACCTAACATCTCGGCGGTAATATTTGACAACATTCCTGGCGAGTTGGCTTCTCCGTCTCTGTGGGATCTTTTTATACATCAATAACGTAATATAACCTAACCTAACCCAACCTAACATCTCGGCGGTAATATTAGAAAACATACCTGGCGAGTTGGCCTCTACGTCTCCGTGGGAACTTCATAAGCATCATTAACGAACTATAACGTAACTTAATCCAAACTATCATTTCGGCGGTAATATTTAACAACATTCCTGGCGAGTTGGCCTCTACGTCTCCGTGGGAGCTTTATATACATCAATAACGAAATATAACCTAACCTAACCCAACCTGTCATCTCGGCGGTAATATTTGACAACATTACTGGTGAGTTGGCCTCTACGTCTCCGTTTGACATTCATAAACATCAGTAACGAAATATAACCTAACCTAACCCAAATTAACATCTCGGCGGTAATATCTGACATCATTCCTGGCGAGTTGTGCTCTACGTCTCCGTTTGATCTTCATAAACATCAATAACGTAATATAACCTAACCTAACCCAACCTAACATCTCGGCGGTAATATTTGACAACATTCCTGGCGAGTTGGCTTCTCCGTCTCCGTGGGACCTTTATATACATCAATAACGTAATATGACCTACCCTAACCCAACCTAACATCTCGGCGGTAATATTTGAACACATTCCTGGCTTGTTGGCCTCTACGTCCCCGCGGGAGCTTTATATACATCAATAACGTAATATAACCTAACCTAACCCAACCTATCATCTCGGCGGTAATATTTGACAACATTCCTGGCGAGTTGGCCTCTACGTCTCGGTTTGACCTTCATATATATCAATAACGTAATATAACCTAACCTAACCCAACCTATCATGTCGGCGGTAATATTTGATCACATTCCTGGCTTGTTGGCCTCTACATCTCCGTGGGAGCTTTATATATCTATAACGTAATATAACATAACCTAAACCAACCTAACATCTCGGCGGTAATATTTGAACACATTCCTGGCTTGTTGGCCTCTACGTCTCCGTGGGAACTTTATATACATCAATAACGTAATATAACCTAACCTAACCCAACCTAACATCTCGGCGGTAATATTTGACAACATTCCTTGCGAGTTGGCCTCTACGTCTCGTTTTGACCTTCATATACATTAATAACGTAATATAACCTAACCTAACCCATCCTATCATGTCGGCGGTAATATTTGATCACATTCCTGGCTTGTTGGCCTCTACGTCTCCGCGGGAACTTTATATACATCTATAACGTAATATAACCTAACCTAAACCAACCTATCATCCCGGCGCTAACGTTTGACAACATTCCTGGCGAGTTGGCTTCTCCGTCTCCGTGGGACCTTTATATACATCAATAACGTAATATAACCTACCCTAACCCAACCTAACATCTCGGCGGTAATATTTGAACACATTCCTGGCTTGTTGGCCTCTACGTCTCCGTGGGAACTTTATATACATTTATAACGTAATATAACATAACCTAACCCAACCTAACATCTCGGCGGTAATATTTGAACACATTCCTGGCTTGTTGGCCTCTACGTCCCCGCGGGATATATATATACATCAATAACGTAATATAACCGAACCTAACCCAATCTAACATCTCGGCGGTAATATTTGAACACATTCCTGGCTTGTTGGCCTCTACGCCTCCGTGGGAACTTTATATACATCTATAACGTAATATAACCTAACCTAACCCAACCTAACATCTCGGCGGTAATATTTGAACACATTCCTGGCTTGTTGGCCTCTACGTCTCCGTGGGACCTTTATATACATCTATAACGTAATATAACCTAACCTAACCCAACCTAACATCTCGGCGGTAATAATTGACAACATTCCTGGCGAGTTGGCCTGTACGTCTCGGTTTGACCTTCATATATATCAATAACGTAATATAACCTAACCTAACCCAACCTATCATGTCGGCGGTAATATTTGATCACATTCCTGGCTTGTTGGCCTCTACGTCTCCGTGGGAACTTTATATATCTATAACGTAATATAACATAACCTAAACCAACCTAACATGTCGGCGGTAATATTTGAACACATTCCTGGCTTGTTGGCCTCTACGTCTCCGTGGGAACTTTATATACATCTATAACGTAATATAACCTAACCTAACCCAAACTAACATCTCGGCGGTAATATTTGACATCATTCCTGGCGAGTTGGGCTCTACGTCTCCGTGGGAACTTTATATACATTTATAACGTAATATAACATAACCTAACCCAACCTAACACCTCGGCGGTAATATTTGAAGACATTCCTGGCTTGTTGGCCTCTACGTCTCCGTGGGACCTTTATATATCTATAACGTAATATAACATAACCTAAACCAACCTAACATCTCGGCGGTAATATTTGAACACATTCCTGGCTTGTTGGCCTCTACGTCTCCGTGGGAACTTTATATACATCAATAACGTAATATAACCTAACCTAACCCAACCTAACATCTCGGCGGTAATATTTCACAACATTCCTTGCGAGTTGGCCTCTACGTCTCGTTTTGACCTTCATATACATTAATAACGTAATATAACCTAACCTAACCCATCCTATCATGTCGGCGGTAATATTTGATCACATTCCTGGCTTGTTGGCCTCTACGTCTCCGTGGGACCTTTAAATACATCTATAACGTAATATAACCTAACCTAACCCAGCCTAACATCTCGGCGGTAATATTTGAAGACATTCCTAGCGAGTTGGCCTCTACGTCTCCGTGGGAACTTTATATACATCTATAACGTAATGTAACCTAACCTAAACCAACCTATCATCTCGGCGCTAACGTTTGACAACATTCCTGGCGAGTTGGCTTCTCCGTCTCCGTGGGACCTTTATATACATCAATAACGTAATATAACCTACCCTAACCCAACCTAACATCTCGGCGGTAATATTTGAACACATTCCTGGCTTGTTGGCCTCTACGTCTCCGTGGGAACTTTATATACATTTATGACGTAATATAACATAACCTAACCCAACCTAACATCTCGGCGGTAATATTTGAACACATTCCTGGCTTGTTGGCCTCTACGTCCCCGCGGGATATATATATACATCAATAACGTAATATAACCTAACCTAACCCAATCTAACATCTCGGCGGTAATATTTGAACACATTCCTGGCTTGTTGGCCTCTACGCCTCCGTGGGAACTTTATATACATCTATAACGTAATATAACCTAACCTAACCCAACCTAACATCTCGGCGGTAATATTTGAACACATTCCTGGCTTGTTGGCCTCTACGTCTCCGTGGGACCTTTATATACATCTATAACGTAATATAACCTAACCTAACCCAACCTAACATCTCGGCGGTAATATTTGACAACATTCCTGGCGAGTTGGCCTGTACGTCTCGGTTTGACCTTCATATATATCAATAACGTAATATAACCTAACCTAACCCAACCTATCATGTCGGCGGTAATATTTGATCACATTCCTGGCTTGTTGGCCTCTACGTCTCCGTGGGAGCTTTATATATCTATAACGTAATATAACATAACTTAAACCAACCTAACATGTCGGCGGTAATATTTGAACACATTCCTGGCTTGTTGGCCTCTACGTCTCCGTGGGAACTTTATATACATCTATAACGTAATATAACCTAACCTAACCCAAACTAACATCTCGGCGGTAATATTTGACATCATTCCTGGCGAGTTGGGCTCTACGTCTCCGTTTGATCCTCATAAGCATCAATAACGTAATATAACCTAACCTAACCCAACCTATCATCTCGGCGGTAATATTTGACAACATTCCTGGCGAGTTGGCCTCTACGTCTCCGTTTGACCTTCATAAACATCAGTAACGAAATATGACCTAACCTAACACAACCTATCATCTCGGCGGTAATATTTGAAAACATACCAGACGTGTTGGCCTCTACGTCTCCGTGGGACCATTATATACATCAATAACGTAATATAACCTAACCTAACCCAACCTAACATCTCGGCGGTAATATTTGACAACATTCCTGGCGAGTTGGCTTCTCCGTCTCTGTGGGATCTTTTTATACATCAATAACGTAATATAACCTAACCTAACCCAACCTAACATCTCGGCGGTAATATTAGAAAACATACCTGGCGAGTTGGCCTCTACGTCTCCGTGGGAACTTCATAAGCATCATTAACGAACTATAACGTAACTTAATCCAAACTATCATTTCGGCGGTAATATTTAACAACATTCCTGGCGAGTTGGCCTCTACGTCTCCGTGGGAGCTTTATATACATCAATAACGAAATATAACCTAACCTAACCCAACCTGTCATCTCGGCGGTAATATTTGACAACATTACTGGTGAGTTGGCCTCTACGTCTCCGTTTGACATTCATAAACATCAGTAACGAAATATAACCTAACCTAACCCAAACTAACATCTCGGCGGTAATATTTGACATCATTCCTGGCGAGTTGTGCTCTACGTCTCCGTTTGATCTTCATAAACATCAATAACGTAATATAACCTAACCTAACCCAACCTAACATCTCGGCGGTAATATTTGACAACATTCCTGGCGAGTTGGCTTCTCCGTCTCCGTGGGACCTTTATATACATCAATAACGTAATATAACCTACCCTAACCCAACCTAACATCTCGGCGGTAATATTTGACAACATTACTGGTGAGTTGGCCTCTACGTCTCGTTTTGACCTTCATATACATTAATAACGTAATATAACCTAACCTAACCCATCCTATCATGTCGGCGGTAATATTTGATCACATTCCTGGCTTGTTGGCCTCTACGTCTCCGTGGGACCTTTATATATCTATAACGTAATATAACATAACCTAAACCAACCTAACATCTCGGCGGTAATATTTGAACACATTCCTGGCTTGTTGGCCTCTACGTCTCCGTGGGAACTTTATATACATCAATAACGTAATATAACCTAACCTAACCCAACCTAACATCTCGGCGGTAATATTTCACAACATTCCTTGCGAGTTGGCCTCTACGTCTCGTTTTGACCTTCATATACATTAATAACGTAATATAACCTAACCTAACCCATCCTATCATGTCGGCGGTAATATTTGATCACATTCCTGGCTTGTTGGCCTCTACGTCTCCGTGGGACCTTTAAATACATCTATAACGTAATATAACATAACCTAACCCAGCCTAACATCTCGGCGGTAATATTTGAAGACATTCCTAGCGAGTTGGCCTCTACGTCTCCGTGGGAACTTTATATACATCTATAACGTAATATAACCTAACCTAAACCAACCTATCATCTCGGCGCTAACGTTTGACAACATTCCTGGCGAGTTGGCTTCTCCGTCTCCGTGGGACCTTTATATACATCAATAACGTAATATAACCTACCCTAACCCAACCTAACATCTCGGCGGTAATATTTGAACACATTCCTGGCTTGTTGGCCTCTACGTCCCCGCGGGATATATATATACATCAATAACGTAATATAACCTAACCTAACCCAATCTAACATCTCGGCGGTAATATTTGAACACATTCCTGGCTTGTTGGCCTCTACGCCTCCGTGGGAACTTTATATACATCTATAACGTAATATAACCTAACCTAACCCAACCTAACATCTCGGCGGTAATATTTGAACACATTCCTGGCTTGTTGGCCTCTACGTCTCCGTGGGACCTTTATATACATCTATAACGTAATATAACCTAACCTAACCCAACCTAACATCTCGGCGGTAATATTTGACAACATTCCTGGCGAGTTGGCCTGTACGTCTCGGTTTGACCTTCATATATATCAATAACGCAATATAACCTAACCTAACCCAACCTATCATGTCGGCGGTAATATTTGATCACATTCCTGGCTTGTTGGCCTCTACGTCTCCGTGGGAACTTTATATATCTATAACGTAATATAACATAACTTAAACCAACCTAACATGTCGGCGGTAATATTTGAACACATTCCTGGCTTGTTGGCCTCTACGTCTCCGTGGGAACTTTATATACATCTATAACGTAATATAACCTAACCTAACCCAAACTAACATCTCGGCGGTAATATTTGACATCATTCCTGGCGAGTTGGGCTCTACGTCTCCGTTTGATCCTCATAAGCATCAATAACGTAATATAACCTAACCTAACCCAACCTATCATCTCGGCGGTAATATTTGACAACATTCCTGGCGAGTTGGCCTCTACGTCTCCGTGGGACCTTCATATACATCAATAGCGTAATATATACTAACCTAATCCAACCTAACACCTCGGCGGTAATATTTGAACACATTCCTGGCTTGTTGGCCTCTACGTCTCCGTTTGACCTTCATAAACATCAGTAATGAAATATAACCTAACCTAACACAACCTATCATCTCGGCGGTAATATTTGAAAACATACCAGACGTGTTGGCCTCTACGTCTCCGTGGGACCTTTATATACATCAATAACGTAATATAACCTAACCTAACCCAACCTAACATCTCGGCGGTAATATTTGAAGACATTCCTGGCTTGTTGGCATCTACGTCTCCGTGGGATCTTTATATACATCAATAACGTAATATAACCTAACCTAACCCAACCTATCATCTCGGCGGTAATATTTGAAAACATACCAGACGTGTTGGCCTCTACGTCTCCGTGGGACCTTTATATACATCTATAACGTAATATAACCTAACCTAACCCAACCTAACATCTCGGCGGTAATATTTGATAACATTCCTGGCGAGTTGGCCTCTACGTCTCCGTGGGAGCTTTATATACATCAATAACGTAATATAACCTAACCTAACCCAGCCTAACATCTCGGCGGTAATATTTGAAAACATTCCTGGCGAGTTGGCCTCTACGTCTCCGTGGGAGCGTTATATACATCAATAACGTAATATAACCTAACCCAACCCAACCTATCATCTCGGCGGTAATATTTGACAACATTCCTGGCGAGTTGGCCTCTACGTCTCCGTGGGACCTTCATCTAAATCAATAACGTAATATATACTAACCTAACCCAACCTAACACCTCGGCGGTAATATTTGAACACATTCCTGGCTTGTTGGCCTCTACGTCTCCGTGGGACCTTTATATACATCTATAACGTAATATAACCTAACCTAACCCAACCTATCATCTCGGCGCTAATGTTTGACAACATTCCTGGCGAGTTGGCCTCTACGTCTCCGTGGGACCTTTATATACATCAATAACGTAATATAACCTAACCTAACCCAACCTAACATCTCGGCGGTAATATTTGACAACATTCCTTGCGAGTTGTCCTCTACGTCTCGTTTTGACCTTCATATACATCAATAACGTAATATAACCTAACCTAACCCATCCTATCATGTCGGCGGTAATATTTGATCACATTCCTGGCTTGTTGGCCTCTACGTCTGCGCGGGACCTCTAAATACATCTATAACGTAATATAACCTAACCTAACCCAGCCTAACATCTCGGCGGTAATATTTGAAAACATTCCTGGCCAGTTGGCCTCTACGTCTCCGTGGGAACTTTATATACATCTATAACGTAATATAACCTAACCTAAACCAACCTATCATCTCGGCGCCTACGTTTGACAACATTCCTGGCGAGTTGGCTTCTCCGTCTCCGTGGGACCTTTATATACATCAATAACGTAATATAACCTACCCTAACCCAACCTAACATCTCGGCGGTAATATTTGAACACATTCCTGGCTTGTTGGCCTCTACGTCTCCGTGGGATCTTTATATACATTTATAACGTAATATAACATAACCTAACCCAACCTAACATCTCGGCGGTAATATTTGAACACATTCCTGGCTTGTTGGCCTCTACGTCTCCGTGGGAACTTTATATATCTATAACGTAATATAACATAACCTAAACCAACCTAACATGTCGGCGGTAATATTTGAACGCATTCCTGGCTTGTTGGCCTCTACGTCTCCGTGGGAACTTTATATACATCTATAACGTAATATAACCTATCCTAACCCAAACTAACATCTCGGCGGTAATATTTGACATCATTCCTGGCGAGTTGGGCTCTACGTCTCCGTTTGATCCTCATAAGCATCAATAACGTAATATAACCTAACCTAACCCAACCTATCATATCGGCGTTAATATTTGACAACATTCCTGGCGAGTTGGACTCTACGTCTCCGTGGGAACTTCATATACATTAATAACGAAATATAACCTAACCTAACCCAACCTAACATCTCGGCGGTAATATTTGACAACATTCCTTGCGAGTTGGCCTCTACGTCTCGTTTTGACCTTCATATACATTAATAACGTAATATAACCTAACCTAACCCATCCTATCATGTCGGCGGTAATATTTGATCACATTCCTGGCTTGTTGGCCTGTACGTCTCCGCGGGAACTTTATATACATCTATAACGTAATATAACCTAACCTAAAGCAACCTATCATCTCGGCGCTAACGTTTGACAACATTCCTGGCGAGTTGGCTTCTCCGTCTCCGTGGGACCTTTATATACATCAATAACGTAATATAACCTACCCTAACCCAACCTAACATCTCGGCGGTAATATTTGAACACATTCCTGGCTTGTTGGCCTCTAGGTCTCCGTGGGAACTTTATATACATTTATAACGTAATATAACATAACCTAACCCAACCTAACATCTCGGCGGTAATATTTGAACACATTCCTGGCTTGTTGGCCTCTACGTCCCCGCGGGATATATATATACATCAATAACGTAATATAACCTAACCTAACCCAATCTAACATCTCGGCGGTAATATTTGAACACATTCCTGGCTTGTTGGCCTCTAGGTCTCCGTGGGAACTTTATATACATCTATAACGTAATATAACCTAACCTAACGCAAACTAACATCTCGGCGGTAATATTTGACATCATTCCTGGCGAGTTGGGCTCTACGTCTCCGTTTGATCTTCATAAACATCAATAACGTAATATAACCTAACCTAACCCAATCTAACATCTCGGCGGTAATATTTGAACACATTCCTGGCTTGTTGGCCTCTACGCCTCCGTGGGAACTTTATATACATCTATAACGTAATATAACCTAACCTAACCCAACCTAACATCTCGGCGGTAATATTTGAACACATTCCTGGCTTGTTGGCCTCTACGTCTCCGTGGGACCTTTATATACATCTATAACGTAATATAACCTAACCTAACCCAACCTAACATCTCGGCGGTAATAATTGACAACATTCCTGGCGAGTTGGCCTGTACGTCTCGGTTTGACCTTCATATATATCAATAACGTAATATAACCTAACCTAACCCAACCTATCATGTCGGCGGTAATATTTGATCACATTCCTGGCTTGTTGGCCTCTACGTCTCCGTGGGAACTTTATATATCTATAACGTAATATAACATAACCTAAACCAACCTAACATGTCGGCGGTAATATTTGAACACATTCCTGGCTTGTTGGCCTCTACGTCTCCGTGGGAACTTTATATACATCTATAACGTAATATAACCTAACCTAACCCAAACTAACATCTCGGCGGTAATATTTGACATCATTCCTGGCGAGTTGGGCTCTACGTCTCCGTGGGAACTTTATATACATCTATAACGTAATATAACATAACCTAACTCAACCTAACACCTCGGCGGTAATATTTGAAGACATTCCTGGCTTGTTGGCCTCTACGTCTCCGTGGGACCTTTATATATCTATAACGTAATATAACATAACCTAAACCAACCTAACATCTCGGCGGTAATATTTGAACACATTCCTGGCTTGTTGGCCTCTACGTCTCCGTGGGAACTTTATATACATCAATAACGTAATATAACCTAACCTAACCCAACCTAACATCTCGGCGGTAATATTTCACAACATTCCTTGCGAGTTGGCCTCTACGTCTCGTTTTGACCTTCATATACATTAATAACGTAATATAACCTAACCTAACCCATCCTATCATGTCGGCGGTAATATTTGATCACATTCCTGGCTTGTTGGCCTCTACGTCTCCGTGGGACCTTTAAATACATCTATAACGTAATATAACCTAACCTAACCCAGCCTAACATCTCGGCGGTAATATTTGAAGACATTCCTAGCGAGTTGGCCTCTACGTCTCCGTGGGAACTTTATATACATCTATAACGTAATGTAACCTAACCTAAACCAACCTATCATCTCGGCGCTAACGTTTGACAACATTCCTGGCGAGTTGGCTTCTCCGTCTCCGTGGGACCTTTATATACATCAATAACGTAATATAACCTACCCTAACCCAACCTAACATCTCGGCGGTAATATTTGAACACATTCCTGGCTTGTTGGCCTCTACGTCTCCGTGGGAACTTTATATACATTTATGACGTAATATAACCTAACCTAACCCAACCTAACATCTCGGCGGTAATATTTGACAACATTCCTGGCGAGTTGGCCTGTACGTCTCGGTTTGACCTTCATATATATCAATAACGTAATATAACCTACCCTAACCCAACCTAACATCTCGGCGGTAATATTTGAACACATTCCTGGCTTGTTGGCCTCTACGTCTCCGTGGGAACTTTATATACATTTATGACGTAATATAACCTAACCTAACCCAACCTAACATCTCGGCGGTAATATTTGACAACATTCCTGGCGAGTTGGCCTGTACGTCTCCGTGGGACCTTTATATACATCAATAACGTTATATAACCTAACCTAACCCAACCTAACATCTCGGCGGTAATATTTGAAGACATTCCTGGCTTGTTGGCCTCTACGTCTCCGTGGGAACTTTATATATCTATAACGTAATATAACATAACCTAAACCAACCTAACATGTCGGCGGTAATATTTGAACACATTCCTGGCTTGTTGGCCTCTACGTCTCCGTGGGAACTTTATATACATCTATAACGTAATATAACCTAACCTAACCCAAACTAACATCTCGGCGGTAATATTTGACATCATTCCTGGCGAGTTGGGCTCTACGTCTCCGTGGGAACTTTATATACATCTATAACGTAATATAACATAACCTAACCCAACCTAACACCTCGGCGGTAATATTTGAAGACATTCCTGGCTTGTTGGCCTCTACGTCTCCGTGGGACCTTTATATATCTATAACGTAATATAACATAACCTAAACCAACCTAACATCTCGGCGGTAATATTTGAACACATTCCTGGCTTGTTGGCCTCTACGTCTCCGTGGGAACTTTATATACATCAATAACGTAATATAACCTAACCTAACCCAACCTAACATCTCGGCGGTAATATTTCACAACATTCCTTGCGAGTTGGCCTCTACGTCTCGTTTTGACCTTCATATACATTAATAACGTAATATAACCTAACCTAACCCATCCTATCATGTCGGCGGTAATATTTGATCACATTCCTGGCTTGTTGGCCTCTACGTCTCCGTGGGACCTTTAAATACATCTATAACGTAATATAACCTAACCTAACCCAGCCTAACATCTCGGCGGTAATATTTGAAGACATTCCTAGCGAGTTGGCCTCTACGTCTCCGTGGGAACTTTATATACATCTATAACGTAATGTAACCTAACCTAAACCAACCTATCATCTCGGCGCTAACGTTTGACAACATTCCTGGCGAGTTGGCTTCTCCGTCTCCGTGGGACCTTTATATACATCAATAACGTAATATAACCTACCCTAACCCAACCTAACATCTCGGCGGTAATATTTGAACACATTCCTGGCTTGTTGGCCTCTACGTCTCCGTGGGAACTTTATATACATTTATGACGTAATATAACCTAACCTAACCCAACCTAACATCTCGGCGGTAATATTTGACAACATTCCTGGCGAGTTGGCCTGTACGTCTCGGTTTGACCTTCATATATATCAATAACGTAATATAACCTACCCTAACCCAACCTAACATCTCGGCGGTAATATTTGAACACATTCCTGGCTTGTTGGCCTCTACGTCTCCGTGGGAACTTTATATACATTTATGACGTAATATAACCTAACCTAACCCAACCTAACATCTCGGCGGTAATATTTGACATCATTCCTGGCGAGTTGGGCTCTACGTCTCCGTGGGAACTTTATATACATCTATAACGTAATATAACATAACCTAACCCAACCTAACACCTCGGCGGTAATATTTGAAGACATTCCTGGCGAGTTGGCCTCTACGTCTCCGTGGGAGCTTTATATACATCAATAACGAAATATAACCTAACCTAACGCAAACTAACATCTCGGCGGTAATATTTGAAATCATTCCTGGCGAGTTGGCCTCTACGTCTCCGTGGGATCTTTATATACATCTATAACGTAATATAACCTAACCTAACCCAACCTAACATCTCGGCGGTAATATTTGACAACATTACTTGCGAGTTGGCCTCCACGTCTCCGTTTGACCTTCATAAACATCAGTAACGAAATATAACCTAACCTAACACAACCTATCATCTCGGCGGTAATATTTGAAAACATACCAGACGTGTTGGCCTCTACGTCTCCGTGGGACCTTTATATACATCAATAACGTAATATAACCTAACCTAACCCAACCTGTCATCTCGGCGGTAATATTTGACAACATTACTGGCGAGTTGGCCTCTACGTCTCCGTTTGACCCTCATAAACATCAGTAACGAGATATAACCTAACCTAACACAACCTATCATCTCGGCGGTAATATTCGACAACATTACTGGCGAGTTGGCCTCTACGTCTCCGTTTGATCTTCATAAACATCAGTAACGAAATATAACCTAACCTAACACAACCTATCACCTCGGCGGTAATATTTGACAACATTCCTGGCGAGTTGGGCTCTACGTCTCCGTTTGATCTTCATAAACATCAATAACGTAATATAACCTAACCTAACCCAACCTAACATCTCGGCGGTAATATTAGAAAACATACCTGGCGAGTTGGCCTCTACGTCTCCGTGGGAACTTCATAAGCATCAATAACGAAATATAACCTAACGTAACCCAAACTAACATCTCGGCGGTAATATTTGACATCATTCCTGGCGAGTTGGGCTCTACGTCTCCGTTTGATCTTCATAAACATCAGTAACGAAATATAACCTAACCTAACACAACCTATCACCTCGGCGGTAATATTTGACAACATTCCTGGCGAGTTGGCTTCTCCGTCTCCGTGGGATCTTTTTATACATCAATAACGTAATATAACCTAACCTAACCCAACCTATCATCTCGGAGGTAATATTTGACAACATTCCTGGCGAGTTGGTCTCTACGTCTCAGTGGGAGCTTTATATACATCAATAACGTAATATAACCTAACCTAACCCAACCTATCATCTCGGCGGTAATATTTGACAACATTCCTGGCGAGTTGGCCTCTACGTCTCCGTGGGACCTTCATATACATCAATAACGAAATATAACCTAACCTAACCCAACCTAACATCTCGGCGGTAATATTTGACAACATTACTGGCGAGTTGGCCTCTACGTCTCCGTTTGACCTTCATAAACATCAGTAACGAAATATAACCTATCCTAACACAACCTATCATCTCGGCGGTAATATTTGACAACATTCCTGGCGAGTTGGCCTCTACGTCTCCGTGGGACCTTTATATACATCAATAACGTAATATAACCTAACCTAACCCAACCTAACATCTCGGCGGTAATATTTGACAACATTCCTGGCGAGTTGGCTTCTCCGTCTCTGTGGGATCTTTTTATACATCAATAACGTAATATAACCTAACCTAACCCAACCTAACATCTCGGCGGTAATATTAGAAAACATACCTGGCGAGTTGGCCTCTACGTCTCCGTGGGAACTTCATAAGCATCATTAACGAACTATAACGTAACTTAATCCAAACTATCATTTCGGCGGTAATATTTGACAACATTCCTGGCGAGTTGGCCTCTACGTCTCCGTGGGAGCTTTATATACATCAGTAACGAAATATAACCTAACCTAACCCAACCTGTCATCTCGGCGGTAATATTTGACAACATTACTGGCGAGTTGGCCTCTACGTCTCCGTTTGACCTTCATAAACATCAGTAACGAAATATAACCTAACCTAACACAACCTATCATCTCGGCGGTAATATTTGAACACATTCCTGGCTTGTTGGCCTCTACGTCTCCGTGGGAACTTTATATACATCTATAACGTAATATAACCTAACCTAACCCAAACTAACATCTCGGCGGTAATATTTGACATCATTCCTGGCGAGTTGGGCTCTACGTCTCCGTGGGAACTTTATATACATCTATAACGTAATATAACATAACCTAACCCAACCTAACACCTCGGCGGTAATATTTGAAGACATTCCTGGCTTGTTGGCCTCTACGTCTCCGTGGGACCTTTATATATCTATAACGTAATATAACATAACCTAAACCAACCTAACATCTCGGCGGTAATATTTGAACACATTCCTGGCTTGTTGGCCTCTACGTCTCCGTGGGAACTTTATATACATCAATAACGTAATATAACCTAACCTAACCCAACCTAACATCTCGGCGGTAATATTTCACAACATTCCTTGCGAGTTGGCCTCTACGTCTCGTTTTGACCTTCATATACATTAATAACGTAATATAACCTAACCTAACCCATCCTATCATGTCGGCGGTAATATTTGATCACATTCCTGGCTTGTTGGCCTCTACGTCTCCGTGGGACCTTTAAATACATCTATAACGTAATATAACCTAACCTAACCCAGCCTAACATCTCGGCGGTAATATTTGAAGACATTCCTAGCGAGTTGGCCTCTACGTCTCCGTGGGAACTTTATATACATCTATAACGTAATGTAACCTAACCTAAACCAACCTATCATCTCGGCGCTAACGTTTGACAACATTCCTGGCGAGTTGGCTTCTCCGTCTCCGTGGGACCTTTATATACATCAATAACGTAATATAACCTACCCTAACCCAACCTAACATCTCGGCGGTAATATTTGAACACATTCCTGGCTTGTTGGCCTCTACGTCTCCGTGGGAACTTTATATACATTTATGACGTAATATAACCTAACCTAACCCAACCTAACATCTCGGCGGTAATATTTGACAACATTCCTGGCGAGTTGGCCTGTACGTCTCGGTTTGACCTTCATATATATCAATAACGTAATATAACCTACCCTAACCCAACCTAACATCTCGGCGGTAATATTTGAACACATTCCTGGCTTGTTGGCCTCTACGTCTCCGTGGGAACTTTATATACATTTATGACGTAATATAACCTAACCTAACCCAACCTAACATCTCGGCGGTAATATTTGACAACATTCCTGGCGAGTTGGCCTGTACGTCTCCGTGGGACCTTTATATACATCAATAACGTTATATAACCTAACCTAACCCAACCTAACATCTCGGCGGTAATATTTGAAGACATTCCTGGCTTGTTGGCCTCTACGTCTCCGTGGGAACTTTATATATCTATAACGTAATATAACATAACCTAAACCAACCTAACATGTCGGCGGTAATATTTGAACACATTCCTGGCTTGTTGGCCTCTACGTCTCCGTGGGAACTTTATATACATCTATAACGTAATATAACCTAACCTAACCCAAACTAACATCTCGGCGGTAATATTTGACATCATTCCTGGCGAGTTGGGCTCTACGTCTCCGTGGGAACTTTATATACATCTATAACGTAATATAACATAACCTAACCCAACCTAACACCTCGGCGGTAATATTTGAAGACATTCCTGGCTTGTTGGCCTCTACGTCTCCGTGGGACCTTTATATATCTATAACGTAATATAACATAACCTAAACCAACCTAACATCTCGGCGGTAATATTTGAACACATTCCTGGCTTGTTGGCCTCTACGTCTCCGTGGGAACTTTATATACATCAATAACGTAATATAACCTAACCTAACCCAACCTAACATCTCGGCGGTAATATTTCACAACATTCCTTGCGAGTTGGCCTCTACGTCTCGTTTTGACCTTCATATACATTAATAACGTAATATAACCTAACCTAACCCATCCTATCATGTCGGCGGTAATATTTGATCACATTCCTGGCTTGTTGGCCTCTACGTCTCCGTGGGACCTTTAAATACATCTATAACGTAATATAACCTAACCTAACCCAGCCTAACATCTCGGCGGTAATATTTGAAGACATTCCTAGCGAGTTGGCCTCTACGTCTCCGTGGGAACTTTATATACATCTATAACGTAATGTAACCTAACCTAAACCAACCTATCATCTCGGCGCTAACGTTTGACAACATTCCTGGCGAGTTGGCTTCTCCGTCTCCGTGGGACCTTTATATACATCAATAACGTAATATAACCTACCCTAACCCAACCTAACATCTCGGCGGTAATATTTGAACACATTCCTGGCTTGTTGGCCTCTACGTCTCCGTGGGAACTTTATATACATTTATGACGTAATATAACCTAACCTAACCCAACCTAACATCTCGGCGGTAATATTTGACAACATTCCTGGCGAGTTGGCCTGTACGTCTCGGTTTGACCTTCATATATATCAATAACGTAATATAACCTACCCTAACCCAACCTAACATCTCGGCGGTAATATTTGAACACATTCCTGGCTTGTTGGCCTCTACGTCTCCGTGGGAACTTTATATACATTTATGACGTAATATAACCTAACCTAACCCAACCTAACATCTCGGCGGTAATATTTGACATCATTCCTGGCGAGTTGGGCTCTACGTCTCCGTGGGAACTTTATATACATCTATAACGTAATATAACATAACCTAACCCAACCTAACACCTCGGCGGTAATATTTGAAGACATTCCTGGCGAGTTGGCCTCTACGTCTCCGTGGGAGCTTTATATACATCAATAACGAAATATAACCTAACCTAACGCAAACTAACATCTCGGCGGTAATATTTGAAATCATTCCTGGCGAGTTGGCCTCTACGTCTCCGTGGGATCTTTATATACATCTATAACGTAATATAACCTAACCTAACCCAACCTAACATCTCGGCGGTAATATTTGACAACATTACTTGCGAGTTGGCCTCCACGTCTCCGTTTGACCTTCATAAACATCAGTAACGAAATATAACCTAACCTAACACAACCTATCATCTCGGCGGTAATATTTGAAAACATACCAGACGTGTTGGCCTCTACGTCTCCGTGGGACCTTTATATACATCAATAACGTAATATAACCTAACCTAACCCAACCTGTCATCTCGGCGGTAATATTTGACAACATTACTGGCGAGTTGGCCTCTACGTCTCCGTTTGACCCTCATAAACATCAGTAACGAGATATAACCTAACCTAACACAACCTATCATCTCGGCGGTAATATTCGACAACATTACTGGCGAGTTGGCCTCTACGTCTCCGTTTGATCTTCATAAACATCAGTAACGAAATATAACCTAACCTAACACAACCTATCACCTCGGCGGTAATATTTGACAACATTCCTGGCGAGTTGGGCTCTACGTCTCCGTTTGATCTTCATAAACATCAATAACGTAATATAACCTAACCTAACCCAACCTAACATCTCGGCGGTAATATTAGAAAACATACCTGGCGAGTTGGCCTCTACGTCTCCGTGGGAACTTCATAAGCATCAATAACGAAATATAACCTAACGTAACCCAAACTAACATCTCGGCGGTAATATTTGACATCATTCCTGGCGAGTTGGGCTCTACGTCTCCGTTTGATCTTCATAAACATCAGTAACGAAATATAACCTAACCTAACACAACCTATCACCTCGGCGGTAATATTTGACAACATTCCTGGCGAGTTGGCTTCTCCGTCTCCGTGGGATCTTTTTATACATCAATAACGTAATATAACCTAACCTAACCCAACCTATCATCTCGGAGGTAATATTTGACAACATTCCTGGCGAGTTGGTCTCTACGTCTCAGTGGGAGCTTTATATACATCAATAACGTAATATAACCTAACCTAACCCAACCTATCATCTCGGCGGTAATATTTGACAACATTCCTGGCGAGTTGGCCTCTACGTCTCCGTGGGACCTTCATATACATCAATAACGAAATATAACCTAACCTAACCCAACCTAACATCTCGGCGGTAATATTTGACAACATTACTGGCGAGTTGGCCTCTACGTCTCCGTTTGACCTTCATAAACATCAGTAACGAAATATAACCTATCCTAACACAACCTATCATCTCGGCGGTAATATTTGACAACATTCCTGGCGAGTTGGCCTCTACGTCTCCGTGGGACCTTTATATACATCAATAACGTAATATAACCTAACCTAACCCAACCTAACATCTCGGCGGTAATATTTGACAACATTCCTGGCGAGTTGGCTTCTCCGTCTCTGTGGGATCTTTTTATACATCAATAACGTAATATAACCTAACCTAACCCAACCTAACATCTCGGCGGTAATATTAGAAAACATACCTGGCGAGTTGGCCTCTACGTCTCCGTGGGAACTTCATAAGCATCATTAACGAACTATAACGTAACTTAATCCAAACTATCATTTCGGCGGTAATATTTGACAACATTCCTGGCGAGTTGGCCTCTACGTCTCCGTGGGAGCTTTATATACATCAGTAACGAAATATAACCTAACCTAACCCAACCTGTCATCTCGGCGGTAATATTTGACAACATTACTGGCGAGTTGGCCTCTACGTCTCCGTTTGACCTTCATAAACATCAGTAACGAAATATAACCTAACCTAACACAACCTATCATCTCGGCGGTAATATTTGAACACATTCCTGGCTTGTTGGCCTCTACGCCTCCGTGGGAACTTTATATACATCCATAACGTAATATAACCTAACCTAACCCAACCTAACATCTCGGCGGTAATATTTGAACACATTCCTGGCTTGTTGGCCTCTACGTCTCCGTGGGACCTTTATATACATCTATAACGTAATATAACCTAACCTAACCCAAACTAACATCTCGGCGGTAATATTTGACATCATTCCTGGCGAGTTGGGCTCTACGTCTCCGTTTGATCTTCATAAACATCAATAACGTAATATAACCTAACCTAACCCAACCTAACATCTCGGCGGTAATATTTGACAACATTCCTGGCGAGTTGGCTTCTCCGTCTCTGTGGGATCTTTTTATACATCAATAACGTAATATAACCTAGCCTAACCCAACCTAACATCTCGGCGGTAATATTTGACAACATTCCTGGCGAGTTGGCCTCTACGTCTCCGTGGGACCTTTATATACATCAATAACGTTATATAACCTAACCTAACCCAACCTAACATCTCGGCGGTAATATTTGAAGACATTCCTGGCTTGTTGGCCTCTACGTCTCCGTGGGACCTTTATATACATCTATAACGTAATATAACCTAACCTAACCCAAACTAACATCTCGGCGGTAATATTTGACATCATTCCTGGCGAGTTGGGCTCTACGTCTCCGTTTGATCTTCATAAACATCAATAACGTAATATAACCTAACCTAACCCAACCTAACATCTCGGCGGTAATATTTGACAACATTCCTGGCGAGTTGGCTTCTCCGTCTCTGTGGGATCTTTTTATACATCAATAACGTAATATAACCTAGCCTAACCCAACCTAACATCTCGGCGGTAATATTTGACAACATTCCTGGCGAGTTGGCCTCTACGTCTCCGTGGGACCTTTATATACATCAATAACGTTATATAACCTAACCTAACCCAACCTAACATCTCGGCGGTAATATTTGAAGACATTCCTGGCTTGTTGGCCTCTACGTCTCCGTGGGACCTTTATATACATCTATAACGTAATATAACCTAACCTAACGCAAACTAACATCTCGGCGGTAATATTTGACATCATTCCTGGCGAGTTGGGCTCTACGTCTCCGTTTGATCTTCATAAACATCAATAACGAAATATAACCTAACCTAACCCAAACTAACATCTCGGCGGTAATATTTGACATCATTCCTGGCGAGTTGGGCTCTACGTCTCCGTTTGATCTTCATAAAGATCAGTAACGAAATATAACCTAACCTAACACAACCTATCACCTCGGCGGTAATATTTGACAACATTCCTGGCGAGTTGGCTTCTCCGTCTCCGTGGGATCTTTTTATACATCAATAACGTAATATAACCTAACCTAACCCAACCTATCATCTCGGAGGTAATATTTGACAACATTCCTGGCGAGTTGGCCTCTACGTCTCAGTGGGAGCTTTATATACATCAATAACGTAATATAACCTAACCTAACCCAACCTATCATCTCGGCGGTAATATTTGACAACATTCCTGGCGAGTTGGCCTCTACGTCTCCGTGGGACCTTCATATACATCAATAACGAAATATAACCTAACCTAACCCAACCTAACATCTCGGCGGTAATATTTGACAACATTACTGGCGAGTTGGCCTCTACGTCTCCGTTTGACCTTCATAAACATCAGTAACGAAATATAACCTAACCTAACACAACCTATCATCTCGGCGGTAATATTTGACAACATTCCTGGCGAGTTGGCCTCTACGTCTCCGTGGGACCTTTATATACATCAATAACGTAATATAACCTAACCTAACCCAACCTAACATCTCGGCGGTAATATTTGACAACATTCCTGGCGAGTTGGCCTCTACGTCTCCGTGGGAGCTTTATATACATCAATAACGAAATATAACCTAACCTAACCCAACCTGTCATCTCGGCGGTAATATTTGACAACATTACTGGCGAGTTGGCCTCTACGTCTCCGTTTGACCTTCATAAACATCAGTAACGAAATATAACCTAACCTAACACAACCTATCATCTCGGCGGTAATATTTGAACACATTCCTGGCTTGTTGGCCTCTACGCCTCCGTGGGAACTTTATATACATCTATAACGTAATATAACCTAACCTAACCCAACCTAACATCTCGGCGGTAATATTTGACAACATTCCTGGCGAGTTGGCTTCTCCGTCTCTGTGGGATCTTTTTATACATCAATAACGTAATATAACCTAGCCTAACCCAACCTAACATCTCGGCGGTAATATTTGACAACATTCCTGGCGAGTTGGCCTCTACGTCTCCGTGGGACCTTTATATACATCAATAACGTTATATAACCTAACCTAACCCAACCTAACATGTCGGCGGTAATATTTGAAGACATTCCTGGCTTGTTGGCCTCTACGTCTCCGTGGGACCTTTATATACATCAATAACGTAATATAACCTAACGTAACCCAACCTAACATCTCGGCGGTAATATTTGACAACATTCCTGGCGAGTTGGCTTCTCCGTCTCTGTGGGATCTTTTTATACATCAATAACGTAATATAACCTAACCTAACCCAACCTAACATCTCGGCGGTAATATTAGAAAACATACCTGGCGAGTTGGCCTCTACGTCTCCGTGGGAACTTCATAAGCATCATTAACGAACTATAACGTAACTTAATCCAAACTATCATTTCGGCGGTAATATTTGACAACATTCCTGGCGAGTTGGCCTCTACGTCTCCGTGGGAGCTTTATATACATCAATAACGAAATATAACCTAACCTAACCCAACCTGTCATCTCGGCGGTAATATTTGACAACATTACTGGCGAGTTGGCCTCTACGTCTCCGTGGGACCTTCATATACATCAATAACGTAATATATCCTAACCTAACCCAACCTAACACCTCGGCGGTAATATTTGTACACATTCCTGGCTTGTTGGCCTCTACGTCTCCGTGGGACCTTTATATACATCTATAACGTAATATAACCTAACCTAACCCAACCTATCATCTCGGCGCTAATGTTTGACAACATTCCTGGCGAGTTGGCCTCTACGTCTCCGTGGGACCTTTATATACATCAATAACGTAATATAACCTAACCTAACCCAACCTAACATCTCGGCGGTAATATTTGACAACATTCCTTGCGAGTTGGCCTCTACGTCTCCGTTTGACCTTCATAAACATCAATAACGTAATATAACCTAACCTAACCCAACCTAACATCTCGGCGGTAATATTTGACAACATTCCTGGCGAGTTGGCTTCTCCGTCTCCGTGGGATCTTTATATACATCAATAACGTAATATAACCTAACCTAACCCAACCTATCACCTCGGCGGTAATATTAGAGAACATACCTGGCGAGTTGGCCTCTACGTCTCCGTGGGAACTTCATAAGCATCATTAACGAACTATAACGTAACTTAATTAAAACTATCATTTCGGCGGTAATATTTGACAACATTCCTGGCGAGTTGGCCTCTACGTCTCCGTGGGAGCTTTATATACATCAATAACGAAATATAACCTAACCTAAGCCAACCTGTCATCTCGGCGGTAATATTTGACAACATTACTGGCGAGTTGGCATCTACGTCTCCGTTTGACCTTCATAAACATCAGTAACGAGATATAACCTAACCTAACACAACCTATCATCTCGGCGGTAATATTCGACAACATTACTGGCGAGTTGGCCTCTACGTCTCCGTTTGATCTTCATAAACATCAGTAACGAAATATAACCTAACCTAACACAACCTATCACCTCGGCGGTAATATTTGACAACATTCCTGGCGAGTTGGCTTCTCCGTCTCCGTGGGATCTTTTTATACATCTATAACGTAATATAACCTAACCTAACGCAAACTAACATCTCGGCGGTAATATTTGACATCATTCCTGGCGAGTTGGGCTCTACGTCTCCGTTTGATCTTCATAAACATCAATAACGTAATATAACCTAACCTAACCCAACCTAACATCTCGGCGGTAATATTAGAAAACATACCTGGCGAGTTGGCCTCTACGTTTCCGTGGGAACTTCATAAGCATCAATAACGAAATATAACCTAACCTAACCCAAACTAACATCTCGGCGGTAATATTTGACATCATTCCTGGCGAGTTGGGCTCTACGTCTCCGTTTGATCTTCATAAACATCAGTAACGAAATATAACCTAACCTAACACAACCTATCACCTCGGCGGTAATATTTGACAACATTCCTGGCGAGTTGGCTTCTCCGTCTCCGTGGGATCTTTTTATACATCAATAACGTAATATAACCTAACCTAACCCAACCTATCATCTCGGAGGTAATATTTGACAACATTCCTGGCGAGTTGGCCTCTACGTCTCAGTGGGAGCTTTATATACATCAATAACGTAATATAACCTAACCTAACCCAACCTATCATCTCGGCGGTAATATTTGACAACATTCCTGGCGAGTTGGCCTCTACGTCTCCGTGGGACCTTCATATACATCAATAACGAAATATAACCTAACCTAACCCAACCTAACATCTCGGCGGTAATATTTGACAACATTACTGGCGAGTTGGCCTCTACGTCTCCGTTTGACCTTCATAAACATCAGTAACGAAATATAACCTAACCTAACACAACCTATCATCTCGGCGGTAATATTTGACAACATTCCTGGCGAGTTGGCCTCTACGTCTCCGTGGGACCTTTATATACATCAATAACGTAATATAACCTAACCTAACCCAACCTAACATCTCGGCGGTAATATTTGACAACATTCCTGGCGAGTTGGCTTCTCCGTCTCTGTGGGATCTTTTTATACATCAATAACGTAATATAACCTAACCTAACCCAACCTAACATCTCGGCGGTAATATTAGAAAACATACCTGGCGAGTTGGCCTCTACGTCTCCGTGGGAACTTCATAAGCATCATTAACGAACTATAACGTAACTTAATCCAAACTATCATTTCGGCGGTAATATTTGACAACATTCCTGGCGAGTTGGCCTCTACGTCTCCGTGGGAGCTTTATATACATCAATAACGAAATATAACCTAACCTAACCCAACCTGTCATCTCGGCGGTAATATTTGACAACATTACTGGCGAGTTGGCCTCTACGTCTCCGTTTGACCTTCATAAACATCAGTAACGAAATATAACCTAACCTAACACAACCTATCATCTCGGCGGTAATATTTGAACACATTCCTGGCTTGTTGGCCTCTACGCCTCCGTGGGAACTTTATATACATCCATAACGTAATATAACCTAACATCTCGGCGGTAATATTTGAACACATTCCTGGCTTGTTGGCCTCTACGTCTCCGTGGGACCTTTATATACATCTATAACGTAATATAACCTAACCTAACCCAAACTAACATCTCGGCGGTAATATTTGACATCATTCCTGGCGAGTTGGGCTCTACGTCTCCGTTTGATCTTCATAAACATCAATAACGTAATATAACCTAACCTAACCCAACCTAACATCTCGGCGGTAATATTTGACAACATTCCTGGCGAGTTGGCTTCTCCGTCTCTGTGGGATCTTTTTATACATCAATAACGTAATATAACCTAGCCTAACCCAACCTAACATCTCGGCGGTAATATTTGACAACATTCCTGGCGAGTTGGCCTCTACGTCTCCGTGGGACCTTTATATACATCAATAACGTTATATAACCTAACCTAACCCAACCTAACATCTCGGCGGTAATATTTGAAGACATTCCTGGCTTGTTGGCCTCTACGTCTCCGTGGGACCTTTATATACATCTATAACGTAATATAACCTAACCTAACGCAAACTAACATCTCGGCGGTAATATTTGACATCATTCCTGGCGAGTTGGGCTCTACGTCTCCGTTTGATCTTCATAAACATCAATAACGTAATATAACCTAACCTAACCCAACCTAACATCTCGGCGGTAATATTAGAAAACATACCTGGCGAGTTGGCCTCTACGTCTCCGTGGGAACTTCATAAGCATCAATAACGAAATATAACCTAACCTAACCCAAACTAACATCTCGGCGGTAATATTTGACATCATTCCTGGCGAGTTGGGCTCTACGTCTCCGTTTGATCTTCATAAAGATCAGTAACGAAATATAACCTAACCTAACACAACCTATCACCTCGGCGGTAATATTTGACAACATTCCTGGCGAGTTGGCTTCTCCGTCTCCGTGGGATCTTTTTATACATCAATAACGTAATATAACCTAACCTAACCCAACCTATCATCTCGGAGGTAATATTTGACAACATTCCTGGCGAGTTGGCCTCTACGTCTCAGTGGGAGCTTTATATACATCAATAACGTAATATAACCTAACCTAACCCAACCTATCATCTCGGCGGTAATATTTGACAACATTCCTGGCGAGTTGGCCTCTACGTCTCCGTGGGACCTTCATATACATCAATAACGAAATATAACCTAACCTAACCCAACCTAACATCTCGGCGGTAATATTTGACAACATTACTGGCGAGTTGGCCTCTACGTCTCCGTTTGACCTTCATAAACATCAGTAACGAAATATAACCTAACCTAACCCAACCTAACATCTCGGCGGTAATATTTGACAACATTCCTGGCGAGTTGGCCTCTACGTCTCCGTGGGAGCTTTATATACATCAATAACGTAATATAACCTAACCTAACCCAACCTAATATCTCGGCGGTAATATTAGAAAACATACCTGGCGAGTTGGCCTCTACGTCTCCGTGGGACCTTTATATACATCTATAACGTAATATAACCTAACCTAACCCAAACGAACATCTCGGCGGTAATATTTGACATCATTCCTGGCGAGTTGGGCTCTACGTCTCCGTCTGATCTTCATAAACAACAGTAACGAAATATAACCTAACCTAACACAACCTATCATCTCGGCGGTAATATTTGACAACATTCCTGGCGAGTTGGCCTCTACGTCTCCGTGGGACCTTTATATACATCAATAACGTTATATAACCTAACCTAACCCAACCTAAAATCTCGGCGGTAATATTTGACAACGTTCCTGGCGAGTTGGCTTCTCCGTCTCCGTGGGATCTTTTTATACATCAATAACGTAATATAACCTAACCTAACCCAACCTATCATCTCGGAGGTAATATTTGACAACATTCCTGGCGAGTTGGCCTCTACGTCTCCGTGGGATCTTTATATACATCTATAACGTAATATAACCTAACCTAACCCAACCTAATATCTCGGCGGTAATATTTGAACACATTCCTGGCTTGTTGGCCTCTACGTCCCCGTGGTATATATATATATACATCAATAACGTAATATAACCTAACCTAACCCAATCTAACATCACGGCGGTAATATTTGAACACATTCCTGGCTTGTTGGCCTCTACGCCTCCGTGGGAACTTTATATACATCTATAACGTAATAAAACCTAACCTAACCCAACCTAACATCTCGGCGGTAATATTTGACAACATTCCTGGCGAGTTGGCCTCTACGTCTCCGTCGGACCTTCATATACATCAATAACGTAATATATCCTAACCTAACCCAACCTAACACCTTGGCGGTAATATTTGTACACATTCCTGGCTTGTTGGCCTCTACGTCTCCGTGGGACCTTTATATACATCTATAACGTAATATAACCTAACCTAACCCAACCTAACATCTCGGCGGTAATATTTGAACACATTCCTGGCTTGTTGGCCTCTACGTCTCCGTGGGACCTTTATATACATCTATAACGTAATATAACCTAACCTAACCCAAACTAACATCTCGGCGGTAATATTTGACATCATTCCTGGCGAGTTGGGCTCTACGTCTCCGTGTGATCTTCATAAACATCAATAACGTAATATAACCTAACCTAACCCAACCTAACATCTCGGCGGTAATATTTGACAACATTCCTGGCGAGTTGGCTTCTCCGTCTCTGTGGGATCTTTTTATACATCAATAACGTAATATAACCTAACCTAACCCAACAAACACCTCGGCGGTAATATTTGAACTCATTCCTGGCTTGTTGGCTTCTACGTCCCCGTGGGATATATATATACATCAATAACGTAATATAACCTAACCTAACACAATCTAACATCTCGGCGGTAATATTTGAACACATTCCTGGCTTGTTGGCCTCTACGTCTCCGTTTGATCTTCATAAACATCAATAACGTAATATAACCTAACCTAACCCAACCTAACATCTCGGCGGTAATATTTGACAACATTCCTGGCGAGTTGGCTTCTCCGTCTCTGTGGGATCTTTTTATACATCAATAACGTGATATAACCTAGCCTAACCCAACCTAACATCTCGGCGGTAATATTAGAAAAGATACCTGGCGAGTTGGCCTCTACGTCTCCGTGGGAACTTCATAAGCATCAAAGACGAAATATAACGCAACTTAATCCAACCTATCATTTCGGCGGTAATATTTGACAACATTCCTGGCGAGTTGGGCTCTACGTCTCCGTTTGATCTTCATAAACATCAGTAACGAAATATAACCTAACCTAACACAACCTATCATCTCGGCGGTAATATTTGACAACATTCCTGGCGAGTTGGCTTCTCCGTCTCCGTGGGATCTTTTTATACATCAATAACGTAATATAACCTAACCTAACCCAACCTATCATCTCGGAGGTAATATTTGACAACATTCCTGGCGAGTTGGCCTCTACGTCTCAGTGGGAGCTTTATATACATCAATAACGTAATATAACCTAACCTAACCCAACCTATCATCTCGGCGGTAATATTTGACAACATTACTGGCGAGTTGGCCTCTACGTCTCCGTTTGACCTTCATAAACATCAATAACGAAATATAACCTAACCTAACCCAATCTAACATCTCGGCGGTAATATTTGAACACATTCCTGGCTTGTTGGCCTCTACGCCTCCGTGGGAACTTTATATACATCTATAACGTAATATAACCTAACCTAACCCAACCTAACATCTCGGCGGTAATATTTGAACACATTCCTGGCTTGTTGGCCTCTACGTCTCCGTGGGACCTTTATATACATCTATAACGTTATATAACCTAACCTAACCCAAACTAACATCTCGGCGGTAATATTTGACATCATTCCTGGCCAGTTGGGCTCTACGTCTCCGTGGGATATTTATATACATCAATAACGTAATATAACCTACCCTAACCCAACCTAACATCTCGGCGGTAATATTTGACAACATTCCTGGCGAGTTGGCTTCTCCGTCTCCGTGGGATCTTTTTATACATCAATAACGTAATATAACCTAAACTAACCCAACCTAACATCTCGGCGGTAATATTAGAAAACATACCTGGCGAGTTGGCCTCTACGTCTCCGTGGGACCTTTATATACATCTATAACGTTATATAACCTAACCTAACCCAAACTAACATCTCGGCGGTAATATTTCACATCATTCCTGGCGAGTTGGGCTCTACGTCTCCGTGGGATATTTATATACATCAATAACGTAATATAACCTACCCTAACCCAACCTAACATCTCGGCGGTAATATTTGACAACATTCCTGGCGAGTTGGCTTCTCCGTCTCCGTGGGATCTTTTTATACATCAATAACGTAATATAACCTAAACTAACCCAACCTAACATCTCGGCGATAATATTAGAAAACATACCTGGCGAGTTGGCCTCTACGTCTCCGTGGGACCTTTATATACATCTATAACGTAATATAACCTAACCTAACGCAAACTAACATCTCGGCGGTAATATTTGACATCATTCCTGGCGAGTTGGGCTCTACGTCTCCGTTTGATCTTCATAAACATCAATAACGTAATATAACCTAACCTAACCCAACCTAACATCTCGGCGGTAATATTAGAAAACATATCTGGCGAGTTGGCCTCTACGTCTCCGTGGGAACTTCATAAGCATCAATAACGAAATATAACCTAACCTAACCCAAACTAACATCTCGGCGGTAATATTTGACATCATTCCTGGCGAGTTGGGCTCTACGTCTCCGTTTGATCTTCATAAACATCAGTAACGAAATATAACCTAACCTAACACAACCTATCACCTCGGCGGTAATATTTGACAACATTCCTGGCGAGTTGGCTTCTCCGTCTCCGTGGGATCTTTTTATACATCAATGACGTAATATAACCTAACCTAACCCAACCTATCATCTCGGAGGTAATATTTGACAACATTCCTGGCGAGTTGGCCTCTACGTCTCAGTGGGAGCTTTATATACATCAATAACGTAATATAACCTAACCTAACCCAACCTATCATCTCGGCGGTAATATTTGACAACATTCCTGGCGAGTTGGCCTCTACGTCTCCGTGGGACCTTCATATACATCAATAACGAAATATAACCTAACCTAACCCAACCTAACATCTCGGCGGTAATATTTGACAACATTACTGGCGAGTTGGCCTCTACGTCTCCGTTTGACCTTCATAAACATCAGTAACGAAATATAACCTAACCTAACACAACCTATCATTTCGGCGGTAATATTTGACAACATTCCTGGCGAGTTGGCCTCTACGTCTCCGTGGGACCTTTATATACATCAATAACGTAATATAACCTAACCTAACCCAACCTAACATCTCGGCGGTAATATTTGACAACATTCCTGGCGAGTTGGCTTCTCCGTCTCTGTGGGATCTTTTTATACATCAATAACGTAATATAACCTAACCTAACCCAACCTAATATCTCGGCGGTAATATTAGAAAACATACCTGGCGAGTTGGCCTCTACGTCTCCGTGGGACCTTTATATACATCTATAACGTAATATAACCTAACCTAACCCAAACTAACATCTCGGCGGTAATATTTGACATCATTCCTGGCGAGTTGGGCTCTACGTCTCCGTCTGATCTTCATAAACAACAGTAACGAAATATAACCTAACCTAACACAACCTATCATCTCGGCGGTAATATTTGACAACATTCCTGGCGAGTTGGCCTCTACGTCTCCGTGGGACCTTTATATACATCAATAACGTTATATAACCTAACCTAACCCAACCTAAAATCTCGGCGGTAATATTTGACAACATTCCTGGCGAGTTGGCTTCTCCGTCTCCGTGGGATCTTTTTATACATCAATAACGTAATATAACCGAACCTAACCCAACCTATCATCTCGGAGGTAATATTTGACAACATTCCTGGCGAGTTGGCCTCTACGTTTCCGTGGGATCTTTATATACATCTATAACGTAATATAACCTAACCTAACCCAACCTAATATCTCGGCGGTAATATTTGAACACATTCCTGGCTTGTTGGCCTCTACGTCCCCGTGGTATATATATATATACATCAATAACGTAATATAACCTAACCTAACCCAATCTAACATCACGGCGGTAATATTTGAACACATTCCTGGCTTGTTGGCCTCTACGCCTCCGTGGGAACTTTATATACATCTATAACGTAATAAAACCTAACCTAACCCAACCTAACATCTCGGCGGTAATATTTGACAACATTCCTGGCGAGTTGGCCTCTACGTCTCCGTGGGACCTTCATATACATCAATAACGTAATATATCCTAACCTAACCCAACCTAACACCTCGGCGGTAATATTTGTACACATTCCTGGCTTGTTGGCCTCTACGTCTCCGTGGGACCTTTATATACATCTATAACGTAATATAACCTAACCTAACCCAACCTAACATCTCGGCGGTAATATTTGAACACATTCCTGGCTTGTTGGCCTCTACGTCTCCGTGGGACCTTTATATACATCTATAACGTAATATAACCTAACCTAACCCAAACTAACATCTCGGCGGTAATATTTGACATCATTCCTGGCGAGTTGGGCTCTACGTCTCCGTGTGATCTTCATAAACATCAATAACGTAATATAACCTAACCTAACCCAACCTAACATCCCGGCGGTAATATTTGACAACATTCCTGGCGAGTTGGCTTCTCCGTCTCTGTGGGATCTTTTTATACATCAATAACGTAATATAACCTAACCTAACCCAACAAACACCTCGGCGGTAATATTTGAACTCATTCCTGGCTTGTTGGCCTCTACGTCCCCGTGGGATATATATATACATCAATAACGTAATATAACCTAACCTAACCCAATCTAACATCTCGGCGGTAATATTTGAACACATTCCTGGCTTGTTGGCCTCTACGCCTCCGTGGGAACTTCATATACATCAATAACGTAACATATCCTAACCTAACCCAACCTAACACCTCGGCGGTAATATTTGTACACATTCCTGGCTTGTTGTCCTCTACGTCTCCGTGGGACCTTTATATACATCTATAACGTAATATAACCTAACCTAACCCAACCTAACATCTTGGCGGTAATATTTGAACACATTCCTGGCTTGTTGGCCTCTACGTCCCCGTGGTATATATATATATATATATATATATATATATATATATATATATATATATATATATATATACATCAATAACGTAATATAACCTAACCTAACCCAATCTAACATCTCGGCGGTAATATTTGAACACATTTCTGGCTTGTTGGCCTCTACGTCTCCGTGGGACCTTCATAAGCATCAATAACGAAATATAACCTAACCTAACCCAAACTAACATCTCGGCGGTAATATTTGACATCATTCCTGGCGAGTTGGGCTCTACGTCTCCGTGGGACCTTTATATACATCTATAACGTTATATAACCTAACCTAACCCAACCTAACATCTCGGCGGTAATATTTGACAACATTCCTGGCGAGTTGGCTTCTCCGTCTCCGTGGGATCTTTTTATACATCAATAACGTAATATAACCTAAACTAACCCAACCTAACATCTCGGCGATAATATTAGAAAACATACCTGGCGAGTTGGCCTCTACGTCTCCGTGGGACCTTTATATACATCTATAACGTAATATAACCTAACCTAACGCAAACTAACATCTCGGCGGTAATATTTGACATCATTCCTGGCGAGTTGGGCTCTACGTCTCCGTTTGATCTTCATAAACATCAATAACGTAATATAACCTAACCTAACCCAACCTAACATCTCGGCGGTAATATTAGAAAACATATCTGGCGAGTTGGCCTCTACGTCTCCGTGGGAACTTCATAAGCATCAATAACGAAATATAACCTAACCTAACCCAAACTAACATCTCGGCGGTAATATTTGACATCATTCCTGGCGAGTTGGGCTCTACGTCTCCGTTTGATCTTCATAAACATCAGTAACGAAATATAACCTAACCTAACACAACCTATCACCTCGGCGGTAATATTTGACAACATTCCTGGCGAGTTGGCTTCTCCGTCTCCGTGGGATCTTTTTATACATCAATGACGTAATATAACCTAACCTAACCCAACCTATCATCTCGGAGGTAATATTTGACAACATTCCTGGCGAGTTGGCCTCTACGTCTCAGTGGGAGCTTTATATACATCAATAACGTAATATAACCTAACCTAACCCAACCTATCATCTCGGCGGTAATATTTGACAACATTCCTGGCGAGTTGGCCTCTACGTCTCCGTGGGACCTTCATATACATCAATAACGAAATATAACCTAACCTAACCCAACCTAACATCTCGGCGGTAATATTTGACAACATTACTGGCGAGTTGGCCTCTACGTCTCCGTTTGACCTTCATAAACATCAGTAACGAAATATAACCTAACCTAACACAACCTATCATTTCGGCGGTAATATTTGACAACATTCCTGGCGAGTTGGCCTCTACGTCTCCGTGGGACCTTTATATACATCAATAACGTAATATAACCTAACCTAACCCAACCTAACATCTCGGCGGTAATATTTGACAACATTCCTGGCGAGTTGGCTTCTCCGTCTCTGTGGGATCTTTTTATACATCAATAACGTAATATAACCTAACCTAACCCAACCTAATATCTCGGCGGTAATATTAGAAAACATACCTGGCGAGTTGGCCTCTACGTCTCCGTGGGACCTTTATATACATCTATAACGTAATATAACCTAACCTAACCCAAACTAACATCTCGGCGGTAATATTTGACATCATTCCTGGCGAGTTGGGCTCTACGTCTCCGTCTGATCTTCATAAACAACAGTAACGAAATATAACCTAACCTAACACAACCTATCATCTCGGCGGTAATATTTGACAACATTCCTGGCGAGTTGGCCTCTACGTCTCCGTGGGACCTTTATATACATCAATAACGTTATATAACCTAACCTAACCCAACCTAAAATCTCGGCGGTAATATTTGACAACATTCCTGGCGAGTTGGCTTCTCCGTCTCCGTGGGATCTTTTTATACATCAATAACGTAATATAACCGAACCTAACCCAACCTATCATCTCGGAGGTAATATTTGACAACATTCCTGGCGAGTTGGCCTCTACGTTTCCGTGGGATCTTTATATACATCTATAACGTAATATAACCTAACCTAACCCAACCTAATATCTCGGCGGTAATATTTGAACACATTCCTGGCTTGTTGGCCTCTACGTCCCCGTGGTATATATATATATACATCAATAACGTAATATAACCTAACCTAACCCAATCTAACATCACGGCGGTAATATTTGAACACATTCCTGGCTTGTTGGCCTCTACGCCTCCGTGGGAACTTTATATACATCTATAACGTAATAAAACCTAACCTAACCCAACCTAACATCTCGGCGGTAATATTTGACAACATTCCTGGCGAGTTGGCCTCTACGTCTCCGTGGGACCTTCATATACATCAATAACGTAATATATCCTAACCTAACCCAACCTAACACCTCGGCGGTAATATTTGTACACATTCCTGGCTTGTTGGCCTCTACGTCTCCGTGGGACCTTTATATACATCTATAACGTAATATAACCTAACCTAACCCAACCTAACATCTCGGCGGTAATATTTGAACACATTCCTGGCTTGTTGGCCTCTACGTCTCCGTGGGACCTTTATATACATCTATAACGTAATATAACCTAACCTAACCCAAACTAACATCTCGGCGGTAATATTTGACATCATTCCTGGCGAGTTGGGCTCTACGTCTCCGTGTGATCTTCATAAACATCAATAACGTAATATAACCTAACCTAACCCAACCTAACATCTCGGCGGTAATATTTGACAACATTCCTGGCGAGTTGGCTTCTCCGTCTCTGTGGGATCTTTTTATACATCAATAACGTAATATAACCTAACCTAACCCAACAAACACCTCGGCGGTAATATTTGAACTCATTCCTGGCTTGTTGGCCTCTACGTCCCCGTGGGATATATATATACATCAATAACGTAATATAACCTAACCTAACCCAATCTAACATCTCGGCGGTAATATTTGAACACATTCCTGGCTTGTTGGCCTCTACGCCTCCGTGGGAACTTCATATACATCAATAACGTAACATATCCTAACCTAACCCAACCTAACACCTCGGCGGTAATATTTGTACACATTCCTGGCTTGTTGTCCTCTACGTCTCCGTGGGACCTTTATATACATCTATAACGTAATATAACCTAACCTAACCCAACCTAACATCTTGGCGGTAATATTTGAACACATTCCTGGCTTGTTGGCCTCTACGTCCCCGTGGTATATATATATATATATATATACATCAATAACGTAATATAACCTAACCTAACCCAATCTAACATCTCGGCGGTAATATTTGAACACATTTCTGGCTTGTTGGCCTCTACGTCTCCGTGGGACCTTCATAAGCATCAATAACGAAATATAACCTAACCTAACCCAAACTAACATCTCGGCGGTAATATTTGACATCATTCCTGGCGAGTTGGGCTCTACGTCTCCGTTTGATCTTCATAAACATCAGTAACGAAATATAACCTAACCTAACACAACCTATCACCTCGGCGGTAATATTTGACAACATTCCTGGCGAGTTGGCTTCTCCGTCTCCGTGGGATCTTTTTATACATCAATGACGTAATATAACCTAACCTAACCCAACCTATCATCTCGGAGGTAATATTTGACAACATTCCTGGCGAGTTGGCCTCTACGTCTCAGTGGGAGCTTTATATACATCAATAACGTAATATAACCTAACCTAACCCAACCTATCATCTCGGCGGTAATATTTGACAACATTCCTGGCGAGTTGGCCTCTACGTCTCCGTGGGACCTTCATATACATCAATAACGAAATATAACCTAACCTAACCCAACCTAACATCTCGGCGGTAATATTTGACAACATTACTGGCGAGTTGGCCTCTACGTCTCCGTTTGACCTTCATAAACATCAGTAACGAAATATAACCTAACCTAACACAACCTATCATCTCGGCGGTAATATTTGACAACATTCCTGGCGAGTTGGCCTCTACGTCTCCGTGGGACCTTTATATACATCAATAACGTAATATAACCTAACCTAACCCAACCTAACATCTCGGCGGTAATATTTGACAACATTCCTGGCGAGTTGGCTTCTCCGTCTCTGTGGGATCTTTTTATACATCAATAACGTAATATAACCTAACCTAACCCAACCTAATATCTCGGCGGTAATATTAGAAAACATACCTGGCGAGTTGGCCTCTACGTCTCCGTGGGACCTTTATATACATCTATAACGTAATATAACCTAACCTAACCCAAACTAACATCTCGGCGGTAATATTTGACATCATTCCTGGCGAGTTGGGCTCTACGTCTCCGTCTGATCTTCATAAACAACAGTAACGAAATATAACCTAACCTAACACAACCTATCATCTCGGCGGTAATATTTGACAACATTCCTGGCGAGTTGGCCTCTACGTCTCCGTGGGACCTTTATATACATCAATAACGTTATATAACCTAACCTAACCCAACCTAAAATCTCGGCGGTAATATTTGACAACATTCCTGGCGAGTTGGCTTCTCCGTCTCCGTGGGATCTTTTTATACATCAATAACGTAATATAACCTAACCTAACCCAACCTATCATCTCGGAGGTAATATTTGACAACATTCCTGGCGAGTTGGCCTCTACGTCTCCGTGGGATCTTTATATACATCTATAACGTAATATAACCTAACCTAACCCAACCTAATATCTCGGCGGTAATATTTGAACACATTCCTGGCTTGTTGGCCTCTACGTCCCCGTGGTATATATATATATACATCAATAACGTAATATAACCTAACCTAACCCAATCTAACATCACGGCGGTAATATTTGAACACATTCCTGGCTTGTTGGCCTCTACGCCTCCGTGGGAACTTTATATACATCTATAACGTAATAAAACCTAACCTAACCCAACCTAACATCTCGGCGGTAATATTTGACAACATTCCTGGCGAGTTGGCCTCTACGTCTCCGTGGGACCTTCATATACATCAATAACGTAATATATCCTAACCTAACCCAACCTAACACCTCGGCGGTAATATTTGTACACATTCCTGGCTTGTTGGCCTCTACGTCTCCGTGGGACCTTTATATACATCTATAACGTAATATAACCTAACCTAACCCAACCTAACATCTCGGCGGTAATATTTGAACACATTCCTGGCTTGTTGGCCTCTACGTCTCCGTGGGACCTTTATATACATCTATAACGTAATATAACCTAACCTAACCCAAACTAACATCTCGGCGGTAATATTTGACATCATTCCTGGCGAGTTGGGCTCTACGTCTCCGTGTGATCTTCATAAACATCAATAACGTAATATAACCTAACCTAACCCAACCTAACATCTCGGCGGTAATATTTGACAACATTCCTGGCGAGTTGGCTTCTCCGTCTCTGTGGGATCTTTTTATACATCAATAACGTAATATAACCTAACCTAACCCAACAAACACCTCGGCGGTAATATTTGAACTCATTCCTGGCTTGTTGGCCTCTACGTCCCCGTGGGATATATATATACATCAATAACGTAATATAACCTAACCTAACCCAATCTAACATCTCGGCGGTAATATTTGAACACATTCCTGGCTTGTTGGCCTCTACGCCTCCGTGGGAACTTCATATACATCAATAACGTAACATATCCTAACCTAACCCAACCTAACACCTCGGCGGTAATATTTGTACACATTCCTGGCTTGTTGGCCTCTACGTCTCCGTGGGACCTTTATATACATCTATAACGTAATATAACCTAACCTAACCCAACCTAACATCTTGGCGGTAATATTTGAACACATTCCTGGCTTGTTGGCCTCTACGTCCCCGTGGTATATATATATATATATATATATACATCAATAACGTAATATAACCTAACCTAACCCAATCTAACATCTCGGCGGTAATATTTGAACACATTTCTGGCTTGTTGGCCTCTACGCCTCCGTGGGAACTTTATATACATCTATAACGTAATATAACCTAACCTAACCCAACATAACATCTCGGCGGTAATATTTGAACACATTCCTGGCTTGTTGGCCTCTACGTCTCCGTGGGACCTTTATATACATCTATAACGTAATATAACCTAACCTAACCCAAACTAACATCTCGGCGGTAATATTTGACATCATTCCTGGCGAGTTGGGCTCTACGTCTCCGTTTGATCTTCATAAACATCAATAACGTAATATAACCTAACCTAACCCAACCTAACATCTCGGCGGTAATATTTGACAACATTCCTGGCGAGTTGGCTTCTCCGTCTCTGTGGGATCTTTTTATACATCAATAACGTGATATAACCTAGCCTAACCCAACCTAACATCTCGGCGGTAATATTAGAAAAGATACCTGGCGAGTTGGCCTCTACGTCTCCGTGGGAACTTCATAAGCATCAAAGACGAAATATAACGCAACTTAATCCAACCTATCATTTCGGCGGCAATATTTGACAACATTCCTGGCGAGTTGGGCTCTACGTCTCCGTTTGATCTTCATAAACATCAGTAACGAAATATAACCTAACCTAACACAACCTATCATCTCGGCGGTAATATTTGACAACATTCCTGGCGAGTTGGCTTCTCCGTCTCCGTGGGATCTTTTTATACATCAATAACGTAATATAACCTAACCTAACCCAACCTATCATCTCGGAGGTAATATTTGACAACATTCCTGGCGAGTTGGCCTCTACGTCTCAGTGGGAGCTTTATATACATCAATAACGTAATATAACCTAACCTAACCCAACCTATCATCTCGGCGGTAATATTTGACAACATTACTGGCGAGTTGGCCTCTACGTCTCCGTTTGACCTTCATAAACATCAATAACGAAATATAACCTAACCTAACCCAATCTAACATCTCGGCGGTAATATTTGAACACATTCCTGGCTTGTTGGCCTCTACGCCTCCGTGGGAACTTTATATACATCTATAACGTAATATAACCTAACCTAACCCAACCTAACATCTCGGCGGTAATATTTGAACACATTCCTGGCTTGTTGGCCTCTACGTCTCCGTGGGACCTTTATATACATCTATAACGTTATATAACCTAACCTAACCCAAACTAACATCTCGGCGGTAATATTTGACATCATTCCTGGCCAGTTGGGCTCTACGTCTCCGTGGGATATTTATATACATCAATAACGTAATATAACCTACCCTAACCCAACCTAACATCTCGGCGGTAATATTTGACAACATTCCTGGCGAGTTGGCTTCTCCGTCTCCGTGGGATCTTTTTATACATCAATAACGTAATATAACCTAAACTAACCCAACCTAACATCTCGGCGGTAATATTAGAAAACATACCTGGCGAGTTGGCCTCTACGTGTCCGTGGGACCTTCGTAAGCATCAATAACGAAATATAACGTAACTTAATCCAACCTATCATTTCGGCGGTAATATTTGACAACATTCCTGGCGAGTTGGCTTCTCCGTCTCCGTGGGATCTTTTTATACATCAATAACGTAATATAACCTAACCTAACCCAACCTAACATCTCGGCGGTGATATTTGACAACATTCCTGGCGAGTTGGCTTCTCCGTCTCTGTGGGATCTTTTTATACATCAATAACGTAATATAACCTAGCCTAACCCAACCTAACATCTCGGCGGTAATATTAGAAAAGATACCTGGCGAGTTGGCCTCTACGTCTCCGTGGGAACTTCATAAGCATCAATGACGAAATATAACGCAACTTAATCCAATCTATCATTTCGGGGGTAATATTTGACAACATTCCTGGCGAGTTGGCCTCTACGTGTCCGTGGGAGCTTTATATACATCAATAACGTAATATAACCTAACCTAACCCAACCTAACATCTCGGCGGTAATATTTGAACACATTCCTGGCTTGTTGGCCTCTACGTCTCCGTGGGGACTTTATATACATCTATAACGTAATATAACATAACCTAACCCAACCTATCATTTCGGCGGTAATATTTGACAACATTCCTTGCGAGTTGGCCTCTACGTCTCGGTTTGACCTTCATATACATCAATAACGTAATATAACCTAACCTAACCCAAACTAACATCTCGGCGGTAATATTTGACATCATTCCTGGCGAGTTGGGCTCTACGTCTCCGTGTGATCTTCATAAACATCAATAACGTAATATAACCTAACCTAACCCAACCTAACATCTCGGCGGTAATATTTGACAACATTCCTGGCGAGTTGGCTTCTCCGTCTCTGTGGGATCTTTTTATACATCAATAACGTAATATAACCTAACCTAACCCAACAAACACCTCGGCGGTAATATTTGAACTCATTCCTGGCTTGTTGGCCTCTACGTCCCCGTGGGATATATATATACATCAATAACGTAATATAACCTAACCTAACCCAATCTAACATCTCGGCGGTAATATTTGAACACATTCCTGGCTTGTTGGCCTCTACGCCTCCGTGGGAACTTCATATACATCAATAACGTAACATATCCTAACCTAACCCAACCTAACACCTCGGCGGTAATATTTGTACACATTCCTGGCTTGTTGTCCTCTACGTCTCCGTGGGACCTTTATATACATCTATAACGTAATATAACCTAACCTAACCCAACCTAACATCTTGGCGGTAATATTTGAACACATTCCTGGCTTGTTGGCCTCTACGTCCCCGTGGTATATATATATATATATATACATCAATAACGTAATATAACCTAACCTAACCCAATCTAACATCTCGGCGGTAATATTTGAACACATTTCTGGCTTGTTGGCCTCTACGCCTCCGTGGGAACTTTATATACATCTATAACGTAATATAACCTAACCTAACCCAACATAACATCTCGGCGGTAATATTTGAACACATTCCTGGCTTGTTGGCCTCTACGTCTCCGTGGGACCTTTATATACATCTATAACGTAATATAACCTAACCTAACCCAAACTAACATCTCGGCGGTAATATTTGACATCATTCCTGGCGAGTTGGCCTCTACGTCTCCGTGGGAACTTCATAAGCATCAATAACGAAATATAACCTAACCTAACCCAAACTAACATCTCGGCGGTAATATTTGACATCATTCCTGGCGAGTTGGGCTCTACGTCTCCGTTTGATCTTCATAAACATCAGTAACGAAATATAACCTAACCTAACACAACCTATCACCTCGGCGGTAATATTTGACAACATTCCTGGCGAGTTGGCTTCTCCGTCTCCGTGGGATCTTTTTATACATCAATGACGTAATATAACCTAACCTAACCCAACCTATCATCTCGGAGGTAATATTTGACAACATTCCTGGCGAGTTGGCCTCTACGTCTCAGTGGGAGCTTTATATACATCAATAACGTAATATAACCTAACCTAACCCAACCTATCATCTCGGCGGTAATATTTGACAACATTCCTGGCGAGTTGGCCTCTACGTCTCCGTGGGACCTTCATATACATCAATAACGAAATATAACCTAACCTAACCCAACCTAACATCTCGGCGGTAATATTTGACAACATTACTGGCGAGTTGGCCTCTACGTCTCCGTGGGATCTTTATATACATCTATAACGTAATATAACCTAACCTAACCCAACCTAATATCTCGGCGGTAATATTTGAACACATTCCTGGCTTGTTGGCCTCTACGTCCCCGTGGTATATATATATATACATCAATAACGTAATATAACCTAACCTAACCCAATCTAACATCACGGCGGTAATATTTGAACACATTCCTGGCTTGTTGGCCTCTACGCCTCCGTGGGAACTTTATATACATCTATAACGTAATAAAACCTAACCTAACCCAACCTAACATCTCGGCGGTAATATTTGACAACATTCCTGGCGAGTTGGCCTCTACGTCTCCGTGGGACCTTCATATACATCAATAACGTAATATATCCTAACCTAACCCAACCTAACACCTCGGCGGTAATATTTGTACACATTCCTGGCTTGTTGGCCTCTACGTCTCCGTGGGACCTTTATATACATCTATAACGTAATATAACCTAACCTAACCCAACCTAACATCTCGGCGGTAATATTTGAACACATTCCTGGCTTGTTGGCCTCTACGTCTCCGTGGGACCTTTATATACATCTATAACGTAATATAACCTAACCTAACCCAAACTAACATCTCGGCGGTAATATTTGACATCATTCCTGGCGAGTTGGGCTCTACGTCTCCGTGTGATCTTCATAAACATCAATAACGTAATATAACCTAACCTAACCCAACCTAACATCTCGGCGGTAATATTTGACAACATTCCTGGCGAGTTGGCTTCTCCGTCTCTGTGGGATCTTTTTATACATCAATAACGTAATATAACCTAACCTAACCCAACAAACACCTCGGCGGTAATATTTGAACTCATTCCTGGCTTGTTGGCCTCTACGTCCCCGTGGGATATATATATACATCAATAACGTAATATAACCTAACCTAACCCAATCTAACATCTCGGCGGTAATATTTGAACACATTCCTGGCTTGTTGGCCTCTACGCCTCCGTGGGAACTTCATATACATCAATAACGTAACATATCCTAACCTAACCCAACCTAACACCTCGGCGGTAATATTTGTACACATTCCTGGCTTGTTGGCCTCTACGTCTCCGTGGGACCTTTATATACATCTATAACGTAATATAACCTAACCTAACCCAACCTAACATCTTGGCGGTAATATTTGAACACATTCCTGGCTTGTTGGCCTCTACGTCCCCGTGGTATATATATATATATATATATATATATATATATATATATATATATATATATATATATATACATCAATAACGTAATATAACCTAACCTAACCCAATCTAACATCTCGGCGGTAATATTTGAACACATTTCTGGCTTGTTGGCCTCTACGCCTCCGTGGGAACTTTATATACATCTATAACGTAATATAACCTAACCTAACCCAACATAACATCTCGGCGGTAATATTTGAACACATTCCTGGCTTGTTGGCCTCTACGTCTCCGTGGGACCTTTATATACATCTATAACGTAATATAACCTAACCTAACCCAAACTAACATCTCGGCGGTAATATTTGACATCATTCCTGGCGAGTTGGGCTCTACGTCTCCGTTTGATCTTCATAAACATCAATAACGTAATATAACCTAACCTAACCCAACCTAACATCTCGGCGGTAATATTTGACAACATTCCTGGCGAGTTGGCTTCTCCGTCTCTGTGGGATCTTTTTATACATCAATAACGTGATATAACCTAGCCTAACCCAACATAACATCTCGGCGGTAATATTAGAAAAGATACCTGGCGAGTTGGCCTCTACGTCTCCGTGGGAACTTCATAAGCATCAAAGACGAAATATAACGCAACTTAATCCAACCTATCATTTCGGCGGTAATATTTGACAACATTCCTGGCGAGTTGGGCTCTACGTCTCCGTTTGATCTTCATAAACATCAGTAACGAAATATAACCTAACCTAACACAACCTATCATCTCGGCGGTAATATTTGACAACATTCCTGGCGAGTTGGCTTCTCCGTCTCCGTGGGATCTTTTTATACATCAATAACGTAATATAACCTAACCTAACCCAACCTATCATCTCGGAGGTAATATTTGACAACATTCCTGGCGAGTTGGCCTCTACGTCTCAGTGGGAGCTTTATATACATCAATAACGTAATATAACCTAACCTAACCCAACCTATCATCTCGGCGGTAATATTTGACAACATTACTGGCGAGTTGGCCTCTACGTCTCCGTTTGACCTTCATAAACATCAATAACGAAATATAACCTAACCTAACCCAATCTAACATCTCGGCGGTAATATTTGAACACATTCCTGGCTTGTTGGCCTCTACGCCTCCGTGGGAACTTTATATACATCTATAACGTAATATAACCTAACCTAACCCAACCTAACATCTCGGCGGTAATATTTGAACACATTCCTGGCTTGTTGGCCTCTACGTCTCCGTGGGACCTTTATATACATCTATAACGTTATATAACCTAACCTAACCCAAACTAACATCTCGGCGGTAATATTTGACATCATTCCTGGCCAGTTGGGCTCTACGTCTCCGTGGGATATTTATATACATCAATAACGTAATATAACCTACCCTAACCCAACCTAACATCTCGGCGGTAATATTTGACAACATTCCTGGCGAGTTGGCTTCTCCGTCTCCGTGGGATCTTTTTATACATCAATAACGTAATATAACCTAAACTAACCCAACCTAACATCTCGGCGGTAATATTAGAAAACATACCTGGCGAGTTGGCCTCTACGTGTCCGTGGGACCTTCGTAAGCATCAATAACGAAATATAACGTAACTTAATCCAACCTATCATTTCGGCGGTAATATTTGACAACATTCCTGGCGAGTTGGCTTCTCCGTCTCTGTGGGATCTTTTTATACATGAATAACGTAATATAACCTAACCTAACCCAACAAACACCTCGGCAGTAATATTTGAACACATTCCTGGCTTGTTGGCCTCTACGTCCCCGTGGGATATATATATACATCAATAACGTAATATAACCTAACCTAACCCAATCTAACATCTCGGCGGTAATATTTGAACACATTCCTGGCTTGTTGGCCTCTACGTCTCCGTGGGAACTTTATATACATCTATAACGTAATATAACCTAACCTAACCCAACCTAACATCTCGGCGGTAATATTTGAACACATTCCTGGCTTGTTGGCCTCTACGTCTCCGTGGGACCTTTATATACATCTATAACGTAATATAACCTAACCTAACCCAAACTAACATCTCGGCGGTAATATTTGACATCATTCCTGGCGAGTTGGGCTCTACGTCTCCGTGGGATCTTTTTATACAGCAATAACGTAATATAACCTAACCTAACCCAACCTAACATCTCGGCGGTGATATTTGACAACATTCCTGGCGAGTTGGCTTCTCCGTCTCTGTGGGATCTTTTTATACATCAATAACGTAATATAACCTAGCCTAACCCAACCTAACATCTCGGCGGTAATATTAGAAAAGATACCTGGCGAGTTGGCCTCTACGTCTCCGTGGGACCTTTATATACATCTATAACGTTATATAACCTAACCTAACCCAAACTAACATCTCGGCGGTAATACTTGACATCATTCCTGGCCAGTTGGGCTCTACGTCTCCGTGGGATATTTATATACATCAATAACGTAATATAACCTACCCTAACCCAACCTAACATCTTGGCGGTAATATTTGACAACATTCCTGGCGAGTTGGCTTCTCCGTCTCCGTGGGATCTTTTTATACATCAATAACGTAATATAACATAACCTAACCCAACCTATCATTTCGGCGGTAATATTTGACAACATTCCTTGCGAGTTGGCCTCTACGTCTCGGTTTGACCTTCATATACATCAATAACGTAATATAACCTAACCTAACCCAACCTATCATCTCGGCGGTAATATTTGAACACATTCCTGGCTTGTTGGCCTCTACGTCCCCGTGGTATATATATATACATCAATAACGTAATATAACCTAACCTAACCCAATCTAACATCTCGGCGGTAATATTTGAACACATTCCTGGCTTGTTGGCCTCTACGCCTCCGTGGGAACTTCATATACATCTATAACGTAATATAACCTAACCTAACCCAACCTAACATCTCGGCGGTAATATTTGAACACATTCCTGGCGAGTTGGCTTCTCCGTCTCTGTGGGATCTTTTTATACATCAATAACGTAATATAACCTAGCCTAACCCAACCTAACATCTCGGCGGTAATATTAGAAAAGATACCTGGCGAGTTGGCCTCTACGTCTCCGTGGGAACTTTATATACATCTATAACGTAATATAACCTAACCTAACCCAACCTAACATCTCGGCGGTAATATTTGAACACATTCCTGGCGAGTTGGCTTCTCCGTCTCTGTGGGATCTTTTTATACATCAATAACGTAATATAACCTAGCCTAACCCAACCTAACATCTCGGCGGTAATATTAGAAAAGATACCTGGCGAGTTGGCCTCTACGTCTCCGTGGGAACTTCATAAGCATCAATGACGAAATATAACGCAACTTAATCCAACCTATCATTTCGGCGGTAATATTTGACAACATTCCTGGCGTGTTGGCCTCTACGTCTCCGTGGGAGCTTTATATACATCAATAACGTAATATAACCTAACCTAACCCAACCTATCATCTCGATGGTAATATTTGAACACATTCCTGGCTTGTTGGCCTCTACGTCCCCGTGGTATATATATATACATCAATAACGTAATATAACCTAACCTAACCCAATCTAACATCTCGGCGGTAATATTTGAACACATTCCTGGCTTGTTGGCCTCTACGCCTCCGTGGGAACTTTATATACATCTATAACGTAATATAACCTAACCTAACCCAACCTAACATCTCGGCGGTAATATTTGAACACATTCCTGGCTTGTTGGCCTCTACGTCTCCGTGGGACCTTTATATACATCTATAACGTAATATAACCTAACCTAACCCAAACTAACATCTCGGCGGTAATATTTGACATAATTCCTGGCGAGTTGGGCTCTACGTCTGCGTTTGATCTTCATAAACATCAATAACGTAATATAACCTAACCTAACGCAACCTAACATCTCGGCGGTAATATTTGACAACATTCCTGGCGAGTTGGCTTCTCCGTCTCTGTGGGATCTTTTTATACATGAATAACGTAATATAACCTAACCTAACCCAACAAACACCTCGGCAGTAATATTTGAACACACTCCTGGCTTGTTGGCCTCTACGTCCCCGTGGGATATATATATACATCAATAACGTAATATAACCTAACCTAACCCAATCTAACATCTCGGCGGTAATATTTGAACACATTCCTGGCTTGTTGGCCTCTACGCCTCCGTGGGAAATTCATATACATCTATAACGTAATATAACCTAACCTAACCCAACCTAACATCTCGGCGGTAATATTTGAACACATTCCTGGCGAGTTGGCTTCTCCGTCTCTGTGGGATCTTTTTATACATCAATAACGTAATATAACCTAGCGTAACCCAACCTAACACCTCGGCGGTAATATTTGAACACATTCCTGGCTTGTTGGCCTCTACGTCCCCGTGGGATATATATATACATCAATAACGTAATATAACCTAACCTAGCCCAATCTAACATCTCGGCGGTAATATTTGAACACATTCCTGGCTTGTTGGCCTCTACGCCTCCGTGGGAACTTTATATACATCTATAACGTAATGTAACCTAACCTAACCCAACCTAACATCTCGGCGGTAATATTTGAACACATTCCTGGCTTGTTGGCCTCTACGTCTCCGTGGGACCTTTATATACATCTATAACGTAATATAACCTAACCTAACCCAAACTAACATCTCGGCGCTAATATTTGACATCATTCCTGGCGAGTTGGGCTCTACGTCTCCGTGGGATCTTTTTATACAGCAATAACGTAATATAACCTAACCTAACCCAACCTAACATCTCGGCGGTGATATTTGACAACATTCCTGGCGAGTTGGCTTCTCCGTCTCTGTGGGATCTTTTTATACATTAATAACGTAATATAACCTAGCCTAACCCAACCTAACATCTCGGCGGTAATATTAGAAAAGATACCTGGCGAGTTGGCCTCTACGTCTCCGTGGGAACTTCATAAGCATCAATGACGAAATATAACGCAACTTAATCCAACCTATCATTTCGGGGGTAATATTTGACAACATTCCTGGCGAGTTGGCCTCTACGTGTCCGTGGGAGCTTTATATACATCAATAACGTAATATAACCTAACCTAACCCAACCTAACATCTCGGCGGTAATATTTGAACACATTCCTGGCTTGTTGGCCTCTACGTCTCCGTGGGGACTTTATATACATCTATAACGTAATATAACCTAACCTAACCCAACCTATCATTTCGGCGGTAATATTTGACAACATTCCTTGCGAGTTGGCCTCTACGTCTCGGTTTGACCTTCATATACATCAATAACGTAATATAACCTAACCTAACCCAACCTATCATCTCGGCGGTAATATTTGAACACATTCCTGGCTTGTTGGCCTCTACGTCCCCGTGGTATATATATATACATCAATAACGTAATATAACCTAACCTAACCCAATCTAACATCTCGGCGGTAATATTTGAACACATTCCTGGCTTGTTGGCCTCTACGCCTCCGTGGGAACTTCATATACATCTATAACGTAATATAACCTAACCTAACCCAACCTAACATCTCGGCGGTAATATTTGAACACATTCCTGGCGAGTTGGCTTCTCCGTCTCTGTGGGATCTTTTTATACATCAATAACGTAATATAACCTAGCCTAACCCAACCTAACATCTCGGCGGTAATATTAGAAAAGATACCTGGCGAGTTGGCCTCTACGTCTCCGTGGGAACTTTATATACATCTATAACGTAATATAACCTAACCTAACCCAACCTATCATCTCGGCGCTAACGTTTGACAACATTCCTGGCGAGTTGGCTTCTCCGTCCCCGCGGGACCTTTAAATATATCTATAACGTAATATAACCTAACCTAACCCAGCCTAAAATCTCGGCGGTAATAGTTGAAAACATTCCTGGCGAGTTGGCCTCTACGTCTCCGTGGGAGCTTTATATACATCAATAACGAAATATAACCTAACCTAACCCAACCTGTCATCTCGGCGGTAATATTTGACAACATTACTGGCGAGTTGGCCTCTACGTCTCCGTTTGACCTTCATAAACATCAGTAACGAAAAATAACCTAACCTAACACAACCTATCATCTCGGCGGTAATATTTGACAACATTCCTGGCGAGTTGGCCTCTACGTCACCGTGGGACCTTTATATACATCAATAACGTAATATAACCTACCCTAACCCAAACTAACACCTCGGCGGTAATATTTGAACACATTCCTGGCTTGTTGGCCTCTACGTCCCCGTGGGATATATATATACATCAATAACGTAATATAACCTAACCTAACCCAATCTAACATCTCGGCGGTAATATTTGAACACATTCCTGGCTTGTTGGCCTCTACGCCTCCGTGGGAACTTTATATACATCTATAACGTAATATAACCTAACCTAACCCAACCTAACATCTCGGGAGTAATATTTGAACACATTCCTGGCTTGTTGGCCTCTACGTCTCCGTGGGACCTCTATATACATCTATAACGTAATATAACCTAACCTAACCCAAACTAACATCTCGGCGGTAATATTTGACATCATTCCTGGCGAGTTGGGCTCTACGTCTCCGTGGGATCTTTTTATACATCAATAACGTAATATAACCTAACCTAACCCAACCTAACATCTCGGCGGTGATATTTGACAACATTCCTGGCGAGTTGGCCTCTCCGTCTCTGTGGGATCTTTTTATACATCAATAACGTAATATAACCTAGCCTAACCCAACCTAACATCTCGGCGGTAATATTAGAAAAGATACCTGGCGAGTTGGCCTCTACGTCTCCGTGGGAACTTCATAAGCATCAATGACGAAATATAACGCAACTTAATCCAACCTATGATTTCGGGGGTAATATTTGACAACATTCCTGGCGAGTTGGCCTCTACGTGTCCGTGGGAGCTTTATATACATCAATAACGTAATATAACCTAACCTAACCCAACCTAACATCTCGGCGGTAATATTTGACAACATTCCTGGCGAGTTGGCCTCTACGTCTCCGTGGGACCTTCATATACATCAATAACGTAATATATCCTAACCTAACCCAACCTAACACCTCGGCGGTAATATTTGAACACATTCCTGGCTTGTTGGCCTCTACGTCTCCGTGGGGACTTTATATACATCTATAACGTAATATAACCTAACCTAACCCAACCTAACATCTCGGCGGTAATATTTGAACACATTCCTGGCTTGTTGGCCTCTACGCCTCCGTGGGAACTTCATATACATCTATAACGTAATATAACCTAACCTAACCCAACCTAACATCTCGGCGGTAATATTTGAACACATTCCTGGCTTGTTGGCCTCTACGTCTCCGTGGGGACTTTATATACATCTATAACGTCATATAACATAACCTAACCCAACCTATCATTTCGGCGGTAATATTTGACAACATTCCTTGCGAGTTGGCCTCTACGTCTCGGTTTGACCTTCATATACATCAATAACGTAATATAACCTAACCTAACCCAACCTATCATCTCGGCGGTAATATTTGAACACATTCCTGGCTTGTTGGCCTCTACGTCCCCGTGGTATATATATATACATCAATAACGTAATATAACCTAACCTAACCCAATCTAACATCTCGGCGGTAATATTTGAACACATTCCTGGCTTGTTGGCCTCTACGCCTCCGTGGGAACTTCATATACATCTATAACGTAATATAACCTAACCTAACCCAACCTAACATCTCGGCGGTAATATTTGAACACATTCCTGGCGAGTTGGCTTCTCCGTCTCTGTGGGATCTTTTTATACATCAATAACGTAATATAACCTAGCCTAACCCAACCTAACATCTCGGCGGTAATATTAGAAAAGATACCTGGCGAGTTGGCCTCTACGTCTCCGTGGGAACTTTATATACATCTATAACGTAATATAACCTAACCTAACCCAACCTAACATCTCGGCGGTAATATTTGAACACATTCCTGGCGAGTTGGCTTCTCCGTCTCTGTGGGATCTTTTTATACATCAATAACGTAATATAACCTAGCCTAACCCAACCTAACATCTCGGCGGTAATATTAGAAAAGATACCTGGCGAGTTGGCCTCTACGTCTCCGTGGGAACTTCATAAGCATCAATGACGAAATATAACGCAACTTAATCCAACCTATCATTTCGGCGGTAATATTTGACAACATTCCTGGCGTGTTGGCCTCTACGTCTCCGTGGGAGCTTTATATACATCAATAACGTAATATAACCTAACCTAACCCAACCTATCATCTCGATGGTAATATTTGAACACATTCCTGGCTTGTTGGCCTCTACGTCCCCGTGGTATATATATATACATCAATAACGTAATATAACCTAACCTAACCCAATCTAACATCTCGGCGGTAATATTTGAACACATTCCTGGCTTGTTGGCCTCTACGCCTCCGTGGGAACTTTATATACATCTATAACGTAATATAACCTAACCTAACCCAACCTAACATCTCGGCGGTAATATTTGAACACATTCCTGGCTTGTTGGCCTCTACGTCTCCGTGGGACCTTTATATACATCTATAACGTAATATAACCTAACCTAACCCAAACTAACATCTCGGCGGTAATATTTGACATAATTCCTGGCGAGTTGGGCTCTACGTCTCCGTTTGATCTTCATAAACATCAATAACGTAATATAACCTAACCTAACGCAACCTAACATATCGGCGGTAATATTTGACAACATTCCTGGCGAGTTGGCTTCTCCGTCTCTGTGGGATCTTTTTATACATGAATAACGTAATATAACCTAACCTAACCCAACAAACACCTCGGCAGTAATATTTGAACGCACTCCTGGCTTGTTGGCCTCTACGTCCCCGTGGGATATATATATACATCAATAACGTAATATAACCTAACCTAACCCAATCTAACATCTCGGCGGTAATATTTGAACACATTCCTGGCTTGTTGGCCTCTACGCCTCCGTGGGAAATTCATATACATCTATAACGTAATATAACCTAACCTAACCCAACCTAACATCTCGGCGGTAATATTTGAACACATTCCTGGCGAGTTGGCTTCTCCGTCTCTGTGGGATCTTTTTATACATCAATAACGTAATATAACCTAGCGTAACCCAACCTAACACCTCGGCGGTAATATTTGAACACATTCCTGGCTTGTTGGCCTCTACGTCCCCGTGGGATATATATATACATCAATAACGTAATATAACCTAACCTAACCCAATCTAACATCTCGGCGGTAATATTTGAACACATTCCTGGCTTGTTGGCCTCTACGCCTCCGTGGGAACTTTATATACATCTATAACGTAATGTAACCTAACCTAACCCAACCTAACATCTCGGCGGTAATATTTGAACACATTCCTGGCTTGTTGGCCTCTACGTCTCCGTGGGACCTTTATATACATCTATAACGTAATATAACCTAACCTAACCCAAACTAACATCTCGGCGCTAATATTTGACATCATTCCTGGCGAGTTGGGCTCTACGTCTCCGTGGGATCTTTTTATACAGCAATAACGTAATATAACTTAACCTAACCCAACCTAACATCTCGGCGGTGATATTTGACAACATTCCTGGCGAGTTGGCTTCTCCGTCTCTGTGGGATCTTTTTATACATCAATAACGTAATATAACCTAGCCTAACCCAACCTAACATCTCGGCGCGCGCTATCTCAGAGTTACCTGGCGAGTTGGCCTCTACGTCTCCGTGGGAACTTCATAAGCATCAATGACGAAATATAACGCAACTTAATCCAACCTATCATTTCGGGGGTAATATTTGACAACATTCCTGGCGAGTTGGCCTCTACGTGTCCGTGGGAGCTTTATATACATCAATAACGTAATATAACCTAACCTAACCCAACCTAACATCTCGGCGGTAATATTTGAACACATTCCTGGCTTGTTGGCCTCTACGTCTCCGTGGGGACTTTATATACATCTATAACGTAATATAACCTAACCTAACCCAACCTATCATTTCGGCGGTAATATTTGACAACATTCCTTGCGAGTTGGCCTCTACGTCTCGGTTTGACCTTCATATACATCAATAACGTAATATAACCTAACCTAACCCAACCTATCATCTCGGCGGTAATATTTGAACACATTCCTGGCTTGTTGGCCTCTACGTCCCCGTGGTATATATATATACATCAATAACGTAATATAACCTAACCTAACCCAATCTAACATCTCGGCGGTAATATTTGAACACATTCCTGGCTTGTTGGCCTCTACGCCTCCGTGGGAACTTCATATACATCTATAACGTAATATAACCTAACCTAACCCAACCTAACATCTCGGCGGTAATATTTGAACACATTCCTGGCGAGTTGGCTTCTCCGTCTCTGTGGGATCTTTTTATACATCAATAACGTAATATAACCTAGCCTAACCCAACCTAACATCTCGGCGGTAATATTAGAAAAGATACCTGGCGAGTTGGCCTCTACGTCTCCGTGGGAACTTTATATACATCTATAACGTAATATAACCTAACCTAACCCAACCTATCATCTCGGCGCTAACGTTTGACAACATTCCTGGCGAGTTGGCTTCTCCGTCCCCGCGGGACCTTTAAATATATCTATAACGTAATATAACCTAACCTAACCCAGCCTAAAATCTCGGCGGTAATAGTTGAAAACATTCCTGGCGAGTTGGCCTCTACGTCTCCGTGGGAGCTTTATATACATCAATAACGAAATATAACCTAACCTAACCCAACCTGTCATCTCGGCGGTAATATTTGACAACATTACTGGCGAGTTGGCCTCTACGTCTCCGTTTGACCTTCATAAACATCAGTAACGAAAAATAACCTAACCTAACACAACCTATCATCTCGGCGGTAATATTTGACAACATTCCTGGCGAGTTGGCCTCTACGTCACCGTGGGACCTTTATATACATCAATAACGTAATATAACCTACCCTAACCCAAACTAACACCTCGGCGGTAATATTTGAACACATTCCTGGCTTGTTGGCCTCTACGTCCCCGTGACGCGCTATCTCAGAGTATCAATAACGTAATATAACCTAACCTAACCCAATCTAACATCTCGGCGGTAATATTTGAACACATTCCTGGCTTGTTGGCCTCTACGCCTCCGTGGGAACTTTATATACATCTATAACGTAATATAACCTAACCTAACCCAACCTAACATCTCGGGGAGTAATATTTGAACACATTCCTGGCTTGTTGGCCTCTACGTCTCCGTGGGACCTCTATATACATCTATAACGTAATATAACCTAACCTAACCCAAACTAACATCTCGGCGGTAATATTTGACATCATTCCTGGCGAGTTGGGCTCTACGTCTCCGTGGGATCTTTTTATACATCAATAACGTAATATAACCTAACCTAACCCAACCTAACATCTCGGCGGTGATATTTGACAACATTCCTGGCGAGTTGGCCTCTCCGTCTCTGTGGATCTTTTTATACATCAATAACGTAATATAACCTAGCCTAACCCAACCTAACATCTCGGCGGTAATATTAGAAAAGATACCTGGCGAGTTGCCTCTACGTCTCCGTGGGAACTTCATAAGCATCAATGACGAAATATAACGCAACTTAATCCAACCTATGATTTCGGGGGTAATATTTGACAACATTCCTGGCGAGTTGGCCTCTACGTGTCCGTGGGAGCTTTATATACATCAATAACGTAATATAACCTAACCTAACCCAACCTAACATCTCGGCGGTAATATTTGACAACATTCCTGGCGAGTTGGCCTCTACGTCTCCGTGGGACCTTCATATACATCAATAACGTAATATATCCTAACCTAACCCAACCTAACACCTCGGCGGTAATATTTGAACACATTCCTGGCTTGTTGGCCTCTACGTCTCCGTGGGGACTTTATATACATCTATAACGTAATATAACCTAACCTAACCCAACCTAACATCTCGGCGGTAATATTTGAACACATTCCTGGCTTGTTGGCCTCTACGCCTCCGTGGGAACTTCATATACATCTATAACGTAATATAACCTAACCTAACCCAACCTAACATCTCGGCGGTAATATTTGAACACATTCCTGGCGAGTTGGCTTCTCCGTCTCTGTGGGATCTTTTTATACATCAATAACGTAATATAACCTAGCCTAACCCAACCTAACATCTCGGCGGTAATATTAGAAAAGATACCTGGCGAGTTGGCCTCTACGTCTCCGTGGGAACTTCATAAGCATCAATGACGAAATATAACGCAACTTAATCCAACCTAACATCTCGGCGGTAATATTTGAAAACATTCATGGCGAGTTGGCCTCTACGTCTCAGTGGGAGCTTTATATACATCAATAACGTAATATAACCTAACCTAACCCAACCTATCATCTCGGCGGTAATATTTGACAACATTACTGGCGAGTTGGCCTCTACGTCTCCGTTTGACCTTCATAAACATCAATAACGAAATATAACCTAACCTAACCCAATCTAACATCTCGGCGGTAATATTTGAACACATTCCTGGCTTGTTGGCCTCTACGCCTCCGTGGGAACTTTATATACATCTATAACGTAATATAACCTAACCTAACCCAACCTAACATCTCGGCGGTAATATTTGAACACATTCCTGGCTTGTTGGCCTCTACGTCTCCGTGGGACCTTTATATACATCTATAACGTTATATAACCTAACCTAACCCAAACTAACATCTCGGCGGTAATATTTGACATCATTCCTGGCCAGTTGGGCTCTACGTCTCCGTGGGATATTTATATACATCAATAACGTAATATAACCTACCCTAACCCAACCTAACATCTCGGCGGTAATATTAGAAAAGATACCTGGCGAGTTGGCCTCTACGTCTCCGTGGGAACTTCATAAGCATCAATGACGAAATATAACGCAACTTAATCCAACCTATCATTTCGGGGGTAATATTTGACAACATTCCTGGCGAGTTGGCCTCTACGTGTCCGTGGGAGCTTTATATACATCAATAACGTAATATAACCTAACCTAACCCAACCTAACATCTCGGCGGTAATATTTGAACACATTCCTGGCTTGTTGGCCTCTACGTCTCCGTGGGGACTTTATATACATCTATAACGTAATATAACCTAACCTAACCCAACCTATCATTTCGGCGGTAATATTTGACAACATTCCTTGCGAGTTGGCCTCTACGTCTCGGTTTGACCTTCATATACATCAATAACGTAATATAACCTAACCTAACCCAACCTATCATCTCGGCGGTAATATTTGAACACATTCCTGGCTTGTTGGCCTCTACGTCCCCGTGGTATATATATATACATCAATAACGTAATATAACCTAACCTAACCCAATCTAACATCTCGGCGGTAATATTTGAACACATTCCTGGCTTGTTGGCCTCTACGCCTCCGTGGGAACTTCATATACATCTATAACGTAATATAACCTAACCTAACCCAACCTAACATCTCGGCGGTAATATTTGAACACATTCCTGGCGAGTTGGCTTCTCCGTCTCTGTGGGATCTTTTTATACATCAATAACGTAATATAACCTAGCCTAACCCAACCTAACATCTCGGCGGTAATATTAGAAAAGATACCTGGCGAGTTGGCCTCTACGTCTCCGTGGGAACTTCATAAGCATCAATGACGAAATATAACGCAACTTAATCCAACCTAACATCTCGGCGGTAATATTTGAAAACATTCATGGCGAGTTGCCCTCTACGTCTCCGTGGGATCTTTATATACATCTATAACGTAATATAACCTAACCTAACCCAACCTAACATCTCGGCGGTAATATTTGACAACATTCCTGGCGAGTTGGCCTCTACGTCTCCGTGGGACCTTCATATACATCAATAACGTAATATATCCTAACCTAACCCAACCTAACACCTCGGCGGTAATATTTGTACACATTCCTGGCTTGTTGGCCTCTACGTCTCCGTGGGACCTTTATATACATCTATAACGTAATATAACCTAACCTAACCCAACCTATCATCTCGGCGCTAATGTTTGACAACATTCCTGGCGAGTTGGCCTCTACGTCTCCGTGGGACCTTTATATACATCAATAACGTAATATAACCTAACCTAACCCAACCTAACATCTCGGCGGTAATATTTGACAACATTCCTTGCGAGTTGGCCTCTACGTCTCGGTTTGACCTTCATATACATCAATAACGTAATATAACCTAACCTAACCCAACCTATCACCTCGGCGCTAACGTTTGACAACATTCCTGGCGAGTTGGCTTCTCCGTCTCCGCGGGACCTTTAAATACATCTATAACGTAATATAACCTAACCTAACCCAGCCTAACATCTCGGCGGTAATATTTGACAACATTCCTGGCGAGTTGGCCTCTACGTCACCGTGGGACCTTTATATACATCAATAACGTAATATAACCTACCCTAACCCAACCTAACACCTCGGCGGTAATATTTGAACACATTCCTGGCTTGTTGGCCTCTACGTCCCCGTGGGATATATATATACATCAATAACGTAATATAACCTAACCTAACCCAATCTAACATTTCGGCGGTAATATTTGAACACATTCCTGGCTTGTTGGCCTCTACTCCTCCGTGGGAACTTTATATACATCTATAACGTAATATAACCTAACCTAACCCAACCTAACATCTCGGCGGTAATATTTGAACACATTCCTGGCGAGTTGGCTTCTCCGTCTCTGTGGGATCTTTTTATACATCAATAACGTAATATAACCTAGCCTAACCCAACCTAACATCTCGGCGGTAATATTAGAAAAGATACCTGGCGAGTTGGCCTCTACGTCTCCGTGGGAACTTCATAAGCATCAATGACGAAATGTAACGCAACTTAATCCAACCTATCATTTCGGCGGTAATATTTGACAACATTCCTGGCGTGTTGGCCTCTACGTCTCCGTGGGAGCTTTATATACATCAATAACGTAATATAACCTAACCTAACCCAACCTATCATCTCGATGGTAATATTTGAACACATTCCTGGCTTGTTGGCCTCTACGTCCCCGTGGTATATATATATACATCAATAACGTAATATAACCTAACCTAACCCAATCTAACATCTCGGCGGTAATATTTGAACACATTCCTGGCTTGTTGGCCTCTACGCCTCCGTGGGAACTTTATATACATCTATAACGTAATATAACCTAACCTAACCCAACCTAACATCTCGGCGGTAATATTTGAACACATTCCTGGCTTGTTGGCCTCTACGTCTCCGTGGGACCTTTATATACATCTATAACGTAATATAACCTAACCTAACCCAAACTAACATCTCGGCGGTAATATTTGACATAATTCCTGGCGAGTTGGGCTCTACGTCTCCGTTTGATCTTCATAAACATCAATAACGTAATATAACCTAACCTAACGCAACCTAACATATCGGCGGTAATATTTGACAACATTCCTGGCGAGTTGGCTTCTCCGTCTCTGTGGGATCTTTTTATACATGAATAACGTAATATAACCTAACCTAACCCAACAAACACCTCGGCAGTAATATTTGAACGCACTCCTGGCTTGTTGGCCTCTACGTCCCCGTGGGATATATATATACATCAATAACGTAATATAACCTAACCTAACCCAATCTAACATCTCGGCGGTAATATTTGAACACATTCCTGGCTTGTTGGCCTCTACGCCTCCGTGGGAAATTCATATACATCTATAACGTAATATAACCTAACCTAACCCAACCTAACATCTCGGCGGTAATATTTGAACACATTCCTGGCGAGTTGGCTTCTCCGTCTCTGTGGGATCTTTTTATACATCAATAACGTAATATAACCTAGCGTAACCCAACCTAACACCTCGGCGGTAATATTTGAACACATTCCTGGCTTGTTGGCCTCTACGTCCCCGTGGGATATATATATACATCAATAACGTAATATAACCTAACCTAACCCAATCTAACATCTCGGCGGTAATATTTGAACACATTCCTGGCTTGTTGGCCTCTACGCCTCCGTGGGAACTTTATATACATCTATAACGTAATGTAACCTAACCTAACCCAACCTAACATCTCGGCGGTAATATTTGAACACATTCCTGGCTTGTTGGCCTCTACGTCTCCGTGGGACCTTTATATACATCTATAACGTAATATAACCTAACCTAACCCAAACTAACATCTCGGCGCTAATATTTGACATCATTCCTGGCGAGTTGGGCTCTACGTCTCCGTGGGATCTTTTTATACAGCAATAACGTAATATAACTTAACCTAACCCAACCTAACATCTCGGCGGTGATATTTGACAACATTCCTGGCGAGTTGGCTTCTCCGTCTCTGTGGGATCTTTTTATACATCAATAACGTAATATAACCTAGCCTAACCCAACCTAACATCTCGGCGGTAATATTAGAAAAGATACCTGGCGAGTTGGCCTCTACGTCTCCGTGGGAACTTCATAAGCATCAATGACGAAATATAACGCAACTTAATCCAACCTATCATTTCGGGGGTAATATTTGACAACATTCCTGGCGAGTTGGCCTCTACGTGTCCGTGGGAGCTTTATATACATCAATAACGTAATATAACCTAACCTAACCCAACCTAACATCTCGGCGGTAATATTTGAACACATTCCTGGCTTGTTGGCCTCTACGTCTCCGTGGGGACTTTATATACATCTATAACGTAATATAACCTAACCTAACCCAACCTATCATTTCGGCGGTAATATTTGACAACATTCCTTGCGAGTTGGCCTCTACGTCTCGGTTTGACCTTCATATACATCAATAACGTAATATAACCTAACCTAACCCAACCTATCATCTCGGCGGTAATATTTGAACACATTCCTGGCTTGTTGGCCTCTACGTCCCCGTGGTATATATATATACATCAATAACGTAATATAACCTAACCTAACCCAATCTAACATCTCGGCGGTAATATTTGAACACATTCCTGGCTTGTTGGCCTCTACGCCTCCGTGGGAACTTCATATACATCTATAACGTAATATAACCTAACCTAACCCAACCTAACATCTCGGCGGTAATATTTGAACACATTCCTGGCGAGTTGGCTTCTCCGTCTCTGTGGGATCTTTTTATACATCAATAACGTAATATAACCTAGCCTAACCCAACCTAACATCTCGGCGGTAATATTAGAAAAGATACCTGGCGAGTTGGCCTCTACGTCTCCGTGGGAACTTTATATACATCTATAACGTAATATAACCTAACCTAACCCAACCTATCATCTCGGCGCTAACGTTTGACAACATTCCTGGCGAGTTGGCTTCTCCGTCCCCGCGGGACCTTTAAATATATCTATAACGTAATATAACCTAACCTAACCCAGCCTAAAATCTCGGCGGTAATAGTTGAAAACATTCCTGGCGAGTTGGCCTCTACGTCTCCGTGGGAGCTTTATATACATCAATAACGAAATATAACCTAACCTAACCCAACCTGTCATCTCGGCGGTAATATTTGACAACATTACTGGCGAGTTGGCCTCTACGTCTCCGTTTGACCTTCATAAACATCAGTAACGAAAAATAACCTAACCTAACACAACCTATCATCTCGGCGGTAATATTTGACAACATTCCTGGCGAGTTGGCCTCTACGTCACCGTGGGACCTTTATATACATCAATAACGTAATATAACCTACCCTAACCCAAACTAACACCTCGGCGGTAATATTTGAACACATTCCTGGCTTGTTGGCCTCTACGTCCCCGTGGGATATATATATATACATCAATAACGTAATATAACCTAACCTAACCCAATCTAACATCTCGGCGGTAATATTTGAACACATTCCTGGCTTGTTGGCCTCTACGCCTCCGTGGGAACTTTATATACATCTATAACGTAATATAACCTAACCTAACCCAACCTAACATCTCGGGAGTAATATTTGAACACATTCCTGGCTTGTTGGCCTCTACGTCTCCGTGGGACCTCTATATACATCTATAACGTAATATAACCTAACCTAACCCAAACTAACATCTCGGCGGTAATATTTGACATCATTCCTGGCGAGTTGGGCTCTACGTCTCCGTGGGATCTTTTTATACATCAATAACGTAATATAACCTAACCTAACCCAACCTAACATCTCGGCGGTGATATTTGACAACATTCCTGGCGAGTTGGCCTCTCCGTCTCTGTGGGATCTTTTTATACATCAATAACGTAATATAACCTAGCCTAACCCAACCTAACATCTCGGCGGTAATATTAGAAAAGATACCTGGCGAGTTGGCCTCTACGTCTCCGTGGGAACTTCATAAGCATCAATGACGAAATATAACGCAACTTAATCCAACCTATGATTTCGGGGGTAATATTTGACAACATTCCTGGCGAGTTGGCCTCTACGTGTCCGTGGGAGCTTTATATACATCAATAACGTAATATAACCTAACCTAACCCAACCTAACATCTCGGCGGTAATATTTGACAACATTCCTGGCGAGTTGGCCTCTACGTCTCCGTGGGACCTTCATATACATCAATAACGTAATATATCCTAACCTAACCCAACCTAACACCTCGGCGGTAATATTTGAACACATTCCTGGCTTGTTGGCCTCTACGTCTCCGTGGGGACTTTATATACATCTATAACGTAATATAACCTAACCTAACCCAACCTAACATCTCGGCGGTAATATTTGAACACATTCCTGGCTTGTTGGCCTCTACGCCTCCGTGGGAACTTCATATACATCTATAACGTAATATAACCTAACCTAACCCAACCTAACATCTCGGCGGTAATATTTGAACACATTCCTGGCGAGTTGGCTTCTCCGTCTCTGTGGGATCTTTTTATACATCAATAACGTAATATAACCTAGCCTAACCCAACCTAACATCTCGGCGGTAATATTAGAAAAGATACCTGGCGAGTTGGCCTCTACGTCTCCGTGGGAACTTCATAAGCATCAATGACGAAATATAACGCAACTTAATCCAACCTAACATCTCGGCGGTAATATTTGAAAACATTCATGGCGAGTTGGCCTCTACGTCTCAGTGGGAGCTTTATATACATCAATAACGTAATATAACCTAACCTAACCCAACCTATCATCTCGGCGGTAATATTTGACAACATTACTGGCGAGTTGGCCTCTACGTCTCCGTTTGACCTTCATAAACATCAATAACGAAATATAACCTAACCTAACCCAATCTAACATCTCGGCGGTAATATTTGAACACATTCCTGGCTTGTTGGCCTCTACGCCTCCGTGGGAACTTTATATACATCTATAACGTAATATAACCTAACCTAACCCAACCTAACATCTCGGCGGTAATATTTGAACACATTCCTGGCTTGTTGGCCTCTACGTCTCCGTGGGACCTTTATATACATCTATAACGTTATATAACCTAACCTAACCCAAACTAACATCTCGGCGGTAATATTTGACATCATTCCTGGCCAGTTGGGCTCTACGTCTCCGTGGGATATTTATATACATCAATAACGTAATATAACCTACCCTAACCCAACCTAACATCTCGGCGGTAATATTAGAAAAGATACCTGGCGAGTTGGCCTCTACGTCTCCGTGGGAACTTCATAAGCATCAATGACGAAATATAACGCAACTTAATCCAACCTATCATTTCGGGGGTAATATTTGACAACATTCCTGGCGAGTTGGCCTCTACGTGTCCGTGGGAGCTTTATATACATCAATAACGTAATATAACCTAACCTAACCCAACCTAACATCTCGGCGGTAATATTTGAACACATTCCTGGCTTGTTGGCCTCTACGTCTCCGTGGGGACTTTATATACATCTATAACGTAATATAACCTAACCTAACCCAACCTATCATTTCGGCGGTAATATTTGACAACATTCCTTGCGAGTTGGCCTCTACGTCTCGGTTTGACCTTCATATACATCAATAACGTAATATAACCTAACCTAACCCAACCTATCATCTCGGCGGTAATATTTGAACACATTCCTGGCTTGTTGGCCTCTACGTCCCCGTGGTATATATATATACATCAATAACGTAATATAACCTAACCTAACCCAATCTAACATCTCGGCGGTAATATTTGAACACATTCCTGGCTTGTTGGCCTCTACGCCTCCGTGGGAACTTCATATACATCTATAACGTAATATAACCTAACCTAACCCAACCTAACATCTCGGCGGTAATATTTGAACACATTCCTGGCGAGTTGGCTTCTCCGTCTCTGTGGGATCTTTTTATACATCAATAACGTAATATAACCTAGCCTAACCCAACCTAACATCTCGGCGGTAATATTAGAAAAGATACCTGGCGAGTTGGCCTCTACGTCTCCGTGGGAACTTCATAAGCATCAATGACGAAATATAACGCAACTTAATCCAACCTAACATCTCGGCGGTAATATTTGAAAACATTCATGGCGAGTTGCCCTCTACGTCTCCGTGGGATCTTTATATACATCTATAACGTAATATAACCTAACCTAACCCAACCTAACATCTCGGCGGTAATATTTGACAACATTCCTGGCGAGTTGGCCTCTACGTCTCCGTGGGACCTTCATATACATCAATAACGTAATATATCCTAACCTAACCCAACCTAACACCTCGGCGGTAATATTTGTACACATTCCTGGCTTGTTGGCCTCTACGTCTCCGTGGGACCTTTATATACATCTATAACGTAATATAACCTAACCTAACCCAACCTATCATCTCGGCGCTAATGTTTGACAACATTCCTGGCGAGTTGGCCTCTACGTCTCCGTGGGACCTTTATATACATCAATAACGTAATATAACCTAACCTAACCCAACCTAACATCTCGGCGGTAATATTTGACAACATTCCTTGCGAGTTGGCCTCTACGTCTCGGTTTGACCTTCATATACATCAATAACGTAATATAACCTAACCTAACCCAACCTATCACCTCGGCGCTAACGTTTGACAACATTCCTGGCGAGTTGGCTTCTCCGTCTCCGCGGGACCTTTAAATACATCTATAACGTAATATAACCTAACCTAACCCAGCCTAACATCTCGGCGGTAATATTTGACAACATTCCTGGCGAGTTGGCCTCTACGTCACCGTGGGACCTTTATATACATCAATAACGTAATATAACCTACCCTAACCCAACCTAACACCTCGGCGGTAATATTTGAACACATTCCTGGCTTGTTGGCCTCTACGTCCCCGTGGGATATATATATACATCAATAACGTAATATAACCTAACCTAACCCAATCTAACATTTCGGCGGTAATATTTGAACACATTCCTGGCTTGTTGGCCTCTACTCCTCCGTGGGAACTTTATATACATCTATAACGTAATATAACCTAACCTAACCCAACCTAACATCTCGGCGGTAATATTTGAACACATTCCTGGCGAGTTGGCTTCTCCGTCTCTGTGGGATCTTTTTATACATCAATAACGTAATATAACCTAGCCTAACCCAACCTAACATCTCGGCGGTAATATTAGAAAAGATACCTGGCGAGTTGGCCTCTACGTCTCCGTGGGAACTTCATAAGCATCAATGACGAAATGTAACGCAACTTAATCCAACCTATCATTTCGGCGGTAATATTTGACAACATTCCTGGCGTGTTGGCCTCTACGTCTCCGTGGGAGCTTTATATACATCAATAACGTAATATAACCTAACCTAACCCAACCTATCATCTCGATGGTAATATTTGAACACATTCCTGGCTTGTTGGCCTCTACGTCCCCGTGGTATATATATATATACATCAATAACGTAATATAACCTAACCTAACCCAATCTAACATCTCGGCGGTAATATTTGAACACATTCCTGGCTTGTTGGCCTCTACGCCTCCGTGGGAACTTTATATACATCTATAACGTAATATAACCTAACCTAACCCAACCTAACATCTCGGCGGTAATATTTGAACACATTCCTGGCTTGTTGGCCTCTACGTCTCCGTGGGACCTTTATATACATCTATAACGTAATATAACCTAACCTAACCCAAACTAACATCTCGGCGGTAATATTTGACATCATTCCTGGCGAGTTGGGCTCTACGTCACCGTTTGATCTTCATAAACATCAATAACGTAATATAACCTAACCTAACCCAACCTAACATCTCGGCGGTAATATTTGACAACATTCCTGGCGAGTTGGCTTCTCCGTCTCTGTGGGATCTTTTTATACATCAATAACGTAATATAACCTAACCTAACCCAACAAACACCTCGGCGGTAATATTTGAACACATTCCTGGCTTGTTGGCCTCTACGTCCCCGTGGGATATATATATACATCAATAACGTAATATAACCTAACCTAACCCAATCTAACATTTCGGCGGTAATATTTGAACACATTCCTGGCTTGTTGGCCTCTACGCCTCCGTGGGAACTTTATATACATCTATAACGTAATATAACCTAACCTAACCCAGCCTAACACCTCGGCGGTAATATTTGAACACATTCCTGGCTTGTTGGCCTCTACGTCTCCGTGGGGACTTTATATACATCTATAACGTAATATAACCTAACCTAACCCAACCTAACATCTCGGCGGTAATATTTGAACACATTCCTGGCTTGTTGGCCTCTACGTCTCCGTCGGACCTTTATATACATCTATAACGTAATATAACCTAACCTAACCCAACCTAACATCTCGGCGGTAATATTTGATAACATTCATGGCGAGTTGCCCTCTACGTCTCCGTGGGATCTTTATATACATCTATAACGTAATATAACCTAACCTAACCCAACCTAACATCTCGGCGGAAATATTTGACAACATTCCTGGCGAGTTGGCCTCTACGTCTCCGTGGGACCTTCATATACATCAATAACGTAATATATCCTAACCTAACCCAACCTAACACCTCGGCGGTAATATTTGTACACATTCCTGGCTTGTTGGCCTCTACGTCTCCGTGGGACCATTATATACATCTATAACGTAATATAACCTAACCTAACCCAACCTATCATCTCGGCGCTAATGTTTGACAACATTCCTGGCGAGTTGGCCTCTACGTCTCCGTGGGACCTTTATATACATCAATAACGTAATATAACCTAACCTAACCCAACCTAACACCTCGGCGGTAATATTTGAACACATTCCTGGCTTGTTGGCCTCTACGTCCCCGTGGGATATATATATACATCAATAACGTAATATAACCTAACCTAACCCAATCTAACATCTCGGCGGTAACATTTGAACACATTCCTGGCTTGTTGGCCTCTACGCCTCCGTGCGAACTTCATATACATCTATAACGTAATATAACCTAACCTAACCCAACCTAACATCTCGGCGGTAATATTTGAACACATTCCTGGCGAGTTTGCTTCTCCGTCTCTATGGGATCTTTTTATACATCAATAACGTAATATAACCTAGCCTAACCCAACCTAACATCTCGGCGGTAATATTAGAAAAGATACCTGGCGAGTTGGCCTCTACGTCTCCGTGGGAACTTCATAAGCATCAATGACGAAATATAACGCAACTTAATCCAACCTATCATTTCGGCGGTAATATTTGACAACATTCCTGGCGTGTTGGCCTCTACGTCTCCGTGGGAGCTTTATATACATCAATAACGTAATATAACCTAACCTAACCCAACCTATCATCTCGGCGGTAATATTTGACAACATTCCTGGCGAGTTGGCCTCTACGTCTCCGTGGGACCTTCATATACATCAATAACGTAATATATCCTAACCTAACCCAACCTAACACCTCGGCGGTAATATTTGTACACATTCCTGGCTTGTTGGCCTCTACGTCTCCGTGGGACCTTTATATACATCTATAACGTAATATAACCTTACCTAACCCAACCTATCATCTCGGCGCTAATGTTTGACAACATTCCTGGCGAGTTGGCCTCTACGTCTCTGTGGGATCTTTTTATACATCAATAACGTAATATAACCTAACCTAAACCAACAAACACCTCGGCGGTAATATTTGAACACATTCCTGGCTTGTTGGCCTCTACGTCCCCGTGGGATATATATATATACATCAATAACGTAATATAACCTAACCTAACCCAATCTAACATCTCGGCGGTAATATTTGAACACATTCCTGGCTTGTTGGCCTCCACGCCTCCGTGGGAACTTCATATACATCTATAACGTAATATAACCTAACCTAACCCAACCTAACATCTCGGCGGTAATATTTGAACACATTCCTGGCGAGTTGGCTTCTCCGTCTCTGTGGGATCTTTTTATACATCAATAACGTAATATAACCTAGCCTAACCCAACCTAACATCTCGGCGGTAATATTAGAAAAGATACCTGGCGAGTTGGCCTCTACGTCTCCGTGGGAACTTCATAAGCATCAATGACGAAATATAACGCAACTTAATCCAACCTATCATTTCGGCAGTAATATTTGACAACATTCCTGGCGTGTTGGCCTCTACGTCTCCGTGGGACCTTCATATACATCAATAACGTAATATAACCTAACCTAACCCAGCCTAACATCTCGGCGGTAATATTTGAAAACATTCCTGGCGAGTTGGTGTCTACGTCTCCGTGGGAGCTTTATATACATCAATAACGAAATATAACCTAACCTAACCCAACCTGTCATCTCGGCGGTAATATTTGACAACATTACTGGCGAGTTGGCCTCTACGTCTCCGTGGGACCTTTATATACATCAATAACGTAATATAACCTACCCTAACCCAACCTAACACCTCGGCGGTAATATTTGAACACATTCCTGGCTTGTTGGCCTCTACGTCCCCGTGGGATATATATATACATCAATAACGTAATATAACCTAACCTAACCCAATCTAACATCTCGGCGGTAATATTTGACATCATTCCTGGCGAGTTGGGCTCTACGTCACCGTTTGATCTTCATAAACATCAATAACGTAATATAACCTAACCTAACCCAACCTAACATCTCGGCGGTAATATTTGACAACATTCCTGGCGAGTTGGCTTCTCCGTCTCTGTGGGATCTTTTTATACATCAATAACGTAATATAACCTAACCTAACCCAACAAACACCTCGGCGGTAATATTTGAACACATTCCTGGCTTGTTGGCCTCTACGTCCCCGTGGGATATATATATACATCAATAACGTAATATAACCTAACCTAACCCAATCTAACATTTCGGCGGTAATATTTGAACACATTCCTGGCTTGTTGGCCTCTACGCCTCCGTGGGAACTTTATATACATCTATAACGTAATATAACCTAACCTAACCCAGCCTAACACCTCGGCGGTAATATTTGAACACATTCCTGGCTTGTTGGCCTCTACGTCTCCGTGGGGACTTTATATACATCTATAACGTAATATAACCTAACCTAACCCAACCTAACATCTCGGCGGTAATATTTGAACACATTCCTGGCTTGTTGGCCTCTACGTCTCCGTCGGACCTTTATATGCATCTATAACGTAATATAACCTAACCTAACCCAACCTAACATCTCGGCGGTAATATTTGATAACATTCATGGCGAGTTGCCCTCTACGTCTCCGTGGGATCTTTATATACATCTATAACGTAATATAACCTAACCTAACCCAACCTAACATCTCGGCGGAAATATTTGACAACATTCCTGGCGAGTTGGCCTCTACGTCTCCGTGGGACCTTCATATACATCAATAACGTAATATATCCTAACCTAACCCAACCTAACACCTCGGCGGTAATATTTGTACACATTCCTGGCTTGTTGGCCTCTACGTCTCCGTGGGACCATTATATACATCTATAACGTAATATAACCTAACCTAACCCAACCTATCATCTCGGCGCTAATGTTTGACAACATTCCTGGCGAGTTGGCCTCTACGTCTCCGTGGGACCTTTATATACATCAATAACGTAATATAACCTAACCTAACCCAACCTAACACCTCGGCGGTAATATTTGAACACATTCCTGGCTTGTTGGCCTCTACGTCCCCGTGGGATATATATATACATCAATAACGTAATATAACCTAACCTAACCCAATCTAACATTTCGGCGGTAATATTTGAACACATTCCTGGCTTGTTGGCCTCTACGTCCCCGTGGTATATATATATATATACATCAATAACGTAATATAACCTAACCTAACCCAATCTAACATCTCGGCGGTAATATTTGAACACATTCCTGGCTTGTTGGCCTCTACGCCTCCGTGGGAACTTTATATACATCTATAACGTAATATAACCTAACCTAACCCAACCTAACATCTCGGCGGTAATATTTGAACACATTCCTGGCTTGTTGGCCTCTACGTCTCCGTGGGACCTTTATATACATGTATAACGTAATATAACCTAACCTAACCCAAACTAACATCTCGGCGGTAATATTTGACATCATTCCTGGCGAGTTGGGCTCTACGTCTCCGTTTGATCTTCATAAACATCAATAACGTAATATAACCTAACCTAACCCAACCTAACATCTCGGCGGTAATATTTGACAAAATTCCTGGCGAGTTGGCTTCTCCGTCTCTGTGGGATCTTTTTATACATCAATAACGTAATATAACCTAACCTAACCCAACAAACACCTCGGCGGTAATATTTGAACACATTCCTGGCTTGTTGGCCTCTACGTCCCCGTGGGATATATATATATACATCAATAACGTAATATAACCTAACCTAACCCAATCTAACATCTCGGCGGTAACATTTGAACACATTCCTGGCTTGTTGGCCTCTACGCCTCCGTGCGAACTTCATATACATCTATAACGTAATATAACCTAACCTAACCCAACCTAACATCTCGGCGGTAATATTTGAACACATTCCTGGCGAGTTTGCTTCTCCGTCTCTATGGGATCTTTTTATACATCAATAACGTAATATAACCTAGCCTAACCCAACCTAACATCTCGGCGGTAATATTAGAAAAGATACCTGGCGAGTTGGCCTCTACGTCTCCGTGGGAACTTCATAAGCATCAATGACGAAATATAACGCAACTTAATCCAACCTATCATTTCGGCGGTAATATTTGACAACATTCCTGGCGTGTTGGCCTCTACGTCTCCGTGGGAGCTTTATATACATCAATAACGTAATATAACCTAACCTAACCCAACCTATCATCTCGGCGGTAATATTTGACAACATTCCTGGCGAGTTGGCCTCTACGTCTCCGTGGGACCTTCATATACATCAATAACGTAATATATCCTAACCTAACCCAACCTAACACCTCGGCGGTAATATTTGTACACATTCCTGGCTTGTTGGCCTCTACGTCTCCGTGGGACCTTTATATACATCTATAACGTAATATAACCTTACCTAACCCAACCTATCATCTCGGCGCTAATGTTTGACAACATTCCTGGCGAGTTGGCCTCTACGTCTCTGTGGGATCTTTTTATACATCAATAACGTAATATAACCTAACCTAAACCAACAAACACCTCGGCGGTAATATTTGAACACATTCCTGGCTTGTTGGCCTCTACGTCCCCGTGGGATATATATATATACATCAATAACGTAATATAACCTAACCTAACCCAATCTAACATCTCGGCGGTAATATTTGAACACATTCCTGGCTTGTTGGCCTCCACGCCTCCGTGAGAACTTCATATACATCTATAACGTAATATAACCTAACCTAACCCAACCTAACATCTCGGCGGTAATATTTGAACACATTCCTGGCGAGTTGGCTTCTCCGTCTCTGTGGGATCTTTTTATACATCAATAACGTAATATAACCTAGCCTAACCCAACCTAACATCTCGGCGGTAATATTAGAAAAGATACCTGGCGAGTTGGCCTCTACGTCTCCGTGGGAACTTCATAAGCATCAATGACGAAATATAACGCAACTTAATCCAACCTATCATTTCGGCAGTAATATTTGACAACATTCCTGGCGTGTTGGCCTCTACGTCTCCGTGGGACCTTCATATACATCAATAACGTAATATAACCTAACCTAACCCAGCCTAACATCTCGGCGGTAATATTTGAAAACATTCCTGGCGAGTTGGTGTCTACGTCTCCGTGGGAGCTTTATATACATCAATAACGAAATATAACCTAACCTAACCCAACCTGTCATCTCGGCGGTAATATTTGACAACATTACTGGCGAGTTGGCCTCTACGTCTCCGTGGGACCTTTATATACATCAATAACGTAATATAACCTACCCTAACCCAACCTAACACCTCGGCGGTAATATTTGAACACATTCCTGGCTTGTTGGCCTCTACGTCCCCGTGGGATATATATATACATCAATAACGTAATATAACCTAACCTAACCCAATCTAACATCTCGGCGGTAATATTTGAACACATTCCTGGCTTGTTGGCCTCTACGCCTCCGTGGGATGTATATATACATCAATAACGTAATATAACCTAACCTAACCCAATCTAACATCTCGGCGGTAATATTTGACAACATTCCTGGCGAGTTGGCCTCTACGTCTCCGTGGGACCTTTATATACATCTATAACGTAATATAACCTAACCTAACCCAAACTAACATCTCGGCGGTAATATTTGGAGACATTCCTGTCTTGTTGGCCTCTACGTCTCCGTGGGATCTTTATATACATCAATAACGTAATATAACCTAACCTAACCCAATCTAACATCTCGGCGGTGATATTTGAACACATTCCTGGCTTGTTGGCCTCTACATCTCCGTGGGATCTTTATATACATCAATAACGTTATATAACCGAACATAACCCAGCCTAACGTCTCGGCGGTAATATTTGAAAACATTCCTGGCTTGTTGGCCTCTACGTCTCCGTGGGATCCTTATATACATCAATAACGTAATATAACCTAACCTAACCCAATCTAACATTTCGGCGGTAATATTTGAACACATTCCTGGCTTGTTGGCCTCTACGTCCCCGTGGGATATATATATACATCAATAACGTAATATAACCTAACCTAACCCAATCTAACATCTCGGTGGTAATATTTGAACACATTCCTGGCTTGTTGGCCTCTACGCCTCCGTGGGAACTTCATATACATCTATAACGTAATATAACCTAACCTAACCCAACCTAACATCTCGGCGGTAATATTTGAACACATTCCTGGCGAGTTGGCTTCTCCGTCTCTGTGGGATCTTTTTATACATCAATAACGTAATATAACCTAGCGTAACCCAACCTAACACCTCGGCGGTAATATTTGAACACATTCCTGGCTTGTTGGCCTCTACGTCTCCGCGGGGACTTTATATACATCTATAACGTAATATAACCTAACCTAACCCAACCTAACATCTCGGCGGTAATATTTGAACACATTCCTGGCTTGTTGGCCTCTACGTCTCCGACGGACCTTTATATACATCTATAACGTAATATAACCTAACCTAACCCAACCTAACATCTCGGCGGTAATATTTGATAACATTCATGGCGAGTTGCCCTCTACGTCTCCGTGGGATCTTTATATACATCTATAACGTAATATAACCTAACCTAACCCAACCTAACATCTCGGCGGTAATATTTGACAACATTCCTGGCGAGTTGGCCTCTACGTCTCCGTGGGACCTTCATATACATCAATAACGTAATATATCCTAACCTAACCCAACCTAACACCTCGGCGGTAATATTTGTACACATTCCTGGCTTGTTGGCCTCTACGTCTCCGTGGGACCTTTATATACATCTATAACGTAATATAACCTAACCTAACCCAACCTGTCATCTCGGCGGTAATATTTGACAACATTACTGGCGAGTTGGCCTCTACGTCTCCGTGGGACCTTTATATACATCAATAACGTAATATAACCTAACCTAACCCAACCTAACACCTCGGCGGTAATATTTGAACACATTCCTGGCTTGTTGGCCTCTACGTCCCCGTGGGATATATATATACATCAATAACGTAATATAACCTAACCTAACCCAATCTAACATTTCGGCGGTAATATTTGAACACATTCCTGGCTTGTTGGCCTCTACGTCCCCGTGGTATATATATATACATCAATAACGTAATATAACCTAACCTAACCCAAACTAACATCTCGGCGGTAATATTTGACATCATTCCTGGCGAGTTGGGCTCTACGTCTCCGTGGGACCTTTATATACATCTATAACGTAATATAACCTAACCTAACCAAAACTAACATCTCGGCGGTAATATTTGGAGACATTCCTGGCTTGTTGGCCTCTACGTCTCCGTGGGATCCTTATATACATCAATAACGTAATATAACCTAACCTAACCCAATCTAACATCTCGGCGGTGATATTTGAACACATTCCTGGCTTGTTGGCCTCTACATCTCCGTGGGATCTTTATATACATCAATAACGTTATATAACCGAACCTAACCCAGCCTAACGTCTCGGCGGTAATATTTGAAAACATTCCTGGCTTGTTGGCCTCTACGTCTCCGTGGGATCCTTATATACGTCAATAACGTAATATAACCTAACCTAACCCAATCTAACATTTCGGCGGTAATATTTGAACACATTCCTGGCTTGTTGGCCTATACGTCCCCGTGGGATATATATATACATCAATAACGTAATATAACCTAACCTAACCCAATCTAACATCTCGGTGGTAATATTTGAACACATTCCTGGCTTGTTGGCCTCTACGCCTCCGTGGGAACTTCATATACATCTATAACGTAATATAACCTAACCTAACCCAACCTAACATCTCGGCGGTAATATTTGAACACATTCCTGGCGAGTTGGCTTCTCCGTCTCTGTGGGATCTTTTTATACATCAATAACGTAATATAACCTAGCGTAACCCAACCTAACACCTCGGCGGTAATATTTGAACACATTCCTGGCTTGTTGGCCTCTACGTCTCCGTGGGGACTTTATATACATCTATAACGTAATATAACCTAACCTAACCCAACCTAACATCTCGGCGGTAATATTTGAACACATTCCTGGCTTGTTGGCCTCTACGTCTCCGACGGACCTTTATATACATCTATAACGTAATATAACCTAACCTAACCCAACCTAACATCTCGGCGGTAATATTTGATAACATTCATGGCGAGTTGCCCTCTACGTCTCCGTGGGATCTTTATATACATCTATAACGTAATATAACCTAACCTAACCCAACCTAACATCTCGGCGGCAATATTTGACAACATTCCTGGCGAGTTGGCCTCTACGTCTCCGTGGGACCTTCATATACATCAATAACGTAATATATCCTAACCTAACCCAACCTAACACCTCGGCGGTAATATTTGTACACATTCCTGGCTTGTTGGCCTCTACGTCTCCGTGGGACCTTTATATACATCTATAACGTAATATAACCTAACCTAACCCAAACTATCATCTCGGCGCTAATGTTTGACAACATTCCTGGCGAGTTGGCCTCTACGTCTCCGTGGGACCTTTATATACATCAATAACGTAATATAACCTAACCTAACCCAACCTAACACCTCGGCGGTAATATTTGAACACATTCCTGGCTTGTTGGCCTCTACGTCCCCGTGGGATATATATATACATCAATAACGTAATATAACCTAACCTAACCCAATCTAACATTTCGGCGGTAATATTTGAACACATTCCTGGCTTGTTGGCCTCTACGTCCCCGTGGGATATATATATATACATCAATAACGTAATATAACCTAACCTAACCCAATCTAACATCTCGGCGGTAACATTTGAACACATTCCTGGCTTGTTGGCCTCTACGCCTCCGTGTGAACTTCATATACATCTATAACGTAATATAACCTAACCTAACCCAACCTAACATCTCGGCGGTAATATTTGAACACATTCCTGGCGAGTTGGCTTCTCCGTCTCTATGGGATCTTTTTATACATCAATAACGTAATATAACCTAGCCTAACCCAACCTAACATCTCGGCGGTAATATTAGAAAAGATACCTGGCGATTTGGCCTCTACGTCTCCGTGGGAACATCATAAGCATCAATGACGAAATATAACGCAACTTAATCCAACCTATCATTTCGGCGGTAATATTTGACAACATTCCTGGCGTGTTGGCCTCTACGTCTCCGCGGGACCTTTAAATACATCTATAACGTAATATAACCTAACCTAACCCAGCCTAACATCTCGGCGGTAATATTTGAAAACATTCCTGGCGAGTTGGCCTCTACGTCTCCGTGGGAACTTTATATACATCTATAACGTAATATAACCTAACCTAACCCAACCTATCATCTCGGCGCTAACGTTTGACAACATTCCTGGCGAGTTGGCTTCTCCGTCCCCGCGGGACCTTTAAATATATCTATAACGTAATATAACCTACCCTAACCCAACCTAACACCTCGGCGGTAAAATTTGAACACATTCCTGGCTTGTTGGCCTCTACGTCCCCGTGGGATATATATATACATCAATAACGTAATATAACCTAACCTAACCCAATCTAACATCTCGGCGGTAATATTTGAACACATTCCTGGCTTGTTGGCCTCTACGCCTCCGTGGGAACTTTATCTACATCTATAACGTAATATAACCTAACCTAACCCAACCTAACATCTCGGCAGTAATATTTGAACACATTCCTGGCTTGTTGGCCTCTACGTCTCCGTGGGACCTTTATATACATCTATAACGTAATATAACCTAACCTAACCCAAACTAACATCTCGGCGGTAATATTTGACATCATTCCTGGCGAGTTGGGCTCTACGTCTCCGTGGGATCTTTTTATACATCAATAACGTAATATAACCTAACCTAACCCAACCTAACATCTCGGCGGTGATATTTGACAACATTCCTGGCGAGTTGGCTTCTCCGTCTCTGTGGGATCTTTTTATACATCAATAACGTAATATAACCTAGCCTAACCCAACCTAACATCTCGGCGGTAATATTAAAAAAGATACCTGGCGATTTGGCCTCTACGTCTCCGTGGGAACTTCATAATCATCAATGACGAAATATAACGCAACTTAATCCAACCTATCATTTCGGCGGTAATATTTGACAACATTCCTGGCGTGGTGGCCTCTACGTCTCCGTGGGAGCTTTATATACATCAATAACGTAATATAACCTAACCTAACCCAACCTATCCTCTCGGCGGTAATATTTGAACACATTCCTGGCTTGTTGGCCTCTACGTCCCCGTGGTATATATATATATATACATCAATAACGTAATATAACCTAACCTAACCCAATCTAACATCTCGGCGGTAATATTTGAACACATTCCTGGCTTGTTGGCCTCTACGCCTCCGTGGGAACTTTATATACATCTATAACGTAATATAACCTAACCTAACCCAACCTAACATCTCGGCGGTAATATTTGAACACATTCCTGGCTTGTTGGCCTCTACGTCTCCGTGGGACCTTTATATACATCTATAACGTAATATAACCTAACCTAACCCAAACTAACATCTCGGCGGTAATATTTGACATCATTCCTGGCGAGTTGGGCTCTACGTCTCCGTTTGATCTTCATAAACATCAATAACGTAATATAACCTAACCTAACCCAACCTAACATCTCGGCGGTAATATTTGACAACATTCCTGGCGAGTTGGCTTCTCCGTCTCTGTGGGATCTTTTTATACATCAATAACGTAATATAACCTAACCTAAACCAACAAACACCTCGGCGGTAATATTTGAACACATTCCTGGCTTGTTGGCCTCTACGTCCCCGTGGGATATATATATATACATCAATAACGTAATATAACCTAACCTAACCCAATCTAACATCTCGGCGGTAATATTTGAACACATTCCTGGCTTGTTGGCCTCTACGCCTCCGTGGGAACTTCATATACATCTATAACGTAATATAACCTAACCTAACCCAACCTAACATCTCGGCGGTAATATTTGAACACATTCCTGGCGAGTTGGCTTCTCCGTCTCTGTGGGATCTTTTTATACATCAATAACGTAATATAACCTAGCCTAACCCAACCTAACATCTCGGCGGTAATATTAGAAAAGATACCTGGCGAGTTGGCCTCTACGTCTCCGTGAGAACTTCATAAGCATCAATGACGAAATATAACGCAACTTAATCCAACCTATCATTTCGGCGGTAATATTTGACAACATTCCTGGCGTGTTGGCCTCTACGTCTCCGTGGGACCTTTATATACATCTATAACGTTATATAACCTAACCTAGCCCAAACTAACATCTCGGCGGTAATATTTGACATCATTCCTGGCGAGTTGGGCTCTACGTCTCCGTGGGACCTTCATATACATCAATAACGTAATATATCCTAACCTAACCCAACCTAACACCTCGGCGGTAATATTTGTACACATTCCTGGCTTGTTGGCCTCTACGTCTCCGTGGGACCTTTATATACATCTATAACGTAATATAACCTTACCTAACCCAACCTATCATCTCGGCGCTAATGTTTGACAACATTCCTGGCGAGTTGGCCTCTACGTCTCCGTGGGACCTTTATATACATCAATAACGTAATATAACCTAACCTAACCCAACCTAACATCTCGGCGGTAATATTTGAACACATTCCTGGCGAGTTGGCTTCTCCGTCTCTATGGGATCTTTTTATACATCAATAACGTAATATAACCTAGCCTAACCCAACCTAACATCTCGGCGGTAATATTAGAAAAGATACCTGGCGAGTTGGCCTCTACGTCTCCGTGGGAACTTCATAAGCATCAATGAGGAAATATAACGCAACTTAATCCAACCTATCATTTCGGCGGTAATATTTGACAACATTTCTTGCGTGTTGGCCTCTACGTCTCCGTGGGAGCTTTATATACATCAATAACGTAATATAACCTAACCTAACCCAACCTATTATCTCGGCGGTAATATTTGACAACATTCCTGGCGAGTTGGCCTCTACGTCTCCGTGGGACCTTCATATACATCAATAACGTAATATATCCTAACCTAACCCAACCTAACACCTCGGCGGTAATATTTGTACACATTCCTGGCTTGTTGGCCTCTACGTCTCCGTGGGACCTTTATATACATCTATAACGTAATATGACCTTACCTAACCCAACCTATCATCTCGGCGCTAATGTTTGACAACATTCCTGGCGAGTTGGCCTCTACGTCTCCGTGGGACCTTTATATACATCAATAACGTAATATAACCTAACCTAACCCAACCTAACATCTCGGCGGTAATATTTGAAAACATTCCTGGCGAGTTGGCCTCTACGTCTCCGTGGGACCTTTATATACATCAATAACGTAATATAACCTAACCTAACCCAATCTAACATCTCGGCGGTAATATTTGAACACATTCCTGGCTTGTTGGCCTCTACGCCTCCGTGGGAACTTTATATACATCTATAACGTAATATAACCTAACCTAACCCAACCTAACATCTCGGCAGTAATATTTGAACACATTCCTGGCTTGTTGGCCTCTACGTCTCCGTGGGACCTTTATATACATCTATAACGTAATATAACCTAACCTAACCCAAACTAACATCTCGGCGGTAATATTTGACATCATTCCTGGCGAGTTGGGCTCTACGTCTCCGTGGGATCTTTTTATACATCAATAACGTAATATAACCTAACCTAACCCAACCTAACACCTCGGCGGTAATATTTGAACACATTCCTGGCTTGTTGGCCTCTACGTCCCCGTGGGATATATATATATATATATACATCAATAACGTAATATAACCTAACCTAACCCAATCTAACATCTCGGCGGTAACATTTGAACACATTCCTGGCTTGTTGGCCTCTACGCCTCCGTGGGAACTTTATATACATCTATAACGTAATATAACCTAACCTAACCCAACCTAACACCTCGGCGGTAATATTTGAACACATTCCTGGCTTGTTGGCCTCTACGTCTCCGTGGGACCTTCATATACATCAATAACGTAATATATCCTAACCTAACCCAACCTAACACCTCGGCGGTAATATTTGTACACATTCCTGGCGAGTTGGGCTCTACGTCTCCGTTTGATCTTCATAAACATTAATAACGTAATATAACCTAACCTAACCCAACCTAACATCTCGGCGGTAATATTTGACAACATTCCTGGCGAGTTGGCTTCTCCGTCTCTGTGGGATCTTTTTATACATCAATAACGTAATATAACCTAACCTAACCCAACAAACACCTCGGCGGTAATATTTGAACACATTCCTGGCTTGTTGGCCTCTACGTCCCCGTGGGATATATATATATACATCAATAACGTAATATAACCTAACCTAACCCAATCTAACATCTCGGCGGTAACATTTGAACACATTCCTGGCTTGTTGGCCTCTACGCCTCCGTGTGAACTTCATATACATCTATAACGTAATATAACCTAACCTAACCCAACCTAACATCTCGGCGGTAATATTTGAACACATTCCTGGCGAGTTGGCTTCTCCGTCTCTATGGGATCTTTTTATACATCAATAACGTAATATAACCTAGCCTAACCCAACCTAACATCTCGGCGGTAATATTAGAAAAGATACCTGGCGAGTTGGCCTCTACGTCTCCGTGGGAACTTCATAAGCATCAATGACGAAATATAACGCAACTTAATCCAACCTATCATTTCGGCGGTAATATTTGACAACATTCCTGGCGTGTTGGCCTCTACGTCTCCGTGGGACCTTTATATACATCTATAACGTTATATAACCTAACCTAGCCCAAACTAACATCTCGGCGGTAATATTTGACATCATTCCTGGCGAGTTGGGCTCTACGTCTCCGTGGGACCTTCATATACATCAATAACGTAATATATCCTAACCTAACCCAACCTAACACCTCGGCGGTAATATTTGTACACATTCCTGGCTTGTTGGCCTCTACGTCTCCGTGGGACCTTTATATACATCTATAACGTAATATAACCTTACCTAACCCAACCTATCATCTCGGCGCTAATGTTTGACAACATTCCTGGCGAGTTGGCCTCTACGTCTCCGTGGGACCTTTATATACATCAATAACGTAATATAACCTAACCTAACCCAACCTAACATCTCGGCGGTAATATTTGAACACATTCCTGGCGAGTTGGCTTCTCCGTCTCTATGGGATCTTTTTATACATCAATAACGTAATATAACCTAGCCTAACCCAACCTAACATCTCGGCGGTAATATTAGAAAAGATACCTGGCGATTTGGCCTCTACGTCTCCGTGGGAACTTCATAAGCATCAATGAGGAAATATAACGCAACTTAATCCAACCTATCATTTCGGCGGTAATATTTGACAACATTTCTTGCGTGTTGGCCTCTACGTCTCCGTGGGAGCTTTATATACATCAATAACGTAATATAACCTAACCTAACCCAACCTATCATCTCGGCGGTAATATTTGACAACATTCCTGGCGAGTTGGCCTCTACGTCTCCGTGGGACCTTCATATACATCAATAACGTAATATATCCTAACCTAACCCAACCTAACACCTCGGCGGTAATATTTGTACACATTCCTGGCTTGTTGGCCTCTACGTCTCCGTGGGACCTTTATATACATCTATAACGTAATATGACCTTACCTAACCCAACCTATCATCTCGGCGCTAATGTTTGACAACATTCCTGGCGAGTTGGCCTCTACGTCTCCGTGGGACCTTTATATACATCAATAACGTAATATAACCTAACCTAACCCAACCTAACATCTCGGCGGTAATATTTGAAAACATTCCTGGCGAGTTGGCCTCTACGTCTCCGTGGGACCTTTATATACATCAATAACGTAATATAACCTAACCTAACCCAATCTAACATCTCGGCGGTAATATTTGAACACATTCCTGGCTTGTTGGCCTCTACGCCTCCGTGGGAACTTTATATACATCTATAACGTAATATAACCTAACCTAACCCAACCTAACATCTCGGCAGTAATATTTGAACACATTCCTGGCTTGTTGGCCTCTACGTCTCCGTGGGACCTTTATATACATCTATAACGTAATATAACCTAACCTAACCCAAACTAACATCTCGGCGGTAATATTTGACATCATTCCTGGCGAGTTGGGCTCTACGTCTCCGTGGGATCTTTTTATACATCAATAACGTAATATAACCTAACCTAACCCAACCTAACACCTCGGCGGTAATATTTGAACACATTCCTGGCTTGTTGGCCTCTACGTCCCCGTGGGATATATATATATATATATATATATATATATATACATCAATAACGTAATATAACCTAACCTAACCCAATCTAACATCTCGGCGGTAACATTTGAACACATTCCTGGCTTGTTGGCCTCTACGCCTCCGTGGGAACTTTATATACATCTATAACGTAATATAACCTAACCTAACCCAACCTAACACCTCGGCGGTAATATTTGAACACATTCCTGGCTTGTTGGCCTCTACGTCTCCGTGGGACCTTCATATACATCAATAACGTAATATATCCTAACCTAACCCAACCTAACACCTCGGCGGTAATATTTGTACACATTCCTGGCGAGTTGGGCTCTACGTCTCCGTTTGATCTTCATAAACATTAATAACGTAATATAACCTAACCTAACCCAACCTAACATCTCGGCGGTAATATTTGACAACATTCCTGGCGAGTTGGCTTCTCCGTCTCTGTGGGATCTTTTTATACATCAATAACGTAATATAACCTAACCTAACCCAACAAACACCTCGGCGGTAATATTTGAACACATTCCTGGCTTGTTGGCCTCTACGTCCCCGTGGGATATATATATATACATCAATAACGTAATATAACCTAACCTAACCCAATCTAACATCTCGGCGGTAACATTTGAACACATTCCTGGCTTGTTGGCCTCTACGCCTCCGTGTGAACTTCATATACATCTATAACGTAATATAACCTAACCTAACCCAACCTAACATCTCGGCGGTAATATTTGAACACATTCCTGGCGAGTTGGCTTCTCCGTCTCTATGGGATCTTTTTATACATCAATAACGTAATATAACCTAGCCTAACCCAACCTAACATCTCGGCGGTAATATTAGAAAAGATACCTGGCGAGTTGGCCTCTACGTCTCCGTGGGAACTTCATAAGCATCAATGACGAAATATAACGCAACTTAATCCAACCTATCATTTCGGCGGTAATATTTGACAACATTCCTGGCGTGTTGGCCTCTACGTCTCCGTGGGACCTTTATATACATCTATAACGTTATATAACCTAACCTAGCCCAAACTAACATCTCGGCGGTAATATTTGACATCATTCCTGGCGAGTTGGGCTCTACGTCTCCGTGGGACCTTCATATACATCAATAACGTAATATATCCTAACCTAACCCAACCTAACACCTCGGCGGTAATATTTGTACACATTCCTGGCTTGTTGGCCTCTACGTCTCCGTGGGACCTTTATATACATCTATAACGTAATATAACCTTACCTAACCCAACCTATCATCTCGGCGCTAATGTTTGACAACATTCCTGGCGAGTTGGCCTCTACGTCTCCGTGGGACCTTTATATACATCAATAACGTAATATAACCTAACCTAACCCAACCTAACATCTCGGCGGTAATATTTGAACACATTCCTGGCGAGTTGGCTTCTCCGTCTCTATGGGATCTTTTTATACATCAATAACGTAATATAACCTAGCCTAACCCAACCTAACATCTCGGCGGTAATATTAGAAAAGATACCTGGCGAGTTGGCCTCTACGTCTCCGTGGGAACTTCATAAGCATCAATGAGGAAATATAACGCAACTTAATCCAACCTATCATTTCGGCGGTAATATTTGACAACATTTCTTGCGTGTTGGCCTCTACGTCTCCGTGGGAGCTTTATATACATCAATAACGTAATATAACCTAACCTAACCCAACCTATCATCTCGGCGGTAATATTTGACAACATTCCTGGCGAGTTGGCCTCTACGTCTCCGTGGGACCTTCATATACATCAATAACGTAATATATCCTAACCTAACCCAACCTAACACCTCGGCGGTAATATTTGTACACATTCCTGGCTTGTTGGCCTCTACGTCTCCGTGGGACCTTTATATACATCTATAACGTAATATGACCTTACCTAACCCAACCTATCATCTCGGCGCTAATGTTTGACAACATTCCTGGCGAGTTGGCCTCTACGTCTCCGTGGGACCTTTATATACATCAATAACGTAATATAACCTAACCTAACCCAACCTAACATCTCGGCGGTAATATTTGAAAACATTCCTGGCGAGTTGGCCTCTACGTCTCCGTGGGACCTTTATATACATCAATAACGTAATATAACCTAACCTAACCCAATCTAACATCTCGGCGGTAATATTTGAACACATTCCTGGCTTGTTGGCCTCTACGCCTCCGTGGGAACTTTATATACATCTATAACGTAATATAACCTAACCTAACCCAACCTAACATCTCGGCAGTAATATTTGAACACATTCCTGGCTTGTTGGCCTCTACGTCTCCGTGGGACCTTTATATACATCTATAACGTAATATAACCTAACCTAACCCAAACTAACATCTCGGCGGTAATATTTGACATCATTCCTGGCGAGTTGGGCTCTACGTCTCCGTGGGATCTTTTTATACATCAATAACGTAATATAACCTAACCTAACCCAACCTAACACCTCGGCGGTAATATTTGAACACATTCCTGGCTTGTTGGCCTCTACGTCCCCGTGGGATATATATATATATATATATATATATACATCAATAACGTAATATAACCTAACCTAACCCAATCTAACATCTCGGCGGTAACATTTGAACACATTCCTGGCTTTTTGGCCTCTACGCCTCCGTGGGAACTTTATATACATCTATAACGTAATATAACCTAACCTAACCCAACCTAACACCTCGGCGGTAATATTTGAACACATTCCTGGCTTGTTGGCCTCTACGCCTCCGTGTGAACTTCATATACATCTATAACGTAATATAACCTAACCTAACCCAACCTAACATCTCGGCGGTAATATTTGAACACATTCCTGGCGAGTTGGCTTCTCCGTCTCTATGGGATCTTTTTATACATCAATAACGTAATATAACCTAGCCTAACCCAACCTAACATCTCGGCGGTAATATTAGAAAAGATACCTGGCGAGTTGGCCTCTACGTCTCCGTGGGAACTTCATAAGCATCAATGACGAAATATAACGCAACTTAATCCAACCTATCATTTCGGCGGTAATATTTGACAACATTCCTGGCGTGTTGGCCTCTACGTCTCCGTGGGACCTTTATATACATCTATAACGTTATATAACCTAACCTAGCCCAAACTAACATCTCGGCGGTAATATTTGACATCATTCCTGGCGAGTTGGGCTCTACGTCTCCGTGGGACCTTCATATACATCAATAACGTAATATAACCTAACCTAACCCAACCTAACACCTCGGCGGTAATATTTGAACACATTCCTGGCTTGTTGGCCTCTACGTCCCCGTGGGATATATATATATATATATATATATATACATCAATAACGTAATATAACCTAACCTAACCCAATCTAACATCTCGGCGGTAACATTTGAACACATTCCTGGCTTGTTGGCCTCTACGCCTCCGTGGGAACTTTATATACATCTATAACGTAATATAACCTAACCTAACCCAACCTAACACCTCGGCGGTAATATTTGAACACATTCCTGGCTTGTTGGCCTCTACGTCTCCGTGGGACCTTCATATACATCAATAACGTAATATATCCTAACCTAACCCAACCTAACACCTCGGCGGTAATATTTGTACACATTCCTGGCGAGTTGGGCTCTACGTCTCCGTTTGATCTTCATAAACATTAATAACGTAATATAACCTAACCTAACCCAACCTAACATCTCGGCGGTAATATTTGACAACATTCCTGGCGAGTTGGCTTCTCCGTCTCTGTGGGATCTTTTTATACATCAATAACGTAATATAACCTAACCTAACCCAACAAACACCTCGGCGGTAATATTTGAACACATTCCTGGCTTGTTGGCCTCTACGTCCCCGTGGGATATATATATATACATCAATAACGTAATATAACCTAACCTAACCCAATCTAACATCTCGGCGGTAACATTTGAACACATTCCTGGCTTGTTGGCCTCTACGCCTCCGTGTGAACTTCATATACATCTATAACGTAATATAACCTAACCTAACCCAACCTAACATCTCGGCGGTAATATTTGAACACATTCCTGGCGAGTTGGCTTCTCCGTCTCTATGGGATCTTTTTATACATCAATAACGTAATATAACCTAGCCTAACCCAACCTAACATCTCGGCGGTAATATTAGAAAAGATACCTGGCGAGTTGGCCTCTACGTCTCCGTGGGAACTTCATAAGCATCAATGACGAAATATAACGCAACTTAATCCAACCTATCATTTCGGCGGTAATATTTGACAACATTCCTGGCGTGTTGGCCTCTACGTCTCCGTGGGACCTTTATATACATCTATAACGTTATATAACCTAACCTAGCCCAAACTAACATCTCGGCGGTAATATTTGACATCATTCCTGGCGAGTTGGGCTCTACGTCTCCGTGGGACCTTCATATACATCAATAACGTAATATATCCTAACCTAACCCAACCTAACACCTCGGCGGTAATATTTGTACACATTCCTGGCTTGTTGGCCTCTACGTCTCCGTGGGACCTTTATATACATCTATAACGTAATATAACCTTACCTAACCCAACCTATCATCTCGGCGCTAATGTTTGACAACATTCCTGGCGAGTTGGCCTCTACGTCTCCGTGGGACCTTTATATACATCAATAACGTAATATAACCTAACCTAACCCAACCTAACATCTCGGCGGTAATATTTGAACACATTCCTGGCGAGTTGGCTTCTCCGTCTCTATGGGATCTTTTTATACATCAATAACGTAATATAACCTAGCCTAACCCAACCTAACATCTCGGCGGTAATATTAGAAAAGATACCTGGCGAGTTGGCCTCTACGTCTCCGTGGGAACTTCATAAGCATCAATGAGGAAATATAACGCAACTTAATCCAACCTATCATTTCGGCGGTAATATTTGACAACATTTCTTGCGTGTTGGCCTCTACGTCTCCGTGGGAGCTTTATATACATCAATAACGTAATATAACCTAACCTAACCCAACCTATCATCTCGGCGGTAATATTTGACAACATTCCTGGCGAGTTGGCCTCTACGTCTCCGTGGGACCTTCATATACATCAATAACGTAATATATCCTAACCTAACCCAACCTAACACCTCGGCGGTAATATTTGTACACATTCCTGGCTTGTTGGCCTCTACGTCTCCGTGGGACCTTTATATACATCTATAACGTAATATGACCTTACCTAACCCAACCTATCATCTCGGCGCTAATGTTTGACAACATTCCTGGCGAGTTGGCCTCTACGTCTCCGTGGGACCTTTATATACATCAATAACGTAATATAACCTAACCTAACCCAACCTAACATCTCGGCGGTAATATTTGAAAACATTCCTGGCGAGTTGGCCTCTACGTCTCCGTGGGACCTTTATATACATCAATAACGTAATATAACCTAACCTAACCCAATCTAACATCTCGGCGGTAATATTTGAACACATTCCTGGCTTGTTGGCCTCTACGCCTCCGTGGGAACTTTATATACATCTATAACGTAATATAACCTAACCTAACCCAACCTAACATCTCGGCAGTAATATTTGAACACATTCCTGGCTTGTTGGCCTCTACGTCTCCGTGGGACCTTTATATACATCTATAACGTAATATAACCTAACCTAACCCAAACTAACATCTCGGCGGTAATATTTGACATCATTCCTGGCGAGTTGGGCTCTACGTCTCCGTGGGATCTTTTTATACATCAATAACGTAATATAACCTAACCTAACCCAACCTAACACCTCGGCGGTAATATTTGAACACATTCCTGGCTTGTTGGCCTCTACGTCCCCGTGGGATATATATATATATATATATATATATATATACATCAATAACGTAATATAACCTAACCTAACCCAATCTAACATCTCGGCGGTAACATTTGAACACATTCCTGGCTTTTTGGCCTCTACGCCTCCGTGGGAACTTTATATACATCTATAACGTAATATAACCTAACCTAACCCAACCTAACACCTCGGCGGTAATATTTGAACACATTCCTGGCTTGTTGGCCTCTACGCCTCCGTGTGAACTTCATATACATCTATAACGTAATATAACCTAACCTAACCCAACCTAACATCTCGGCGGTAATATTTGAACACATTCCTGGCGAGTTGGCTTCTCCGTCTCTATGGGATCTTTTTATACATCAATAACGTAATATAACCTAGCCTAACCCAACCTAACATCTCGGCGGTAATATTAGAAAAGATACCTGGCGAGTTGGCCTCTACGTCTCCGTGGGAACTTCATAAGCATCAATGACGAAATATAACGCAACTTAATCCAACCTATCATTTCGGCGGTAATATTTGACAACATTCCTGGCGTGTTGGCCTCTACGTCTCCGTGGGACCTTTATATACATCTATAACGTTATATAACCTAACCTAGCCCAAACTAACATCTCGGCGGTAATATTTGACATCATTCCTGGCGAGTTGGGCTCTACGTCTCCGTGGGACCTTCATATACATCAATAACGTAATATATCCTAACCTAACCCAACCTAACACCTCGGCGGTAATATTTGTACACATTCCTGGCTTGTTGGCCTCTACGTCTCCGTGGGACCTTTATATACATCTATAACGTAATATAACCTTACCTAACCCAACCTATCATCTCGGCGCTAATGTTTGACAACATTCCTGGCGAGTTGGCCTCTACGTCTCCGTGGGACCTTTATATACATCAATAACGTAATATAACCTAACCTAACCCAACCTAACATCTCGGCGGTAATATTTGAACACATTCCTGGCGAGTTGGCTTCTCCGTCTCTATGGGATCTTTTTATACATCAATAACGTAATATAACCTAGCCTAACCCAACCTAACATCTCGGCGGTAATATTAGAAAAGATACCTGGCGAGTTGGCCTCTACGTCTCCGTGGGAACTTCATAAGCATCAATGAGGAAATATAACGCAACTTAATCCAACCTATCATTTCGGCGGTAATATTTGACAACATTTCTTGCGTGTTGGCCTCTACGTCTCCGTGTGAACTTCATATACATCTATAACGTAATATAACCTAACCTAACCCAACCTAACATCTCGGCGGTAATATTTGAACACATTCCTGGCGAGTTGGCTTCTCCGTCTCTATGGGATCTTTTTATACATCAATAACGTAATATAACCTAGCCTAACCCAACCTAACATCTCGGCGGTAATATTAGAAAAGATACCTGGCGAGTTGGCCTCTACGTCTCCGTGGGAACTTCATAAGCATCAATGACGAAATATAACGCAACTTAATCCAACCTATCATTTCGGCGGTAATATTTGACAACATTCCTGGCGTGTTGGCCTCTACGTCTCCGTGGGAGCTTTATATACATCAATAACGTAATATAACCTTACCTAACCCAACCTATCATCTCGGCGCTAATGTTTGACAACATTCCTGGCGAGTTGGCCTCTACGTCTCCGTGGGACCTTTATATACATCAATAACGTAATATAACCTAACCTAACCCAACCCATCATGTCGGCGGTAATATTTGATCACATTCCTGGCTTGTTGGCCTCTACGTCTCCGCGGGACCTTTAAATACATCTATAACGTAATATAACCTAACCTAACCCAGCCTAACATCTCGGCGGTAATATTTGAAAACATTCCTGGCGAGTTGGCCTCTACGTCTCCGTGGGAACTTTATATACATCTATAACGTAATATAACCTAACCTAACCCAACCTATCATCTCGGCGCTAACGTTTGACAACATTCCTGGCGAGTTGGCTTCTCCGTCCCCGCGGGACCTTTAAATATATCTATAACGTAATATAACCTACCCTAACCCAACCTAGCACCTCGGCGGTAATATTTGAACACATTCCTGGCTTGTTGGCCTCTACGTCCCCGTGGGATATATATATATATACATCAATAACGTAATATAACCTAACCTAACCCAATCTAACATCTCGGCGGTAATATTTGAACACATTCCTGGCTTGTTGGCCTCTACGCCTCCGTGGGAACTTCATATACATCTATAACGTAATATAACCTAACCTAACCCAACCTAACATCTCGGCGGTAATATTTGAACACATTCCTGGCGAGTTGGCTTCTCCGTCTCTGTGGGATCTTTTTATACATCAATAACGTAATATAACCTAGCCTAACCCAACCCAACATCTCGGCGGTAATATTAGAAAAGATACCTGGCGAGTTGGCCTCTACGTCTCCGTGAGAACTTCATAAGCATCAATGACGAAATATAACGCAACTTAATCCAACCTATCATTTCGGCGGTAATATTTGACAACATTCCTGGCGTGTTGGCCTCTACGTCTCCGTGGGACCTTTATATACATCTATAACGTTATATAACCTAACCTAGCCCAAACTAACATCTCGGCGGTAATATTTGACATCATTCCTGGCGAGTTGGGCTCTACGTCTCCGTGGGATATTTATATACATCAATAACGTAATATAACCTACCCTAACCCAACCTAACATCTCGGCGGTAATATTTGACAACATTTCTGGCGAGTTGGCTTCTCCGTCTCCGTGGGATCTTTTTATACATTAATAACGTAATATAACCTAAACTAACACAACCTAACATCTCGGCGGTAATATTAGAAAACATACCTGGCGAGTTGGCCTCTACGTGACCGTGGGACCTTCATAAGCATCAGTAACGAAATATAACGTAACTTAATCCAACCTATCATTTCGGCGGTAATATTTGACAACTTTCCTGGCGAATGGCCTCTACGTCTCCGTGGGACCTTTATATACATCAATAACGTAATATAACCTAACCTAACCAAATCTAAAATCTCGGCGGTAATATTTGAACACATTTCTGGCTTGTTGGCCTCTACGTCTCTGTGGGACGTTTATATACGTCTATAACGTAATATAAACTAACCTAACCCAAACTAACATCTCGGCGGTAATATTTGACATCATTCCTGGCGAGTTGGGCTCTACGTCTCCGTTTGATCTTCATAAATATCAGTAACGAAATATAACCTAACCTAACACAACCTATCATCTCGGCGGTAATATTTGACAACATTCCTGGCGAGTTGGCTTCTCCGTCTCCGTGGGATCTTTTTATACATCAATAACGTAATATAACCTAGCCTAACCCAACCTAACATCTCGGCGGTAATATTAGAAAAGATACCTGGCGAGTTGGCCTCTACGTCTCCGTGGGAACTTCATAAGCATCAATGACGAAATATAACGCAACTTAATCCAACCTATCATTTCGGCGGTAATATTTGACAACATTTCTTGCGTGTTGGCCTCTACGTCTCCGTGGGAGCTTTATATACATCAATAACGTAATATAACCTAACCTAACCCAACCTATCATCTCGGCGGTAATATTTGACAACATTCCTGGCGAGTTGGCCTCTACGTCTCCGTGGGACCTTCATATACATCAATAACGTAATATATCCTAACCTAACCCAACCTAACACCTCGGCGGTAATATTTGTACACATTCCTGGCTTGTTGGCCTCTACGTCTCCGTGGGACCTTTATATACATCTATAACGTAATATGACCTTACCTAACCCAACCTATCATCTCGGCGCTAATGTTTGACAACATTCCTGGCGAGTTGGCCTCTACGTCTCCGTGGGACCTTTATATACATCAATAACGTAATATAACCTAACCTAACCCAACCTAACATCTCGGCGGTAATATTTGAAAACATTCCTGGCGAGTTGGCCTCTACGTCTCCGTGGGACCTTTATATACATCAATAACGTAATATAACCTAACCTAACCCAATCTAACATCTCGGCGGTAATATTTGAACACATTCCTGGCTTGTTGGCCTCTACGCCTCCGTGGGAACTTTATATACATCTATAACGTAATATAACCTAACCTAACCCAACCTAACATCTCGGCAGTAATATTTGAACACATTCCTGGCTTGTTGGCCTCTACGTCTCCGTGGGACCTTTATATACATCTATAACGTAATATAACCTAACCTAACCCAAACTAACATCTCGGCGGTAATATTTGACATCATTCCTGGCGAGTTGGGCTCTACGTCTCCGTGGGACCTTCATATACATCAATAACGTAATATATCCTAACCTAACCCAACCTAACACCTCGGCGGTAATATTTGTACACATTCCTGGCTTGTTGGCCTCTACGTCTCCGTGGGACCTTTATATACATCTATAACGTAATATAACCTTACCTAACCCAACCTATCATCTCGGCGCTAATGTTTGACAACATTCCTGGCGAGTTGGCCTCTACGTCTCCGTGGGACCTTTATATACATCAATAACGTAATATAACCTAACCTAACCCAACCTAACATCTCGGCGGTAATATTTGAACACATTCCTGGCGAGTTGGCTTCTCCGTCTCTATGGGATCTTTTTATACATCAATAACGTAATATAACCTAGCCTAACCCAACCTAACATCTCGGCGGTAATATTAGAAAAGATACCTGGCGAGTTGGCCTCTACGTCTCCGTGGGAACTTCATAAGCATCAATGAGGAAATATAACGCAACTTAATCCAACCTATCATTTCGGCGGTAATATTTGACAACATTTCTTGCGTGTTGGCCTCTACGTCTCCGTGTGAACTTCATATACATCTATAACGTAATATAACCTAACCTAACCCAACCTAACATCTCGGCGGTAATATTTGAACACATTCCTGGCGAGTTGGCTTCTCCGTCTCTATGGGATCTTTTTATACATCAATAACGTAATATAACCTAGCCTAACCCAACCTAACATCTCGGCGGTAATATTAGAAAAGATACCTGGCGAGTTGGCCTCTACGTCTCCGTGGGAACTTCATAAGCATCAATGACGAAATATAACGCAACTTAATCCAACCTATCATTTCGGCGGTAATATTTGACAACATTCCTGGCGTGTTGGCCTCTACGTCTCCGTGGGAGCTTTATATACATCAATAACGTAATATAACCTTACCTAACCCAACCTATCATCTCGGCGCTAATGTTTGACAACATTCCTGGCGAGTTGGCCTCTACGTCTCCGTGGGACCTTTATATACATCAATAACGTAATATAACCTAACCTAACCCAACCCATCATGTCGGCGGTAATATTTGATCACATTCCTGGCTTGTTGGCCTCTACGTCTCCGCGGGACCTTTAAATACATCTATAACGTAATATAACCTAACCTAACCCAGCCTAACATCTCGGCGGTAATATTTGAAAACATTCCTGGCGAGTTGGCCTCTACGTCTCCGTGGGAACTTTATATACATCTATAACGTAATATAACCTAACCTAACCCAACCTATCATCTCGGCGCTAACGTTTGACAACATTCCTGGCGAGTTGGCTTCTCCGTCCCCGCGGGACCTTTAAATATATCTATAACGTAATATAACCTACCCTAACCCAACCTAGCACCTCGGCGGTAATATTTGAACACATTCCTGGCTTGTTGGCCTCTACGTCCCCGTGGGATATATATATATATACATCAATAACGTAATATAACCTAACCTAACCCAATCTAACATCTCGGCGGTAATATTTGAACACATTCCTGGCTTGTTGGCCTCTACGCCTCCGTGGGAACTTCATATACATCTATAACGTAATATAACCTAACCTAACCCAACCTAACATCTCGGCGGTAATATTTGAACACATTCCTGGCGAGTTGGCTTCTCCGTCTCTGTGGGATCTTTTTATACATCAATAACGTAATATAACCTAGCCTAACCCAACCCAACATCTCGGCGGTAATATTAGAAAAGATACCTGGCGAGTTGGCCTCTACGTCTCCGTGAGAACTTCATAAGCATCAATGACGAAATATAACGCAACTTAATCCAACCTATCATTTCGGCGGTAATATTTGACAACATTCCTGGCGTGTTGGCCTCTACGTCTCCGTGGGACCTTTATATACATCTATAACGTTATATAACCTAACCTAGCCCAAACTAACATCTCGGCGGTAATATTTGACATCATTCCTGGCGAGTTGGGCTCTACGTCTCCGTGGGATATTTATATACATCAATAACGTAATATAACCTACCCTAACCCAACCTAACATCTCGGCGGTAATATTTGACAACATTTCTGGCGAGTTGGCTTCTCCGTCTCCGTGGGATCTTTTTATACATTAATAACGTAATATAACCTAAACTAACACAACCTAACATCTCGGCGGTAATATTAGAAAACATACCTGGCGAGTTGGCCTCTACGTGACCGTGGGACCTTCATAAGCATCAGTAACGAAATATAACGTAACTTAATCCAACCTATCATTTCGGCGGTAATATTTGACAACTTTCCTGGCGAATGGCCTCTACGTCTCCGTGGGACCTTTATATACATCAATAACGTAATATAACCTAACCTAACCAAATCTAAAATCTCGGCGGTAATATTTGAACACATTTCTGGCTTGTTGGCCTCTACGTCTCTGTGGGACGTTTATATACGTCTATAACGTAATATAAACTAACCTAACCCAAACTAACATCTCGGCGGTAATATTTGACATCATTCCTGGCGAGTTGGGCTCTACGTCTCCGTTTGATCTTCATAAATATCAGTAACGAAATATAACCTAACCTAACACAACCTATCATCTCGGCGGTAATATTTGACAACATTCCTGGCGAGTTGGCTTCTCCGTCTCCGTGGGATCTTTTTATACATCAATAACGTAATATAACCTAGCCTAACCCAACCTAACATCTCGGCGGTAATATTAGAAAAGATACCTGGCGAGTTGGCCTCTACGTCTCCGTGGGAACTTCATAAGCATCAATGACGAAATATAACGCAACTTAATCCAACCTATCATTTCGGCGGTAATATTTGACAACATTTCTTGCGTGTTGGCCTCTACGTCTCCGTGGGAGCTTTATATACATCAATAACGTAATATAACCTAACCTAACCCAACCTATCATCTCGGCGGTAATATTTGACAACATTCCTGGCGAGTTGGCCTCTACGTCTCCGTGGGACCTTCATATACATCAATAACGTAATATATCCTAACCTAACCCAACCTAACACCTCGGCGGTAATATTTGTACACATTCCTGGCTTGTTGGCCTCTACGTCTCCGTGGGACCTTTATATACATCTATAACGTAATATGACCTTACCTAACCCAACCTATCATCTCGGCGCTAATGTTTGACAACATTCCTGGCGAGTTGGCCTCTACGTCTCCGTGGGACCTTTATATACATCAATAACGTAATATAACCTAACCTAACCCAACCTAACATCTCGGCGGTAATATTTGAAAACATTCCTGGCGAGTTGGCCTCTACGTCTCCGTGGGACCTTTATATACATCAATAACGTAATATAACCTAACCTAACCCAATCTAACATCTCGGCGGTAATATTTGAACACATTCCTGGCTTGTTGGCCTCTACGCCTCCGTGGGAACTTTATATACATCTATAACGTAATATAACCTAACCTAACCCAACCTAACATCTCGGCAGTAATATTTGAACACATTCCTGGCTTGTTGGCCTCTACGTCTCCGTGGGACCTTTATATACATCTATAACGTAATATAACCTAACCTAACCCAAACTAACATCTCGGCGGTAATATTTGACATCATTCCTGGCGAGTTGGGCTCTACGTCTCCGTGGGATCTTTTTATACATCAATAACGTAATATAACCTAACCTAACCCAACCTAACACCTCGGCGGTAATATTTGAACACATTCCTGGCTTGTTGGCCTCTACGTCCCCGTGGGATATATATATATATATATATACATCAATAACGTAATATAACCTAACCTAACCCAATCTAACATCTCGGCGGTAACATTTGAACACATTCCTGGCTTGTTGGCCTCTACGCCTCCGTGGGAACTTTATATACATCTATAACGTAATATAACCTAACCTAACCCAACCTAACACCTCGGCGGTAATATTTGAACACATTCCTGGCTTGTTGGCCTCTACGTCTCCGTGGGACCTTCATATACATCAATAACGTAATATATCCTAACCTAACCCAACCTAACACCTCGGCGGTAATATTTGTACACATTCCTGGCGAGTTGGGCTCTACGTCTCCGTTTGATCTTCATAAACATTAATAACGTAATATAACCTAACCTAACCCAACCTAACATCTCGGCGGTAATATTTGACAACATTCCTGGCGAGTTGGCTTCTCCGTCTCTGTGGGATCTTTTTATACATCAATAACGTAATATAACCTAACCTAACCCAACAAACACCTCGGCGGTAATATTTGAACACATTCCTGGCTTGTTGGCCTCTACGTCCCCGTGGGATATATATATATACATCAATAACGTAATATAACCTAACCTAACCCAATCTAACATCTCGGCGGTAACATTTGAACACATTCCTGGCTTGTTGGCCTCTACGCCTCCGTGTGAACTTCATATACATCTATAACGTAATATAACCTAACCTAACCCAACCTAACATCTCGGCGGTAATATTTGAACACATTCCTGGCGAGTTGGCTTCTCCGTCTCTATGGGATCTTTTTATACATCAATAACGTAATATAACCTAGCCTAACCCAACCTAACATCTCGGCGGTAATATTAGAAAAGATACCTGGCGAGTTGGCCTCTACGTCTCCGTGGGAACTTCATAAGCATCAATGACGAAATATAACGCAACTTAATCCAACCTATCATTTCGGCGGTAATATTTGACAACATTCCTGGCGTGTTGGCCTCTACGTCTCCGTGGGACCTTTATATACATCTATAACGTTATATAACCTAACCTAGCCCAAACTAACATCTCGGCGGTAATATTTGACATCATTCCTGGCGAGTTGGGCTCTACGTCTCCGTGGGACCTTCATATACATCAATAACGTAATATATCCTAACCTAACCCAACCTAACACCTCGGCGGTAATATTTGTACACATTCCTGGCTTGTTGGCCTCTACGTCTCCGTGGGACCTTTATATACATCTATAACGTAATATAACCTTACCTAACCCAACCTATCATCTCGGCGCTAATGTTTGACAACATTCCTGGCGAGTTGGCCTCTACGTCTCCGTGGGACCTTTATATACATCAATAACGTAATATAACCTAACCTAACCCAACCTAACATCTCGGCGGTAATATTTGAACACATTCCTGGCGAGTTGGCTTCTCCGTCTCTATGGGATCTTTTTATACATCAATAACGTAATATAACCTAGCCTAACCCAACCTAACATCGCGGCGGTAATATTAGAAAAGATACCTGGCGAGTTGGCCTCTACGTCTCCGTGGGAACTTCATAAGCATCAATGAGGAAATATAACGCAACTTAATCCAACCTATCATTTCGGCGGTAATATTTGACAACATTTCTTGCGTGTTGGCCTCTACGTCTCCGTGTGAACTTCATATACATCTATAACGTAATATAACCTAACCTAACCCAACCTAACATCTCGGCGGTAATATTTGAACACATTCCTGGCGAGTTGGCTTCTCCGTCTCTATGGGATCTTTTTATACATCAATAACGTAATATAACCTAGCCTAACCCAACCTAACATCTCGGCGGTAATATTAGAAAAGATACCTGGCGAGTTGGCCTCTACGTCTCCGTGGGAACTTCATAAGCATCAATGACGAAATATAACGCAACTTAATCCAACCTATCATTTCGGCGGTAATATTTGACAACATTCCTGGCGTGTTGGCCTCTACGTCTCCGTGGGAGCTTTATATACATCAATAACGTAATATAACCTTACCTAACCCAACCTATCATCTCGGCGCTAATGTTTGACAACATTCCTGGCGAGTTGGCCTCTACGTCTCCGTGGGACCTTTATATACATCAATAACGTAATATAACCTAACCTAACCCAACCCATCATGTCGGCGGTAATATTTGATCACATTCCTGGCTTGTTGGCCTCTACGTCTCCGCGGGACCTTTAAATACATCTATAACGTAATATAACCTAACCTAACCCAGCCTAACATCTCGGCGGTAATATTTGAAAACATTCCTGGCGAGTTGGCCTCTACGTCTCCGTGGGAACTTTATATACATCTATAACGTAATATAACCTAACCTAACCCAACCTATCATCTCGGCGCTAACGTTTGACAACATTCCTGGCGAGTTGGCTTCTCCGTCCCCGCGGGACCTTTAAATATATCTATAACGTAATATAACCTACCCTAACCCAACCTAGCACCTCGGCGGTAATATTTGAACACATTCCTGGCTTGTTGGCCTCTACGTCCCCGTGGGATATATATATATATACATCAATAACGTAATATAACCTAACCTAACCCAATCTAACATCTCGGCGGTAATATTTGAACACATTCCTGGCTTGTTGGCCTCTACGCCTCCGTGGGAACTTCATATACATCTATAACGTAATATAACCTAACCTAACCCAACCTAACATCTCGGCGGTAATATTTGAACACATTCCTGGCGAGTTGGCTTCTCCGTCTCTGTGGGATCTTTTTATACATCAATAACGTAATATAACCTAGCCTAACCCAACCCAACATCTCGGCGGTAATATTAGAAAAGATACCTGGCGAGTTGGCCTCTACGTCTCCGTGAGAACTTCATAAGCATCAATGACGAAATATAACGCAACTTAATCCAACCTATCATTTCGGCGGTAATATTTGACAACATTCCTGGCGTGTTGGCCTCTACGTCTCCGTGGGACCTTTATATACATCTATAACGTTATATAACCTAACCTAGCCCAAACTAACATCTCGGCGGTAATATTTGACATCATTCCTGGCGAGTTGGGCTCTACGTCTCCGTGGGATATTTATATACATCAATAACGTAATATAACCTACCCTAACCCAACCTAACATCTCGGCGGTAATATTTGACAACATTTCTGGCGAGTTGGCTTCTCCGTCTCCGTGGGATCTTTTTATACATTAATAACGTAATATAACCTAAACTAACCCAACCTAACATCTCGGCGGTAATATTAGAAAACATACCTGGCGAGTTGGCCTCTACGTGACCGTGGGACCTTCATAAGCATCAGTAACGAAATATAACGTAACTTAATCCAACCTATCATTTCGGCGGTAATATTTGACAACTTTCCTGGCGAATGGCCTCTACGTCTCCGTGGGACCTTTATATACATCAATAACGTAATATAACCTAACCTAACCAAATCTAAAATCTCGGCGGTAATATTTGAACACATTTCTGGCTTGTTGGCCTCTACGTCTCTGTGGGACGTTTATATACGTCTATAACGTAATATAAACTAACCTAACCCAAACTAACATCTCGGCGGTAATATTTGACATCATTCCTGGCGAGTTGGGCTCTACGTCTCCGTTTGATCTTCATAAATATCAGTAACGAAATATAACCTAACCTAACACAACCTATCATCTCGGCGGTAATATTTGACAACATTCCTGGCGAGTTGGCTTCTCCGTCTCCGTGGGATCTTTTTATACATCAATAACGTAATATAACCTAGCCTAACCCAACCTAACATCTCGGCGGTAATATTAGAAAAGATACCTGGCGAGTTGGCCTCTACGTCTCCGTGGGAACTTCATAAGCATCAATGACGAAATATAACGCAACTTAATCCAACCTATCATTTCGGCGGTAATATTTGACAACATTCCTGGCGTGTTGGCCTCTACGTCTCCGTGGGACCTTCATATACATCAATAACGTAATATAACCTAACCTAACCCAACCTGTCATCTCGGCGGTAATATTTGACAACATTACTGGCGAGTTGGCCTCTACGTCTCCGTTTGACCTTCATAAACATCAGTAACGAAAAATAACCTAACCTAACACAACCTATCATCTCGGCGGTAATATTTGACAACATTCCTGGCGAGTTGGCCTCTACGTCTCCGTGGGACCTTTATATACATCAATAACGTAATATAACCTACCCTAACCCAACCTAACACCTCGGCGGTAATATTTGAACACATTCCTGGCTTGTTGGCCTCTACGTCCCCGTGGGATATATATATACATCAATAACGTAATATAACCTAACCTAACCCAATCTAACATCTCGGCGGTAATATTTGAACACATTCCTGGCTTGTTGGCCTCTACGCCTCCGTGGGATGTATATATACATCAATAACGTAATATAACCTAACCTAACCCAACCTAACACCTCGGCGGTAATATTTGTACACATTCCTGGCTTGTTGGCCTCTACGTCTCCGTGGGACCTTTATATACATCTATAACGTAATATAACCTAACCTAACCCAACCTATCATCTCGGCGCTAATGTTTGACAACATTCCTTGCGAGTTGGCCTCTACGTCTCCGTGGGACCTTTATATACATCAATAACGTAATATAACCTAACCTAACCCAACCTAACACCTCGGCGGTAATATTTGAACACATTCCTGGCTTGTTGGCCTCTACGTCCCCGTGGGACCTTTATATACATCAATAACGTAATATAACCTACCCTAACCCAACCTAACACCTCGGCGGTAATATTTGAACACATTCCTGGCTTGTTGGCCTCTACGTCCCCGTGGTATATATATATATACATCAATAACGTAATATAACCTAACCTAACCCAATCTAACATCTCGGCGGTAATATTTGAACACATTCCTGGCTTGTTGGCCTCTACGCCTCCGTGGGAACTTTATATACATCTATAACGTAATATAACCTAACCTAACCCAACCTAACATCTCGGCGGTAATATTTGAACACATTCCTGGCGAGTTGGCTTCTCCGTCTCTATGGGATCTTTTTATACATCAATAACGTAATATAACCTAGCCTAACCCAACCTAACATCTCGGCGGTAATATTAGAAAAGATAACTGGCGAGTTGGCCTCTACGTCTCCGTGGGAACTTCATAAGCATCAATGACGAAATATAACGCAACTTAATCCAACCTATCATTTCGGCGGTAATATTTGACAACATTCCTGGCGTGTTGGCCTCTACGTCTCCGTGGGAGCTTTATATACATCAATAACGTAATATAACCTAACCTAACCCAACCTATCATCTCGGCGGTAATATTTGACAACATTCCTGGCGAGTTGGCCTCTACGTCTCCGTGGGACCTTCATATACATCAATAACGTAATATATCCTAACCTAACCCAACCTAACACCTCGGCGGTAATATTTGTACACATTCCTGGCTTGTTGGCCTCTACGTCTCCGTGGGACCTTTATATACATCTATAACGTAATATAACCTTACCTAACCCAACCTATCATCTCGGCGCTAATGTTTGACAACATTCCTGGCGAGTTGGCCTCTACGTCTCCGTGGGACCTTTATATACATCAATAACGTAATATAACCTAACCTAACCCAACCTAACATCTCGGCGGTAATATTTGACAACATTCCTTGCGAGTTGGCCTCTACGTCTCGGTTTGACCTTCATATACATCAATAACGTAATATAACGTAACCTAACCCAACCTATCATGTCGGCGGTAATATTTGATCACATTCCTGGCTTGTTGGCCTCTACGTCTCCGCGGGACCTTTAAATACATCTATAACGTAATATAACCTAACCTAACCCAGCCTAACATCTCGGCGGTAATATTTGAACACATTCCTGGCTTGTTGGCCTCTACGCCTCCGTGTGAACTTCATATACATCTATAACGTAATATAACCTAACCTAACCCAACCTAACATCTCGGCGGTAATATTTGAACACATTCCTGGCGAGTTGGCTTCTCCGTCTCTATGGGATCTTTTTATACATCAATAACGTAATATAACCTAGCCTAACCCAACCTAACATCTCGGCGGTAATATTAGAAAAGATACCTGGCGAGTTGGCCTCTACGTCTCCGTGGGAACTTCATAAGCATCAATGACGAAATATAACGCAACTTAATCCAACCTATCATTTCGGCGGTAATATTTGACAACATTCCTGGCGTGTTGGCCTCTACGTCTTCGTGGGAGCTTTATATACATCAATAACGTAATATAACCTAACCTAACCCAACCTATCATCTCGGCGGTAATATTTGACAACATTCCTGGCGAGTTGGCCTCTACGTCTCCGTGGGACCTTCATATACATCAATAACGTAATATATCCTAACCTAACCCAACCTAACACCTCGGCGGTAATATTTGTACACATTCCTGGCTTGTTGGCCTCTACGTCTCCGTGGGACCTTTATATACATCTATAACGTAATATAACCTTACCTAACCCAACCTATCATCTCGGCGCTAATGTTTGACAACATTCCTGGCGAGTTGGCCTCTACGTCTCCGTGGGACCTTTATATACATCAATAACGTAATATAACCTAACCTAACCCAACCTAACATCTCGGCGGTAATATTTGACAACATTCCTTGCGAGTTGGCCTCTACGTCTCGGTTTGACCTTCATATACATCAATAACGTAATATAACCTAACCTAACCCAACCTATCATGTCGGCGGTAATATTTGATCACATTCCTGGCTTGTTGGCCTCTACGTCTCCGCGGGACCTTTAAATACATCTATAACGTAATATAACCTAACCTAACCCAGCCTAACATCTCGGCGGTAATAGTTGAAAACATTCCTGGCGAGTTGGCCTCTACGTCTCCGTGGGAGCTTTATATACATCAATAACGAAATATAACCTAACCTAACCCAACCTGTCATCTCGGCGGTAATATTTGACAACATTACTGGCGAGTTGGCCTCTACGTCTCCGTTTGACCTTCATAAACATCAGTAACGAAAAATAACCTAACCTAACACAACCTATCATCTCGGCGGTAATATTTGACAACATTCCTGGCGAGTTGGCCTCTACGTCACCGTGGGACCTTTATATACATCAATAACGTAATATAACCTACCCTAACCCAACCTAACACCTCGGCGGTAATATTTGAACACATTCCTGGCTTGTTGGCCTCTACGTCTCTGTGGGACCTTTATATACATCTATAACGTTATATAACCTAACCTAGCCCAAACTAACATCTCGGCGGTAATATTTGACATCATTCCTGGCGAGTTGGGCTCTACGTCTCCGTGGGATATTTATATACATCAATAACGTAATATAACCTACCCTAACCCAACCTAACATCTCGGCGGTAATATTTGACAACATTTCTGGCGAGTTGGCTTCTCCGTCTCCGTGGGATCTTTTTATACATCAATAACGTAATATAACCTAAACTAACCCAACCTAACATCTCGGCGGTAATATTAGAAAACATACCTGGCGAGTTGGCCTCTACGTGACCGTGGGACCTTCATAAGCATCAATAACGAAATATAACGTAACTTAATCCAACCTAGCATTTCGGCGGTAATATTTGACAACCTTCCTGGCGAATGGCCTCTACGTCTCCGTGGGACCTTTATATACATCAATAACGTAATATAACCTAACCTAACCAAATCTAAAATCTCGGCGGTAATATTTGAACACATTTCTGGCTTGTTGGCCTCTACGTCTCCGTGGGACCTTTATATACGTCTATAACGTAATATAACCTAACCTAACCCAAACTAACATCTCGGCGGTAATATTTGACATCATTCCTGGCGAGTTGGGCTCTACGTCTCCGCTTGATCTTCATAAATATCAGTAACGAAATATAACCTAACCTAACACAACCTATCATCTCGGCGGTAATATTTGACAACATTCCTGGCGAGTTGGCTTCTCCGTCTGCGTGGGATCTTTTTATCCATCAATAACGTAATATAACCTAGCCTAACCCAACCTAACATCTCGGCGGTAATATTAGAAAAGATACCTGGCGAGTTGGCCTCTACGTCTCCGTGGGAACTTCATAAGCATCAATGACGAAATATAACCTAACCTAACCCAACCTATCATCTCGGCGCTAACGTTTGACAACATTCCTGGCGAGTTGGCTTCTCCGTCTCCGCGGGACCTTTAAATATATCTATAACGTAATATAACCTAACCTAACCCAACCTAACACCTCGGCGGTAATATTTGAACACATTCCTGGCTTGTTGGCCTCTACGTCCCCGTGGGATATATATATACATCAATAACGTAATATAACCTAACCTAACCCAATCTAACATCTCGGCGGTAATATTTGAACACATTCCTGGCTTGTTGGCCTCTACGCCTCCGTGGGAGCTTTATATACATCTATAACGTAATATAACCTAACCTAACCCAACCTAACATCTCGGCAGTAATATTTGAACACATTCCTGGCTTGTTGGCCTCTACGTCGCCGTGGGACCTTTATATACATCTATAACGTTATATAACCTAACCTAGCCCAAACTAACATCTCGGCGGTAATATTTGACAACATTTCTGGCGAGTTGGCTTCTCCGTCTCCGTGGGATCTTTTTATACATCAATAACGTAATATAACCTAAACTAACCCAACCTAACATCTCGGCGGTAATATTAGAAAACATACCTGGCGAGTTGGCCTCTACGTGACCGTGGGACCTTCATAAGCATCAATAACGAAATATAACGTAACTTAATCCAACCTATCATTTCGGCGGTAATATTTGACAACTTTCCTGGCGAATGGCCTCTACGTCTCCGTGGGACCTTTATATACATCAATAACGTAATATAACCTAACCTAACCAAATCTAAAATCTCGGCGGTAATATTTGAACACATTTCTGGCTTGTTGGCCTCTACGTCTCCGTGGGACCTTTATATACGTCTATAACGTAATATAACCTAACCTAACACAAACTAACATCTCGGCGGTAATATTTGACATCATTCCTGGCGAGTTGGCCTCTACGTCTCAGTGGGAGCTTTATATACATCAATAACGTAATATAACCTAACCTAACCCAACCTATCATCTCGGCGGTAATATTTGAACACATTCCTGGTTTGTTGGCCTCTACGTCTCCGTGGGACCTTTATATACATCAATAACGTAATATAACCTAACCTAACCCAACCTATCATCTCGGCGGTAATATTTGACAACATTCCTGGCGAGTTGGCCTCTACGTCTCCGTGGGACCTTCATATACATCAATAACGTAATATATCCTAACCTAACCCAACCTAACACCTCGGCGGTAATATTTGTACACATTCCTGGCTTGTTGGCCTCTACGTCTCCGTGGGACCTTTATATACATCTATAACGTAATATATCCTTACCTAACCCAACCTATCATCTCGGCGCTAATGTTTGACAACATTCCTGGCGAGTTGGCCTCTACGTCTCCGTGGGACCTTTATATACATCAATAACGTAATATAACCTAACCTAACCCAACCTAACATCTCGGCGGTAATATTTGACAACATTCCTTGCGAGTTGGCCTCTACGTCTCGGTTTGACCTTCATATACATCAATAACGTAATATAACCTAACCTAACCCAACCTATCATGTCGGCGGTAATATTTGATCACATTCCTGGCTTGTTGGCCTCTACGTCTCCGCGGGACCTTTAAATACATCTATAACGTAATATAACCTAACCTAACCCAGCCTAACATCTCGGCGGTAATATTTGAAAATATTCCTGGCGAGTTGGCCTCTACGTCTCCGTGGGAACTTTATATACATCTATAACGTAATATAACCTAACCTAACCCAACCTGTCATCTCGGCGGTAATATTTGACAACATTACTGGCGAGTTGGCCTCTACGTCTCCGTTTGACCTTCATAAACATCAGTAACGAAAAATAACCTAACCTAACACAACCTATCATGTCGGCGGTAATATTTGACAACATTCCTGGCGAGTTGGCCTCTACGTCACCGTGGGACCTTTGTATACATCAATAACGTAATATAACCTACCCTAACCCAACCTAACACCTCGGCGGTAATATTTGAACACATTCCTGGCTTGTTGGCCTCTACGTCCCCGTGGGATATATATATACATCAATAACGTAATATAACGTAACCTAACCCAATCTAACACCTCGGCGGTAATATTTGAACACATTCCTGGCTTGTTGGCCTCTACGCCTCCGTGGGAACTTTATATACATCTATAACGTAAAATAACCTAACCTAACCCAACCTAACATCTCGGCAGTAATATTTGAACACATTCCTGGCTTGTTGGCCTCTACGTCTCCGTGGGACCTTTATATACACCTATAACGTTATATAACCTAACCTAACCCAATCTAACATCTCGGCGGTAATATTTGAACACATTCCTGGCTTGTTGGCCTCTACTCCTCCGTGGGAACTTTATATACATCTATAACGTAATATAACCTAACCTAACCCAACCTAACACCTCGGCGGTAATATTTGAACACATTCCTGGCTTGTTGGCCTCTACGTCTCCGTGGGACCTTTATATACATCAATAACGTAATATAACCTAACCTAACCCAATCTAACATTTCGGCGGTAATATTTGAACACATTCCTGGCTTGTTGGCCTCTACGTCCCCGTGGTATATATATATATACATCAATAACGTAATATAACCTAACCTAACCCAACCTAACATCTCGGCGGTAATATTTGAACACATTCCTGGCTTGTTGGCCTCTACGTCTCCGTGGGACCTTTATATACACCTATAACGTTATATAACCTAACCTAGCCCAAACTAACATCTCGGCGGTAATATTTGACATCATTCCTGGCGAGTTGGGCTCTACGTCTCCGTGGGATATTTATATACATCAATAACGTAATATAACCTACCCTAACCCAACCTAACATCTCGGCGGTAATATTTGACAACATTTCTGGCGAGTTGGCTTCTCCGTCTCCGTGGGATCTTTTTATACATCAATAACGTAGTATAACCTAAACTAACCCAACCTAACATCTCGGCGGTAATATTAGAAAACATACCTGGCGAGTTGGCCTCTACGTGACCGTGGGACCTTCATAAGCATCAATAACGAAATATAACGTAACTTAATCCAACCTATCATTTCGGCGGTAATATTTGACAACTTTCCTGGCGAATGGCCTCTACGTCTCCGTGGGACCTTTATATACATCAATAACGTAATATAACCTAACCTAACCAAATCTAAAATCTCGGCGGTAATATTTGAACACATTTCTGGCTTGTTGGCCTCTACGTCTCCGTGGGACCTTTATATACGTCTATAACGTAATATAACCTAACCTAACCCAACCTATCATCTCGATGGTAATATTTGAACACATTCCTGGCTTGTTGGCCTCTACGTCCCCGTGGTATATATATATACATCAATAACGTAATATAACATAACCTAACCCAATCTAACATCTCGGCGGTAATATTTGAACACATTCCTGTCTTGTTGGCCTCTACGCCTCCGTGGGAACTTTATATACATCTATAACGTAATATAACCTAACCTAACCCAACCTAACATCTCGGCGGTAATATTTGAACACATTCCTGGCTTGTTGGCCTCTACGTCTCCGTGGGACCTTTATATACATCTATAACGTAATATAACCTAACCTAACCCAAACTAACATCTCGGCGGTAATATTTGACATCATTCCTGGCGAGTTGGGCTCTACGTCTCCGTTTGATCTTCATAAACATCAATAACGTAATATAACCTAACCTAACCCAACCTAACATCTCGGCGGTAATATTTGACAACATTCCTGGCGAGTTGGCTTCTCCGTCTCTGTGGCATCTTTTTATACATCAATAACGTAATATAACCTAACCTAACCCAACAAAAACCTCGGCGGTAATATTTGAACACATTCCTGGCTTGTTGGCCTCCACGTCCCCGTGGGATATATATATACATCAATAACGTAATATAACCTAACCTAACCCAATCTAACATCTCGGCGGTAATATTTGAACACATTCCTGGCTTGTTGGCCTCTACGCCTCCGTGGGAACTTCATATACATCTATAACGTAATATGACCTAACCTAACCCAACCTAACATCTCGGCGGTAATATTTGAACACATTCCTGGCGAGTTGGCTTCTCCGTCTCTGTGGGATCTTTTTATACATCAATAACGTAATATAACCTAGCGTAACCCAACCTAACACCTCGGCGGTAATATTTGAACACATTCCTGGCTTGTTGGCGTCTACGTCCCCGTGGGATATATATATACATCAATAACGTAATATAACCTAACCTAACCCAATCTAACATCTCGGCGGTAATATTTGAACACATTCCTGGCTTGTTGGCCTCTACTCCTCCGTGGGAACTTTATATACATCTATAACGTAATATAACCTAACCTAACCCAACCTAACACCTCGGCGGTAATATTTGAACACATTCCTGGCTTGTTGGCCTCTACGTCTCCGTGGGACCTTTATATACATCAATAACGTAATATAACCTAACCTAACCCAATCTAACATTTCGGCGGTAATATTTGAACACATTCCTGGCTTGTTGGCCTCTACGTCCCCGTGGTATATATATATATACATCAATAACGTAATATAACCTAACCTAACCCAACCTAACATCTCGGCGGTAATATTTGAACACATTCCTGGCTTGTTGGCCTCTACGTCTCCGTGGGACCTTTATATACATGTATAACGTAATATAACCTAACCTAACCCAAACTAACATCTCGGCGGTAATATTTGAACACATTCCTGGCTTGTTGGCCTCTACGCCTCCGTGTGAACTTCATATACATCTATAACGTAATATAACCTAACCTAACCCAACCTAACATCTCGGCGGTAATATTTGAACACATTCCTGGCGAGTTGGCTTCTCCGTCTCTATGGGATCTTTTTATACATCAATAACGTAATATAACCTAGCCTAACCCAACCTAACATCTCGGCGGTAATATTAGAAAAGATACCTGGCGAGTTGGCCTCTACGTCTCCGTGGGAACTTCATAAGCATCAATGACGAAATATAACGCAACTTAATCCAACCTATCATTTCGGCGGTAATATTTGACAACATTCCTGGCGAGTTGGCCTCTACGTCTCCGTGGGAGCTTTATATACATCAATAACGAAATATAACCTAACCTAACCCAACCTGTCATCTCGGCGGTAATATTTGACAACATTACTGGCGAGTTGGCCTCTACGTCTCCGTTTGACCTTCATAAACATCAGTAACGAAAAATAACCTAACCTAACACAACCTATCATCTCGGCGGTAATATTTGACAACATTCCTGGCGAGTTGGCCTCTACGTCACCGTGGGACCTTTATATACATCAATAACGTAATATAACCTACCCTAACCCAACCTAACACCTCGGCGGTAATATTTGAACACATTCCTGGCTTGTTGGCCTCTACGTCCCCGTGGGATATATATATACATCAATAACGTAATATAACCTAACCTAACCCAATCTAACATCTCGGCGGTAATATTTGAACACATTCCTGGCTTGTTGGCCTCTACGCCTCCGTGGGAACTTTATATACATCTATAACGTAATATAACCTAACCTAACCCAACCTAACATCTCGGCGGTAATATTTGAACACATTCCTGGCGAGTTGGCTTCTCCGTCTCTGTGGGATCTTTTTATACATCAATAACGTAATATAACCTAGCCTAACCCAACCTAACATCTCGGCGGTAATATTAGAAAAGATACCTGGCGAGTTGGCCTCTACGTCTCCGTGGGAACTTCATAAGCATCAATGACGAAATATAACGCAACTTAATCCAACCTATCATTTCGGCGGTAATATTTGACAACATTCCTGGCGTGTTGGCCTCTACGTCTCCGTGGGAGCTTTATATACATCAATAACGTAATATAACCTAACCTAACCCAACCTATCATCTCGATGGTAATATTTGAACACATTCCTGGCTTGTTGGCCTCTACGTCCCCGTGGTATATATATATACATCAATAACGTAATATAACCTAACCTAACCCAATCTAACATCTCGGCGGTAATATTTGAACACATTCCTGGCTTGTTGGCCTCTACGCCTCCGTGGGAACTTTATATACATCTATAACGTAATATAACCTAACCTAACCCAACCTAACATCTCGGCGGTAATATTTGAACACATTCCTGGCTTGTTGGCCTCTACGTCTCCGTGGGACCTTTATATACATCTATAACGTAATATAACCTAACCTAACCCAAACTAACATCTCGGCGGTAATATTTGACATCATTCCTGGCGAGTTGGGCTCTACGTCTCCGTTTGATCTTCATAAACATCAATAACGTAATATAACCTAACCTAACCCAACCTAACATCTCGGCGGTAATATTTGACAACATTCCTGGCGAGTTGGCTTCTCCGTCTCTGTGGGATCTTTTTATACATCAATAACGTAATATAACCTAACCTAACCCAACAAACACCTCGGCGGTAATATTTGAACACATTCCTGGCTTGTTGGCCTCTACGTCCCCGTGGGATATATATATACTTCAATAACGTAATATAACCTAACCTAACCCAATCTAACATCTCGGCGGTAATATTTGAACACATTCCTGGCTTGTTGGCCTCTACGTCCCCGTGGGATATATATATACATCAATAACGTAATATAACATAACCTAACCCAATCTAACATCTCGGCGGTAATATTTGAACACATTCCTGGCTTGTTGGCATCTACGCCTCCGTGGGAACTTTATATACATCTATAACGTAATATAACCTAACCTAACCCAACCTAATACCTCGGCGGTAATATTTGAACACATTCCTGGCTTGTTGGCCTCTACGTCTCCGTGGGGACTTTATATACATCTATAACGTAATATAACCTAACCTAACCCAACCTAACATCTCGGCGGTAATATTTGAACACATTCCTGGCTTGTTGGCCTCTACGTCTCCGTCGGACCTTTATATACATCTATAACGTAATATAACCTAACCTAACCCAACCTAACATCTCGGCGGTAATATTTGATAACATTCATGGCGAGTTGCCCTCTACGTCTCCGTGGGATCTTTATATACATCTATAACGTAATATAACCTAACCTAACCCAACCTAACATCTCGGCGGTAATATTTGACAACATTCCTGGCGAGTTGGCCTCTACGTCTCCGTGGGACCTTCATATACATCAATAACGTAATATAACCCAACCTAACCCAATCTAACATCTCGGCGGTAATATTTGAACACATTCCTGGCTTGTTGGCCTCTACGCCTCCGTGGGATGTATATATACATCAATAACGTAATATAACCTAACCTAACCCAACCTAACATCTCGGCGGCAATATTTGACAACATTACTGGCGAGTTGGCCTCTACGTCTCCGTGGGACCTTTATATACATCAATAACGTTATATAACATAACCTAACCCAACCTAACATCTCGGCGGTAATATTTGACAACATTCCTGGCGAGTTGGCCTCTACGTGACCGTGGGACCTTCATAAGCATCAATAACGAAATATAACGTAACTTAATCCAACCTATCATTTCGGCGGTAATATTTGACAACTTTCCTGGCGAATGGCCTCTACGTCTCCGTGGGACCTTTATATACATCAATAACGTAATATAACCTAACCTAACCAAATCTAAAATCTCGGCGGTAATATTTGAACACATTTCTGGCTTGTTGGCCTCTACGTCTCCGTGGGACCTTTATATACGTCTATAACGTAATATAACCTAACCTAACCCAAACTAACATCTCGGCGGTAATATTTGAACACATTCCTGGCGAGTTGGCTTCTCCGTCTCTGTGGGATCTTTTTATACATCAATAACGTAATATAACCTAGCCTAACCCAACCTAACATCTCGGCGGTAATATTAGAAAAGATACCTGGCGAGATGGCCTCTACGTCTCCGTGGGAACTTCATAAGCATCAATGACGAAATATAACGCAACTTAATCCAACCTATCATTTCGGCGGTAATATTTGACAACATTCCTGGCGTGTTGGCCTCTACGTCTCCGTGGGAGCTTTATATACATCAATAACGTAATATAACCTAACCTAACCCAACCTATCATCTCGATGGTAATATTTGAACACATTCCTGGCTTGTTGGCCTCTACGTCCCCGTGGGATATATATATACATCAATAACGTAATATAACCTAACCTAACCCAATCTAACATCTCGGCGGTAATATTTGAACACATTCCTGGCTTGTTGGCCTCTACTCCTCCGTGGGAACTTTATATACATCTATAACGTAATATAACCTAACCTAACCCAACCTAACACCTCGGCGGTAATATTTGAACACATTCCTGGCTTGTTGGCCTCTACGTCTCCGTGGGACCTTTATATACATCAATAACGTAATATAACCTAACCTAACCCAATCTAACATTTCGGCGGTAATATTTGAACACATTCCTGGCTTGTTGGCCTCTACGTCCCCGTGGTATATATATATATACATCAATAACGTAATATAACCTAACCTAACCCAACCTAACATCTCGGCGGTAATATTTGAACACATTCCTGGCTTGTTGGCCTCTACGTCTCCGTGGGACCTTTATATACATGTATAACGTAATATAACCTAACCTAACCCAAACTAACATCTCGGCGGTAATATTTGAACACATTCCTGGCTTGTTGGCCTCTACGCCTCCGTGTGAACTTCATATACATCTATAACGTAATATAACCTAACCTAACCCAACCTAACATCTCGGCGGTAATATTTGAACACATTCCTGGCGAGTTGGCTTCTCCGTCTCTATGGGATCTTTTTATACATCAATAACGTAATATAACCTAGCCTAACCCAACCTAACATCTCGGCGGTAATATTAGAAAAGATACCTGGCGAGTTGGCTTCTACGTCTCCGTGGGAACTTCATAAGCATCAATGACGAAATATAACGCAACTTAATCCAACCTATCATTTCGGCGGTAATATTTGACAACATTCCTGGCGAGTTGGCCTCTACGTCTCCGTGGGAGCTTTATATACATCAATAACGAAATATAACCTAACCTAACCCAACCTGTCATCTCGGCGGTAATATTTGACAACATTACTGGCGAGTTGGCCTCTACGTCTCCGTTTGACCTTCATAAACATCAGTAACGAAAAATAACCTAACCTAACACAACCTATCATCTCGGCGGTAATATTTGACAACATTCCTGGCGAGTTGGCCTCTACGTCACCGTGGGACCTTTATATACATCAATAACGTAATATAACCTACCCTAACCCAACCTAACACCTCGGCGGTAATATTTGAACACATTCCTGGCTTGTTGGCCTCTACGTCCCCGTGGGATATATATATACATCAATAACGTAATATAACCTAACCTAACCCAATCTAACATCTCGGCGGTAATATTTGAACACATTCCTGGCTTGTTGGCCTCTACGCCTCCGTGGGAACTTTATATACATCTATAACGTAATATAACCTAACCTAACCCAACCTAACATCTCGGCGGTAATATTTGATAACATTCATGGCGAGTTGCCCTCTACGTCTCCGTGGGATCTTTATATACATCTATAACGTAATATAACCTAACCTAACCCAACCTAACATCTCGGCGGTAATATTTGACAACATTCCTGGCGAGTTGGCCTCTACGTCTCCGTGGGACCTTCATATACATCAATAACGTAATATAACCCAACCTAACCCAATCTAACATCTCGGCGGTAATATTTGAACACATTCCTGGCTTGTTGGCCTCTACGCCTCCGTGGGATGTATATATACATCAATAACGTAATATAACCTAACCTAACCCAACCTAACATCTCGGCGGCAATATTTGACAACATTACTGGCGAGTTGGCCTCTACGTCTCCGTGGGACCTTTATATACATCAATAACGTTATATAACATAACCTAACCCAACCTAACATCTCGGCGGTAATATTTGACAACATTCCTGGCGAGTTGGCCTCTACGTGACCGTGGGACCTTCATAAGCATCAATAACGAAATATAACGTAACTTAATCCAACCTATCATTTCGGCGGTAATATTTGACAACTTTCCTGGCGAATGGCCTCTACGTCTCCGTGGGACCTTTATATACATCAATAACGTAATATAACCTAACCTAACCAAATCTAAAATCTCGGCGGTAATATTTGAACACATTTCTGGCTTGTTGGCCTCTACGTCTCCGTGGGACCTTTATATACGTCTATAACGTAATATAACCTAACCTAACCCAAACTAACATCTCGGCGGTAATATTTGAACACATTCCTGGCGAGTTGGCTTCTCCGTCTCTGTGGGATCTTTTTATACATCAATAACGTAATATAACCTAGCCTAACCCAACCTAACATCTCGGCGGTAATATTAGAAAAGATACCTGGCGAGATGGCCTCTACGTCTCCGTGGGAACTTCATAAGCATCAATGACGAAATATAACGCAACTTAATCCAACCTATCATTTCGGCGGTAATATTTGACAACATTCCTGGCGTGTTGGCCTCTACGTCTCCGTGGGAGCTTTATATACATCAATAACGTAATATAACCTAACCTAACCCAACCTATCATCTCGATGGTAATATTTGAACACATTCCTGGCTTGTTGGCCTCTACGTCCCCGTGGGATATATATATACATCAATAACGTAATATAACCTAACCTAACCCAATCTAACATCTCGGCGGTAATATTTGAACACATTCCTGGCTTGTTGGCCTCTACTCCTCCGTGGGAACTTTATATACATCTATAACGTAATATAACCTAACCTAACCCAACCTAACACCTCGGCGGTAATATTTGAACACATTCCTGGCTTGTTGGCCTCTACGTCTCCGTGGGACCTTTATATACATCAATAACGTAATATAACCTAACCTAACCCAATCTAACATTTCGGCGGTAATATTTGAACACATTCCTGGCTTGTTGGCCTCTACGTCCCCGTGGTATATATATATATACATCAATAACGTAATATAACCTAACCTAACCCAACCTAACATCTCGGCGGTAATATTTGAACACATTCCTGGCTTGTTGGCCTCTACGTCTCCGTGGGACCTTTATATACATGTATAACGTAATATAACCTAACCTAACCCAAACTAACATCTCGGCGGTAATATTTGAACACATTCCTGGCTTGTTGGCCTCTACGCCTCCGTGTGAACTTCATATACATCTATAACGTAATATAACCTAACCTAACCCAACCTAACATCTCGGCGGTAATATTTGAACACATTCCTGGCGAGTTGGCTTCTCCGTCTCTATGGGATCTTTTTATACATCAATAACGTAATATAACCTAGCCTAACCCAACCTAACATCTCGGCGGTAATATTAGAAAAGATACCTGGCGAGTTGGCCTCTACGTCTCCGTGGGAACTTCATAAGCATCAATGACGAAATATAACGCAACTTAATCCAACCTATCATTTCGGCGGTAATATTTGACAACATTCCTGGCGTGTTGGCCTCTACGTCTCCGTGGGAGCTTTATATACATCAATAACGTAATATAACCTAACCTAACCCAACCTATCATCTCGATGGTAATATTTGAACACATTCCTGGCTTGTTGGCCTCTACGTCCCCGTGGTATATATATATACATCAATAACGTAATATAACCTAACCTAACCCAATCTAACATCTCGGCGGTAATATTTGAACACATTCCTGGCTTGTTGGCCTCTACGCCTCCGTTGGAACTTTATATACATCTATAACGTAATATAACCTAACCTAACCCAACCTAACATCTCGGCGGTAATATTTGAACACATTCCTGGCTTGTTGGCCTCTACGTCTCCGTGGGACCTTTATATACATCTATAACGTAATATAACCTAACCTAACCCAAACTAACATCTCGGCGGTAATATTTGACATCATTCCTGGCGAGTTGGGCTCTACGTCTCCGTTTGATCTTCATAAACATCAATAACGTAATATAACCTAACCTAACCCAACCTAACATCTCGGCGGTAATATTTGACAACATTCCTGGCGAGTTGGCTTCTCCGTCTCTGTGGGATCTTTTTATACATCAATAACGTAATATAACCTAACCTAACCCAACAAACACCTCGGCGGTAATATTTGAACACATTCCTGGCTTGTTGGCCTCTACGTCCCCGTGGGATATATATATACTTCAATAACGTAATATAACCTAACCTAACCCAATCTAACATCTCGGCGGTAATATTTGAACACATTCCTGGCTTGTTGGCCTCTACGTCCCCGTGGGATATATATATACATCAATAACGTAATATAACATAACCTAACCCAATCTAACATCTCGGCGGTAATATTTGAACACATTCCTGGCTTGTTGGCATCTACGCCTCCGTGGGAACTTTATATACATCTATAACGTAATATAACCTAACCTAACCCAACCTAATACCTCGGCGGTAATATTTGAACACATTCCTGGCTTGTTGGCCTCTACGTCTCCGTGGGGACTTTATATACATCTATAACGTAATATAACCTAACCTAACCCAACCTAACATCTCGGCGGTAATATTTGAACACATTCCTGGCTTGTTGGCCTCTACGTCTCCGTCGGACCTTTATATACATCTATAACGTAATATAACCTAACCTAACCCAACCTAACATCTCGGCGGTAATATTTGATAACATTCATGGCGAGTTGCCCTCTACGTCTCCGTGGGATCTTTATATACATCTATAACGTAATATAACCTAACCTAACCCAACCTAACATCTCGGCGGTAATATTTGACAACATTCCTGGCGAGTTGGCCTCTACGTCTCCGTGGGACCTTCATATACATCAATAACGTAATATAACCCAACCTAACCCAATCTAACATCTCGGCGGTAATATTTGAACACATTCCTGGCTTGTTGGCCTCTACGCCTCCGTGGGATGTATATATACATCAATAACGTAACATAACCTAACCTAACCCAACCTAACATTTCGGCGGCAATATTTGACAACATTACTGGCGAGTTGGCCTCTACGTCTCCGTGGGACCTTTATATACATCAATAACGTTATATAACATAACCTAACCCAACCTAACATCTCGGCGGTAATATTTGACAACATTCCTGGCGAGTTGGCCTCTACGTATCCGTGGGATCTTTATATACATCAATAACGTAATATAACTTAACCTAACCCAATCTAACATCTCGGCGGAAATATTTGAAAACGTACCAGACGTGTTGGCCTCTACGTCTCCGTGGGAGCTTTATATACATCTATAACGTAATATAGCCTAACCTAACCCAACCTAACATCTCGGCGGTAATACTTGAAAACATTCATGGCGAGTTGGCATCTACGTCTCCGTGGGATCTTTATATACATCAATAACGTAATATAACCTAACCTAACCCAACCTATCATCTCGGCGCTAACGTTTGACAACATTCCTGGCGAGTTGGCTTCTCCGTCTCCGCGGGACCTTTAAATATATCTATAACGTAATATAACCTAACCTAACCGAGCCTAACTTCTCGGCGGTAATATTTGAAAACATTCCTGGCGAGTTGGCCTCTACGTCTCCGTGGGAGCTTTATATACATCAATAACGAAATATAACCTAACCTAACCCAACCTCTCATCTCGGCGGTAATATTTGACAACATTACTGGCGAGTTGGCCTCTACGTCCCCGTTTGACCTTCATAAACATGAGTAACGAAAAATAACCTACCCTAACCCAACCTAACACCTCGGCGGTAATATTTGAACACATTCCTGGCTTGTTGGCCTCTACGTCCCCGTGGGATATATATATACATCAATAACGTAATATAACCTAACCTAACCCAATCTAACATCTCGGCGGTAATATTTGAACACATTCCTGGCTTGTTGGCCTCTACGCCTCCGTGGGAACTTTATATACATCTATAACGTAATATAACCTAACCTAACCCAAACTAACATCTCGGCGGTAATATTTGACATCATTCCTGGCGAGTTGGCCTCTACGTCTCAGTGGGAGCTTTATATACATCAATAACGTAATATAACCTAACCTAACCCAACCTATCATCTCGGCGGTAATATTTGAACACATTCCTGGTTTGTTGGCCTCTACGTCTCCGTGGGACCTTTATATACATCTATAACGTTATATAACCTAACCTAACCCAAACTAACATCTCGGCGGTAATACTTGACATCATTCCTGGCCAGTTGGGCTCTACGTCTCCGTGGGATATTTATATACATCAATAACGTAATATAACCTACCCTAACCCAACCTAACATCTTGGCGGTAATATTTGACAACATTCCTGGCGAGTTGGCTTCTCCGTCTCCGTGGGATCTTTTTATACATCAATAACGTAATATAACCTAAACTAACCCAACCTAACATCTCGGCGGTAATATTAGAAAACATACCTGGCGAGTTGGCCTCTACGTGTCCGTGGGACCTTCATAAGCATCAATAACGAAATATAACGTAACTTAATCCAACCTATCATTTCGGCGGTAATATTTGACAACATTCCTGGCGAGTTGGCCTCTACGTCTCCGTGGGATCTTTATATACATCTATACCGTAATATAACCTAACCTAACCCAACCTAACATCTCGGCGGTAATATTTGAACACATTCCTGGCTTGTTGGCCTCTACGTCTCCGTCGGACCTTTATATACATCTATAGCGTAATATAACCTAACCTAACCCAACCTAACATCTCGGCGGTAATATTTGATAACATTCATGGCGAGTTGCCCTCTACGTCTCCGTGGGACCTTTATATACATCTATAACGTAATATAACCTAACCTAACCCAACCTATCATCTCGGCGCTAATGTTTGACAACATTCCTGGCGAGTTGGCCTCTACGTCTCCGTGGGACCTTTATATACATCAATAACGTAATATAACCTAACCTAACCCAACCTAACATCTCGGCGGTAATATTTGACAACATTCCTTGCGAATTGGCCTCTACGTCTCAGTTTGACCTTCATATACATCAATAACGTAATATAACCTAACCTAACCCAACCTATCATGTCGGCGGTAATATTTGATCACATTCCTGGCTTGTTGGCCTCTACGTCTCCGCGGGACCTTTAAATACATCTATAACGTAATATAACCTAACCTAACCCAGCCTAACATCTCGGCGGTAATATTTGAAAACATTCCTGGCGAGTTGGCCTCTACGTCTCCGTGGGAACTTTATATACATCTATAACGTAATATAACCTAACCTAACCCAACCTATCATCTCGGCGCTAACGTTTGACAACATTCCTGGCGAGTTGGCTTCTCCGTCTCCGCGGGACCTTTAAAAACATCTATAACGTAATATAACCTAACCTAACCCAGCCTAACATCTCGGCGGTGATATTTGAAAACATTCCTGGCGAGTTGGCCTCTACGTCTCCGTGGGAGCTTTATATACATCAATAACGAAATATAACATAACCTAATCCAACCTGTCATCTCGGCGGTAATATTTGACAACATTACTGGCGATTTGGCCTCTACGTCTCCGTTTGACCTTCATAAACATCAGTAACGAAAAATAACCTAACCTAACACAACCTATCATATCGGCGGTAATATTTGACAACATTCCTGGCGAGTTGGCCTCTACGTCACCGTGGGACCTTTATATACATCAATAACGTAATATAACCTACCCTAACCCAACCTAACACCTCGGCGGTAATATTTGAACACATTCCTGGCTTGTTGGCCTCTACGTCGCCGTGGGATATATATATACATCAATAACGTAATATAACCTAACCTAACCCAATCTAACATTTCGGCGGTAATATTTGAACACATTCCTGGCTTGTTGGCCTCTACTCCTCCGTGGGAACTTTATATACATCTATAACGTAATATAACCTAACCTAACCCAACCTAACATCTCGGCGGTAATATTTGAACACATTCCTGGCTTGTTGGCCTCTACGTCTCCGTGGGAGATTTATATACATCAATAACGTAATATAACCTAACCTAACCCAATCTAACATCTCGGCGGTAATATTTGAACACATTCATGGCGATTTGGCCTCTACGTCTCCGTGGTACATTTATATACATCAATAACGTAATATAACCTAACCTAACCCAACCTAACACCTCGGCGGCAATATTTGACAACATTACTGGCGAGTTGGCCTCTACGTCTCCGTGGGACCTTTATATACATCTATAACGTAATATAACCTAACCTAACCCAACCTAACATCTCGGCGGTAATACTTGAAAACATTCATGGCGAGTTGGCATCTACGTCTCCGTGGGATCTTTATATACATCAATAACGTAATAGAACCTAACCTAACCCAACCTATCATCTCGGCGATAATATTTGACAACATTCCTGGCGAGTTGGCCTCTACATCTCCGTGGGATCTTTATATACATCAATAACGTTATATAACCGAACCTAACCCAGCCTAACGTCTCGGCGGTAATATTTGAAAACATTCCTGGCTTGTTGGCCTCTACGTCTCCGTGCGAACTTTATATACATCTATAACGTAATATAACCTAACGTAACCCAACCTAACATCTCGGCGGTAATATTTGAACACATTCCTGGCTTGTTGGCCCCTACGTCACCGTGGGACCTTTATATACATCAATAACGTAATATACCCTAACCTAACCCAATCTAACATCTCGGCGGTAATATTTGATCACATTCCTGGCTTGTTGGCCTCTACGTCTCCGCGGGACCTTTAAATACATCTATAACGTAATATAACCTAACCTAACCCAGCCTAACATCTCGGCGGTAATATTTGACAACATTCCTGGCGAGTTGGCCTCTACGTCACCGTGGGACCTTTATATACATCAATAACGTAATATAACCTACCCTAACCCAACCTAACACCTCGGCGGTAATATTAGAAAAGATACCTGGCGAGTTGGCCTCTACGTCTCCGTAGGAACTTCATAAGCATCAATGACGAAATATAACGCAACTTAATCCAACCTATCATTTCGGCGGTAATATTTGACAACATTCCTGGCGTGTTGGCCTCTACGTCTCCGTGGGAGCTTTATATACATCAATAACGTAATATAACCTAACCTAACCCAACCTAACATCTCGGCGGTAATATTTGAACACATTCCTGGCGAGTTGGCTTCTCCGTCTCTGTGGGATCTTTTTATACATCAATAACGTAATATAACCTAACCTAACCCAACAAACACCTCGGCGGTAATATTTGAACACATTCCTGGCTTGTTGGCCTCTACGTCCCCGTGGGATATATATATACTTCAATAACGTAATATAACCTAACCTAACCCAATCTAACATCTCGGCGGTAATATTTGAACACATTCCTGGCTTGTTGGCCTCTACGTCCCCGTGGGATATATATATACATCAATAACGTAATATAACATAACCTAACCCAATCTAACATCTCGGCGGTAATATTTGAACACATTCCTGGCTTGTTGGCATCTACGCCTCCGTGGGATCTTTATATACATCTATAACGTAATATAACCTAACCTAACCCAACCTAACATCTCGGCGGTAATATTTGACAACATTCCTGGCGAGTTGGCCTCTACGTCTCCGTGGGACCTTCATATACATCAATAACGTAATATAACCCAACCTAACCCAATCTAACATCTCGGCGGTAATATTTGAACACATTCCTGGCTTGTTGGCCTCTACGCCTCCGTGGGATGTATATATACATCAATAACGTAATATAACCTAACCTAACCCAACCTAACATCTCGGCGGCAATATTTGACAACATTACTGGCGAGTTGGCCTCTACGTCTCCGTGGGACCTTTATATACATCAATAACGTTATATAACATAACCTAACCCAACCTAACATCTCGGCGGTAATATTTGACAACATTCCTGGCGAGTTGGCCTCTACGTGACCGTGGGACCTTCATAAGCATCAATAACGAAATATAACGTAACTTAATCCAACCTATCATTTCGGCGGTAATATTTGACAACTTTCCTGGCGAATGGCCTCTACGTCTCCGTGGGACCTTTATATACATCAATAACGTAATATAACCTAACCTAACCAAATCTAAAATCTCGGCGGTAATATTTGAACACATTTCTGGCTTGTTGGCCTCTACGTCTCCGTGGGACCTTTATATACGTCTATAACGTAATATAACCTAACCTAACCCAACCTAACATCTCGGCGGTAATATTTGAACACATTCCTGGCGAGTTGGCTTCTCCGTCTCTATGGGATCTTTTTATACATCAATAACGTAATATAACCTAGCCTAACCCAACCTAACATCTCGGCGGTAATATTAGAAAAGATACCTGGCGAGTTGGCCTCTACGTCTCCGTGGGAACTTCATAAGCATCAATGACGAAATATAACGCAACTTAATCCAACCTATCATTTCGGCGGTAATATTTGACAACATTCCTGGCGTGTTGGCCTCTACGTCTCCGTGGGAGCTTTATATACATCAATAACGTAATATAACCTAACCTAACCCAACCTATCATCTCGATGGTAATATTTGAACACATTCCTGGCTTGTTGGCCTCTACGTCCCCGTGGTATATATATATACATCAATAACGTAATATAACCTAACCTAACCCAATCTAACATCTCGGCGGTAATATTTGAACACATTCCTGGCTTGTTGGCCTCTACGCCTCCGTTGGAACTTTATATACATCTATAACGTAATATAACCTAACCTAACCCAACCTAACATCTCGGCGGTAATATTTGAACACATTCCTGGCTTGTTGGCCTCTACGTCTCCGTGGGACCTTTATATACATCTATAACGTAATATAACCTAACCTAACCCAAACTAACATCTCGGCGGTAATATTTGACATCATTCCTGGCGAGTTGGGCTCTACGTCTCCGTTTGATCTTCATAAACATCAATAACGTAATATAACCTAACCTAACCCAACCTAACATCTCGGTGGTAATATTTGACAACATTCCTGGCGAGTTGGCTTCTCCGTCTCTGTGGGATCTTTTTATACATCAATAACGTAATATAACCTAACCTAACCCAACAAACACCTCGGCGGTAATATTTGAACACATTCCTGGCTTGTTGGCCTCTACGTCCCCGTGGGATATATATATACTTCAATAACGTAATATAACCTAACCTAACCCAATCTAACATCTCGGCGGTAATATTTGAACACATTCCTGGCTTGTTGGCCTCTACGTCCCCGTGGGATATATATATACATCAATAACGTAATATAACATAACCTAACCCAATCTAACATCTCGGCGGTAATATTTGATAACATTCATGGCGAGTTGCCCTCTACGTCTCCGTGGGATCTTTATATACATCTATAACGTAATATAACCTAACCTAACCCAACCTAACATCTCGGCGGTAATATTTGACAACATTCCTGGCGAGTTGGCCTCTACGTCTCCGTGGGACCTTCATATACATCAATAACGTAATATAACCCAACCTAACCCAATCTAACATCTCGGCGGTAATATTTGAACACATTCCTGGCTTGTTGGCCTCTACGCCTCCGTGGGATGTATATATACATCAATAACGTAACATAACCTAACCTAACCCAACCTAACATCTCGGCGGCAATATTTGACAACATTACTGGCGAGTTGGCCTCTACGTCTCCGTGGGACCTTTATATACATCAATAACGTTATATAACATAACCTAACCCAACCTAACATCTCGGCGGTAATATTTGACAACATTCCTGGCGAGTTGGCCTCTACGTATCCGTGGGATCTTTATATACATCAATAACGTAATATAACTTAACCTAACCCAATCTAACATCTCGGCGGAAATATTTGAAAACGTACCAGACGTGTTGGCCTCTACGTCTCCGTGGGACCTTTATATACATCTATAACGTAATATAGCCTAACCTAACCCAACCTAACATCTCGGCGGTAATACTTGAAAACATTCATGGCGAGTTGGCATCTACGTCTCCGTGGGATCTTTATATACATCAATAACGTAATATAACCTAACCTAACCCAACCTATCATCTCGGCGCTAACGTTTGACAACATTCCTGGCGAGTTGGCTTCTCCGTCTCCGCGGGACCTTTAAATATATCTATAACGTAATATAACCTAACCTAACCGAGCCTAACATCTCGGCGGTAATATTTGAAAACATTCCTGGCGAGTTGGCCTCTACGTCTCCGTGGGAGCTTTATATACATCAATAACGAAATATAACCTAACCTAACCCAACCTCTCATCTCGGCGGTAATATTTGACAACATTACTGGCGAGTTGGCCTCTACGTCCCCGTTTGACCTTCATAAACATGAGTAACGAAAAATAACCTACCCTAACCCAACCTAACACCTCGGCGGTAATATTTGAACACATTCCTGGCTTGTTGGCCTCTACGTCCCCGTGGGATATATATATACATCAATAACGTAATATAACCTAACCTAACCCAATCTAACATCTCGGCGGTAATATTTGAACACATTCCTGGCTTGTTGGCCTCTACGCCTCCGTGGGAACTTTATATACATCTATAACGTAATATAACCTAACCTAACCCAAACTAACATCTCGGCGGTAATATTTGACATCATTCCTGGCGAGTTGGCCTCTACGTCTCAGTGGGAGCTTTATATACATCAATAACGTAATATAACCTAACCTAACCCAACCTATCATCTCGGCGGTAATATTTGAACACATTCCTGGTTTGTTGGCCTCTACGTCTCCGTGGGACCTTTATATACATCTATAACGTTATATAACCTAACCTAACCCAAACTAACATCTCGGCGGTAATACTTGACATCATTCCTGGCCAGTTGGGCTCTACGTCTCCGTGGGATATTTATATACATCAATAACGTAATATAACCTACCCTAACCCAACCTAACATCTTGGCGGTAATATTTGACAACATTCCTGGCGAGTTGGCTTCTCCGTCTCCGTGGGATCTTTTTATACATCAATAACGTAATATAACCTAAACTAACCCAACCTAACATCTCGGCGGTAATATTAGAAAACATACCTGGCGAGTTGGCCTCTACGTGTCCGTGGGACCTTCATAAGCATCAATAACGAAATATAACGTAACTTAATCCAACCTATCATTTCGGCGGTAATATTTGACAACATTCCTGGCGAGTTGGCCTCTACGTCTCCGTGGGATCTTTATATACATCTATAACGTAATATAACCTAACCTAACCCAACCTAACATCTCGGCGGTAATATTTGAACACATTCCTGGCTTGTTGGCCTCTACGTCTCCGTCGGACCTTTATATACATCTATAGCGTAATATAACCTAACCTAACCCAACCTAACATCTCGGCGGTAATATTTGATAACATTCATGGCGAGTTGCCCTCTACGTCTCCGTGGGACCTTTATATACATCTATAACGTAATATAACCTAACCTAACCCAACCTATCATCTCGGCGCTAATGTTTGACAACATTCCTGGCGAGTTGGCCTCTACGTCTCCGTGGGACCTTTATATACATCAATAACGTAATATAACCTAACCTAACCCAACCTAACATCTCGGCGGTAATATTTGACAACATTCCTTGCGAATTGGCCTCTACGTCTCAGTTTGACCTTCATATACATCAATAACGTAATATAACCTAACCTAACCCAACCTATCATGTCGGCGGTAATATTTGATCACATTCCTGGCTTGTTGGCCTCTACGTCTCCGCGGGACCTTTAAATACATCTATAACGTAATATAACCTAACCTAACCCAGCCTAACATCTCGGCGGTAATATTTGAAAACATTCCTGGCGAGTTGGCCTCTACGTCTCCGTGGGAACTTTATATACATCTATAACGTAATATAACCTAACCTAACCCAACCTATCATCTCGGCGCTAACGTTTGACAACATTCCTGGCGAGTTGGCTTCTCCGTCTCCGCGGGACCTTTAAAAACATCTATAACGTAATATAACCTAACCTAACCCAGCCTAACATCTCGGCGGTGATATTTGAAAACATTCCTGGCGAGTTGGCCTCTACGTCTCCGTGGGAGCTTTATATACATCAATAACGAAATATAACATAACCTAATCCAACCTGTCATCTCGGCGGTAATATTTGACAACATTACTGGCGATTTGGCCTCTACGTCTCCGTTTGACCTTCATAAACATCAGTAACGAAAAATAACCTAACCTAACACAACCTATCATATCGGCGGTAATATTTGACAACATTCCTGGCGAGTTGGCCTCTACGTCACCGTGGGACCTTTATATACATCAATAACGTAATATAACCTACCCTAACCCAACCTAACACCTCGGCGGTAATATTTGAACACATTCCTGGCTTGTTGGCCTCTACGTCGCCGTGGGATATATATATACATCAATAACGTAATATAACCTAACCTAACCCAATCTAACATTTCGGCGGTAATATTTAAACACATTCCTGGCTTGTTGGCCTCTACTCCTCCGTGGGAACTTTATATACATCTATAACGTAATATAACCTAACCTAACCCAACCTAACATCTCGGCGGTAATATTTGAACACATTCCTGGCTTGTTGGCCTCTACGTCTCCGTGGGAGATTTATATACATCAATAACGTAATATAACCTAACCTAACCCAATCTAACATCTCGGCGGTAATATTTGAACACATTCATGGCGATTTGGCCTCTACGTCTCCGTGGTACATTTATATACATCAATAACGTAATATAACCTAACCTAACCCAACCTAACATCTCGGCGGCAATATTTGACAACATTACTGGCGAGTTGGCCTCTACGTCTCCGTGGGACCTTTATATACATCTATAACGTAATATAACCTAACCTAACCCAACCTAACATCTCGGCGGTAATACTTGAAAACATTCATGGCGAGTTGGCATCTACGTCTCCGTGGGATCTTTATATACATCAATAACGTAATAGAACCTAGCCTAACCCAACCTATCATCTCGGCGATAATATTTGACAACATTCCTGGCGAGTTGGCCTCTACATCTCCGTGGGATCTTTATATACATCAATAACGTTATATAACCGAACCTAACCCAGCCTAACGTCTCGGCGGTAATATTTGAAAACATTCCTGGCTTGTTGGCCTCTACGTCTCCGTGCGAACTTTATATACATCTATAACGTAATATAACCTAACGTAACCCAACCTAACATCTCGGCGGTAATATTTGAACACATTCCTGGCTTGTTGGCCCCTACGTCACCGTGGGACCTTTATATACATCAATAACGTAATATACCCTAACCTAACCCAATCTAACATCTCGGCGGTAATATTTGATCACATTCCTGGCTTGTTGGCCTCTACGTCTCCGCGGGACCTTTAAATACATCTATAACGTAATATAACCTAACCTAACCCAGCCTAACATCTCGGCGGTAATATTTTACAACATTCCTGGCGAGTTGGCCTCTACGTCACCGTGGGACCTTTATATACATCAATAACGTAATATAACCTACCCTAACCCAACCTAACACCTCGGCGGTAATATTAGAAAAGATACCTGGCGAGTTGGCCTCTACGTCTCCGTAGGAACTTCATAAGCATCAATGACGAAATATAACGCAACTTAATCCAACCTATCATTTCGGCGGTAATATTTGACAACATTCCTGGCGTGTTGGCCTCTACGTCTCCGTGGGAGCTTTATATACATCAATAACGTAATATAACCTAACCTAACCCAACCTAACATCTCGGCGGTAATATTTGAACACATTCCTGGCGAGTTGGCTTCTCCGTCTCTGTGGGATCTTTTTATACATCAATAACGTAATATAACCTAACCTAACCCAACAAACACCTCGGCGGTAATATTTGAACACATTCCTGGCTTGTTGGCCTCTACGTCCCCGTGGGATATATATATACTTCAATAACGTAATATAACCTAACCTAACCCAATCTAACATCTCGGCGGTAATATTTGAACACATTCCTGGCTTGTTGGCCTCTACGTCCCCGTGGGATATATATATACATCAATAACGTAATATAACATAACCTAACCCAATCTAACATCTCGGCGGTAATATTTGAACACATTCCTGGCTTGTTGGCATCTACGCCTCCGTGGGAACTTTATATACATCTATAACGTAATATAACCTAACATAACCCAACCTAATACCTCGGCGGTAATATTTGAACACATTCCTGGCTTGTTGGCCTCTACGTCTCCGTGGGGACTTTATATACATCTATAACGTAATATAACCTAACCTAACCCAACCTAACATCTCGGCGGTAATATTTGAACACATTCCTGGCTTGTTGGCCTCTACGTCTCCGTCGGACCTTTATATACATCTATAACGTAATATAACCTAACCTAACCCAACCTAACATCTCGGCGGTAATATTTGATAACATTCATGGCGAGTTGCCCTCTACGTCTCCGTGGGATCTTTATATACATCTATAACGTAATATAACCTAACCTAACCCAACCTAACATCTCGGCGGTAATATTTGACAACATTTCTGGCGAGTTGGCCTCTACGTCTCCGTGGGACCTTCATATACATCAATAACGTAATATAACCCAACCTAACCCAATCTAACATCTCGGCGGTAATATTTGAACACATTCCTGGCTTGTTGGCCTCTACGCCTCCGTGGGATGTATATATACATCAATAACGTAACATAACCTAACCTAACCCAACCTAACATCTCGGCGGCAATATTTGACAACATTACTGGCGAGTTGGCCTCTACGTCTCCGTGGGACCTTTATATACATCAATAACGTTATATAACATAACCTAACCCAACCTAACATCTCGGCGGTAATATTTGACAACATTCCTGGCGAGTTGGCCTCTACGTATCCGTGGGATCTTTATATACATCAATAACGTAATATAACTTAACCTAACCCAATCTAACATCTCGGCGGAAATATTTGAAAACGTACCAGACGTGTTGGCCTCTACGTCTCCGTGGGACCTTTATATACATCTATAACGTAATATAGCCTAACCTAACCCAACCTAACATCTCGGCGGTAATACTTGAAAACATTCATGGCGAGTTGGCATCTACGTCTCCGTGGGATCTTTATATACATCAATAACGTAATATAACCTAACCTAACCCAACCTATCATCTCGGCGCTAACGTTTGACAACATTCCTGGCGAGTTGGCTTCTCCGTCTCCGCGGGACCTTTAAATATATCTATAACGTAATATAACCTAACCTAACCGAGCCTAACATCTCGGCGGTAATATTTGAAAACATTCCTGGCGAGTTGGCCTCTACGTCTCCGTGGGAGCTTTATATACATCAATAACGAAATATAACCTAACCTAACCCAACCTCTCATCTCGGCGGTAATATTTGACAACATTACTGGCGAGTTGGCCTCTACGTCCCCGTTTGACCTTCATAAACATGAGTAACGAAAAATAACCTACCCTAACCCAACCTAACACCTCGGCGGTAATATTTGAACACATTCCTGGCTTGTTGGCCTCTACGTCCCCGTGGGATATATATATACATCAATAACGTAATATAACCTAACCTAACCCAATCTAACATCTCGGCGGTAATATTTGAACACATTCCTGGCTTGTTGGCCTCTACGCCTCCGTGGGAACTTTATATACATCTATAACGTAATATAACCTAACCTAACCCAAACTAACATCTCGGCGGTAATATTTGAACACATTCCTGGTTTGTTGGCCTCTACGTCTCCGTGGGACCTTTATATACATCTATAACGTTATATAACCTAACCTAACCCAAACTAACATCTCGGCGGTAATACTTGACATCATTCCTGGCCAGTTGGGCTCTACGTCTCCGTGGGATATTTATATACATCAATAACGTAATATAACCTACCCTAACCCAACCTAACATCTTGGCGGTAATATTTGACAACATTCCTGGCGAGTTGGCTTCTCCGTCTCCGTGGGATCTTTTTATACATCAATAACGTAATATAACCTAAACTAACCCAACCTAACATCTCGGCGGTAATATTAGAAAACATACCTGGCGAGTTGGCCTCTACGTGTCCGTGGGACCTTCATAAGCATCAATAACGAAATATAACGTAACTTAATCCAACCTATCATTTCGGCGGTAATATTTGACAACATTCCTGGCGAGTTGGCCTCTACGTCTCCGTGGGATCTTTATATACATCTATAACGTAATATAACCTAACCTAACCCAACCTAACATCTCGGCGGTAATATTTGAACACATTCCTGGCTTGTTGGCCTCTACGTCTCCGTCGGACCTTTATATACATCTATAGCGTAATATAACCTAACCTAACCCAACCTAACATCTCGGCGGTAATATTTGATAACATTCATGGCGAGTTGCCCTCTACGTCTCCGTGGGACCTTTATATACATCTATAACGTAATATAACCTAACCTAACCCAACCTATCATCTCGGCGCTAATGTTTGACAACATTCCTGGCGAGTTGGCCTCTACGTCTCCGTGGGACCTTTATATACATCAATAACGTAATATAACCTAACCTAACCCAACCTAACATCTCGGCGGTAATATTTGACAACATTCCTTGCGAATTGGCCTCTACGTCTCAGTTTGACCTTCATATACATCAATAACGTAATATAACCTAACCTAACCCAACCTATCATGTCGGCGGTAATATTTGATCACATTCCTGGCTTGTTGGCCTCTACGTCTCCGCGGGACCTTTAAATACATCTATAACGTAATATAACCTAACCTAACCCAGCCTAACATCTCGGCGGTAATATTTGAAAACATTCCTGGCGAGTTGGCCTCTACGTCTCCGTGGGAACTTTATATACATCTATAACGTAATATAACCTAACCTAACCCAACCTATCATCTCGGCGCTAACGTTTGACAACATTCCTGGCGAGTTGGCTTCTCCGTCTCCGCGGGACCTTTAAAAACATCTATAACGTAATATAACCTAACCTAACCCAGCCTAACATCTCGGCGGTGATATTTGAAAACATTCCTGGCGAGTTGGCCTCTACGTCTCCGTGGGAGCTTTATATACATCAATAACGAAATATAACATAACCTAATCCAACCTGTCATCTCGGCGGTAATATTTGAACACATTCCTGGCTTGTTGGCCTCTACGTCTCCGTGGGACCTTTATATACATCTATAACGTAATATAACCTAACCTAACCCAAACTAACATCTCGGCGGTAATATTTGACAACATTCCTGGCGAGTTGGCCTCTACGTCACCGTGGGACCTTTATATACATCAATAACGTAATATAACCTACCCTAACCCAACCTAACACCTCGGCGGTAATATTTGAACACATTCCTGGCTTGTTGGCCTCTACGTCGCCGTGGGATATATATATACATCAATAACGTAATATAACCTAACCTAACCCAATCTAACATTTCGGCGGTAATATTTGAACACATTCCTGGCTTGTTGGCCTCTACTCCTCCGTGGGAACTTTATATACATCTATAACGTAATATAACCTAACCTAACCCAACCTAACATCTCGGCGGTAATATTTGAACACATTCCTGGCTTGTTGGCCTCTACGTCTCCGTGGGAGATTTATATACATCAATAACGTAATATAACCTAACCTAACCCAATCTAACATCTCGGCGGTAATATTTGAACACATTCATGGCGATTTGGCCTCTACGTCTCCGTGGTACATTTATATACATCAATAACGTAATATAACCTAACCTAACCCAACCTAACATCTCGGCGGCAATATTTGACAACATTACTGGCGAGTTGGCCTCTACGTCTCCGTGGGACCTTTATATACATCTATAACGTAATATAACCTAACCTAACCCAACCTAACATCTCGGCGGTAATACTTGAAAACATTCATGGCAAGTTGGCATCTACGTCTCCGTGGGATCTTTATATACATCAATAACGTAATAGAACCTAACCTAACCCAACCTATCATCTCGGCGATAATATTTGACAACATTCCTGGCGAGTTGGCCTCTACATCTCCGTGGGATCTTTATATACATCAATAACGTTATATAACCGAACCTAACCCAGCCTAACGTCTCGGCGGTAATATTTGAAAACATTCCTGGCTTGTTGGCCTCTACGTCTCCGTGCGAACTTTATATACATCTATAGCGTAATATAACCTAACGTAACCCAACCTAACATCTCGGCGGTAATATTTGAACACATTCCTGGCTTGTTGGCCCCTACGTCACCGTGGGACCTTTATATACATCAATAACGTAATATACCCTAACCTAACCCAATCTAACATCTCGGCGGTAATATTTGATCACATTCCTGGCTTGTTGGCCTCTACGTCTCCGCGGGACCTTTAAATACATCTATAACGTAATATAACCTAACCTAACCCAGCCTAACATCTCGGCGGTAATATTTGACAACATTCCTGGCGAGTTGGCCTCTACGTCACCGTGGGACCTTTATATACATCAATAACGTAATATAACCTACCCTAACCCAACCTAACACCTCGGCGGTAATATTAGAAAAGATACCTGGCGAGTTGGCCTCTACGTCTCCGTAGGAACTTCATAAGCATCAATGACGAAATATAACGCAACTTAATCCAACCTATCATTTCGGCGGTAATATTTGACAACATTCCTGGCGTGTTGGCCTCTACGTCTCCGTGGGAGCTTTATATACATCAATAACGTAATATAACCTAACCTAACCCAACCTAACATCTCGGCGGTAATATTTGAACACATTCCTGGCGAGTTGGCTTCTCCGTCTCTGTGGGATCTTTTTATACATCAATAACGTAATATAACCTAGCCTAACCCAACCTAACATCTCGGCGGTAATATTAGAAAAGATACCTGGCGAGTTGGCCTCTACGTCTCCGTGGGAACTTCATAAGCATCAATGACGAAATATAACGCAACTTAATCCAACCTATCATTTCGGCGGTAATATTTGACAACATTCCTGGCGTGTTGGCCTCTACGTCTCCGTGGGAGCTTTATATACATCAATAACGTAATATAACCTAACCTAACCCAACCTATCATCTCGGCGGTAATATTTGACAACATTCCTGGCGAGTTGGCCTCTACGTCTCCGTGGGACCTTCATATACATCAATAACGTAATATATCCTAACCTAACCCAACCTAACACCTCGGCGGTAATATTTGTACACATTCCTGGCTTGTTCGCCTCTACGTCTCCGTGGGACCTTTATATACATCTATAACGTAATATAACCTTACCTAACCCAACCTATCATCTCGGCGCTAATGTTTGACAACATTCCTGGCGAGTTGGCCTCTACGTCTCCGTGGGACCTTTATATACATCAATAATGTAATATAACCTAACCTAACCCAACCTAACATCTCGGCGGTAATATTTGACAACATTCCTTGCGAGTTGGCCTCTACGTCTCGGTTTGACCTTCATATATATCAATAACGTAATATAACCTAACCTAACCCAACCTATCATGTCGGCGGTAATATTTGATCACATTCCTGGTTTGTTGGCCTCTACGTCTCCGCGGGACCTTTAAATACATCTATAACGTAATATAACCTAACCTAACCTAGCCTAACATCTCGGCGGTAATATTTGAAAACATTCCTGGCGAGTTGGCCTCTACGTCTCCGTGGGAACTTTATATACATCTATAACGTAATATAACCTAACCTAACCCAACCTATCATCTCGGCGCTAACGTTTGACAACATTCCTGGCGAGTTGGCTTCTCCGTCCCCGCGGGACCTTTAAATATATCTATAACGTAATATAACCTAACCTAACCCAGCCTAACATCTCGGCGGTAATATTTGAAAACATTCCTGGCGAGTTGGCCTCTACGTCTCCGTGGGAGCTTTATATACATCAATAACGAAATATAACCTAACCTAACCCAACCTGTCATCTCGGCGGTAATATTTGACAACATTACTGGCGAGTTGGCCTCTACGTCTCCGTTTGACCTTCATAAACATCAGTAACGAAAAATAACCTAACCTAACACAACCTATCATCTCGGCGGTAATATTTGACAACATTCCTGGCGAGTTGGCCTCTACGTCACCGTGGGACCTTTATATACATCAATAACGTAATATAACCTACCCTAACCCAACCTAACACCTCGGCGGTAATATTTGAACACATTCCTGGCTTGTTGGCCTCTACGTCCCCGTGGGATATATATATACATCAATAACGTAATATAACCTAACCTAACCCAATCTAACATCTCGGCGGTAATATTTGAACACATTCCTGGCTTGTTGGCCTCTACGCCTCCGTGGGAACTTTATATACATCTATAACGTAATATAACCTAACCTAACCCAACCTAGCATCTCGGCAGTAATATTTGAACACATTCCTGGCTTGTTGGCCTCTACGTCTCCGTGGGACCTTTATATACATCTATAACGTTATATAACCTAACCTAGCCCAAACTAACATCTCGGCGGTAATATTTGACATCATTCCTGGCGAGTTGGGCTCTACGTCTCCGTGGGATATTTATATACATCAATAACGTAATATAACCTACCCTAACCCAACCTAACATCTCGGCGGTAATATTTGACAACATTTCTGGCGAGTTGGCTTCTCCGTCTCCGTGGGATCTTTTTATACATCAATAACGTAATATAACCTAAACTAACCCAACCTAACATCTCGGCGGTAATATTAGAAAACATACCTGGCGAGTTGGCCTCTACGTGACCGTGGGACCTTCATAAGCATCAATAACGAAATATAACGTAACTTAATCCAACCTATCATTTCGGCGGTAATATTTGACAACTTTCCTGGCGAATGGCCTCTACGTCTCCGTGGGACCTTTAAATACATCGATAACGTAATATAACCTAACCTAACCAAATCTAAAATCTCGGCGGTAATATTTGAACACATTTCTGGCTTGTTGGCCTCTACGTCTCCGTGGGACCTTTATATACGTCTATAACGTAATATAACCTAACCTAACCCAATCTAACGTCTCGGCGGAAATACTTGAAAACATTCATGGCGAGTTGGCATCTACGTCTCCGTGGGATCTTTATATACATCAATAACGTAATATAACCTAACCTAACCCAACCTATCATCTCGGCGCTAATATTTGACAACATTCCTGGCGAGTTGGCCTCTACGTCTCCGTGCGAACTTTATATACATCTATAACGTAATATAACCTAACGTAACCCAACCTAACATCTCGGCGGTAATATTTGAACACATTCCTGGCTTGTTGGCCCCTACGTCTCCGTGGGACCTTTATATACATCAATAACGTAATATACCCTAACCTAACCCAATCTAACATCTCGGCAGTATATTTGAACACATTCCTGGCTTGTTGGCCTCTACGTCTCCGTGGGATCTTTATATACATCAATAACGTAATATAACCTAACCTAACCCAACCTAACATCTCGGCGGTAATATTTGAAAACATTCATGGCGAGTTGGCCTCTACGTCTCCGTGGGACCTTCATATACATCAATAACGAAATATAACCTAACCTAACCCAACCTATCATCTCGGCGGTAATATTTGACAACATTACTGGCGAGTTGGCCTCTACGTCTCCGCTCGTCCTTCATAAACATCAATAACGAAGTATAACCTAACATAACACAACCTATCATCTCGGTGGTAATATTTGACAACATTCCTGGCGATTTGGCCTCTACGTCTCCGTGGGACCCTTATGTACATCAATAACGTTATATAACCTAACCTAACCCAACCTAACATCTCGGCGGTAATATTTGAAGACATTCCTGGCTTGTTGGCATCTACGTCTCCGTTGTACATTTATATACATCAATAACGTAATATAACCTAACCTAACCCAATCTAACATCTCGGCGGTAATATTTGAACACATTCCTGGCTTGGTGGCCCCTACGTCTCCGTGGGACCTTTATATACATCAATAACGTAATATAACCTAACCTAACCCAATCTAACATCTCGGCGGTAGTATTTGAACACATTCCTGGCTTGTTGGCCTCTGCGTCTCCGTGGGACATTTATATACATCTATAACGTAATATAACCTAACCTAACCCAACCTAACATCTCGGCGGTAATATTTGACAACATTCCTGGCGAGTTGGCCTCTACGTATCCGTGGGGTCTTTATATACATCAATAACGTAATATAACCTAACCTAACCCAATCTAACATCTCGGCGGTAATATTTGACAACATTCCTGGCGAGTTGGCCTCTACGTCTCCGTGGGATCTTTTTATACATCAATAACGTAATATAACCTAACCTAACCCAACCTAACATCTCGGCGGTAATACTTGAAAACATTCATGACGAGTTGGCCTCTACGTCTCCGTGGCATCTTTATATACATCTATAACGTAATATAACCTAACCTAACCCAACCTAACATCTCGGCGGTAATATTTGAACACATTCCTGGCTTGTCGGCCTCTACGTCCCCGTGGGATATATATATACATCAATAACGTAATATAACCTAACCTAACCCAATCTAACATCTCGGCGGTAATATTTGAACACATTCCTGTCTTGTTGGCCTCTACGCCTCCGTGGGAACTTTATATACATCTATAACGTAATATAACCTAACCTAACCCAACCTAACACCTCGGCGGTAATATTTGAACACATTCCTGGCTTGTTGGCCTCTACGTCTCCGTGGGACCGTTATACACATCTATAACGTAATATAACCTAACCTAACCCAAACTAACATCTCGGCGGTAATATTTGACATCATTCCTGGCGAGTTGGCCTCAACGTCTCCGTGGGACCTTCTCATACATCAATAACGAAATATAACCTAACCTAACCCAACCTGTCATCTCGGCGGTAATATTTGACAACATTACTGGCGAGTTGGCCGCTACGTCTCCGTTTGACCTTCATAAACATCAGTAACGAAATATAACCTAACCTAACACAACCTATCATCTCGGCGGTAATATTTGACAACATTACTGGCGAGTTGGCCGCTACGTCTCCGTTTGACCTTCATAAACATCAGTAACGAAATATAACCTAACCTAACACAACCTATCATCTCGGCGGTAATATTTGACAACATTACTGGCGAGTTGGCCGCTACGTCTCCGTTTGACCTTCATAAACATCAGTAACGAAATATAACCTAACCTAACACAACCTATCATCTCGGCGGTAATATTTGACAACATTACTGGCGAGTTGGCCTCTACGTCTCCGTGGGACCTTTATATACACCAATAACGTTATATAACCTAAGCTAACCCAACCTGTCATCTCGGCGGTAATATTTGACAACATTACTGGCGAGTTGGCCGCTACGTCTCCGTGGGATATATATATACATCAATAACGTAATATAACCTAACCTAACCCAATCTAACATCTCGGCGGTAATATTTGACAACATTCCTGGCGAGTTGGCTTCTCCGTCTCTGTGGGATCTTTTTATACATCAATAACGTAATATAACCTAACCTAACCCAACCTAACATCTCGGCGGTAATATTTGAACACATTCCTGGCTTGTCGGCCTCTACGTCCCCGTGGGATATATATATACATCAATAACGTAATATAACCTAACCTAACCCAATCTAACATCTCGGCGGTAATATTTGAACACATTCCTGTCTTGTTGGCCTCTACGCCTCCGTGGGAACTTTATATACATCTATAACGTAATATAACCTAACCTAACCCAACCTAACACCTCGGCGGTAATATTTGAACACATTCCTGGCTTGTTGGCCTCTGCGTCTCCGTGGGACATTTATATACATCTATAACGTAATATAACCTAACCTAACCCAACCTAACATCTCGGCGGTAATATTTGACGACATTCCTGGCTTGTTGGCCTCTACGTTCCCGTGGGATATATATATATATACATCAATAACGTAATATAACGTAACCTAACCCAATCTAACATCTCGGCGGTAATATTTGAACACATTCCTGCCTTGTTGGCCTCTACGCCTCCGTGGGAACTTTATATACATCTATAACGTAATATAACCTAACCTAACCCAACCTAACATCTCGGCGGTAATATTTGAACACATTCCTGGCTTGTTGGCCTCTACGTCTCGGTGGGACCGTTATATACATCTATAACGTAATATAACCTAACCTAACCCAAACTAACATCTCGGCGGTAATATTTGACAACATTACTGGCGAGTTGGCCTCTACGTCTCCGCTCGTCCTTCATAAACATCAATAACGAAATATAACCTAACCTAACACAACCTGTCATCTCGGCGGTAATATTTGACAACATTACTGGCGAGTTGGCCGCTACGTCTCCGTTTGACCTTCATAAACATCAGTAACGAAATATAACCTAACCTAACACAACCTATCATCTCGGCGGTAATATTTGACAACATTACTGGCGAGTTGGCCGCTACGTCTCCGTTTGACCTTCATAAACATCAGTAACGAAATATAACCTAACCTAACACAACCTATCATCTCGGCGGTAATATTTGACAACATTACTGGCGAGTTGGCCGCTACGTCTCCGTTTGACCTTCATAAACATCAGTAACGAAATATAACCTAACCTAACACAACCTATCATCTCGGCGGTAATATTTGACAACATTACTGGCGAGTTGGCCTCTACGTCTCCGTTTGACCTTCATAAACATCAATGACGAAATATAACCTAACATAACACAACCTATCATCTCGGCGGTAATATTTGACAACATTCCTGGCGAGTTGGCCTCTACGTCTCCGTGGGACCTTCATATACATCAATAACGAAATATAACCTAACCTAACCCAACCTGTCATCTCGGCGGTAATATTTGACAACATTACTGGCGAGTTGGCCGCTACGTCTCCGTTTGACCTTCATAAACATCAGTAACGAAATATAACCTAACCTAACACAACCTATCATCTCGGCGGTAATATTTGACAACATTACTGGCGAGTTGGCCTCTACGTCTCCGTGGGACCTTTATATACACCAATAACGTTATATAACCTAACCTAACCCAACCTAACATCTCGGCGGTAATATTTGACGACATTCCTGGCTTGTTGGCCTCTACGTCCCCGTGGGATATATATATACATCAATAACGTAATATAACCTAACCTAACCCAATCTAACATCTCGGCGGTAATATTTGACAACATTCCTGGCGAGTTGGCTTCTCCGTCTCTGTGGGATCTTTTTATACATCAATAACGTAATATAACCTAACCTAACCCAACCTAACATTTCGGCGGTAATACTTGAAAACATTCATGGCGAGTTGGCCTCTACGTCTCCGTGGCATCTTTATATACATCTATAACGTAATATAACCTAACCTAACCCAACCTAACATCTCGGCGGTAATATTTGAACACATTCCTGGCTTGTCGGCCTCTACGTCCCCGTGGGATATATATATACATCAATAACGTAATATAACCTAACCTAACCCAATCTAACATCTCGGCGGTAATATTTGACAACATTCCTGGCGAGTTGGCCTCTACGTATCCGTGGGATCTTTATATACATCAATAACGTAATATAACTTAACCTAACCCAATCTAACATCGCGGCGGTAATATTTGAACACATTCCTGGCTTGTTGGCCTCTACGTCTCCATGGGAAATTTATATACATCTATAACGTAATATAACCTAACCTAAACCAACCTAACATCTCGGCGGTAATATTTGGAGACATTCCTGGCTTGTTGGCCCCTACGTCTCCGTGGGATCTTTATATACATCAATAACGTAATATAACCTAACCTAACCCAATCTAACATCTCGGCGGTGATATTTGAACACATTCCTGGCTTGTTGGCCTCTACATCTCCGTGGGATCTTTATATACATCAATAACGTTATATAACCGAACCTAACCCAGCCTAACGTCTCGGCGGTAATATTTGAAAACATTCCTGGCTTGTTGGCCTCTACGTCTCCGTGGGATCCTTATATACATCAATAACGTAATATAACCTAACCTAACCCAATCTAACATTTCGGCGGTAATATTTGAACACATTCATGGCTTGTTGGCCTCTACGTCTCCGTGGGAACTTTACATACATCTATAACGTAATATAACCTAACCTAACCCAACCTAACATCTCGGCGGTAATATTTGAACACATTCCTGGCTTGTTGGCCTCTACGTCTCCGTGGGAAATTTATATACATCAATAAAGTAATATAACCTAACCTAACCCAATCTAACATCTCGGCGGTAATATTTGAACACATTCATGGCGATTTGGCCTCTACGTCTCCGTGGTACATTTATATACGTCAATAACGTAATATAACCTAACCTAACCCAACCTAACATCTCGGCGGCAATATTTGACAACATTACTGGCGAGTTGGCCTCTACGTCTCCGTGGGACCTTTATATACATCAATAACGTTATATAACATAACCTAACCCAACCTAACATCTCGGCGGTAATATTTGACAACATTCCTGGCGAGTTGGCCTCTACGTATCCGTGGGATCTTTATATACATCAATAACGTAATATAACTTAACCTAACCCAATCTAACATCTCGGCGGAAATATTTGAAAACATACCAGACGTGTTGGCCTCTACGTCTCCGTGGGACCTTTATATACATCTATAACGTAATATAACCTAACCTAACCCAACCTAACATCTCGGCGGTAATACTTGAAAACATTCATGGCGAGTTGGCATCTACGTCTCCGTGGGATCTTTATATACATCAATAACGTAATATAACCTAACCTAACCTAACCTAACATCTCGGCGGTAATATTTGAACACATTCCTGGCTTGTTGGCCCCTACGTCTCCGTGGGACCTTTATATACATCAATAACGTAATATACCCTAACCTAACCCAATCTAACATCTCGGCAGTATATTTGAACACATTCCTGGCTTGTTGGCCTCTACGTCTCCGTGGTCTCTTTATATACATCAATAACGTAATATAACCTAACCTAACCCAACCTATCATCTCGGCGGTAATATTTGACAACATTACTGGCGAGTTGGCCTCTACGTCTCCGCTCGTCCTTCATAAACATCAATAACGAAATATAACCTAACATAACACAACCTATAATCTCGGTGGTAATATTTGACAACATTCCTGGCGATTTGGCCTCTACGTCTCCGTGGGACCCTTATGTACATCAATAACGTTATATAACCTAACCTAACCCAACCTAACATCTCGGCGGTAATATTTGAAGACATTCCTGGCTTGTTGGCCTCTACGTCCCCATGGTACATTTATATACATCAATAACGTAATATAACCTAACCTAACCCAATCTAACATCTCGGCGGTAATATTTGAACACATTCCTGGCTTGTTGGCCCCTACGTCTCCGTGGGACCTTTATATACATCAATAACGTAATATAACCTAACCTAACCCAATCTAACATCTCGGCGGTAGTATTTGAACACATTCCTGGCTTGTTGGCCTCTGCGTCTCCGTGGGACATTTATATACATCTATAACGTAATATAACCTAACCTAACCCAACCTAACATCTCGGCGGTAATATTTGACGACATTCCTGGCTTGTTGGCCTCTACGTTCCCGTGGGATATATATATATACATCAATAACGTAATATAACGTAACCTAACCCAATCTAACATCTCGGCGGTAATATTTGAACACATTCCTGGCTTGTTGGCCCCTACGTCTCCGTGGGACCTTTATATACATCAATAACGTAATATAACCTAACCTAACCCAATCTAACATCTCGGCGGTAGTATTTGAACACATTCCTGGCTTGTTGGCCTCTGCGTCTCCGTGGGACATTTATATACATCTATAACGTAATATAACCTAACCTAACCCAACCTAACATCTCGGCGGTAATATTTGAAAACATTCATGGCGAGTTGGCCTCTACCTCTCCGTGGTACATTTATATACATCAATAACGTAATATAACCTAACCTAACCCAACCTATCATCTCGGCGGTAATATTTGACAACATTCCTGGCGAGTTGGCCTCTACGTATCCGTGGGGTCTTTATATACGTCAATAACGTAATATAACCTAACCTAACCCAATCTAACATCTCGGCGGTAAAATTTGACAACATTCCTGGCGAGTTGGCCTCTACGTATCCGTGGGATCTTTATATACATCTATAACGTAATATAACCTAACCTAACCCAATCTAACATCTCGGCGGTAATATTTGGACACATTCATGGCGAGTTGGCCTCTACGTCTCCGTGGTACATTTATATACATCAATAACGTAATATAACCTAACCTAACCCAACCTATCATCTCGGCGGTAATATTTGACAACATTCCTGGCGAGTTGGCCTCTACGTATCCGTGGGATCTTTATATACATCAATAACGTAATATAACTTAACCTAACCCAATCTAACGTCGCGGCGGTAATATTTGAACACATTCCTGGCTTGTTGGCCTCTACGTCTCCATGGGAAATTTATATACATCTATAACGTAATATAACCTAACCTAAACCAACCTAACATCTCGGCGGTAATATTTGGAGACATTCCTGGCTTGTTGGCCTCGACGTCTCCGTGGGACCGTTATATACATCTATAACGTAATATAACCTAACCTAACCCAAACTAACATCTCGGCGGTAATATTTGACATCATTCCTGGCGAGTTGGGCTCTACGTCTCCGTTTGATCTTCATAAACATCAATAACGTAATATAACCTAACCTAACCCAACCTTTCATCTCGGCGGTAATATTTGACAACATTCCTGGCGAGTTGGCCTCTACGTCTCCGTGGAACCTTCATATACATCAATAACGAAATATAACCTAACCTAACCCAACCTGTCATCTCGGCGGTAATATTTGACAACATTACTGGCGAGTTGGCCGCTACGTCTCCGTGTGACCTTCATAAACATCAGTAACGAAATATAGCCTAACCTAACACAACCTATCATCTCGGCGGTAATATTTGACAACATTACTGGCGAGTTGGCCTCTACGTCTCCGTGGGACCTTTATATACACCAATAACGTTATATAACCTAACCTAACCCAACCTAACATCTCGGCGGTAATATTTGACGACATTCCTGGCTTGTTGGCCTCTACGTCCCCGTGCGATATATATATACATCAATAACGTAATATAACCTAACCTAACCCAATCTAACATCTCGGCGGTAATATTTGACAACATTCCTGGCGAGTTGGCTTCTCCGTCTCCGTTTGACCTTCATAAACATCAGTAACGAAATATAACCTAACCTAACACAACCTATCATCTCGGCGGTAATATTTGACAACATTACTGGCGAGTTGGCCTCTACGTCTCCGTGGGACCTTTATATACACCAATAACGTTATATAACCTAACCTAACCCAACCTAACATCTCGGCGGTAATATTTGACGACATTCCTGGCTTGTTGGCCTCTACGTTCCCGTGGGATATATATATACATCAATAACGTAATATAACGTAACCTAACCCAATCTAACATCTCGGCGGTAATATTTGAACACATTCCTGCCTTGTTGGCCTCTACGCCTCCGTGGGAACTTTATATACATCTATAACGTAATATAACCTAACCTAACCCAACCTAACATCTCGGCGGTAATATTTGAACACATTCCTGGCTTGTTGGCCTCTACGTCTCGGTGGGACCGTTATATACATCTATAACGTAATATAACCTAACCTAACCCAAACTAACATCTCGGCGGTAATATTTGACATCATTCCTGGCGAGTTGGGCTCTACGTCTCCGTTTGATCTTCATAAACATCAATAACGTAATATAACCTAACCTAACCCAACCTATCATCTCGGCGGTAATATTTGACAACATTCCTGGCGAGTTGGCCTCTACGTATCCGTGGGGTCTTTATATACATCAATAACGTAATATAACCTAACCTAACGCAATCTAACATCTCGGCGGTAATATTTGACAACATTCCTGGCGAGTTGGCCTCTACTCCTCCGTGGGAACTTTATATACATCTATAACGTAATATAACCTAACCTAACCCAACCTAACATCTCGGCGGTAATATTTGAACACATTCCTGGCTTGTCGGCCTCTACGTCCCCGTGGGATATATATATACATCAATAACGTAATATAACCTAACCTAACCCAATCTAACATCTCGGCGGTAATATTTGAACACATTCCTGTCTTGTTGGCCTCTACGCCTCCGTGGGAACTTTATATACATCTCTAACGTAATATAATCTAACCTAACCCAACCTAACATCTCGGCGGTAATATTTGAACACATTCCTGGCTTGTTGGCCTCTACGTCTCCGTGCGACCGTTATATACATCTATAAGGTAATATAACCTAACCTAACCCAAACTAACATCTCGGCGGTAATATTTGACAACATTCCTGGCGAGTTGGCCTCTACGTCTCCGTGGGACCTTCATATACATCAATAACGAAATATAACCTAACCTAACCCAACCTGTCATCTCGGCGGTAATATTTGACAACATTACTGGCGAGTTGGCCGCTACGTCTCCGTTTGACCTTCATAAACATCAGTAACGAAATATAACCTAACCTAACACAACCTATCATCTCGGCGGTAATATTTGACAACATTCCTGGCGAGTTGGCCTCTACGTATCCGTGGGGTCTTTATATACATCAATAACGTAATATAACCTAACCTAACGCAATCTAACATCTCGGCGGTAATATTTGACAACATTCCTGGCGAGTTGGCCTCTACTCCTCCGTGGGAACTTTATATACATCTATAACGTAATATAACCTAACCTAACCCAACCTAACATCTCGGCGGTAATATTTGAACACATTCCTGGCTTGTCGGCCTCTACGTCCCCGTGGGATATATATATACATCAATAACGTAATATAACCTAACCTAACCCAATCTAACATCTCGGCGGTAATATTTGAACACATTCCTGTCTTGTTGGCCTCTACGCCTCCGTGGGAACTTTATATACATCTCTAACGTAATATAATCTAACCTAACCCAACCTAACATCTCGGCGGTAATATTTGAACACATTCCTGGCTTGTTGGCCTCTACGTCTCCGTGCGACCGTTATATACATCTATAAGGTAATATAACCTAACCTAACCCAAACTAACATCTCGGCGGTAATATTTGACAACATTCCTGGCGAGTTGGCCTCTACGTCTCCGTGGGACCTTCATATACATCAATAACGAAATATAACCTAACCTAACCCAACCTGTCATCTCGGCGGTAATATTTGACAACATTACTGGCGAGTTGGCCGCTACGTCTCCGTTTGACCTTCATAAACATCAGTAACGAAATATAACCTAACCTAACACAACCTATCATCTCGGCGGTAATATTTGACAACATTACTGGCGAGTTGGCTTCTACGTCTCCGTTTGACCTTCATAAACATCAATGACGAAATATAACCTAACATAACACAAACTATCATCTCGGCGGTAATATTTGACAACATTCCAGGCGAGTTGGCCTCTACGTCTCCGTGGGATCTTTTTATACATCAATAACGTAATATAACCTAACCTAACCCAACCTAACATCTCGGCGGTAATACTTGAAAACATTCATGGCGAGTTGGCCTCTACGTCTCCGTGGGATCTTTATATACATCTATAACGTAATATAACCTAACCTAACCCAATCTAACATCTCGGCGGTAATATTTGACAACATTCCTGGCGAGTTGGCTTCTCCGTCTCTGTGGGATCTTTTTATACATCAATAACGTAATATAACCTAAACTAACCCAACCTAACATCTCGGCGGTAATATTTGAAAACATTCCTGGCGAGTTGGCCTCTACGTCTCCGTGGTACCTTCATAAACATCAGTAACGAAATATAACCTAACCTAACACAACCTATCATCTCGGCGGTAATATTTGACAACATTACTGGCGAGTTGGCTTCTACGTCTCCGTTTGACCTTCATAAACATCAATGACGAAATATAACCTAACATAACACAAACTATCATCTCGGCGGTAATATTTGACAACATTCCAGGCGAGTTGGCCTCTACCTCTCCGTGGGATCTTTTTATACATCAATAACGTAATATAACCTAACCTAACCCAACCTAACATCTCGGCGGTAATACTTGAAAACATTCATGGCGAGTTGGCCTCTACGTCTCCGTGGGATCTTTATATACATCTATAACGTAATATAACCTAACCTAACCCAATCTAACATCTCGGCGGTAATATTTGACAACATTCCTGGCGAGTTGGCTTCTCCGTCTCTGTGGGATCTTTTTATACATCAATAACGTAATATAACCTAAACTAACCCAACCTAACATCTCGGCGGTAATATTTGAAAACATTCCTGGCGAGTTGGCCTCTACGTCTCCGTGGGAGCTTTATATACATCAATAACGAAATATAACCTAACCTAACCCAACCTGTCATCTCGGCGGTAATATTTGACAACATTACTGGCGAGTTGGCCTCTACGTCTCCGTTTGACCTTCATAAACATCAGTAACGAAAAATAACCTAACCTAACACAACCTATCATCTCGGCGGTAATATTTGACAACATTCCTGGCGAGTTGGCCCCTACGTCTCCGTGGTACCTTCATAAACATCAGTAACGAAAAATAACCTAACCTAACACAACCTATCATCTCGGCGGTAATATTTGACAACATTCCTGGCGAGTTGGCCTCTACGTCACCGTGGGACCTTTATATACATCAATAACGTAATATAACCTAACCTAACCCAACCTAACATCTCGGCGGTAATATCAGAAAACATACCTGGCGAGTTGGCCTCTACGTCTCCGTGGTACCTTCATAAACATCAATAACGAAATATAACCTAACCTAACACAACCTATCATCTCGGCGTTAATATTTGAACACATTCCTGGCTTGTTGGCCTCTACGTCTCCGTGGGAAATTTATATACATCAATAACGTAATATAACCTAACCTAACCCAATCTAACATCTCGGCGGTAATATTTGACAACATTCCTGGCGAGTTGGCTTCTCCGTCTCTGTGGGATCTTTTTATACATCAATAACGTAATATAACCTACCCTAACCCAACCTAACATCTCGGCGGTAATATTTGACAACATTCCTGGCGAGTTGGCTGCTCCGTCTCCGTGGGATCTTTTTATACATCAATAACGTAATATAACCTAAACTAACCCAACCTAACATCTCGGCGGTAATATTTGAAAACATTCCTGGCGAGTTGGCCTCTACGTCTCCGTGGGAGCTTTATATACATCAATAACGAAATATAACCTAACCTAACCCAACCTGTCATCTCGGCGGTAATATTTGACAACATTACTGGCGAGTTGGCCTCTACGTCTCCGTTTGACCTTCATAAACATCAGTAACGAAAAATAACCTAACCTAACACAACCTATCATCTCGGCGGTAATATTTGACAACATTCCTGGCGAGTTGGCCTCTACGTCTCCGTGGGACCTTTATATACACCAATAACGTTATATAACCTAACCTGACCCAATCTAACATCTCGGCGGTAATATTTGAACACATTCCTGGCTTGTTGGCCTCTACGTCCCCGTGGGATATATATATACATCAATAACGTAATATAACCTAACCTAACCCAATCTAACATCTCGGCGGTAATATTTGACAACATTCCTGGCGAGTTGGCTTCTCCGTCTCCGTGGGATCTTTATATACATCTATAACGTAATATAACCTAACCTAACCCAACCAAACATCTCGGCGGCAATATTTGAACACATTCCTGGCTTGTCGGCCTCTACGTCCCCGTGGGATATATATATACATCAATAACGTAATATAACCTACCCTAACCCAACCTAACACCTCGGCGGTAATATTTGAACACATTCCTGGCTTGTTGGCCTCTACGTCCCCGTGGGATATATATATACATCAATAACGTAATATAACCTAACCTAACCCAATCTAACATCTCGGCGGTAATATTTGACAACATTCCTGGCGAGTTGGCTTCTCCGTCTCTGTGGGATCTTTTTATACATCAATAACGTAATATAACCTAACCTAACCCAAACTTTCATCTCGGCGGTAATGTTTGACAACATTCCTGGCGAGTTGGCCTCTACGTCTCCGTGGGACCTTCATATACATCAATAACGAAATATAACCTAACCTAACCCAACCTGTCATCTCGGCGGTAATATTTGACAACATTACTGGCGAGTTGGCCGCTACGTCTCCGTTTGACCTTCATAAACATCAGTAACGAAATATAACCTAACCTAACACAACCTATCATCTCGGCGGTAATATTTGACAACATTACTGGCGAGTTGGCCTCTACGTCTCCGTTTGACCTTCATAAACATCAATGACGAAATATAACCTAACATAACACAACCTCTCATCTCGGCGGTAATATTTGACAACATTCCTGGCGAGTTGGCCTCCACGTCTCCGTGGGACCTTCATATACATCAATAACGAAATATACCCTAACCTAACCCAACCTGTCATCTCGGCGGTAATATTTGACAACATTACTGGCGAGTTGGCCGCTTCGTCTCCGTTTGACCTTCATAAACATCAGTAACGAAATATAACCTAACCTAACACAACCTATCATCTCGGCGGTAATATTTGACAACATTCCTGGCGAGTTGGCCTCTACGTCTCCGTGGGACCTTTATATACACCAATAACGTTATATAACCTAACCTAACCCAACCTAACATCTCGGCGGTAATATTTGACGACATTCCTGGCTTGTTGGCCTCTACGTCCCCGTGGGATATATATATACATCAATAACGTAATATAACCTAACCTAACCCAATCTAACATCTCGGCGGTAATATTTGACAACATTCCTGGCGAGTTGGCTTCTCCGTCTCTGTGGGATCTTTTTATACATCAATAACGTAATATAACCTAACCTAACCCAACCTAACATTTCGGCGGTAATACTTGAAAACATTCATGGCGAGTTGGCCTCTACGTCTCCGTGGCATCTTTATATACATCTATAACGTAATATAACCTAACCTAACCCAACCTAACATCTCGGCGGTAATATTTGAACACATTCCTGGCTTGTCGGCCTCTACGTCCCCGTGGGATATATATATACATCAATAACGTAATATAACCTAACCTAACCCAATCTAACATCTCGGTGGTAATATTTGACAACATTCCTGGCGAGTTGGCCTCTACGTATCCGTGGGATCTTTATATACATCAATAACGTAATATAACTTAACCTAACCCAATCTAACATCGCGGCGGTTATATTTGAACACATTCCTGGCTTGTTGGCCTCTACGTCTCCATGGGAAATTTATATACATCTATAACGTAATATAACCTAACCTAAACCAACCTAACATATCGGCGGTAATATTTGGAGACATTCCTGGCTTGTTGGCCTCTACGTCTCCGTGGGACCGTTATATACATCTATAACGTAATATAACCTAACCTAACCCAAACTAACATCTCGGCGGTAATATTTGACATCATTCCTGGCGAGTTGGGCTCTACGTCTCCGTTTGATCTTCATAAACATCAATAACGTAATATAACCTAACCTAACCCAACCTATCATCTCGGCGGTAATATTTGACAACATTCCTGGCGAGTTGGCCTCTACGTATCCGTGGGATCTTTATATACATCAATAACGTAATATAACTTAACCTAACCCAATCTAACATCGCGGCGGTAATATTTGAACACATTCCTGGCTTGTTGGCCTCTACGTCTCCATGGGAAATTTATATACATCTATAACGTAATATAACCTAACCTAAACCAACCTAACATCTCGGCGGTAATATTTGGAGACATTCCTGGCTTGTTGGCCTCTACGTCTCCGTGGGATCTTTATATACATCAATAACGTAATATAACCTAACCTAACCCAATCTAACATCTCGGCGGTGATATTTGAACACATTCCTGGCTTGTTGGCCTCTACATCTCCGTGGGATCTTTATATACATCAATAACGTTATATAACCGAACCTAACCCAGCCTAACGTCTCGGCGGTAATATTTGAAAACATTCCTGGCTTGTTGGCCTCTACGTCTCCGTGGGATCCTTATATACATCAATAACGTAATATAACCTAACCTAACCCAATCTAACATTTCGGCGGTAATATTTGAACACATTCATGGCTTGTTGGCCTCTACGTCTCCGTGGGAACTTTACATACATCTATAACGTAATATAACCTAACCTAACCCAACCTAACATCTCGGCGGTAATATTTGAACACATTCCTGGCTTGTTGGCCTCTACGTCTCCGTGGGAAATTTATATACATCAATAAAGTAATATAACCTAACCTAACCCAATCTAACATCTCGGCGGTAATATTTGAACACATTCATGGCGATTTGGCCTCTACGTCTCCGTGGTACATTTATATACGTCAATAACGTAATATAACCTAACCTAACCCAACCTAACATCTCGGCGGCAATATTTGACAACATTACTGGCGAGTTGGCCTCTACGTCTCCGTGGGACCTTTATATACATCAATACCGTTATATAACATAACCTAACCCAACCTAACATCTCGGCGGTAATATTTGACAACATTCCTGGCGAGTTGGCCTCTACGTATCCGTGGGATCTTTATATACATCAATAACGTAATATAACTTAACCTAACCCAATCTAACATCTCGGCGGAAATATTTGAAAACATACCAGACGTGTTGGCCTCTACGTCTCCGTGGGACCTTTATATACATCTATAACGTAATATAACCTAACCTAACCCAACCTAACATCTCGGCGGTAATACTTGAAAACATTCATGGCGAGTTGGCATCTACGTCTCCGTGGGATCTTTATATACATCAATAACGTAATATAACCTAACCTAACCTAACCTAACATCTCGGCGGTAATATTTGAACACATTCCTGGCTTGTTGGCCCCTACGTCTCCGTGGGACCTTTATATACATCAATAACGTAATATACCCTAACCTAACCCAATCTAACATCTCGGCAGTATATTTGAACACATTCCTGGCTTGTTGGCCTCTACGTCTCCGTGGTCTCTTTATATACATCAATAACGTAATATAACCTAACCTAACCCAACCTATCATCTCGGCGGTAATATTTGACAACATTACTGGCGAGTTGGCCTCTACGTCTCCGCTCGTCCTTCATAAACATCAATAACGAAATATAACCTAACATAACACAACCTATAATCTCGGTGGTAATATTTGACAACATTCCTGGCGATTTGGCCTCTACGTCTCCGTGGGACCCTTATGTACATCAATAACGTTATATAACCTAACCTAACCCAACCTAACATCTCGGCGGTAATATTTGAAGACATTCCTGGCTTGTTGGCCTCTACGTCCCCATGGTACATTTATATACATCAATAACGTAATATAACCTAACCTAACCCAATCTAACATCTCGGCGGTAATATTTGAACACATTCCTGGCTTGTTGGCCCCTACGTCTCCGTGGGACCTTTATATACATCAATAACGTAATATAACCTAACCTAACCCAATCTAACATCTCGGCGGTAGTATTTGAACACATTCCTGGCTTGTTGGCCTCTGCGTCTCCGTGGGACATTTATATACATCTATAACGTAATATAACCTAACCTAACCCAACCTAACATCTCGGCGGTAATATTTGACGACATTCCTGGCTTGTTGGCCTCTACGTTCCCGTGGGATATATATATATATACATCAATAACGTAATATAACGTAACCTAACCCAATCTAACATCTCGGCGGTAATATTTGAACACATTCCTGCCTTGTTGGCCTCTACGCCTCCGTGGGAACTTTATATACATCTATAACGTAATATAACCTAACCTAACCCAACCTAACATCTCGGCGGTAATATTTGAACACATTCCTGGCTTGTTGGCCTCTACGTCTCGGTGGGACCGTTATATACATCTATAACGTAATATAACCTAACCTAACCCAAACTAACATCTCGGCGGTAATATTTGACAACATTACTGGCGAGTTGGCCTCTACGTCTCCGCTCGTCCTTCATAAACATCAATAACGAAATATAACCTAACCTAACACAACCTGTCATCTCGGCGGTAATATTTGACAACATTACTGGCGAGTTGGCCGCTACGTCTCCGTTTGACCTTCATAAACATCAGTAACGAAATATAACCTAACCTAACACAACCTATCATCTCGGCGGTAATATTTGACAACATTACTGGCGAGTTGGCCGCTACGTCTCCGTTTGACCTTCATAAACATCAGTAACGAAATATAACCTAACCTAACACAACCTATCATCTCGGCGGTAATATTTGACAACATTACTGGCGAGTTGGCCGCTACGTCTCCGTTTGACCTTCATAAACATCAGTAACGAAATATAACCTAACCTAACACAACCTATCATCTCGGCGGTAATATTTGACAACATTACTGGCGAGTTGGCCTCTACGTCTCCGTTTGACCTTCATAAACATCAATGACGAAATATAACCTAACATAACACAACCTATCATCTCGGCGGTAATATTTGACAACATTCCTGGCGAGTTGGCCTCTACGTCTCCGTGGGACCTTCATATACATCAATAACGAAATATAACCTAACCTAACCCAACCTGTCATCTCGGCGGTAATATTTGACAACATTACTGGCGAGTTGGCCGCTACGTCTCCGTTTGACCTTCATAAACATCAGTAACGAAATATAACCTAACCTAACACAACCTATCATCTCGGCGGTAATATTTGACAACATTACTGGCGAGTTGGCCTCTACGTCTCCGTGGGACCTTTATATACACCAATAACGTTATATAACCTAACCTAACCCAACCTAACATCTCGGCGGTAATATTTGACGACATTCCTGGCTTGTTGGCCTCTACGTCCCCGTGGGATATATATATACATCAATAACGTAATATAACCTAACCTAACCCAATCTAACATCTCGGCGGTAATATTTGACAACATTCCTGGCGAGTTGGCTTCTCCGTCTCTGTGGGATCTTTTTATACATCAATAACGTAATATAACCTAACCTAACCCAACCTAACATTTCGGCGGTAATACTTGAAAACATTCATGGCGAGTTGGCCTCTACGTCTCCGTGGCATCTTTATATACATCTATAACGTAATATAACCTAACCTAACCCAACCTAACATCTCGGCGGTAATATTTGAACACATTCCTGGCTTGTCGGCCTCTACGTCCCCGTGGGATATATATATACATCAATAACGTAATATAACCTAACCTAACCCAATCTAACATCTCGGCGGTAATATTTGACAACATTCCTGGCGAGTTGGCCTCTACGTATCCGTGGGATCTTTATATACATCAATAACGTAATATAACTTAACCTAACCCAATCTAACTTCGCGGCGGTAATATTTGAACACATTCCTGGCTTGTTGGCCTCTACGTCTCCATGGGAAATTTATATACATCTATAACGTAATATAACCTAACCTAAACCAACCTAACATCTCGGCGGTAATATTTGGAGACATTCCTGGCTTGTTGGCCCCTACGTCTCCGTGGGATCTTTATATACATCAATAACGTAATATAACCTAACCTAACCCAATCTAACATCTCGGCGGTGATATTTGAACACATTCCTGGCTTGTTGGCCTCTACATCTCCGTGGGATCTTTATATACATCAATAACGTTATATAACCGAACCTAACCCAGCCTAACGTCTCGGCGGTAATATTTGAAAACATTCCTGGCTTGTTGGCCTCTACGTCTCCGTGGGATCCTTATATACATCAATAACGTAATATAACCTAACCTAACCCAATCTAACATTTCGGCGGTAATATTTGAACACATTCATGGCTTGTTGGCCTCTACGTCTCCGTGGGAACTTTACATACATCTATAACGTAATATAACCTAACCTAACCCAACCTAACATCTCGGCGGTAATATTTGAACACATTCCTGGCTTGTTGGCCTCTACGTCTCCGTGGGAAATTTATATACATCAATAAAGTAATATAACCTAACCTAACCCAATCTAACATCTCGGCGGTAATATTTGAACACATTCATGGCGATTTGGCCTCTACGTCTCCGTGGTACATTTATATACGTCAATAACGTAATATAACCTAACCTAACCCAACCTAACATCTCGGCGGCAATATTTGACAACATTACTGGCGAGTTGGCCTCTACGTCTCCGTGGGACCTTTATATACATCAATAACGTTATATAACATAACCTAACCCAACCTAACATCTCGGCGGTAATATTTGACAACATTCCTGGCGAGTTGGCCTCTACGTATCCGTGGGATCTTTATATACATCAATAACGTAATATAACTTAACCTAACCCAATCTAACATCTCGGCGGAAATATTTGAAAACATACCAGACGTGTTGGCCTCTACGTCTCCGTGGGACCTTTATATACATCTATAACGTAATATAACCTAACCTAACCCAACCTAACATCTCGGCGGTAATACTTGAAAACATTCATGGCGAGTTGGCATCTACGTCTCCGTGGGATCTTTATATACATCAATAACGTAATATAACCTAACCTAACCTAACCTAACATCTCGGCGGTAATATTTGAACACATTCCTGGCTTGTTGGCCCCTACGTCTCCGTGGGACCTTTATATACATCAATAACGTAATATACCCTAACCTAACCCAATCTAACATCTCGGCAGTATATTTGAACACATTCCTGGCTTGTTGGCCTCTACGTCTCCGTGGTCTCTTTATATACATCAATAACGTAATATAACCTAACCTAACCCAACCTATCATCTCGGCGGTAATATTTGACAACATTACTGGCGAGTTGGCCTCTACGTCTCCGCTCGTCCTTCATAAACATCAATAACGAAATATAACCTAACATAACACAACCTATAATCTCGGTGGTAATATTTGACAACATTCCTGGCGATTTGGCCTCTACGTCTCCGTGGGACCCTTATGTACATCAATAACGTTATATAACCTAACCTAACCCAACCTAACATCTCGGCGGTAATATTTGAAGACATTCCTGGCTTGTTGGCCTCTACGTCCCCATGGTACATTTATATACATCAATAACGTAATATAACCTAACCTAACCCAATCTAACATCTCGGCGGTAATATTTGAACACATTCCTGGCTTGTTGGCCCCTACGTCTCCGTGGGACCTTTATATACATCAATAACGTAATATAACCTAACCTAACCCAATCTAACATCTCGGCGGTAGTATTTGAACACATTCCTGGCTTGTTGGCCTCTGCGTCTCCGTGGGACATTTATATACATCTATAACGTAATATAACCTAACCTAACCCAACCTAACATCTCGGCGGTAATATTTGACGACATTCCTGGCTTGTTGGCCTCTACGTTCCCGTGGGATATATATATATACATCAATAACGTAATATAACGTAACCTAACCCAATCTAACATCTCGGCGGTAATATTTGAACACATTCCTGGCTTGTTGGCCCCTACGTCTCCGTGGGACCTTTATATACATCAATAACGTAATATAACCTAACCTAACCCAATCTAACATCTCGGCGGTAGTATTTGAACACATTCCTGGCTTGTTGGCCTCTGCGTCTCCGTGGGACATTTATATACATCTATAACGTAATATAACCTAACCTAACCCAACCTAACATCTCGGCGGTAATATTTGAAAACATTCATGGCGAGTTGGCCTCTACCTCTCCGTGGTACATTTATATACATCAATAACGTAATATAACCTAACCTAACCCAACCTATCATCTCGGCGGTAATATTTGACAACATTCCTGGCGAGTTGGCCTCTACGTATCCGTGGGGTCTTTATATACGTCAATAACGTAATATAACCTAACCTAACCCAATCTAACATCTCGGCGGTAGAATTTGACAACATTCCTGGCGAGTTGGCCTCTACGTATCCGTGGGATCTTTATATACATCTATAACGTAATATAACCTAACCTAACCCAATCTAACATCTCGGCGGTAATATTTGGACACATTCATGGCGAGTTGGCCTCTACGTCTCCGTGGTACATTTATATACATCAATAACGTAATATAACCTAACCTAACCCAACCTATCATCTCGGCGGTAATATTTGACAACATTCCTGGCGAGTTGGCCTCTACGTATCCGTGGGATCTTTATATACATCAATAACGTAATATAACTTAACCTAACCCAATCTAACGTCGCGGCGGTAATATTTGAACACATTCCTGGCTTGTTGGCCTCTACGTCTCCATGGGAAATTTATATACATCTATAACGTAATATAACCTAACCTAAACCAACCTAACATCTCGGCGGTAATATTTGGAGACATTCCTGGCTTGTTGGCCTCGACGTCTCCGTGGGACCGTTATATACATCTATAACGTAATATAACCTAACCTAACCCAAACTAACATCTCGGCGGTAATATTTGACATCATTCCTGGCGAGTTGGGCTCTACGTCTCCGTTTGATCTTCATAAACATCAATAACGTAATATAACCTAACCTAACCCAACCTTTCATCTCGGCGGTAATATTTGACAACATTCCTGGCGAGTTGGCCTCTACGTCTCCGTGGAACCTTCATATACATCAATAACGAAATATAACCTAACCTAACCCAACCTGTCATCTCGGCGGTAATATTTGACAACATTACTGGCGAGTTGGCCGCTACGTCTCCGTGTGACCTTCATAAACATCAGTAACGAAATATAGCCTAACCTAACACAACCTATCATCTCGGCGGTAATATTTGACAACATTACTGGCGAGTTGGCCTCTACGTCTCCGTGGGACCTTTATATACACCAATAACGTTATATAACCTAACCTAACCCAACCTAACATCTCGGCGGTAATATTTGACGACATTCCTGGCTTGTTGGCCTCTACGTCCCCGTGCGATATATATATACATCAATAACGTAATATAACCTAACCTAACCCAATCTAACATCTCGGCGGTAATATTTGACAACATTCCTGGCGAGTTGGCTTCTCCGTCTCCGTTTGACCTTCATAAACATCAGTAACGAAATATAACCTAACCTAACACAACCTATCATCTCGGCGGTAATATTTGACAACATTACTGGCGAGTTGGCCTCTACGTCTCCGTGGGACCTTTATATACACCAATAACGTTATATAACCTAACCTAACCCAACCTAACATCTCGGCGGTAATATTTGACGACATTCCTGGCTTGTTGGCCTCTACGTTCCCGTGGGATATATATATACATCAATAACGTAATATAACGTAACCTAACCCAATCTAACATCTCGGCGGTAATATTTGAACACATTCCTGCCTTGTTGGCCTCTACGCCTCCGTGGGAACTTTATATACATCTATAACGTAATATAACCTAACCTAACCCAACCTAACATCTCGGCGGTAATATTTGAACACATTCCTGGCTTGTTGGCCTCTACGTCTCGGTGGGACCGTTATATACATCTATAACGTAATATAACCTAACCTAACCCAAACTAACATCTCGGCGGTAATATTTGACATCATTCCTGGCGAGTTGGGCTCTACGTCTCCGTTTGATCTTCATAAACATCAATAACGTAATATAACCTAACCTAACCCAACCTATCATCTCGGCGGTAATATTTGACAACATTCCTGGCGAGTTGGCCTCTACGTATCCGTGGGGTCTTTATATACATCAATAACGTAATATAACCTAACCTAACGCAATCTAACATCTCGGCGGTAATATTTGACAACATTCCTGGCGAGTTGGCCTCTACTCCTCCGTGGGAACTTTATATACATCTATAACGTAATATAACCTAACCTAACCCAACCTAACATCTCGGCGGTAATATTTGAACACATTCCTGGCTTGTCGGCCTCTACGTCCCCGTGGGATATATATATACATCAATAACGTAATATAACCTAACCTAACCCAATCTAACATCTCGGCGGTAATATTTGAACACATTCCTGTCTTGTTGGCCTCTACGCCTCCGTGGGAACTTTATATACATCTCTAACGTAATATAATCTAACCTAACCCAACCTAACATCTCGGCGGTAATATTTGAACACATTCCTGGCTTGTTGGCCTCTACGTCTCCGTGCGACCGTTATATACATCTATAAGGTAATATAACCTAACCTAACCCAAACTAACATCTCGGCGGTAATATTTGACAACATTCCTGGCGAGTTGGCCTCTACGTCTCCGTGGGACCTTCATATACATCAATAACGAAATATAACCTAACCTAACCCAACCTGTCATCTCGGCGGTAATATTTGACAACATTACTGGCGAGTTGGCCGCTACGTCTCCGTTTGACCTTCATAAACATCAGTAACGAAATATAACCTAACCTAACACAACCTATCATCTCGGCGGTAATATTTGACAACATTACTGGCGAGTTGGCTTCTACGTCTCCGTTTGACCTTCATAAACATCAATGACGAAATATAACCTAACATAACACAAACTATCATCTCGGCGGTAATATTTGACAACATTCCAGGCGAGTTGGCCTCTACGTCTCCGTGGGATCTTTTTATACATCAATAACGTAATATAACCTAACCTAACCCAACCTAACATCTCGGCGGTAATACTTGAAAACATTCATGGCGAGTTGGCCTCTACGTCTCCGTGGGATCTTTATATACATCTATAACGTAATATAACCTAACCTAACCCAATCTAACATCTCGGCGGTAATATTTGACAACATTCCTGGCGAGTTGGCTTCTCCGTCTCTGTGGGATCTTTTTATACATCAATAACGTAATATAACCTAAACTAACCCAACCTAACATCTCGGCGGTAATATTTGAAAACATTCCTGGCGAGTTGGCCTCTACGTCTCCGTGGTACCTTCATAAACATCAGTAACGAAATATAACCTAACCTAACACAACCTATCATCTCGGCGGTAATATTTGACAACATTACTGGCGAGTTGGCTTCTACGTCTCCGTTTGACCTTCATAAACATCAATGACGAAATATAACCTAACATAACACAAACTATCATCTCGGCGGTAATATTTGACAACATTCCAGGCGAGTTGGCCTCTACCTCTCCGTGGGATCTTTTTATACATCAATAACGTAATATAACCTAACCTAACCCAACCTAACATCTCGGCGGTAATACTTGAAAACATTCATGGCGAGTTGGCTTCTACGTCTCCGTGGGATCTTTATATACATCTATAACGTAATATAACCTAACCTAACCCAATCTAACATCTCGGCGGTAATATTTGACAACATTCCTGGCGAGTTGGCTTCTCCGTCTCTGTGGGATCTTTTTATACATCAATAACGTAATATAACCTAAACTAACCCAACCTAACATCTCGGCGGTAATATTTGAAAACATTCCTGGCGAGTTGGCCTCTACGTCTCCGTGGGAGCTTTATATACATCAATAACGAAATATAACCTAACCTAACCCAACCTGTCATCTCGGCGGTAATATTTGACAACATTACTGGCGAGTTGGCCTCTACGTCTCCGTTTGACCTTCATAAACATCAGTAACGAAAAATAACCTAACCTAACACAACCTATCATCTCGGCGGTAATATTTGAACACATTCCTGGCTTGTTGGCCTCTACGTCTCCGTGCGACCGTTATATACATCTATAAGGTAATATAACCTAACCTAACCCAAACTAACATCTCGGCGGTAATATTTGACAACATTCCTGGCGAGTTGGCCTCTACGTCTCCGTGGGACCTTCATATACATCAATAACGAAATATAACCTAACCTAACCCAACCTGTCATCTCGGCGGTAATATTTGACAACATTACTGGCGAGTTGGCCGCTACGTCTCCGTTTGACCTTCATAAACATCAGTAACGAAATATAACCTAACCTAACACAACCTATCATCTCGGCGGTAATATTTGACAACATTACTGGCGAGTTGGCTTCTACGTCTCCGTTTGACCTTCATAAACATCAATGACGAAATATAACCTAACATAACACAAACTATCATCTCGGCGGTAATATTTGACAACATTCCAGGCGAGTTGGCCTCTACGTCTCCGTGGGATCTTTTTATACATCAATAACGTAATATAACCTAACCTAACCCAACCTAACATCTCGGCGGTAATACTTGAAAACATTCATGGCGAGTTGGCCTCTACGTCTCCGTGGGATCTTTATATACATCTATAACGTAATATAACCTAACCTAACCCAATCTAACATCTCGGCGGTAATATTTGACAACATTCCTGGCGAGTTGGCTTCTCCGTCTCTGTGGGATCTTTTTATACATCAATAACGTAATATAACCTAAACTAACCCAACCTAACATCTCGGCGGTAATATTTGAAAACATTCCTGGCGAGTTGGCCTCTACGTCTCCGTGGTACCTTCATAAACATCAGTAACGAAATATAACCTAACCTAACACAACCTATCATCTCGGCGGTAATATTTGACAACATTACTGGCGAGTTGGCTTCTACGTCTCCGTTTGACCTTCATAAACATCAATGACGAAATATAACCTAACATAACACAAACTATCATCTCGGCGGTAATATTTGACAACATTCCAGGCGAGTTGGCCTCTACCTCTCCGTGGGATCTTTTTATACATCAATAACGTAATATAACCTAACCTAACCCAACCTAACATCTCGGCGGTAATACTTGAAAACATTCATGGCGAGTTGGCCTCTACGTCTCCGTGGGATCTTTATATACATCTATAACGTAATATAACCTAACCTAACCCAATCTAACATCTCGGCGGTAATATTTGACAACATTCCTGGCGAGTTGGCTTCTCCGTCTCTGTGGGATCTTTTTATACATCAATAACGTAATATAACCTAAACTAACCCAACCTAACATCTCGGCGGTAATATTTGAAAACATTCCTGGCGAGTTGGCCTCTACGTCTCCGTGGGAGCTTTATATACATCAATAACGAAATATAACCTAACCTAACCCAACCTGTCATCTCGGCGGTAATATTTGACAACATTACTGGCGAGTTGGCCTCTACGTCTCCGTTTGACCTTCATAAACATCAGTAACGAAAAATAACCTAACCTAACACAACCTATCATCTCGGCGGTAATATTTGACAACATTCCTGGCGAGTTGGCCCCTACGTCTCCGTGGTACCTTCATAAACATCAGTAACGAAAAATAACCTAACCTAACACAACCTATCATCTCGGCGGTAATATTTGACAACATTCCTGGCGAGTTGGCCTCTACGTCACCGTGGGACCTTTATATACATCAATAACGTAATATAACCTAACCTAACCCAACCTAACATCTCGGCGGTAATATCAGAAAACATACCTGGCGAGTTGGCCTCTACGTCTCCGTGGTACCTTCATAAACATCAATAACGAAATATAACCTAACCTAACACAACCTATCATCTCGGCGTTAATATTTGAACACATTCCTGGCTTGTTGGCCTCTACGTCTCCGTGGGAAATTTATATACATCAATAACGTAATATAACCTAACCTAACCCAATCTAACATCTCGGCGGTAATATTTGACAACATTCCTGGCGAGTTGGCTTCTCCGTCTCTGTGGGATCTTTTTATACATCAATAACGTAATATAACCTACCCTAACCCAACCTAACATCTCGGCGGTAATATTTGACAACATTCCTGGCGAGTTGGCTGCTCCGTCTCCGTGGGATCTTTTTATACATCAATAACGTAATATAACCTAAACTAACCCAACCTAACATCTCGGCGGTAATATTTGAAAACATTCCTGGCGAGTTGGCCTCTACGTCTCCGTGGGAGCTTTATATACATCAATAACGAAATATAACCTAACCTAACCCAACCTGTCATCTCGGCGGTAATATTTGACAACATTACTGGCGAGTTGGCCTCTACGTCTCCGTTTGACCTTCATAAACATCAGTAACGAAAAATAACCTAACCTAACACAACCTATCATCTCGGCGGTAATATTTGACAACATTCCTGGCGAGTTGGCCTCTACGTCTCCGTGGGACCTTTATATACACCAATAACGTTATATAACCTAACCTGACCCAATCTAACATCTCGGCGGTAATATTTGAACACATTCCTGGCTTGTTGGCCTCTACGTCCCCGTGGGATATATATATACATCAATAACGTAATATAACCTAACCTAACCCAATCTAACATCTCGGCGGTAATATTTGACAACATTCCTGGCGAGTTGGCTTCTCCGTCTCCGTGGGATCTTTATATACATCTATAACGTAATATAACCTAACCTAACCCAACCAAACATCTCGGCGGCAATATTTGAACACATTCCTGGCTTGTCGGCCTCTACGTCCCCGTGGGATATATATATACATCAATAACGTAATATAACCTACCCTAACCCAACCTAACACCTCGGCGGTAATATTTGAACACATTCCTGGCTTGTTGGCCTCTACGTCCCCGTGGGATATATATATACATCAATAACGTAATATAACCTAACCTAACCCAATCTAACATCTCGGCGGTAATATTTGAACACATTCCTGGCTTGTTGGCCTCTACGTTTCCGTGGGACCTTCATATACATCAATAACGAAATATAACCTAACCTAACCCAACCTAACATCTCGGCGGTAATATCAGAAAACATACCAGGCGAGTTGGCCTCTACGTCTCCGTGGTACCTTCATAAACATCAATAACGAAATATAACCTAACCTAACACAACCTATCATCTCGGCGTTAATATTTGAACACATTCCTGGCTTGTTGGCCTCTACGTCTCCGTGGGAAATTTATATACATCAATAACGTAATATAACCTAACCTAACCCAATCTAACATCTCGGCGGTAATATTTGACAACATTCCTGGCGAGTTGACTTCTCCGTCTCTGTGGGATCTTTTTATACATCAATAACGTAATATAACCTAACCTAACCCAACCTTTCATCTCGGCGGTAATGTTTGACAACATTCCTGGTGAGTTGGCCTCTACGTCTCCGTGGGACCTTCATATACATCAATAACGAAATATAACCTAACCTAACCCAACCTGTCATCTCGGCGGTAATATTTGACAACATTACTGGCGAGTTGGCCGCTACGTCTCCGTTTGACCTTCATAAACATCAGTAACGAAATATAACTTAACCTAACACAACCTATCATCTCGGCGGTAATATTTGACAACATTACTGGCGAGTTGGCCTCTACGTCTCCGTTTGACCTTCATAAACATCAATGACGAAATATAACCTAACATAACACAACCTATCATCTCGGCGGTAATATTTGACAACATTCCTGGCGAGTTGGCCTCTACGTCTCCGTGGGACCTTTATATACACCAATAACGTTATATAACCTAACCTAACCCAACCTAACATCTCGGCGGTAATATTTGACGACATTCCTGGCTTGTTGGCCTCTACGTCACCGTGGGATATATATATACATCAATAACGTAATATAACCTAACCTAACCCAATCTAACATCTCGGCGGTAATATTTGACAACATTCCTGGCGAGTTGGCTTCTCCGTCTCTGTGGGATCTTTTTATACATCAATAACGTAATATAACCTAACCTAACCCAACCTAACATCTTGGCGGTAATACTTGAAAACATTCATGGCGAGTTGGCCTCTACGTCTCCGTGGGATCTTTATATACATCTATAACGTAATATAACCTAACCTAACCCAACCTAACATCTCGGCGGTAATATTTGAACACATTCCTGGCTTGTCGGCCTCTACGTCCCCGTGGGATATATATATACATCAATAACGTAATATAACCTACCCTAACCCAACCTAACACCTCGGCGGTAATATTTGAACAAATTCCTGGCTTGTTGGCCTCTACGTCCCCGTGGGATATATATATATACATCAATAACGTAATATAACCTAACCTAACCCAATCTAACATCTCGGCGGTAATATTTGAACACCTTCCTGGCTTGTTGGCCTCTACGTTTCCGTGGGACCTTCATATACATCAATAACGAAATATAACCTAACCTAACCCAACCTAACATCTCGGCGGTAATATCAGAAAACATGCCAGGCGAGTTGGCCTCTACGTCTCCGTAGTACCTTCATAAACATCAATAACGAAATATAACCTAACCTAACACAACCTATCATCTCGGCGTTAATATTTGAACACATTCCTGGCTTGTTGGCCTCTACGTCTCCGTGGGAAATTTATATACATCAATAACGTAATATAACCTAACCTAACCCAATCTAACATCTCGGCGGTAATATTTGAACACATTCCTGGCTTGTTGGCCTCTACGTCCCCGTGGGATATATATATACATCAATAACGTAATATAACCTAACCTAACCCAATCTAACATCTCGGCGGTAATATTTGAACACATTCCTGTCTTGTTGGCCTCTACGCCTCCGTGGGAACTTTATATACATCTATAACGTAATATAACCTAACCTAACCCAACCTAACATCTCGGCGGTAATATTTGAACACATTCCTGGCTTGTTGGCCTCTACGTTTCCGTGGGACCGTTATATACATCTATAACGTAATATAACCTAACCTAACCAAATCTAACATCTCGGCGGTAATATTTGACAACATTCCTGGCGAGTTGGCTTCTCCGTCTCTGTGGGATCTTTTTATACATCAATAACGTAATATAACCTACCCTAACCCAACCTAACATCTCGGCGGTAATATTTGACAACATTCCTGGCGTGTTGGCTTCTCCGTCTCCGTGGGATCTTTTTATACATCAATAACGTAATATAACCTAAACTAACCCAACCTAACATCTCGGCGGTAATATTTGAAAACATTCCTGGCGAGTTGGCCTCTTCGTCTCCGTGGGACTTTCATATACATCAATAACGAAATATAACCTAACCTAACCCAACCTGTCATCTCGGCGGTAATATTTGACGACATTACTGGCGAGTTGGCCTCTACGTCTCCGTTTGACCTTCATAAACATCAATGACGAAATATAACCTAACATAACACAACCTCTCATCTCGGCGGTAATATTTGACAACATTCCTGGCGAGTTGGCCTCTACGTCTCCGTGGGACCTTTATATACACCAATAACGTTATATAACCTAACCTGACCCAATCTAACATCTCGGCGGTAATATTTGAACACATTCCTGGCTTGTTGGCCTCTACGTCCCCGTGGGATATATATATACATCAATAACGTAATATAACCTAACCTAACCCAATCTAACATCTCGGCGGTAATATTTGAACACATTCCTGTCTTGTTGGCCTCTACGTCTCCGTGGGACCGTTATATACATCCATAACGTAATATAACCTAACCTAACCCAAACTAACATCTCGGCGGTAATATTTGACAACATTACTGGCGAGTTGGCCTCTACGTCTCCGTTTGACCTTCATAAACATCAATGACGAAATATAACCTAACATAACACAACCTATCATCTCGGCGGTAATATTTGACAACATTCCTGGCGAGTTGGCCTCTACGTCTCCGTGGGACCTTTATATACACCAATAACGTTATATAACCTAACCTAACCCAACCTAACATCTCGGCGGTAATATTTGGCGACATTCCTGGCTTGTTGGCCTCTACGTCCCCGTGGGATATATATATACATCAATAACGTAATATAACCTAACCTAACCCAATCTAACATCTCGGCGGTAATATTTGACAACATTCCTGGCGAGTTGGCTTCTCCGTCTCTGTGGGATCTTTTTATACATCAATAACGTAATATAACCTAACCTAACCCAACCTAACATTTCGGCGGTAATACTTGAAAACATTCATGGCGAGTTGGCCTCTACGTCTCCGTGGCATCTTGATATACATCTATAACGTAATATAACCTAACCTAACCCAACCTGTCATCTCGGCGGTAATATTTGACAACATTCCTGGCGAGTTGACTTCTCCGTCTCTGTGGGATCTTTTTATACATCAATAACGTAATATAACCTAACCTAACCCAACCTTTCATCTCGGCGGTAATGTTTGACAACATTCCTGGTGAGTTGGCCTCTACGTCTCCGTGGGACCTTCATATACATCAATAACGAAATATAACCTAACCTAACCCAACCTGTCATCTCGGCGGTAATATTTGACAACATTACTGGCGAGTTGGCCGCTACGTCTCCGTTTGACCTTCATAAACATCAGTAACGAAATATAACTTAACCTAACACAACCTATCATCTCGGCGGTAATATTTGACAACATTACTGGCGAGTTGGCCTCTACGTCTCCGTTTGACCTTCATAAACATCAATGACGAAATATAACCTAACATAACACAACCTATCATCTCGGCGGTAATATTTGACAACATTCCTGGCGAGTTGGCCTCTACGTCTCCGTGGGACCTTTATATACACCAATAACGTTATATAACCTAACCTAACCCAACCTAACATCTCGGCGGTAATATTTGACGACATTCCTGGCTTGTTGGCCTCTACGTCACCGTGGGATATATATATACATCAATAACGTAATATAACCTAACCTAACCCAATCTAACATCTCGGCGGTAATATTTGACAACATTCCTGGCGAGTTGGCTTCTCCGTCTCTGTGGGATCTTTTTATACATCAATAACGTAATATAACCTAACCTAACCCAACCTAACATCTTGGCGGTAATACTTGAAAACATTCATGGCGAGTTGGCCTCTACGTCTCCGTGGGATCTTTATATACATCTATAACGTAATATAACCTAACCTAACCCAACCTAACATCTCGGCGGTAATATTTGAACACATTCCTGGCTTGTCGGCCTCTACGTCCCCGTGGGATATATATATACATCAATAACGTAATATAACCTACCCTAACCCAACCTAACACCTCGGCGGTAATATTTGAACAAATTCCTGGCTTGTTGGCCTCTACGTCCCCGTGGGATATATATATATACATCAATAACGTAATATAACCTAACCTAACCCAATCTAACATCTCGGCGGTAATATTTGAACACCTTCCTGGCTTGTTGGCCTCTACGTTTCCGTGGGACCTTCATATACATCAATAACGAAATATAACCTAACCTAACCCAACCTAACATCTCGGCGGTAATATCAGAAAACATGCCAGGCGAGTTGGCCTCTACGTCTCCGTAGTACCTTCATAAACATCAATAACGAAATATAACCTAACCTAACACAACCTATCATCTCGGCGTTAATATTTGAACACATTCCTGGCTTGTTGGCCTCTACGTCTCCGTGGGAAATTTATATACATCAATAACGTAATATAACCTAACCTAACCCAATCTAACATCTCGGCGGTAATATTTGAACACATTCCTGGCTTGTTGGCCTCTACGTCCCCGTGGGATATATATATACATCAATAACGTAATATAACCTAACCTAACCCAATCTAACATCTCGGCGGTAATATTTGAACACATTCCTGTCTTGTTGGCCTCTACGCATCCGTGGGAACTTTATATACATCTATAACGTAATATAACCTAACCTAACCCAACCTAACATCTCGGCGGTAATACTTGAAAACATTCATGGCGAGTTGGCCTCTACGTCTCCGTGGGATCTTTATATACATCTATAACGTAATATAACCTAACCTAACCCAACCTAACATCTCGGCGGTAATATTTGAACACATTCCTGGCTTGTCGGCCTCTACGTCCCCGTGGGATATATATATACATCAATAACGTAATATAACCTAACCTGACCCAATCTAACATCTCGGCGGTAATATTTGAACACATTCCTGTCTTGTTGGCCTCTACGCCTCCGTGGGAACTTTATATACATCTATAACGTAATATAACCTAACCTAACCCAACCTAACATCTCGGCGGTAATATTTGAACACATTCCTGGCTTGTTGGCCTCTACGTTTCCGTGGGACCGTTATATACATCTATAACGTAATATAACCTAACCTAACCAAATCTAACATCTCGGCGGTAATATTTGACAACATTCCTGGCGAGTTGGCTTCTCCGTCTCTGTGGGATCTTTTTATACATCAATAACGTAATATAACCTACCCTAACCCAACCTAACATCTCGGCGGTAATATTTGACAACATTCCTGGCGTGTTGGCTTCTCCGTCTCCGTGGGATCTTTTTATACATCAATAACGTAATATAACCTAAACTAACCCAACCTAACATCTCGGCGGTAATATTTGAAAACATTCCTGGCGAGTTGGCCTCTTCGTCTCCGTGGGACTTTCATATACATCAATAACGAAATATAACCTAACCTAACCCAACCTGTCATCTCGGCGGTAATATTTGACGACATTACTGGCGAGTTGGCCTCTACGTCTCCGTTTGACCTTCATAAACATCAATGACGAAATATAACCTAACATAACACAACCTCTCATCTCGGCGGTAATATTTGACAACATTCCTGGCGAGTTGGCCTCTACGTCTCCGTGGGACCTTTATATACACCAATAACGTTATATAACCTAACCTGACCCAATCTAACATCTCGGCGGTAATATTTGAACACATTCCTGGCTTGTTGGCCTCTACGTCCCCGTGGGATATATATATACATCAATAACGTAATATAACCTAACCTAACCCAATCTAACATCTCGGCGGTAATATTTGAACACATTCCTGTCTTGTTGGCCTCTACGTATCCGTGGGACCGTTATATACATCCATAACGTAATATAACCTAACCTAACCCAAACTAACATCTCGGCGGTAATATTTGACAACATTACTGGCGAGTTGGCCTCTACGTCTCCGTTTGACCTTCATAAACATCAATGACGAAATATAACCTAACATAACACAACCTATCATCTCGGCGGTAATATTTGACAACATTCCTGGCGAGTTGGCCTCTACGTCTCCGTGGGACCTTTATATACACCAATAACGTTATATAACCTAACCTAACCCAACCTAACATTTCGGCGGTAATACTTGAAAACATTCATGGCGAGTTGGCCTCTACGTCTCCGTGGCATCTTGATATACATCTATAACGTAATATAACCTAACCTAACCCAACCTGTCATCTCGGCGGTAATATTTGAACACATTCCTGGCTTGTTGGCCTCTACGTCCCCGTGGGATATATATATACATCATTAACGTAATATAACCTAACCTAACCCAATCTAACATCTCGGCGGTAATATTTGACAACATTACTGGCGAGTTGGCTTCTCCGTCTCTGTGGGATCTTTTTATACATCAATAACGTAATATAACCTAACCTAACCCAACAAAACATCTCGGCGGTAATACTTGAAAACATTCATCGCGAGTTGGCCTCTACGTCTCCGTGGGATCTTTATATACATCTATAACGTAATATAACCTAACCTAACCCAACCTAACATCTCGGCGGTAATATTTGAACACATTCCTGGCTTGTTGGCCTCTACGTCCCCGTGGGATATATATATACATCAATAACGTAATATAACCTAACCTAACCCAATCTAACATCTCGGCGGTAATATTTGAACACATTCCTGTCTTGTTGGCCTCTACGCATCCGTGGGAACTTTATATACATCTGTAACGTAATATAACCTAACCTAACCCAACCTAACATCTCGGCGGTAATACTTGAAAACATTCATGGCGAGTTGGCCTCTACGTCTCCGTGGGATCTTTATGTACATCTATAACGTAATATAACCTAACCTAACCCAACCTAACATCTCGGCGGTAATATTTGAACACATTCCTGGCTTGTCGGCCTCTACGTCCCCGTGGGATATATATATACATCAATAACGTAATATAACCTAACCTGACCCAATCTAACATCTCGACGGTAATATTTGAACACATTCCTGTCTTGTTGGCCTCTACGCCTCCGTGGGAACTTTATATACATCTATAACGTAATATAACCTAACCTAACCCAACCTAACATCTCGGCGGTAATATTTGAACACATTCCTGGCTTGTTGGCGTCTACGTCTCCGTGGGACCGTTATATACATCTATAACGTAATATAACCTAACCTAACCAAATCTAACATCTCGGCGGTAATATTTGACAACATTCCTGGCGAGTTGGCTTCTCCGTCTCTGTGGGATCTTTTTATACATCAATAACGTAATATAACCTACCCTAACCCAACCTAACATCTCGGCGGTAATATTTGACAACATTCCTGGCGAGTTGGCTTCTCCGTCTCCGTGGGATCTTTTTATACATCAATAACGTAATATAACCTAAACTAACCCAACCTAACATCTCGGCGGTATATTTGAAAACATTCCTGGCGAGTTGGCCTCTACGTCTCCGTGGGAGCTTTATATACATCAATAACGAAATATAACCTAACCTAACCCAACCTGTCATCTCGGCGGCAATATTTGACAACATTACTGGCGAGTTGGCCTCTACGTCTCCGTTTGACCTTCATAAACATCAGTAACGAAAAATAACCTAACCTAACACAACCTATCATCTCGGCGGTAATATTTGACAACATTCCTGGCGAGTTGGCCTCTACGTCACCGTGGGACCTTTATATACATCTATAACGTAATATAACCTAACCTAACACAAACTATCATCTCGGCGTTAATATTTGAACACATTCCTGGCTTGTTGGCCTCTACGTCTCCGTGGGAAATTTATATACATCAATAACGTAATATAACCTAACCTAACCCAATCTAACATCTCGGCGGTAATATTTGACAACATTCCTGGCGAATTGGCTTCTCCGTCTCTGTGGGATCTTTTTATACATCAATAGCGTAATATAACCTAACCTAACCCAACCTTTCATCTCGGGGGTAATGTTTGACAACATTCCTGGCGAGTTGGCCTCTTCGTCTCCGTGGGACCTTCATATACATCAATAACGAAATATAACCTAACCTAACCCAACCTGTCATCTCGGCGGGAATATTTGACAACATTACTGGCGAGTTGGCCGCTACGTCTCCGTTTGACCTTCATAAACATCAGTAACGAAATATAACCTAACCTAACACAACCTATCATCTCGGCGGTAATATTTGACGACATTACTGGCGAGTTGGCCTCTACGTCTCCGTTTGACCTTCATAAACATCAATGACGAAATATAACCTAACATAACACAACCTCTCATCTCGGCGGTAATATTTGACAACATTCCTGGCGAGTTGGCCTCTACGTCTCCGTGGGACCTTTATATACACCAATAACGTTATATAACCTAACCTGACCCAATCTAACATCTCGGCGGTAATATTTGAACACATTCCTGGCTTGTTGGCCTCTACGTCCCCGTGGGATATATATATACATCAATAACGTAATATAACCTAACCTAACCCAATCTAACATCTCGGCGGTAATATTTGACAACATTCCTGGCGAGTTGGCTTCTCCGTCTCTGTGGGATCTTTTTATACATCAATAACGTAATATAACCTAACCTAACCCAACCTAACATCTCGGCGGTAATACTTGAAAACATTCATGGCGAGTTGGCCTCTACGTCTCCGTGGGATCTTTATATACATCTATAACGTAATATAACCTAACCTAACCCAACCTAACATCTCGGCGGTAATATTTGAACACATTCCTGGCTTGTTGGCCTCTACGTCCCCGTGGGATATATATATACATCTATAACGTAATATAACCTAAGCTAACCCAACCTAACATCTCGGCGGTAATATTTGAACACATTCCTGGCTTGTTGGCCTCTGCGTCTCCGTGGGACCGTTATATACATCTATAACGTAATATAACCTAACCTAACCCCAACTAACATCTCGGCGGTAATATTTGACAACATTCCTGGCGAGTTGGCCTCTACATCTCCGTGGGACCTTCATATACATCAATAACGAAATATAACCTAACCTAACCCAACCTGTCATCTCGGCGGTAATATTTGACAACATTACTGGCGAGTTGGCCGCTACGTCTCCGTTTGACCTTCATAAACATCAGTAACGAAATATAACCTAACCTAACACAACCTATCATCTCGGCGGTAATATTTGACAACATTACTGGCGAGTTGGCCTCTACGTTTCCGTTTGACCTTCATAAACATCAATGACGAAATATAACCTAACATAACACAACCTCTCATCTCGGCGGTAATATTTGACAACATTCCTGGCGAGTTGGCCTCTACGTCTCCGTGGGACCTTTATATACACCAATAACGTTATATAACCTAACCTGACCCAATCTAACATCTCGGCGGTAATATTTGAACACATTCCTGGCTTGTTGGCCTCTACGTCCCCGTGGGATATATATATACATCAATAACGTAATATAACCTAACCTAACCCAATCTAACATCTCGGCGGTAATATTTGACAACATTCCTGGCGAGTTGGCTTCTCCGTCTCTGTGGGATCTTTTTATACATCAATAACGTAATATAACCTAACCTAACCCAACCTAACATCTCGGCGGTAATACTTGAAAACATTCATGGCGAGTTGGCCTCTACGTCTCCGTGGGATCTTTATATACATCTATAACGTAATATAACCTAACCTAACCCAACCTAACATCTCGGCGGTAATATTTGAACACATTCCTGGCTTGTTGGCCTCTACGTCCCCGTGGGATATATATATACATCTATAACGTAATATAACCTAAGCTAACCCAACCTAACATCTCGGCGGTAATATTTGAACACATTCCTGGCTTGTTGGCCTCTGCGTCTCCGTGGGACCGTTATATACATCTATAACGTAATATAACCTAACCTAACCCCAACTAACATCTCGGCGGTAATATTTGACAACATTCCTGGCGAGTTGGCCTCTACATCTCCGTGGGACCTTCATATACATCAATAACGAAATATAACCTAACCTAACCCAACCTGTCATCTCGGCGGTAATATTTGACAACATTACTGGCGAGTTGGCCGCTACGTCTCCGTTTGACCTTCATAAACATCAGTAACGAAATATAACCTAACCTAACACAACCTATCATCTCGGCGGTAATATTTGACAACATTACTGGCGAGTTGGCCTCTACGTTTCCGTTTGACCTTCATAAACATCAATGACGAAATATAACCTAACATAACACAACCTCTCATCTCGGCGGTAATATTTGACACCATTCCTGGCGAGTTGGCCTCTACGTCTCCGTGGGACCTTTATATACACCAATAACGTTATATAACCTAACCTGACCCAATCTAACATCTCGGCGGTAATATTTGAACACATTCCTGGCTTGTTGGCCTCTACGTCCCCGTGGGATATATATATACATCAATAACGTAATATAACCTAACCTAACCCAATCTAACACCTCGGCGGTAATATTTGAACACATTCCTGGCTTGTTGGCCTCTACGTTTCCGTGGCACCTTCATATACATCAATAACGTAATATAACCTAACCTAACCCAACCTAACATCTCGGCGGTAATACTTGAAAACATTCATGGCGAGTTGGCCTCTACGTCTTCGTGGGATCTTTATATACATCTATAACGTAATATAACCTAACCTAACCCAACCTAACATCTCGGCGGTAATATTTGAACACATTCCTGGCTTGTTGGCCTCTACGTCCCCGTGGGATATATATATACATCAATAACGTAATATAACCTAACCTAACCCAATCTAACATCTCGGCGGTAATATTTGAACACATTCCTGTCTTGTTGGCCTCTACGCCTCCGTGGGAACTTTATATACATCTATAACGTAATATAACCTAACCTAACCCAACCTAACATCTCGGCGGTAATACTTGAAAACATTCATGGCGAGTTGGCCTCTACGTCTCCGTGGGATCTTTATGTACATCTATAACGTAATATAACCTAACCTAACCCAACCTAACATCTCGGCGGTAATATTTGAACACATTCCTGGCTTGTCGGCCTCTACGTCCCCGTGGGATATATATATACATCAATAACGTAATATAACCTAACCTGACCCAATCTAACATCTCGGCGGTAATCTTTGAACACATTCCTGTCTTGTTGGCCTCTACGCCTCCGTGGGAACTTTATATACATCTATAACGTAATATAACCTAACCTAACCCAACCTAACATCTCGGCGGTAATATTTGAACACATTCCTGGCTTGTTGGCCTCTACGTCTCCGTGGGACCGTTATATACATCTATAACGTAATATAACCTAACCTAACCAAATCTAACATCTCGGCGGTAATATTTGACAACATTCCTGGCGAGTTGGCTTCTCCGTCTCTGTGGGATCTTTTTATACATCAATAACGTAATATAGCCTACCCTAACCCAACCTAACATCTCGGCGGTAATATTTGACAACATTCCTGGCGAGTTGGCTTCTCCGTCTCCGTGGGATCTTTTTATACATCAATAACGTAATATAACCTAAACTAACCCAACCTAACATCTCGGCGGTAATATTTGAAAACATTCCTGGCGAGTTGGCCTCTACGTCTCCGTGGGAGCTTTATATACATCAATAACGAAATATATCACCTAACCTAACCCAACCTGTCATCTCGGCGGCAATATTTGACAACATTACTGGCGAGTTGGCCTCTACGTCTCCGTTTGACCTTCATAAACATCAGTAACGAAAAATAACCTAACCTAACACAACCTATCATCTCGGCGGTAATATTTGACAACATTCCTGGCTTGTTGGCCTCTACGTCTCCGTGGGAAATTTATATACATCAATAACGTAATATAACCTAACCTAACCCAATCTAACATCTAGGCGGTAATATTTGACAACATTCCTGGCGAGTTGGCTTCTCCGTCTCTGTGGGATCTTTTTATACATCAATAACGTAATATAACCTAACCTAACCCAACCTTTCATCTCGGCGGTAATGTTTGACAACATTCCTGGCGAGTTGGCCTCTACGTCTCCGTGGGACCTTCATATACATCAATAACGAAATGTAACCTAACCTAACCCAACCTGTCATCTCGGCGGTAATATTTGACAACATTACTGGCGAGTTGGCCGCTACGTCTCCGTTTGACCTTCATAAACATCATTAACGAAATATAACCTAACCTAACACAACCTATCATCTCGGCGGTAATATTTGACAACATTACTGGCGAGTTGGCCTCTACGTCTCCGTTTGACCTTCATAAACATCAATGACGAAATATAACCTAACATAACACAACCTCTCATCTCGGCGGTAATATTTGACAACATTTCTGGCGAGTTGGCCTCTACGTACCCGTGGGACCTTTATATACACCAATAACGTTATATAACGTAACCTGACCCAATCTAACATCTCGGCGGTAATATTTGAACACATTCCTGGCTTGTTGGCCTCTACGTCCCCGTGGGATATATATATACATCAATAACGTAATATAACCTAACCTAACCCAACCTAACATCTCGGCGGTAATACTTGAAAACATTCATGGCGAGTTGGCCTCTACGTCTCCGTGGGATCTTTATATACATCTATAACGTAATATAACCTAACCTAACCCAACCTAACATCTCGGCGGTAATATTTGAACACATTCCTGGCTTGTCGGCCTCTACGTCCCCGTGGGATATATATATACATCAATAACGTAATATAACCTAACCTGACCCAACCTAACATCTCGGCGGTAATATTTGAACACATTCCTGGCTTGTTGGCCTCTACGTCTCCGTGGGACCGTTATATACATCTATAACGTAATATAACCTAACCTAACCAAATCTAACATCTCGGCGGGAATATTTGAACACATTCCTGGCTTGTTGGCCTCTACGTCTCGGTGGGAAATTTATATACATCAATAACGTAATATAACCTAACCTAACCCAATCTAACATCTCGGCGGTAATATTTGACAACATTCCTGGCCAGTTGGCTTCTCCGTCTCTGTGGGATCTTTTTATACATCAATAACGTAATATAACCTAACCTAACCCAACCTTTCATCTCGGGGGTAATGTTTGACAACATTCCTGGCGAGTTGGCCTCTTCGTCTCCGTGGGACCTTCATATACATCAATAACGAAATATAACCTAACCTAACCCAACCTGTCATCTCGGCGGGAATATTTGACAACATTACTGGCGAGTTGGCCGCTACGTCTCCGTTTGACCTTCATAAACATCAGTAACGAAATATAACCTAACCTAACACAACCTATCATCTCGGCGGTAATATTTGACGACATTACTGGCGAGTTGGCTTCTCCGTCTCTGTGGGATCTTTTTATACATCAATAACGTAATATAACCTAACCTAACCCAACCTAACATCTCGGCGGTAATACTTGAAAACATTCATGGCGAGTTGGCCTCTACGTCTCCGTGGGATCTTTATATACATCTATAACGTAATATAACCTAACCTAACCCAACCTAACATCTCGGCGGTAATATTTGAACACATTCCTGGCTTGCTAGCCTCTACGTCCCCGTGGGATATATATATACATCAATAACGTAATATAACCTAACCTAACCCAATCTAACATCTCGGCGGTAATATTTGAACACATTCCTGTCTTGTTGGCCTCTACCCCTCCGTGGGAACTTTATATACATCTATAACGTAATATAACCTAAGCTAACCCAACCTAACATCTCGGCGGTAATATTTGAACACATTCCTGGCTTGTTGGCCTCTGCGTCTCCGTGGGACCGTTATATACATCTATAACGTAATATAACCTAACCTAACCCAACCTAACATCTCGGCGGTAATATTTGAACACATTCCTGGCTTGTTGGCCTCTACGTCCCCGTGGGATATATATATACATCTATAACGTAATATAACCTAAGCTAACCCAACCTAACATCTCGGCGGTAATATTTGAACACATTCCTGGCTTGTTGGCCTCTGCGTCTCCGTGGGACCGTTATATACATCTATAACGTAATATAACCTAACCTAACCCCAACTAACATCTCGGCGGTAATATTTGACAACATTCCTGGCGAGTTGGCCTCTACATCTCCGTGGGACCTTCATATACATCAATAACGAAATATAACCTAACCTAACCCAACCTGTCATCTCGGCGGTAATATTTGACAACATTACTGGCGAGTTGGCCGCTACGTCTCCGTTTGACCTTCATAAACATCAGTAACGAAATATAACCTAACCTAACACAACCTATCATCTCGGCGGTAATATTTGACAACATTACTGGCGAGTTGGCCTCTACGTTTCCGTTTGACCTTCATAAACATCAATGACGAAATATAACCTAACATAACACAACCTCTCATCTCGGCGGTAATATTTGACACCATTCCTGGCGAGTTGGCCTCTACGTCTCCGTGGGACCTTTATATACACCAATAACGTTATATAACCTAACCTGACCCAATCTAACATCTCGGCGGTAATATTTGAACACATTCCTGGCTTGTTGGCCTCTACGTCCCCGTGGGATATATATATACATCAATAACGTAATATAACCTAACCTAACCCAATCTAACACCTCGGCGGTAATATTTGAACACATTCCTGGCTTGTTACGGCTTCTCCGAGTGTGGGACCTTCATATACATCAATAACGTAATATAACCTAACCTAACCCAACCTAACATCTCGGCGGTAATACTTCAAAACATTCATGGCGAGTTGGCCTCTACGTCTTCGTGGGATCTTTATATACATCTATAACGTAATATAACCTAACCTAACCCAACCTAACATCTCGGCGGTAATATTTGAACACATTCCTGGCTTGTTGGCCTCTACGTCCCCGTGGGATATATATATACATCAATAACGTAATATAACCTAACCTAACCCAATCTAACATCTCGGCGGTAATATTTGAACACATTCCTGTCTTGTTGGCCTCTACGCCTCCGTGGGAACTTTATATACATCTATAACGTAATATAACCTAACCTAACCCAACCTAACATCTCGGCGGTAATACTTGAAAACATTCATGGCGAGTTGGCCTCTACGTCTCCGTGGGATCTTTATGTACATCTATAACGTAATATAACCTAACCTAACCCAACCTAACATCTCGGCGGTAATATTTGAACACATTCCTGGCTTGTCGGCCTCTACGTCCCCGTGGGATATATATATACATCAATAACGTAATATAACCTAACCTGACCCAATCTAACATCTCGGCGGTAATCTTTGAACACATTCCTGTCTTGTTGGCCTCTACGCCTCCGTGGGAACTTTATATACATCTATAACGTAATATAACCTAACCTAACCCAACCTAACATCTCGGCGGTAATATTTGAACACATTCCTGGCTTGTTGGCCTCTACGTCTCCGTGGGACCGTTATATACATCTATAACGTAATATAACCTAACCTAACCAAATCTAACATCTCGGCGGTAATATTTGACAACATTCCTGGCGAGTTGGCTTCTCCGTCTCTGTGGGATCTTTTTATACATCAATAACGTAATATAGCCTACCCTAACCCAAACTAACATCTCGGCGGTAATATTTGACAACATTCCTGGCGAGTTGGCTTCTCCGTCTCCGTGGGATCTTTTTATACATCAATAACGTAATATAACCTAAACTAACCCAACCTAACATCTCGGCGGTAATATTTGAAAACATTCCTGGCGAGTTGGCCTCTACGTCTCCGTGGGAGCTTTATATACATCAATAACGAAATATAACCTAACCTAACCCAACCTGTCATCTCGGCGGCAATATTTGACAACATTACTGGCGAGTTGGCCTCTACGTCTCCGTTTGACCTTCATAAACATCAGTAACGAAAAATAACCTAACCTAACACAACCTATCATCTCGGCGGTAATATTTGACAACATTCCTGGCTTGTTGGCCTCTACGTCTCCGTGGGAAATTTATATACATCAATAACGTAATATAACCTAACCTAACCCAATCTAACATCTCGGCGGTAATATTTGACAACATTCCTGGCGAGTTGGCTTCTCCGTCTCTGTGGGATCTTTTTATACATCAATAACGTAATATAACCTAACCTAACCCAACCTTTCATCTCGGCGGTAATGTTTGACAACATTCCTGGCGAGTTGGCCTCTACGTCTCCGTGGGACCTTCATATACATCAATAACGAAATGTAACCTAACCTAACCCAACCTGTCATCTCGGCGGTAATATTTGACAACATTACTGGCGAGTTGGCCGCTACGTCTCCGTTTGACCTTCATAAACATCATTAACGAAATATAACCTAACCTAACACAACCTATCATCTCGGCGGTAATATTTGACAACATTACTGGCGAGTTGGCCTCTACGTCTCCGTTTGACCTTCATAAACATCAATGACGAAATATAACCTAACATAACACAACCTCTCATCTCGGCGGTAATATTTGACAACATTCCTGGCGAGTTGGCCTCTACGTCCCCGTGGGACCTTTATATACACCAATAACGTTATATAACGTAACCTGACCCAATCTAACATATCGGCGGTAATATTTGAACACATTCCTGGCTTGTTGGCCTCTACGTCCCCGTGGGATATATATATACATCAATAACGTAATATAACCTAACCTAACCCAACCTAACATCTCGGCGGTAATACTTGAAAACATTCATGGCGAGTTGGCCTCTACGTCTCCGTGGGATCTTTATATACATCTATAACGTAATATAACCTAACCTAACCCAACCTAACATCTCGGCGGTAATATTTGAACACATTCCTGGCTTGTCGGCCTCTACGTCCCCGTGGGATATATATATACATCAATAACGTAATATAACCTAACCTGACCCAACCTAACATCTCGGCGGTAATATTTGAACACATTCCTGGCTTGTTGGCCTCTACGTCTCCGTGGGACCGTTATATACATCTATAACGTAATATAACCTAACCTAACCAAATCTAACATCTCGGCGGGAATATTTGAACACATTCCTGGCTTGTTGGCCTCTACGTCTCGGTGGGAAATTTATATACATCAATAACGTAATATAACCTAACCTAACCCAATCTAACATCTCGGCGGTAATATTTGACAACATTCCTGGCCAGTTGGCTTCTCCGTCTCTGTGGGATCTTTTTATACATCAATAACGTAATATAACCTAACCTAACCCAACCTTTCATCTCGGGGGTAATGTTTGACAACATTCCTGGCGAGTTGGCCTCTTCGTCTCCGTGGGACCTTCATATACATCAATAACGAAATATAACCTAACCTAACCCAACCTGTCATCTCGGCGGGAATATTTGACAACATTACTGGCGAGTTGGCCGCTACGTCTCCGTTTGACCTTCATAAACATCAGTAACGAAATATAACCTAACCTAACACAACCTATCATCTCGGCGGTAATATTTGACGACATTACTGGCGAGTTGGCCTCTACGTCTCCGTTTGACCTTCATAAACATCAATGACGAAATATAACCTAACATAACACAACCTCTCATCTCGGCGGTAATATTTGACAACATTCCTGGCGAGTTGGCCTCTACGTCTCCGTGGGACCTTTATATACACCAATAACGTTATATAACCTAACCTGACCCAATCTAACATCTCGGCGGTAATATTTGAACACATTCCTGGCTTGTTGGCCTCTACGTCCCCGTGGGATATATATATACATCAATAACGTAATATAACCTAACCTAACCCAATCTAACATCTCGGCGGTAATATTTGACAACATTCCTGGCGAGTTGGCTTCTCCGTCTCTGTGGGATCTTTTTATACATCAATAACGTAATATAACCTAACCTAACCCAACCTAACATCTCGGCGGTAATACTTGAAAACATTCATGGCGAGTTGGCCTCTACGTCTCCGTGGGATCTTTATATACATCTATAACGTAATATAACCTAACCTAACCCAACCTAACATCTCGGCGGTAATATTTGAACACATTCCTGGCTTGTTGGCCTCTACGTCCCCGTGGGATATATATATACATCAATAACGTAATATAACCTAACCTAACCCAATCTAACATCTCGGCGGTAATATTTGAACACATTCCTGTCTTGTTGGCCTCTACCCCTCCGTGGGATCTTTATATACATCTATAACGTAATATAACCTAAGCTAACCCAACCTAACATCTCGGCGGTAATATTTGAACACATTCCTGGCTTGTTGGCCTCTGCGTCTCCGTGGGACCGTTATATACATCTATAACGTAATATAACCTAACCTAACCCCAACTAACATCTCGGCGGTAATATTTGACAACATTCCTGGCGATTTGGCCTCTACATCTCCGTGGGACCTTCATATACATCAATAACGAAATATAACCTAACCTAACCCAACCTGTCATCTCGGCGGTAATATTTGACAACATTACTGGCGAGTTGGCCTCTACGTCTCCGTGGGAGCTTTATATACATCAATAACGAAATATAACCTAACCTAACCCAACCTGTCATCTCGGCGGCAATATTTGACAACATTACTGGCGAGTTGGCCTCTACGTCTCCGTTTGACCTTCATAAACATCAGTAACGAAAAATAACCTAACCTAACACAACCTATCATCTCGGCGGTAATATTTGACAACATTCCTGGCTTGTTGGCCTCTACGTCTCCGTGGGAAATTTATATACATCAATAACGTAATATAACCTAACCTAACCCAATCTAACATCTCGGCGGTAATATTTGACAACATTCCTGGCGAGTTGGCTTCTCCGTCTCTGTGGGATCTTTTTATACATCAATAACGTAATATAACCTAACCTAACCCAACCTTTCATCTCGGCGGTAATGTTTGACAACATTCCTGGCGAGTTGGCCTCTACGTCTCCGTGGGACCTTCATATACATCAATAACGAAATGTAACCTAACCTAACCCAACCTGTCATCTCGGCGGTAATATTTGACAACATTACTGGCGAGTTGGCCGCTACGTCTCCGTTTGACCTTCATAAACATCATTAACGAAATATAACCTAACCTAACACAACCTATCATCTCGGCGGTAATATTTGACAACATTACTGGCGAGTTGGCCTCTACGTCTCCGTTTGACCTTCATAAACATCAATGACGAAATATAACCTAACATAACACAACCTCTCATCTCGGCGGTAATATTTGACAACATTCCTGGCGAGTTGGCCTCTACGTCCCCGTGGGACCTTTATATACACCAATAACGTTATATAACGTAACCTGACCCAATCTAACATCTCGGCGGTAATATTTGAACACATTCCTGGCTTGTCGGCCTCTACGTCCCCGTGGGATATATATATACATCAATAACGTAATATAACCTAACCTGACCCAATCTAACATCTCGGCGGTAATATTTGAACACATTCCTGTCTTGTTGGCCTCTACGCCTCCGTGGGAACTTTATATACATCTATAACGTAATATAACCTAACCTAAGCCAACCTAACATCTCGGCGGTAATATTTGAACACATTCCTGGCTTGTTGGCCTCTACGTCTCCGTGGGACCGTTATATACATCTATAACGTAATATAACCTAACCTAACCCAATCTAACATCTCGGCGGTAATATTTGACAACATTCCTGGCGAGTTGGCTTCTCCGTCTCTGTGGGATCTTTTTATACATCAATAACGTAATATAACCTACCCCAACCCAACCTAACATCTCGGCGGTAATATTTGACAACATTCCTGGCGAGTTGGCTTCTCCGTCTCCGTGGGATCTTTTTATACATCAATAACGTAATATAACCTAAACTAACCCAACCTAACATCTCGGCGGTAATATTTGAAAACATTCCTGGCGAGTTGGCCTCTACGTCTCCGTGGGAGCTTTATATACATCAATAACGAAATATAACCTAACCTAACCCAACCTGTCATCTCGGCGGTAATATTTGACAACATTACTGGCGAGTTGGCCTCTACGTCTCCGTTTGACCTTCATAAACATCAGTAACGAAAAATAACCTAACCTAACACAACCTATCATCTCGGCGGTAATATTTGACAACATTCCTGGCGAGTTGGCCTCTACGTCACCGTGGGACCTTTATATACATCTATAACGTAATATAACCTAACCTAACACAAACTATCATCTCGGCGTTAATATTTGAACACATTCCTGGCTTGTTGGCCTCTACGTCTCCGTGGGAAATTTATATACATCAATAACGTAATATAACCTAACCTAACCCAATCTAACATCTCGGCGGTAATATTTGACAACATTCCTGGCGAGTTGGCTTCTCCGTCTCTGTGGGATCTTTTTATACATCAATAACGTAATATAACCTAACCTAACCCAAACTAACATCTCGGCGGTAATATTTGACAACATTCCTGGCGAGTTGGCCTCTACGTCTCCGTGGGACCTTCATATACATCAATAACGAAATATAACCTAACCTAACCCAACCTGTCATCTCGGCGGTAATATTTGACAACATTACTGGCGAGTTGGCCGCTACGTCTCCGTTTGACCTTCATAAACATCAGTAACGAAATATAACCTAACCTAACACAACCTATCATATCGGCGGTAGTATTTGACAACATTACTGGCGAGTTGGCCTCTACGTCTCCGTTTGACCTTCATAAACATCAATGACGAAATATAACCTAACATAACACAACCTATCATATCGACGGTAATATTTGACAACATTCCTGGCGAGTTGGCCTCTACGTCTCCGTGGGACCTTTATATACACCAATAACGTTATATAACCTAACCTAACCCAACCTAACATCTCGGCGGTAATATTTGACGACATTCCTGGCTTGTTGGCCTCTGCGTCCCCGTGGGATATATATATACATCAATAACGTAATATAACCTAACCTAACCCAATCTAACATCTCGGCGGTAATATTTGACACCATTCCTGGCGAGTTGGCTTCTCCGTCTCTGTGGGATCTTTTTATACATCAATAACGTAATATAACCTAACCTAACCCAATCTAACATCTCGGCGGTAATATTTGAACACATTCCTGTCTTGTTGGCCTCTACGCCTCCGTGGGAACTTTATATACATCTATAACGTAATATAACCTAACCTAACCCAACCTAACATCTCGGCGGTAATACTTGAAAACATTCATGGCGAGTTGGCCTCTACGTCTCCGTGGGATCTTTATGTACATCTATAACGTAATATAACCTAACCTAACCCAACCTAACATCTCGGCGGTAATATTTGAACACATTCCTGGCTTGTCGGCCTCTACGTCCCCGTGGGATATATATATACATCAATAACGTAATATAACCTAACCTGACCCAATCTAACATCTCGGCGGTAATCTTTGAACACATTCCTGTCTTGTTGGCCTCTACGCCTCCGTGGGAACTTTATATACATCTATAACGTAATATAACCTAACCTAACCCAACCTAACATCTCGGCGGTAATATTTGAACACATTCCTGGCTTGTTGGCCTCTACGTCTCCGTGGGACCGTTATATACATCTATAACGTAATATAACCTAACCTAACCAAATCTAACATCTCGGCGGTAATATTTGACAACATTCCTGGCGAGTTGGCTTCTCCGTCTCTGTGGGATCTTTTTATACATCAATAACGTAATATAGCCTACCCTAACCCAACCTAACATCTCGGCGGTAATATTTGACAACATTCCTGGCGAGTTGGCTTCTCCGTCTCCGTGGGATCTTTTTATACATCAATAACGTAATATAACCTAAACTAACCCAACCTAACATCTCGGCGGTAATATTTGAAAACATTCCTGGCGAGTTGGCCTCTACGTCTCCGTGGGAGCTTTATATACATCAATAACGAAATATATCACCTAACCTAACCCAACCTGTCATCTCGGCGGCAATATTTGACAACATTACTGGCGAGTTGGCCTCTACGTCTCCGTTTGACCTTCATAAACATCAGTAACGAAAAATAACCTAACCTAACACAACCTATCATCTCGGCGGTAATATTTGACAACATTCCTGGCTTGTTGGCCTCTACGTCTCCGTGGGAAATTTATATACATCAATAACGTAATATAACCTAACCTAACCCAATCTAACATCTAGGCGGTAATATTTGACAACATTCCTGGCGAGTTGGCTTCTCCGTCTCTGTGGGATCTTTTTATACATCAATAACGTAATATAACCTAACCTAACCCAACCTTTCATCTCGGCGGTAATGTTTGACAACATTCCTGGCGAGTTGGCCTCTACGTCTCCGTGGGACCTTCATATACATCAATAACGAAATGTAACCTAACCTAACCCAACCTGTCATCTCGGCGGTAATATTTGACAACATTACTGGCGAGTTGGCCGCTACGTCTCCGTTTGACCTTCATAAACATCATTAACGAAATATAACCTAACCTAACACAACCTATCATCTCGGCGGTAATATTTGACAACATTACTGGCGAGTTGGCCTCTACGTCTCCGTTTGACCTTCATAAACATCAATGACGAAATATAACCTAACATAACACAACCTCTCATCTCGGCGGTAATATTTGACAACATTCCTGGCGAGTTGGCCTCTACGTACCCGTGGGACCTTTATATACACCAATAACGTTATATAACGTAACCTGACCCAATCTAACATCTCGGCGGTAATATTTGAACACATTCCTGGCTTGTTGGCCTCTACGTCCCCGTGGGATATATATATACATCAATAACGTAATATAACCTAACCTAACCCAACCTAACATCTCGGCGGTAATACTTGAAAACATTCATGGCGAGTTGGCCTCTACGTCTCCGTGGGATCTTTATATACATCTATAACGTAATATAACCTAACCTAACCCAACCTAACATCTCGGCGGTAATATTTGAACACATTCCTGGCTTGTCGGCCTCTACGTCCCCGTGGGATATATATATACATCAATAACGTAATATAACCTAACCTGACCCAACCTAACATCTCGGCGGTAATATTTGAACACATTCCTGGCTTGTTGGCCTCTACGTCTCCGTGGGACCGTTATATACATCTATAACGTAATATAACCTAACCTAACCAAATCTAACATCTCGGCGGGAATATTTGAACACATTCCTGGCTTGTTGGCCTCTACGTCTCGGTGGGAAATTTATATACATCAATAACGTAATATAACCTAACCTAACCCAATCTAACATCTCGGCGGTAATATTTGACAACATTCCTGGCCAGTTGGCTTCTCCGTCTCTGTGGGATCTTTTTATACATCAATAACGTAATATAACCTAACCTAACCCAACCTTTCATCTCGGGGGTAATGTTTGACAACATTCCTGGCGAGTTGGCCTCTTCGTCTCCGTGGGACCTTCATATACATCAATAACGAAATATAACCTAACCTAACCCAACCTGTCATCTCGGCGGGAATATTTGACAACATTACTGGCGAGTTGGCCGCTACGTCTCCGTTTGACCTTCATAAACATCAGTAACGAAATATAACCTAACCTAACACAACCTATCATCTCGGCGGTAATATTTGACGACATTACTGGCGAGTTGGCTTCTCCGTCTCTGTGGGATCTTTTTATACATCAATAACGTAATATAACCTAACCTAACCCAACCTAACATCTCGGCGGTAATACTTGAAAACATTCATGGCGAGTTGGCCTCTACGTCTCCGTGGGATCTTTATATACATCTATAACGTAATATAACCTAACCTAACCCAACCTAACATCTCGGCGGTAATATTTGAACACATTCCTGGCTTGCTGGCCTCTACGTCCCCGTGGGATATATATATACATCAATAACGTAATATAACCTAACCTAACCCAATCTAACATCTCGGCGGTAATATTTGAACACATTCCTGTCTTGTTGGCCTCTACCCCTCCGTGGGAACTTTATATACATCTATAACGTAATATAACCTAAGCTAACCCAACCTAACATCTCGGCGGTAATATTTGAACACATTCCTGGCTTGTTGGCCTCTGCGTCTCCGTGGGACCGTTATATACATCTATAACGTAATATAACCTAACCTAACCCAACCTAACATCTCGGCGGTAATATTTGAACACATTCCTGGCTTGTTGGCCTCTACGTCCCCGTGGGATATATATATACATCTATAACGTAATATAACCTAAGCTAACCCAACCTAACATCTCGGCGGTAATATTTGAACACATTCCTGGCTTGTTGGCCTCTGCGTCTCCGTGGGACCGTTATATACATCTATAACGTAATATAACCTAACCTAACCCCAACTAACATCTCGGCGGTAATATTTGACAACATTCCTGGCGAGTTGGCCTCTACATCTCCGTGGGACCTTCATATACATCAATAACGAAATATAACCTAACCTAACCCAACCTGTCATCTCGGCGGTAATATTTGACAACATTACTGGCGAGTTGGCCGCTACGTCTCCGTTTGACCTTCATAAACATCAGTAACGAAATATAACCTAACCTAACACAACCTATCATCTCGGCGGTAATATTTGACAACATTACTGGCGAGTTGGCCTCTACGTTTCCGTTTGACCTTCATAAACATCAATGACGAAATATAACCTAACATAACACAACCTCTCATCTCGGCGGTAATATTTGACACCATTCCTGGCGAGTTGGCCTCTACGTCTCCGTGGGACCTTTATATACACCAATAACGTTATATAACCTAACCTGACCCAATCTAACATCTCGGCGGTAATATTTGAACACATTCCTGGCTTGTTGGCCTCTACGTCCCCGTGGGATATATATATACATCAATAACGTAATATAACCTAACCTAACCCAATCTAACACCTCGGCGGTAATATTTGAACACATTCCTGGCTTGTTGGCCTCTACGTTTCCGTGGGACCTTCATATACATCAATAACGTAATATAACCTAACCTAACCCAACCTAACATCTCGGCGGTAATACTTCAAAACATTCATGGCGAGTTGGCCTCTACGTCTTCGTGGGATCTTTATATACATCTATAACGTAATATAACCTAACCTAACCCAACCTAACATCTCGGCGGTAATATTTGAACACATTCCTGGCTTGTTGGCCTCTACGTCCCCGTGGGATATATATATACATCAATAACGTAATATAACCTAACCTAACCCAATCTAACATCTCGGCGGTAATATTTGAACACATTCCTGTCTTGTTGGCCTCTACGCCTCCGTGGGAACTTTATATACATCTATAACGTAATATAACCTAACCTAACCCAACCTAACATCTCGGCGGTAATACTTGAAAACATTCATGGCGAGTTGGCCTCTACGTCTCCGTGGGATCTTTATGTACATCTATAACGTAATATAACCTAACCTAACCCAACCTAACATCTCGGCGGTAATATTTGAACACATTCCTGGCTTGTCGGCCTCTACGTCCCCGTGGGATATATATATACATCAATAACGTAATATAACCTAACCTGACCCAATCTAACATCTCGGCGGTAATCTTTGAACACATTCCTGTCTTGTTGGCCTCTACGCCTCCGTGGGAACTTTATATACATCTATAACGTAATATAACCTAACCTAACCCAACCTAACATCTCGGCGGTAATATTTGAACACATTCCTGGCTTGTTGGCCTCTACGTCTCCGTGGGACCGTTATATACATCTATAACGTAATATAACCTAACCTAACCAAATCTAACATCTCGGCGGTAATATTTGACAACATTCCTGGCGAGTTGGCTTCTCCGTCTCTGTGGGATCTTTTTATACATCAATAACGTAATATAGCCTACCCTAACCCAAACTAACATCTCGGCGGTAATATTTGACAACATTCCTGGCGAGTTGGCTTCTCCGTCTCCGTGGGATCTTTTTATACATCAATAACGTAATATAACCTAAACTAACCCAACCTAACATCTCGGCGGTAATATTTGAAAACATTCCTGGCGAGTTGGCCTCTACGTCTCCGTGGGAGCTTTATATACATCAATAACGAAATATAACCTAACCTAACCCAACCTGTCATCTCGGCGGCAATATTTGACAACATTACTGGCGAGTTGGCCTCTACGTCTCCGTTTGACCTTCATAAACATCAGTAACGAAAAATAACCTAACCTAACACAACCTATCATCTCGGCGGTAATATTTGACAACATTCCTGGCTTGTTGGCCTCTACGTCTCCGTGGGAAATTTATATACATCAATAACGTAATATAACCTAACCTAACCCAATCTAACATCTCGGCGGTAATATTTGACAACATTCCTGGCGAGTTGGCTTCTCCGTCTCTGTGGGATCTTTTTATACATCAATAACGTAATATAACCTAACCTAACCCAACCTTTCATCTCGGCGGTAATGTTTGACAACATTCCTGGCGAGTTGGCCTCTACGTCTCCGTGGGACCTTCATATACATCAATAACGAAATGTAACCTAACCTAACCCAACCTGTCATCTCGGCGGTAATATTTGACAACATTACTGGCGAGTTGGCCGCTACGTCTCCGTTTGACCTTCATAAACATCATTAACGAAATATAACCTAACCTAACACAACCTATCATCTCGGCGGTAATATTTGACAACATTACTGGCGAGTTGGCCTCTACGTCTCCGTTTGACCTTCATAAACATCAATGACGAAATATAACCTAACATAACACAACCTCTCATCTCGGCGGTAATATTTGACAACATTCCTGGCGAGTTGGCCTCTACGTCCCCGTGGGACCTTTATATACACCAATAACGTTATATAACGTAACCTGACCCAATCTAACATATCGGCGGTAATATTTGAACACATTCCTGGCTTGTTGGCCTCTACGTCCCCGTGGGATATATATATACATCAATAACGTAATATAACCTAACCTAACCCAACCTAACATCTCGGCGGTAATACTTGAAAACATTCATGGCGAGTTGGCCTCTACGTCTCCGTGGGATCTTTATATACATCTATAACGTAATATAACCTAACCTAACCCAACCTAACATCTCGGCGGTAATATTTGAACACATTCCTGGCTTGTCGGCCTCTACGTCCCCGTGGGATATATATATACATCAATAACGTAATATAACCTAACCTGACCCAACCTAACATCTCGGCGGTAATATTTGAACACATTCCTGGCTTGTTGGCCTCTACGTCTCCGTGGGACCGTTATATACATCTATAACGTAATATAACCTAACCTAACCAAATCTAACATCTCGGCGGGAATATTTGAACACATTCCTGGCTTGTTGGCCTCTACGTCTCGGTGGGAAATTTATATACATCAATAACGTAATATAACCTAACCTAACCCAATCTAACATCTCGGCGGTAATATTTGACAACATTCCTGGCCAGTTGGCTTCTCCGTCTCTGTGGGATCTTTTTATACATCAATAACGTAATATAACCTAACCTAACCCAACCTTTCATCTCGGGGGTAATGTTTGACAACATTCCTGGCGAGTTGGCCTCTTCGTCTCCGTGGGACCTTCATATACATCAATAACGAAATATAACCTAACCTAACCCAACCTGTCATCTCGGCGGGAATATTTGACAACATTACTGGCGAGTTGGCCGCTACGTCTCCGTTTGACCTTCATAAACATCAGTAACGAAATATAACCTAACCTAACACAACCTATCATCTCGGCGGTAATATTTGACGACATTACTGGCGAGTTGGCCTCTACGTCTCCGTTTGACCTTCATAAACATCAATGACGAAATATAACCTAACATAACACAACCTCTCATCTCGGCGGTAATATTTGACAACATTCCTGGCGAGTTGGCCTCTACGTCTCCGTGGGACCTTTATATACACCAATAACGTTATATAACCTAACCTGACCCAATCTAACATCTCGGCGGTAATATTTGAACACATTCCTGGCTTGTTGGCCTCTACGTCCCCGTGGGATATATATATACATCAATAACGTAATATAACCTAACCTAACCCAATCTAACATCTCGGCGGTAATATTTGACAACATTCCTGGCGAGTTGGCTTCTCCGTCTCTGTGGGATCTTTTTATACATCAATAACGTAATATAACCTAACCTAACCCAACCTAACATCTCGGCGGTAATACTTGAAAACATTCATGGCGAGTTGGCCTCTACGTCTCCGTGGGATCTTTATATACATCTATAACGTAATATAACCTAACCTAACCCAACCTAACATCTCGGCGGTAATATTTGAACACATTCCTGGCTTGTTGGCCTCTACGTCCCCGTGGGATATATATATACATCAATAACGTAATATAACCTAACCTAACCCAATCTAACATCTCGGCGGTAATATTTGAACACATTCCTGTCTTGTTGGCCTCTACCCCTCCGTGGGATCTTTATATACATCTATAACGTAATATAACCTAAGCTAACCCAACCTAACATCTCGGCGGTAATATTTGAACACATTTCTGGCTTGTTGGCCTCTGCGTCTCCGTGGGACCGTTATATACATCTATAACGTAATATAACCTAACCTAACCCCAACTAACATCTCGGCGGTAATATTTGACAACATTCCTGGCGATTTGGCCTCTACATCTCCGTGGGACCTTCATATACATCAATAACGAAATATAACCTAACCTAACCCAACCTGTCATCTCGGCGGTAATATTTGACAACATTACTGGCGAGTTGGCCTCTACGTCTCCGTGGGAGCTTTATATACATCAATAACGAAATATAACCTAACCTAACCCAACCTGTCATCTCGGCGGCAATATTTGACAACATTACTGGCGAGTTGGCCTCTACGTCTCCGTTTGACCTTCATAAACATCAGTAACGAAAAATAACCTAACCTAACACAACCTATCATCTCGGCGGTAATATTTGACAACATTCCTGGCTTGTTGGCCTCTACGTCTCCGTGGGAAATTTATATACATCAATAACGTAATATAACCTAACCTAACCCAATCTAACATCTCGGCGGTAATATTTGACAACATTCCTGGCGAGTTGGCTTCTCCGTCTCTGTGGGATCTTTTTATACATCAATAACGTAATATAACCTAACCTAACCCAACCTTTCATCTCGGCGGTAATGTTTGACAACATTCCTGGCGAGTTGGCCTCTACGTCTCCGTGGGACCTTCATATACATCAATAACGAAATGTAACCTAACCTAACCCAACCTGTCATCTCGGCGGTAATATTTGACAACATTACTGGCGAGTTGGCCGCTACGTCTCCGTTTGACCTTCATAAACATCATTAACGAAATATAACCTAACCTAACACAACCTATCATCTCGGCGGTAATATTTGACAACATTACTGGCGAGTTGGCCTCTACGTCTCCGTTTGACCTTCATAAACATCAATGACGAAATATAACCTAACATAACACAACCTCTCATCTCGGCGGTAATATTTGACAACATTCCTGGCGAGTTGGCCTCTACGTCCCCGTGGGACCTTTATATACACCAATAACGTTATATAACGTAACCTGACCCAATCTAACATCTCGGCGGTAATATTTGAACACATTCCTGGCTTGTCGGCCTCTACGTCCCCGTGGGATATATATATACATCAATAACGTAATATAACCTAACCTGACCCAATCTAACATCTCGGCGGTAATATTTGAACACATTCCTGTCTTGTTGGCCTCTACGCCTCCGTGGGAACTTTATATACATCTATAACGTAATATAACCTAACCTAAGCCAACCTAACATCTCGGCGGTAATATTTGAACACATTCCTGGCTTGTTGGCCTCTACGTCTCCGTGGGACCGTTATATACATCTATAACGTAATATAACCTAACCTAACCCAATCTAACATCTCGGCGGTAATATTTGACAACATTCCTGGCGAGTTGGCTTCTCCGTCTCTGTGGGATCTTTTTATACATCAATAACGTAATATAACCTACCCCAACCCAACCTAACATCTCGGCGGTAATATTTGACAACATTCCTGGCGAGTTGGCTTCTCCGTCTCCGTGGGATCTTTTTATACATCAATAACGTAATATAACCTAAACTAACCCAACCTAACATCTCGGCGGTAATATTTGAAAACATTCCTGGCGAGTTGGCCTCTACGTCTCCGTGGGAGCTTTATATACATCAATAACGAAATATAACCTAACCTAACCCAACCTGTCATCTCGGCGGTAATATTTGACAACATTACTGGCGAGTTGGCCTCTACGTCTCCGTTTGACCTTCATAAACATCAGTAACGAAAAATAACCTAACCTAACACAACCTATCATCTCGGCGGTAATATTTGACAACATTCCTGGCGAGTTGGCCTCTACGTCACCGTGGGACCTTTATATACATCTATAACGTAATATAACCTAACCTAACACAAACTATCATCTCGGCGTTAATATTTGAACACATTCCTGGCTTGTTGGCCTCTACGTCTCCGTGGGAAATTTATATACATCAATAACGTAATATAACCTAACCTAACCCAATCTAACATCTCGGCGGTAATATTTGACAACATTCCTGGCGAGTTGGCTTCTCCGTCTCTGTGGGATCTTTTTATACATCAATAACGTAATATAACCTAACCTAACCCAAACTAACATCTCGGCGGTAATATTTGACAACATTCCTGGCGAGTTGGCCTCTACGTCTCCGTGGGACCTTCATATACATCAATAACGAAATATAACCTAACCTAACCCAACCTGTCATCTCGGCGGTAATATTTGACAACATTACTGGCGAGTTGGCCGCTACGTCTCCGTTTGACCTTCATAAACATCAGTAACGAAATATAACCTAACCTAACACAACCTATCATATCGGCGGTAGTATTTGACAACATTACTGGCGAGTTGGCCTCTACGTCTCCGTTTGACCTTCATAAACATCAATGACGAAATATAACCTAACATAACACAACCTATCATATCGACGGTAATATTTGACAACATTCCTGGCGAGTTGGCCTCTACGTCTCCGTGGGACCTTTATATACACCAATAACGTTATATAACCTAACCTAACCCAACCTAACATCTCGGCGGTAATATTTGACGACATTCCTGGCTTGTTGGCCTCTGCGTCCCCGTGGGATATATATATACATCAATAACGTAATATAACCTAACCTAACCCAATCTAACATCTCGGCGGTAATATTTGACACCATTCCTGGCGAGTTGGCTTCTCCGTCTCTGTGGGATCTTTTTATACATCAATAACGTAATATAACCTAACCTAACCCAACCTAACATCTTGGCGGTAATACTTGAAAACATTCATGGCGAGTTGGCCTCTACGTCTCCGTGGGAACTTTATATACATCTATAACGTAATATAACCTAACCTAACCCAACCTAACATCTCGGCGGTAATATTTGAACACATTCCTGGCTTGTTGGCCTCTACGTCCCCGTGGGATATATATATACATCAATAACGTAATATAACCTAACCTAACCCAATCTAACATCTCGGCGGTAATATTTGAACACATTCCTGTCTTGTTGGCCTCTACCCCTCCGTGGGAACTTTATATACATCTATAACGTAATATAACCTAAGCTAACCCAACCTAACATCTCGGCGGTAATATTTGAACACATTCCTGGCTTGTTGGCCTCTACGTCTCCGTGGGACCGTTATATACATCTATAACGTAATATAACCTAACCTAACCCAAACTAACATCTCGGCGGTAATATTTGACAACATTCCTGGCGAGTTGGCCTCTACGTCTCCGTGGGACCTTCATGTACATCAATAACGAAATATAACCTAACCTAACCCAACCTGTCATCTCGGCGGTAATATTTGACAACATTACTGGCGAGTTGGCCGCTACGTCTCCGTTTGACCTTCATAAACATCAGTAACGAAATATAACCTAACCTAACACAACCTATCATATCGGCGGTGGTATTTGACAACATTACTGGCGAGTTGGCCTCTACGTCTCCGTTTGACCTTCATAAACATCAATGACGAAATATAACCTAACATAACACAACCTATCATATCGACGGTAATATTTGACAACATTCCTGGCGAGTTGGCCTCTACGTCTCCGTGGGACCTTTATATACACCAATAACGTTATATAACCTAACCTAACCCAACCTAACATCTCGGCGGTAATATTTGACAACATTCCTGGCGAGTTGGCTTCTCCGTCTCTGTGGGATCTTTTTATACATCAATAACGTAATATAACCTAACCTAACCCAACCTAACATCTCGGCGATAATACTTGAAAACATTCATGGCGAGTTGGCCTCTACGTCTCCGTGGGATCTTTATATACATCTATAACGTAATATAACCTAACCTAACCCAACCTAACATCTCGGCGGTAATATTTGAACACATTCCTGGCTTGTCGGCCTCTACGTCCCCGTGGGAGCTTTATATACATCAATAACGAAATATAACCTAACCTAACCCAACCTGTCATCTCGGCGGTAATATTTGACAACATTACTGGCGAGTTGGCCTCTACGTCTCCGTTTGACCTTCATAAACATCAGTAACGAAAAGTAACCTAACCTAACACAACCTATCATCTCGGCGGTAATATTTGACAACATTCCTGGCGCGTTGGCCTCTACGTCACCGTGGGACCTTTATATACATCTATAACGTAATATAACCTAACCTAACACAAACTATCATCTCGGCGTTAATATTTGAACACATTCCTGGCTTGTTGGCCTCTACGTCTCCGTGGGAAATTTATATACATCAATAACGTAATATAACCTAACCTAACCCAATCTAACATCTCGGCGGTAATATTTGACAACATTACTGGCGAGTTGGCCGCTACGTCTCCGTTTGACCTTCATAAACATCAGTAACGAAATATAACCTAACCTAACACAACCTATCATCTCGGCGGTAATATTTGACAACATTACTGGCGAGTTGGCCTCTACGTCTCCGTTTGACCTTCATAAACATCAATGACGAAATATAACCTAACATAACACAACCTATCATCTCGGCGGTAATATTTGACAACATTCCTGGCGAGTTGGCTTCTCCGTCTCTGTGGGATCTTTTTATACATCAATAACGTAATATAACCTAACCTAACCCAACCTAACATCTCGGCGGTAATATTTGAACACATTCCTGGCTTGTCGGCCTCTACGTCCCCGTGGGATATATATATACATCAATAACGTAATATAACCTAACCTAACCCAATCTAACATCTCGGCGGTAATATTTGAACACATTCCTGTCTTGTTGGCCTCTACGCCTCCGTGGGAACTTTATATACATCTATAACGTAATATAACCTAACCTAACCCAACCTAACATCTCGGCGGTAATATTTGAACACATTCCTGGCTTGTTGGCCTCTACGTCTCGGTGGGACCGTTATATACATCTATAACGTAATATAACCTAACCTAACCCAAACTAACATCTCGGCGGTAATATTTGACATCATTCCTGGCGAGTTGGGCTCTACATCTCCGTTTGATCTTCATAAACATCAATAACGTAATATAACCTAACCTAACCCAACCTTTCATCTCGGCGGTAATATTTGACAACATTTCTGGCGAGTTGGCCTCTACGTCTCCGTGGGACCTTCATATACATCAATAACGAAATATAACCTAACCTATCCCAACCTGTCATCTCGGCGGTAATATTTGACAACATTACTGGCGAGTTGGCCGCTACGTCTCCGTTTGACCTTCATAAACATCAGTAACGAAATATAACCTAACCTAACACAACCTATCATCTCGGCGGTAATATTTGACAACATTACTGGCGAGTTGGCCTCTACGTCTCCGTTTGACCTTCATAAACATCAATGACGAAATATAACCTAACATAACACAACCTCTCATCTCGGCGGTAATATTTGACAACATTCCTGGCGAGTTGGCCTCTACGTCTCCGTGGGACCTTTATATACATCAATAACGTTATATAACCTAACCTAACCCAACCTAACATCTCGGCGGTAATATTTGAAGACATTCCTGGCTTGTTGGCCTCTTCGTCTCCGTGGGACCTTCATATACATCAATAACGAAATATAACCTAACCTAACCCAACCTATCATCTCGGCGCTAACGTTTGACAGCATTCCTGGCGAGTTGGCCTCGACGTCTCCGTGAGAGCTTCATATACATCAATAACGAAATATAACCTAACCTAACCCAACCTATCATCTCGGCGGTAATATTTGACAACATTCCTGGCGAGTTGGCCGCTACGTCACCGTGGGACCTTTATATGCACCAATAACGTTATATAACCTAACCTAACCCAACCTAACATCTCGGCGGTAATATTTGACGACATTCCTGGCTTGTTGGCCTCTACGTCCCCGTGGGATATATATATACATCAATAACGTAATATAACCTAACCTAACCCAATCTAACATCTCGGCGGTAATATTTGACAACATTCCTGGCGAGTTGGCTTCTCCGTCTCTGTGGGATCTTTTTATACATCAATAACGTAATATAACCTAACCTAACCCAACCTAACATCTCGGAGGTAATATTTGAACACATTCCTGGCTTGTTGGTCTCTACGTCTCCGTGGGACCGTTATATACATCTATAACGTAATATAACCTAACCTAACCCAACCTAACATCTCGGCGGTAATATTTGACAACATTCCTGGCGAGTTGGCCTCTACGTCTCCGTTGGACCTTCATATACATCAATAACGAAATATAACCTAACCTAACCCAACCTGTCATCTCGGCGGTAATATTTGACAACATTACTGGCGAGTTGGCCGCTACGTCTCCGTTTGACCTTCATAAACATCAGTAACGAAATATAACCTAACCTAACCCAACCTGTCATCTCGGCGGTAATATTTGACAACATTAGTGGCGAGTTGGCCGCTACGTCTCCGTTTGACCTTCATAACCATCAGTAACGAAATATAACCTAACCTAACACAACCTATCATCTCGGCGGTAATATTTGACAACATTACTGGCGAGTTGCCCTTTACGTCTCCGTGGGTCCTTTATATACAGCAATAACGTTATATAACCTAACCTAACCCAACCTAACATCTCGGCGGTAATATTTGACGACATTCCTGGCTTGTTGGCCTCTACGTCCCCGTGGGATATATATATACATCAATAACGTAATATAACCTAACCTAACCCAATCTAACATCTCGGCGGTAAGATTTGACAACATTCCTGGCGAGTTGGCTTCTCCGTCTCTGTGGGATCTTTTTATACATCAATAACGTAATATAACCTAACCTAACCCAACCTAACATCTCGGCGATAATACTTGAAAACATTCATGGCGAGTTGGCCTCTACGTCTCCGTGGGATCTTTATATACATCTATAACGTAATATAACCTAACCTAACCCAACCTAACATCTCGGCGGTAATATTTGAACACATTCCTGGCTTGTCGGCCTCTACGTCCCCGTGGGATATATATATACATCAATAACGTAATATAACCTAACCTGACCCAATCTAACATCTCGGCGGTAATATTTGAACACATTCCTGTCTTGTTGGCCTCTACGCCTCCGTGGGAACTTTATATACATCTATAACGTAATATAACCTAACCTAACCCAACCTAACATCTCGGCGGTAATATTTGAACACATTCCTGGCTTGTTGGCCTCTACGTCTCGGTGGGACCGTTATATACATCTATAACGTAATATAACCTAACCTAACCCAAACTAACATCTCGGCGGTAATATTTGACATCATTCCTGGCGAGTTGGGCTCTACGTCTCCGTTTGATCTTCATAAACATCAATAACGTAATATAACCTAACCTAACCCAACCTTTCATCTCGGCGGTAATATTTGACAACATTTCTGGCGAGTTGGCCTCTACGTCTCCGTGGGACCTTCATATACATCAATAACGAAATATAACCTAACCTATCCCAACCTGTCATCTCGGCGGTAATATTTGACAACATTACTGGCGAGTTGGCCGCTACGTCTCCGTTTGACCTTCATAAACATCAGTAACGAAATATAACCTAACCTAACACAACCTATCATCTCGGCGGTAATATTTGACAACATTACTGGCGAGTTGGCCTCTACGTCTCCGTTTGACCTTCATAAACATCAATGACGAAATATAACCTAACATAACACAACCTCTCATCTCGGCGGTAATATTTGACAACATTCCTGGCGAGTTGGCCTCTACGTCTCCGTGGGACCTTTATATACATCAATAACGTTATATAACCTAACCTAACCCAACCTAACATCTCGGCGGTAATATTTGAAGACATTCCTGGCTTGTTGGCCTCTGCGTCCCCGTGGGATATATATATACATCAATAACGTAATATAACCTAACCTAACCCAATCTAACATCTCGGCGGTAATATTTGACACCATTCCTGGCGAGTTGGCTTCTCCGTCTCTGTGGGATCTTTTTATACATCAATAACGTAATATAACCTAACCTAACCCAACCTAACATCTTGGCGGTAATACTTGAAAACATTCATGGCGAGTTGGCCTCTACGTCTCCGTGGGAACTTTATATACATCTATAACGTAATATAACCTAACCTAACCCAACCTAACATCTCGGCGGTAATATTTGAACACATTCCTGGCTTGTTGGCCTCTACGTCCCCGTGGGATATATATATACATCAATAACGTAATATAACCTAACCTAACCCAATCTAACATCTCGGCGGTAATATTTGAACACATTCCTGTCTTGTTGGCCTCTACCCCTCCGTGGGAACTTTATATACATCTATAACGTAATATAACCTAAGCTAACCCAACCTAACATCTCGGCGGTAATATTTGAACACATTCCTGGCTTGTTGGCCTCTACGTCTCCGTGGGACCGTTATATACATCTATAACGTAATATAACCTAACCTAACCCAAACTAACATCTCGGCGGTAATATTTGACAACATTCCTGGCGAGTTGGCCTCTACGTCTCCGTGGGACCTTCATGTACATCAATAACGAAATATAACCTAACCTAACCCAACCTGTCATCTCGGCGGTAATATTTGACAACATTACTGGCGAGTTGGCCGCTACGTCTCCGTTTGACCTTCATAAACATCAGTAACGAAATATAACCTAACCTAACACAACCTATCATATCGGCGGTGGTATTTGGCAACATTACTGGCGAGTTGACCTCTACGTCTCCGTTTGACCTTCATAAACATCAATGACGAAATATAACCTAACATAACACAACCTATCATATCGACGGTAATATTTGACAACATTCCTGGCGAGTTGGCCTCTACGTCTCCGTGGGACCTTTATATACACCAATAACGTTATATAACCTAACCTAACCCAACCTAACATCTCGGCGGTAATATTTGACAACATTCCTGGCGAGTTGGCTTCTCCGTCTCTGTGGGATCTTTTTATACATCAATAACGTAATATAACCTAACCTAACCCAACCTAACATCTCGGCGATAATACTTGAAAACATTCATGGCGAGTTGGCCTCTACGTCTCCGTGGGATCTTTATATACATCTATAACGTAATATAACCTAACCTAACCCAACCTAACATCTCGGCGGTAATATTTGAACACATTCCTGGCTTGTCGGCCTCTACGTCCCCGTGGGATATATATATACATCAATAACGTAATATAACCTAACCTGACCCAATCTAACATCTCGGCGGTAATATTTGAACACATTCCTGTCTTGTTGGCCTCTACGCCTCCGTGGGAACTTTATATACATCTATAACGTAATATAACCTAACCTAACCCAACCTAACATCTCGGCGGTAATATTTGAACACATTCCTGGCTTGTTGGCCTCTACGTCTCGGTGGGACCGTTATATACATCTATAACGTAATATAACCTAACCTAACCCAAACTAACATCTCGGCGGTAATATTTGACATCATTCCTGGCGAGTTGGGCTCTACGTCTCCGTTTGATCTTCATAAACATCAATAACGTAATATAACCTAACCTAACCCAACCTTTCATCTCGGCGGTAATATTTGACAACATTTCTGGCGAGTTGGCCTCTACGTCTCCGTGGGACCTTCATATACATCAATAACGAAATATAACCTAACCTATCCCAACCTGTCATCTCGGCGGTAATATTTGACAACATTACTGGCGAGTTTGGTCGCTACGTCTCCGTTTGACCTTCATAAACATCAGTAACGAAATATAACCTAACCTAACACAACCTATCATCTCGGCGGTAATATTTGACAACATTACTGGCGAGTTGGCCTCTACGTCTCCGTTTGACCTTCATAAACATCAATGACGAAATATAACCTAACATAACACAACCTCTCATCTCGGCGGTAATATTTGACAACATTCCTGGCGAGTTGGCCTCTACGTCTCCGTGGGACCTTTATATACATCAATAACGTTATATAACCTAACCTAACCCAACCTAACATCTCGGCGGTAATATTTGAAGACATTCCTGGCTTGTTGGCCTCTTCGTCTCCGTGGGACCTTCATATACATCAATAACGAAATATAACCTAACCTAACCCAACCTGTCATCTCGGCGGTAATATTTGACAACATTACTGGCGAGTTGGCCTCTACGTCTCCGTTTGACCTTCATAAACATCAATGACGAAATATAACCTAACATAACACAACCTCTCATCTCGGCGGTAATATTTGACAACATTCCTGGCGAGTTGGCCGCTACGTCACCGTGGGACCTTTATATGCACCAATAACGTTATATAACCTAACCTAACCCAACCTAACATCTCGGCGGTAATATTTGACGACATTCCTGGCTTGTTGGCCTCTACGTCCCCGTGGGATATATATATACATCAATAACGTAATATAACCTAACCTAACCCAATCTAACATCTCGGCGGTAATATTTGACAACATTCCTGGCGAGTTGGCTTCTCCGTCTCTGTGGGATCTTTTTATACATCAATAACGTAATATAACCTAACCTAACCCAACCTAACATCTCGGAGGTAATATTTGAACACATTCCTGGCTTGTTGGTCTCTACGTCTCCGTGGGACCGTTATATACATCTATAACGTAATATAACCTAACCTAACCCAAACTAGCATCTCGGCGGTAATATTTGACAACATTCCTGGCGAGTTGGCCTCTACGTCTCCGTGGGACCTTCATATACATCAATAACGAAATACAACCTAACCTAACCCAACCTGTCATCTCGGCGGTAATATTTGACAACATTACTGGCTAGTTGGCCGCTACGTCTCCGGTTGACCTTCATAAACATCAGTAACGAAATATAACCTAACCTAACACAACCTGTCATCTCGGCGTTAATATTTGACAACATTACTGGCGAGTTGGCCTCTACGTCTCCGTTTGACCTTCATAAACATCAATGACGAAATATAACCTAACATAACACAACCTCTCATCTCGGCAGTAATATTTGACAACATTCCTGGCGAGTTGGCCTCTACGTCTCCGTGGGACCTTTATATACACCAATAACGTTATATAACCTAACCTGACCCAATCTAACATCTCGGCGGTAATATTTGAACACATTCCTGGCTTGTTGGCCTCTACGTCCCCGTGGGATATATATATACATCAATAACGTAATATAACCTAACCTAACCCAATCTAACATCTCGGCGGTAATATTTGACAACATTCCTGGCGAGTTGGCTTCTCCGTCTCTGTGGGATCTTTTTATACATCAATAACGTAATATAACCTAACCTAACCCAACCTAACATCTCGGCGGTAATACTTGAAAACATTGATGGCGAGTTGGCCTCTACGTCTCCGTGGGATCTTTATATACATCTATAACGTAATATAACCTAACCTAACCCAACCTAACATCTCGACGGTAATATTTGAACACATTCCTGGCTTGTTGGCCTCTACGTCCCCGTGGGATATATATATACATCAATAACGTAATATAACCTAACCTAACCCAATCTAACATCTCGGCGGTAATATTTGAACACATTCCTGTCTTGTTGGCCTCTACGCCTCCGTGGGAACTTTATATACATCTATAACGTAATAGAACCTAACCTAACCCAACCTAACATCTCGGCGGTAATATTTGACAACATTCCTGGCGAGTTGGCCTCTACGTCTCCGTTGGACCTTCATATACATCAATAACGAAATATAACCTAACCTAACCCAACCTGTCATCTCGGCGGTAATATTTGACAACATTACTGGCGAGTTGGCCGCTACGTCTCCGTTTGACCTTCATAAACATCAGTAACGAAATATAACCTAACCTAACCCAACCTGTCATCTCGGCGGTAATATTTGACAACATTAGTGGCGAGTTGGCCGCTACGTCTCCGTTTGACCTTCATAACCATCAGTAACGAAATATAACCTAACCTAACACAACCTATCATCTCGGCGGTAATATTTGACAACATTACTGGCGAGTTGCCCTTTACGTCTCCGTGGGTCCTTTATATACAGCAATAACGTTATATAACCTAACCTAACCCAACCTAACATCTCGGCGGTAATATTTGACGACATTCCTGGCTTGTTGGCCTCTACGTCCCCGTGGGATATATATATACATCAATAACGTAATATAACCTAACCTAACCCAATCTAACATCTCGGCGGTAAGATTTGACAACATTCCTGGCGAGTTGGCTTCTCCGTCTCTGTGGGATCTTTTTATACATCAATAACGTAATATAACCTAACCTAACCCAACCTAACATCTCGGCGGTAATACTTGAAAACATTCATGGCGAGTTGGCCTCTACGTCTCCGTGGGACCTTCATATACATCAATAACGAAGTATAACCTAACCTAACACAACCTGTCATCTCGGCGGTAATATTTGACAACATTCCTGGCGAGTTGGCCTCTACGTCTCCGTGGGACCTTTATATACATCAATAACGTTATATAACCTAACCTAACCCAACCTAACATCTCGGCGGTAATATTTGAAGACATTCCTGGCTTGTTGGCCTCTTCGTCTCCGTGGGACCTTCATATACATCAATAACGAAATATAACCTAACCTAACCCAACCTGTCATCTCGGCGGTAATATTTGACAACATTACTGGCGAGTTGGCCGCTACGTCTCCGTTTGACCTTCATAAACATCAGTAACGAAATATAACCTAACCTAACACAACCTATCATATCGGCGGTAGTATTTGACAACATTACTGGCGAGTTGGCCTCTACGTCTCCGTTTGACCTTCATAAACATCAGTGACGAAATATAACCTAACATAACACAACCTATCATATCGACGGTAATATTTGACAACATTCCTGGCGAGTTGGCCTCTACGTCTCCGTGGGACCTTTATATACACCAATAACGTTATATAACCTAACCTAACCCAACCTAACATCTCGGCGGTAATATTTGACGACATTCCTGGCTTGTTGGCCTCTGCGTCCCCGTGGGATATATATATACATCAATAACGTAATATAACCTAACCTAACCCAATCTAACATCTCGGCGGTAATATTTGACACCATTCCTGGCGAGTTGGCTTCTCCGTCTCTGTGGGATCTTTTTATACATCAATAACGTAATATAACCTAACCTAACCCAACCTAACATCTTGGCGGTAATACTTGAAAACATTCATGGCGAGTTGGCCTCTACGTCTCCGTGGGAACTTTATATACATCTATAACGTAATATAACCTAACCTAACCCAACCTAACATCTCGGCGGTAATATTTGAACACATTCCTGGCTTGTTGGCCTCTACGTCCCCGTGGGATATATATATACATCAATAACGTAATATAACCTAACCTAACCCAATCTAACATCTCGGCGGTAATATTTGAACACATTCCTGTCTTGTTGGCCTCTACCCCTCCGTGGGAACTTTATATACATCTATAACGTAATATAACCTAAGCTAACCCAACCTAACATCTCGGCGGTAATATTTGAACACATTCCTGGCTTGTTGGCCTCTACGTCTCCGTGGGACCGTTATATACATCTATAACGTAATATAACCTAACCTAACCCAAACTAACATCTCGGCGGTAATATTTGACAACATTCCTGGCGAGTTGGCCTCTACGTCTCCGTGGGACCTTCATGTACATCAATAACGAAATATAACCTAACCTAACCCAACCTGTCATCTCGGCGGTAATATTTGACAACATTACTGGCGAGTTGGCCGCTACGTCTCCGTTTGACCTTCATAAACATCAGTAACGAAATATAACCTAACCTAACACAACCTATCATATCGGCGGTGGTATTTGGCAACATTACTGGCGAGTTGGCCTCTACGTCTCCGTTTGACCTTCATAAACATCAATGACGAAATATAACCTAACATAACACAACCTATCATATCGACGGTAATATTTGACAACATTCCTGGCGAGTTGGCCTCTACGTCTCCGTGGGACCTTTATATACACCAATAACGTTATATAACCTAACCTAACCCAACCTAACATCTCGGCGGTAATATTTGACAACATTCCTGGCGAGTTGGCTTCTCCGTCTCTGTGGGATCTTTTTATACATCAATAACGTAATATAACCTAACCTAACCCAACCTAACATCTCGGCGATAATACTTGAAAACATTCATGGCGAGTTGGCCTCTACGTCTCCGTGGGATCTTTATATACATCTATAACGTAATATAACCTAACCTAACCCAACCTAACATCTCGGCGGTAATATTTGAACACATTCCTGGCTTGTCGGCCTCTACGTCCCCGTGGGATATATATATACATCAATAACGTAATATAACCTAACCTGACCCAATCTAACATCTCGGCGGTAATATTTGAACACATTCCTGTCTTGTTGGCCTCTACGCCTCCGTGGGAACTTTATATACATCTATAACGTAATATAACCTAACCTAACCCAACCTAACATCTCGGCGGTAATATTTGAACACATTCCTGGCTTGTTGGCCTCTACGTCTCCGTGGGACCGTTATATACATCTATAACGTAATATAACCTAACCTAACCCAATCTAACATCTCGGCGGTAATATTTGACAACATTCCTGGCGAGTTGGCTTCTCCGTCTCTGGGGGATCTTTTTATACATCAATAACGTAATATAACCTACCCCAACCCAACCTAACATCTCGGCGGTAATATTTGACAACATTCCTGGCGAGTTGGCTTCTCCGTCTCCGAGGGATCTTTTTATACATCAATAACGTAATATAACCTAAACTAACCCAACCTAACATCTCGGCGGTAATATTTGAAAACATTCCTGGCGAGTTGGCCTCTACGTCTCCGTGGGAGCTTTATATACATCAATAACGAAATATAACCTAACCTAACCCAACCTGTCATCTCGGCGGTAATATTTGACAACATTACTGGCGAGTTGGCCTCTACGTCTCCGTTTGACCTTCATAAACATCAGTAACGAAAAGTAACCTAACCTAACACAACCTATCATCTCGGCGGTAATATTTGACAACATTCCTGGCGAGTTGGCCTCTACGTCACCGTGGGACCTTTATATACATCTATAACGTAATATAACCTAACCTAACACAAACTATCATCTCGGCGTTAATATTTGAACACATTCCTGGCTTGTTGGCCTCTACGTCTCCGTGGGAAATTTATATACATCAATAACGTAATATAACCTAACCTAACCCAATCTAACATCTCGGCGGTAATATTTGACAACATTCCTGGCCAGTTGGCTTCTCCGTCTCTGTGGGATCTTTTTATACATCAATAACGTAATATAACCTAACCTAACCCAACCTTTCATCCCGGCGGTAATGTTTGACAACATTCCTGGCGAGTTGGCCTCTTCGTCTCCGTGGGACCTTCATATACATCTATAACGTAATATAACCTAACCTAACACAAACTATCATCTCGGCGTTAATATTTGACACATTCCTGGCGAGTTGGCCTCTTCGTCTCCGTGGGACCTTCATATACATCAATAACGAAATATAACCTAACCTAACCCAACCTGTCATCTCGGCGGTAATATTTGACAACATTACTGGCGAGTTGGCCTCTACGTCTCCGTGGGATATATATATACATCAATAACGTAATATAACCTAACCTGACCCAATCTAACATCTCGGCGGTAATATTTGAACACATTCCTGTCTTGTTGGCCTCTACGCCTCCGTGGGAACTTTATATACATCTATAACGTAATATAACCTAACCTAACCCAACCTAACATCTCGGCGGTAATATTTGAACACATTCCTGGCTTGTTGGCCTCTACGTCTCCGTGGGACCGTTATATACATCTATAACGTAATATAACCTAACCTAACCCAATCTAACATCTCGGCGGTAATATTTGACAACATTCCTGGCGAGTTGGCTTCTCCGTCTCTGTGGGATCTTTTTATACATCAATAACGTAATATAACCTACCCCAACCCAACCTAACATCTCGGCGGTAATATTTGACAACATTCCTGGCGAGTTGGCGTCTCCGTCTCCGTGGGATCTTTTTATACATCAATAACGTAATATAACCTAAACTAACCCAACCTAACATCTCGGCGGTAATATTTGAAAACATTCCTGGCGAGTTGGCCTCTACGTCTCCGTGGGAGCTTTATATACATCAATAACGAAATATAACCTAACCTAACCCAACCTGTCATCTCGGCGGTAATATTTGACAACATTACTGGCGAGTTGGCCTCTACGTCTCCGTTTGACCTTCATAAACATCAGTAACGAAAAATAACCTAACCTAACACAACCTATCATCTCGGCGGTAATATTTGACAACATTCCTGGCGAGTTGGCCTCTACGTCACCGTGGGACCTTTATATACATCTATAACGTAATATAACCTAACCTAACACAAACTATCATCTCGGCGTTAATATTTGAACACATTCCTGGCTTGTTGGCCTCTACGTCTCCGTGGGAAATTTATATACATCAATAACGTAATATAACCTAACCTAACCCAATCTAACATCTCGGCGGTAATATTTGACAACATTCCTGGCCAGTTGGCTTCTCCGTCTCTGTGGGATCTTTTTATACATCAATAACGTAATATAACCTAACCTAACCCAACCTTTCATCTCGGCGGTAATGTTTGACAACATTCCTGGCGAGTTGGCCTCTTCGTCTCCGTGGGACCTTCATATACATCTATAACGTAATATAACCTAACCTGACCCAATCTAACATCTCGGCGGTAATATTTGAACACATTCCTGGCTTGTTGGCCTCTACGTCCCCGTGGGATATATATATACATCAATAACGTAATATAACCTAACCTAACCCAATCTAACATCTCGGCGGTAATATTTGACAACATTCCTGGCGAGTTGGCTTCTCCGTCTCTGTGGGATCTTTTTATACATCAATAACGTAATATAACCTAACCTAACCCAACCTAACATCTCGGCGGTAATATTTGACGACATTCCTGGCTTGTTGGCCTCTACGTCCCCGTGGGATATATATATACATCAATAAAGTAATATAACATAACCTAACCCAATCTAACATCTCGGCGGTAATATTTGACACAATTCCTGGCGAGTTGGCTTCTCCGTCTCTGTGGGATCTTTTTATACATCAATAACGTAATATAACCTAACCTAACCCAACCTAACATCTCGGCGGTAATACTTGAAAACATTCCTGGCGAGTTGGCCTCTACGTCTCCGTGGGAGCTTTATATACATCAATAACGTAATATAACCTAACCTAACCCAATCTAACATCTCGGCGGTAATATTTGACAACATTCCTGGCGAGTTGGCTTCTCCGTCTCTGTGGGATCTTTTTATACATCAATAACGTAATATAACCTAACCTAACCCAACCTAACATCTCGGCGGTAATATTTGACGACATTCCTGGCTTGTTGCCCTCTACGTCCCCGTGGGATATATATATACATCAATAACGTAATATAACCTAACCTAACCCAACCTAACATCTCGGCGGTAATACTTGAAAACATTCATGGCGAGTTGGCCTCTACGTCTCCGTGGGATCTTTATATACATCTATAACGTAATATAACCTAACCTAACCCAACCTAACATGTCGGCGGTAATATTTGAACACATTCCTGGCTTGTCGGCCTCTACGTCCCCGTGGGATATATATATACATCAATAACGTAATATAACCTAACCTAACCCAACCTAACATCTCGGCGGTAATATTTGAACACATTCCTGGCGAGTTGGCCGCTACGTCTCCGTTTGACCTTCATAAACATCAGTAACGAAATATAACCTAACCTAACACAACCTATCATCTCGGCGGTAATATTTGACAACATTACTGGCGAGTTGGCCTCTACGTCTCCGTTTGACCTTCATAAACATCAATGACGAAATATAACCTAACATAACACAACCTATCATCTCGGCGGTAATATTTGACAACATTCCTGGCGAGTTGGCTTCTCCGTCTCTGTGGGATCTTTTTATACATCAATAACGTAATATAACCTAACCTAACCCAACCTAACATCTCGGCGGTAATATTTGAACACATTCCTGGCTTGTCGGCCTCTACGTCCCCGTGGGATATATATATACATCAATAACGTAATATAACCTAACCTAACCCAATCTAACATCTCGGCGGTAATATTTGAACACATTCCTGTCTTGTTGGCCTCTACGCCTCCGTGGGAACTTTATATACATCTATAACGTAATATAACCTAACCTAACCCAACCTAACATCTCGGCGGTAATATTTGAACACATTCCTGGCTTGTTGGCCTCTACGTCTCGGTGGGACCGTTATATACATCTATAACGTAATATAACCTAACCTAACCCAAACTAACATCTCGGCGGTAATATTTGACATCATTCCTGGCGAGTTGGGCTCTACGTCTCCGTTTGATCTTCATAAACATCAATAACGTAATATAACCTAACCTAACCCAACCTTTCATCTCGGCGGTAATATTTGACAACATTTCTGGCGAGTTGGCCTCTACGTCTCCGTGGGACCTTCATATACATCAATAACGAAATATAACCTAACCTATCCCAACCTGTCATCTCGGCGGTAATATTTGACAACATTACTGGCGAGTTGGCCGCTACGTCTCCGTTTGACCTTCATAAACATCAGTAACGAAATATAACCTAACCTAACACAACCTATCATCTCGGCGGTAATATTTGACAACATTACTGGCGAGTTGGCCTCTACGTCTCCGTTTGACCTTCATAAACATCAATGACGAAATATAACCTAACATAACACAACCTCTCATCTCGGCGGTAATATTTGACAACATTCCTGGCGAGTTGGCCTCTACGTCTCCGTGGGACCTTTATATACATCAATAACGTTATATAACCTAACCTAACCCAACCTAACATCTCGGCGGTAATATTTGAAGACATTCCTGGCTTGTTGGCCTCTTCGTCTCCGTGGGACCTTCATATACATCAATAACGAAATATAACCTAACCTAACCCAACCTGTCATCTCGGCGGTAATATTTGACAACATTACTGGCGAGTTGGCCTCTACGTCTCCGTTTGACCTTCATAAACATCAATGACGAAATATAACCTAACATAACACAACCTCTCATCTCGGCGGTAATATTTGACAACATTCCTGGCGAGTTGGCCGCTACGTCACCGTGGGACCTTTATATGCACCAATAACGTTATATAACCTAACCTAACCCAACCTAACATCTCGGCGGTAATATTTGACGACATTCCTGGCTTGTTGGCCTCTACGTCCCCGTGGGATATATATATACATCAATAACGTAATATAACCTAACCTAACCCAATCTAACATCTCGGCGGTAATATTTGACAACATTCCTGGCGAGTTGGCTTCTCCGTCTCTGTGGGATCTTTTTATACATCAATAACGTAATATAACCTAACCTAACCCAACCTAACATCTCGGCGTTAATATTTGACACATTCCTGGCTTGTTGGCCTCTACGTCTCCGTGGGAAATTTATATACATCAATAACGTAATATAACCTAACCTAACCCAATCTAACATCTCGGCGGTAATATTTGACAACATTCCTGGCCAGTTGGCTTCTCCGTCTCTGTGGGATCTTTTTATACATCAATAACGTAATATAACCTAACCTAACCCAACCTATCATCTCGGCGGTAATGTTTGACAACATTCCTGGCGAGTTGGCCTCTTCGTCTCCGTGGGACCTTCATATACATCAATAACGAAATATAACCTAACCTAACCCAACCTGTCATCTCGGCGGTAATATTTGACAACATTACTGGCGAGTTGGCCTCTACGTCTCCGTTTGACCTTCATAAACATCAATGACGAAATATAACCTAACATAACACAACCTCTCATCTCGGCGGTAATATTTGACAACATTCCTTGGGAGTTGGCCTCTACGTCTCCGTGGGACCTTTATATACACCAATAACGTTATATAACCTAACCTGACCCAATCTAACATCTCGGCGGTAATATTTGAACACATTCCTGGCTTGTTGGCCTCTACGTCCCCGTGGGATATATATATACATCAATAACGTAATATAACCTAACCTAACCCAATCTAACATCTCGGCGGTAATATTTGACAACATTCCTGGCGAGTTGGCTTCTCCGTCTCTGTGGGATCTTTTTATACATCAATAACGTAATATAACCTAACCTAACCCAACCTAACATCTCGGCGGTAATATTTGACGACATTCCTGGCTTGTTGGCCTCTACGTCCCCGTGGGATATATATATACATCAATAAAGTAAAATAACATAACCTAACCCAATCTAACATCTCGGCGGTAATATTTGACACAATTCCTGGCGAGTTGGCTTCTCCGTCTCTGTGGGATCTTTTTATACATCAATAACGTAATATAACCTAACCTAACCCAACCTAACATCTCGGCGGTAATACTTGAAAACATTCCTGGCGAGTTGGCCTCTACGTCTCCGTGGGAGCTTTATATACATCAATAACGAAATATAGCCTAACCTAACCCAACCTGTCATCTCGGCGGTAATATTTGACAACATTACTGGCGAGTTGGCCTCTACGTCTCCGTTTGATCTTCATAAACATCAATAACGTAATATAACCTAACCTAACCCAACCTTTCATCTCGGCGGTAATATTTGACAACATTTCTGGCGAGTTGGCCTCTACGTCACCGTGGGACCTTCATAAACATCAATGACGAAATATAACCTAACATAACACAACCTATCATCTCGGCGGTAATATTTGACAACATTACTGGCGAGTTGGCCGCTACGTCTCCGTTTGACCTTCATAAACATCAGTAACGAAATATAACCTAACCTCTCACAACCTATCATCTCGGCGGTAATATTTGACAACATTCCTGGCGAGTTGGCCTCTACGTCTCCGTGGGACCTTTATATGCACCAATAACGTTATATAACCTAACCTAACCCAACCTAACATCTCGGCGGTAATATTTGACGACATTCCTGGCTTGTTGGCCTCTACGTCCCCGTGGGATATATATATACATCAATAACGTAATATAACCTAACCTAACCCAATCTAACATCTCGGCGGTAATATTTGACAACATTCCTGGCGAGTTGGCTTCTCCGTCTCTGTGGGATCTTTTTATACATCAATAACGTAATATAACCTAACCTAACCCAACCTAACATCTCGGCGGTAATATTTGACGACATTCCTGGCTTGTTGCCCTCTACGTCCCCGTGGGATATATATATACATCAATAACGTAATATAACCTAACCTAACCCAACCTAACATCTCGGCGGTAATACTTGAAAACATTCATGGCGAGTTGGCCTCTACGTCTCCGTGGGATCTTTATATACATCTATAACGTAATATAACCTAACCTAACCCAACCTAACATGTCGGCGGTAATATTTGAACACATTCCTGGCTTGTCGGCCTCTACGTCCCCGTGGGATATATATATACATCAATAACGTAATATAACCTAACCTAACCCAACCTAACATCTCGGCGGTAATATTTGAACACATTCCTGGCTTGTTGGCCTCTACGTCTCGGTGGGACCGTTATATACATCTATAACGTAATATAACCTAACCTAACCCAAACTAACATCTCGGCGGTAATATTTGACATCATTCCTGGCGAGTTGGGCTCTACGTCTCCGTTTGATCTTCATAAACATCAATAACGTAATATAACCTAACCTAACCCAACCTTTCATCTCGGCGGTAATATTTGACAACATTTCTGGCGAGTTGGCCTCTACGTCTCCGTGGGACCTTCATATACATCAATAACGAAATATAACCTAACAAAACCCAACCTGTCATCTCGGCGGTAATATTTGACAACATTACTGGCGAGTTGGCCGCTACGTCTCCGTTTGACCTTCATAAACATCAGTAACGAAATATAACCTAACCTAACACAACCTATCATCTCGGCGGTAATATTTGACAACATTACTGGCGAGTTGGCCTCTACGTCTCCGTTTGACCTTCATAAACATCAATGACGAAATATAACCTAACATAACACAACCTATCATCTCGGCGGTAATATTTGACAACATTCCTGGCGAGTTGGCTTCTCCGTCTCTGTGGGATCTTTTTATACATCAATAACGTAATATAACCTAACCTAACCCAACCTAACATCTCGGCGGTAATATTTGAACACATTCCTGGCTTGTCGGCCTCTACGTCCCCGTGGGATATATATATACATCAATAACGTAATATAACCTAACCTAACCCAATCTAACATCTCGGCGGTAATATTTGAACACATTCCTGTCTTGTTGGCCTCTACGCCTCCGTGGGAACTTTATATACATCTATAACGTAATATAACCTAACCTAACCCAACCTAACATCTCGGCGGTAATATTTGAACACATTCCTGGCTTGTTGGCCTCTACGTCTCGGTGGGACCGTTATATACATCTATAACGTAATATAACCTAACCTAACCCAAACTAACATCTCGGCGGTAATATTTGACATCATTTCTGGCGAGTTGGGCTCTACGTCTCCGTTTGATCTTCATAAACATCAATAACGTAATATAACCTAACCTAACCCAACCTTTCATCTCGGCGGTAATATTTGACAACATTTCTGGCGAGTTGGCCTCTACGTCTCCGTGGGACCTTCATATACATCAATAACGAAATATAACCTAACCTATCCCAACCTGTCATCTCGGCGGTAATATTTGACAACATTACTGGCGAGTTGGCCGCTACGTCTCCGTTTGACCTTCATAAACATCAGTAACGAAATATAACCTAACCTAACACAACCTATCATCTCGGCGGTAATATTTGACAACATTACTGGCGAGTTGGCCTCTACGTCTCCGTTTGACCTTCATAAACATCAATGACAAAATATAACCTAACATAACACAACCTCTCATCTCGGCGGTAATATTTGACAACATTCCTGGCGAGTTGGCCTCTACGTCTCCGTGGGACCTTTATATACATCAATAACGTTATATAACCTAACCTAACCCAACCTAACATCTCGGCGGTAATATTTGAAGACATTCCTGGCTTGTTGGCCTCTTCGTCTCCGTGGGACCTTCATATACATCAATAACGAAATATAACCTAACCTAACCCAACCTGTCATCTCGGCGGTAATATTTGACAACATTACTGGCGAGTTGGCCTCTACGTCTCCGTTTGACCTTCATAAACATCAATGACGAAATATAACCTAACATAACACAACCTCTCATCTCGGCGGTAATATTTGACAACATTCCTGGCGAGTTGGCCGCTACGTCACCGTGGGACCTTTATATGCACCAATAACGTTATATAACCTAACCTAACCCAACCTAACATCTCGGCGGTAATATTTGACGACATTCCTGGCTTGTTGGCCTCTACGTCCCCGTGGGATATATATATACATCAATAACGTAATATAACCTAACCTAACCCAATCTAACATCTCGGCGGTAATATTTGACAACATTCCTGGCGAGTTGGCTTCTCCGTCTCTGTGGGATCTTTTTATACATCAATAACGTAATATAACCTAACCTAACCCAACCTAACATCTCGGAGGTAATATTTGAACACATTCCTGGCTTGTTGGTCTCTACGTCTCCGTGGGACCGTTATATACATCTATAACGTAATATTACCTAACCTAACCCAAACTAGCATCTCGGCGGTAATATTTGACAACATTCCTGGCGAGTTGGCCTCTACGTCTCCGTGGGACCTTCATATACATCAATAACGAAATACAACCTAACCTAACCCAACCTGTCATCTCGGCGGTAATATTTGACAACATTACTGGCTAGTTGGCCGCTACGTCTCCGGTTGACCTTCATAAACATCAGTAACGAAATATAACCTAACCTAACCCAACCTGTCATCTCGGCGGTAATATTTGACAACATTAGTGGCGAGTTGGCCGCTACGTCTCCGTTTGACCTTCATAACCATCAGTAACGAAATATAACCTAACCTAACACAACCTATCATCTCGGCGGTAATATTTGACAACATTACTGGCGAGTTGCCCTTTACGTCTCCGTGGGTCCTTTATATACAGCAATAACGTTATATAACCTAACCTAACCCAACCTAACATCTCGGCGGTAATATTTGACGACATTCCTGGCTTGTTGGCCTCTACGTCCCCGTGGGATATATATATACATCAATAACGTAATATAACCTAACCTAACCCAATCTAACATCTCGGCGGTAAGATTTGACAACATTCCTGGCGAGTTGGCTTCTCCGTCTCTGTGGGATCTTTTTATACATCAATAACGTAATATAACCTAACCTAACCCAACCTAACATCTCGGCGGTAATACTTGAAAACATTCCTGTCTTGTTGGCCTCTACGCCTCCGTGGGAACTTTATATACATCTATAACGTAATATAACCTAACCTAACCCAACCTAACATCTCGGCGGTAATATTTGAACACATTCCTGGCTTGTTGGCCTCTACGTCTCGGTGGGACCGTTATATACATCTATAACGTAATATAACCTAACCTAACCCAAACTAACATCTCGGCGGTAATATTTGACATCATTTCTGGCGAGTTGGGCTCTACGTCTCCGTTTGATCTTCATAAACATCAATAACGTAATATAACCTAACCTAACCCAACCTTTCATCTCGGCGGTAATATTTGACAACATTTCTGGCGAGTTGGCCTCTACGTCTCCGTGGGACCTTCATATACATCAATAACGAAATATAACCTAACCTATCCCAACCTGTCATCTCGGCGGTAATATTTGACAACATTACTGGCGAGTTGGCCGCTACGTCTCCGTTTGACCTTCATAAACATCAGTAACGAAATATAACCTAACCTAACACAACCTATCATCTCGGCGGTAATATTTGACAACATTACTGGCGAGTTGGCCTCTACGTCTCCGTTTGACCTTCATAAACATCAATGACAAAATATAACCTAACATAACACAACCTCTCATCTCGGCGGTAATATTTGACAACATTCCTGGCGAGTTGGCCTCTACGTCTCCGTGGGACCTTTATATACATCAATAACGTTATATAACCTAACCTAACCCAACCTAACATCTCGGCGGTAATATTTGAAGACATTCCTGGCTTGTTGGCCTCTTCGTCTCCGTGGGACCTTCATATACATCAATAACGAAATATAACCTAACCTAACCCAACCTGTCATCTCGGCGGTAATATTTGACAACATTACTGGCGAGTTGGCCTCTACGTCTCCGTTTGACCTTCATAAACATCAATGACGAAATATAACCTAACATAACACAACCTCTCATCTCGGCGGTAATATTTGACAACATTCCTGGCGAGTTGGCCGCTACGTCACCGTGGGACCTTTATATGCACCAATAACGTTATATAACCTAACCTAACCCAACCTAACATCTCGGCGGTAATATTTGACGACATTCCTGGCTTGTTGGCCTCTACGTCCCCGTGGGATATATATATACATCAATAACGTAATATAACCTAACCTAACCCAATCTAACATCTCGGCGGTAATATTTGACAACATTCCTGGCGAGTTGGCTTCTCCGTCTCTGTGGGATCTTTTTATACATCAATAACGTAATATAACCTAACCTAACCCAACCTAACATCTCGGAGGTAATATTTGAACACATTCCTGGCTTGTTGGTCTCTACGTCTCCGTGGGACCGTTATATACATCTATAACGTAATATTACCTAACCTAACCCAAACTAGCATCTCGGCGGTAATATTTGACAACATTCCTGGCGAGTTGGCCTCTACGTCTCCGTGGGACCTTCATATACATCAATAACGAAATACAACCTAACCTAACCCAACCTGTCATCTCGGCGGTAATATTTGACAACATTACTGGCTAGTTGGCCGCTACGTCTCCGGTTGACCTTCATAAACATCAGTAACGAAATATAACCTAACCTAACCCAACCTGTCATCTCGGCGGTAATATTTGACAACATTAGTGGCGAGTTGGCCGCTACGTCTCCGTTTGACCTTCATAACCATCAGTAACGAAATATAACCTAACCTAACACAACCTATCATCTCGGCGGTAATATTTGACAACATTACTGGCGAGTTGCCCTTTACGTCTCCGTGGGTCCTTTATATACAGCAATAACGTTATATAACCTAACCTAACCCAACCTAACATCTCGGCGGTAATATTTGACGACATTCCTGGCTTGTTGGCCTCTACGTCCCCGTGGGATATATATATACATCAATAACGTAATATAACCTAACCTAACCCAATCTAACATCTCGGCGGTAAGATTTGACAACATTCCTGGCGAGTTGGCTTCTCCGTCTCTGTGGGATCTTTTTATACATCAATAACGTAATATAACCTAACCTAACCCAACCTAACATCTCGGCGGTAATACTTGAAAACATTCATGGCGAGTTGGCCTCTACGTCTCCGTGGGATCTTTATATACATCTATAACGTAATATAACCTAACCTAACCCAACCTAACATCTCGGCGGTAATATTTGAACGCATTCCTGGCTTGTCGGCCTCTACGTCCCGGTGGGATATATATATACATCAATAACGTAATATAACCTAACCTGACCCAATCTAACATCTCGGCGGTAATATTTGAACACATTCCTGTCTTGTTGGCCTCTACGCCTCCGTGGGAACTTTATATACATCTATAACGTAATATAACCTAACCTAACCCAACCTAACATCTCGGCGGTAATATTTGAACACATTCCTGGCTTGTTGGCCTCTACGTCTCCGTGGGACCGTTATATACATCTATAACGTAATATAACCTAACCTAACCCAAACTAACATCTCGGCGGTTATATTTGACATCATTCCTGGCGAGTTGGGCTCTACGTCTCCGTTTGATCTTCATAAACATCAATAACGTAATATAACCTAACCTAACCCAACCTTTCATCTCGGCGGTAATATTTGATAACATTCCTGGCGAGTTGGCCTCTACGTCTCCGTGGGACCTTCATATACATCAATAACGAAGTATAACCTAACCTAACACAACCTGTCATCTCGGCGGTAATATTTGACAACATTACTGGCGAGTTGGCCGCTACGTCTCCGTGGGACCTTTATATACATCTATAACGTAATATAACCTAACCTAACCCAACCTAACATCTCGGCGATAATATTTGGTCACATTCCTGGCTTGTTGGCCTCTACCCCTCCGTGGTACATTTATATACATCAATAACCTAATATAACCTAACCTAACCCACCCTATCATCTCGGCGGTAATATTTGACAACATTCCTGGCGAGTTGGCCTCTACCTCTCCGTGGGAACCTTATATACATCTATAACGTAATATAACCTAACCTCACCCAATCTAACATCTCGGCGGTAATATTTGGACACATTCTTGGCTTGTTGGCCTCTACGTCTCCCTGCGAACTTTATATACATCTATGACGTAATATAACCTAACCTAACCCAACCTAACATCTCGGCGGTAATATTTGAACACATTCATGGCGAGTTGGCCTCTACGTCTCCGTGGTACATTTATATACATCAATAACGTAATATAACATAACCTAACCCAACCTATCATCTCGGCGGTAATATTTGACAACATTCCTGGCGAGTTGGCCTCTACGTATCCGTGGGATCTTTATATACATCAATAACGTAATATAACCTAACCTAACCCAATCTAACATCTCGGCGGTAATATTTGAACACATTCCTGGCATGTTGGCCTCTACGTCTCTGTGGGACCTTTATATACATCTATAACGTAATATAATCTAACCTAACCCAACCTAACATCTCGGCGGTAATATTTGAAAACATTCATGGCGAGTTGGCCTCTACCTCTCCGTGGTACATTTATATACATCAATAACGTAATATAATCTAACCTAACCCAACCTATCATCTCGGCGGTAATATTTGAACACATTCCTGGCTTGTTGGCCTCTACGACTCCGTGGGACCTTTATATACATCTATAACGTAATACAACCTAACCTAACCCAACCTAACATCTCGGCGGTAATATTTGAACACATTCCTGGCTTGTTGGCCTCTACGTCTCCGTGGGACCTTTATATACATCAATAACGTAATATAACCTAACCTAACCCAACCTAACATCTCGGCGGTAATATTTGAAAACATTCATGGCGAGTTGGCCTCTACCTCTCCGTGGTACATTTATATACATCAATAACGTAATATAACCTAACCTAACCCAACCTATCATCTCGGCGGTAATATTGGAACACATTCCTGGCTTGTTGGCCTCTACGACTCCGTGGGACCTTTATATACATCTATAACGTAATATAACCTAACCTAACCCAACCTAACATCTCGGCGGTAATATTTGAACATATTCCTGGCTTGTTGGCCTCTACGTCTCCGTGGGACCTTTATATACATCTATAACGTAATATAACCTAACCTAACCCAACCTAACATCTCGGCGGTAATATTTGAAAACATTCATGGCGAGTTGGCCTCTACCTCTCCATGGTACATTTATATACATCAATAACGTAATATAACCTAACCTAACCCAACCTATCATCTCGGCGGTAATATTTGACAACATTCCTGGCGAGTTGGCCTCTACGTATCCGTGGGATCTTTATATATATCAATAACGTAATATAACCTAACCTAACCCATTCTAACATCGCGGCGGTAATATTTGGTCACATTCCTGGCTTGTTGGCCTCTACGTCTCCCTGCGAACTTTATATACATCTATAAGGTAATATAACCTAACCTAACCCAACCTAACATGTCGGCGGTAATATTTGAACACATTCCTGGCTTGTTGGCCCCTACGTCTCCGTGGGACCTTTATATACATCAATAACGTAATATAACCTAACCTAACCTAACCTAACATCTCGGCGGTAATATTTGAACACATTCCTGGCTTGTTGGCCTCTACGACTCCGTGGGACCTTTATATACATCTATAACGTAATACAACCTAACCTAACCCAACCTAACATCTCGGCGGTAATATTTGAACACATTCCTGGCTTGTTGGCCTCTACGTCTCCGTGGGACCTTTATATACATCAATAACGTAATATAACCTAACCTAACCCAACCTAACATCTCGGCGGTAATATTTGAAAACATTCATGGCGAGTTGGCCTCTACCTCTCCGTGGTACATTTATATACATCAATAACGTAATATAACCTAACCTAACCCAACCTATCATCTCGGCGGTAATATTGGAACACATTCCTGGCTTGTTGGCCTCTACGACTCCGTGGGACCTTTATATACATCTATAACGTAATATAACCTAACCTAACCCAACCTAACATCTCGGCGGTAATATTTGAAAACATTCATGGCGAGTTGGCCTCTACCTCTCCGTGGTACATTTATATACATCAATAACGTAATATAACCTAACCTAACCCAACCTATCATCTCGGCGGTAATATTGGAACACATTCCTGGCTTGTTGGCCTCTACGTCCCCGTGGGATATATATATACATCAATAACGTAATATAACCTAACCTAACCCTATCTAACATCTCGGCGGTAATATTTGAACACATTCCTGGCTTGTTGGCCTCTACGCCTCCGTGGGAACTTTATATACATCTATAACGTAATATAACCTAACCTAACCCAACCTAACATCTCGGCGGTAATATTTGAATACATTCCTGGCTTGTTGGCCTCTACGTCTCCGCGGGACCTTTAAATACATCTATAACGTAATATAACCTAACCTAACCCAGCCTAACATCTCGGCGGTAATATTTGAAAACATTCCTGGCGAGTTGGCCTCTACGTCTCCGTGGGAACTTTAAATACATCTATAACGTAATATAACCTAACCTAACCCAACCTAACATCTCGGCGGTAATATTTGAACATATTCCTGGCTTGTTGGCCTCTACGTCTCCGTGGGACCTTTATATACATCTATAACGTAATATAACCTAACCTAACCCAACCTAACATCTCGGCGGTAATATTTGAAAACATTCATGGCGAGTTGGCCTCTACCTCTCCGTGGTACATTTATATACATCAATAACGTAATATAACCTAACCTAACCCAACCTATCATCTCGGCGGTAATATTTGACAACATTCCTGGCGAGTTGGCCTCTACGTATCCGTGGGATCTTTATATATATCAATAACGTAATATAACCTAACCTAACCCATTCTAACATCTCGGCGGTAATATTTCGTCACATTCCTGGCTTGTTGGCCTCTACGTCTCCCTGCGAACTTTATATACATCTATAAGGTAATATAACCTAACCTAACCCAACCTAACATGTCGGCGGTAATATTTGAACACATTCCTGGCTTGTTGGCCCCTACGTCTCCGTGGGACCTTTATATACATCAATAACGTAATATAACCTAACCTAACCTAACCTAACATCTCGGCGGTAATATTTGAAAACATTCATGGCGAGTTGCCCTCTACGTCTCCGTGGGATCTTTATATACATCTATAACGTAATATAACCTAACCTAACCCAACCTAACATCTCGGCGGTAATATTTGAATACATTCCTGGCATGTTGGCCTCTACGTCTCCGCGGGACCTTTAAATACATCTATAACGTAATATTAACTAACCTAACCCAGCCTAACATCTCGGCGGTAATATTTGAAAACATTCCTGGCGAGTTGGCCTCTACGTCTCCGTGGGAACTTTATATACATCTATAACGTAATATAACCTAACCTAACCCAACCTATCATCTCGGCGCTAACGTTTGACAACATTCCTGGCGAGTTGGCTTCTCCGTCTCCGTGGGACCTTTATATACATCAATAACGTAATATAACCTACCCTAACCCAACCTAACATCTCGGCGGTAATATTTGAACACATTCCTGGCTTGTTGCCCTCTACACCTCCGTGGGAACTTTATATACATCTATAACGTAATATAACCTAACCTAACCCAACCTATCATCTCGGCGCTAACGTTTGACAACATTCCTGGCGAGTTGGCTTCTCCGTTTCCGTGGGACCTCTATATACATCAATAACGTAATATAACCTACCCTAACCCAACCTAACATCTCGGCGGTACTATTTGAACACATTCCTGGCTTGTTGGCCTCTACGTCCCCGTGGGATATATATATACATCAATAACGTAATATAACCTAACCTAACCCTATCTAACATCTCGGCGGTAATATTTGAACACATTCCTGGCTTGTTGGCCTCTACGCCTCCGTGGGAACTTTATATACATCTATAACGTAATATAACCTAACCTAACCTAACCTAACATCTCGGCGGTAATATTTGAATACATTCCTGGCTTGTTGGCCTCTACGTCTCCGCGGGACCTTTAAATACATCTATAACGTAATATAACCTAACCTAACCCAGCCTAACATCTCGGCGGTAATATTTGAAAACATTCCTGGCGAGTTGGCCTCTACGTCTCCGTGGGAACTTTAAATACATCTATAACGTAATATAACCTAACCTAACCCAGCCTAACATCTCGGCGGTAATATTTGAAAACATTCCTGGCGAGTTGGCCTCTACGTCTCCGTGGGAACTTTATATACATCTATAACGTAATATAACCTAACCTAACCCAACCTATCATCTCGGCGCTAACGTTTGACAACATTCCTGGCGAGTTGGCTTCTCCGTCTCCGTGGGACCTTTATATACATCAATAACGTAATATAACCTACCCTAACCCAACCTAACATCTCGGCGGTAATATTTGAACACATTCCTGGCTTGTTGGGCTCTACGTCCCCGTGGGATATATATATACATCAATAACGTAATATAACCTAACCTAACCCTATCTAACATCTCGGCGGTAATATTTGAACACATTCCTGGCTTGTTGGCCTCCACGCCTCCGTGGGAACTTTATATACATCTATAACGTAATATAACCTAACCTAACCCAACCTAACATCTCGGCGGTAATATTTGAACACATTCCTGGCTTGTTGGCCTCTACGTCTCCGTGGGACCTTTATATACATCTATAACGTAATATAACCTAACCTAACCCAACCTAACATCTCGGCGGTAATATTTGACAACATTCCTGGCGAGTTGGCCTCTACGTCTCGGTTTGACCTTCATATATATCAATAACGTAATATAACCTAACCTAACCCAACCTAACATCTCGGCGGTAATATTAGAAAACATACCTGGCGACTTGGCCTCTACGTCTCCGTGGGAACTTCATAAGCATCATTAACGAACTATAACGTAACTTAATCCAACCTATCATTTCGGCGGTAATATTTGACAACATTCCTGGCGAGTTGGCCTCTACGTCTCCGTGGGAGCATTATATACATCAATAACGAAATATAACCTAACCTAACCCAACCTGTCATCTCGGCGGTAATATTTGACAACATTACTGGCGAGTTGGCCTCTACGTCTCCGTTTGACCTTCATAAACATCAGTAACGAAATATAACCTAACCTAACACAACCTATCATCTTGGCGGTAATATTTGACAACGTTACTGGCGAGTTGGCCTCTACGTCTCCGTTTGACCTTCATAAACAACAATGACGAAATATAACCTAACATAACACAACCTATCATCTCGGCGGTAATATTAGAAGACATACCTGGCGAGTTGGCCTCTACGTCTCCGTGGGAACTTCATAAGCATCAATAACGAAATATAACGCAACTTAATCCAACCTATCATTTCGGCGGTAATATTTGATAACATTCCTGGCGAGTTGGCCTCTACGTCTCCGTGGGACCTTTATATACATCAATAACGTTATATAACCTAACCTAACCCAACCTAACATCTCGGCGGTAATATTTGAAGACATTCCTGGCTTGTTGGCCTCTACGTCTCCGTGGGATCTTTATATACATCAATAACGTAATATAACCTAACCTAACCCAACCTAACATCTCGGCTGTAATATTTGAACACATTCCTGGCTTGTTGGCATCTACGTCTCCGTGGGAACTTTATATACATCTATAACGTAATATAACCTAACCTAACCCAACCTATCATCTCGGCACTAACGTTTGACAACATTCCTGGCGAGTTGGCTTCTCCGTCTCCGTGGGACCTTTATATACATCAATAACGTAATATAACCTACCCTAACCCAACCTAACATCTCGGCGGTACTATTTGAACACATTCCTGGCTTGTTGGCCTCTACGTCCCCGTGGGATATATATATACATCAATAACGTAATATAACCTAACCTAACCCTATCTAACACCTCGGCGGTAATATTTGAACACATTCCTGGCTTGTTGGCCTCTACGCCTCCGTGGGAACTTTATATACATCTATAACGTAATATAACCTAACCTTACCCAACCTAACATCTCGGCGGTAATAGTTGAATACATTCCTGGCTTGTTGGCCTCTACGTCTCCGCGGGACCTTTAAATACATCTATAACGTAATATAACCTAACCTAACCCAGCCTAACATCTCGGCGGTAACGTTTGACAACATTCCTGGCGAGTTGGCTTCTCCGTCTCCGTGGGACCTTTATATACATCAATAACGTAATATAACCTACCCTAACCCAACCTAACATCTCGGCGGTACTATTTGAACACATTCCTGGCTTGTTGGCCTCTACGTCCCCGTGGGATATATATATACATCAATAACGTAATATAACCTAACCTAACCCTATCTAACACCTCGGCGGTAATATTTGAACACATTCCTGGCTTGTTGGACTCTACGCCTCCGTGGGAACTTTATATACATCTATAACGTAATATAACCTAACCTTACCCAACCTAACATCTCGGCGGTAATAGTTGAATACATTCCTGGCTTGTTGGCCTCTACGTCTCCGCGGTACCTTTAAATACATCTATAACGTAATATAACCTAACCTAACCCACCCTAACATCTCGGCGGTAACGTTTGACAACATTCCTGGCGAGTTGGCTTCTCCGTCTCCGTGGGACCTTTATATACATCAATAACGTAATATAACCTACCCTAACCCAACCTAACATCTCGGCGGTAATATTTGAACACATTCCTGGCTTGTTGGGCTCTACGTCCCCGTGGGATATATATATACATCAATAACGTAATATAACCTAACCTAACCCTATCTAACATCTCGGCGGTAATATTTGAACACATTCCTGGCTTGTTGGCCTCTACGCCTCCGTGGGAACTTTATATACATCTATAACGTAATATAACCTAACCTAACCCAACCTAACATCTCGGCGGTAATATTTGAACACATTCCTGGCTTGTTGGCCTCTACGTCTCCGTGGGACCTTTATTTACATCTATAACGTAATATAACCTAACCTAACCCAACCTAACATCTCGGCGGTAATATTTGACAACATTCCTGGCGAGTTGGCCTCTACGTCTCGGTTTGACCTTCATATATATCAATAACGTAATATAACCTAACCTAACCCAACCTAACATCTCGGCGGTAATATTAGAAAACATACCTGGCGACTTGGCCTCTACGTCTCCGTGGGAACTTCATAAGCATCATTAACGAACTATAACGTAACTTAATCCAACCTATCATTTCGGCGGTAATATTTGACAACATTCCTGGCGAGTTGGCCTCTACGTCTCCGTGGGAGCATTATATACATCAATAACGAAATATAACCTAACCTAACCCAACCTGTCATCTCGGCGGTAATATTTGACAACATTACTGGCGAGTTGGCCTCTACGTCTCCGTTTGACCTTCATAAACATCAGTAACGAAATATAACCTAACCTAACACAACCTAACATCTCGGCTGTAATATTTGAACACATTCCTGGCTTGTTGGCATCTACGTCTCCGTGGGAACTTTATATACATCTATAACGTAATATAACCTAACCTAACCCAACCTATCATCTCGGCGCTAACGTTTGACAACATTCCTGGCGAGTTGGCTTCTCCGTCTCCGTGGGACCTTTATATACATCAATAACGTAATGTAACCTACCCTAACCCAACCTAACATCTCGGCGGTACTATTTGAACACATTCCTGGCTTGTTGGCCTCTACGTCCCCGTGGGATATATATATATACATCAATAACGTAATATAACCTAACCTAACCCTATCTAACATCTCGGCGGTAATATTTGAACACATTCCTGGCTTGTTGGCCTCTACGCCTCCGTGGGAACTTTATATACATCTATAACGTAATATAACCTAACCTTACCCAACCTAACATCTCGGCGGTAATATTTGAATACATTCCTGGCTTGTTGGCCTCTACGTCTCCGCGGGACCTTTAAATACATCTATAACGTAATATAACCTAACCTAACCCAGCCTAACATCTCGGCGGTAATATTTGAAAACATTCCTGGCGAGTTGGCCTCTACGTCTCCGTGGGAACTTTAAATACATCTATAACGTAATATAACCTAACCTAACCCAGCCTAACATCTCGGCGGTAATATTTGAAAACATTCCTGGCGAGTTGGCCTCTACGTCTCCGTGGGAACTTTATATACATCTATAACGTAATATAACATAACCTAACCCAACCTATCATCTCGGCGCTAACGTTTGACAACATTCCTGGCGAGTTGGCTTCTCCGTCTCCGTGGGACCTTTATATACATCAATAACGTAATATAACCTACCCTAACCCAACCTAACATCTCGGCGGTAATATTTGAACACATTCCTGGCTTGTTGGCCTCTACGTCCCCGTGGGATATATATATACATCAATAACGTAATATAACCTAACCTAACCCTATCTAACATCTCGGCGGTAATAGTTGAACACATTCCTGGCTTGTTGGCCTCTACGCCTCCGTGGGAACTTTATATACATCTATAACGTAATATTACCTAACCTAACCCAACCTAACATCTCGGCGGTAATATTTGAACACATTCCTGGATTGTTGGCCTCTACGTCTCCGTGGGACCTTTATATACATCTATAACGTAATATAACCTAAGCTAACCCAACCTAACATCTCGGCGGTAATATTTGACAACATTCCTGGCGAGTTGGCCTCTACGTCTCGGTTTGACCTTCATATATATCAATAACGTAATATAACCTAACCTAACCCAACCTAACATCTCGGCGGTAATATTAGAAAACATACCTGGCGACTTGGCCTCTACGTCTCCGTGGGAACTTCATAAGCATCATTAACGAACTATAACGTAACTTAATCCAACCTATCATTTCGGCGGTAATATTTGACAACATTCCTGGCGAGTTGGCCTCTACGTCTCCGTGGGAGCTTTATATACATCAATAACGAAATATAACCTAACCTAACCCAACCTGTCATCTCGGCGGTAATATTTGACAACATTACTGGCGAGTTGGCCTCTACGTCTCCGTTTGACCTTCATAAACATCAGTAACGAAATATAACCTAACCTAACACAACCTATCATCTTGGCGGTAATATTTGACAACATTACTGGCGAGTTGGCCTCTACGTCTCCGTTTGACCTTCATAAACATCAATGACGAAATATAACCTAACATAACACAACCTATCATCTCGGCGGTAATATTAGAAGACATACCTGGCGAGTTGGCCTCTACGTCTCCGTGGGAACTTCATAAGCATCAATAACGAAATATAACGCAACTTAATCCAACCTATCATTTCGGCGGTAATATTTATAACATTCCTGGCTTGTTGGCCTCTACGTGTCCGTGGGACCTTTATATACATCAATAACGTTATATAACCTAATCTAACCCTATCTAACATCTCGGCGGTAATATTTGAACACATTCCTGGCTTGTTGGCCTCTACGCCTCCGTGGGAACTTTATATACATCTATAAAGTAATATAACCTTACCAAACCCAACCTAACATCTCGGCGGTAATATTTGAATACATTCCTGGCTTGTTGGCCTCTACGTCTCCGCGGGACCTTTAAATACATCTATAAAGTAATATAACCTAACCTAACCCAGCCTAACATCTCGGCGGTAATATTTGAAAACAATCCTGGCGAGTTGGCCTCTACGTCTCGGTTTGACCTGCATATATATCAATAACGTAATATAACCTAACCTAACCCAACCTAACATCTCGGCGGTAATATTAGAAAACATACCTGGCGACTTGGCCTCTACGTCTCCGTGGGAACTTCATAAGCATCATTAACGAACTATAACGTAACTTAATCCAACCTATCATTTCGGCGGTAATATTTGACAACATTCCTGGCGAGTTGGCCTCTACGTCTCCGTGGGAGCATTATATACATCAATAACGAAATATAACCTAACCTAACCCAACCTGTCATCTCGGCGGTAATATTTGACAACATTACTGGCGAGTTGGCCCCTACGTCTCCGTTTGACCTTCATAAACATCAGTAACGAAATATAACCTAACCTAACACAACCTATCATCTTGGCGGTAATATTTGACAACGTTACTGGCGAGTTGGCCTCTACGTCTCCGTTTGACCTTCATAAACATCAATGACGAAATATAACCTAACATAACACAACCTATCATCTCGGCGGTAATATTAGAAGACATACCTGGCGAGTTGGCCTCTACGTCTCCGTGGGAACTTCATAAGCATCAATAACGAAATATAACGCAACTTAATCCAACCTATCATTTCGGCGGTAATATTTGATAACATTCCTGGCGAGTTGGCCTCTACGTCTCCGTGGGACCTTTATATACATCAATAACGTTATATAACCTAACCTAACCCAACCTAACATCTCGGCGGTAATATTTGAAGACATTCCTGGCTTGTTGGCCTCTACGTCTCCGTGGGACCTTTATATACATCTATAACGTAATATAACCTAACCTAACCCAACCTAACATCTCGGCGGTAATATTTGACAACATTCCTGGCGAGTTGGCCTCTACGTCTCGGTTTGACCTTCATATATATCAATAACGTAATATAACCTAACCTAACCCAACCTAACATCTCGGCGGTAATATTAGAAAACATACCTGGCGACTTGGCCTCTACGTCTCCGTGGGAACTTCATAAGCATCATTAACGAACTATAACGTAACTTAATCCAACCTATCATTTCGGCGGTAATATTTGACAACATTCCTGGTGAGTTGGCCTCTACGTCTCCGTGGGAGCTTTATATACATCAATAACGAAATATAACCTAACCTAACCCAACCTGTCATCTCGGCGGTAATATTTGACAACATTACTGGCGAGTTGGCCTCTACGTCTGCGTTTGACCTTCATAAACATCAGTAACGAAATATAACCTAACCTAACACAACCTATCATCTTGGCGGTAATATTTGACAACATTACTGGCGAGTTGGCCTCTACGTCTCCGTTTGACCTTCATAAACATCAATGACGAAATATAACCTAACCTAACCCAACCTAACATCTCGGCGGTAATGTTTGAAGACATTCCTGGCTTGTTGGCCTCTACGTCTCCGTGGGATCTTTATATACATCAATAACGTAATATAACCTAACCTAACCCAACCTAACATCTCGGCGGTAATATTTGAACAGATTCCTGGCTTGTTGGCCTCTACGTCTCCGTGGGAACTTTATATACATCTATAACGTAATATAACATAACCTAACCCAACCTAACATCTCGGCGGTAATATTTGAACACATTCCTGGCTTGTTGGCCTCTACGTCCCCGTGGGATATATATATACATCAATAACGTAATATAACCTAATCTAACCCTATCTAACATCTCGGCGGTAATATTTGAACACATTCCTGGCTTGTTGGCCTCTACGCCTCCGTGGGAACTTTATATACATCTATAAAGTAATATAACCTTACCTAACTCAACCTAACATCTCGGCGGTAATATTTGAATACATTCCTGGCTTGTTGGCCTCTACGCCTCCGCGGGACCTTTAAATACATCTATAACGTAATATAACCTAACCTAACCCAGCCTAACATCTCGGCGGTAATATTTGAAAACATTCCTGGCGAGTTGGCCTCTACGTCTCCGTGGGACCTTCATATACATCAATATCGAAATATAACCTAACCTAACCCAACCTAACATCTCGGAGGTAATATTTGACAACATTACTGGCGAGTTGGCCTCTACGTCTCCGTTTGACCTTCATAAACATCAGTAACGAAATATAACCTAACCTAACACAACCTATCATCTCGGCGGTAATATTTGACAACATTCCTGGCGAGTTGGCCTCTACGTCTCCGTGGGACCTTCATATACATCAATAACGAAATATAACCTAACCTAACCCAACCTGTCATCTCGGCGGTAATATTTGACAACATTACTGGCGAGTTGGCCGCTACGTCTCCGTTTGACCTTCATAAACATCAGTAACGAAATATAACATAACCTAACACAACCTATCATCTCGGCGGTAATATTTGACAACATTACTGGCGAGTTGGCCTCTACGTCTCCGTTTGACCTTCATAAACATCAATGACGAAATATAACCTAACATAACACAAGCTCTCATCTCGGCGGTAATATTTGACAACATTCCTGGCGAGTTGGCCTCTACGTCTCCGTGGGACCTTTATATACATCTATAACGTAATATAACCTAACCTAACCCAACCTAACATCTCGGCGGTAATATTTGAACACATTCCTGGCTTGTCGGCCTCTACGTCTCCGTGGGATATTTATATACATCAATAACGTAACATAACCTAACCTAACCCAACCTAACATCTGGGCGGTATTATTTGACAACATTCCTGGCGATTTGGCTTCTCCGTCTCCGTGGGATCTTTTTATATATCAATACCGTAATATAACCTAACCTAACCCAGCCTAACATCTCGGCGGTAATACTAGAAAACATACCTGGCGAGTTGGCCTCTACGTCTCCGTGGGAGCTTTATATACATCAATAACGTAATATAACCTAACCTAACCCAACCTAACATCTCGCCGGTAATATTTGAACACATTCCTGGCTTGTTGGCCTCTACGTCTCCGTGGGACCTTTATATACATCTATAACGTAATATAACCTAACCTAACCCAACCTAACATCTCGGCGATAATATTTGGTCACATTCCTGGCTTGTTGGCCTCTACCCCTCCGTGGTACATTTATATACATCAATAACGTAATATAACCTAACCTAACCCAACCTATCATCTCGGCGGTAATATTTGACAACATTCCTGGCGAGTTGGCCTCTACCTCTCCGTGGGAACCTTATATACATCTATAACGTAATATAACCTAACCTAACCCAATCTAACATCTCGGCGGTAATATTTGAACACATTCCTGGCTTGTTGGCCTCTACGTCTTCCTGCGAACTTTATATACATCAATAACGTAATATAACCTAACCTAACCCAACCTATCATCTCGGCGGTAATATTTGACAACATTCCTGGCGAGTTGGCCTCTACGTATCCGTGGGATCTTTATATACATCAATAACGTAATATAACCTAACCTAACCCAATCTAACATCTCGGCGGTAATATTTGAACACATTCCTGGCATGTTGGCCTCTACGTCTCTGTGGGACCTTTATATACATCTATAACGTAATATAATCTAACCTAACCCAACCTAACATCTCGGCGGTAATATTTGAAAACATTCATGGCGAGTTGGCCTCTACCTCTCCGTGGTACATTTATATACATCAATAACGTAATGTAATCTAACCTAACCCAACCTATCATCTCGGCGGTAATATTTGAACACATTCCTGGCTTGTTGGCCTCTACGACTCCGTGGGACCTTTACATACATCTATAACGTAATACAACCTAACCTAACCCAACCTAACATCTCGGCGGTAATATTTGAACACATTCCTGGCTTGTTGGCCTCTACGTCTCGGTGGGACCTTTATATACATCAATAACGTAATATAACCTAACCTAACCCAACCTAACATCTCGGCGGTAATATTTGAAAACATTCATGGCGAGTTGGCCTCTACCTCTCCGTGGTACATTTATATACATCAATAACGTAATATAACCTAACATAACCCAACCTATCATCTCGGCGGTAATATTGGAACATATTCCTGGCTTGTTGGCCTCTACGTCTCCGTGGGACCTTTATATACATCTATAATGTAATATAACCTAACCTAACCCAACCTAACATCTCGGCGGTAATATTTGAAAACATTCATGGCGAGTTGGCCTCTACCTCTCCGTGGTACATTTATATACATCAATAACGTAATATAACATAACCTAACCCAACCTATCATCTCGGCGGTAATATTTGACAACATTCCTGGCGAGTTGGCCTCTACGTATCCGTGGGATCTTTATATATATCAATAACGTAATATAACCTAACCTAACCCAATCTAACATCTCGGCGGTAATATTTGGTCACATTCCTGGCTTGTTGGCCTCTACGTCTCCCTGCGAACTTTATATACATCTATAACGTAATATAACCTAACCTAACCCAACCTAACATGTCGGCGGTAATATTTGAACACATTCCTGGCTTGTTGGCCCCTACGTCTCCGTGGGACCTTTATATACATCAATAACGTAATATAACCTAACCTAACCTAACCTAACATCTTGGCGGTAATATTTGAAAACATTCATGGCGAGTTGCCCTCTACGTCTCCGTGGGATCTTTATATACATCTATAACGTAATATAACCTAACCTAACCCAACCTAACATCTCGGCGGTAATATTTGAAAACATTCATGGCGAGTTGGCCTCTACCTCTCCGTGGTACATTTATATACATCAATAACGTAATATAACCTAACCTAACCCAACCTATCGTCTCGGCGGTAATATTTGACAACATTCCTGGCGAGTTGGCCTCTACGTATCCGTGGGATCTTTATATATATCAATAACGTAATATAACCTAACCTATCCCAACCTAACATCTCGGCGGTAATATTTGAAAACATTCATGGCGAGTTGCCCTCTACGTTTCCGTGGGATCTTTATATACATCTATAACGTAATATAACCTAACCTAACCCAACCTAACATCTCGGCGGTAATATTTGAACACATTCCTGGCTTGTTGGCCTCTACGTCTTCCTGCGAACTTTATATACATCAATAACGTAATATAACCTAACCTAACCCAACCTATCATCTCGGCGGTAATATTTGACAACATTCCTGGCGAGTTGGCCTCTACGTATCCGTGGGATCTTTATATACATCAATAACGTAATATAACCTAACCTAACCCAATCTAACATCTCGGCGGTAATATTTGAACACATTCCTGGCATGTTGGCCTCTACGTTTCTGTGGGACCTTTATATACATCTATAACGTAATATAATCTAACCTAACACAACCTAACATCTCGGCGGTAATATTTGAAAACATTCATGGCGAGTTGGCCTCTACCTCTCCGTGGTACATTTATATACATCAATAACGTAATGTAATCTAACCTAACCCAACCTATCATCTCGGCGGTAATATTTGAACACATTCCTGGCTTGTTGGCCTCTACGACTCCGTGGGACCTTTACATACATCTATAACGTAATACAACCTAACCTAACCCAACCTAACATCTCGGCGGTAATATTTGAACACATTCCTGGCTTGTTGGCCTCTACGTCTCCGTGGGACCTTTATATACATCAATAACGTAATATAACCTAACCTAACCCAACCTAACATCTCGGCGGTAATATTTGAAAACATTCATGGCGAGTTGGCCTCTACCTCTCCGTGGTACATTTATATACATCAATAACGTAATATAACCTAACATAACCCAACCTATCATCTCGGCGGTAATATTGGAACACATTCCTGGCTTGTTGGCCTCTACGACTCCGTGGGACCTTTATATACATCTATAACGTAATATAACCTAACCTAACCCAACCTAACATCTCGGCGGTAATATTTGAACATATTCCTGGCTTGTTGGCCTCTACGTCTCCGTGGGACCTTTATATACATCTATAATGTAATATAACCTAACCTAACCCAACCTAACATCTCGGCGGTAATATTTGAAAACATTCATGGCGAGTTGGCCTCTACCTCTCCGTGGTACATTTATATACATCAATAACGTAATATAACCTAACCTAACCCAACCTATCATCTCGGCGGTAATATTTGACAACATTCCTGGCGAGTTGGCCTCTACGTATCCGTGGGATCTTTATATATATCAATAACGTAATATAACCTAACCTAACCCAATCTAACATCTCGGCGGTAATATTTGGTCACATTCCTGGCTTGTTGGCCTCTACGTCTCCCTGCGAACTTTATATACATCTATAACGTAATATAACCTAACCTAACCCAACCTAACATGTCGGCGGTAATATTTGAACACATTCCTGGCTTGTTGGCCCCTACGTCTCCGTGGGACCTTTATATACATCAATAACGTAATATAACCTAACCTAACCTAACCTAACATCTTGGCGGTAATATTTGAAAACATTCATGGCGAGTTGCCCTCTACGTCTCCGTGGGATCTTTATATACATCTATAACATAATATAACCTAACCTAACCCAACCTAACATCTCGGCGGTAATATTTGAATACATTCCTGGCGAGTTGGGCTCTACGTCTCCGTTTGATCTTCATAAACATCAATAACGTAATATAACCTAACCTAACCCAACCTTTCATCTCGGCGGTAATATTTGACAACATTCCTGGCGAGTTGGCCTCTACGTCTCCGTGGGACCTTCATATACATCAATAACGAAATATAACCTAACCTAACCCAACCTGTCATCTCGGCGGTAATATTTGACAACATTACTGGCGAGTTGGCCGCTACGTCTCCGTTTGACCTTCATAAACATCAGTAACGAAATATAACCTAACCTAACACAACCTATCATCTCGGCGGAAATATTTGACAACATTACTGTCGAGTTGGCCTCTACGTCTCCGTTTGACCTTCATAAACATCAATGACGAAATATAACCTAACATAACACAACCTCTCATCTCGGCGGTAATATTTGACAACATTCCTGGCGAGCTGGCCTCTACGTCTCCGTGGGGACTTTATATACATCTATAACGTAATATAACCTAACCTAACCCAACCTAACATCTCGGCGGTAATATTTGAACACATTCCTGGCCTGTTGGCCTCTACGTCTCCGTGGGGCCTTTATATACATCTATAACGTAATATAACCTAACCTAACCCAACCTAAAATCTCGGCGGTAATATTTGAAAACATTCATGGCGAGTTGCCCTCTACGTTTCCGTGGAATCTTTATATACATCTATAACGTAATATAACCTAACCTAACCCAACCTAACATCTCGGCGGTAATATTTGAACACATTCCTGGCTTGTTGGCCTCTACGTCTCCGTGGGATATTTATATACATCAATAACGTAATATAACCTAACCTAACCCAACCTAACATCTCGGCGGTAATATTTGACAACATTCCTGGCGATTTGGCTTCTCCGTCTCCGTGGGATCTTTTTATATATCAATAACGTAATATAACCTAACCTAACCCAGCCTAACATCTCGGCGGTAATACTAGAAAACATACCTGGCGAGTTGGCCTCTACGTCTCCGTGGGACCTTCATAAGCAACAATAACGAAATATAACGTAACTTAATCCAACCTATCATTTCGGCGGTAATATTTGACAACATTCCTGGCGAGTTGGCCTCTACGTCTCCGTGGGAGCTTTATATACATCAATAACGTAATATAACCTAACCTAACCCAACCTAACATCTCGCCGGTAATATTTGAAAACATTCATGGCGAGTTGGCCTCTACCTCTCCGTGGTACATTTATATACATCAATAACGTAATGTAATCTAACCTAACCCAACCTATCAACTCGGCGGTAATATTTGAACACATTCCTGGCTTGTTGGCCTCTACGACTCCGTGGGACCTTTACATACATCTATAACGTAATACAACCTAACCTAACCCAACCTAACATCTCGGCGGTAATATTTGAACACATTCCTGGCTTGTTGGCCTCTACGTCTCCGTGGGACCTTTATATACATCAATAACGTAATATAACCTAACCTAACCCAACCTAACATTTCGGCGGTAATATTTGAAAACATTCATGGCGAGTTGGCCTCTACCTCTCCGTGGTACATTTATATACATCAATAACGTAATATAACCTAACATAACCCAACCTATCATCTCGGCGGTAATATTGGAACACATTCCTGGCTTGTTGGCCTCTACGACTCCGTGGGACCTTTATATACATCTATAACGTAATATAACCTAACCTAACCCAACCTAACATCTCGGCGGTAATATTTGAACATATTCCTGGCTTGTTGGCCTCTACGTCTCCGTGGGACCTTTATATACATCTATAATGTAATATAACCTAACCTAACCCAACCTAACATCTCGGCGGTAATATTTGAAAACATTCATGGCGAGTTGGCCTCTACCTCTCCGTGGTACATTTACATACATCAATAACGTAATATAACCTAACCTAACCCAACCTATCGTCTCGGCGGTAATATTTGACAACATTCCTGGCGAGTTGGCCTCTACGTATCCGTGGGATCTTTATATATATCAATAACGTAATATAACCTAACCTAACCCAATCTAACATCTCGGCGGTAATATTTGGTCACATTCCTGGCTTGTTGGCCTCTACGTCTCCCTGCGAACTTTATATACATCTATAACGTAATATAACCTAACCTAACCCAACCTAACATGTCGGCGGTAATATTTGAACACATTCCTGGCTTGTTGGCCCCTACGTCTCCGTGGGACCTTTATATACATCAATAACGTAATATAACCTAACCTAACCTAACCTAACATCTTGGCGGTAATATTTGAAAACATTCATGGCGAGTTGCCCTCTACGTCTCCGTGGGATCTTTATATACATCTATAACATAATATAACCTAACCTAACCCAACCTAACATCTCGGCGGTAATATTTGAATACATTCCTGGCGAGTTGGGCTCTACGTCTCCGTTTGATCTTCATAAACATCAATAACGTAATATAACCTAACCTAACCCAACCTTTCATCTCGGCGGTAATATTTGACAACATTCCTGGCGAGTTGGCCTCTACGTCTCCGTGGGACCTTCATATACATCAATAACGAAATATAACCTAACCTAACCCAACCTGTCATCTCGGCGGTAATATTTGACAACATTACTGGCGAGTTGGCCGCTACGTCTCCGTTTGACCTTCATAAACATCAGTAACGAAATATAACCTAACCTAACACAACCTATCATCTCGGCGGAAATATTTGACAACATTACTGGCGAGTTGGCCTCTACGTCTCCGTTTGACCTTCATAAACATCAATGACGAAATATAACCTAACATAACACAACCTCTCATCTCGGCGGTAATATTTGACAACATTCCTGGCGAGCTGGCCTCTACGTCTCCGTGGGGACTTTATATACATCTATAACGTAATATAACCTAACCTAACCCAACCTAACATCTCGGCGGTAATATTTGAACACATTCCTGGCCTGTTGGCCTCTACGTCTCCGTGGGGCCTTTATATACATCTATAACGTAATATAACCTAACCTAACCCAACCTAAAATCTCGGCGGTAATATTTGAAAACATTCATGGCGAGTTGCCCTTTACGTTTCCGTGGAATCTTTATATACATCTATAACGTAATATAACCTAACCTAACCCAACCTAACATCTCGGCGGTAATATTTGAACACATTCCTGGCTTGTTGGCCTCTACGTCTCCGTGGGATATTTATATACATCAATAACGTAATATAACCTAACCTAACCCAACCTAACATCTCGGCGGTAATATTTGACAACATTCCTGGCGATTTGGCTTCTCCGTCTCCGTGGGATCTTTTTATATATCAATAACGTAATATAACCTAACCTAACCCAGCCTAACATCTCGGCGGTAATACTAGAAAACATACCTGGCGAGTTGGCCTCTACGTCTCCGTGGGAGCTTTATATACATCAATAACGAAATATAACCTAACCTAACCCAACCTGTCATCTCGGCGGTAATATTTGACAACATTACTGGCGAGTTGGCCTCTACGTCTCCGTTTGACCTTCATAAACATCAGTAACGAAAAATAACCTAACCTAACACAACCTATCATCTCGGCGGTAATATTTGAACACATTCCTGGCTTGTTGGCCTCTACGTCTCCGTGGGACCTTTATATACATCAATAACGTAATATAACCTAACCTAACCCAACCTAACATTTCGGCGGTAATATTTGAAAACATTCATGGCGAGTTGGCCTCTACCTCTCCGTGGTACATTTATATACATCAATAACGTAATATAACCTAACATAACCCAACCTATCATCTCGGCGGTAATATTGGAACACATTCCTGGCTTGTTGGCCTCTACGACTCCGTGGGACCTTTATATACATCTATAACGTAATATAACCTAACCTAACCCAACCTAACATCTCGGCGGTAATATTTGAACATATTCCTGGCTTGTTGGCCTCTACGTCTCCGTGGGACCTTTATATACATCTATAATGTAATATAACCTAACCTAACCCAACCTAACATCTCGGCGGTAATATTTGAAAACATTCATGGCGAGTTGGCCTCTACCTCTCCGTGGTACATTTATATACATCAATAACGTAATATAACCTAACCTAACCCAACCTATCGTCTCGGCGGTAATATTTGACAACATTCCTGGCGAGTTGGCCTCTACGTATCCGTGGGATCTTTATATATATCAATAACGTAATATAACCTAACCTAACCCAATCTAACATCTCGGCGGTAATATTTGGTCACATTCCTGGCTTGTTGGCCTCTACGTCTCCCTGCGAACTTTATATACATCTATAACGTAATATAACCTAACCTAACCCAACCTAACATGTCGGCGGTAATATTTGAACACATTCCTGGCTTGTTGGCCCCTACGTCTCCGTGGGACCTTTATATACATCAATAACGTAATATAACCTAACCTAACCTAACCTAACATCTCGGCGGTAATATTTGAACACATTCCTGGCTTGTTGGCCTCTACGTCTCCGTGGGGACTTTATATACATGTATAACGTAATATAACCTAACCTAACCCAACCTAACATCTCGGCGGTAATATTTGAACACATTCCTGGCTTGTTGGCCTCTACGTCCTCCTGCGAACTTTATATACATCAATAACGTAATATAACCTAACCTAACCCAACCTATCATCTCGGCGGTAATATTTGACAACATTCCTGGCGAGTTGGCCTCTACGTATCCGTGGGATCTTTATATACATCAATAACGTAATATAACCTAACCTAACCCAATCTAACATCTCGGCGGTAATATTTGAACACATTCCTGGCATGTTGGCCTCTACGTCTCTGTGGGACCTTTATATACATCTATAACGTAATATAATCTAACCTAACCCAACCTAACATCTCGGCGGTAATATTTGAAAACATTCATGGCGAGTTGGCCTCTACCTCTCCGTGGTACATTTATATACATCAATAACGTAATGTAATCTAACCTAACCCAACCTATCATCTCGGCGGTAATATTTGAACACATTCCTGGCTTGTTGGCCTCTACGACTCCGTGGGACCTTTACATACATCTATAACGTAATACAACCTAACCTAACCCAACCTAACATCTCGGCGGTAATATTTGAACACATTCCTGGCTTGTTGGCCTCTACGTCTCCGTGGGACCTTTATATACATCAATAACGTAATATAACCTAACCTAACCCAACCTAACATCTCGGCGGTAATATTTGAAAACATTCATGGCGAGTTGGCCTCTACCTCTCCGTGGTACATTTATATACATCAATAACGTAATATAACCTAACATAACCCAACCTATCATCTCGGCGGTAATATTGGAACAATTTCCTGGCTTGTTGGCCTCTACGACTCCGTGGGACCTTTATATACATCTATAACGTAATATAACCTAACCTAACCCAACCTAACATCTCGGCGGTAATATTTGAACATATTCCTGGCTTGTTGGCCTCTACGTCTCCGTGGGACCTTTATATACATCTATAATGTAATATAACCTAACCTAACCCAACCTAACATCTCGGCGGTAATATTTGAAAACATTCATGGCGAGTTGGCCTCTACCTCTCCGTGGTACATTTATATACATCAATAACGTAATATAACCTAACCTAACCCAACCTATCATCTCGGCGGTAATATTTGACAACATTCCTGGCGAGTTGGCCTCTACGTATCCGTGGGATCTTTATATATATCAATAACGTAATATAACCTAACCTAACCCAATCTAACATCTCGGCGGTAAAATTTGGTCACATTCCTGGCTTGTTGGCCTCTACGTCTCCCTGCGAACTTTATATACATCTATAACGTAATATAACCTAACCTAACCCAACCTAACATGTCGGCGGTAATATTTGAACACATTCCTGGCTTGTTGGCCCCTACGTCTCCGTGGGACCTTTATATACATCAATAACGTAATATAACCTAACCTAACCTAACCTAACATCTCGGCGGTAATATTTGAACACATTCCTGGCTTGTTGGCCTCTACGTCTCCGTGGGGACTTTATATACATGTATAACGTAATATAACCTAACCTAACCCAACCTAACATCTCGGCGGTAATATTTGAACACATTCCTGGCTTGTTGGCCTCTACGTCCTCCTGCGAACTTTATATACATCAATAACGTAATATAACCTAACCTAACCCAACCTATCATCTCGGCGGTAATATTTGACAACATTCCTGGCGAGTTGGCCTCTACGTATCCGTGGGATCTTTATATACATCAATAACGTAATATAACCTAACCTAACCCAATCTAACATCTCGGCGGTAATATTTGAACACATTCCTGGCATGTTGGCCTCTACGTCTCTGTGGGACCTTTATATACATCTATAACGTAATATAATCTAACCTAACCCAACCTAACATCTCGGCGGTAATATTTGAAAACATTCATGGCGAGTTGGCCTCTACCTCTCCGTGGTACATTTATATACATCAATAACGTAATGTAATCTAACCTAACCCAACCTATCATCTCGGCGGTAATATTTGAACACATTCCTGGCTTGTTGGCCTCTACGACTCCGTGGGACCTTTACATACATCTATAACGTAATACAACCTAACCTAACCCAACCTAACATCTCGGCGGTAATATTTGAACACATTCCTGGCTTGTTGGCCTCTACGTCTCCGTGGGACCTTTATATACATCAATAACGTAATATAACCTAACCTAACCCAACCTAACATCTCGGCGGTAATATTTGAAAACATTCATGGCGAGTTGGCCTCTACCTCTCCGTGGTACATTTATATACATCAATAACGTAATATAACCTAACATAACCCAACCTATCATCTCGGCGGTAATATTGGAACAATTTCCTGGCTTGTTGGCCTCTACGACTCCGTGGGACCTTTATATACATCTATAACGTAATATAACCTAACCTAACCCAACCTAACATCTCGGCGGTAATATTTGAACATATTCCTGGCTTGTTGGCCTCTACGTCTCCGTGGGACCTTTATATACATCTATAATGTAATATAACCTAACCTAACCCAACCTAACATCTCGGCGGTAATATTTGAAAACATTCATGGCGAGTTGGCCTCTACCTCTCCGTGGTACATTTATATACATCAATAACGTAATATAACCTAACCTAACCCAACCTATCATCTCGGCGGTAATATTTGACAACATTCCTGGCGAGTTGGCCTCTACGTATCCGTGGGATCTTTATATATATCAATAACGTAATATAACCTAACCTAACCCAATCTAACATCTCGGCGGTAAAATTTGGTCACATTCCTGGCTTGTTGGCCTCTACGTCTCCCTGCGAACTTTATATACATCTATAACGTAATATAACCTAACCTAACCCAACCTAACATGTCGGCGGTAATATTTGAACACATTCCTGGCTTGTTGGACCCTACGTCTCCGTGGGACCTTTATATACATCAGTAACGTAATATAACCTAACCTAACCTAACCTAACATCTTGGCGGTAATATTTGAAAAAATTCATGGCGAGTTGCCCTCTACGTCTCCGTGGGATCTTTATATACATCTATAACGTAATATAACCTAACCTAACCCAACCTAACATCTCGGCGGTAATATTTGAATACATTCCTGGCATGTTGGCCTCTACGTCTCCGCGGGACCTTTAAATACATCTATAACGTAATATTAACTAACCTAACCCAGCCTAACATCTCGGCGGTAATATTTGAAAACATTCCTGGCGAGTTGGCCTCTACGTCTCCGTGGGAACTTTATATATATCTATAACGTAATATAACCTAACCTAACCCAACCTAACATCTCGGCTGTAATATTTGAACACATTCCTGGCTTGTTGGCCTCTACGTCTCCGTGGGACCGTTATATACATCTATAACGTAATATAACCTAACCTAACCCAAACTAACATCTCGGCGGTAATATTTGACATCATTCCTGGCGAGTTGGGCTCTACGTCTCCGTTTGATCTTCATAAACATCAATAACGTAATATAACCTAACCTAACCCAACCTTTCATCTCGGCGGTAATATTTGACAACATTCCTGGCGAGTTGGCCTCTACGTCTCCGTGGGACCTTCATATACATCAATAACGAAATATAACCTAACCTAACCCAACCTGTCATCTCGGCGGTAATATTTGACAACATTACTGGCGAGTTGGCCGCTACGTCTCCGTTTGACCTTCATAAACATCAGTAACGAAATATAACCTAACCTAACACAACCTATCATCTCGGCGGAAATATTTGACAACATTACTGGCGAGTTGGCCTCTACGTCTCCGTTTGACCTTCATAAACATCAATGACGAAATATAACCTAACATAACACAACCTCTCATCTCGGCGGTAATATTTGACAACATTCCTGGCGAGTTGGCCTCTACGTCTCCGTGGGGACTTTATATACATCTATAACGTAATATAACCTAACCTAACCCAACCTAACATCTCGGCGGTAATATTTGAACACATTCCTGGCTTGTTGGCCTCTACGTCTCCGTGGGGCCTTTATATACATCTATAACGTAATATAACCTAACCTAACCCAACCTAACATCTCGGCGGTAATATTTGAAAACATTCATGGCGAGTTGCCCTCTACGTTTCCGTGGGATCTTTATATACATCTATAACGTAATATAACCTAACCTAACCCAACCTAACATCTCGGCGGTAATATTTGAACACATTCCTGGCTTGTTGGCCTCTACGTCTCCGTGGGATATTTATATACATCAATAACGTAATATAACCTAACCTAACCCAACCTAACATCTCGGCGGTAATATTTGACAACATTCCTGGCGATTTGGCTTCTCCGTCTCCGTGGGATCTTTTTATATATCAATAACGTAATATAACCTAACCTAACCCAGCCTAACATCTCGGCGGTAATACTAGAAAACATACCTGGCGAGTTGGCCTCTACGTCTCCGTGGGACCTTCATAAGCAACAATAACGAAATATAACGTAACTTAATCCAACCTATCATTTCGGCGGTAATATTTGACAACATTCCTGGCGAGTTGGCCTCTACGTCTCCGTGGGAGCTTTATATACATCAATAACGTAATATAACCTAACCTAACCCAACCTAACATCTCGCCGGTAATATTTGACAACATTCCTGGCGAGTTGGCCTCTACCTCTCCGTGGGACCTTTATATACATCTATAACGTAATATAACCTAACCTAACCCAATCTAACATCTCGGCGGTAATATTTCAACACATTCATGGCGAGTTGGCCTCTACGTCTCCGTGGTACATTTATATACATCAATAACGTAATATAACCTAACCTAACCCAACCTATCATCTCGGCGGTAATATTTGACAACATTCCTGGCGAGTTGGCCTCTACGTATCCGTGGGATCTTTATATACATCAATAACGTAGTATAACCTAACCTAACCCAATCTAACATCTCGGCGGTAATATTTGAACACATTCCTGGCATGTTGGCCTCTACGTCTCTGTGGGACCTTTATATACATCTATAACCTAATATAATCTAACCTAACCCAACCTAACATCTCGGCGGTAATATTTGAACACATTCCTGGCTTGTTGGCCTCTACGTCTCCGTGGGACCTTTATATACATCAATAACGTAATATAACCTAACCTAACCCAACCTAACATTTCGGCGGTAATATTTGAAAACATTCATGGCGAGTTGGCCTCTACCTCTCCGTGGTACATTTATATACATCAATAACGTAATATAACCTAACATAACCCAACCTATCATCTCGGCGGTAATATTGGAACACATTCCTGGCTTGTTGGCCTCTACGTCTCCGTGGGACCTTTATATACATCAATGACGTAATATAACCTAACCTAACCCAACCTAACACCTCGGCGGTAATATTTGAACACATTCCTGGCTTGTTGGCCTCTACGTCTCCGTGGGACCTTTATATACATCAATAACGTAATATAACCTAACCTAACCCAACCTAACATCTCGGCGGTAATATTTGAAAACATTCATGGCGAGTTGGCCTCTACCTCTCCGTGGTACATTTATATACATCAATAACGTAATATAACCTAACCTAACCCAACCTATCATCTCGGCGGTAATATTGGAACACACTCCTGGCTTGTTGGCCTCTACGACTCCGTGGGACCTTTATATACATCTATAACGTAATATAACCTAACCTAACCCAACCTAACATCTCGGCGGTAATATTTGAACATATTCCTGGCTTGTTGGCCTCTACGTCTCCGTGGGACCTTTATATACATCTATAACGTAATATAACCTAACCTAACCTAACCTAACATCTCGGCGGTAATATTTGAAAACATACATGGCGAGTTGCCCTCTACGTCTCCGTGGGATCTTTCTATACATCTATAACGTAATATAACCTAACCTAACCCAACCTATCATCTCGGCGCTAACGTTTGACAACATTCCTGGCGAGTTGGCTTCTCCGTCTCCGTGGGACCTTTATATACATCAATAACGTAATATAACCTACCCTGACCCAACCTAACATCTCGGCGGTAATATTTGAACACATTCCTGGCTTGTTGGCCCCTACGTCTCCGTGGGACCTTTATATACATCAATGACGTAATATAACCTAACCTAACCCAACCTAACACCTCGGCGGTAATATTTGAACACATTCATGGCGAGTTGGCCTCTACCTCTCCGTGGGATATATATATACATCAATAACGTAATATAACCTAATCTAACCCTATCTAACATCTCGGCGGTAATATTTGAACACATTCCTGGCTTGTTGGCCTCTACACCTCCGTGGGAACTTTATATACATCTATAACGTAATATAACCTAACCTAACCCAACCTAACATCTCGGCGGTAATATTTAAACACATTCCTGGCTTGTTGGCCTCTACGTCCCCGTGGGACCTTTATATACATCAATAACGTAATATAACCTACCCTAACACAACCTAACATCTCGGCGGTACTATTTGAACACATTCCTGGCTTATTGGCCTCTACGTCCCCGTGGGATATATATATACATCAATAACGTAATATAACCTAACCTAACCCTATCTAACATCTCGGCGGTAATATTTGTACACATTCCTGGCTTGTTGGCCTCTACGCCTCCGTGGGAACTTTATATACATCTATAACGTAATATAACCTAACCTAACCCAACCTAACATCTCGGCGGTAATATTTGAATACATTCCTGGCTTGTTGGCCTCTACGTCTCCGCGGGACCTTTAAATACATCTATAACGTAATATAACCTAACCTAACCCAGCCTAACATCTCGGCGGTAATATTTGAAAACATTCCTGGCGAGTTGGCCTCTACGTCTCCGTGGGAACTTTAAATACATCTATAACGTAATATAACCTAACCTAACCCAGCCTAACATCTCGGCGGTAATATTTGAAAACATTCCTGGCGAGTTGGCCTCTACGTCTCCGTGGGAACTTTATATACATCTATAACGTAATATAACCTAACCTAACCCAACCTATCATCTCGGCGCTAACGTTTGACAACATTCCTGGCGAGTTGGCTTCTCCGACTCCGTGGGACCTTTATATACATCAATAACGTAATATAACCTACCCTAACCCAACCTAACATCTCGGCGGTAATATTTGAACACATTCCTGGCTTGTTGGCCTCTACGTCCCCGTGGGATATATATATACATCAATAACGTAATATAACCTAACCTAACCCTATCTAACATCTCGGCGGTAATATTTGAACACATTCCTGGCTTGTTGGCCTCCACGCCTCCGTGGGAACTTTATATACATCTATAACGTAATGTAACCTAACCTAACCCAACCTAACATCTCGGCGGTAATATTTGAACACATTCCTGGCTTGTCGGCCTCTACCTCTCCGTGGTACATTTATATACATCAATAACGTAATATAACCTAACCTAACCCAACCTATCATCTCGGCGGTAATATTTGACAACATTCCTGTCGAGTTGGCCTCTACGTCTCGGTTTGACCTTCATATATATCAATAACGTAATATAACCTAACCTAACCCAACCTAACATCTCGGCGGTAATATTAGAAAACATACCTGGCGACTTGGCCTCTACGTCTCCGTGGGAACTTCATAAGCATCATTAACGAACTATAACGTAACTTAATCCAACCTATCATTTCGGCGGTAATATTTGACAACATTCCTGGCGAGTTGGCCTCTACGTCTCCGTGGGAGCTTTATATACATCAATAACGAAATATAACCTAACCTAACCCAACTTGTCATCTCGGGGGTACTATTTGACAACATTACTGGCGAGTTGGCCTCTACGTCTCCGTTTGACCTTCATAAACATCAGTAACGAAATATAACCTAACCTAACACAACCTATCATCTTGGCGGTAATATTTGACAACATTACTGGCGAGTTGGCCTCTACGTCTCCGTTTGACCTTCATAAACATCAATGACGAAATATAACCTAACATAACACAACCTATCATCTCGGCGGTAATATTAGAAGACATACCTGGCGAGTTGGCCTCTACGTCTCCGTGGGAACTTCATAAGCATCAATAACGAAATATAACGCAACTTAATCCAACCTATCATTTCGGCGGTAATATTTGATAACATTCCTGGCGAGTTGGCCTCTACGTCTCCGTGGGACCTTTATATACATCAATAACGTTATATAACCTAACCTAACCCAACCTAACATCTCGGCGGTAATATTTGAAGACATTCCTGGCTTTTTGGCCTCTACGTCTCCGTGGGACCTTTATATACATCTATAACGTAATATAACCTAACCTAACCCAACCTAACATCTCGGCGGTAATATTTGAAAACATTCATGGCGAGTTGGCCTCTACCTCTCCGTGGTACATTTATATACATCAATAACGTAATATAACCTAACCTAACCCAACCTATCATCTCGGCGGTAATATTTGACAACATTCCTGGCGAGTTGGCCTCTACGTATCCGTGGGATCTTTATATATATCAATAACGTAATATAACCTAACCTAACCCAATCTAACATCTCGGCGGTAATATTTGGTCACATTCCTGGCTTGTTGGCCTCTACGTCTCCCTGCGAACTTTATATACATCTATAACGTAATATAACCTAACCTAACCCAACCTAACATGTCGGCGGTAATATTTGAACACATTCCTGGCTTGTTGGCCCCTACGTCTCCGTGGGACCTTTATATACATCAATAACGTAATATAACCTAACCTAACCTAACCTAACATCTTGGCGGTAATATTTGAAAAAATTCATGGCGAGTTGCCCTCTACGTCTCCGTGGGATCTTTATATACATCTATAACGTAATATAACCTAACCTAACCCAACCTAACATCTCGGCGGTAATATTTGAATACATTCCTGGCATGTTGGCCTCTACGTCTCCGCGGGACCTTTAAATACATCTATAACGTAATATTAACTAACCTAACCCAGCCTAACATCTCGGCGGTAATATTTGAAAACATTCCTGGCGAGTTGGCCTCTACGTCTCCGTGGGAACTTTATATACATCTATAACGTAATATAACCTAACCTAACCCAACCTAACATCTCGGCGGTAATATTTGAAAACATTCCTGGCGAGTTGGCCTCTACGTCTCCGTGGGAACTTTATATACATCTATAACGTAATATAACCTAACCTAACCCAACCTAACATCTCGGCTGTAATATTTGAACACATTCCTGGCTTGTTGGCCTCTACGTCTCCGTGGGACCGTTATATACATCTATAACGTAATATAACCTAACCTAACCCAAACTAACATCTCGGCGGTAATATTTGACATCATTCCTGGCGAGTTGGGCTCTACGTCTCCGTTTGATCTTCATAAACATCAATAACGTAATATAACCTAACCTAACCCAACCTTTCATCTCGGCGGTAATATTTGACAACATTCCTGGCGAGTTGGCCTCTACGTCTCCGTGGGACCTTCATATACATCAATAACGAAATATAACCTAACCTAACCCAACCTGTCATCTCGGCGGTAATATTTGACAACATTACTGGCGAGTTGGCCGCTACGTCTCCGTTTGACCTTCATAAACATCAGTAACGAAATATAACCTAACCTAACACAACCTATCATCTCGGCGGAAATATTTGACAACATTACTGGCGAGTTGGCCTCTACGTCTCCGTTTGACCTTCATAAACATCAATGACGAAATATAACCTAACATAACACAACCTCTCATCTCGGCGGTAATATTTGACAACATTCCTGGCGAGTTGGCCTCTACGTCTCCGTGGGGACTTTATATACATCTATAACGTAATATAACCTAACCTAACCCAACCTAACATCTCGGCGTTAATATTTGAACACATTCCTGGCTTGTTGGCCTCTACGTCTCCGTGGGGCCTTTATATACATCTATAACGTAATATAACCTAACCTAACCCAACCTAACATCTCGGCGGTAATATTTGAAAACATTCATGGCGAGTTGCCCTCTACGTTTCCGTGGGATCTTTATATACATCTATAACGTAATATAACCTAACCTAACCCTACCTAACATCTCGGCGGTAATATTTGAACACATTCCTGGCTTGTTGGCCTCTACGTCTCCGTGGGATATTTATATACATCAATAACGTAATATAACCTAACCTAACCCAACCTAACATCTCGGCGGTAATATTTGACAACATTCCTGGCGATTTGGCTTCTCCGTCTCCGTGGGATCTTTTTATATATCAATAACGTAATATAACCTAACCTAACCCAGCCTAACATCTCGGCGGTAATACTAGAAAACATACCTGGCGAGTTGGCCTCTACGTCTCCGTGGGACCTTCATAAGCAACAATAACGAAATATAACGTAACTTAATCCAACCTATCATTTCGGCGGTAATATTTGACAACATTCCTGGCGAGTTGGCCTCTACGTCTCCGTGGGAGCTTTATATACATCAATAACGTAATATAACCTAACCTAACCCAACCTAACATCTCGCCGGTAATATTTGACAACATTCCTGGCGAGTTGGCCTCTACGTCTCTGTGGGACCTTTATATACATCTATAACCTAATATAATCTAACCTAACCCAACCTAACATTTCGGCGGTAATATTTGAACACATTCCTGGCTTGTTGGCCTCTACGTCTCCGTGGGATCCTTATATACATCAATAACGTAATATAACCTAACCTAACCCAACCTAACATTTCGGCGGTAATATTTGAAAACATTCATGGCGAGTTGGCCTCTACCTCTCCGTGGTACATTTATATACATCAATAACGTAATATAACCTAACATAACCCAACCTATCATCTCGGCGGTAATATTGGAACACATTCCTGGCTTGTTGGCCTCTACGTCTCCGTGGGACCTTTATATACATCAATGACGTAATATAACCTAACCTAACCCAACCTAACACCTCGGCGGTAATATTTGAACACATTCCTGGCTTGTTGGCCTCTACGTCTCCGTGGGACCTTTATATACATCAATAACGTAATATAACCTAACCTAACCCAACCTAACATCTCGGCGGTAATATTGGAACACACTCCTGGCTTGTTGGCCTCTACGACTCCGTGGGACCTTTATATACATCTATAACGTAATATAACCTAACCTAACCCAACCTAACATCTCGGCGGTAATATTTGAACATATTCCTGGCTTGTTGGCCTCTACGTCTCCGTGGGACCTTTATATACATCTATAACGTAATATAACCTAACCTAACCTAACCTAACATCTCGGCGGTAATATTTGAAAACATACATGGCGAGTTGCCCTCTACGTCTCCGTGGGATCTTTCTATACATCTATAACGTAATATAACCTAACCTAACCCAACCTATCATCTCGGCGCTAACGTTTGACAACATTCCTGGCGAGTTGGCTTCTCCGTCTCCGTGGGACCTTTATATACATCAATAACGTAATATAACATACCCTGACCCAACCTAACATCTCGGCGGTAATATTTGAACACATTCCTGGCTTGTTGGCCCCTACGTCTCCGTGGGACCTTTATATACATCTATAACGTAATATAACATAACCTAACCCAACCTAACATCTCGGCGGTAATATTTGAACACATTCATGGCGAGTTGGCCTCTACCTCTCCGTGGGATATATATATACATCAATAACGTAATATAACCTAATCTAACCCTATCTAACATCTCGGCGGTAATATTTGAACACATTCCTGGCTTGTTGGCCTCTACGTCCCCGTGGGACCTTTATATACATCAATAACGTAATATAACCTACCCTAACACAACCTAACATCTCGGCGGTACTATTTGAACACATTCCTGGCTTATTGGCCTCTACGTCCCCGTGGGATATATATATACATCAATAACGTAATATAACCTAACCTAACCCTATCTAACATCTCGGCGGTAATATTTGTACACATTCCTGGCTTGTTGGCCTCTACGCCTCCGTGGGAACTTTATATACATCTATAACGTAATATAACCTAACCTAACCCAACCTAACATCTCGGCGGTAATATTTGAATACATTCCTGGCTTGTTGGCCTCTACGTCTCCGCGGGACCTTTAAATACATCTATAACGTAATATAACCTAACCTAACCCAGCCTAACATCTCGGCGGTAATGTTTGAAAACATTCCTGGCGAGTTGGCCTCTACGTCTCCGTGGGAACTTTAAATACATCTATAACGTAATATAACCTAACCTAACCCAGCCTAACATCTCGGCGGTAATATTTGAAAACATTCCTGGCGAGTTGGCCTCTACGTCTCCGTGGGAACTTTATATACATCTATAACGTAATATAACCTAACCTAACCCAACCTATCATCTCGGCGCTAACGTTTGACAACATTCCTGGCGAGTTGGCTTCTCCGACTCCGTGGGACCTTTATATACATCAATAACGTAATATAACCTACCCTAACCCAACCTAACATCTCGGCGGTAATATTTGAACACATTCCTGGCTTGTTGGCCTCTACGTCCCCGTGGGATATATATATACATCAATAACGTAATATAACCTAACCTAACACTATCTAACATCTCGGCGGTAATATTTGAACACATTCCTGGCTTGTTGGCCTCCACGCCTCCGTGGGAACTTTATATACATCTATAACGTAATGTAACCTAACCTAACCCAACCTAACATCTCGGCGGTAATATTTGAACACATTCCTGGCTTGTCGGCCTCTACGTGTCCGTGGGACCTTTATATACATCTATAACGTAATATAACCTAACCTAACCCAACCTAACATCTCGGCGGTAATATTTGACAACATTCCTGTCGAGTTGGCCTCTACGTCTCGGTTTGACCTTCATATATATCAATAACGTAATATAACCTAACCTAACCCAACCTAACATCTCGGCGGTAATATTAGAAAACATACCTGGCGACTTGGCCTCTACGTCTCCGTGGGAACTTCATAAGCATCATTAACGAACTATAACGTAACTTAATCCAACCTATCATTTCGGCGGTAATATTTGACAACATTCCTGGCGAGTTGGCCTCTACGTCTCCGTGGGAGCTTTATATACATCAATAACGAAATATAACCTAACCTAACCCAACCTGTCATCTCGGGGGTACTATTTGACAACATTACTGGCGAGTTGGCCTCTACGTCTCCGTTTGACCTTCATAAACATCAGTAACGAAATATAACCTAACCTAACACAACCTATCATCTTGGCGGTAATATTTGACAACATTACTGGCGAGTTGGCCTCTACGTCTCCGTTTGACCTTCATAAACATCAATGACGAAATATAACCTAACATAACACAACCTATCATCTCGGCGGTAATATTAGAAGACATACCTGGCGAGTTGACCTCTACGTCTCCGTGGGAACTTCATAAGCATCAATAACGAAATATAACGCAACTTAATCCAACCTATCATTTCGGCGGTAATATTTGATAACATTCCTGGCGAGTTGGCCTCTACGTCTCCGTGGGACCTTTATATACATCAATAACGTTATATAACCTAACCTAACCCAACCTAACATCTCGGCGGTAATATTTGAAGACATTCCTGGCTTTTTGGCCTCTACGTCTCCGTGGGATCTTTATATACATCAATAACGTAATATAACCTAACCTAACCCAACCTAACATCTCGGCGGTAATATTTGAACACATTCCTGGCTTGTTGGCCTCTACGACTCCGTGGGACCTTTACATACATCTATAACGTAATACAACCTAACCTAACCCAACCTAACATCTCGGCGGTAATATTTGAACACATTCCTGGCTTGTTGGCCTCTACGTCTCCGTGGGAACTTTATATACATCTATAACGTAATATAACATAACCTAACCCAACCTAACATCTCGGCGGTAATATTTGAACACATTCCTGGCTTGTTGGCCTCTACCTCTCCGTGGTACATTTATATACATCAATAACGTAATATAACCTAACCTAACCCAACCTAACATGTCGGCGGTAATATTTGAACACATTCCTGGCTTGTTGGCCCCTACGTCTCCGTGGGACCTTTATATACATCAATAACGTAATATAACCTAACCTAACCTAACCTAACATCTTGGCGGTAATATTTGAAAAAATTCATGGCGAGTTGCCCTCTACGTCTCCGTGGGATCTTTATATACATCTATAACGTAATATAACCTAACCTAACCCAACCTAACATCTCGGCGGTAATATTTGAATACATTCCTGGCATGTTGGCCTCTACGTCTCCGCGGGACCTTTAAATACATCTATAACGTAATATTAACTAACCTAACCCAGCCTAACATCTCGGCGGTAATATTTGAAAACATTCCTGGCGAGTTGGCCTCTACGTCTCCGTGGGAACTTTATATACATCTATAACGTAATATAACCTAACCTAACCCAACCTAACATCTCGGCGGTAATATTTGAAAACATTCCTGGCGAGTTGGCCTCTACGTCTCCGTGGGAACTTTATATACATCTATAACGTAATATAACCTAACCTAACCCAACCTAACATCTCGGCGGTAATATTTGAACACATTCCTGGCTTGTTGGCCTCCACGCCTCCGTGGGAACTTTATATACATCTATAACGTAATGTAACCTAACCTAACCCAACCTAACATCTCGGCGGTAATATTTGAACACATTCCTGGCTTGTCGGCCTCTACGTCTCCGTGGGACCTTTATATACATCTATAACGTAATATAACCTAACCTAACCCAACCTAACATCTCGGCGGTAATATTTGACAACATTCCTGTCGAGTTGGCCTCTACGTCTCGGTTTGACCTTCATATATATCAATAACGTAATATAACCTAACCTAACCCAACCTAACATCTCGGCGGTAATATTAGAAAACATACCTGGCGACTTGGCCTCTACGTCTCCCTGGGAACTTCATAAGCATCATTAACGAACTATAACGTAACTTAATCCAACCTATCATTTCGGCGGTAATATTTGACAACATTCCTGGCGAGTTGGCCTCTACGTCTCCGTGGGAGCTTTATATACATCAATAACGAAATATAACCTAACCTAACCCAACCTGTCATCTCGGGGGTACTATTTGACAACATTACTGGCGAGTTGGCCTCTACGTCTCCGTTTGACCTTCATAAACATCAGTAACGAAATATAACCTAACCTAACACAACCTATCATCTTGGCGGTAATATTTGACAACATTACTGGCGAGTTGGCCTCTACGTCTCCGTTTGACCTTCATAAACATCAATGACGAAATATAACCTAACATAACACAACCTATCATCTCGGCGGTAATATTAGAAGACATACCTGGCGAGTTGACCTCTACGTCTCCGTGGGAACTTCATAAGCATCAATAACGAAATATAACGCAACTTAATCCAACCTATCATTTCGGCGGTAATATTTGATAACATTCCTGGCGAGTTGGCCTCTACGTCTCCGTGGGACCTTTATATACATCAATAACGTTATATAACCTAACCTAACCCAACCTAACATCTCGGCGGTAATATTTGAAGACATTCCTGGCTTTTTGGCCTCTACGTCTCCGTGGGATCTTTATATACATCAATAACGTAATATAACCTAACCTAACCCAACCTAACATCTCGGCGGTAATATTTGAACACATTCCTGGCTTGTTGGCCTCTACGACTCCGTGGGACCTTTACATACATCTATAACGTAATACAACCTAACCTAACCCAACCTAACATCTCGGCGGTAATATTTGAACACATTCCTGGCTTGTTGGCCTCTACGTCTCCGTGGGAACTTTATATACATCTATAACGTAATATAACATAACCTAACCCAACCTAACATCTCGGCGGTAATATTTGAACACATTCCTGGCTTGTTGGCCTCTACCTCTCCGTGGTACATTTATATACATCAATAACGTAATATAACCTAACCTAACCCAACCTAACATGTCGGCGGTAATATTTGAACACATTCCTGGCTTGTTGGCCCCTACGTCTCCGTGGGACCTTTATATACATCAATAACGTAATATAACCTAACCTAACCTAACCTAACATCTTGGCGGTAATATTTGAAAAAATTCATGGCGAGTTGCCCTCTACGTCTCCGTGGGATCTTTATATACATCTATAACGTAATATAACCTAACCTAACCCAACCTAACATCTCGGCGGTAATATTTGAATACATTCCTGGCATGTTGGCCTCTACGTCTCCGCGGGACCTTTAAATACATCTATAACGTAATATTAACTAACCTAACCCAGCCTAACATCTCGGCGGTAATATTTGAAAACATTCCTGGCGAGTTGGCCTCTACGTCTCCGTGGGAACTTTATATACATCTATAACGTAATATAACCTAACCTAACCCAACCTAACATCTCGGCGGTAATATTTGAAAACATTCCTGGCGAGTTGGCCTCTACGTCTCCGTGGGAACTTTATATACATCTATAACGTAATATAACCTAACCTAACCCAACCTAACATCTCGGCTGTAATATTTGAACACATTCCTGGCTTGTTGGCCTCTACGTCTCCGTGGGACCGTTATATACATCTATAACGTAATATAACCTAACCTAATCCAAACTAACATCTCGGCGGTAATATTTGACATCATTCCTGGCGAGTTGGGCTCTACGTCTCCGTTTGATCTTCATAAACATCAATAACGTAATATAACCTAACCTAACCCAACCTTTCATCTCGGCGGTAATATTTGACAACATTCCTGGCGAGTTGGCCTCTACGTCTCCGTGGGACCTTCATATACATCAATAACGAAATATAACCTAACCTAACCCAACCTGTCATCTCGGCGGTAATATTTGACAACATTACTGGCGAGTTGGCCGCTACGTCTCCGTTTGACCTTCATAAACATCAGTAACGAAATATAACCTAACCTAACACAACCTCTCATCTCGGCGGTAATATTTGACAACATTCCTGGCGAGTTGGCCTCTACGTCTCCGTGGGGACTTTATATACATCTATAACGTAATATAACCTAACCTAACCCAACCTAACATCTCGGCGGTAATATTTGAACACAATCCTGGCTTGTTGGCCTCTACGTCTCCGTGGGGCCTTTATATACATCTATAACGTAATATAACCTAACCTAACCCAACCTAACATCTCGGCGGTAATATTTGAAAACATTCATGGCGAGTTGCCCTCTACGTTTCCGTGGGATCTTTATATACATCTATAACGTAATATAACCTAACCTAACCCAACCTAACATCTCGGCGGTAATATTTGAACACATTCCTGGCTTGTTGGCCTCTACGTCTCCGTGGGATATTTATATACATCAATAACGTAATATAACCTAACCTAACCCAACCTAACATCTCGGCGGTAATATTTGACAACATTCCTGGCGATTTGGCTTCTCCGTCTCCGTGGGATCTTTTTATATATCAATAACGTAGTATAACCTAACCTAACCCAGCCTAACATCTCGGCGGTAATACTAGAAAACATACCTGGCGAGTTGGCCTCTACGTCTCCGTGGGACCTTCATAAGCAACAATAACGAAATATAACGTAACTTAATCCAACCTATCATTTCGGCGGTAATATTTGACAACATTCCTGGCGAGTTGGCCTCTACGTCTCCGTGGGAGCTTTATATACATCAATAACGTAATATAACCTAACCTAACCCAACCTAACATCTCGCCGGTAATATTTGACAACATTCCTGGCGAGTTGGCCTCTACCTCTCCGTGGGACCTTTATATACATCTATAACGTAATATAACCTAACCTAACCCAATCTAACATCTCGGCGGTAATATTTCAACACATTCATGGCGAATTGGCCTCTACGTCTCCGTGGTACATTTATATACATCAATAACGTAATATAACCTAACCTAACCCAACCTATCATCTCGGCGGTAATATTTGACAACATTCCTGGCGAGTTGGCCTCTACGTATCCGTGGGATCTTTATATACATCAATAACGTAGTATAACCTAACCTAACCCAATCTAACATCTCGGCGGTAATATTTGAACACATTCCTGGCATGTTGGCCTCTACGTCTCTGTGGGACCTTTATATACATCTATAACCTAATATAATCTAACCTAACCCAACCTAACATCTCGGCGGTAATATTTGAACACATTCCTGGCTTGTTGGCCTCTACGTCTCCGTGGGACCTTTATATACATCAATAACGTAATATAACCTAACCTAACCCAACCTAACATTTCGGCGGTAATATTTGAAAACATTCATGGCGAGTTGGCCTCTACCTCTCCGTGGTACATTTATATACATCAATAACGTAATATAACCTAACATAACCCAACCTATCATCTCGGCGGTAATATTGGAACACATTCCTGGCTTGTTGGCCTCTACGTCTCCGTGGGACCTTCATATACATCAATAACGAAATATAACCTAACCTAACCCAACCTGTCATCTCGGCGGTAATATTTGACAACATTACTGGCGAGTTGGCCGCTACGTCTCCGTTTGACCTTCATAAACATCAGTAACGAAATATAACCTAACCTAACACAACCTATCATCTCGGCGGAAATATTTGACAACATTACTGGCGAGTTGGCCTCTACGTCTCCGTTTGACCTTCATAAACATCAATGACGAAATATAACCTAACATAACACAACCTCTCATCTCGGCGGTAATATTTGACAACATTCCTGGCGAGTTGGCCTCTACGTCTCCGTGGGGACTTTATATACATCTATAACGTAATATAACCTAACCTAACCCAACCTAACATCTCGGCGGTAATATTTGAACACATTCCTGGCTTGTTGGCCTCTACGTCTCCGTGGGGCCTTTATATACATCTATAACGTAATATAACCTAACCTAACCCAACCTAACATCTCGGCGGTAATATTTGAAAACATTCATGGCGAGTTGCCCTCTACGTTTCCGTGGGATCTTTATATACATCTATAACGTAATATAACCTAACCTAACCCTACCTAACATCTCGGCGGTAATATTTGAACACATTCCTGGCTTGTTGGCCTCTACGTCTCCGTGGGATATTTATATACATCAATAACGTAATATAACCTAACCTAACCCAACCTAACATCTCGGCGGTAATATTTGACAACATTCCTGGCGATTTGGCTTCTCCGTCTCCGTGGGATCTTTTTATATATCAATAACGTAATATAACCTAACCTAACCCAGCCTAACATCTCGGCGGTAATACTAGAAAACATACCTGGCGAGTTGGCCTCTACGTCTCCGTGGGACCTTCATAAGCAACAATAACGAAATATAACGTAACTTAATCCAACCTATCATTTCGGCGGTAATATTTGACAACATTCCTGGCGAGTTGGCCTCTACGTCTCCGTGGGAGCTTTATATACATCAATAACGTAATATAACCTAACCTAACCCAACCTAACATCTCGCCGGTAATATTTGACAACATTCCTGGCGAGTTGGCCTCTACCTCTCCGTGGGACCTTTATATACATCTATAACGTAATATAACCTAACCTAACCCAATCTAACATCTCGGCGGTAATATTTCAACACATTCATGGCGAGTTGGCCTCTACGTCTCCGTGGTACATTTATATACATCAATAACGTAATATAACCTAACCTAACCCAACCTATCATCTCGGCGGTAATATTTGACAACATTCCTGGCGAGTTGGCCTCTACGTATCCGTGGGATCTTTATATACATCAATAACGTAGTATAACCTAACCTAACCCAATCTAACATCTCGGCGGTAATATTTGAACACATTCCTGGCATGTTGGCCTCTACGTCTCTGTGGGACCTTTATATACATCTATAACCTAATATAATCTAACCTAACCCAACCTAACATCTCGGCGGTAATATTTGAACACATTCCTGGCTTGTTGGCCTCTACGTCTCCGTGGGATCCTTATATACATCAATAACGTAATATAACCTAACCTAACCCAACCTAACATTTCGGCGGTAATATTTGAAAACATTCATGGCGAGTTGGCCTCTACCTCTCCGTGGTACATTTATATACATCAATAACGTAATATAACCTAACATAACCCAACCTATCATCTCGGCGGTAATATTGGAACACATTCCTGGCTTGTTGGCCTCTACGTCTCCGTGGGACCTTTATATACATCAATGACGTAATATAACCTAACCTAACCCAACCTAACACCTCGGCGGTAATATTTGAACACATTCCTGGCTTGTTGGCCTCTACGTCTCCGTGGGACCTTTATATACATCAATAACGTAATATAACCTAACCTAACCCAACCTAACATCTCGGCGGTAATATTGGAACACACTCCTGGCTTGTTGGCCTCTACGACTCCGTGGGACCTTTATATACATCTATAACGTAATATAACCTAACCTAACCCAACCTAACATCTCGGCGGTAATATTTGAACATATTCCTGGCTTGTTGGCCTCTACGTCTCCGTGGGACCTTTATATACATCTATAACGTAATATAACCTAACCTAACCTAACCTAACATCTCGGCGGTAATATTTGAAAACATACATGGCGAGTTGCCCTCTACGTCTCCGTGGGATCTTTCTATACATCTATAACGTAATATAACCTAACCTAACCCAACCTATCATCTCGGCGCTAACGTTTGACAACATTCCTGGCGAGTTGGCTTCTCCGTCTCCGTGGGACCTTTATATACATCAATAACGTAATATAACATACCCTGACCCAACCTAACATCTCGGCGGTAATATTTGAACACATTCCTGGCTTGTTGGCCCCTACGTCTCCGTGGGACCTTTATATACATCTATAACGTAATATAACATAACCTAACCCAACCTAACATCTCGGCGGTAATATTTGAACACATTCATGGCGAGTTGGCCTCTACCTCTCCGTGGGATATATATATACATCAATAACGTAATATAACCTAATCTAACCCTATCTAACATCTCGGCGGTAATATTTGAACACATTCCTGGCTTGTTGGCCTCTACGTCCCCGTGGGACCTTTATATACATCAATAACGTAATATAACCTACCCTAACACAACCTAACATCTCGGCGGTACTATTTGAACACATTCCTGGCTTATTGGCCTCTACGTCCCCGTGGGATATATATATACATCAATAACGTAATATAACCTAACCTAACCCTATCTAACATCTCGGCGGTAATATTTGTACACATTCCTGGCTTGTTGGCCTCTACGCCTCCGTGGGAACTTTATATACATCTATAACGTAATATAACCTAACCTAACCCAACCTAACATCTCGGCGGTAATATTTGAATACATTCCTGGCTTGTTGGCCTCTACGTCTCCGCGGGACCTTTAAATACATCTATAACGTAATATAACCTAACCTAACCCAGCCTAACATCTCGGCGGTAATGTTTGAAAACATTCCTGGCGAGTTGGCCTCTACGTCTCCGTGGGAACTTTAAATACATCTATAACGTAATATAACCTAACCTAACCCAGCCTAACATCTCGGCGGTAATATTTGAAAACATTCCTGGCGAGTTGGCCTCTACGTCTCCGTGGGAACTTTATATACATCTATAACGTAATATAACCTAACCTAACCCAACCTATCATCTCGGCGCTAACGTTTGACAACATTCCTGGCGAGTTGGCTTCTCCGACTCCGTGGGACCTTTATATACATCAATAACGTAATATAACCTACCCTAACCCAACCTAACATCTCGGCGGTAATATTTGAACACATTCCTGGCTTGTTGGCCTCTACGTCCCCGTGGGATATATATATACATCAATAACGTAATATAACCTAACCTAACACTATCTAACATCTCGGCGGTAATATTTGAACACATTCCTGGCTTGTTGGCCTCCACGCCTCCGTGGGAACTTTATATACATCTATAACGTAATGTAACCTAACCTAACCCAACCTAACATCTCGGCGGTAATATTTGAACACATTCCTGGCTTGTCGGCCTCTACGTCTCCGTGGGACCTTTATATACATCTATAACGTAATATAACCTAACCTAACCCAACCTAACATCTCGGCGGTAATATTTGACAACATTCCTGTCGAGTTGGCCTCTACGTCTCGGTTTGACCTTCATATATATCAATAACGTAATATAACCTAACCTAACCCAACCTAACATCTCGGCGGTAATATTAGAAAACATACCTGGCGACTTGGCCTCTACGTCTCCGTGGGAACTTCATAAGCATCATTAACGAACTATAACGTAACTTAATCCAACCTATCATTTCGGCGGTAATATTTGACAACATTCCTGGCGAGTTGGCCTCTACGTCTCCGTGGGAGCTTTATATACATCAATAACGAAATATAACCTAACCTAACCCAACCTGTCATCTCGGGGGTACTATTTGACAACATTACTGGCGAGTTGGCCTCTACGTCTCCGTTTGACCTTCATAAACATCAGTAACGAAATATAACCTAACCTAACACAACCTATCATCTTGGCGGTAATATTTGACAACATTACTGGCGAGTTGGCCTCTACGTCTCCGTTTGACCTTCATAAACATCAATGACGAAATATAACCTAACATAACACAACCTATCATCTCGGCGGTAATATTAGAAGACATACCTGGCGAGTTGACCTCTACGTCTCCGTGGGAACTTCATAAGCATCAATAACGAAATATAACGCAACTTAATCCAACCTATCATTTCGGCGGTAATATTTGATAACATTCCTGGCGAGTTGGCCTCTACGTCTCCGTGGGACCTTTATATACATCAATAACGTTATATAACCTAACCTAACCCAACCTAACATCTCGGCGGTAATATTTGAAGACATTCCTGGCTTTTTGGCCTCTACGTCTCCGTGGGATCTTTATATACATCAATAACGTAATATAACCTAACCTAACCCAACCTAACATCTCGGCGGTAATATTTGAACACATTCCTGGCTTGTTGGCCTCTACGACTCCGTGGGACCTTTACATACATCTATAACGTAATACAACCTAACCTAACCCAACCTAACATCTCGGCGGTAATATTTGAACACATTCCTGGCTTGTTGGCCTCTACGTCTCCGTGGGAACTTTATATACATCTATAACGTAATATAACATAACCTAACCCAACCTAACATCTCGGCGGTAATATTTGAACACATTCCTGGCTTGTTGGCCTCTACCTCTCCGTGGTACATTTATATACATCAATAACGTAATATAACCTAACCTAACCCAACCTAACATGTCGGCGGTAATATTTGAACACATTCCTGGCTTGTTGGCCCCTACGTCTCCGTGGGACCTTTATATACATCAATAACGTAATATAACCTAACCTAACCTAACCTAACATCTTGGCGGTAATATTTGAAAAAATTCATGGCGAGTTGCCCTCTACGTCTCCGTGGGATCTTTATATACATCTATAACGTAATATAACCTAACCTAACCCAACCTAACATCTCGGCGGTAATATTTGAATACATTCCTGGCATGTTGGCCTCTACGTCTCCGCGGGACCTTTAAATACATCTATAACGTAATATTAACTAACCTAACCCAGCCTAACATCTCGGCGGTAATATTTGAAAACATTCCTGGCGAGTTGGCCTCTACGTCTCCGTGGGAACTTTATATACATCTATAACGTAATATAACCTAACCTAACCCAACCTAACATCTCGGCGGTAATATTTGAAAACATTCCTGGCGAGTTGGCCTCTACGTCTCCGTGGGAACTTTATATACATCTATAACGTAATATAACCTAACCTAACCCAACCTAACATCTCGGCGGTAATATTTGAACACATTCCTGGCTTGTTGGCCTCCACGCCTCCGTGGGAACTTTATATACATCTATAACGTAATGTAACCTAACCTAACCCAACCTAACATCTCGGCGGTAATATTTGAACACATTCCTGGCTTGTCGGCCTCTACGTCTCCGTGGGACCTTTATATACATCTATAACGTAATATAACCTAACCTAACCCAACCTAACATCTCGGCGGTAATATTTGACAACATTCCTGTCGAGTTGGCCTCTACGTCTCGGTTTGACCTTCATATATATCAATAACGTAATATAACCTAACCTAACCCAACCTAACATCTCGGCGGTAATATTAGAAAACATACCTGGCGACTTGGCCTCTACGTCTCCGTGGGAACTTCATAAGCATCATTAACGAACTATAACGTAACTTAATCCAACCTATCATTTCGGCGGTAATATTTGACAACATTCCTGGCGAGTTGGCCTCTACGTCTCCGTGGGAGCTTTATATACATCAATAACGAAATATAACCTAACCTAACCCAACCTGTCATCTCGGGGGTACTATTTGACAACATTACTGGCGAGTTGGCCTCTACGTCTCCGTTTGACCTTCATAAACATCAGTAACGAAATATAACCTAACCTAACACAACCTATCATCTTGGCGGTAATATTTGACAACATTACTGGCGAGTTGGCCTCTACGTCTCCGTTTGACCTTCATAAACATCAATGACGAAATATAACCTAACATAACACAACCTATCATCTCGGCGGTAATATTAGAAGACATACCTGGCGAGTTGACCTCTACGTCTCCGTGGGAACTTCATAAGCATCAATAACGAAATATAACGCAACTTAATCCAACCTATCATTTCGGCGGTAATATTTGATAACATTCCTGGCGAGTTGGCCTCTACGTCTCCGTGGGACCTTTATATACATCAATAACGTTATATAACCTAACCTAACCCAACCTAACATCTCGGCGGTAATATTTGAAGACATTCCTGGCTTTTTGGCCTCTACGTCTCCGTGGGATCTTTATATACATCAATAACGTAATATAACCTAACCTAACCCAACCTAACATCTCGGCGGTAATATTTGAACACATTCCTGGCTTGTTGGCCTCTACGACTCCGTGGGACCTTTACATACATCTATAACGTAATACAACCTAACCTAACCCAACCTAACATCTCGGCGGTAATATTTGAACACATTCCTGGCTTGTTGGCCTCTACGTCTCCGTGGGAACTTTATATACATCTATAACGTAATATAACATAACCTAACCCAACCTAACATCTCGGCGGTAATATTTGAACACATTCCTGGCTTGTTGGCCTCTACCTCTCCGTGGTACATTTATATACATCAATAACGTAATATAACCTAACCTAACCCAACCTAACATGTCGGCGGTAATATTTGAACACATTCCTGGCTTGTTGGCCCCTACGTCTCCGTGGGACCTTTATATACATCAATAACGTAATATAACCTAACCTAACCTAACCTAACATCTTGGCGGTAATATTTGAAAAAATTCATGGCGAGTTGCCCTCTACGTCTCCGTGGGATCTTTATATACATCTATAACGTAATATAACCTAACCTAACCCAACCTAACATCTCGGCGGTAATATTTGAATACATTCCTGGCATGTTGGCCTCTACGTCTCCGCGGGACCTTTAAATACATCTATAACGTAATATTAACTAACCTAACCCAGCCTAACATCTCGGCGGTAATATTTGAAAACATTCCTGGCGAGTTGGCCTCTACGTCTCCGTGGGAACTTTATATACATCTATAACGTAATATAACCTAACCTAACCCAACCTAACATCTCGGCGGTAATATTTGAAAACATTCCTGGCGAGTTGGCCTCTACGTCTCCGTGGGAACTTTATATACATCTATAACGTAATATAACCTAACCTAACCCAACCTAACATCTCGGCGGTAATATTTGAACACATTCCTGGCTTGTTGGCCTCCACGCCTCCGTGGGAACTTTATATACATCTATAACGTAATGTAACCTAACCTAACCCAACCTAACATCTCGGCGGTAATATTTGAACACATTCCTGGCTTGTCGGCCTCTACGTCTCCGTGGGACCTTTATATACATCTATAACGTAATATAACCTAACCTAACCCAACCTAACATCTCGGCGGTAATATTTGACAACATTCCTGTCGAGTTGGCCTCTACGTCTCGGTTTGACCTTCATATATATCAATAACGTAATATAACCTAACCTAACCCAACCTAACATCTCGGCGGTAATATTAGAAAACATACCTGGCGACTTGGCCTCTACGTCTCCGTGGGAACTTCATAAGCATCATTAACGAACTATAACGTAACTTAATCCAACCTATCATTTCGGCGGTAATATTTGACAACATTCCTGGCGAGTTGGCCTCTACGTCTCCGTGGGAGCTTTATATACATCAATAACGAAATATAACCTAACCTAACCCAACCTGTCATCTCGGGGGTACTATTTGACAACATTACTGGCGAGTTGGCCTCTACGTCTCCGTTTGACCTTCATAAACATCAGTAACGAAATATAACCTAACCTAACACAACCTATCATCTTGGCGGTAATATTTGACAACATTACTGGCGAGTTGGCCTCTACGTCTCCGTTTGACCTTCATAAACATCAATGACGAAATATAACCTAACATAACACAACCTATCATCTCGGCGGTAATATTAGAAGACATACCTGGCGAGTTGACCTCTACGTCTCCGTGGGAACTTCATAAGCATCAATAACGAAATATAACGCAACTTAATCCAACCTATCATTTCGGCGGTAATATTTGATAACATTCCTGGCGAGTTGGCCTCTACGTCTCCGTGGGACCTTTATATACATCAATAACGTTATATAACCTAACCTAACCCAACCTAACATCTCGGCGGTAATATTTGAAGACATTCCTGGCTTTTTGGCCTCTACGTCTCCGTGGGATCTTTATATACATCAATAACGTAATATAACCTAACCTAACCCAACCTAACATCTCGGCGGTAATATTTGAACACATTCCTGGCTTGTTGGCCTCTACGACTCCGTGGGACCTTTACATACATCTATAACGTAATACAACCTAACCTAACCCAACCTAACATCTCGGCGGTAATATTTGAACACATTCCTGGCTTGTTGGCCTCTACGTCTCCGTGGGAACTTTATATACATCTATAACGTAATATAACATAACCTAACCCAACCTAACATCTCGGCGGTAATATTTGAACACATTCCTGGCTTGTTGGCCTCTACCTCTCCGTGGTACATTTATATACATCAATAACGTAATATAACCTAACCTAACCCAACCTAACATGTCGGCGGTAATATTTGAACACATTCCTGGCTTGTTGGCCCCTACGTCTCCGTGGGACCTTTATATACATCAATAACGTAATATAACCTAACCTAACCTAACCTAACATCTTGGCGGTAATATTTGAAAAAATTCATGGCGAGTTGCCCTCTACGTCTCCGTGGGATCTTTATATACATCTATAACGTAATATAACCTAACCTAACCCAACCTAACATCTCGGCGGTAATATTTGAATACATTCCTGGCATGTTGGCCTCTACGTCTCCGCGGGACCTTTAAATACATCTATAACGTAATATTAACTAACCTAACCCAGCCTAACATCTCGGCGGTAATATTTGAAAACATTCCTGGCGAGTTGGCCTCTACGTCTCCGTGGGAACTTTATATACATCTATAACGTAATATAACCTAACCTAACCCAACCTAACATCTCGGCGGTAATATTTGAAAACATTCCTGGCGAGTTGGCCTCTACGTCTCCGTGGGAACTTTATATACATCTATAACGTAATATAACCTAACCTAACCCAACCTAACATCTCGGCTGTAATATTTGAACACATTCCTGGCTTGTTGGCCTCTACGTCTCCGTGGGACCGTTATATACATCTATAACGTAATATAACCTAACCTAATCCAAACTAACATCTCGGCGGTAATATTTGACATCATTCCTGGCGAGTTGGGCTCTACGTCTCCGTTTGATCTTCATAAACATCAATAACGTAATATAACCTAACCTAACCCAACCTTTCATCTCGGCGGTAATATTTGACAACATTCCTGGCGAGTTGGCCTCTACGTCTCCGTGGGACCTTCATATACATCAATAACGAAATATAACCTAACCTAACCCAACCTGTCATCTCGGCGGTAATATTTGACAACATTACTGGCGAGTTGGCCGCTACGTCTCCGTTTGACCTTCATAAACATCAGTAACGAAATATAACCTAACCTAACACAACCTCTCATCTCGGCGGTAATATTTGACAACATTCCTGGCGAGTTGGCCTCTACGTCTCCGTGGGGACTTTATATACATCTATAACGTAATATAACCTAACCTAACCCAACCTAACATCTCGGCGGTAATATTTGAACACAATCCTGGCTTGTTGGCCTCTACGTCTCCGTGGGGCCTTTATATACATCTATAACGTAATATAACCTAACCTAACCCAACCTAACATCTCGGCGGTAATATTTGAAAACATTCATGGCGAGTTGCCCTCTACGTTTCCGTGGGATCTTTATATACATCTATAACGTAATATAACCTAACCTAACCCAACCTAACATCTCGGCGGTAATATTTGAACACATTCCTGGCTTGTTGGCCTCTACGTCTCCGTGGGATATTTATATACATCAATAACGTAATATAACCTAACCTAACCCAACCTAACATCTCGGCGGTAATATTTGACAACATTCCTGGCGATTTGGCTTCTCCGTCTCCGTGGGATCTTTTTATATATCAATAACGTAGTATAACCTAACCTAACCCAGCCTAACATCTCGGCGGTAATACTAGAAAACATACCTGGCGAGTTGGCCTCTACGTCTCCGTGGGACCTTCATAAGCAACAATAACGAAATATAACGTAACTTAATCCAACCTATCATTTCGGCGGTAATATTTGACAACATTCCTGGCGAGTTGGCCTCTACGTCTCCGTGGGAGCTTTATATACATCAATAACGTAATATAACCTAACCTAACCCAACCTAACATCTCGCCGGTAATATTTGACAACATTCCTGGCGAGTTGGCCTCTACCTCTCCGTGGGACCTTTATATACATCTATAACGTAATATAACCTAACCTAACCCAATCTAACATCTCGGCGGTAATATTTCAACACATTCATGGCGAATTGGCCTCTACGTCTCCGTGGTACATTTATATACATCAATAACGTAATATAACCTAACCTAACCCAACCTATCATCTCGGCGGTAATATTTGACAACATTCCTGGCGAGTTGGCCTCTACGTATCCGTGGGATCTTTATATACATCAATAACGTAGTATAACCTAACCTAACCCAATCTAACATCTCGGCGGTAATATTTGAACACATTCCTGGCATGTTGGCCTCTACGTCTCTGTGGGACCTTTATATACATCTATAACCTAATATAATCTAACCTAACCCAACCTAACATCTCGGCGGTAATATTTGAACACATTCCTGGCTTGTTGGCCTCTACGTCTCCGTGGGACCTTTATATACATCAATAACGTAATATAACCTAACCTAACCCAACCTAACATTTCGGCGGTAATATTTGAAAACATTCATGGCGAGTTGGCCTCTACCTCTCCGTGGTACATTTATATACATCAATAACGTAATATAAACTAACATAACCCAACCTATCATCTCGGCGGTAATATTGGAACACATTCCTGGCTTGTTGGCCTCTACGTCTCCGTGGGACCTTCATATACATCAATAACGAAATATAACCTAACCTAACCCAACCTGTCATCTCGGCGGTAATATTTGACAACATTACTGGCGAGTTGGCCGCTACGTCTCCGTTTGACCTTCATAAACATCAGTAACGAAATATAACCTAACCTAACACAACCTATCATCTCGGCGGAAATATTTGACAACATTACTGGCGAGTTGGCCTCTACGTCTCCGTTTGACCTTCATAAACATCAATGACGAAATATAACCTAACATAACACAACCTCTCATCTCGGCGGTAATATTTGACAACATTCCTGGCGAGTTGGCCTCTACGTCTCCGTGGGGACTTTATATACATCTATAACGTAATATAACCTAACCTAACCCAACCTAACATCTCGGCGGTAATATTTGAACACATTCCTGGCTTGTTGGCCTCTACGTCTCCGTGGGGCCTTTATATACATCTATAACGTAATATAACCTAACCTAACCCAACCTAACATCTCGGCGGTAATATTTGAAAACATTCATGGCGAGTTGCCCTCTACGTTTCCGTGGGATCTTTATATACATCTATAACGTAATATAACCTAACCTAACCCTACCTAACATCTCGGCGGTAATATTTGAACACATTCCTGGCTTGTTGGCCTCTACGTCTCCGTGGGATATTTATATACATCAATAACGTAATATAACCTAACCTAACCCAACCTAACATCTCGGCGGTAATATTTGACAACATTCCTGGCGATTTGGCTTCTCCGTCTCCGTGGGATCTTTTTATATATCAATAACGTAATATAACCTAACCTAACCCAGCCTAACATCTCGGCGGTAATACTAGAAAACATACCTGGCGAGTTGGCCTCTACGTCTCCGTGGGACCTTCATAAGCAACAATAACGAAATATAACGTAACTTAATCCAACCTATCATTTCGGCGGTAATATTTGACAACATTCCTGGCGAGTTGGCCTCTACGTCTCCGTGGGAGCTTTATATACATCAATAACGTAATATAACCTAACCTAACCCAACCTAACATCTCGCCGGTAATATTTGACAACATTCCTGGCGAGTTGGCCTCTACCTCTCCGTGGGACCTTTATATACATCTATAACGTAATATAACCTAACCTAACCCAATCTAACATCTCGGCGGTAATATTTCAACACATTCATGGCGAGTTGGCCTCTACGTCTCCGTGGTACATTTATATACATCAATAACGTAATATAACCTAACCTAACCCAACCTATCATCTCGGCGGTAATATTTGACAACATTCCTGGCGAGTTGGCCTCTACGTATCCGTGGGATCTTTATATACATCAATAACGTAGTATAACCTAACCTAACCCAATCTAACATCTCGGCGGTAATATTTGAACACATTCCTGGCATGTTGGCCTCTACGTCTCTGTGGGACCTTTATATACATCTATAACCTAATATAATCTAACCTAACCCAACCTAACATCTCGGCGGTAATATTTGAACACATTCCTGGCTTGTTGGCCTCTACGTCTCCGTGGGATCCTTATATACATCAATAACGTAATATAACCTAACCTAACCCAACCTAACATTTCGGCGGTAATATTTGAAAACATTCATGGCGAGTTGGCCTCTACCTCTCCGTGGTACATTTATATACATCAATAACGTAATATAACCTAACATAACCCAACCTATCATCTCGGCGGTAATATTGGAACACATTCCTGGCTTGTTGGCCTCTACGTCTCCGTGGGACCTTTATATACATCAATAACGTAATATAACCTAACCTAACCCAACCTAACATCTCGGCGGTAATATTTGAAAACATTCATGGCGAGTTGGCCTCTACCTCTCCGTGGTACATTTATATACATCAATAACGTAATATAACCTAACCTAACCCAACCTATCATCTCGGCGGTAATATTGGAACACACTCCTGGCTTGTTGGCCTCTATGACTCCGTGGGACCTTTATATACATCTATAACGTAATATAACCTAACCTAACCCAACCTAACATCTCGGCGGTAATATTTGAACATATTCCTGGCTTGTTGGCCTCTACGTCTCCGTGGGACCTTTATATACATCTATAACGTAATATAACCTAACCTAACCTAACCTAACATCTCGGCGGTAATATTTGAAAACATACATGGCGAGTTGCCCTCTACGTCTCCGTGGGATCTTTCTATACATCTATAACGTAATATAACCTAACCTAACCCAACCTATCATCTCGGCGCTAACGTTTGACAACATTCCTGGCGAGTTGGCTTCTCCGTCTCCGTGGGACCTTTATATACATCAATAACGTAATATAACATACCCTGACCCAACCTAACATCTCGGCGGTAATATTTGAACACATTCCTGGCTTGTTGGCCCCTACGTCTCCGTGGGACCTTTATATACATCTATAACGTAATATAACATAACCTAACCCAACCTAACATCTCGGCGGTAATATTTGAACACATTCATGGCGAGTTGGCCTCTACCTCTCCGTGGGATATATATATACATAAATAACGTAATATAACCTACCCTAACACAACCTAACATCTCGGCGGTACTATTTGAACACATTCCTGGCTTATTGGCCTCTACGTCCCCGTGGGATATATATATACATCAATAACGTAATATAACCTAACCTAACCCTATCTAACATCTCGGCGGTAATATTTGTACACATTCCTGGCTTGTTGGCCTCTACGCCTCCGTGGGAACTTTATATACATCTATAACGTAATATAACCTAACCTAATCCAACCTAACATCTCGGCGGTAATATTTGAATACATTCCTGGCTTGTTGGCCTCTACGTCTCCGCGGGACCTTTAAATACATCTATAACGTAATATAACCTAACCTAACCCAGCCTAACATCTCGGCGGTAATATTTGAAAACATTCCTGGCGAGTTGGCCTCTACGTCTCCATGGGAACTTTAAATACATCTATAACGTAATATAACCTAACCTAACCCAGCCTAACATCTCGGCGGTAATATTTGAAAACATTCCTGGCGAGTTGGCCTCTACGTCTCCGTGGGAACTTTATATACATCTATAACGTAATATAACCTAACCTAACCCAACCTATCATCTCGGCGCTAACGTTTGACAACATTCCTGGCGAGTTGGCTTCTCCGACTCCGTGGGACCTTTATATACATCAATAACGTAATATAACCTACCCTAACCCAACCTAACATCTCGGCGGTAATATTTGAACACATTCCTGGCTTGTTGGCCTCTACGTCCCCGTGGGATATATATATACATCAATAACGTAATATAACCTAACCTAACCCTATCTAACATCTCGGCGGTAATATTTGAACACATTCCTGGCTTGTTGGCCTCCACGCCTCCGTGGGAACTTTATATACATCTATAACGTAATGTAACCTAACCTAACCCAACCTAACATCTCGGCGGTAATATTAGAACACATTCCTGGCTTGTCGGCCTCTACGTCTCCGTGGGACCTTTATATACATCTATAACGTAATATAACCTAACCTAACCCAACCTAACATCTCGGCGGTAATATTTGACAACATTCCTGTCGAGTTGGCCTCTACGTCTCCGTGGGAACTTCATAAGCATCATTAACGAACTATAACGTAACTTAATCCAACCTATCATTTCGGCGGTAATATTTGACAACATTCCTGGCGAGTTGGCCTCTACGTCTCCGTGGGAGCTTTATATACATCAATAACGAAATATAACCTAACCTAACCCAACCTGTCATCTCGGGGGTACTATTTGACAACATTACTGGCGAGTTGGCCTCTACGTCTCCGTTTGACCTTCATAAACATCAGTAACGAAATATAACCTAACCTAACACAACCTATCATCTTGGCGGTAATATTTGACAACATTACTGGCGAGTTGGCCTCTACGTCTCCGTTTGACCTTCATAAACATCAATGACGAAATATAACCTAACATAACACAACCTATCATCTCGGCGGTAATATTAGAAGACATACCTGGCGAGTTGGCCTCTACGTCTCCGTGGGAACTTCATAAGCATCAATAACGAAATATAACGCAACTTAATCCAACCTATCATTTCGGCGGTAATATTTGATAACATTCCTGGCGAGTTGGCCTCTACGTCTCCGTGGGACCTTTATATACATCAATAACGTTATATAACCTAACCTAACCCAACCTAACATCTCGGCGGTAATATTTGAAAACATTCCTGGCTTTTTGGCCTCTACGTCTCCGTGGGATCTTTATATACATCAATAACGTAATATAACCTAACCTAACCCAACCTAACATCTCGGCGGTAATATTTGAACACATTCCTGGCTTGTTGGCCTCTACGACTCCGTGGGACCTTTACATACATCTATAACGTAATACAACCTAACCTAACCCAACCTAACATCTCGGCGGTAATATTTGAACACATTCCTGGCTTGTTGGCCTCTACGTCTCCGTGGGAACTTTATATACATCTATAACGTAATATAACATAACCTAACCCAACCTAACATCTCGGCGGTAATATTTGAACACATTCCTGGCTTGTTGGCCTCTACCTCTCCGTGGTACATTTATATACATCAATAACGTAATATAATCTAACCTAACCCAACCTATCATCTCGGCGGTAATATTTGAACACATTCCTGGCTTGTTGGCCTCTACGACTCCGTGGGACCTTTACATACATCTATAACGTAATACAACCTAACCTAACCCAACCTAACATCTCGGCGGTAATATTTGAACACATTCATGGCGAGTTGGCCTCTACCTCTCCGTGGTACATTTATATACATCAATAACGTAATATAACCTAACCTAACCCAACCTATCATCTCGGCGGTAATATTGGAACACATTCCTGGCTTGTTGGCCTCTACGACTCCGTGGGACCTTTATATACATCTATAACGTAATATAACCTAACCTAACCCAACCTAACATCTCGGCGGTAATATTTGAACATATTCCTGGCTTGTTGGCCTCTACGTCTCCGTGGGACCTTTATATACATCTATAACGTAATATAACCTAACCTAACCCAACCTAACATCTCGGCGGTAATATTTGAAAACATTCATGGCGAGTTGGCCTCTACCTCTCCGTCGTACATTTATATACATCAATAACGTAATATAACCTAACCTAACCCAACCTATCATCTCGGCGGTAATATTTGAACACATTCCTGGCTTGTTGGCCCCTACGTCTCCGTGGGACCTTTATATACATCAATAACGTAATATAACCTAACCTAACCTAACCTAACATCTCGGCGGTAATATTTGAAAACATTCGTGGCGAGTTGCCCTCTACGTCTCCGTGGGATCTTTATATACATCTATAACGTAATATAACCTAACCTAACCCAACCTAACATCTCGGCGGTAATATTTGAATACATTCCTGGCATGTTGGCCTCTGCGTCTCCGCGGGACCTTTAAATACATCTATAACGTAATATTAACTAACCTAACCCAGCCTAACATCTCGGCGGTAATATTTGAAAACATTCCTGGCGAGTTGGCCTCTACGTCTCCGTGGGAACTTTATATACATCTATAACGTAATATAACCTAACCTAACCCAACCTATCATCTCGGCGCTAACGTTTGACAACATTCCTGGCGAGTTGGCTTCTCCGTCTCCGTGGGACCTTTATATACATCAACAACGTAATATAACCTACCCTAACCCAACCTAACATCTCGGCGGTAATATTTGAACACATTCCTGGCTTGTTGGCCCCTACGTCTCCGTGGGACCTTTATATACATCTATAACGTAATATAACATAACCTAACCCAACCTAACATCTCGGCGGTAATATTTGAACACATTCCTGGCTTGTTGGCCTCTACGTCCCCGTGGGATATATATATATACATCAATAACGTAATATAACCTAATCTAACCCTATCTAACATCTCGGCGGTAATATTTGAACGCATTCCTGGCTTGTTGGCCTCTACACCTCCGTGGGAACTTTATATACATCTATAACGTAATATAACCTAACCTAACCCAACCTAACATCTCGGCGGTAATATTTGAACACATTCCTGGCTTGTTGGCCTCTACGACTCCGTGGGACCTTTACATACATCTATAACGTAATACAACCTAACCTAACCCAACCTAACATCTCGGCGGTAATATTTGAACACATTCCTGGCTTGTTGGCCTCTACGTCTCCGTGGGAACTTTATATACATCTATAACGTAATATAACATAACCTAACCCAGCCTAACATCTCGGCGGTAATATTTGAAAACATTCCTGGCGAGTTGGCCTCTACGTCTCCGTGGGAACTTTAAATACATCTATAACGTAATATAACCTAACCTAACCCAGCCTAACATCTCGGCGGTAATATTTGAAAACATTCCTGGCGAGTTGGCCTCTACGTCTCCGTGGGAACTTTATATACATCTATAACGTAATATAACCTAACCTAACCCAACCTATCATCTCGGCGCTAACGTTTGACAACATTCCTGGCGAGTTGGCTTCTCCGTCTCCGTGGGACCTTTATATACATCAATAACGTAATATAACCTACCCTAACCCAACCTAACATCTCGGCGGTAATATTTGAACACATTCCTGGCTTGTTGGCCTCTACGTCCCCGTGGGATATATATATACATCAATAACGTAATATAACCTAGCCTAACCCTATCTAACATCTCGGCGGTAATATTTGAACACATTCCTGGCTTGTTGGCCTCTACGCCTCCGTGGGAACTTTATATACATCTATAACGTAATATAACCTAACCTAACCCAACCTAACATCTCGGCGGTAATATTTGAACACATTCCTGGCTTGTTGGCCTCTACGTCTCCGTGGGACCTTTATATACATCTATAACGTAATATAACCTAACCTAACCCAACCTAACATCTCGGCGGTAATATTTGACAACATTCCTGTCGAGTTGGCCTCTACGTCTCGGTTTGACCTTCATATATATCAATAACGTAATATAACCTAACCTAACCCAACCTAACATCTCGGCGGTAATATTAGAAAACATACCTGGCGACTTGGCCTCTACGTCTCCGTGGGAACTTCATAAGCATCATTAACGAACTATAACGTAACTTAATCCAACCTATCATTTCGGCGGTAATATTTGACAACATTCCTGGCGAGTTGGCCTCTACGTCTCCGTGGGAGCTTTATATACATCAATAACGAAATATAACCTAACCTAACCCAACCTGTCATCTCGGGGGTACTATTTGACAACATTACTGGCGAGTTGGCCTCTACGTCTCCGTTTGACCTTCATAAACATCAGTAACGAAATATAACCTAACCTAACACAACCTATCATCTTGGCGGTAATATTTGACAACATTACTGGCGAGTTGGCCTCTACGTCTCCGTTTGACCTTCATAAACATCAATGACGAAATATAACCTAACATAACACAACCTATCATCTCGGCGGTAATATTAGAAGACATACCTGGCGAGTTGGCCTCTACGTCTCCGTGGGAACTTCATAAGCATCAATAACGAAATATAACGCAACTTAATCCAACCTATCATTTCGGCGGTAATATTTGATAACATTCCTGGCGAGTTGGCCTCTACGTCTCCGTGGGACCTTTATATACATCAATAACGTTATATAACCTAACCTAACCCAACCTAACATCTCGGCGGTAATATTTGAAGACATTCCTGGCTTTTTGGCCTCTACGTCTCCGTGGGATCTTTATATACATCAATAACGTAATATAACCTAACCTAACCCAACCTAACATCTCGGCGGTAATATTTGAACACATTCCTGGCTTGTTGGCCTCTACGACTCCGTGGGACCTTTACATACATCTATAACGTAATACAACCTAACCTAACCCAACCTAACATCTCGGCGGTAATATTTGAACACATTCCTGGCTTGTTGGCCTCTACGTCTCCGTGGGAACTTTATATACATCTATAACGTAATATAACATAACCTAACCCAACCTAACATCTCGGCGGTAATATTTGAACACATTCCTGGCTTGTTGGCCTCTACCTCTCCGTGGTACATTTATATACATCAATAACGTAATATAATCTAACCTAACCCAACCTATCATCTCGGCGGTAATATTTGAACACATTCCTGGCTTGTTGGCCTCTACGACTCCGTGGGACCTTTACATACATCTATAACGTAATACAACCTAACCTAACCCAACCTAACATCTCGGCGGTAATATTTGAACACATTCATGGCGAGTTGGCCTCTACCTCTCCGTGGTACATTTATATACATCAATAACGTAATATAACCTAACCTAACCCAACCTATCATCTCGGCGGTAATATTGGAACACATTCCTGGCTTGTTGGCCTCTACGACTCCGTGGGACCTTTATATACATCTATAACGTAATATAACCTAACCTAACCCAACCTAACATCTCGGCGGTAATATTTGAACATATTCCTGGCTTGTTGGCCTCTACGTCTCCGTGGGACCTTTATATACATCTATAACGTAATATAACCTAACCTAACCCAACCTAACATCTCGGCGGTAATATTTGAAAACATTCATGGCGAGTTGGCCTCTACCTCTCCGTCGTACATTTATATACATCAATAACGTAATATAACCTAACCTAACCCAACCTATCATCTCGGCGGTAATATTTGAACACATTCCTGGCTTGTTGGCCCCTACGTCTCCGTGGGACCTTTATATACATCAATAACGTAATATAACCTAACCTAACCTAACCTAACATCTCGGCGGTAATATTTGAAAACATTCATGGCGAGTTGCCCTCTACGTCTCCGTGGGATCTTTATATACATCTATAACGTAATATAACCTAACCTAACCCAACCTAACATCTCGGCGGTAATATTTGAATACATTCCTGGCATGTTGGCCTCTGCGTCTCCGCGGGACCTTTAAATACATCTATAACGTAATATTAACTAACCTAACCCAGCCTAACATCTCGGCGGTAATATTTGAAAACATTCCTGGCGAGTTGGCCTCTACGTCTCCGTGGGAACTTTATATACATCTATAACGTAATATAACCTAACCTAACCCAACCTATCATCTCGGCGCTAACGTTTGACAACATTCCTGGCGAGTTGGCTTCTCCGTCTCCGTGGGACCTTTATATACATCAACAACGTAATATAACCTACCCTAACCCAACCTAACATCTCGGCGGTAATATTTGAACACATTCCTGGCTTGTTGGCCCCTACGTCTCCGTGGGACCTTTATATACATCTATAACGTAATATAACATAACCTAACCCAACCTAACATCTCGGCGGTAATATTTGAACACATTCCTGGCTTGTTGGCCTCTACGTCCCCGTGGGATATATATATATACATCAATAACGTAATATAACCTAATCTAACCCTATCTAACATCTCGGCGGTAATATTTGAACGCATTCCTGGCTTGTTGGCCTCTACACCTCCGTGGGAACTTTATATACATCTATAACGTAATATAACCTAACCTAACCCAACCTAACATCTCGGCGGTAATATTTGAACACATTCCTGGCTTGTTGGCCTCTACGACTCCGTGGGACCTTTACATACATCTATAACGTAATACAACCTAACCTAACCCAACCTAACATCTCGGCGGTAATATTTGAACACATTCCTGGCTTGTTGGCCTCTACGTCTCCGTGGGAACTTTATATACATCTATAACGTAATATAACATAACCTAACCCAGCCTAACATCTCGGCGGTAATATTTGAAAACATTCCTGGCGAGTTGGCCTCTACGTCTCCGTGGGAACTTTAAATACATCTATAACGTAATATAACCTAACCTAACCCAGCCTAACATCTCGGCGGTAATATTTGAAAACATTCCTGGCGAGTTGGCCTCTACGTCTCCGTGGGAACTTTATATACATCTATAACGTAATATAACCTAACCTAACCCAACCTATCATCTCGGCGCTAACGTTTGACAACATTCCTGGCGAGTTGGCTTCTCCGTCTCCGTGGGACCTTTATATACATCAATAACGTAATATAACCTACCCTAACCCAACCTAACATCTCGGCGGTAATATTTGAACACATTCCTGGCTTGTTGGCCTCTACGTCCCCGTGGGATATATATATACATCAATAACGTAATATAACCTAGCCTAACCCTATCTAACATCTCGGCGGTAATATTTGAACACATTCCTGGCTTGTTGGCCTCTACGCCTCCGTGGGAACTTTATATACATCTATAACGTAATATAACCTAACCTAACCCAACCTAACATCTCGGCGGTAATATTTAAACACATTCCTGGCTTGTTGGCCTCTACGTCTCCGTGGGACCTTTATATACATCTATAACGTAATATAACCTAACCTAACCCAACCTAACATCTCGGCGGTAATATTTGACAACATTCCTGTCGAGTTGGCCTCTACGTCTCGGTTTGACCTTCATATATATCAATAACGTAATATAACCTAACCTAACCCAACCTAACATCTCGGCGGTAATATTAGAAAACATACCTGGCGACTTGGCCTCTACGTCTCCGTGGGAACTTCATAAGCATCATTAACGAACTATAACGTAACTTAATCCAACCTATCATTTCGGCGGTAATATTTCACAACTTTCCTGGCGAGTTGGCCTCTACGTCTCCGTGGGAGCTTTATATACATCAATAACGAAATATAACCTAACCTAACCCAACCTGTCATCTCGGCGGTAATATTTGACAACATTACTGGCGAGTTGGCCTCTACGTCTCCGTTTGACCTTCATAAACATCAGTAACGAAATATAACCTAACCTAACACAACCTATCATCTTGGCGGTAATATTTGACAACATTACTGGCGAGTTGGCCTCTACGTCTCCGTTTGACCTTCATAAACATCAATGACGAAATATAACCTAACATAACACAACCTATCATCTCGGCGGTAATATTAGAAGACATACCTGGCGAGTTGGCCTCTACGTCTCCGTGGGAACTTCATAAGCATCAATAACGAAATATAACGCAACTTAATCCAACCTATCATTTCGGCGGTAATATTTGATAACATTCCTGGCGAGTTGGCCTCTACGTCTCCGTGGGACCTTTATATACATCAATAACGTTATATAACCTAACCTAACCCAACCTAACATCTCGGCGGTAATATTTGAAGACATTCCTGGCTTTTTGGCCTCTACGTCTCCGTGGGATCTTTATATACATCAATAACGTAATATAACCTAACCTAACCCAACCTATCATCTCGGCGCTAACGTTTGACAACATTCCTGGCGAGTTGGCTTCTCCGTCTCCGTGGGACCTTTATATACATCAACAACGTAATATAACCTAACCTAACCCAGCCTAACATCTCGGCGGTAATATTTGAAAACATTCCTGGCGAGTTGGCCTCAACGTCTCCGTGGGAACTTTAAATACATCTATAACGTAATATAACCTAACCTAACCCAGCCTAACATCTCGGCGGTAATATTTGAAAACATTCATGGCGAGTTGGCCTCTACCTCTCCGTCGTACATTTATATACATCAATAACGTAATATAACCTAACCTAACCCAACCTATCATCTCGGCGGTAATATTTGAACACATTCCTGGCTTGTTGGCCCCTACGTCTCCGTGGGACCTTTATATACATCAATAACGTAATATAACCTAACCTAACCTAACCTAACATCTCGGCGGTAATATTTGAAAACATTCATGGCGAGTTGCCCTCTACGTCTCCGTGGGATCTTTATATACATCTATAACGTAATATAACCTAACCTAACCCAACCTAACATCTCGGCGGTAATATTTGAATACATTCCTGGCATGTTGGCCTCTACGTCTCCGCGGGACCTTTAAATACATCTATAACGTAATATTAACTAACCTAACCCAGCCTAACATCTCGGCGGTAATATTTGAAAACATTCCTGGCGAGTTGGCCTCTACGTCTCCGTGGGAACTTTATATACATCAATAACGTAATATAACCTAATCTAACCCTATCTAACATCTCGGCGGTAATATTTGAACACATTCCTGGCTTGTTGGCCTCTACACCTCCGTGGGAACTTTATATACATCTATAACGTAATATAACCTAACCTAACCCAGCCTAACATCTCGGCGGTAATATTTGAAAACATTCCTGGCGAGTTGGCCTCAACGTCTCCGTGGGAACTTTAAATACATCTATAACGTAATATAACCTAACCTAACCCAGCCTAACATCTCGGCGGTAATATTTGAAAACATTCCTGGCGAGTTGGCCTCTACGTCTCCGTGGGAACTTTATATACATCTATAACGTAATATAACCTAACCTAACCCAACCTATCATCTCGGCGCTAACGTTTGACAACATTCCTGGCGGGTTGGCCTCTACGTCTCCGTGGGAGCTTTATATACATCAATAACGAAATATAACCTAACCTAACCCAACCTGTCATCTCGGCGGTACTATTTGAACACATTCCTGGCTTGTTGGCCTCTACGTCCCCGTGGGATGTATATATACATCAATAACGTAATATAACCTAACCTAACCCTATCTAACATCTCGGCGGTAATATTTGTACACATTCCTGGCTTGTTGGCCTCTACGCCTCCGTGGGAACTTTATATACATCTATAACGTAATATAACCTAACCTAACCCAACCTAACATCTCGGCGGTAATATTTGAATACATTCCTGGCTTGTTGGCCTCTACGTCTCCGCGGGACCTTTAAATACATCTATAACGTAATATAACCTAACCTAACCCAGCCTAACATCTCGGCGGTAATATTTGAAAACATTCCTGGCGAGTTGGCCTCTACGTCTCCGTGGGAACTTTAAATACATCTATAACGTAATATAACCTAACCTAACCCAGCCTAACATCTCGGCGGTAATATTTGAAAATATTCCTGGCGAGTTGGCCTCTACGTCTCCGTGGGAACTTTATATACATCTATAACGTAATATAACCTAACCTAACCCAACCTATCATCTCGGCGCTAACGTTTGACAACATTCCTGGCGAGTTGGCTTCTCCGTCTCCGTGGGACCTTTATATACATCAATAACGTAATATAACCTACCCTAACCCAACCTAACATCTCGGCGGTAATATTTGAACACATTCCTGGCTTGTTGGCCTCTACGTCCCCGTGGGATATATATATACATCAATAACGTAATATAACCTAGCCTAACACTATCTAACATCTCGGCGGTAATATTTGAACACATTCCTGGCTTGTTGGCCTCTACGTCTCCGTGGGACCTTTATATACATCTATAACGTAATATAACCTAACCTAACCCAACCTAACATCTCGGCGGTAATATTTGACAACATTCCTGTCGAGTTGGCCTCTACGTCTCGGTTTGACCTTCATATATATCAATAACGTAATATAACCTAACCTAACCCAACCTAACATCTCGGCGGTAATATTAGAAAACATACCTGGCGACTTGGCCTCTACGTCTCCGTGGGAACTTCATAAGCATCATTAACGAACTATAACGTAACTTAATCCAACCTATCATTTCGGCGGTAATATTTGACAACTTTCCTGGCGAGTTGGCCTCTACGTCTCCGTGGGAGCTTTATATACATCAATAACGAAATATAACCTAACCTAACCCAACCTGTCATCTCGGCGGTAATATTTGACAACATTACTGGCGAGTTGGCCTCTACGTCTCCGTTTGACCTTCATAAACATCAGTAACGAAATATAACCTAACCTAACACAACCTATCATCTTGGCGGTAATATTTGACAACATTACTGGCGAGTTGGCCTCTACGTCTCCGTTTGACCTTCATAAACATCAATGACGAAATATAACCTAACATAACACAACCTATCATATCGGCGGTAATATTAGAAGACATACCTGGCGAGTTGGCCTCTACGTCTCCGTGGGAACTTCATAAGCATCAATAACGAAATATAACGCAACTTAATCCAACCTATCATTTCGGCGGTAATATTTGATAACATTCCTGGCGAGTTGGCCTCTACGTCTCCGTGGGACCTTTATATACATCAATAACGTTATATAACCTAACCTAATCCAACCTAACATCTCGGCGGTAATATTTGAAGACATTCCTGGCTTGTTGGCCTCTACGCCTCCGTGGGAACTTTATATACATCTATAACGTAATATAACATAACCTAACCCAACCTAACATCTCGGCGGTAATATTTGAATACATTCCTGGCTTGTTGGCCTCTACGTCTCCGCGGGAACTTTATATACATCTATAACGTAATATAACATAACCTAACCCAACCTAACATCTCGGCGGTAATATTTGAACACATTCCTGGCTTGTTGGCCTCTACGTGCCCGTGGGATATATATATATACATCAATAACTTAATATAACCTAATCTAACCCTATCTAACATCTCGGCGGTAATATTTGAACACATTCCTGGCTTGTTGGCCTCTACGCCTTCGTGGGAACTTTATATACATCTATAAAGTAATATAACCTAACCTAACCCAACCTATCATCTCGGCGGTAATATTTGACAACATTACTGGCGAGTTGGCCTCTACGTCTCCGTGGGACCTTTATATACATCTATAACGTAATATAACCTTACCTAACCCAACCTAACATCTCGGCGGTAATATTTGAAAATATTCCTGGCGAGTTGGCCTCTACGTCTCCGTGGGAACTTTATATACATCTATAACGTAATATAACCTAACCTAACCCAACCTATCATCTCGGCGCTAACGTTTGACAACATTCCTGGCGAGTTGGCTTCTCCGTCTCCGTGGGACCTTTATATACATCAATAACGTAATATAACCTACCCTAACCCAACCTAACATCTCGGCGGTAATATTTGAACACATTCCTGGCTTGTTGGCCTCTACGTCCCCGTGGGATATATATATACATCAATAACGTAATATAACCTAGCCTAACACTATCTAACATCTCGGCGGTAATATTTGAACACATTCCTGGCTTGTTGGCCTCTACGTCTCCGTGGGACCTTTATATACATCTATAACGTAATATAACCTAACCTAACCCAACCTAACATCTCGGCGGTAATATTTGACAACATTCCTGTCGAGTTGGCCTCTACGTCTCGGTTTGACCTTCATATATATCAATAACGTAATATAACCTAACCTAACCCAACCTAACATCTCGGCGGTAATATTAGAAAACATACCTGGCGACTTGGCCTCTACGTCTCCGTGGGAACTTCATAAGCATCATTAACGAACTATAACGTAACTTAATCCAACCTATCATTTCGGCGGTAATATTTGACAACTTTCCTGGCGAGTTGGCCTCTACGTCTCCGTGGGAGCTTTATATACATCAATAACGAAATATAACCTAACCTAACCCAACCTGTCATCTCGGCGGTAATATTTGACAACATTACTGGCGAGTTGGCCTCTACGTCTCCGTTTGACCTTCATAAACATCAGTAACGAAATATAACCTAACCTAACACAACCTATCATCTTGGCGGTAATATTTGACAACATTACTGGCGAGTTGGCCTCTACGTCTCCGTTTGACCTTCATAAACATCAATGACGAAATATAACCTAACATAACACAACCTATCATATCGGCGGTAATATTAGAAGACATACCTGGCGAGTTGGCCTCTACGTCTCCGTGGGAACTTCATAAGCATCAATAACGAAATATAACGCAACTTAATCCAACCTATCATTTCGGCGGTAATATTTGATAACATTCCTGGCTTGTTGGCCTCTACGTCCCCGTGGGATATATATATACATCAATAACGTAATATAACCTAATCTAACCCTATCTAACATCTCGGCGGTAATATTTGAACACATTCCTGGCTTGTTGGCCTCTACGCCTTCGTGGGAACTTTATATACATCTATAAAGTAATATAACCTAACCTAACCCAACCTAACATCTCGGCGGTAATATTTGAACACATTCCTGGCTTGTTGGCCTCTACGTCTCCGTGGGACCTTTATATACATCTATAACGTAATATAACCTAACCTAACCCAACCTAACATCTCGGCGGTAATATTTGACAACATTCCAGGCGAGTTGGCCTCTACGTCTCGGTTTGACCTTCATATATATCAATAACGTAATATAACCTAACCTAACCCAACCTAACATCTCGGCGGTAATGTTAGAAAACATACCTGGCGAGTTGGCCTCTACGTCTCCGTGGGAACTTCATAAGCATCAATAACGAAATATAACGCAACTTAATCCAACCTATCATTTCGGCGGTAATATTTGATAACATTCCTGGCGAGTTGGCCTCTACGTCTCCGTGGGAGCTTTATATACATCAATAACGTAATATAACCTAACCTAACCCAACCTATCATCTCGGCGGTAATATTTGACAACATTACTGGCGAGTTGGCCTCTACGTCTCCGTGGGACCTTTATATACATCTATAACGTAATATAACCTTACCTAACCCAACCTAACATCTCGGCGGTAATATTTGAATACATTCCTGGCTTGTTGGCCTCTACGTCTCCGCGGGACCTTTAAATACATCTATAACGTAATATAACCTAACCTAACCCAGCCTAACATCTCGGCGGTAATATTTGAAAACATTCCTGGCGAGTTGGCCTCTACGTCTCCGTGGGACCTTCATATACATCAATATCGAAATATAACCTAACCTAACCCAACCTAACATCTCGGAGGTAATATTTGACAACATTACTGGCGAGTTGGCCTCTACGTCTCCGTTTGACCTTCATAAACATCAGTAACGAAATATAACCTAACCTAACACAACCTATCATCTCGGCGGTAATATTTGACAACATTACTGGCGAGTTGGCCTCTACGTCTCCGTTTGACCTTCATAAACATCAATGACGAAATATAACCTAACATAACACAACCTATCATCTCGGCGGTAATATTAGAAAACATACCTGGCGAGTTGGCCTCTACGTCTCCGTGGGAACTTCATAAGCATCAATAACGAAATATAACGCAACTTAATCCAACCTATCATTTCGGCGGTAATATTTGATAACATTCCTGGCGAGTTGGCCTCTACGTCTCCGTGGGAGCTTTATATACATCAATAACGTAATATAACCTAACCTAACCCAACCTATCATCTCGGCGGTAATATTTGACAACATTCCTGGCGAGTTGGCCTCTACGTCTCCGTGGGACCTTCATATACATCAATAACGAAATATAACCTAACCTAACCCAACCTATCATCTCGGCGATAATATTTGACAACATTACTGGCGAGTTGGCCTCTACGTCTCCGTGGGACCTTTATATACATCTATAACGTAATATAACCTAACCTAACCCAACCTAACATCTCGGCGGTAATACTTGAAACCATTCCTGGCGAGTTGGCTTCTCCGTTTCCGTGGGACCTTTATATACATCAATAACGTAACATAACCTACCCTAACCCAACCTAACACCTCGGCGGTAATATTTGAACACATTCCTGGCTTGTTGGCCTCTACGTCTCCGTGGGAACTTTATATACATCTATAACGTAATATAACATAACCTAACCCAACCTAACATCTCGGCGGTAATATTTGAACACATTCCTGGCTTGTTGGCCTCTACGTGCCCGTGGGATATATATATATACATCAATAACTTAATATAACCTAACCTAACCCAACCTAACATCTCGGCGGTAATATTTGAACACATTCCTGGCTTGTTGGCCTCTACGTCTCCGTGGGACCGTTATATACATCTATAACGTAATATAACCTAACCTAACCCAAACTAACATCTCGGCGGTAATATTTGACATCATTCCTGGCGAGTTGGGCTCTACGTATCCGTTTGATCTTCATAAACATCAATAACGTAATATAACCTAACCTAACCCAACCTTTCATCTCGGCGGTAATATTTGACAACATTCCTGGCGAGTTGGCCTCTACGTCTCCGTGGGACCTTCATATACATCAATAACGAAATATAACCTAACCTAACCCAACCTGTCATCTCGGCGGTAATATTTGACAACATTACTGGCGAGTTGGCCGCTACGTCTCCGTTTGACCTTCATAGACATCAGTAACGAAATATAACCTAACCTAACACAACCTATCATCTCGGCGGTAATATTTGACAACATTACTGGCGAGTTGGCCTCTACGTCTCCGTGGGACCTTCATATACATCAATAACGAAATTTAAGCTAACCTAACCCAACCTATCATCTCGGCGGTAATATTTGACAACATTCCTGGCGAGTTGGCCTCTACGTCTCCGTGGGACCTTCATATACATCAATAACGAAATTTAAGCTAACCTAACTCAACCTATCATCTCGGCGGTAATATTTGACAACATTACTGGCGAGTTGGCCTCTACGTCTCCGTGGGACCTTTATATACATCTATAACGTAATATAACCTAACCTAACCCAACCTAACATCTCGGCGGTAATACTTGAAACCATTCCTGGCGAGTTGGCTTCTCCGTCTCCGTGGGACCTTTATATACATCAATAACGTAATATAACCTACCCTAACCCAACCTAACACCTCGGCGGTAATATTTGAACACATTCCTGGCTTGTTGGCCTCTACGTCTCCGTGGGAACTTTATATACATCTATAACGTAATATAACATAACCTAACCCAACCTAACATCTCGGCGGTAATATTTGAACACATTCCTGGCTTGTTGGCCTCTACGTCTCCGTGGGACCTTTATATACATCTATAACGTAATATAACCTAACCTAACCCAGCCTAACATCTCGGCGGTAATATTTGAAAACATTCCTGGCGAGTTGGCCTCTACGTCTCCGTGGGAACTTTATATGCATCTATAACGTAATATAACCTAACCTAACCCAATCTATCATCTCGGCGCTAACGTTTGACAACATTCCTGGCGAGTTGGCCTCTACGTCTCCGTGAGAACTTCATATACATCAATAAAGAAATATAACCTAACCTAACCCAACCTATCATCTCGGCGGTAATATTTGACATCATTCCTGGCGAGTTGAGCTCTACGTCTCCGTTTGATCTTCATAAACATCAATAACGTAATATAACCTAACCTAACCTAACCTAACATCTCGGCGGTAATATTAGAAAACATACGTGGCGAGTTGGCCTCTACGTCTACGTGGGAACTTCATAAGCATCAATAACGAAATATAACGCAACTTAATCCAACCTATCATTTCGGCGGTAATATTTGATAACATTCCTGGCGAGTTGGCCTCTACGTCTCCGTGGGACCTTTATATACATCAATAACGTTATATAACCTAACCTAACCCAACCTAACATCTCGGCGGTAATATTTGACAACATTACTGGCGAGTTCGCCTCTACGTCTCCGTTTGACCTTCATAAACATCAGTAACGAAATATAACCTAACCTAACACAACCTATCATCTCGGCGGTAATATTTGAAAACATACCGGACGTGTTGGCCTCTACGTCTCCGTGGGACCTTTATATACATCTATAACGTAATATAACCTAACCTAACCCAACCTAACATCTCGGCGGTAATACTTGAAAACATTCATGGCGAGTTGGCCTCTACGTCTCCGTGGGATCTTTATATACATCTATAACGTAATATAACCTAACCTAACCCAACCTAACATCTCGGCGGTAATATTTGAACACATTCCTGGCTTGTTGGCCTCTACGTCCCCGTGGGATATATATATATATACATCAATAACTTAATATAACCTAACCTAACCCAACCTAACATCTCGGCGGTAATATTTGAACACATTCCTGGCTTGTTGGCCTCTACGTCTCCGTGGGACCGTTATATACATCTATAACGTAATATAACCTAACCTAACCCAAAGTAACATCTCGGCGGTAATATTTGACATCATTCCTGGCGAGTTGGGCTCTACGTATCCGTTTGATCTTCATAAACATCAATAACGTAATATAACCTAACCTAACCCAACCTTTCATCTCGGCGGTAATATTTGACAACATTCCTGGCGAGTTGGCCTCTACGTCTCCGTGGGACCTTCATATACATCAATAACGAAATATAACCTAACCTAACCCAACCTGTCATCTCGGCGGTAATATTTGACAACATTACTGGCGAGTTGGCCGCTACGTCTCCGTTTGACCTTCATAAACATCAGTAACGAAATATAACCTAACCTAACACAACCTATCATCTCGGCGGTAATATTTGACAACATTACTGGCGAGTTGGCCTCTACGTCTCCGTGGGACCTTTATATACATCTATAACGTAATATAACCTAACCTAACCCAACCTAACATCTCGGCGGTAATACTTGAAACCATTCCTGGCGAGTTGGCTTCTCCGTCTCCGTGGGACCTTTATATACATCAATAACGTAATATAACCTACCCTAACCCAACCTAACACCTCGGCGGTAATATTTGAACACATTCCTGGCTTGTTGGCCTCTACGTCTCCGTGGGAACTTTATATACATCTATAACGTAATATAACATAACCTAACCCAACCTAACATCTCGGCGGTAATATTTGAACACATTCCTGGCTTGTTGGCCTCTACGTCTCCGTGGGACCTTTATATACATCTATAACGTAATATAACCTAACCTAACCCAGCCTAACATCTCGGCGGTAATATTTGAAAACATTCCTGGCGAGTTGGCCTCTACGTCTCCGTGGGAACTTTATATGCATCTATAACGTAATATAACCTAACCTAACCCAATCTATCATCTCGGCGCTAACGTTTGACAACATTCCTGGCGAGTTGGCCTCTACGTCTCCGTGAGAACTTCATATACATCAATAAAGAAATATAACCTAACCTAACCCAACCTATCATCTCGGCGGTAATATTTGACATCATTCCTGGCGAGTTGAGCTCTACGTCTCCGTTTGATCTTCATAAACATCAATAACGTAATATAACCTAACCTAACCTAACCTAACATCTCGGCGGTAATATTAGAAAACATACGTGGCGAGTTGGCCTCTACGTCTACGTGGGAACTTCATAAGCATCAATAACGAAATATAACGCAACTTAATCCAACCTATCATTTCGGCGGTAATATTTGATAACATTCCTGGCGAGTTGGCCTCTACGTCTCCGTGGGACCTTTATATACATCAATAACGTTATATAACCTAACCTAACCCAACCTAACATCTCGGCGGTAATATTTGACAACATTACTGGCGAGTTCGCCTCTACGTCTCCGTTTGACCTTCATAAACATCAGTAACGAAATATAACCTAACCTAACACAACCTATCATCTCGGCGGTAATATTTGAAAACATACCGGACGTGTTGGCCTCTACGTCTCCGTGGGACCTTTATATACATCTATAACGTAATATAACCTAACCTAACCCAACCTAACATCTCGGCGGTAATACTTGAAAACATTCATGGCGAGTTGGCCTCTACGTCTCCGTGGGATCTTTATATACATCTATAACGTAATATAACCTAACCTAACCCAACCTAACATCTCGGCGGTAATATTTGAACACATTCCTGGCTTGTTGGCCTCTACGTCTCCGTGGGACCTTTATATACACCAATAACTTAATATAACCTAACCTAACCCAACCTAACATCTCGGCGGTAATATTTGAACACATTCCTGGCTTGTTGGCCTCTACGTCTCCGTGGGACCGTTATATACATCTATAACGTAATATAACCTAACCTAACCCAAACTAACATCTCGGCGGTAATATTTGACATCATTCCTGGCGAGTTGGGCTCTACGTATCCGTTTGATCTTCATAAACATCAATAACGTAATATAACCTAACCTAACCCAACCTTTCATCTCGGCGGTAATATTTGACAACATTCCTGGCGAGTTGGCCTCTACGTCTCCGTGGGACCTTCATATACATCAATAACGAAATTTAAGCTAACCTAACCCAACCTATCATCTCGGCGGTAATATTTGACAACATTACTGGCGAGTTGGCCTCTACGTCTCCGTGGGACCTTTATATACATCTATAACGTAATATAACCTAACCTAACCCAACCTAACATCTCGGCGGTAATACTTGAAACCATTCCTGGCGAGTTGGCTTCTCCGTCTCCGTGGGACCTTTATATACATCAATAACGTAATATAACCTACCCTAACCCAACCTAACACCTCGGCGGTAATATTTGAACACATTCCTGGCTTGTTGGCCTCTACGTCTCCGTGGGAACTTTATATACATCTATAACGTAATATAACATAACCTAACCCAACCTAACATCTCGGCGGTAATATTTGAACACATTCCTGGCTTGTTGGCCTCTACGTCTCCGTGGGACCTTTATATACATCTATAACGTAATATAACCTAACCTAACCCAGCCTAACATCTCGGCGGTAATATTTGAAAACATTCCTGGCGAGTTGGCCTCTACGTCTCCGTGGGAACTTTATATGCATCTATAACGTAATATAACCTAACCTAACCCAATCTATCATCTCGGCGCTAACGTTTGACAACATTCCTGGCGAGTTGGCCTCTACGTCTCCGTGAGAACTTCATATACATCAATAAAGAAATATAACGTAACCTAACCCAACCTATCATCTCGGCGGTAATATTTGACATCATTCCTGGCGAGTTGAGCTCTACGTCTCCGTTTGATCTTCATAAACATCAATAACGTAATATAACCTAACCTAACCTAACCTAACATCTCGGCGGTAATATTAGAAAACATACGTGGCGAGTTGGCCTCTACGTCTACGTGGGAACTTCATAAGCATCAATAACGAAATATAACGCAACTTAATCCAACCTATCATTTCGGCGGTAATATTTGATAACATTCCTGGCGAGTTGGCCTCTACGTCTCCGTGGGACCTTTATATACATCAATAACGTTATATAACCTAACCTAACCCAACCTAACATCTCGGCGGTAATATTTGACAACATTACTGGCGAGTTCGCCTCTACGTCTCCGTTTGACCTTCATAAACATCAGTAACGAAATATAACCTAACCTAACACAACCTATCATCTCGGCGGTAATATTTGAAAACATACCGGACGTGTTGGCCTCTACGTCTCCGTGGGACCTTTATATACATCTATAACGTAATATAACCTAACCTAACCCAACCTAACATCTCGGCGGTAATACTTGAAAACATTCATGGCGAGTTGGCCTCTACGTCTCCGTGGGATCTTTATATACATCTATAACGTAATATAACCTAACCTAACCCAACCTAACATCTCGGCGGTAATATTTGAACACATTCCTGGCTTGTTGGCCTCTACGTCCCCGTGGGATATATATATATATATATATATATATATATATATATATATACATCAATAACATAATATAACCTAACCTAACCCAATCTAACATCTCGGCGGTAATATTTGAACACATTCCTGTCTTGTTGGCGTCTACGCCTCCGTGGGAACTTTATATACATCTATAACGTAATATAACCTAACCTAACCCAACCTAACATCTCGGCGGTAATATTTGAACACATTCCTGGCTTGTTGGCCTCTACGTCTCCGTGGGACCTTTATATACACCAATAACTTAATATAACCTAACCTAACCCAACCTAACATCTCGGCGGTAATATTTGAACACATTCCTGGCTTGTTGGCCTCTACGTCTCCGTGGGACCGTTATATACATCTATAACGTAATATAACCTAACCTAACCCAAACTAACATCTCGGCGGTAATATTTGACATCATTCCTGGCGAGTTGGGCTCTACGTATCCGTTTGATCTTCATAAACATCAATAACGTAATATAACCTAACCTAACCCAACCTTTCATCTCGGCGGTAATATTTGACAACATTCCTGGCGAGTTGGCCTCTACGTCTCCGTGGGACCTTCATATACATCAATAACGAAATATAACCTAACCTAACCCAACCTGTCATCTCGGCGGTAATATTTGACAACATTACTGGCGAGTTGGCCGCTACGTCTCCGTTTGACCTTCATAAACATCAGTAACGAAATATAACCTAACCTAACACAACCTATCATCTCGGCGGTAATATTTGACAACATTACTGGCGAGTTGGCCTCTACGTCTCCGTGGGACCTTCATATACATCAATAACGAAATTTAAGCTAACCTAACCCAACCTATCATCTCGGCGGTAATATTTGACAACATTCCTGGCGAGTTGGCCTCTACGTCTCCGTGGGACCTTCATATACATCAATAACGAAATTTAAGCTAACCTAACCCAACCTATCATCTCGGCGGTAATATTTGACAACATTACTGGCGAGTTGGCCTCTACGTCTCCGTGGGACCTTTATATACATCTATAACGTAATATAACCTAACCTAACCCAACCTAACATCTCGGCGGTAATACTTGAAACCATTCCTGGCGAGTTGGCTTCTCCGTCTCCGTGGGACCTTTATATACATCAATAACGTAATATAACCTACCCTAACCCAACCTAACACCTCGGCGGTAATATTTGAACACATTCCTGGCTTGTTGGCCTCTACGTCTCCGTGGGAACTTTATATACATCTATAACGTAATATAACATAACCTAACCCAACCTAACATCTCGGCGGTAATATTTGAACACATTCCTGGCTTGTTGGCCTCTACGTCCCCGTGGGATATATATATATATACATCAATAACTTAATATAACCTAACCTAACCCAATCTAACATCTCGGCGGTAATATTTGAACACATTCCTGGCTTGTTGGCCTCTACGTCTCCGTGGGACCGTTATATACATCTATAACGTAATATAACCTAACCTAACCCAAACTAACATCTCGGCGGTAATATTTGACATCATTCCTGGCGAGTTGGGCTCTACGTCTCCGTTTGATCTTCATAAACATCAATAACGTAATATAACCTAACCTAACCCAACCTTTCATCTCGGCGGTAATATTTGACAACATTCCTGGCGAGTTGGCCTCTACGTCTCCGTGGGACCTTCATATACATCAATAACGAAATATAACCTAACCTAACCCAACCCGTCATCTCGGCGGTAATATTTGACAACATTACTGGCGAGTTGGCCGCTACGTCTCCGTTTGACCTTCATAAACATCAGTAACGAAATATAACCTAACCTAACACAACCTATCATCTCGGCGGTAATATTTGACAACATTACTGGCGAGTTGGCCTCTACGTCTCCGTGGGACCTTTAAATACATCTATAACGTAATATAACCTAACCTAACCCAACCTAACATCTCGGCGGTAATATTTGACAACATTCCTGGCGAGCTGGCCTCTACGTCTCGGTTTGAGCTTCATATATATCAATAAAGTAATATAACCTAACCTAACCCAACCTATCATGTCGGCGGTAATATTTGATCACATTCCTGGCTTGTTGGCCTCTACGTCCCCGTGGGATATATATATATATACATCAATAACTTAATATAACCTAACCTAACCCAATCTAACATCTCGGCGGTAATATTTGAACACATTCCTGGCTTGTTGGCCTCTACGTCTCCGTGGGACCTTTATATACATCTATAACGTAATATAACCTAACCTAACCCAGCCTAACATCTCGGCGGTAATATTTGAAAACATTCCTGGCGAGTTGGCCTCTACGTCTCCGTGGGAACTTTATATGCATCTATAAAGTAATATAACCTAACCTAACCCAATCTATCATCTCGGCGCTAACGTTTGACAACATTCCTGGCGAGTTGGCCTCTACGTCTCCGTGAGAACTTCATATACATCAATAAAGAAATATAACCTAACCTAACCCAACCTATCATCTCGGCGGTAATATTTGACATCATTCCTGGCGAGTTGGGCTCTACGTCTCCGTTTGATCTTCATAAACATCAATAACGTAATATAACCTAACCTAACCTAAAATAACATCTCGGCGGTAATATTAGAAAACATAACTGGCGAGTTGGCCTCTACGTCTACGTGGGAACTTCATAAGCATCAATAACGAAATATAACGCAACTTAATCCAACCTATCATTTCGGCGGTAATATTTGATAACATTCCTGGCGAGTTGGCCTCTACGTCTCCGTGGGACCTTTATATACATCAATAACGTTACATAACCTAACCTAACCCAACCTAACATCTCGGCGGTAATATTTGACAACATTACTGGCGAGTTCGCCTCTACGTCTCCGTTTGACCTTCATAAACATCAGTAACGAAATATAACCTAACCTAACACAACCTATCATCTCGGCGGTAATATTTGAAAACATACCGGACTTGTTGGCCTCTACGTCTCCGTGGGACCTTTATATACATCTATAACGTAATATAACCTAACCTAACCCAACCTAACATCTCGGCGGTAATACTTGAAAACATTCATGGCGAGTTGGCCTCTACGTCTCCGTGGGATCTTTATATACATCTATAACGTAATATAACCTAACCTAACCCAACCTAACATCTCGGCGGTAATATTTGAACACATTCCTGGCTTGTTGGCCTCTACGTCCCCGTGGGATATATATATATATATATATATATATATATATATATATATATATATATATATACATCAATAACATAATATAACCTAACCTAACCCAATCTAACATCTCGGCGGTAATATTTGAACACATTCCTGTCTTGTTGGCGTCTACGCCTCCGTGGGAACTTTATATACATCTATAAAGTAATATAACCTAACCTAACCCAACCTAACATCTCGGCGGTAATATTTGAACACATTCCTGGCTTGTTGGCCTCTACGTCTCCGTGGGACCTTTATATACACCAATAACTTAATATAACCTAACCTAACCCAACCTAACATCTCGGCGGTAATATTTGAACACATTCCTGGCTTGTTGGCCTCTACGTCTCCGTGGGACCGTTATATACATCTATAACGTAATATAACCTAACCTAACCCAAACTAACATCTCGGCGGTAATATTTGACATCATTCCTGGCGAGTTGGGCTCTACGTCTCCGTTTGATCTTCATAAACATCAATAACATAATATAACCTAACCTAACCCAACCTTTCATCTCGGCGGTAATATTTGACAACATTCCTGGCGAGTTGGCCTCTACGTCTCCGTGGGACCTTCATATACATCAATAACGAAATATAACCTAACCTAACCCAACCTGTCATCTCGGCGGTAATATTTGACAACATTACTGGCGAGTTGGCCGCTACGTCTCCGTTTGACCTTCATAAACATCAGTAACGAAATATAACCTAACCTAACACAACCTATCATCTCGGCGGTAATATTTGACAACATTACTGGCGAGTTGGCCTCTACGTCTCCGTGGGACCTTCATATACATCAATAACGAAATTTAAGCTAACCTAACCCAACCTATCATCTCGGCGGTAATATTTGACAACATTACTGGCGAGTTGGCCTCTACGTCTCCGTGGGACCTTTATATACATCTATAACGTAATATAACCTAACCTAACCCAACCTAACATCTCGGCGGTAATATTTGAATGCATTCCTGGCTTGCCGGCCTCTACGTCTCCGCGGGACCTTTAAATACATCTATAACGTAATATAACCTAACCTAACCCAGCCTAACATCTCGGCGGTAATATTTGAAAACATTCCTGGCGAGTTGGCCTCTACGTCTCCGTGGGAACTTTATATACATCTGTAACGTAATATAACCTAACCTAACCCAACCTATCATCTCGGCGCTAACGTTTGACAACATTCCTGGCGAGTTGGCTTCTCCGTCTCCGTGGGACCTTTATATACATCAATAACGTAATATAACCTACCCTAACCCAACCTAACATCTCGGCGGTAATATTTGAACACATTCCTGGCGAGTTGGCCTCTACGTCTCCGTGAGAACTTCATATACATCAATAAAGAAATATAACTTAACCTAACCCAACCTATCATCTCGGCGGTAATATTTGACAACATTCCTGGCGAGTTGGCCTCTACGTCACCGTGGGACATTTATATACATTAATAACGTAATATAACCTAACCTAACCCAACCTAACATCTCGGCGGTAATATTTGACAACATTCCTGGCGAGCTGGCCTCTACGTCTCGGTTTGAGCTTCATATATATCAATAAAGTAATATAACCTAACCTAACCCAACCTATCATGTCGGCGGTAATATTTGATCACATTCCTGGCTTGTTGGCCTCTACGTCTCCGTGGGAACTTTACATACATTTATAACGTAATATAACATGACCTAAACCAACCTAACATCTCGGCGGTAATATTTGAACACATTCCTGGCTTGTTGGCCTCTACGTCTCCGTGGGAACTTTATATACATCTATAACCTAATATAACCTAACCTAACCCAAACTAACCTCTCGGCGGTAATATTTGACATCATTCCTGGCGAGTTGGGCTCTACGTCTCCGTTTGATCTTCATAAGCATCAATAACGTAATATAACCTAACCGAACCCAACCTATCATCTCGGCGGTAATATTTGACAACATTCCTGGCGAGTTGGACTCTACGTCTCCGTGGGACCTTCATATACATCAATAACTTAATATAACCTAACCTAACCCAACCTAACATCTCGGCGGTAATATTTGAACACATTCCTGGCTTGTTGGCCTCTACGTCTCCGTGGGACCGTTATATACATCTATAACGTAATATAACCTAACCTAACCCAAACTAACATCTCGGCGGTAATATTTGACATCATTCCTGGCGAGTTGGGCTCTACGTCTCCGTTTGATCTTCATAAACATCAATAACGTAATATAACCTAACCTAACCCAACCTTTCATCTCGGCGGTAATATTTGACAACATTCCTGGCGAGTTGGCCTCTACGTCTCCGTGGGACCTTCATATACATCAATAACGAAATATAACCTAACCTAACCCAACCTGTCATCTCGGCGGTAATATTTGACAACATTCCTGGCGAGTTGGCCGCTACGTCTCCGTTTGACCTTCATAAACATCAGTAACGAAATATAACCTAACCTAACACAACCTATCATCTCGGCGGTAATATTTGACAACATTACTGGCGAGTTGGCCTCTACGTCTCCGTGGGACCTTCATATACATCAATAACGAAATTTAAGCTAACCTAACCCAACCTATCATCTCGGCGGTAATATTTGACAACATTACTGGCGAGTTGGCCTCTACGTCTCCGTGGGACCTTTATATACATCTATAACGTAATATAACCTAACCTAACCCAACCTAACATCTCGGCGGTAATATTTGAATGCATTCCTGGCTTGTCGGCCTCTACGTCTCCGCGGGACCTTTAAATTCATCTATAACGTAATATAACCTAACCTAACCCAGCCTAACATCTCGGCGGTAATATTTGAAAACATTCCTGGCGAGTTGGCCTCTACGTCTCCGTGGGAACTTTATATACATCTATAACGTAATATAACCTAACCTAACCCAACCTATCATCTCGGCGCTAACGTTTGACAACATTCCTGGCGAGTTGGCTTCTCCGTCTCCGTGGGACCTTTATATACATCAATAACGTAATATAACCTACCCAAACCCAACCTAACATCTCGGCGGTAATATTTGAACACATTCCTGGCGAGTTGGCCTCTACGTCTCCGTGAGAACTTCATATACATCAATAAAGAAATATAACCTAACCTAACCCAACCTATCATCTCGGCGGTAATATTTGACAACATTCATGGCGAGTTGGCCTCTACGTCTCCGTGGGAACTTTATATACATCTATAACGTAATATAACCTAACCTAACCCAAACTAACCTCTCGGCGGTAATATTTGACATCATTCCTGGCGAGTTGGGCTCTACGTCTCCGTTTGTTCTTCATAAGCATCAATAACGTAATATAACCTAACCTAACCCAACCTATCATGTCGGCGGTAATATTTGATCACATTCCTGGCTTGTTGGCCTCTACGTCTCCGCGGGACCTTTAAATACATCTATAACGTAATATAACCTAACCTAACCCAGCCTAACATCTCGGCGGTAATATTTGAAAACATTCCTGGCGAGTTGGCCTCTACGTCTCCGTGGGAACTTTATATGCATCTATAACGTAATATAACCTAACCTAACCCAACCTATCATCTCGGCGCTAACGTTTGACAACATTCCTGTCGAGTTGGCCTCTACGTCTCCGTGAGAACTTCATATACATCAATAAAGAAATATAACTTAACCTAACCCAACCTATCATCTCGGCGGTAATATTTGACAACATTCCTGGCGAGTTGGCCTCTGCGTCACCGTGGGACATTTATATACATTAATAACGTAATATAACCTAACCTAACCCAACCTAACATCTCGGCGGTAATATTTGACAACATTCCTGGCGAGCTGGCCTCTACGTCTCGGTTTGAGCTTCATATATATCAATAAAGTAATATAACCTAACCTAACCCAACCTATCATGTCGGCGGTAATATTTGATCACATTCCTGGCTTGTTGGCCTCTACGTCTCCGTGGGAACTTTATATACATCTATAACGTAATATAACATGACCTAAACCAACCTAACATCTCGGCGGTAATATTTGAACACATTCCTGGCTTGTTGGCCTCTACGTCTCCGTGGGAACTTTATATACATCTATAACCTAATATAACCTAACCTAACCCAAACTAACCTCTCGGCGGTAATATTTGACATCATTCCTGGCGAGTTGGGCTCTACGTCCCCGTTTGATCTTCATAAGCATCAATAACGTAATATAACCTAACCGAACCCAACCTATCATCTCGGCGGTAATATTTGACAACATTCCTGGCGAGTTGGCCTCTACGTCTCCGTGGGACCTTCATATACATCAATATCGAAATATAACCTAACCTAACCCAACCTAACATCTCGGAGGTAATATTTGACAACATTACTGGCGAGTTGGCCTCTACGTCTCCGTTTGACCTTCATAAACATCAGTAACGAAATATAACCTAACCTAACACAACCTATCATCTCGGCGGTAATATTTGACAACATTACTGGCGAGTTGGCTTCTACGTCTCCGTTTGACCTTCATAAACATCAATGACGAAATATAACCCAACATAACACAACCTATCATCACGGCGGTAATATTAGAAAACATACCTGGCGAGTTGGCCTCTACGTCTCCGTGGGAACTTCATAAGCATCAATAACGAAATATAACGCAACTTAATCCAACCTATCATTTCGGCGGTAATATTTGATAACATTCCTGGCGAGTTGGCCTCTACGTCTCCGTGGGAGCTTTATATACATCAATAACGTAATATAACCTAACCTAACCCAACCTATCATCTCGGCGGTAATATTTGACAACATTCCTGGCGAGTTGGCCTCTACGTCTCCGTGGGACCTTCATATACATCAATAACGAAATACAACCTAATCTAACCCAACCTATCATCTCGGCGGTAATATTTGACAACATTACTGGCGAGTTGGCCTCTACGTCTCCGTGGGACCTTTATATACATCTATAACGTAATATAACCTAACCTAACCCAACCTAACATCTCGGCGGTAATACTTGAAACCATTCCTGGCGAGTTGGCTTCTCCGTCTCCGTGGGACCTTTATATACATCAATAACGTAATATAACCTACCCTAACCCAACCTAACACCTCGGCGGTAATATTTGAACACATTCCTGGCTTGTTGGCCTCTACGTCTCCGTGGGAACTTTATATACATCTATAACGTAATATAACATAACCTAACCCAACCTAACATCTCGGCGGTAATATTTGAACACATTCCTGGCTTGTTGGCCTCTACGTCCCCGTGGGATATATATATATATACATCAATAACTTAATATAACCTAACCTAACCCAATCTAACATCTCGGCGGTAATATTTGAACACATTCCTGGCTTGTTGGCCTCTACGTCTCCGTGGGACCGTTATATACATCTATAACGTAATATAACCTAACCTAACCCAAACTAACATCTCGGCGGTAATATTTGACATCATTCCTGGCGAGTTGGGCTCTACGTCTCCGTTTGATCTTCATAAACATCAATAACGTAATATAACCTAACCTAACCCAACCTTTCATCTCGGCGGTAATATTTGACAACATTCCTGGCGAGTTGGCCTCTACGTCTCCGTGGGACCTTCATATACATCAATAACGAAATATAACCTAACCTAACCCAACCCGTCATCTCGGCGGTAATATTTGACAACATTACTGGCGAGTTGGCCGCTACGTCTCCGTTTGACCTTCATAAACATCAGTAACGAAATATAACCTAACCTAACACAACCTATCATCTCGGCGGTAATATTTGACAACATTACTGGCGAGTTGGCCTCTACGTCTCCGTGGGACCTTTAAATACATCTATAACGTAATATAACCTAACCTAACCCAACCTAACATCTCGGCGGTAATATTTGACAACATTCCTGGCGAGCTGGCCTCTACGTCTCGGTTTGAGCTTCATATATATCAATAAAGTAATATAACCTAACCTAACCCAACCTATCATGTCGGCGGTAATATTTGATCACATTCCTGGCTTGTTGGCCTCTACGTCCCCGTGGGATATATATATATATACATCAATAACTTAATATAACCTAACCTAACCCAATCTAACATCTCGGCGGTAATATTTGAACACATTCCTGGCTTGTTGGCCTCTACGTCTCCGTGGGACCTTTATATACATCTATAACGTAATATAACCTAACCTAACCCAGCCTAACATCTCGGCGGTAATATTTGAAAACATTCCTGGCGAGTTGGCCTCTACGTCTCCGTGGGAACTTTATATGCATCTATAACGTAATATAACCTAACCTAACCCAAACTAACCTCTCGGCGGTAATATTTGACATCATTCCTGGCGAGTTGGCCTCTACGTCTCCGTGGGACCTTCATATACATCAATATCGAAATATAACCTAACCTAACCCAACCTAACATCTCGGAGGTAATATTTGACAACATTACTGGCGAGTTGGCCTCTACGTCTCCGTTTGACCTTCATAAACATCAGTAACGAAATATAACCTAACCTAACACAACCTATCATCTCGGCGGTAATATTTGACAACATTACTGGCGAGTTGGCTTCTACGTCTCCGTTTGACCTTCATAAACATCAATGACGAAATATAACCCAACATAACACAACCTATCATCACGGCGGTAATATTAGAAAACATACCTGGCGAGTTGGCCTCTACGTCTCCGTGGGAACTTCATAAGCATCAATAACGAAATATAACGCAACTTAATCCAACCTATCATTTCGGCGGTAATATTTGATAACATTCCTGGCGAGTTGGCCTCTACGTCTCCGTGGGAGCTTTATATACATCAATAACGTAATATAACCTAACCTAACCCAACCTATCATCTCGGCGGTAATATTTGACAACATTCCTGGCGAGTTGGCCTCTACGTCTCCGTGGGACCTTCATATACATCAATAACGAAATACAACCTAACCTAACCCAACCTATCATCTCGGCGGTAATATTTGACAACATTACTGGCGAGTTGGCCTCTACGTCTCCGTGGGACCTTTATATACATCTATAACGTAATATAACCTAACCTAACCCAACCTAACATCTCGGCGGTAATACTTGAAACCATTCCTGGCGAGTTGGCTTCTCCGTCTCCGTGGGACCTTTATATACATCAATAACGTAATATAACCTACCCTAACCCAACCTAACACCTCGGCGGTAATATTTGAACACATTCCTGGCTTGTTGGCCTCTACGTCTCCGTGGGAACTTTATATACATCTATAACGTAATATAACATAACCTAACCCAACCTAACATCTCGGCGGTAATATTTGAACACATTCCTGGCTTGTTGGCCTCTACGTCCCCGTGGGATATATATATATACATCAATAACTTAATATAACCTAACCTAACCCAATCTAACATCTCGGCGGTAATATTTGAACACATTCCTGGCTTGTTGGCCTCTACGTCTCCGTGGGACCGTTATATACATCTATAACGTAATATAACCTAACCTAACCCAAACTAACATCTCGGCGGTAATATTTGACATCATTCCTGGCGAGTTGGGCTCTACGTCTCCGTTTGATCTTCATAAACATCAATAACGTAATATAACCTAACCTAACCCAACCTTTCATCTCGGCGGTAATATTTGACAACATTCCTGGCGAGTTGGCCTCTACGTCTCCGTGGGACCTTCATATACATCAATAACGAAATATAACCTAACCTAACCCAACCCGTCATCTCGGCGGTAATATTTGACAACATTACTGGCGAGTTGGCCGCTACGTCTCCGTTTGACCTTCATAAACATCAGTAACGAAATATAACCTAACCTAACACAACCTATCATCTCGGCGGTAATATTTGACAACATTACTGGCGAGTTGGCCTCTACGTCTCCGTGGGACCTTTAAATACATCTATAACGTAATATAACCTAACCTAACCCAACCTAACATCTCGGCGGTAATATTTGACAACATTCCTGGCGAGCTGGCCTCTACGTCTCGGTTTGAGCTTCATATATATCAATAAAGTAATATAACCTAACCTAACCCAACCTATCATGTCGGCGGTAATATTTGATCACATTCCTGGCTTGTTGGCCTCTACGTCCCCGTGGGATATATATATATATACATCAATAACTTAATATAACCTAACCTAACCCAATCTAACATCTCGGCGGTAATATTTGAACACATTCCTGGCTTGTTGGCCTCTACGTCTCCGTGGGACCTTTATATACATCTATAACGTAATATAACCTAACCTAACCCAGCCTAACATCTCGGCGGTAATATTTGAAAACATTCCTGGCGAGTTGGCCTCTACGTCTCCGTGGGAACTTTATATGCATCTATAACGTAATATAACCTAACCTAACCCAAACTAACCTCTCGGCGGTAATATTTGACATCATTCCTGGCGAGTTGGCCTCTACGTCTCCGTGGGACCTTCATATACATCAATATCGAAATATAACCTAACCTAACCCAACCTAACATCTCGGAGGTAATATTTGACAACATTACTGGCGAGTTGGCCTCTACGTCTCCGTTTGACCTTCATAAACATCAGTAACGAAATATAACCTAACCTAACACAACCTATCATCTCGGCGGTAATATTTGACAACATTACTGGCGAGTTGGCTTCTACGTCTCCGTTTGACCTTCATAAACATCAATGACGAAATATAACCCAACATAACACAACCTATCATCACGGCGGTAATATTAGAAAACATACCTGGCGAGTTGGCCTCTACGTCTCCGTGGGAACTTCATAAGCATCAATAACGAAATATAACGCAACTTAATCCAACCTATCATTTCGGCGGTAATATTTGATAACATTCCTGGCGAGTTGGCCTCTACGTCTCCGTGGGAGCTTTATATACATCAATAACGTAATATAACCTAACCTAACCCAACCTATCATCTCGGCGGTAATATTTGACAACATTCCTGGCGAGTTGGCCTCTACGTCTCCGTGGGACCTTCATATACATCAATAACGAAATACAACCTAACCTAACCCAACCTATCATCTCGGCGGTAATATTTGACAACATTACTGGCGAGTTGGCCTCTACGTCTCCGTGGGACCTTTATATACATCTATAACGTAATATAACCTAACCTAACCCAACCTAACATCTCGGCGGTAATACTTGAAACCATTCCTGGCGAGTTGGCTTCTCCGTCTCCGTGGGACCTTTATATACATCAATAACGTAATATAACCTACCCTAACCCAACCTAACACCTCGGCGGTAATATTTGAACACATTCCTGGCTTGTTGGCCTCTACGTCTCCGTGGGAACTTTATATACATCTATAACGTAATATAACATAACCTAACCCAACCTAACATCTCGGCGGTAATATTTGAACACATTCCTGGCTTGTTGGCCTCTACGTCCCCGTGGGATATATATATATACATCAATAACTTAATATAACCTAACCTAACCCAATCTAACATCTCGGCGGTAATATTTGAACACATTCCTGGCTTGTTGGCCTCTACGTCTCCGTGGGACCGTTATATACATCTATAACGTAATATAACCTAACCTAACCCAAACTAACATCTCGGCGGTAATATTTGACATCATTCCTGGCGAGTTGGGCTCTACGTCTCCGTTTGATCTTCATAAACATCAATAACGTAATATAACCTAACCTAACCCAACCTTTCATCTCGGCGGTAATATTTGACAACATTCCTGGCGAGTTGGCCTCTACGTCTCCGTGGGACCTTCATATACATCAATAACGAAATATAACCTAACCTAACCCAACCCGTCATCTCGGCGGTAATATTTGACAACATTACTGGCGAGTTGGCCGCTACGTCTCCGTTTGACCTTCATAAACATCAGTAACGAAATATAACCTAACCTAACACAACCTATCATCTCGGCGGTAATATTTGACAACATTACTGGCGAGTTGGCCTCTACGTCTCCGTGGGACCTTTAAATACATCTATAACGTAATATAACCTAACCTAACCCAACCTAACATCTCGGCGGTAATATTTGACAACATTCCTGGCGAGCTGGCCTCTACGTCTCGGTTTGAGCTTCATATATATCAATAAAGTAATATAACCTAACCTAACCCAACCTATCATGTCGGCGGTAATATTTGATCACATTCCTGGCTTGTTGGCCTCTACGTCCCCGTGGGATATATATATATATACATCAATAACTTAATATAACCTAACGTAACCCAATCTAACATCTCGGCGGCAATATTTGAACACATTCCTGGCTTGTTGGCCTCTACGTCTCCGTGGGACCTTTATATACATCTATAACGTAATATAACCTAACCTAACCCAGCCTAACATCTCGGCGGTAATATTTGAAAACATTCCTGGCGAGTTGGCCTCTACGTCTCCGTGGGAACTTTATATGCATCTATAACGTAATATAACCTAACCTAACCCAATCTATCATCTCGGCGCTAACGTTTGACAACATTCCTGGCGAGTTGGCCTCTACGTCTCCGTGAGAACTTCATATACATCAATAAAGAAATATAACCTAACCTAACCCAACCTATCATCTCGGCGGTAATATTTGACATCATTCCTGGCGAGTTGGGCTCTACGTCTCCGTTTGATCTTCATAAACATCAATAACGTAATATAACCTAACCTAACCTAAAATAACATCTCGGCGGTAATATTAGAAAACATACCTGGCGAGTTGGCCTCTACGTCTACGTGGGAACTTCATAAGCATCAATAACGAAATATAACGCAACTTAATCCAACCTATCATTTCGGCGGTAATATTTGATAACATTCCTGGCGAGTTGGCCTCTACGTCTCCGTGGGACCTTTATATACATCAATAACGTTACATAACCTAACCTAACCCAACCTAACATCTCGGCGGTAATATTTGACAACATTACTGGCGAGTTCGCCTCTACGTCTCCGTTTGACCTTCATAAACATCAGTAACGAAATATAACCTAACCTAACACAACCTATCATCTCGGCGGTAATATTTGAAAACATACCGGACTTGTTGGCCTCTACGTCTCCGTGGGACCTTTATATACATCTATAACGTAATATAACCTAACCTAACCCAACCTAACATCTCGGCGGTAATACTTGAAAACATTCATGGCGAGTTGGCCTCTACGTCTCCGTGGGATCTTTATATACATCTATAACGTAATATAACCTAACCTAACCCAACCTAACATCTCGGCGGTAATATTTGAACACATTCCTGGCTTGTTGGCCTCTACGTCCCCGTGGGATATATATATATATATATATATATATATATATATATACATCAATAACATAATATAACCTAACCTAACCCAATCTAACATCTCGGCGGTAATATTTGAACACATTCCTGTCTTGTTGGCGTCTACGCCTCCGTGGGAACTTTATATACATCTATAAAGTAATATAACCTAACCTAACCCAACCTAACATCTCGGCGGTAATATTTGAACACATTCCTGGCTTGTTGGCCTCTACGTCTCCGTGGGACCTTTATATACACCAATAACTTAATATAACCTAACCTAACCCAACCTAACATCTCGGCGGTAATATTTGAACACATTCCTGGCTTGTTGGCCTCTACGTCTCCGTGGGACCGTTATATACATCTATAACGTAATATAACCTAACCTAACCCAAACTAACATCTCGGCGGTAATATTTGACATCATTCCTGGCGAGTTGGGCTCTACGTCTCCGTTTGATCTTCATAAACATCAATAACATAATATAACCTAACCTAACCCAACCTTTCATCTCGGCGGTAATATTTGACAACATTCCTGGCGAGTTGGCCTCTACGTCTCCGTGGGACCTTCATATACATCAATAACGAAATATAACCTAACCTAACCCAACCTGTCATCTCGGCGGTAATATTTGACAACATTACTGGCGAGTTGGCCGCTACGTCTCCGTTTGACCTTCATAAACATCAGTAACGAAATATAACCTAACCTAACACAACCTATCATCTCGGCGGTAATATTTGACAACATTACTGGCGAGTTGGCCTCTACGTCTCCGTGGGACCTTCATATACATCAATAACGAAATTTAAGCTAACCTAACCCAACCTATCATCTCGGCGGTAATATTTGACAACATTACTGGCGAGTTGGCCTCTACGTCTCCGTGGGACCTTTATATACATCTATAACGTAATATAACCTAACCTAACCCAACCTAACATCTCGGCGGTAATATTTGAATGCATTCCTGGCTTGCCGGCCTCTACGTCTCCGCGGGACCTTTAAATACATCTATAACGTAATATAACCTAACCTAACCCAGCCTAACATCTCGGCGGTAATATTTGAAAACATTCCTGGCGAGTTGGCCTCTACGTCTCCGTGGGAACTTTATATACATCTGTAACGTAATATAACCTAACCTAACCCAACCTATCATCTCGGCGCTAACGTTTGACAACATTCCTGGCGAGTTGGCTTCTCCGTCTCCGTGGGACCTTTATATACATCAATAACGTAATATAACCTACCCTAACCCAACCTAACATCTCGGCGGTAATATTTGAACACATTCCTGGCGAGTTGGCCTCTACGTCTCCGTGAGAACTTCATATACATCAATAAAGAAATATAACTTAACCTAACCCAACCTATCATCTCGGCGGTAATATTTGACAACATTCCTGGCGAGTTGGCCTCTACGTCACCGTGGGACATTTATATACATTAATAACGTAATATAACCTAACCTAACCCAACCTAACATCTCGGCGGTAATATTTGACAACATTCCTGGCGAGCTGGCCTCTACGTCTCGGTTTGAGCTTCATATATATCAATAAAGTAATATAACCTAACCTAACCCAACCTATCATGTCGGCGGTAATATTTGATCACATTCCTGGCTTGTTGGCCTCTACGTCTCCGTGGGAACTTTACATACATTTATAACGTAATATAACATGACCTAAACCAACCTAACATCTCGGCGGTAATATTTGAACACATTCCTGGCTTGTTGGCCTCTACGTCTCCGTGGGAACTTTATATACATCTATAACCTAATATAACCTAACCTAACCCAAACTAACCTCTCGGCGGTAATATTTGACATCATTCCTGGCGAGTTGGGCTCTACGTCTCCGTTTGATCTTCATAAGCATCAATAACGTAATATAACCTAACCGAACCCAACCTATCATCTCGGCGGTAATATTTGACAACATTCCTGGCGAGTTGGCCTCTACGTCTCCGTGGGACCTTCATATACATCAATAACTTAATATAACCTAACCTAACCCAACCTAACATCTCGGCGGTAATATTTGAACACATTCCTGGCTTGTTGGCCTCTACGTCTCCGTGGGACCGTTATATACATCTATAACGTAATATAACCTAACCTAACCCAAACTAACATCTCGGCGGTAATATTTGACATCATTCCTGGCGAGTTGGGCTCTACGTCTCCGTTTGATCTTCATAAACATCAATAGCGTAATATAACCTAACCTAACCCAACCTTTCATCTCGGCGGTAATATTTGACAACATTCCTGGCGAGTTGGCCTCTACGTCTCCGTGGGACCTTCATATACATCAATAACGAAATATAACCTAACCTAACCCAACCTGTCATCTCGGCGGTAATATTTGACAACATTCCTGGCGAGTTGGCCGCTACGTCTCCGTTTGACCTTCATAAACATCAGTAACGAAATATAACCTAACCTAACACAACCTATCATCTCGGCGGTAATATTTGACAACATTACTGGCGAGTTGGCCTCTACGTCTCCGTGGGACCTTCATATACATCAATAACGAAATTTAAGCTAACCTAACCCAACCTATCATCTCGGCGGTAATATTTGACAACATTACTGGCGAGTTGGCCTCTACGTCTCCGTGGGACCTTTATATACATCTATAACGTAATATAACCTAACCTAACCCAACCTAACATCTCGGCGGTAATATTTGAATGCATTCCTGGCTTGTCGGCCTCTACGTCTCCGCGGGACCTTTAAATACATCTATAACGTAATATAACCTAACCTAACCCAGCCTAACATCTCGGCGGTAATATTTGAAAACATTCCTGGCGAGCTGGCCTCTACGTCTCGGTTTGAGCTTCATATATATCAATAAAGTAATATAACCTAACCTAACCCAACCTATCATGTCGGCGGTAATATTTGATCACATTCCTGGCTTGTTGGCCTCTACGTCTCCGTGGGAACTTTATATACATCTATAACGTAATATAACATGACCTAAACCAACCTAACATCTCGGCGGTAATATTTGAACACATTCCTGGCTTGTTGGCCTCTACGTCTCCGTGGGAACTTTATATACATCTATAACCTAATATAACCTAACCTAACCCAAACTAACCTCTCGGCGGTAATATTTGACATCATTCCTGGCGAGTTGGGCTCTACGTCCCCGTTTGATCTTCATAAGCATCAATAACGTAATATAACCTAACCGAACCCAACCTATCATCTCGGCGGTAATATTTGACAACATTCCTGGCGAGTTGGCCTCTACGTCTCCGTGGGACCTTCATATACATCAATATCGAAATATAACCTAACCTAACCCAACCTAACATCTCGGAGGTAATATTTGACAACATTACTGGCGAGTTGGCCTCTACGTCTCCGTTTGACCTTCATAAACATCAGTAACGAAATATAACCTAACCTAACACAACCTATCATCTCGGCGGTAATATTTGACAACATTACTGGCGAGTTGGCTTCTACGTCTCCGTTTGACCTTCATAAACATCAATGACGAAATATAACCCAACATAACACAACCTATCATCACGGCGGTAATATTAGAAAACATACCTGGCGAGTTGGCCTCTACGTCTCCGTGGGAACTTCATAAGCATCAATAACGAAATATAACGCAACTTAATCCAACCTATCATTTCGGCGGTAATATTTGATAACATTCCTGGCGAGTTGGCCTCTACGTCTCCGTGGGAGCTTTATATACATCAATAACGTAATATAACCTAACCTAACCCAACCTATCATCTCGGCGGTAATATTTGACAACATTCCTGGCGAGTTGGCCTCTACGTCTCCGTGGGACCTTCATATACATCAATAACGAAATACAACCTAACCTAACCCAACCTATCATCTCGGCGGTAATATTTGACAACATTACTGGCGAGTTGGCCTCTACGTCTCCGTGGGACCTTTATATACATCTATAACGTAATATAACCTAACCTAACCCAACCTAACATCTGGGCGGTAATACTTGAAAACATTCCTGGCGGGTTGGCTTCTCCGTCTCCGTGGGACCTTTATATACATCAATAACGTAATATAACCTACCCTAACCCAACCTAACACCTCGGCGGTAATATTTGAACACATTCCTGGCTTGTTGGCCTCTACGTCTCCGTGGGAACTTTATATACATCTATAACGTAATATAACCTAACCTAACCCAACCTAACATCTCGGCGGTAATATTTGAACACATTCCTGGCTTGTTGGCCTCTACGTTTCCGTGGGACCTTTATATACATCTATAACGTAATATAACCTAACCTAACCCAACCTAACATCTCGGCGGTAATATTTGAAAACATTCATGGCGAGTTGGCCTCTACGTCTCCGTGGGACCTTCATATACATCAATAGCGAAATATAACCTAACCTAACCCAACCTGTCTTCTCGGCGGTAATATTTGACAACATTACTGGCGAGTTGGACGCTACGTCTCCGTTTGACCTTCATAAACATCAGTAACGAAATATAACCTAACCTAACACAACCTATCATCTCGGCGGTAATATTTGACAACATTACTGGCGAGTTGGCCTCTACGTCTCCGTTTGACCTTCATAAACATCAGTAACGAAATATAACCTAACCTAACCCAACCTAACATCTCGGCGGTAATATTTGACAACATTCCTGGCGAGTTGGCCTCTACGTCTCCGTGGGACCTTTATATACACCAATAACGTTATATAACCTAACCTAACCCAACCTAACATCTCGGCGGTAATATTTGAAGACATTCCTGGCTTGTTGGCCTCTACGTACCCGTGGGAACTTTATATACATCTATAACGTAATATAACCTAACCTAACCCAACCTAACATCTCGGCGGTAATATTTGAACACATTCCTGTCTTGTTGGCCTCTACGCCTCCGTGGGAACTTTATATACATTTATAACGTAATATAACCTAACCTAACCCAACCTAACATCTCGGCGGTAATATTTGAACACATTCCTGGCTTGTTGGCCTCTACGTCTCCGTGGGACCGTTATATACATCTATAACGTAACATAACCTAACCTAACCCAAACTAACATTTCGGCGGTAATATTTGACATCATTCCTGGCGAGTTAGCCTCTATGTCTTTATTGGGAACTTCATAAGCATCAATAACGAAATATAACGCAACTTAATCCAACCTATCATTTCGGCGGTAATATTTGATAACGTTCCTGGTGAGTTGGCCTCTACGTCTCCGTGGGAGCTTTATATACATCAATAACGTAATATAACCTAACCTAACCCAACCTTTCATCTCGGCGGTAATATTTGACAACATTCCTGGCGAGTTGGCCTCTACGTCTCCGTGGGACCTTCATATACATCAATAACGAAATATAACCTAACCTAACCCAACCTGTCATCTCGGCGGTAATATTTGACAACATTACTGGCTTGTTGGCCTCTACGCCTCCGTGGGAACTTTATATACATCTATAACGTAATATAACCTAACCTAACCCAACCTAACATCTCGGCGGTAATATATGAACACATTCCTGGCTTGTTGGCCTCTACGTCTCCGTGGGACCGTTACATACATCTATAACGTAATATAACCTAACCTAACCCAAACTAACATCTCGGCGGTAATATTTGAACACATTCCTGGCTTGTTGGCCTCTACGTCTTTTTTGGGAACTTCATAAGCATCAATAACGAAATATAACGCAACTTAATCCAACCTATCATTTCGGCGGTAATATTTGATAACGTTCCTGGTGAGTTGGCCTCTACGTCTCCGTGGGAGCTTTACATACATCAATAACGTAATATAACCTAACCTAACCCAACCTTTCATCTCGGCGGTAATATTTGACAACATTCCTGGCGAGTTGGCCTCTACGTCTCCGTGGGACCTTCATATACATCAATAACGAAATATAACCTAACCTAACCCAACCTGTCATCTCGGCGGTAATATTTGACAACATTACTGGCGAGTTGGCCGCTACGTCTCCGTTTGACCTTCATAAACGTCAGTAACGAAATATAACCTAACCTAACACAACCTATCATCTCGGCGGTAATATTTGACAACATTACTGGCGAGTTGGCCTCTACGTCTCCATTTGACCTTCATAAACATCAGTAACGAAATATAACCTAACCTAACCCAACCTAACATCTCGGCTTTAATATTTGACAACATTCCTGGCGAGTTGGCCTCTACGTCTCCGTGGGACCTTCATATACATCAATAACGAAATATAACCTAACCTAACCCAACCTGTCATCTCGGCGGTAATATTTGACAACATTACTGGCGAGTTGGCCGCTACGTCTCCGTTTGACCTTCATAAACATCAGTAACGAAATATAACCTAACCTAACACAACCTATCATCTCGGCGGTAATATTTGACAACATTACTGGCGGGTTGGCCTCTACGTCTCCGTTTGACCTTCATAAACATCAGTAACGAAATATAACCTAACCTAACCCAACCTAACATCTCGGCGGTAATATTTGACAACATTCCTGGCGAGTTGGCCTCTACGTCTCCGTGGGACCTTTATATACACCAATAACGTTATATAACCTAACCTAACCCAACCTAACATCTCGGCGGTAATATTTGAAGACATTCCTGGCTTGTTGGCCTCCACGTCTCCGTGGGACCGTTATATACATCTATAACGTAACATAACCTAACCTAACCCAAACTAACATTTCGGCGGTAATATTTGACATCATTCCTGGCGAGTTAGCCTCTATGTCTTTATTGGGAACTTCATAAGCATCAATAACGAAATATAACGCAACTTAATCCAACCTATCATTTCGGCGGTAATATTTGATAACGTTCCTGGTGAGTTGGCCTCTACGTCTCCGTGGGAGCTTTATATACATCAATAACGTAATATAACCTAACCTAACCCAACCTTTCATCTCGGCGGTAATATTTGACAACATTCCTGGCGAGTTGGCCTCTACGTCTCCGTGGGACCTTTATATACATCAATAACGTAATATAACCTACCCTAACCCAACCTAACACCTCGGCGGTAATATTTGAACACATTCCTCGCTTGTTGGCCTCTACGTCTCCGTGGGAACTTTATATACATCTATAACGTAATATAACATAACCTAACCCAACCTAACATCTCGGCGGTAATATTTGAAAACATACCAGACGTGTTGGCCTCTACGTCTCCGTGGGACCTTTATATACATCTATAACGTAATATAACCTAACCTAACCCAACCTAACATCTCGGCGGTAATACTTGAAAACATTCATGGCGAGTTGGCCTCTACGTCTCCGTGGGATCTTTATATACATCTATAACGTAATATAGCCTAACCTAACCCAACCTAACATCTCGGCGGTAATATTTGAACACATTCCTGGCTTGTTGGCCTCTACGCCTCCGTGCGAACTTTATATACATCTATAACGTAATATAACCTAACCTAACCCAACCTAACATCTCGGCGGTAATATTTGAACACATTCCTGGCTTGTTGGCCTCTACGTCTCCGTGGGACCGTTATATACATCTATAACGTAATATAACCTAACCTAACCCAAACTAACATCTCGGCGGTAATATTTGAACACATTCCTGGCTTGTTTTCCTCTACGTCTTTTTTGGGAACTTCATAAGCATCAATAACGAAATATAACGCAACTTAATCCAACCTATCATTTCGGCGGTAATATTTGATAACGTTCCTGGTGAGTTGGCCTCTACGTCTCCGTGGGAGCTTTATATACATCAATAACGTGATATAACCTAACCTAACCCAACCTTTCATCTCGGCGGTAATATTTGACAACATTCCTGGCGAGTTGGCCTCTACGTCTCCGTGGGACCTTCATATACATCAATAACGAAATATAACTTAACCTAACCCAACCTGTCATCTCGGCGGTAATATTTGACAACATTACTGGCGAGTTGGCCTCTACGTCTCCGTGGGACCTTTATATACACCAATAACGTTATATAACCTAACCTAACCCAACCTAACATCTCGGCGGTAATATTTGAAGACATTCCTGGCTTGTTGGCCTCTACGTACCCGTGGGAACTTTATATACATCTATAACGTAATATAACCTAACCTAACCCAACCTAACATCTCGGCGGTAATATTTGAACACATTCCTGTCTTGTTGGCCTCTACGCCTCCGTGGGAACTTTATATACATTTATAACGTAATATAACCTAACCTAACCCAACCTAACATCTCGGCGGTAATATTTGAACACATTCCTGGCTTGTTGGCCTCTACGTCTCCGTGGGACCGTTATATACATCTATAACGTAACATAACCTAACCTAACCCAAACTAACATTTCGGCGGTAATATTTGACATCATTCCTGGCGAGTTAGCCTCTATGTCTTTATTGGGAACTTCATAAGCATCAATAACGAAATATAACGCAACTTAATCCAACCTATCATTTCGGCGGTAATATTTGATAACGTTCCTGGTGAGTTGGCCTCTACGTCTCCGTGGGAGCTTTATATACATCAATAACGTAATATAACCTAACCTAACCCAACCTTTCATCTCGGCGGTAATATTTGACAACATTCCTGGCGAGTTGGCCTCTACGCCTCCGTGGGAACTTTATATACATTTATAACGTAATATAACCTAACCTAACCCAACCTAACATCTCGGCGGTAATATTTGAACACATTCCTGGCTTGTTGGCCTCTACGTCTCCGTGGGACCTTCATATACATCAATAACGAAATATAACCTAACCTAACCCAACCTGTCATCTCGGCGGTAATATTTGACAACATTACTGGCTTGTTGGCCTCTACGCCTCCGTGGGAACTTTATATACATCTATAACGTAATATAACCTAACCTAACCCAACCTAACATCTCGGCGGTAATATATGAACACATTCCTGGCTTGTTGGCCTCTACGTCTCCGTGGGACCGTTACATACATCTATAACGTAATATAACCTAACCTAACCCAAACTAACATCTCGGCGGTAATATTTGAACACATTCCTGGCTTGTTGGCCTCTACGTCTTTTTTGGGAACTTCATAAGCATCAATAACGAAATATAACGCAACTTAATCCAACCTATCATTTCGGCGGTAATATTTGATAACGTTCCTGGTGAGTTGGCCTCTACGTCTCCGTGGGAGCTTTACATACATCAATAACGTAATATAACCTAACCTAACCCAACCTTTCATCTCGGCGGTAATATTTGACAACATTCCTGGCGAGTTGGCCTCTACGTCTCCGTGGGACCTTCATATACATCAATAACGAAATATAACCTAACCTAACCCAACCTGTCATCTCGGCGGTAATATTTGACAACATTACTGGCGAGTTGGCCGCTACGTCTCCGTTTGACCTTCATAAACATCAGTAACGAAATATAACCTAACCTAACACAACCTATCATCTCGGCGGTAATATTTGACAACATTCCTGGCGAGTTGGCCTCTACGTCTCCGTGGGACCTTTATATACATCAATAACGTAATATAACCTACCCTAACCCAACCTAACACCTCGGCGGTAATATTTGAACACATTCCTCGCTTGTTGGCCTCTACGTCTCCGTGGGAACTTTATATACATCTATAACGTAATATAACATAACCTAACCCAACCTAACATCTCGGCGGTAATATTTGAAAACATACCAGACGTGTTGGCCTCTACGTCTCCGTGGGACCTTTATATACATCTATAACGTAATATAACCTAACCTAACCCAACCTAACATCTCGGCGGTAATACTTGAAAACATTCATGGCGAGTTGGCCTCTACGTCTCCGTGGGATCTTTATATACATCTATAACGTAATATAGCCTAACCTAACCCAACCTAACATCTCGGCGGTAATATTTGAACACATTCCTGGCTTGTTGGCCTCTACGCCTCCGTGCGAACTTTATATACATCTATAACGTAATATAACCTAACCTAACCCAACCTAACATCTCGGCGGTAATATTTGAACACATTCCTGGCTTGTTGGCCTCTACGTCTCCGTGGGACCGTTATATACATCTATAACGTAATATAACCTAACCTAACCCAAACTAACATCTCGGCGGTAATATTTGAACACATTCCTGGCTTGTTTTCCTCTACGTCTTTTTTGGGAACTTCATAAGCATCAATAACGAAATATAACGCAACTTAATCCAACCTATCATTTCGGCGGTAATATTTGATAACGTTCCTGGTGAGTTGGCCTCTACGTCTCCGTGGGAGCTTTATATACATCAATAACGTGATATAACCTAACCTAACCCAACCTTTCATCTCGGCGGTAATATTTGACAACATTCCTGGCGAGTTGGCCTCTACGTCTCCGTGGGACCTTCATATACATCAATAACGAAATATAACTTAACCTAACCCAACCTGTCATCTCGGCGGTAATATTTGACAACATTACTGGCGAGTTGGCCTCTACGTCTCCGTGGGACCTTTATATACACCAATAACGTTATATAACCTAACCTAACCCAACCTAACATCTCGGCGGTAATATTTGAAGACATTCCTGGCTTGTTGGCCTCTACGTACCCGTGGGAACTTTATATACATCTATAACGTAATATAACCTAACCTAACCCAACCTAACATCTCGGCGGTAATATTTGAACACATTCCTGTCTTGTTGGCCTCTACGCCTCCGTGGGAACTTTATATACATTTATAACGTAATATAACCTAACCTAACCCAACCTAACATCTCGGCGGTAATATTTGAACACATTCCTGGCTTGTTGGCCTCTACGTCTCCGTGGGACCGTTATATACATCTATAACGTAACATAACCTAACCTAACCCAAACTAACATTTCGGCGGTAATATTTGACATCATTCCTGGCGAGTTAGCCTCTATGTCTTTATTGGGAACTTCATAAGCATCAATAACGAAATATAACGCAACTTAATCCAACCTATCATTTCGGCGGTAATATTTGATAACGTTCCTGGTGAGTTGGCCTCTACGTCTCCGTGGGAGCTTTACATACATCAATAACGTAATATAACCTAACCTAACCCAACCTTTCATCTCGGCGGTAATATTTGACAACATTCCTGGCGAGTTGGCCTCTACGTCTCCGTGGGACCTTCATATACATCAATAACGAAATATAACCTAACCTAACCCAACCTGTCATCTCGGCGGTAATATTTGACAACATTACTGGCGAGTTGGCCGCTACGTCTCCGTTTGACCTTCATAAACATCAGTAACGAAATATAACCTAACCTAACACAACCTATCATCTCGGCGGTAATATTTGACAACATTACTGGCGAGTTGGCCTCTACGTCTCCGTTTGACCTTCATAAACATCAGTAACGAAATATAACCTAACCTAACCCAACCTAACATCTCGGCGGTAATATTTGACAACATTCCTGGCGAGTTGGCCTCTACGTCTCCGTGGGACCTTCATATACATCAATAACGAAATATAACCTAACCTAACCCAACCTGTCATCTCGGCGGTAATATTTGACAACATTACTGGCGAGTTGGCCGCTACGTCTCCGTTTGACCTTCATAAACATCAGTAACGAAATATAACCTAACCTAACACAACCTATCATCTCGGCGGTAATATTTGACAACATTACTGGCGGGTTGGCCTCTACGTCTCCGTTTGACCTTCATAAACATCAGTAACGAAATATAACCTAACCTAACCCAACCTAACATCTCGGCGGTAATATTTGACAACATTCCTGGCGAGTTGGCCTCTACGTCTCCGTGGGACCTTTATATACACCAATAACGTTATATAACCTAACCTAACCCAACCTAACATCTCGGCGGTAATATTTGAAGACATTCCTGGCTTGTTGGCCTCTACGTCTCCGTGGGACCGTTATATACATCTATAACGTAACATAACCTAACCTAACCCAAACTAACATTTCGGCGGTAATATTTGACATCATTCCTGGCGAGTTAGCCTCTATGTCTTTATTGGGAACTTCATAAGCATCAATAACGAAATATAACGCAACTTAATCCAACCTATCATTTCGGCGGTAATATTTGATAATGTTCCTGGTGAGTTGGCCTCTACGTCTCCGTGGGAGCTTTATATACATCAATAACGTAATATAACCTAACCTAACCCAACCTTTCATCTCGGCGGTAATATTTGACAACATTCCTGGCGAGTTGGCCTCTACGTCTCCGTGGGACCTTCATATACATCAATAACGAAATATAACCTAACCTAACCCAACCTGTCATCTCGGCGGTAATATTTGACAACATTACTGGCGAGTTGGCCGCTACGTCTCCGTTTGACCTTCATAAACATCAGTAACGAAATATAACCTAACCTAACACAACCTATCATCTCGGCGGTAATATTTGACAACATTACTGGCGAGTTGGCCTCTACGTCTCCGTTTGACCTTCATAAACATCAGTAACGAAATATAACCTAACCTAACCCAACCTAACATCTCGGCGGTAATATTTGACAACATTCCTGGCGAGTTGGCCTCTACGTCTCCGTGGGACCTTCATATACATCAATAACGAAATATAACCTAACCTAACCCAACCTGTCATCTCGGCGGTAATATTTGACAACATTACTGGCGAGTTGGCCGCTACGTCTCGGTTTGACCTTCATATATATCAATAAAGTAATATAACCTAACCTAACCCAACCTATCATGTCGGCGGTAATATTTGATCACAATCCTGGCTTGTTGGCCTCTACGCCTCCGTGGGAACTTTATATACATCTATAACGTAATATAACATAACCTAAACCAACCTAACATCTCGGCGGTAATATTTGAACACATTCCTGGCTTGTTGGCCTCTACGTCTCCGTGGGGCCTTTATATACATCTATAACGTAATATAACCTAACCTAACCCAAACTAACATCTCGACGGTAATATTTGACATCATTCCTGGCGAGTTGGGCTCTACGTCTCCGTGGGACCTTTATATACATCAATAACGTAATATAACCTACCCTAACCCAACCTAACACCTCGGCGGTAATATTTGAACACATTCCTCGCTTGTTGGCCTCTACGTCTCCGTGGGAACTTTATGTACATCTATAACGTAATATAACATAACCTAACCCAACCTAACATCTCGGCGGTAATATTTGAAAACATACCAGACGTGTTGGCCTCTACGTCTCCGTGGGACCTTTATATACATCTATAACGTAATATAACCTAACCTAACCCAACCTAACATCTCGGCGGTAATACTTGAAAACATTCCTGGCGAGTTGGGCTCTACGTCTCCGTGGGACCTTTATATACATCAATAACGTAATATAACCTACCCTAACCCAACCTAACACCTCGGCGGTAATATTTGAACACATTCCTCGCTTGTTGGCCTCTACGTCTCCGTGGGAACTTTATATACATCTATAACGTAATATAACATAACCTAACCCAACCTAACATCTCGGCGGTAATATTTGAAAACATACCAGACGTGTTGGCCTCTACGTCTCCGTGGGACCTTTATATACATCTATAACGTAATATAACCTAACCTAACCCAACCTAACATCTCGGCGGTAATACTTGAAAACATTCATGGCGAGTTGGCCTCTACGTCTCCGTGGGATCTTTATATACATCTATAACGTAATATAGCCTAACCTAACCCAACCTAACATCTCGGCGGTAATATTTGAACACATTCCTGGCTTGTTGGCCTCTACGCCTCCGTGCGAACTTTATATACATCTATAACGTAATATAACCTAACCTAACCCAACCTAACATCTCGGCGGTAATATTTGAACACATTCCTGGCTTGTTGGCCTCTACGTCTCCGTGGGACCGTTATATACATCTATAACGTAATATAACCTAACCTAACCCAAACTAACATCTCGGCGGTAATATTTGAACACATTCCTGGCTTGTTTTCCTCTACGTCTTTTTTGGGAACTTCATAAGCATCAATAACGAAATATAACGCAACTTAATCCAACCTATCATTTCGGCGGTAATATTTGATAACGTTCCTGGTGAGTTGGCCTCTACGTCTCCGTGGGAGCTTTATATACATCAATAACGTGATATAACCTAACCTAACCCAACCTTTCATCTCGGCGGTAATATTTGACAACATTCCTGGCGAGTTGGCCTCTACGTCTCCGTGGGACCTTCATATACATCAATAACGAAATATAACTTAACCTAACCCAACCTGTCATCTCGGCGGTAATATTTGACAACATTACTGGCGAGTTGGACGCTACGTCTCCGTTTGACCTTCATAAACATCAGTAACGAAATATAACCTAACCTAACACAACCTATCATCTCGGCGGTAATATTTGACAACATTACTGGCGAGTTGGCCTCTACGTCTCCGTTTGACCTTCATAAACATCAGTAACGAAATATAACCTAACCTAACCCAACCTAACATCTCGGCGGTAATATTTGACAACATTCCTGGCGAGTTGGCCTCTACGTCTCCGTGGGACCTTTATATACACCAATAACGTTATATAACCTAACCTAACCCAACCTAACATGTCGGCGGTAATATTTGAAGACATTCCTGGCTTGTTGGCCTCTACGTACCCGTGGGAACTTTATATACATCTATAACGTAATATAACCTAACCTAACCCAACCTAACATCTCGGCGGTAATATTTGAACACATTCCTGTCTTGTTGGCCTCTACGCCTCCGTGGGAACTTTATATACATTTATAACGTAATATAACCTAACCTAACCCAACCTAACATCTCGGCGGTAATATTTGAACACATTCCTGGCTTGTTGGCCTCTACGTCTCCGTGGGACCGTTATATACATCTATAACGTAACATAACCTAACCTAACCCAAACTAACATTTCGGCGGTAATATTTGACATCATTCCTGGCGAGTTAGCCTCTATGTCTTTATTGGGAACTTCATAAGCATCAATAACGAAATATAACGCAACTTAATCCAACCTATCATTTCGGCGGTAATATTTGATAACGTTCCTGGTGAGTTGGCCTCTACGTCTCCGTGGGAGCTTTATATACATCAATAACGTAATATAACCTAACCTAACCCAACCTTTCATCTCGGCGGTAATATTTGACAACATTCCTGGCGAGTTGGCCTCTACGCCTCCGTGGGAACTTTATATACATTTATAACGTAATATAACCTAACCTAACCCAACCTAACATCTCGGCGGTAATATTTGAACACATTCCTGGCTTGTTGGCCTCTACGTCTCCGTGGGACCGTTACATACATCTATAACGTAATATAACCTAACCTAACCCAAACTAACATCTCGGCGGTAATATTTGAACACATTCCTGGCTTGTTGGCCTCTACGTCTTTTTTGGGAACTTCATAAGCATCAATAACGAAATATAACGCAACTTAATCCAACCTGTCATCTCGGCGGTAATATTTGACAACATTACTGGCGAGTTGGCCGCTACGTCTCCGTTTGACCTTCATAAACATCAGTAACGAAATATAACCTAACCTAACACAACCTATCATCTCGGCGGTAATATTTGACAACATTACTGGCGAGTTGGCCTCTACGTCTCCGTTTGACCTTCATAAACATCAGTAACGAAATATAACCTAACCTAACCCAACCTAACATCTCGGCGGTAATATTTGACAACATTCCTGGCGAGTTGGCCTCTACGTCTCCGTGGGACCTTCATATACATCAATAACGAAATATAACCTAACCTAACCCAACCTGTCATCTCGGCGGTAATATTTGACAACATTACTGGCGAGTTGGCCGCTACGTCTCCGTTTGACCTTCATAAACATCAGTAACGAAATATAACCTAACCTAACACAACCTATCATCTCGGCGGTAATATTTGACAACATTACTGGCGGGTTGGCCTCTACGTCTCCGTTTGACCTTCATAAACATCAGTAACGAAATATAACCTAACCTAATCCAACCTAACATCTCGGCGGTAATATTTGACAACATTCCTGGCGAGTTGGCCTCTACGTCTCCGTGGGACCTTTATATACACCAATAACGTTATATAACCTAACCTAACCCAACCTAACATCTCGGCGGTAATATTTGAAGACATTCCTGGCTTGTTGGCCTCTACGTCTCCGTGGGACCGTTATATACATCTATAACGTAACATAACCTAACCTAACCCAAACTAACATTTCGGCGGTAATATTTGACATCATTCCTGGCGAGTTAGCCTCTATGTCTTTATTGGGAACTTCATAAGCATCAATAACGAAATATAACGCAACTTAATCCAACCTATCATTTCGGCGGTAATATTTGATAACGTTCCTGGTGAGTTGGCCTCTACGTCTCCGTGGGAGCTTTATATACATCAATAACGTAATATAACCTAACCTAACCCAACCTTTCATCTCGGCGGTAATATTTGACAACATTCCTGGCGAGTTGGCCTCTACGTCTCCGTGGGACCTTCATATACATCAATAACGAAATATAACCTAACCTAACCCAACCTGTCATCTCGGCGGTAATATTTGACAACATTACTGGCTTGTTGGCCTCTACGCCTCCGTGGGAACTTTATATACATCTATAACGTAATATAACCTAACCTAACCCAACCTAACATCTCGGCGGTAATATATGAACACATTCCTGGCTTGTTGGCCTCTACGTCTTTTTTGGGAACTTCATAAGCATCAATAACGAAATATAACGCAACTTAATCCAACCTATCATTTCGGCGGTAATATTTGATAACGTTCCTGGTGAGTTGGCCTCTACGTCTCCGTGGGAGCTTTACATACATCAATAACGTAATATAACCTAACCTAACCCAACCTTTCATCTCGGCGGTAATATTTGACAACATTCCTGGCGAGTTGGCCTCTACGTCTCCGTGGGACCTTCATATACATCAGTAACGAAATATAACCTAACCTAATCCAACCTAACATCTCGGCGGTAATATTTGACAACATTCCTGGCGAGTTGGCCTCTACGTCTCCGTGGGACCTTTATATACACCAATAACGTTATATAACCTAACCTAACCCAACCTAACATCTCGGCGGTAATATTTGAAGACATTCCTGGCTTGTTGGCCTCTACGTCTCCGTGGGACCGTTATATACATCTATAACGTAACATAACCTAACCTAACCCAAACTAACATTTCGGCGGTAATATTTGACATCATTCCTGGCGAGTTAGCCTCTATGTCTTTATTGGGAACTTCATAAGCATCAATAACGAAATATAACGCAACTTAATCCAACCTATCATTTCGGCGGTAATATTTGATAACGTTCCTGGTGAGTTGGCCTCTACGTCTCCGTGGGAGCTTTATATACATCAATAACGTAATATAACCTAACCTAACCCAACCTTTCATCTCGGCGGTAATATTTGACAACATTCCTGGCGAGTTGGCCTCTACGTCTCCGTGGGACCTTCATATACATCAATAACGAAATATAACCTAACCTAACCCAACCTGTCATCTCGGCGGTAATATTTGACAACATTACTGGCTTGTTGGCCTCTACGCCTCCGTGGGAACTTTATATACATCTATAACGTAATATAACCTAACCTAACCCAACCTAACATCTCGGCGGTAATATATGAACACATTCCTGGCTTGTTGGCCTCTACGTCTTTTTTGGGAACTTCATAAGCATCAATAACGAAATATAACGCAACTTAATCCAACCTATCATTTCGGCGGTAATATTTGATAACGTTCCTGGTGAGTTGGCCTCTACGTCTCCGTGGGAGCTTTACATACATCAATAACGTAATATAACCTAACCTAACCCAACCTTTCATCTCGGCGGTAATATTTGACAACATTCCTGGCGAGTTGGCCTCTACGTCTCCGTGGGACCTTCATATACATCAATAACGAAATATAACCTAACCTAACCCAACCTGTCATCTCGGCGGTAATATTTGACAACATTACTGGCGAGTTGGCCGCTACGTCTCCGTTTGACCTTCATAAACATCAGTAACGAAATATAACCTAACCTAACACAACCTATCATCTCGGCGGTAATATTTGACAACATTACTGGCGAGTTGGCCTCTACGTCTCCGTTTGACCTTCATAAACATCAGTAACGAAATATAACCTAACCTAACCCAACCTAACATCTCGGCGGTAATATTTGACAACATTCCTGGCGAGTTGGCCTCTACGTCTCCGTGGGACCTTCATATACATCAATAACGAAATATAACCTAACCTAACCCAACCTGTCATCTCGGCGGTAATATTTGACAACATTACTGGCGAGTTGGCCGCTACGTCTCCGTTTGACCTTCATAAACATCAGTAACGAAATATAACCTAACCTAACACAACCTATCATCTCGGCGGTAATATTTGACAACATTACTGGCGGGTTGGCCTCTACGTCTCCGTTTGACCTTCATAAACATCAGTAACGAAATATAACCTAACCTAATCCAACCTAACATCTCGGCGGTAATATTTGACAACATTCCTGGCGAGTTGGCCTCTACGTCTCCGTGGGACCTTTATATACACCAATAACGTTATATAACCTAACCTAACCCAACCTAACATCTCGGCGGTAATATTTGAAGACATTCCTGGCTTGTTGGCCTCTACGTCTCCGTGGGACCGTTATATACATCTATAACGTAACATAACCTAACCTAACCCAAACTAACATTTCGGCGGTAATATTTGACATCATTCCTGGCGAGTTAGCCTCTATGTCTTTATTGGGAACTTCATAAGCATCAATAACGAAATATAACGCAACTTAATCCAACCTATCATTTCGGCGGTAATATTTGATAACGTTCCTGGTGAGTTGGCCTCTACGTCTCCGTGGGAGCTTTATATACATCAATAACGTAATATAACCTAACCTAACCCAACCTTTCATCTCGGCGGTAATATTTGACAACATTCCTGGCGAGTTGGCCTCTACGTCTCCGTGGGACCTTCATATACATCAATAACGAAATATAACCTAACCTAACCCAACCTGTCATCTCGGCGGTAATATTTGACAACATTACTGGCGAGTTGGCCGCTACGTCTCCGTTTGACCTTCATAAACATCAGTAACGAAATATAACCTAACCTAACACAACCTATCATCTCGGCGGTAATATTTGACAACATTACTGGCGGGTTGGCATCTACGTCTCCGTTTGACCTTCATAAACATCAGTAACGAAATATAACCTAACCTAACCCAACCTAACATCTCGGCGGTAATATTTGACAACATTCCTGGCGAGTTGGCCTCTACGTCTCCGTGGGACCTTTATATACACCAATAACGTTATATAACCTAACCTAACCCAACCTAACATCTCGGCGGTAATATTTGAAGACATTCCTGGCTTGTTGGCCTCTACGTCTCCGTGGGACCGTTATATACATCTATAACGTAACATAACCTAACCTAACCCACACTAACATTTCGGCGGTAATATTTGACATCATTCCTGGCGAGTTAGCCTCTATGTCTTTATTGGGAACTTCATAAGCATCAATAACGAAATATAACGCAACTTAATCCAACCTATCATTTCGGCGGTAATATTTGATAACGTTCCTGGTGAGTTGGCCTCTACGTCTCCGTGGGAGCTTTATATACATCAATAACGTAATATAACCTAACCTAACCCAACCTTTCATCTCGGCGGTAATATTTGACAACATTCCTGGCGAGTTGGCCTCTACGTCTCCGTGGGACCTTCATATACATCAATAACGAAATATAACCTAACCTAACCCAACCTGTCATCTCGGCGGTAATATTTGACAACATTACTGGCGAGTTGGCCGCTACGTCTCCGTTTGACCTTCATAAACATCAGTAACGAAATATAACCTAACCTAACACAACCTATCATCTCGGCGGTAATATTTGACAACATTACTGGCGAGTTGACCTCTACGTCTACGTTTGACCTTCATAAACATCAGTAACGAAATATAACCTAACTAACCCAACCTAACATCTCGGCGGTAATATTTGACAACATTCCTGGCGAGTTGGCCTCTACGTCTCCGTGGGACCTTTATATACACCAGTAACGTTATATAACCTAACCTAACCCAACCTAACATCTCGGCGGTAATATTTGAAGACATTCCTGGCTTGTTGGCCTCTACGTCTCCGTGGGACCGTTATATACATCTATAACGTAATATAACCTAACCTAACCCAAACTAACATCTCGGCGGTAATATTTGACATCATTCCTGGCGAGTTAGCCTCTATGTCTTTATTGGGAACTTCATAAGCATCAATAACGAAATATAACGCAACTTAATCCAACCTATCATTTCGGCGGTAATATTTGATAACGTTCCTGGCGAGTTGGCCTCTACGTCTCCGTGGGAGCTTTATATACATCAATAACGTAATATAACCTAACCTAACCCAACCTTTCATCTCGGCGGTAATATTTGACAACATTCCTGGCGAGTTGGCCTCTACGTCTCCGTGGGACCTTCATATACATCAATAACGAAATATAACCTAACCTAACCCAACCTGTCATCTCGGCGGTAATATTTGACAACATTACTGGCGAGTTGGCCGCTACGTCTCCGTTTGACCTTCATAAACATCAGTAACGAAATATAACCTAACCTAACACAACCTATCATCTCGGCGGTAATATTTGACAACATTACTGGCGAGTTGGCCTCTACGTCTCCGTTTGACCTTCATAAACATCAGTAACGAAATATAACCTAACCTAACCCAACCTAACATCTCGGCGGTAATATTTGACAACATTCCTGGCGAGTTGGCCTCTACGTCTCCGTGGGACCTTTATATACACCAGTAACGTTATATAACCTAACCTAACCCAACCTAACATCTCGGCGGTAATATTTGAAGACATTCCTGGCTTGTTGGCCTCTACGCCTCCGTGGGAACTTTATATACATCAATAACGTAATATAACCTAACCTAACCCAACCTTTCATCTCGGCGGTAATATTTGACAACATTCCTGGCGAGTTGGCCTCTACGTCTCCGTGGGACCTTCATATACATCAATAACGAAATATAACCTAACCTAACCCAACCTGTCATCTCGGCGGTAATATTTGACAACATTACTGGCGAGTTGGCCGCTACGTCTCGGTTTGACCTTCATATATATCAATAAAGTAATATAACCTAACCTAACCCAACCTATCATGTCGGCGGTAATATTTGATCACATTCCTGGCTTGTTGGCATCTACGTCTCCGTGGGAACTTTATATACATCTATAACGTAATATAACATAACCTAAACCAACCTAACATCTCGGCGGTAATATTTGAACACATTCCTGGCTTGTTGGCCTCTACGTCTCCGTGGGACCTTTATATACATCTATAACGTAATATAACCTAACCTAACCCAAACTAACATCTCGGCGGTAATATTTGACATCATTCCTGGCGAGTTGGGCTCTACGTCTTCGTGGGACCTTTATATACATCAATAACGTAATATAACCTACCCTAACCCAACCTAACACCTCGGCGGTAATATTTGAACACATTCCTCGCTTGTTGGCCTCTACGTCTCCGTGGGAACTTTATATACATCTATAACGTAATATAACATAACCTAACCCAACCTAACATCTCGGCGGTAATATTTGAAAACATACCAGACGTGTTGGCCTCTACGTCTCCGTGGGACCTTTATATACATCTATAACGTAATATAACCTAACCTAACCCAACCTAACATCTCGGCGGTAATACTTGAAAACATTCATGGCGAGTTGGCCTCTACGTCTCCGTGGGATCTTTATATACATCTATAACGTAATATAACCTAACCTAACCCAACCTAACATCTCGGCGGTAATATTTGAACACATTCCTGGCTTGTTGGCCTCTACGTCCCCGTGGGATATATATATACATCAATAACGTAATATAACCTAACCTAACCCAATCTAACATCTCGGCGGTAATATTTGAACACATTCCTGTCTTGTTGGCCTCTACGTCCCCGTGGGAACTTTATATACATCTATAACGTAATATAACCTAACCTAACCCAACCTAACATCTCGGCGGTAATATTTGAACACATTCCTGTCTTGTTGGCCTCTACGCCTCCGTGGGAACTTTATATACATCTATAACGTAATATAACCTAACCTAACCCAACCTAACATCTCGGCGGTAATATTTGAACACATTCCTGGCTTGTTGGCCTCTACGTCTCCGTGGGACCGTTATATACATCTATAACGTAATATAACCTAACCTAACCCAAACTAACATCTCGGCGGTAATATTTGAACACATTCCTGGCTTGTTGGCCTCTACGTTTCCGTGGGACCTTTATATACATCTATAACGTAATATAACCTAACCTAACCCAACCTAACATCTCGGCGGTAATATTTGAAAACATTCATGGCGAGTTGGCCTCTACGTCTCCGTGGGACCTTCATATACATCAATAGCGAAATATAACCTAACCTAACCCAACCTGTCATCTCGGCGGTAATATTTGACAACATTACTGGCGAGTTGGCCGCTACGTCTCGGTTTGACCTTCATATATATCAATAAAGTAATATAACCTAACCTAACCCAACCTATCATGTCGGCGGTAATATTTGATCACATTCCTGGCTTGTTGGCATCTACGTCTCCGTGGGAACTTTATATACATCTATAACGTAATATAACATAACCTAAACCAACCTAACATCTCGGCGGTAATATTTGAACACATTCTTGGCTTGTTGGCCTCTACGTCTCCGTGGGACCTTTATATACATCTATAACGTAATATAACCTAACCTAACCCAAACTAACATCTCGGCGGTAATATTTGACATCATTCCTGGCGAGTTGGGCTCTACGTCTCCGTGGGACCTTTATATACATCAATAACGTAATATAACCTACCCTAACCCAACCTAACACCTCGGCGGTAATATTTGAACACATTCCTCGCTTGTTGGCCTCTACGTCTCCGTGGGAACTTTATATACATCTATAACGTAATATAACATAACCTAACCCAACCTAACATCTCGGCGGTAATACTTGAAAACATTCATGGCGAGTTGGCCTCTACGTCTCCGTGGGATCTTTATATACATCTATAACGTAATATAACCTAACCTAACCCAACCTAACATCTCGGCGGTAATATTTGAACACATTCCTGGCTTGTTGGCCTCTACGTCTCCGTGGGACCGTTATATACATCTATAACGTAATATAACCTAACCTAACCCAAACTAACATCTCGGCGGTAATATTTGAACACATTCCTGGCTTGTTGGCCTCTACGTTTCCGTGGGACCTTTATATACATCTATAACGTAATATAACCTAACCTAACCCAACCTAACATCTCAGCGGTAATATTTGAAAACATTCATGGCGAGTTGGCCTCTACGTCTCCGTGGGACCTTCATATACATCAATAGCGAAATATAACCTAACCTAACCCAACCTGTCATCTCGGCGGTAATATTTGACAACATTACTGGCGAGTTGGCCGCTACGTCTCGGTTTGACCTTCATATATATCAATAAAGTAATATAACCTAACCTAACCCAACCTATCATGTCGGCGGTAATATTTGATCACATTCCTGGCTTGTTGGCATCTACGTCTCCGTGGGAACTTTATATACATCTATAACGTAATATAACATAACCTAAACCAACCTAACATCTCGGCGGTAATATTTGAACACATTCCTGGCTTGTTGGCCTCTACGTCTCCGTGGGACCGTTATATACATCTATAACGTAATATAACCTAACCTAACCCAAACTAACATCTCGGCGGTAATATTTGAACACATTCCTGGCTTGTTGGCCTCTACGTTTCCGTGGGACCTTTATATACATCTATAACGTAATATAACCTAACCTAACCCAACCTAACATCTCAGCGGTAATATTTGAAAACATTCATGGCGAGTTGGCCTCTACGTCTCCGTGGGACCTTCATATACATCAATAGCGAAATATAACCTAACCTAACCCAACCTGTCATCTCGGCGGTAATATTTGACAACATTACTGGCGAGTTGGCCGCTACGTCTCGGTTTGACCTTCATATATATCAATAAAGTAATATAACCTAACCTAACCCAACCTATCATGTCGGCGGTAATATTTGATCACATTCCTGGCTTGTTGGCATCTACGTCTCCGTGGGAACTTTATATACATCTATAACGTAATATAACATAACCTAAACCAACCTAACATCTCGGCGGTAATATTTGAACACATTCCTGGCTTGTTGGCCTCTACGTCTCCGTGGGACCGTTATATACATCTATAACGTAATATAACCTAACCTAACCCAAACTAACATCTCGGCGGTAATATTTGAACACATTCCTGGCTTGTTGGCCTCTACGTTTCCGTGGGACCTTTATATACATCTATAACGTAATATAACCTAACCTAACCCAACCTAACATCTCGGCGGTAATATTTGAAAACATTCATGGCGAGTTGGCCTCTACGTCTCCGTGGGACCTTCATATACATCAATAGCGAAATATAACCTAACCTAACCCAACCTGTCATCTCGGCGGTAATATTTGACAACATTACTGGCGAGTTGGCCGCTACGTCTCGGTTTGACCTTCATATATATCAATAAAGTAATATAACCTAACCTAACCCAACCTATCATGTCGGCGGTAATATTTGATCACATTCCTGGCTTGTTGGCATCTACGTCTCCGTGGGAACTTTATATACATCTATAACGTAATATAACATAACCTAAACCAACCTAACATCTCGGCGGTAATATTTGAACACATTCCTGGCTTGTTGGCCTCTACGTCTCCGTGGGACCTTTATATACATCTATAACGTAATATAACCTAACCTAACCCAACCTTTCATCTCGGCGGTAATATTTGACAACATTCCTGGCGAGTTGGCCTCTACGTCTCCGTGGGACCTTCATATACATCAATAACGAAATATAACCTAACCTAACCCAACCTGTCATCTCGGCGGTAATATTTGACAACATTACTGGCGAGTTGGCCGCTACGTCTCCGTTTGACCTTCATAAACATCAGTAACGAAATATAACCTAACCTAACACAACCTATCATCTCGGCGGTAATATTTGACAACATTACTGGCGAGTTGACCTCTACGTCTACGTTTGACCTTCATAAACATCAGTAACGAAATATAACCTAACCTAACCCAACCTAACATCTCGGCGGTAATATTTGACAACATTCCTGGCGAGTTGGCCTCTACGTCTCCGTGGGACCTTTATATACACCAGTAACGTTATATAACCTAACCTAACCCAACCTAACATCTCGGCGGTAATATTTGAAGACATTCCTGGCTTGTTGGCCTCTACGCCTCCGTGGGAACTTTATATACATCTATAACGTAATATAACCTAACCTAACCCAACCTAACATCTCGGCGGTAATATATGAACACATTCCTGGCTTGTTGGCCTCTACGTTTCCGTGGGACCGCTACATACATCTATAACGTAATATAACCTAACCTAACCCAAACTAACATCTCGGCGGTAATATTTGAACACATTCCTGGCTTGTTGGCCTCTACGTCTTTTTTGGGAACTTCATAAGCATCAATAACGAAATATAACGCAACTTAATCCAACCTATCATTTCGGCGGTAATATTTGATAACGTTCCTGGTGAGTTGGCCTCTACGTCTCCGTGGGAGCTTTACATACATCAATAACGTAATATAACCTAACCTAACCCAACCTTTCATCTCGGCGGTAATATTTGACAACATTCCTGGCGAGTTGGCCTCTACGTCTCCGTGGGACCTTCATATACATCAATAACGAAATATAACCTAACCTAACCCAACCTGTCATCTCGGCGGTAATATTTGACAACATTACTGGCGAGTTGGCCGCTACGTCTCCGTTTGACCTTCATAAACATCAGTAACGAAATATAACCTAACCTAACACAACCTATCATCTCGGCGGTAATATTTGACAACATTACTGGCGAGTTGGCCTCTACGTCTCCGTTTGACCTTCATAAACATCAGTAACGAAATATAACCTAACCTAACCCAACCTAACATCTCGGCGGTAATATTTGACAACATTCCTGGCGAGTTGGCCTCTACGTCTCCGTGGGACCTTCATATACATCAATAACGAAATATAACCTAACCTAACCAAACCTGTCATCTCGGCGGTAATATTTGACAACATTACTGGCGAGTTGGCCGCTACGTCTCCGTTTGACCTTCATAAACATCAGTAACGAAATATAACCTAACCTAACACAACCTATCATCTCGGCGGTAATATTTGACAACATTACTGGCGAGTTGGCCTCTACGTCTCCGTTTGACCTTCATAAACATCAGTAACGAAATATAACCTAACCTAACCCAACCTAACATCTCTGCGGTAATATTTGACAACATTCCTGGCGAGTTGGCCTCTACGTCTCCGTGGGACCTTTATATACACCAATAACGTTATATAACCTAACCTAACCCAACCTAACATCTCGGCGGTAATATTTGAAGACATTCCTGGCTTGTTGGCCTCTACGTCCCCGTGGGAACTTTATATACATCTATAACGTAATATAACCTAACCTAACCCAACCTAACATCTCGGCGGTAATATTTGAACACATTCCTGTCTTGTTGGCCTCTACGTCTCCGTGGGACCGTTATATACATCTATAACGTAATATAACCTAACCTAACACAAACTAACATCTCGGCGGTAATATTTGACATCATTCCTGGCGAGTTAGCCTCTATGTCTTTATTGGGAACTTCCTAAGCATCAATAACGAAATATAACGCAACTTAATCCAACCTATGATTTCGGCGGTAATATTTGATAACGTTCCTGGCGAGTTGGCCTCTACGTCTCCGTGGGAGCTTTATATACATCAATAACGTAATATAACCTAACCTAACCCAACCTTTCATCTCGGCGGTAATATTTGACAACATTCCTGGCGAGTTGGCCTCTACGTCTCCGTGGGACCTTCATATACATCAATAACGAAATATAACCTAACCTAACCCAACCTGTCATCTCGGCGGTAATATTTGACAACATTACTGGCGAGTTGGCCGCTACGTCTCCGTTTGACCTTCATAAACATCAGTAACGAAATATAACCTAACCTAACACAACCTATCATCTCGGCGGTAATATTTGACAACATTACTGGCGAGTTGGCCTCTACGTCTCCGTTTGACCTTCATAAACATCAGTAACGAAATATAACCTAACCTAACCCAACCTAACATCTCGGCGGTAATATTTGACAACATTCCTGGCGAGTTGGCCTCTACGTCTCCGTGGGACCTTTATATACACCAATAACGTTATATAACATAACCTAACCCAACCTAACATCTCGGCGGTAATATTTGAAGACATTCCTGGCTTGTTGGCCTCTACGTCCCCGTGGGAACTTTATATACATCTATAACGTAATATAACCTAACCTAACCCAACCTAACATCTCGGCGGTAATATTTGAACACATTCCTGTCTTGTTGGCCTCTACGCCTCCGTGGGAACTTTATATACATCTATAACGTAATATAACCTAACCTAACCCAAACTAACATCTCGGCGGTAATATTTGAACACATTCCTGGCTTGTTGGCCTCTACGTCTTTTTTGGGAACTTCATAAGCATCAATAACGAAATATAACGCAACTTAATCCAACCTATCATTTCGGCGGTAATATTTGATAACGTTCCTGGTGAGTTGGCCTCTACGTCTCCGTGGGAGCTTTACATACATCAATAACGTAATATAACCTAACCTAACCCAACCTTTCATCTCGGCGGTAATATTTGACAACATTCCTGGCGAGTTGGCCTCTACGTCTCCGTGGGACCTTCATATACATCAATAACGAAATATAACCTAACCTAACCCAACCTGTCATCTCGGCGGTAATATTTGACAACATTACTGGCGAGTTGGCCGCTACGTCTCCGTTTGACCTTCATAAACATCAGTAACGAAATATAACCTAACCTAACACAACCTATCATCTCGGCGGTAATATTTGACAACATTACTGGCGAGTTGGCCTCTACGTCTCCGTTTGACCTTCATAAACATCAGTAACGAAATATAACCTAACCTAACCCAACCTAACATCTCGGCGGTAATATTTGACAACATTCCTGGCGAGTTGGCCTCTACGTCTCCGTGGGACCTTCATATACATCAATAACGAAATATAACCTAACCTAACCAAACCTGTCATCTCGGCGGTAATATTTGACAACATTACTGGCGAGTTGGCCGCTACGTCTCCGTTTGACCTTCATAAACATCAGTAACGAAATATAACCTAACCTAACACAACCTATCATCTCGGCGGTAATATTTGACAACATTACTGGCGAGTTGGCCTCTACGTCTCCGTTTGACCTTCATAAACATCAGTAACGAAATATAACCTAACCTAACCCAACCTAACATCTCTGCGGTAATATTTGACAACATTCCTGGCGAGTTGGCCTCTACGTCTCCGTGGGACCTTTATATACACCAATAACGTTATATAACCTAACCTAACCCAACCTAACATCTCGGCGGTAATATTTGAAGACATTCCTGGCTTGTTGGCCTCTACGTCCCCGTGGGAACTTTATATACATCTATAACGTAATATAACCTAACCTAACCCAACCTAACATCTCGGCGGTAATATTTGAACACATTCCTGTCTTGTTGGCCTCTACGTCTCCGTGGGACCGTTATATACATCTATAACGTAATATAACCTAACCTAACACAAACTAACATCTCGGCGGTAATATTTGACATCATTCCTGGCGAGTTAGCCTCTATGTCTTTATTGGGAACTTCATAAGCATCAATAACGAAATATAACGCAACTTAATCCAACCTATGATTTCGGCGGTAATATTTGATAACGTTCCTGGCGAGTTGGCCTCTACGTCTCCGTGGGAGCTTTATATACATCAATAACGTAATATAACCTAACCTAACCCAACCTAACATCTCGGCGGTAATATTTGAAGACATTCCTGGCTTGTTGGCCTCTACGTCCCCGTGGGAACTTTATATACATCTATAACGTAATATAACCTAACCTAACCCAACCTAACATCTCGGCGGTAATATTTGAACACATTCCTGTCTTGTTGGCCTCTACGCCTCCGTGGGAACTTTATATACATCTATAACGTAATATAACCTAACCTAACCCAAACTAACATCTCGGCGGTAATATTTGAACACATTCCTGGCTTGTTGGCCTCTACGTCTTTTTTGGGAACTTCATAAGCATCAATAACGAAATATAACGCAACTTAATCCAACCTATCATTTCGGCGGTAATATTTGATAACGTTCCTGGTGAGTTGGCCTCTACGTCTCCGTGGGAGCTTTACATACATCAATAACGTAATATAACCTAACCTAACCCAACCTTTCATCTCGGCGGTAATATTTGACAACATTCCTGGCGAGTTGGCCTCTACGTCTCCGTGGGACCTTCATATACATCAATAACGAAATATAACCTAACCTAACCCAACCTGTCATCTCGGCGGTAATATTTGACAACATTACTGGCGAGTTGGCCGCTACGTCTCCGTTTGACCTTCATAGACATCAGTAACGAAATATAACCTAACCTAACACAACCTATCATCTCGGCGGTAATATTTGACAACATTACTGGCGAGTTGGCCTCTACGTCTCCGTTTGACCTTCATAAACATCAGTAACGAAATATAACCTAACCTAACCCAACCTAACATCTCGGCGGTAATATTTGACAACATTCCTGGCGAGTTGGCCGCTACGTCTCCGTTTGACCTTCATAAACATCAGTAACGAAATATAACCTAACCTAACACAACCTATCATCTCGGCGGTAATATTTGACAACATTACTGGCGAGTTGACCTCTACGTCTACGTTTGACCTTCATAAACATCAGTAACGAAATATAACCTAACCTAACCCAACCTAACATCTCGGCGGTAATATTTGACAACATTCCTGGCGAGTTGGCCTCTACGTCTCCGTGGGACCTTTATATACACCAGTAACGTTATATAACCTAACCTAACCCAACCTAACATCTCGGCGGTAATATTTGAAGACATTCCTGGCTTGTTGGCCTCTACGCCTCCGTGGGAACTTTATATACATCTATAACGTAATATAACCTAACCTAACCCAACCTAACATCTCGGCGGTAATATATGAACACATTCCTGGCTTGTTGGCCTCTACGTCTCCGTGGGACCGCTACATACATCTATAACGTAATATAACCTAACCTAACCCAAACTAACATCTCGGCGGTAATATTTGAACACATTCCTGGCTTGTTGGCCTCTACGTCTTTTTTGGGAACTTCATAAGCATCAATAACGAAATATAACGCAACTTAATCCAACCTATCATTTCGGCGGTAATATTTGATAACGTTCCTGGTGAGTTGGCCTCTACGTCTCCGTGGGAGCTTTACATACATCAATAACGTAATATAACCTAACCTAACCCAACCTTTCATCTCGGCGGTAATATTTGACAACATTCCTGGCGAGTTGGCCTCTACGTCTCCGTGGGACCTTCATATACATCAATAACGAAATATAACCTAACCTAACCCAACCTGTCATCTCGGCGGTAATATTTGACAACATTACTGGCGAGTTGGCCGCTACGTCTCCGTTTGACCTTCATAAACATCAGTAACGAAATATAACCTAACCTAACACAACCTATCATCTCGGCGGTAATATTTGACAACATTACTGGCGAGTTGGCCTCTACGTCTCCGTTTGACCTTCATAAACATCAGTAACGAAATATAACCTAACCTAACCCAACCTAACATCTCGGCGGTAATATTTGACAACATTCCTGGCGAGTTGGCCTCTACGTCTCCGTGGGACCTTCATATACATCAATAACGAAATATAACCTAACCTAACCAAACCTGTCATCTCGGCGGTAATATTTGACAACATTACTGGCGAGTTGGCCGCTACGTCTCCGTTTGACCTTCATAAACATCAGTAACGAAATATAACCTAACCTAACACAACCTATCATCTCGGCGGTAATATTTGACAACATTACTGGCGAGTTGGCCTCTACGTCTCCGTTTGACCTTCATAAACATCAGTAACGAAATATAACCTAACCTAACCCAACCTAACATCTCTGCGGTAATATTTGACAACATTCCTGGCGAGTTGGCCTCTACGTCTCCGTGGGACCTTTATATACACCAATAACGTTATATAACCTAACCTAACCCAACCTAACATCTCGGCGGTAATATTTGAAGACATTCCTGGCTTGTTGGCCTCTACGTCCCCGTGGGAACTTTATATACATCTATAACGTAATATAACCTAACCTAACCCAACCTAACATCTCGGCGGTAATATTTGAACACATTCCTGTCTTGTTGGCCTCTACGTCTCCGTGGGACCGTTATATACATCTATAACGTAATATAACCTAACCTAACACAAACTAACATCTCGGCGGTAATATTTGACATCATTCCTGGCGAGTTAGCCTCTATGTCTTTATTGGGAACTTCCTAAGCATCAATAACGAAATATAACGCAACTTAATCCAACCTATGATTTCGGCGGTAATATTTGATAACGTTCCTGGCGAGTTGGCCTCTACGTCTCCGTGGGAGCTTTATATACATCAATAACGTAATATAACCTAACCTAACCCAACCTTTCATCTCGGCGGTAATATTTGACAACATTCCTGGCGAGTTGGCCTCTACGTCTCCGTGGGACCTTCATATACATCAATAACGAAATATAACCTAACCTAACCCAACCTGTCATCTCGGCGGTAATATTTGACAACATTACTGGCGAGTTGGCCGCTACGTCTCCGTTTGACCTTCATAAACATCAGTAACGAAATATAACCTAACCTAACACAACCTATCATCTCGGCGGTAATATTTGACAACATTACTGGCGAGTTGGCCTCTACGTCTCCGTTTGACCTTCATAAACATCAGTAACGAAATATAACCTAACCTAACCCAACCTAACATCTCGGCGGTAATATTTGACAACATTCCTGGCGAGTTGGCCTCTACGTCTCCGTGGGACCTTTATATACACCAATAACGTTATATAACATAACCTAACCCAACCTAACATCTCGGCGGTAATATTTGAAGACATTCCTGGCTTGTTGGCCTCTACGTCCCCGTGGGAACTTTATATACATCTATAACGTAATATAACCTAACCTAACCCAACCTAACATCTCGGCGGTAATATTTGAACACATTCCTGTCTTGTTGGCCTCTACGCCTCCGTGGGAACTTTATATACATCTATAACGTAATATAACCTAACCTAACCCAAACTAACATCTCGGCGGTAATATTTGAACACATTCCTGGCTTGTTGGCCTCTACGTCTTTTTTGGGAACTTCATAAGCATCAATAACGAAATATAACGCAACTTAATCCAACCTATCATTTCGGCGGTAATATTTGATAACGTTCCTGGTGAGTTGGCCTCTACGTCTCCGTGGGAGCTTTACATACATCAATAACGTAATATAACCTAACCTAACCCAACCTTTCATCTCGGCGGTAATATTTGACAACATTCCTGGCGAGTTGGCCTCTACGTCTCCGTGGGACCTTCATATACATCAATAACGAAATATAACCTAACCTAACCCAACCTGTCATCTCGGCGGTAATATTTGACAACATTACTGGCGAGTTGGCCGCTACGTCTCCGTTTGACCTTCATAAACATCAGTAACGAAATATAACCTAACCTAACACAACCTATCATCTCGGCGGTAATATTTGACAACATTACTGGCGAGTTGGCCTCTACGTCTCCGTTTGACCTTCATAAACATCAGTAACGAAATATAACCTAACCTAACCCAACCTAACATCTCGGCGGTAATATTTGACAACATTCCTGGCGAGTTGGCCTCTACGTCTCCGTGGGACCTTCATATACATCAATAACGAAATATAACCTAACCTAACCAAACCTGTCATCTCGGCGGTAATATTTGACAACATTACTGGCGAGTTGGCCGCTACGTCTCCGTTTGACCTTCATAAACATCAGTAACGAAATATAACCTAACCTAACACAACCTATCATCTCGGCGGTAATATTTGACAACATTACTGGCGAGTTGGCCTCTACGTCTCCGTTTGACCTTCATAAACATCAGTAACGAAATATAACCTAACCTAACCCAACCTAACATCTCTGCGGTAATATTTGACAACATTCCTGGCGAGTTGGCCTCTACGTCTCCGTGGGACCTTTATATACACCAATAACGTTATATAACCTAACCTAACCCAACCTAACATCTCGGCGGTAATATTTGAAGACATTCCTGGCTTGTTGGCCTCTACGTCCCCGTGGGAACTTTATATACATCTATAACGTAATATAACCTAACCTAACCCAACCTAACATCTCGGCGGTAATATTTGAACACATTCCTGTCTTGTTGGCCTCTACGTCTCCGTGGGACCGTTATATACATCTATAACGTAATATAACCTAACCTAACACAAACTAACATCTCGGCGGTAATATTTGACATCATTCCTGGCGAGTTAGCCTCTATGTCTTTATTGGGAACTTCATAAGCATCAATAACGAAATATAACGCAACTTAATCCAACCTATGATTTCGGCGGTAATATTTGATAACGTTCCTGGCGAGTTGGCCTCTACGTCTCCGTGGGAGCTTTATATACATCAATAACGTAATATAACCTAACCTAACCCAACCTAACATCTCGGCGGTAATATTTGAAGACATTCCTGGCTTGTTGGCCTCTACGTCCCCGTGGGAACTTTATATACATCTATAACGTAATATAACCTAACCTAACCCAACCTAACATCTCGGCGGTAATATTTGAACACATTCCTGTCTTGTTGGCCTCTACGCCTCCGTGGGAACTTTATATACATCTATAACGTAATATAACCTAACCTAACCCAAACTAACATCTCGGCGGTAATATTTGAACACATTCCTGGCTTGTTGGCCTCTACGTCTTTTTTGGGAACTTCATAAGCATCAATAACGAAATATAACGCAACTTAATCCAACCTATCATTTCGGCGGTAATATTTGATAACGTTCCTGGTGAGTTGGCCTCTACGTCTCCGTGGGAGCTTTACATACATCAATAACGTAATATAACCTAACCTAACCCAACCTTTCATCTCGGCGGTAATATTTGACAACATTCCTGGCGAGTTGGCCTCTACGTCTCCGTGGGACCTTCATATACATCAATAACGAAATATAACCTAACCTAACCCAACCTGTCATCTCGGCGGTAATATTTGACAACATTACTGGCGAGTTGGCCGCTACGTCTCCGTTTGACCTTCATAGACATCAGTAACGAAATATAACCTAACCTAACACAACCTATCATCTCGGCGGTAATATTTGACAACATTACTGGCGAGTTGGCCTCTACGTCTCCGTTTGACCTTCATAAACATCAGTAACGAAATATAACCTAACCTAACCCAACCTAACATCTCGGCGGTAATATTTGACAACATTCCTGGCGAGTTGGCCTCTACGTCTCCGTGGGACCTTCATATACATCAATAACGAAATATAACCTAACCTAACCAAACCTGTCATCTCGGCGGTAATATTTGACAACATTACTGGCGAGTTGGCCGCTACGTCTCCGTTTGACCTTCATAAACATCAGTAACGAAATATAACCTAACCTAACACAACCTATCATCTCGGCGGTAATATTTGACAACATTACTGGCGAGTTGGCCTCTACGTCTCCGTTTGACCTTCATAAACATCAGTAACGAAATATAACCTAACCTAACCCAACCTAACATCTCGGCGGTAATATTTGACAACATTCCTGGCGAGTTGGCCTCTACGTCTCCGTGGGACCTTCATATACATCAATAACGAAATATAACCTAACCTAACCAAACCTGTCATCTCGGCGGTAATATTTGACAACATTACTGGCGAGTTGGCCGCTACGTCTCCGTTTGACCTTCATAAACATCAGTAACGAAATATAACCTAACCTAACACAACCTATCATCTCGGCGGTAATATTTGACAACATTACTGGCGAGTTGGCCTCTACGTCTCCGTTTGACCTTCATAAACATCAGTAACGAAATATAACCTAACCTAACCCAACCTAACATCTCTGCGGTAATATTTGACAACATTCCTGGCGAGTTGGCCTCTACGTCTCCGTGGGACCTTTATATACACCAATAACGTTATATAACCTAACCTAACCCAACCTAACATCTCGGCGGTAATATTTGAAGACATTCCTGGCTTGTTGGCCTCTACGTCCCCGTGGGAACTTTATATACATCTATAACGTAATATAACCTAACCTAACCCAACCTAACATCTCGGCGGTAATATTTGAACACATTCCTGTCTTGTTGGCCTCTACGTCTCCGTGGGACCGTTATATACATCTATAACGTAATATAACCTAACCTAACACAAACTAACATCTCGGCGGTAATATTTGACATCATTCCTGGCGAGTTAGCCTCTATGTCTTTATTGGGAACTTCATAAGCATCAATAACGAAATATAACGCAACTTAATCCAACCTATGATTTCGGCGGTAATATTTGATAACGTTCCTGGCGAGTTGGCCTCTACGTCTCCGTGGGAGCTTTATATACATCAATAACGTAATATAACCTAACCTAACCCAACCTAACATCTCGGCGGTAATATTTGAAGACATTCCTGGCTTGTTGGCCTCTACGTCCCCGTGGGAACTTTATATACATCTATAACGTAATATAACCTAACCTAACCCAACCTAACATCTCGGCGGTAATATTTGAACACATTCCTGTCTTGTTGGCCTCTACGTCTCCGTGGGACCGTTATATACATCTATAACGTAATATAACCTAACCTAACACAAACTAACATCTCGGCGGTAATATTTGACATCATTCCTGGCGAGTTAGCCTCTATGTCTTTATTGGGAACTTCATAAGCATCAATAACGAAATAAAACGCAACTTAATCCAACCTATGATTTCGGCGGTAATATTTGATAACGTTCCTGGCGAGTTGGCCTCTACGTCTCCGTGGGAGCTTTATATACATCAATAACGTAATATAACCTAACCTAACCCAACCTAACATCTCGGCGGTAATATTTGAAGACATTCCTGGCTTGTTGGCCTCTACGTCCCCGTGGGAACTTTATATACATCTATAACGTAATATAACCTAACCTAACCCAACCTAACATCTCGGCGGTAATATTTGAACACATTCCTGTCTTGTTGGCCTCTACGCCTCCGTGGGAACTTTATATACATCTATAACGTAATATAACCTAACCTAACCCAAACTAACATCTCGGCGGTAATATTTGAACACATTCCTGGCTTGTTGGCCTCTACGTCTTTTTTGGGAACTTCATAAGCATCAATAACGAAATATAACGCAACTTAATCCAACCTATCATTTCGGCGGTAATATTTGATAACGTTCCTGGTGAGTTGGCCTCTACGTCTCCGTGGGAGCTTTACATACATCAATAACGTAATATAACCTAACCTAACCCAACCTTTCATCTCGGCGGTAATATTTGACAACATTCCTGGCGAGTTGGCCTCTACGTCTCCGTGGGACCTTCATATACATCAATAACGAAATATAACCTAACCTAACCCAACCTGTCATCTCGGCGGTAATATTTGACAACATTACTGGCGAGTTGGCCGCTACGTCTCCGTTTGACCTTCATAAACATCAGTAACGAAATATAACCTAACCTAACACAACCTATCATCTCGGCGGTAATATTTGACAACATTACTGGCGAGTTGGCCTCTACGTCTCCGTTTGACCTTCATAAACATCAGTAACGAAATATAACCTAACCTAACCCAACCTAACATCTCGGCGGTAATATTTGACAACATTCCTGGCGAGTTGGCCTCTACGTCTCCGTGGGACCTTCATATACATCAATAACGAAATATAACCTAACCTAACCAAACCTGTCATCTCGGCGGTAATATTTGACAACATTACTGGCGAGTTGGCCGCTACGTCTCCGTTTGACCTTCATAAACATCAGTAACGAAATATAACCTAACCTAACACAACCTATCATCTCGGCGGTAATATTTGACAACATTACTGGCGAGTTGGCCTCTACGTCTCCGTTTGACCTTCATAAACATCAGTAACGAAATATAACCTAACCTAACCCAACCTAACATCTCTGCGGTAATATTTGACAACATTCCTGGTGAGTTGGCCTCTACGTCTCCGTGGGACCTTTATATACACCAATAACGTTATATAACCTAACCTAACCCAACCTAACATCTCGGCGGTAATATTTGAAGACATTCCTGGCTTTTTGGCCTCTACGTCCCCGTGGGAACTTTATATACATCTATAACGTAATATAACCTAACCTAACCCAACCTAACATCTCGGCGGTAATATTTGAACACATTCCTGTCTTGTTGGCCTCTACGTCTCCGTGGGACCGTTATATACATCTATAACGTAATATAACCTAACCTAACACAAACTAACATCTCGGCGGTAATATTTGACATCATTCCTGGCGAGTTAGCCTCTATGTCTTTATTGGGAACTTCATAAGCATCAATAACGAAATATAACGCAACTTAATCCAACCTATGATTTCGGCGGTAATATTTGATAACGTTCCTGGCGAGTTGGCCTCTACGTCTCCGTGGGAGCTTTATATACATCAATAACGTAATATAACCTAACCTAACCCAACCTGTCATCTCGGCGGTAATATTTAACAACATTACTGGCGAGTTGGCCGCTACGTCTCCGTTTGACCTTCATAAACATCAGTAACGAAATATAACCTAACCTAACACAACCTATCATCTCGGCGGTAATATTTGACAACATTACTGGCGAGTTGGCCTCTACGTCTCCGTTTGACCTTCATAAACATCAGTAACGAAATATAACCTAACCTAACCCAACGTAACATCTCGGCGGTAATATTTGACAACATTCCTGGCGAGTTGGCCTCTACGTCTCCGTGGGACCTTTATATACACCAATAACGTTATATAACCTAACCTAACCCAACCTAACATCTCGGCGGTAATATTTGAAGACATTCCTGGCTTGTTGGCCTCTACGTCCCCGTGGGAATTTTATATACATCTATAACGTAATATAACCTAACCTAACCCAACCTAACATCTCGGCGGTAATATTTGAACACATTCCTGTCTTGTTGGCCTCTACGCCTCCGTGGGAACTTTATATACATCTATAACGTAATATAACCTAACCTAACCCAACCTAACATCTCGGCGGTAATATTTGAACACATTCCTGGCTTGTTGGCCTCTACGTCTCCGTGGGAGCGTTATATACATCTATAACGTAATATAACCTAACCTAACCCAAACTAACATCTCGGCGGTAATATTTGACATCATTCCTGGCGAGTTGGCCTCTATGTCTTTATTGGGAACTTCATAAGCATCAATAACGAAATATAACGCAACTTAATCCAACCTATCATTTCGGCGGTAATATTTGATAACGTTCCTGGTGAGTTGGCCTCTAAGTCTCCGTGGGAGCTTTATATACATCAATAACGTAATATAACCTAACCTAACCCAACCTAACATCTCGGCGGTAATATTTGACAACAATCCTGGCGAGTTGGCCTCTACGTCTCCGTGGGACCTTCATATACATCAATAACGAAATATAACCTAACCTAACCCAACCTGTCATCTCGGCGGTAATATTTGACAACATTACTGGCGAGTTGGCCGCTACGTCTCCGTTTGACCTTCATAATCATCAGTAACGAAATATAACCTAACCTAACACAACCTATCATCTCGGCGGTAATATTTGACAACATTACTGGCGAGTTGGCCTCTACGTCTCCGTTTGACCTTCATAAACATCAGTAACGAAATATAACCTAACCTAACCCAACCTAACATCTCGGCGGTAATATTTGACAACATTCCTGGCGAGTTGGCCTCTACGTCTCCGTGGGACCTTTATATACACCAATAACGTTATATAACCTAACCTAACCCAACCTAACATCTCGGCGGTAATATTTGAAGACATTCCTGGCTTGTTGGCCTCTACGTCCCCGTGGGAACTTTATATACATCTATAACGTAATATAACCTAACCTAACCCAACCTAACATCTCGGCGGTAATATTTGAACACATTCCTGTCTTGTTGGCCTCTACGTCTCCGTGGGAGCTTTATATACATCAATAACGTAATATAACCTAACCTAACCCAACCCTTCATCTCGGCGGTAATATTTGAAGACATTCCTGGATTGTTGGCCTCTACGCCTCCGTGGGAACTTTATATACATCTATAACGTAATATAACCTAACCTAACCCAACCTAACATCTCGGCGGTAATATTTGAACACATTCCTGGCTTGTTGGCCTCTACGTCTCCGTGGGACCGTTATATACATCTATAACGTAATATAACCTAACCTAACCCAAACTAACATCTCGGCGGTAATATTTGACAACATTACTGGCGAGTTGGCCTCTACGTCTCCGTTTGACCTTCATAAACATCAGTAACGAAATATAACATAACCTAACCCAACGTAACATCTCGGCGGTAATATTTGACAACATTCCTGGCGAGTTGGCCTCTACGTCTCCGTGGGACCTTTATATACACCAATAACGTTATATAACCTAACCTAACCCAACCTAACATCTCGGCGGTAATATTTGAAGACATTCCTGGCTTGTTGGCCTCTACGTCCCCGTGGGAATTTTATATACATCTATAACGTAATATAACCTAACCTAACCCAACCTAACATCTCGGCGGTAATATTTGAACACATTCCTGTCTTGTTGGCCTCTACGCCTCCGTGGGAACTTTATATACATCTATAACGTAATATAACCTAACCTAACCCAACCTAACATCTCGGCGGTAATATTTGAACACATTCCTGGCTTGTTGGCCTCTACGTCTCCGTGGAACCGTTATATACATCTATAACGTAATATAACCTAACCTAACCCAAACTAACATCTCGGCGGTAATATTTGACATCATTCCTGGCGAGTTGGTCTCTATGTCTTTATTGGGAACTTCATAAGCATCAATAACGAAATATAACGCAACTTAATCCAACCTATCATTTCGGCGGTAATATTTGATAACGTTCCTGGTGCGTTGGCCTCTACGTCTCCGTGGGAGCTTTATATACATCAATAACGTAATATAACCTAACCTAACCCAACCTTTCATCTCGGCGGTAATATTTGACAACATTCCTGGCGAGTTGGCCTCTACGTCTCCGTGGGACCTTCATATACATCAATAACGAAATATAACCTAACCTAACCCAACCTGTCATCTCGGCGGTAATATTTGACAACATTACTGGCGAGTTGGCCGCTACGTCTCCGTTTGACCTTCATAAACATCAGTAACGAAATATAACCTAACCTAACACAACCTATCATCTCGGCGGTAATATTTGACAACATTACTGGCGAGTTGGCCTCTACGTCTCCGTTTGACCTTCATAAACATCAGTAACGAAATATAACCTAACCTAACCCAACCTAACATCTCGGCGGTAATATTTGACAACATTCCTGGCGAGTTGGCCTCTACGTCTCCGTGGGACCTTCATATACATCAATAACGAAATATAACCTAACCTAACCCAACCTGTCATCTCGGCGGTAATATTTGACAACATTACTGGCGAGTTGGCCGCTACGTCTCCGTTTGACCTTCATAAACATCAGTAACGAAATATAACCTAACCTAACACAACCTATCATCTCGGCGGTAATATTTGACAACATTACTGGCGAGTTGGCCGCTACGTCTCCGTTTGACCTTCATAATCATCAGTAACGAAATATAACCTAACCTAACACAACCTATCATCTCGGCGGTAATATTTGACAACATTACTGGCGAGTTGGCCTCTACGTCTCCGTTTGACCTTCATAAACATCAGTAACGAAATATAACCTAACCTAACCCAACGTAACATCTCGGCGGTAATATTTGACAACATTCCTGGCGAGTTGGCCTCTACGTCTCCGTGGGACCTTTATATACACCAATAACGTTATATAACCTAACCTAACCCAACCTAACATCTCGGCGGTAATATTTGAAGACATTCCTGGCTTGTTGGCCTCTACGTCCCCGTGGGAATTTTATATACATCTATAACGTAATATAACCTAACCTAACCCAACCTAACATCTCGGCGGTAATATTTGAACACATTCCTGTCTTGTTGGCCTCTACGCCTCCGTGGGAACTTTATATACATCTATAACGTAATATAACCTAACCTAACCCAAACTAACATCTCGGCGGTAATATTTGACATCATTCCTGGCGAGTTGGTCTCTATGTCTTTATTGGGAACTTCATAAGCATCAATAACGAAATATAACGCAACTTAATCCAACCTATCATTTCGGCGGTAATATTTGATAACGTTCCTGGTGCGTTGGCCTCTACGTCTCCGTGGGACCTTCATATACATCAATAACGAAATATAACCTAACCTAACCCAACCTGTCATCTCGGCGGTAATATTTGACAACATTACTGGCGAGTTGGCCGCTACGTCTCCGTTTGACCTTCATAAACATCAGTAACGAAATATAACCTAACCTAACACAACCTATCATCTCGGCGGTAATATTTGACAACATTACTGGCGAGTTGGCCTCTACGTCTCCGTTTGACCTTCATAAACATCAGTAACGAAATATAACCTAACCTAACCCAACCTAACATCTCGGCGGTAATATTTGACAACATTCCTGGCGAGTTGGCCTCTACGTCTCCGTGGGAGCGTTATATACATCTATATCGTAATATAACCTAACCTAACCCAAACTAACATCTCGGCGGTAATATTTGACATCATTCCTGGCGAGTTGGCCTCTATGTCTTTATTGGGAACTTCATAAGCATCAATAACGAAATATAACGCAACTTAATCCAACCCTTCATCTCGGCGGTAATATTATAAGACATTCCTGGATTGTTGGCCTCTACGTCCCCGTGGGAACTTTATATACATCTATAACGTAATATAACCTAACCTAACCCAACCTAATATCTCGGCGGTAATATTTGAACACATTCCTGTCTTGTTGGCCTCTACGCCTCCGTGGGAACTTTATATACATCTATAACGTAATATAACCTAACCTAACCCAACCTAACATCTCGGCGGTAATATTTGAACACATTCCTGGCTTGTTGGCCTCTACGTCTCCGTGGGACCGTTATATACATCTATAACGTAATATAACCTAACCTAACCCAAACTAACATCTCGGCGGTAATATTTGACATCATTCCTGGCGAGTTAGCATCTATGTCTTTATTGGGAACTTCATAAGCATCAATAAAGAAATATAACGCAACTTAATCCAACCTATCATTTCGGCGGTAATATTTGATAACGTTCCTGGCGAGTTGGCCTCTACGTCTCCGTGGGAGCTTTATATACATCAATAACGTAATATAACCTAACCTAACCCAGCCTTTCATCTCGGCGGTAATATTTGACAACATTCCTGGCGAGTTGGCCTCTACGTCTCCGTGGGACCTTCATATACATCAATAACGAAATATAACCTAACCTAACCCAACCTGTCATCTCGGCGGTAATATTTGACAACATTACTGGCGAGTTGGCCGCTACGTCTCCGTTTGACCTTCATAAACATCAGTAACGAAATATAACCTAACCTAACACAACCTATCATCTCGGCGGTAATATTTGACAACATTACTGGCGAGTTGGCCTCTACGTCTCCGTTTGACCTTCATAGACATCAGTAACGAAATATAACCTAACCTAACCCAACCTAACATCTCGGCGGTAATATTTGACAACATTCCTGGCGAGTTGGCCTCTACGTCTCCGTGGGACCTTTATATACACCAATAACGTTATATAACCTAACCTAACCCAACCTAACATCCCGGCGGTAATATTTGAACACATTCTTGGCTTGTTGGCCTCTACGTCTCCGTGGGAGCGTTATATACATCTATATCGTAATATAACCTAACCTAACCCAAACTAACATCTCGGCGGTAATATTTGACATCATTCCTGGCGAGTTGGCCTCTATGTCTTTATTGGGAACTTCATAAGCATCAATAACGAAATATAACGCAACTTAATCCAACCTATCATTTCGGCGGTAATATTTGATAACGTTCCTGGCGAGTTGGCCTCTACGTCTCCGTGGGAGCTTTATATACATCAATAACGTAATATAACCTAACCTAACCCAACCCTTCATCTCGGCGGTAATATTTGAAGACATTCCTGGATTGTTGGCCTCTACGTCCCCGTGGGAACTTTATATACATCTATAACGTAATATAACCTAACCTAACCCAACCTAACATCTCGGCGGTAATATTTGAACACATTCCTGTCTTGTTGGCCTCTACGCCTCCGTGGGAACTTTATATACATCTATAACGTAATATAACCTAACCTAACCCAACCTAACATCTCGGCGGTAATATTTGAACACATTCCTGGCTTGTTGGCCTCTACGTCTCCGTGGGACCGTTATATACATCTATAACGTAATATAACCTAACCTAACCCAAACTAACATCTCGGCGGTAATATTTGACATCATTCCTGGCGAGTTAGCATCTATGTCTTTATTGGGAACTTCATAAGCATCAATAAAGAAATATAACGCAACTTAATCCAACCTATCATTTCGGCGGTAATATTTGATAACGTTCCTGGCGAGTTGGCCTCTACGTCTCCGTGGGACCTTCATATACATCAATAACGAAATATAACCTAACCTAACCCAACCTGTCATCTCGGCGGTAATATTTGACAACATTACTGGCGAGTTGGCCGCTACGTCTCCGTTTGACCTTCATAAACATCAGTAACGAAATATAACCTAACCTAACACAACCTATCATCTCGGCGGTAATATTTGACAACATTACTGGCGAGTTGGCCTCTACGTCTCCGTTTGACCTTCATAAACATCAGTAACGAAATATAACCTAACCTAACCCAACCTAACATCTCGGCGGTAATATTTGACAACATTCCTGGCGAGTTGGCCTCTACGTCTCCGTGGGACCTTTATATACACCAATAACGTTATATAACCTAACCTAACCCAACCTAACATCTCGGCGGTAATATTTGAAGACATTCCTGGCTTGTTGGCCTCTACGTCCCCGTGGGAACTTTATATACATCTATAACGTAATATAACCTAACCTAACCCAACCTAACATCTCGGCGGTAATATTTGATCACATTCCTGGCTTGTTGGCCTCTACGTCTCCGCGGGACCTTTAAATACATCTATAACGTAATATAACCTAACCTAACCCAACCTAACATCTCGGCGGTAATATTTGAACACATTCCTGGCTTGTTGGCCTCTATGTCTTTATTGGGAACTACATAAGCATCAATAACGAAATATAACGCAACTTAATCCAACCTATCATTTCGGCGGTAATATTTGATAACGTTCCTGGCGAGTTGGCCTCTACGTCTCCGTGGGAGCTTTATATACATCAATAACGTAATATAACCTAACCTAACCCAACCTTTCATCTCGGCGGTAATATTTGACAACATTCCTGGCGAGTTGGCCTCTACGTCTCCGTGGGACCTTCATATACATCAATAACGAAATGTAACCTAACCTAACCCAACCTGTCATCTCGGCGGTAATATTTGACAACATTACTGGCGAGTTGGCCTCTACGTCTCCGTTTGACCTTCATAAACATCAGTAACGAAATATAACCTAACCTAACACAACCTATCATCTCGGCGGTAATATTTGAAAACATACCAGACGTGTTGGCCTCTACGTCCCCGTGGGACCTTTATATACATCTATAACGTAATATAACCTAACCTAACCCAACCTAACATCTCGGCGGTAATACTTGAAAACATTCATGGCGAGTTGGCCTCTACGTCTCCGTTTGACCTTCATAAACATCAGTAACGAAATATAACCTAACCTAACCCAACCTAACATCTCGGCGGTAATAGTTGACAACACTCCTGGCGAGTTGGCCTCTACGTCCCCGTGGGATATATATATATATACATCAATAACTTAATATAACCTAACCTAACCCAATCTAACATCTCGGCGGTAATATTTGAACACATTCCTGTCTTGTTGGCCTCTACGCCTCCGTGGGAACTTTATATACATCTATAACGTAATATAACCTAACCTAACCCAACCTAACATCTCGGCGGTAATATTTGATCACATTCCTGGCTTGTTGGCCTCTACGTCTCCGCGGGACCTTTAAATACATCTATAACGTAATATAACCTAACCTAACCCAGCCTAACATCTCGGCGGTAATATTTGAAAACATTCCTGGCGAGTTGGCCTCTACGTCTCCGTGGGAACTTTATATGCATCTATAACGTAATATAACCTCACCTAACCCAACCTATCATCTCGGCGCTAACGTTTGACAACATTCCTGGCGAGTTGGCCTCTACGTCTCCGTGAGAACTTCATATACATCAATAAAGAAATATAACTTAACCTAACCCAACCTATCATCTCGGCGGTAATATTTGACAACATTCCTGGCGAGTTGGCCTCTACGTCACCGTGGGACATTTATATACATTAATAACGTAATATAACCTAACCTAACCCAACCTAACATCTCGGCGGTAATATTTGACAACATTCCTGGCGAGTTGGCCTCTACGTCTCGGTTTGACCTTCATATATATCAATAAAGTAATATAACCTAACCTATCCCAACCTATCATGTCGGCGGTAATATTTGATCACATTCCTGGCTTGTTGGCCTCTACGTCTCCGTGGGATCTTTATATACATCTATAAAGTAATATAACATAACCTAAACCAACCTAACATCTCGGCGGTAATATTTGAACACATTCCTGGCTTGTTGGCCTCTACGTCTCCGTGGGAACTTTATATACATCTATAACCTAATATAACCTAACCTAACCCAAACTAACCTCTCGGCGGTAATATTTGACATCATTCCTGGCGAGTTGGGCTCTACGTCTCCGTTTGATCTTCATAAGCATCAATAACGTAATATAACCTAACCTAACCCAACCTATCATCTCGGCGGTAATATTTGACAACATTCCTGGCGCGTTGGCCTCTACGTCTCCGTGGGACCTTCATATACATCAATATCGAAATATAACCTAACCTAACCCAACCTATCATCTCGGCGGTAATATTTGACAACATTACTGGCGAGTTGGCCTCTACGTCTCCGTGGGACCTTCATAAACATCAGTAACGAAATATAACCTAACCTAACCCAACCTAACATCTCGGCGGTAATATTTGACAACATTCCTGGCGAGTTGGCCTCTACGTCTCCGTGGGACCTTTATATACACCAGTAACGTTATATAACCTAACCTAACCCAACCTAACATCTCGGCGGTAATATTTGAAGACATTCCTGGCTTGTTGGCCTCTACGTCCCCGTGGGTACTTTATATACATCTATAACGTAATATAACCTAACCTAACCCAACCTAACATCTCGGCGGTAATATTTGAACACATTCCTGTCTTGTTGGCCTCTACGCCTCCGTGGGAACTTTATATACATCTATAACGTAATATAACCTAACCTAACCCAACCTAACATCTCGGCGGTAATATTTGAACACATTCCTGGCTTGTTGGCCTCTACGTCTCCGTGGGACCGTTATATACACCTATAACGTAATATAACCTAACCTAACCCAAACTAACATCTCGGCGGTAATATTTGACATCATTCCTGGCGAGTTGGCCTCTATGTCTTTATTGGGAACTTCATAAGCATCAATAACGAAATATAACGCAACTTAATCCAACCTATCATTTCGGCGGTAATATTTGATAACGTTCCTGGCGAGTTGGCCTCTACGTGTCCGTGGGAGCTTTATATACATCAATAACGTAATATAACCTAACCTAACCCAACCTTTCATCTCGGCGGTAATATTTGACAACATTCCTGGCGAGTTGGCCTCTACGTCTCCGTGGGACCTTCATATACGTCAATAACGAAATATAACCTAACCTAACCCAACCTGTCATCTCGGCGGTAATATTTGACAACATTACTGGCGAGTTGGCCGCTACGTCTCCGTTTGACCTTCATAAACATCAGTAACGAAATATAACCTAACCTAACACAACCTATCATCTCGGCGGTAATATTTGACAACATTACTGGCGAGTTGGCCTCTACGTCTCCGTTTGACCTTCGTAAACATCAGTAACGAAATATAACCTAACCTAACCCAACCTAACATCTGGGCGGTAATATTTGACAACATTCCTGGCGAGTTGGCCTCTACGCCTCCGTGGGACCTTTATATACACCAATAACGTTATATAACGTAACCTAACCGAACCTAACATCTCGGCGGTAATATTTGAAGACATTCCTGGCTTGTTGGCCTCTACGTGCCCGTGGGAACTTTATATACATCTATAACGTAATATAACCTAACCTAACCCAACCTAACATCTCGGCGGTAATATTTGAACACATTCCTGTCTTGTTGGCCTCTACGCCTCCGTGGGAACTTTGTATACATCTATAACGTAATATAACCTAACCTAACCCAACCTAACATCTCGGCGGTAATATTTGAACACATTCCTGGCTTGTTGGCCTCTACGTCTCCGTGGGACCGTTATATACATCTATAACGTAATATAACCTAACCTAACCCAAACTAACATCTCGGCGGTAATATTTGACATCATTCCTGGCGAGTTGGCCTCTATGTCTTTATTGGGAACTTCATAAGCATCAATAACGAAATATAACGCAACTTAATCCAATCTATCATTTCGGCGGTAATATTTGAACACATTCCTGGCTTGTTGGCCTCTACGTCTCCGTGGGACCGTTATATACATCTATAACGTAATATAACCTAACCTAACCCAAACTAACATCTCGGCGGTAATATTTGACATCATTCCTGGCGAGTTGGCCTCTATGTCTTTATTGGGAACTTCATAAGCATCAATAACGAAATATAACGCAACTTAATCCAACCTATCATTTCGGCGGTAATATTTGATAACGTTCCTGGCGAGTTGGCCTCTACGTCTGCGTGGGAGCTTTATATACATCAATAACGTAGTATAACCTAACCTAACCCAACCTTTCATCTCGGCGGTAATATTTGACAACATTCCTGGCGATTTGGCCTCTACGTCTCCGTGGGACCTTCATATACATCAATAACGAAATATAACCTAACCTAACCCAACCTGTCATCTCGGCGGTAATATTTGACAACATTACTGGCGAGTTGGCCGCTACGTCTCCGTTTGACCTTCATAAACATCAGTAACGAAATATAACCTAACCTAACACAACCTATCATCTCGGCGGTAATATTTGACAACATTACTGGCGAGTTGGCCTCTACGTCTCCGTTTGACCTTCATAAACATCAGTAACGAAATATAACCTAACCTAACCCAACCTAACATCTCGGCGGTAATATTTGACACCATTCCTGGCGAGTTGGCCTCTACGCCTCCGTGGGACCTTTATATACACCAATAACGTTATATAACGTAACCTAACCCAACCTAACATCTCGGCGGTAATATTGAAGACATTCCTGGCTTGTTGGCCTCTACGTCCCCGTGGGAACTTTATATACATCTATAACGTAATATAACCTAACCTAACCCAACCTAACATCTCGGCGGTAATATTTGAACACATTCCTGTCTTGTTGGCCTCTACGCCTCCGTGGGAACTTTGTATACATCTATAACGTAATATAACCTAACCTAACCCAACCTAACATCTCGGCGGTAATATTTGAACACATTCCTGGCTTGTTGGCCTCTACGTCTCCGTGGGACCGTTATATACATCTATAACGTAATATAACCTAACCTAACCCAAACTAACATCTCGGCGGTAATATTTGACATCATTCCTGGCGAGTTGGCCTCTATGTCTTTATTGGGAACTTCATAAGCATCAATAACGAAATATAACGCAACTTAATCCAACCTATCATTTCGGCGGTAATATTTGAACACATTCCTGGCTTGTTGGCCTCTACGTCTCCGTGGGACCGTTATATACATCTATAACGTAATATAACCTAACCTAACCCAAACTAACATCTCGGCGGTAATATTTGACATCATTCCTGGCGAGTTGGCCTCTATGTCTTTATTGGGAACTTCATAAGCATCAATAACGAAATATAACGCAACTTAATCCAACCTATCATTTCGGCGGTAATATTTGATAACGTTCCTGGCGAGTTGGCCTCTACGTCTGCGTGGGAGCTTTATATACATCAATAACGTAGTATAACCTAACCTAACCCAACCTTTCATCTCGGCGGTAATATTTGACAACATTCCTGGCGAGTTGGCCTCTACGTCTCCGTGGGACCTTCATATACATCAATAACGAAATATAACCTAACCTAACCCAACCTGTCATCTCGGCGGTAATATTTGACAACATTACTGGCGAGTTGGTCGCTACGTCTCCGTTTGACCTTCATAAACATCAGTAACGAAATATAACCTAACCTAACACAACCTATCATCTCGGCGGTAATATTTGACAACATTACTGGCGAGTTGGCCTCTACGTCTCCGTTTGACCTTCATAAACATCAGTAACGAAATATAACCTAACCTAACCCAACCTAACATCTCGGCGGTAATATTTGACACCATTCCTGGCGAGTTGGCCTCTACGCCTCCGTGGGAACTTTGTATACATCTATAACGTAATATAACCTAACCTAACCCAACCTAACATCTCGGCGGTAATATTTGAACACATTCCTGGCTTGTTGGCCTCTACGTCTCCGTGGGACCGTTATATACATCTATAACGTAATATAACCTAACCTAACCCAAACTAACATCTCGGCGGTAATATTTGACATCATTCCTGGCGAGTTGGCCTCTATGTCTTTATTGAGAACTTCATAAGCATCAATAACGAAATATAACGCAACTTAATCCAACCTATCATTTTGGCGGTAATATTTGATAACGTTCCTGGCGAGTTGGCCTCTACGTGTCCGTGGGAGCTTTATATACATCAATAACGTAATATAACCTAACCTAACCCAACCTTTCATCTCGGCGGTAATATTTGACAACATTCCTGGCGAGTTGGCCTCTACGTCTCCGTGGGACCTTCATATACATCAATAACGAAATATAACCTAACCTAACCCAACCTGTCATCTCGGCGGTAATATTTGACAACATTACTGGCGAGTTGGCCGCTACGTCTCCGCTTGACCTTCATAAACATCAGTAACGAAATATAACCTAACCTAACACAACCTATCATCTCGGCGGTAATATTTGACAACATTACTGGCGAGTTGGCCTCTACGTCTCCGTTTGACCTTCATAAACATCAGTAACGAAATATAACCTAACCTAACACAACCTAACATCTCGGCGGTAATATTTGACAACATTCCTGGCGAGTTGGCCTCTACGTCTCCGTTTGACCTTCATAAACATCAGTAACGAAATATAACCTAACCTAACCCAACCTAACATCTCGGCGGTAATATTTGACAACATTCCTGGCGAGTTGGCCTCTACGTCTCCGTGGGACCTTTATATACACCAATAACGTTATATAACCTAACCTAACCCACCTAACATCTCGGCGGTAATATTTGAAGACATTCCTGGCTTGTTGGCCTCTACGTCCCCGTGGGAACTTCATATACATCTATAACGTAATATAACCTAAACTAACCAAACCTAACATCTCGGCGGTAATATTTGAACACATTCCTGTCTTGTTGGCCTCTACGCCTCCGTGGGAACTTTATATACATCTATAACGTAATATAACCTAACCTAACCCAACCTAACATCTCGGCGGTAATATTTGAACACATTCCTGGCTTGTTGGCCTCTACGTCTCCGTGGGACCGTTATATACATCTATAACGTAATATAACCTAACCTAACCCAAACTAACATCTCGGCGGTAATATTTGACATCATTCCTGGCGAGTTGGCCTCTATGTCTTTATTGGGAACTTCATAAGCATCAATAACGAAATATAACGCAACTTAATCCAACCTATCATTTCGGCGGTAATATTTGATAACGTTCCTGGCGAGTTGGCCTCTACGTGTCCGTGGGAGCTTTATATACATCAATAACGTAATATAACCTAACCTAACCCAACCTTTCATCTCGGCGGTAATATTTGACAACATTCCTGGCGAGTTGGCCTCTACGTCTCCGTGGGACCTTCATATACATCAATAACGAAATATAACCTAACCTAACCCAACCTGTCATCTCGGCGGTAATATTTGACAACATTACTGGCGAGTTGGCCGCTACGTCTCCGTTTGACCTTCTTAAACATCAGTAACGAAATATAACCTAACCTAACACAACCTATCATCTCGGCGGTAATATTTGACAACATTACTGGCGAGTTGGCCTCTACGTCTCCGTTTGACCTTCATAAACATCAGTAACGAAATATAACCTAACCTAACCCAACCTAACATCTCGGCGGTAATATTTGACAACATTCCTGGCGGGTTGGCCTCTACGCCTCCGTGGGACCTTTATATACACCAATAACGTTATATAACGTAACCTAACCCAACCTAACATCTCGGCGGTAATATTGAAGACATTCCTGGCTTGTTGGCCTCTACGTCCCCGTGGGAACTTTATATACATCTATAACGTAATATAACCTAACCTAACCCAACCTAACATCTCGGCGGTAATATTTGAACACATTCCTGTCTTGTTGGCCTCTACGCCTCCGTGGGAACTTTGTATACATCTATAACGTAATATAACCTAACCTAACCCAACCTAACATCTCGGCGGTAATATTTGAACACATTCCTGGCTTGTTGGCCTCTACGTCTCCGTGGGACCGTTATATACATCTATAACGTAATATAACCTAACCTAACCCAAACTAACATCTCGGCGGTAATATTTGACATCATTCCTGGCGAGTTGGCCTCTATGTCTTTATTGGGAACTTCATAAGCATCAATAACGAAATATAACGCAACTTAATCCAACCTATCATTTCGGCGGTAATATTTGAACACATTCCTGGCTTGTTGGCCTCTACGTCTCCGTGGGACCGTTATATACATCTATAACGTAATATAACCTAACCTAACCCAAACTAACATCTCGGCGGTAATATTTGACATCATTCCTGGCGAGTTGGCCTCTATGTCTTTATTGGGAACTTCATAAGCATCAATAACGAAATATAACGCAACTTAATCCAACCTATCATTTCGGCGGTAATATTTGATAACGTTCCTGGCGAGTTGGCCTCTACGTCTGCGTGGGAGCTTTATATACATCAATAACGTAGTATAACCTAACCTAACCCAACCTTTCATCTCGGCGGTAATATTTGACAACATTCCTGGCGAGTTGGCCTCTACGTCTCCGTGGGACCTTCATATACATCAATAACGAAATATAACCTAACCTAACCCAACCTGTCATCTCGGCGGTAATATTTGACAACATTACTGGCGAGTTGGTCGCTACGTCTCCGTTTGACCTTCATAAACATCAGTAACGAAATATAACCTAACCTAACACAACCTATCATCTCGGCGGTAATATTTGACAACATTACTGGCGAGTTGGCCTCTACGTCTCCGTTTGACCTTCATAAACATCAGTAACGAAATATAACCTAACCTAACCCAACCTAACATCTCGGCGGTAATATTTGACACCATTCCTGGCGAGTTGGCCTCTACGCCTCCGTGGGACCTTTATATACACCAATAACGTTATATAACGTAACCTAACCCAACCTAACATCTCGGCGGTAATATTTGAAGACATTCCTGGCTTGTTGGCCTCTACGTCCCCGTGGGAACTTTATATACATCTATAACGTAATATAACCTAACCTAACCCAACCTAACATCTCGGCGGTAATATTTCAACACATTCCTGTCTTGTTGGCCTCTACGCCTCCGTGGGAACTTTGTATACATCTATAACGTAATATAACCTAACCTAACCCAACCTAACATCTCGGCGGTAATATTTGAACACATTCCTGGCTTGTTGGCCTCTACGTCTCCGTGGGACCGTTATATACATCTATAACGTAATATAACCTAACCTAACCCAAACTAACATCTCGGCGGTAATATTTGACATCATTCCTGGCGAGTTGGCCTCTATGTCTTTATTGGGAACTTCATAAGCATCAATAACGAAATATAACGCAACTTAATCCAACCTATCATTTCGGCGGTAATATTTGAACACATTCCTGGCTTGTTGGCCTCTACGTCTCCGTGGGACCGTTATATACATCTATAACGTAATATAACCTAACCTAACCCAAACTAACATCTCGGCGGTAATATTTGACATCATTCCTGGCGAGTTGGCCTCTATGTCTTTATTGGGAACTTCATAAGCATCAATAACGAAATATAACGCAACTTAATCCAACCTATCATTTCGGCGGTAATATTTGATAACGTTCCTGGCGAGTTGGCCTGTACGTCTGCGTGGGAGCTTTATATACATCAATAACGTAGTATAACCTAACCTAACCCAACCTTTCATCTCGGCGGTAATATTTGACAACATTCCTGGCGAGTTGGCCTCTACGTCTCCGTGGGACCTTCATATACATCAATAACGAAATATAACCTAACCTAACCCAACCTGTCATCTCGGCGGTAATATTTGACAACATTACTGGCGAGTTGGCCGCTACGTCTCCGTTTGACCTTCATAAACATCAGTAACGAAATATAACCTAACCTAACACAACCTATCATCTCGGCGGTAATATTTGACAACATTACTGGCGAGTTGGCCTCTACGTCTCCGTTTGACCTTCATAAACATCAGTAACGAAATATAACCTAACCTAACCCAACCTAACATCTCGGCGGTAATATTTGACAACATTCCTGGCGAGTTGGCCTCTACGTCTCCGTGGGACCTTCATATACATCAATAACGAAATATAACCTAACCTAACCCAACCTGTCATCTCGGCGGTAATATTTGACAACATTACTGGCGAGTTGGCCGCTACGTCTCCGTGGGACCTTTATATACACCAATAACGTTATATAACCTAACCTAACCCACCTAACATCTCGGCGGTAATATTTGAAGACATTCCTGGCTTGTTGGCCTCTACGTCCCCGTGGGAACTTCAAATACATCTATAACGTAATATAACCTAAACTAACCAAACCTAACATCTCGGCGGTAATATTTGAACACATTCCTGTCTTGTTGGCCTCTACGCCTCCGTGGGAACTTTGTATACATCTATAACGTAATATAACCTAACCTAACCCAACCTAACATCTCGGCGGTAATATTTGAACACATTCCTGGCTTGTTGGCCTCTACGTCTCCGTGGGACCGTTATATACATCTATAACGTAATATAACCTAACCTAACCCAAACTAACATCTCGGCGGTAATATTTGACATCATTCCTGGCGAGTTGGCCTCTATGTCTTTATTGGGAACTTCATAAGCATCAATAACGAAATATAACGCAACTTAATCCAACCTATCATTTCGGCGGTAATATTTGAACACATTCCTGGCTTGTTGGCCTCTACGTCTCCGTGGGACCGTTATATACATCTATAACGTAATATAACCTAACCTAACCCAAACTAACATCTCGGCGGTAATATTTGACATCATTCCTGGCGAGTTGGCCTCTATGTCTTTATTGGGAACTTCATAAGCATCAATAACGAAATATAACGCAACTTAATCCAACCTATCATTTAGGCGGTAATATTTGATAACGTTCCTGGCGAGTTGGCCTCTACGTGTCCGTGGGAGCTTTATATACATCAATAACGTAATATAACCTAACCTAACCCAACCTTTCATCTCGGCGGTAATATTTGACAACATTCCTGGCGAGTTGGCCTCTACGTCTCCGTGGGACCTTCATATACATCAATAACGAAATATAACCTAACCTAACCCAACCTGTCATCTCGGCGGTAATATTTGACAACATTACTGGCGAGTTGGCCGCTACGTCTCCGTTTGACCTTCATAAACATCAGTAACGAAATATAACCTAACCTAACACAACCTATCATCTCGGCGGTAATATTTGACAACATTACTGGCGAGTTGGCCTCTACGTCTCCGTTTGACCTTCATAAACATCAGTAACGAAATATAACCTAACCTAACCCAACCTAACATCTCGGCGGTAATATTTGACACCATTCCTGGCGAGTTGGCCTCTACGCCTCCGTGGGACCTTTATATACACCAATAACGTTATATAACGTAACCTAACCCAACCTAACATCTCGGCGGTAATATTTGAAGACATTCCTGGCTTGTTGGCCTCTACGTCCCCGTGGGAACTTTATATACATCTATAACGTAATATAACCTAACCTAACCCAACCTAACATCTCGGCGGTAATATTTGAACACATTCCTGTCTTGTTGGCCTCTACGCCTCCGTGGGAACTTTGTATACATCTATAACGTAATATAACCTAACCTAACCCAACCTAACATCTCGGCGGTAATATTTGAACACATTCCTGGCTTGTTGGCCTCTACGTCTCCGTGGGACCGTTATATACATCTATAACGTAATATAACCTAACCTAACCCAAACTAACATCTCGGCGGTAATATTTGACATCATTCCTGGCGAGTTGGCCTCTATGTCTTTATTGGGAACTTCATAAGCATCAATAACGAAATATAACGCAACTTAATCCAACCTATCATTTCGGCGGTAATATTTGATAACGTTCCTGGCGAGTTGGCCTCTACGTGTCCGTGGGAGCTTTATATACATCAATAACGTAATATAACCTAACCTAACCCAACCTTTCATCTCGGCGGTAATATTTGACAACATTCCTGGCGAGTTGGCCTCTACGTCTCCGTGGGACCTTCATATACATCAATAACGAAATATAACCTAACCTAACCCAACCTGTCATCTCGGCGGTAATATTTGACAACATTACTGGCGAGTTGGCCGCTACGTCTCCGTTTGACCTTCATAAACATCAGTAACGAAATATAACCTAACCTAACACAACCTATCATCTCGGCGGTAATATTTGACAACATTACTGGCGAGTTGGCCTCTACGTCTCCGTTTGACCTTCATAAACATCAGTAACGAAATATAACCTAACCTAACCCAACCTAACATCTCGGCGGTAATATTTGACAACATTCCTGGCGAGTTGGCCTCTACGCCTCCGTGGGACCTTTATATACACCAATAACGTTATATAACGTAACCTAACCCAACCTAACATCTCGGCGGTAATATTTGAAGACATTCCTGGCTTGTTGGCCTCTACGTCTCCGTGGGACCGTTATATACATCTATAACGTAATATAACCTAACCTAACCCAAACTAACATCTCGGCGGTAATATTTGACATCATTCCTGGCGAGTTGGCCTCTATGTCTTTATTGGGAACTCCATAAGCATCAATAACGAAATATAACGCAACTTAATCCAACCTATCATTTCGGCGGTAATATTTGAACACATTCCTGGCTTGTTGGCCTCTACGTCTCCGTGGGACCGTTATATACATCTATAACGTAATATAACCTAACCTAACCCAAACTAACATCTCGGCGGTAATATTTGACATCATTCCTGGCGAGTTGGCCTCTATGTCTTTATTGGGAACTTCATAAGCATCAATAACGAAATATAACGCAACTTAATCCAACCTATCATTTCGGCGGTAATATTTGATAACGTTCCTGGCGAGTTGGCCTCTACGTCTGCGTGGGAGCTTTATATACATCAATAACGTAGTATAGCCTAACCTAACCCAACCTTTCATCTCGGCGGTAATATTTGACAACATTCCTGGCGAGTTGGCCTCTACGTCTCCGTGGGACCTTCATATACATCAATAACGAAATATAACCTAACCTAACCCAACCTGTCATCTCGGCGGTAATATTTGACAACATTACTGGCGAGTTGGCCGCTACGTCTCCGTTTGACCTTCATAAACATCAGTAACGAAATATAACCTAACCTAACACAACCTATCATCTCGGCGGTAATATTTGACAACATTACTGGCGAGTTGGCCTCTACGTCTCCGTTTGACCTTCATAAACATCAGTAACGAAATATAACCTAACCTAACCCAACCTAACATCTCGGCGGTAATATTTGAACACATTCCTGGCTTGTTGGCCTCTACGTCTCCGTGGGACCGTTATATACATCTATAACGTAATATAACCTAACCTAACCCAAACTAACATCTCGGCGGTAATATTTGACATCATTCCTGGCGAGTTGGCCTCTATGTCTTTATTGGGAACTTCATAAGCATCAATAACGAAATATAACGCAACTTAATCCAACCTATCATTTCGGCGGTAATATTTGAAGACATTCCTGGCTTGTTGGCCTCTACGTGTCCGTGGGAGCTTTATATACATCAATAACGTAATATAACCTAAACTAAACAAACCTAACATCTCGGCGGTAATATTTGAACACATTCCTGTCTTGTTGGCCTCTACGCCTCCGTGGGAACTTTATATACATCTATAACGTAATATAACCTAACCTAACCCAACCTAACATCTCGGCGGTAATATTTGACAACATTCCTGGCGAGTTGGCCTCTACGTCTCCGTGGGACCTTTATATACACCAATAACGTTATATAACCTAACCTAACCCAACCTAACATCTCGGCGGTAATATTTGAAGACATTCCTGGCTTGTTGGCCTCTACGTCCCCGTGGGAACTTCATATACATCTATAACGTAATATAAGCTAAACTAACCAAACCTAACATCTCGGCGGTAATATTTGAACACATTCCTGGCTTGTTGGCCTCTACGTCTCCGTGGGACCGTTATATACATCTATAACGTAATATAACCTAACCTAACCCAAACTAACATCTCGGCGGTAATATTTGACATCATTCCTTTCGAGTTGGCCTCTATGTCTTTATTGGGAACTTCATAAGCATCAATAACGAAATATAACGCAACTTAATCCAACCTATCATTTCGGCGGTAATATTTGATAACGTTCCTGGCGAGTTGGCCTCTACGTCTCCGTGGGAGCTTTATATACATCAATAACGTAATATAACCTAACCTAACCCAACCTTTCATCTCGGCGGTAATATTTGACAACATTCCTGGCGAGTTGGCCTCTACGTCTCCGTTTGACCTTCATAAACATCAGTAACGTAATATAACCTAACCTAACCCAACCTAACATCTCGGCGGTAATATTTGACAACATTCCTGGCGAGTTGGCCTCTACGTCTCCGTGGGACCTTTATATACACCAGTAACGTTATATAACCTAACCTAACCCAACCTAACATCTCGGCGGTAATATTTGAAGACATTCCTGGCTTGTTGGCCTCTACGTCCCCGTGGGAACTTTATATACATCTATAACGTAATATAACCTAACCTAACCCAACCTAACATCTCGGCGGTAATATTTGAACACATTCCTGTCTTGTTGGCCTCTACGCCTCCGTGGGAACTTTGTATACATCTATAACGTAATATAACCTAACCTAACCCAACCTAACATCTCGGCGGTAATATTTGAACACATTCCTGGCTTGTTGGCCTCTACGTCTCCGTGGGACCGTTATATACATCTATAACGTAATATAACCTAACCTAACCCAAACTAACATCTCGGCGGTAATATTTGACATCATTCCTGGCGAGTTGGCCTCTATGTCTTTATTGGGAACTTCATAAGCATCAATAACGAAATATAACGCAACTTAATCCAACCTATCATTTCGGCGGTAATATTTGAACACATTCCTGGCTTGTTGGCCTCTACGTCTCCGTGGGACCGTTATATACATCTATAACGTAATATAACCTAACCTAACCCAAACTAACATCTCGGCGGTAATATTTGACATCATTCCTGGCGAGTTGGCCTCTATGTCTTTATTGGGAACTTCATAAGCATCAATAACGAAATATAACGCAACTTAATCCAACCTATCATTTCGGCGGTAATATTTGATAACGTTCCTGGCGAGTTGGCCTCTACGTCTGCGTGGGAGCTTTATATACATCAATAACGTAGTATAACCTAACCTAACCCAACCTTTCATCTCGGCGGTAATATTTGACAACATTCCTGGCGAGTTGGCCTCTACGTCTCCGTGGGACCTTCATATACATCAATAACGAAATATAACCTAACCTAACCCAACCTGTCATCTCGGCGGTAATATTTGACAACATTACTGGCGAGTTGGCCGCTACGTCTCCGTTTGACCTTCATAAACATCAGTAACGAAATATAACCTAACCTAACACAACCTATCATCTCGGCGGTAATATTTGACAACATTACTGGCGAGTTGGCCTCTACGTCTCCGTTTGACCTTCATAAACATCAGTAACGAAATATAACCTAACCTAACCCAACCTAACATCTCGGCGGTAATATTTGATAACATTCCTGGCGAGTTGGCCTCTACGTCTCCGTGGGACCTTTATATACACCAATAACGTTATATAACCTAACCTAACCCAACCTAACATCTCGGCGGTAATATTTGAAGACATTCCTGGCTTGTTGGCCTCTACGTCCCCGTGGGAACTTCATATACATCTATAACGTAATATAACCTAAACTAACCAAACCTAACATCTCGGCGGTAATATTTGAACACATTCCTGTCTTGTTGGACTCTACGCCTCCGTGGGAACTTTATATACATCTATAACGTAATATAACCTAACCTAACCCAACCTAACATCTCGGCGGTAATATTTGAACACATTCCTGGCTTGTTGGCCTCTACGTCTCCGTGGGACCGTTATATACATCTATAACGTAATATAACCTAACCTAACCCAAACTAACATCTCGGCGGTAATATTTGACATCATTCCTGGCGAGTTGCCCTCTATGTCTTTATTGGGAACTTCATAAGCATCAATAACGAAATATAACGCAACTTAATCCAACCTATCATTTCGGCGGTAATATTTGATAACGTTCCTGGCGAGTTGGCCTCTACGTCTGCGTGGGAGCTTTATATACATCAATAACGTAGTATAGCCTAACCTAACCCAACCTTTCATCTCGGCGGTAATATTTGACAACATTCCTGGCGAGTTGGCCTCTACGTCTCCGTGGGACCTTCATATACATCAATAACGAAATATAACCTAACCTAACCCAACCTGTCATCTCGGCGGTAATATTTGACAACATTACTGGCGAGTTGGCCGCTACGTCTCCGTTTGACCTTCATAAACATCAGTAACGAAATATAACCTAACCTAACACAACCTATCATCTCGGCGGTAATATTTGACAACATTACTGGCGAGTTGGCCTCTACGTCTCCGTTTGACCTTCATAAACATCAGTAACGAAATATAACCTAACCTACCCCAACCTAACATCTCGGCGGTAATATTTGAACACATTCCTGGCTTGTTGGCCTCTACGTCTCCGTGGGACCGTTATATACATCTATAACGTAATATAACCTAACCTAACCCAAACTAACATCTCGGCGGTAATATTTGACATCATTCCTGGCGAGTTGGCCTCTATGTCTTTATTGGGAACTTCATAAGCATCAATAACGAAATATAACGCAACTTAATCCAACCTATCATTTCGGCGGTAATATTTGAACACATTCCTGGCTTGTTGGCCTCTACGTCTCCGTGGGACCGTTATATACATCTATAACGTAATATAACCTAACCTAACCCAAACTAACATCTCGGCGGTAATATTTGACATCATTCCTGGCGAGTTGGCCTCTATGTCTTTATTGGGAACTTCATAAGCATCAATAACGAAATATAACGCAACTTAATCCAACCTATCATTTCGGCGGTAATATTTGATAACGTTCCTGGCGAGTTGGCCTCTACGTCTGCGTGGGAGCTTTATATACATCAATAACGTAGTATAACCTAACCTAACCCAACCTTTCATCTCGGCGGTAATATTTGACAACATTCCTGGCGAGTTGGCCTCTACGTCTCCGTGGGACCTTCATATACATCAATAACGAAATATAACCTAACCTAACCCAACCTGTCATCTCGGCGGTAATATTTGACAACATTACTGGCGAGTTGGCCGCTACGTCTCCGTTTGACCTTCATAAACATCAGTAACGAAATATAACCTAACCTAACACAACCTATCATCTCGGCGGTAATATTTGACAACATTACTGGCGAGTTGGCCTCTACGTCTCCGTTTGACCTTCATAAACATCAGTAACGAAATATAACCTAACCTAACCCAACCTAACATCTCGGCGGTAATATTTGATAACATTCCTGGCGAGTTGGCCTCTACGTCTCCGTGGGACCTTTATATACACCAATAACGTTATATAACCTAACCTAACCCAACCTAACATCTCGGCGGTAATATTTGAAGACATTCCTGGCTTGTTGGCCTCTACGTCCCCGTGGGAACTTCATATACATCTATAACGTAATATAACCTAAACTAACCAAACCTAACATCTCGGCGGTAATATTTGAACACATTCCTGTCTTGTTGGACTCTACGCCTCCGTGGGAACTTTATATACATCTATAACGTAATATAACCTAACCTAACCCAACCTAACATCTCGGCGGTAATATTTGAACACATTCCTGGCTTGTTGGCCTCTACGTCTCCGTGGGACCGTTATATACATCTATAACGTAATATAACCTAACCTAACCCAAACTAACATCTCGGCGGTAATATTTGACATCATTCCTGGCGAGTTGCCCTCTATGTCTTTATTGGGAACTTCATAAGCATCAATAACGAAATATAACGCAACTTAATCCAACCTATCATTTCGGCGGTAATATTTGATAACGTTCCTGGCGAGTTGGCCTCTACGTGTCCGTGGGAGCTTTATATACATCAATAACGTAATATAACCTAACCTAACCCAACCTTTCATCTCGGCGGTAATATTTGACAACATTCCTGGCGAGTTGGCCTCTACGTCTCCGTGGGACCTTCATATACATCAATGACGAAATATAACCTAACCTAACCCAACCTGTCATCTCGGCGGTAATATTTGACAACATTACTGGCGAGTTGGCCGCTACGTCTCCGTTTGACCTTCATAAACATCAGTAACGAAATATAACCTAACCTAACACAACCTATCATCTCGGCGGTAATATTTGACAACATTACTGGCGAGTTGGCCTCTACGTCTCCGTTTGACCTTCATAAACATCAGTAATGAAATATAACCTAACCTAACCCAACCTAACATCTCGGCGGTAATATTTGACAACATTCCTGGCGAGTTGGCCTCTACGTCTCCGTGGGACCTTTATATACACCAATAACGTTATATAACCTAACCTAACCCAACCTAACATCTCGGCGGTAATATTTGAGTACATTCCTGGCGAGTTGGCCTCTACGTCTCCGTGGGACCTTCATATACATCAATAACGAAATATAACCTAACCTAACCCAACCTGTCATCTCGGCGGTAATATTTGACAACATTACTGGCGAGTTGGCCGCTACGTCTCCGTTTGACCTTCATAAACATCAGTAACGACATATAACCTAACCTAACACAACCTATCATCTCGGCGGTAATATTTGACAACATTACTGGCGAGTTGGCCTCTACGTCTCCGTTTGACCTTCATAAACATCAGTAACGAAATATAACCTAACCTAACACAACCTAACATCTCGGCGGTAATATTTGACAACATTCCTGGCGAGTTGGCCTCTACGTCTCCGTTTGACCTTCATAAACATCAGTAACGAAATATAACCTAATCTAACCCAACCTAACATCTCGGCGGTAATATTTGACAACATTCCTGGCGAGTTGGCCTCTACGTCTCCGTGGGACCTTTATATACACCAATAACGTTATATAACCTAACCTAACCCAACCTATCATCTCGGCGGTAATATTTGACAACATTACTGGCGAGTTGGCCTCTACGTCTCCGTTTGACCTTCATAAACATCAGTAACGAAATATAACCTAACCTAACCCAACCTAACATCTCGGCGGTAATATTTGACAACATTCCTGGCGAGTTGGCCTCTACGTCTCCGTGGGACCTTCATAAACATCAGTAACGAAATATAACCTAACCTAACACAACCTATCATCTCGGCGGTAATATTTGACAACATTACTGGCGAGTTGGCCTCTACGTCTCCGTGGGACCTTTATATACACCAATAATGTTATATAACCTAACCTAACCCAACCTAACATCTCGGCGGTAATATTTGAAGACATTCCTGGCTTGTTGGCCTCTACGTCCCCGTGGGAACTTTATATACATCTATAACGTAATATAACCTAACCTAACCCAACCTAACATCTCGGCGGTAATATTTGAACACATTCCTGGCTTGTTGGTCTCTGCGTCTCCGTGGGACCGTTATATACATCTATAACGTAATATAACCTAACCTAACCCAAACTAACATCTCGGCGGTAATATTTGACATCATTCCTGGCGAGTTAGCCTCTATGTCTTTATTGGGAACTTCATAAGCATCAATAACGAAATATAACGCAACTTAATCCAACCTATCATTTCGGCGGTAATATTTGATAACGTTCCTGGCGAGTTGGCCTCTACGTCTCCGTGGGAGCTTTATATACATCAATAACGTAATATAACCTAACCTAACCCAACCTTTCATCTCGGCGGTAATATTTGACAACATTCCTGGCGAGTTGGCCTCTACGTCTCCGTAGGACCTTCATATACATCAATAACGAAATATAACCTAACCTAACCCAACCTGTCATCTCGGCGGTAATATTTGACAACATTACTGGCGAGATGGCCGCTACGTCTCCGTTTGACCTTCATAAACATCAGTAACGAAATATAACCTAACCTAACACAACCTATCATCTCGGCGGTAATATTTGACAACATTACTGGCGAGTTGGCCTCTACGTCTCCGTTTGACCTTCATAAACATCAGTAACGAAATATAACCTAACCTAACCCAACCTAACATCTCGGCGGTAATATTTGACAACATTCCTGGCGAGTTGGCCTCTACGTCTCCGTGGGACCTTTATATACACCAGTAACGTTATATAACCTAACCTAACCCAACCTAACATCTCGGCGGTAATATTTGAAGACATTCCTGGCTTGTTGGCATCTACGTCCCCGTGGGAACTTTATATACATCTATAACGTAATATAACCTAACCTAACCCAACCTAACTTCTCGGCGGTAATATTTGAACACATTCCTGTCTTGTTGGCCTCTACGCCTCCGTGGGAACTTTATATACATCTATAACGTAATATAACCTAACCTACCCCAACCTAACATCTCGGCGGTAATATTTGAACACATTCCTGGCTTGTTGGCCTCTACGTCTCCGTGGGACCGTTATATACATCTATAACGTAATATAACCTAACCTAACCCAAACTAACATCTCGGCGGTAATATTTGACATCATTCCTGGCGAGTTGGCCTCTATGTCTTTATTGGGAACTTCATAAGCATCAATAACGAAATATAACGCAACTTAATCCAACCTATCATTTCGGCGGTTATATTTGATTACGTTCCTGGCGAGTTGGCCTCTACGTCTGCGTGGGAGCTTTATATACATCAATAACGTAATGTAACCTAACCTAACCCAACCTTTCATCTCGGCGGTAATATTTGACAACATTCCTGGCGAGTTGGCCTCTACGTCTCCGTGGGACCTTCATATACATCAATAACGAAATATAACCTAACCTAACCCAACCTGTCATCTCGGCGGTAATATTTGACAACATTACTGGCGAGATGGCCGCTACGTCTGCGTTTGACCTTCATAAACATCAGTAACGAAATATAACCTAACCTAACACAACCTATCATCTCGGCGGTAATATTTGACAACATTACTGGCGAGTTGGCCTCTACGTCTCCGTGGGACCTTTATATACACCAATAATGTTATATAACCTAACCTAACCCAACCTAACATCTCGGCGGTAATATTTGAAGACATTCCTGGCTTGTTGGCCTCTACGTCCCCGTGGGAACTTTATATACATCTATAACGTAATATAACCTAACCTAACCCAACCTAACATCTCGGCGGTAATATTTGAACACATTCCTGTCTTGTTGGCCTCTACGCCTCCGTGGGAACTTTATATACATCTATAACGTAATATAACCTAACCTAACCCAACCTAACATCTCGGCGGTAATATTTGAACACATTCCTGGCTTGTTGGCCTCTACGTCTTTATTGGGAACTTCATAAGCATCAATAACGAAATATAACGCAACTTAATCCAACCTATCATTTCGGCGGTAATATTTGATAACGTTCCTGGTGAGTTGGCCTCTACGTCTCCGTGGGAGCTTTATATACATCAATAACGTAATATAACCTAACCTAACCCAACCTTTCATCTCGGCGGTAATATTTGACAACATTCCTGGCGAGTTGGCCTCTACGTCTCCGTGGGACCTTCATATACATCAATAACGAAATATAACCTAACCTAACCCAACCTGTCATCTCGGCGGTAATATTTGACAACATTACTGGCGAGATGGCCGCTACGTCTCCGTTTGACCTTCATAAACATCAGTAACGAAATATAACCTAACCTAACACAACCTATCATCTCGGCGGTAATATTTGACAACATTACTGGCGAGTTGGCCTCTACGTCTCCGTGGGACCTTTATATACACCAATAATGTTATATAACCTAACCTAACCCAACCTAACATCTCGGCGGTAATATTTGAAGACATTCCTGGCTTGTTGGCCTCTACGTCCCCGTGGGAACTTTATATACATCTATAACGTAATATAACCTAACCTAACCCAACCTAACATCTCGGCGGTAATATTTGAACACATTCCTGTCTTGTTGGCCTCTACGCCTCCGTGGGAACTTTATATACATCTATAACGTAATATAACCTAACCTAACCCAACCTAACATCTCGGCGGTAATATTTGAACACATTCCTGGCTTGTTGGCCTCTACGTCTCCGTGGGACCGTTATATACATCTATAACGTAATATAACCTAACCTAACCCAAACTAACATCTCGGCGGTAATATTTGACATCATTCCTGGCGAGTTGGCCTCTATGTCTTTATTGGGAACTTCATAAGCATCAATAACGAAATATAACGCAACTTAATCCAACCTATCATTTCGGCGGTAATATTTGATAACGTTCCTGGCGAGTTGGCCTCTACGTCTCCGTGGGAGCTTTATATACATCAATAACGTAATATAACCTAACCTAACCCAACCTTTCATCTCGGCGGTAATATTTGACAACATTCCTGGCGAGTTGGCCTCTACGTCTCCGTGGGACCTTCATATACATCAATAACGAAATATAACCTAACCTAACCCAACCTGTCATCTCGGCGGTAATATTTGACAACATTACTGGCGAGTTGGCCGCTACGTCTCCGTTTGACCTTCATAAACATCAGTAACGAAATATAACCTAACCTAACACAACCTATCATCTCGGCGGTAATATTTGACAACATTACTGGCGAGTTGGCCTCTACGTCTCCGTTTGACCTTCATAAACATCAGTAACGAAATATAACCTAACCTAACCCAAACTAACATCTCGGCGGTAATATTTGACAACATTCCTGGCGAGTTGGCCTCTACGTCTCCGTGGGACCTTTATATACACCAATAACGTTATATAACCTAACCTAACCCAACCTAACATCTCGGCGGTAATATTTGAAGACATTCCTGGCTTGTTGGCCTCTACGTCCCCGTGGGAACTTTATATACATCTATAACGTAATATAACCTAACCTAACCCAACCTAACATCTCGGCGGTAATATTTGAACACATTCCTGTCTTGTTGGCCTCTACGCCTCCGTGGGAACTTTATATACATGTATAACGTAATATAACCTAACCTAACCGAACCTAACATCTCGGCGGTAATATTTGAACACATTCCTGGCTTGTTGGCCTCTACGTCTCCGTGGGACCGTTATATACAACTATAACGTAATATAACCTAACCTAACCCAAACTAACATCTCGGCGGTAATATTTGAACACATTCCTGGCTTGTTGGCCTCTACGTCTCCGTGGGACCGTTATATACATCTATAACGTAATATAACCTAACCTAACCCAAACTAACATCTCGGCGGTAATATTTGACATCATTCCTGGCGAGTTGGCCTCTATGTCTTTATTGGGAACTTCATAAGCATCAATAACGAAATATAACCTAACCTAACCCAACCTGTCATCTCGGCGGTAATATTTGACAACATTACTGGCGAGTTGGCCGCTACGTCTCCGTTTGACCTTCATAAACATCAGTAACGAAATATAACCTAACCTAACACAACCTATCATCTCGGCGGTAATATTTGACAACATTACTGGCGAGTTGGCCTCTACGTCTCCGTTTGACCTTCATAAACATCAGTAACGAAATATAACCTAACCTAACCCAACCTAACATCTCGGCGGTAATATTTGACAACATTCCTGGCGAGTTGGCCTCTACGTCTCCGTGGGACCTTTATATACACCAATAATGTTATATAACCTAACCTAACCCAACCTAACATCTCGGCGGTAATATTTGAAGACATTCCTGGCTTGTTGGCCTCTACGTCCCCGTGGGAACTTTATATACATCTATAACGTAATATAACCTAACCTAACCCAACCTAACATCTCGGCGGTAATATTTGAACACATTCCTGTCTTGTTGGCCTCTACGCCTCCGTGGGAACTTTATATACATCTATAACGTAATATATCCTAACCTAACCCAACCTAACATCTCGGCGGTAATATTTGAACACATTCCTGTCTTGTTGGCCTCTACGTCTCCGTGGGACCGTTATATACATCTATAACGTAATATAACCTAACCTAACCCAAACTAACATCTCGGCGGTAATATTTGACAACATTCCTGGCGAGTTGGCCTCTACGTCTCCGTGGGACCTTTATATACACCAATAACGTTATATAACCTAACCTAACCCAACCTAACATCTCGGCGGTAATATTTGAACACATTCCTGTCTTGTTGGCCTCTACGCCTCCGTGGGAACTTTATATACATCTATAACGTAATATAACCTAACCTAACCCAACCTAACATCTCGGCGGTAATATTTGAACACATTCCTGGCTTGTTGGCCTCTACGTCTCCGTGGGACCGTTATATACATCTATAACGTAATATAACCTAACCTAACCCAAACTAACATCTCGGCGGTAATATTTGACATCATTCCTGGCGAGTTGGCCTCTATGTCTTTATTGGGAACTTCATAAGCATCAATAACGAAATATAACCTAACCTAACCCAACCTGTCATCTCGGCGGTAATATTTGACAACATTACTGGCGAGTTGGCCGCTACGTCTCCGTTTGACCTTCATAAACATCAGTAACGAAATATAACCTAACCTAACACAACCTATCATCTCGGCGGTAATATTTGACAACATTACTGGCGAGTTGGCCTCTACGTCTCCGTTTGACCTTCATAAACATCAGTAACGAAATATAACCTAACCTAACCCAACCTAACATCTCGGCGGTAATAGTTGACAACACTCCTGGCGAGTTGGCCTCTACGTCTCCATGGGACCTTTATATCCACCAATAACGTTATATAACCTAACCTAACCCAACCTAACATCTCGGCGGTAATATTTGAACACATTCCTGTCTTGTTGGCCTCTACGCCTCCGTGGGAACTTTATATACATCTATAACGTAATATCACCTAACCTAACCCAACCTAACATCTCGGCGGTAATATTTGAACACATTCCTGGCTTGTTGGCCTCTACGTCTCCGTGGGAACTTTATATACATCTATAACGTAATATAACCTAACCTAACACAACCTAACATCTCGGCGGTAATATTTGAACACATTCCTGGCTTGTTGGCCTCTGCGTCTCCGTGGGACCTTCATATACATCAATAACGAAATATAAACTAACCTAACCCAACCTGTCATCTCGGCGGTAATATTTGACAACATTACTGGCGAGTTGGCCGCTACGTCTCCGTTTGACCTTCATAAACATCAGTAACGAAATATAACCTAACCTAACACAACCTATCATCTCGGTGGTAATATTTGACAACATTACTAGCGAGTTGGCCTCTACGTCTCCGTTTGACCTTCATAAACATCAGTTACGAAATATAACCTAACATAACACAACCTATCATCTCGGCGGTAATATTAGAAAACATACCTGGCGAGTTGGCCTCTACGTCTCCGTGGGAACTTCATAAGCATCAATTACGAAATATAACGCAACTTAATCCAACCTATCATTTCGGCGGTAATATTTGATAACATTCCTGGCGAGTTGGCCTCTACGTCTCCATGGGAGCTTTATATACATCAATAACGTAATATAACCTAACCTAACCCAACCTATCATCTCGGCGGTAATATTTGACAACATTTCTGGCGAGTTGGCCTCTACGTCTCCGTGGGACCGTTATATACATCTATAACGTAATATAACCTAACTTAACCCAAACTAACATCTCGGCGGTAATATTTGACATCATTCCTGGCGAGTTGGGCTCTACGTCTCCGTTTGATCTTCATAAACATCAATAACGTAATATAACCTAACCTAACCCAACCTTTCATCTCGGCGGTAATATTTGACAACATTCCTGGCGAGTTGGCCTCTACGTCTCCGTGGGACGTTTATATACATCAATAACGTAATATAACCTAACCTAACCCAACCTAACACCTCGGCGGTAATATTTGAACACATTCCTGGCTTGTTGGCCTCTACGTCCCCGTGGGATATGTATATACATCAATAACGTAATATAACCTAACCTAACCCAATCTAACATCTCGGCGGTAATATTTGAACACATTCCTGGCTTGTTGGCCTCTACGCCTCCGTGGGAAATTTATATACATCTATAACGTAATATAACCTAACCTATCCCAACCTAACATCTCGGCGGTAATATTTGAACACATTCCTGGCTTGTTGGCCTCTACGTCTCCGTGGGACCTTTATATACATCTATAACGTAATATAACCTAACCTAACCCAAACTAACCTCTTGGCGGTAATATTTGACATCATTCCTGGCGAGTTGGGCTCTACGTCTCCGTTTGATCTTCATAAGCATCAATAACGTAATATAACCTAACCTAACCCAACCTATCATCTCGGCGGTAATATTTGACAACATTACTGGCGAGTTGGCCTCTACGTCTCCGTGGGACCTTTATATACATCTATAACGTAATATAACCTAACCTAACCCAACCTAACATCTGGGCGGTAATAGTTGACAACATTCCTGGCGAGTTGGCCTCTACGTCTCCGTGGGACCTTCATATACATCAATAACGAAATATAACCTAACCTAACCCAACCTGTCATCTCGGCGGTAATATTTGACAACATTACTGGCGAGTTGGCCGCTACGTCTCCGTTTGACCTTCATAAACATCAGTAACGAAATATAACCTAACCTAACACAACCTATCATCTCGGCGGTAATATTTGACAACATTACTGGCGAGTTGGCCTCTACGTCTCCGTTTGACCTTCATAAACATCAGTAACGAAATATAACCTAACCTAACCCAACCTAACATCTCGGCGGTAATATTTGAACACATTCCTGTCTTGTTGGCCTCTACGCCTCCGTGGGACCTTTATATACACCAATAACGTTATATAACCTAACCTAACCCAACCTAACATCTCGGCGGTAATATTTGAAGACATTCCTGGCTTGTTGGCCTCTACGTCCCCGTGGGAACTTTATATACATCTATAACGTAATATAACCTAACCTAACCCAACCTAACATCTCGGCGGTAATATTTGAACACATTCCTGTCTTGTTGGCCTCTACGCCTCCGTGGGAACTTTATATACATGTATAACGTAATATAACCTAACCTAACCGAACCTAACATCTCGGCGGTAATATTTGAACACATTCCTGGCTTGTTGGCCTCTACGTCTCCGTGGGACCGTTATATACAACTATAACGTAATATAACCTAACCTAACCCAAACTAACATCTCGGCGGTAATATTTGAACACATTCCTGGCTTGTTGGCCTCTACGTCTCCGTGGGACCGTTATATACATCTATAACGTAATATAACCTAACCTAACCCAAACTAACATCTCGGCGGTAATATTTGACATCATTCCTGGCGAGTTGGCCTCTATGTCTTTATTGGGAACTTCATAAGCATCAATAACGAAATATAACCTAACCTAACCCAACCTGTCATCTCGGCGGTAATATTTGACAACATTACTGGCGAGTTGGCCGCTACGTCTCCGTTTGACCTTCATAAACATCAGTAACGAAATATAACCTAACCTAACACAACCTATCATCTCGGCGGTAATATTTGACAACATTACTGGCGAGTTGGCCTCTACGTCTCCGTTTGACCTTCATAAACATCAGTAACGAAATATAACCTAACCTAACCCAACCTAACATCTCGGCGGTAATATTTGACAACATTCCTGGCGAGTTGGCCTCTACGTCTCCGTGGGACCTTTATATACACCAATAATGTTATATAACCTAACCTAACCCAACCTAACATCTCGGCGGTAATATTTGAAGACATTCCTGGCTTGTTGGCCTCTACGTCCCCGTGGGAACTTTATATACATCTATAACGTAATATAACCTAACCTAACCCAACCTAACATCTCGGCGGTAATATTTGAACACATTCCTGTCTTGTTGGCCTCTACGCCTCCGTGGGAACTTTATATACATCTATAACGTAATATATCCTAACCTAACCCAACCTAACATCTCGGCGGTAATATTTGAACACATTCCTGTCTTGTTGGCCTCTACGTCTCCGTGGGACCGTTATATACATCTATAACGTAATATAACCTAACCTAACCCAAACTAACATCTCGGCGGTAATATTTGACAACATTCCTGGCGAGTTGGCCTCTACGTCTCCGTGGGACCTTTATATACACCAATAACGTTATATAACCTAACCTAACCCAACCTAACATCTCGGCGGTAATATTTGAACACATTCCTGTCTTGTTGGCCTCTACGCCTCCGTGGGAACCTTATATACATCTATAACGTAATATAACCTAACCTAACCCAACCTAACATCTCGGCGGTAATATTTGAACACATTCCTGGCTTGTTGGCCTCTACGTCTCCGTGGGACCGTTATATACATCTATAACGTAATATAACCTAACCTAACCCAAACTAACATCTCGGCGGTAATATTTGACATCATTCCTGGCGAGTTGGCCTCTATGTCTTTATTGGGAACTACATAAGCATCAATAACGAAATATAACCTAACCTAACCCAACCTGTCATCTCGGCGGTAATATTTGACAACATTACTGGCGAGTTGGCCGCTACGTCTCCGTTTGACCTTCATAAACATCAGTAACGAAATATAACCTAACCTAACACAACCTATCATCTCGGCGGTAATATTTGACAACATTACTGGCGAGTTGGCCTCTACGTCTCCGTTTGACCTTCATAAACATCAGTAACGAAATATAACCTAACCTAACCCAACCTAACATCTCGGCGGTAATATTTGACAACATTCCTGGCGAGTTGGCCTCTACGTCTCCGTGGGACCTTTATATACACCAATAATGTTATATAACCTAACCTAACCCAACCTAACATCTCGGCGGTGATATTTGACAACATTTCTGGCGAGTTGGCCTCTACGTCTCCGTGGGACCGTTATATACATCTATAACGTAATATAACCTAACCTAACCCAAACTAACATCTCGGCGGTAATATTTGACATCATTCCTGGCGAGTTGGGCTCTACGTCTCCGTTTGATCTTCATAAACATCAATAACGTAATATAACCTAACCTAACCCAACCTAACATCTCGGCGGTAATATTTGAACACATTCCTGTCTTGTTGGCCTCTACGCCTCCGTGGGAACTTTATATACATCTATAACGTAATATAACCTAACCTAACCGAACCTAACATCTCGGCGGTAATATTTGAACACATTCCTGGCTTGTTGGCCTCTACGTCTCCGTGGGACCGTTATATACATCTATAACGTAATATAACCTAACCTAACCCAAACTAACATCTCGGCGGTAATATTTGACATCATTCCTGGCGAGTTGGCCTCTATGTCTTTATTGGGAACTTCATAAGCATCAATAACGAAATATAACGCAACTTAATCCAACCTATCATTTCGGCGGTAATATTTGATAACGTTCCTGGCGAGTTGGCCTCTACGTCTCCGTGGGAGCTTTATATACATCAATAACGTAATATAACCTAACCTAACCCAACCTTTCATCTCGGCGGTAATAGTTGACAACATTCCTGGCGAGTTGGCCTCTACGTCTCCGTGGGATCTTCATATATATCAATAACGAAATATAACCTAACCTAACCCAACCTGTCATCTCGGCGGTAATATTTGACAACATTACTGGCGAATTGGCCGCTACGTCTCCGTTTGACCTTCATAAACATCAGTAACGAAATATAACCTAACCTAACACAACCTATCATCTCGGCGGTAATATTTGACAACATTACTGGCGAGTTGGCCTCTACGTCTCCGTTTGACCTTCATAAACATCAGTAACGAAATATAACCTAACCTAACCCAACCTAACATCTCGGCGGTAATAGTTGACAACACTCCTGGCGAGTTGGCCTCTACGTCTCCATGGGACCTTTATATCCACCAATAACGTTATATAACCTAACCTAACCCAACCTAACATCTCGGCGGTAATATTTGAACACATTCCTGTCTTGTTGGCCTCTACGCCTCCGTGGGAACTTTATATACATCTATAACGTAATATCACCTAACCTAACCCAACCTAACATCTCGGCGGTAATATTTGAACACATTCCTGGCTTGTTGGCCTCTACGTCTCCGTGGGAACTTTATATACATCTATAACGTAATATAACCTAACCTAACACAACCTAACATCTCGGCGGTAATATTTGAACACATTCCTGGCTTGTTGGCCTCTGCGTCTCCGTGGGACCTTCATATACATCAATAACGAAATATAAACTAACCTAACCCAACCTGTCATCTCGGCGGTAATATTTGACAACATTACTGGCGAGTTGGCCGCTACGTCTCCGTTTGACCTTCATAAACATCAGTAACGAAATATAACCTAACCTAACACAACCTATCATCTCGGTGGTAATATTTGACAACATTACTAGCGAGTTGGCCTCTACGTCTCCGTTTGACCTTCATAAACATCAGTTACGAAATATAACCTAACATAACACAACCTATCATCTCGGCGGTAATATTAGAAAACATACCTGGCGAGTTGGCCTCTACGTCTCCGTGGGAACTTCATAAGCATCAATTACGAAATATAACGCAACTTAATCCAACCTATCATTTCGGCGGTAATATTTGATAACATTCCTGGCGAGTTGGCCTCTACGTCTCCATGGGAGCTTTATATACATCAATAACGTAATATAACCTAACCTAACCCAACCTATCATCTCGGCGGTAATATTTGACAACATTTCTGGCGAGTTGGCCTCTACGTCTCCGTGGGACCGTTATATACATCTATAACGTAATATAACCTAACTTAACCCAAACTAACATCTCGGCGGTAATATTTGACATCATTCCTGGCGAGTTGGGCTCTACGTCTCCGTTTGATCTTCATAAACATCAATAACGTAATATAACCTAACCTAACCCAACCTTTCATCTCGGCGGTAATATTTGACAACATTCCTGGCGAGTTGGCCTCTACGTCTCCGTGGGACGTTTATATACATCAATAACGTAATATAACCTAACCTAACCCAACCTAACACCTCGGCGGTAATATTTGAACACATTCCTGGCTTGTTGGCCTCTACGTCCCCGTGGGATATGTATATACATCAATAACGTAATATAACCTAACCTAACCCAATCTAACATCTCGGCGGTAATATTTGAACACATTCCTGGCTTGTTGGCCTCTACGCCTCCGTGGGAACTTTATATACATCTATAACGTAATATAACCTAACCTATCCCAACCTAACATCTCGGCGGTAATATTTGAACACATTCCTGGCTTGTTGGCCTCTACGTCTCCGTGGGACCTTTATATACATCTATAACGTAATATAACCTAACCTAACCCAAACTAACCTCTTGGCGGTAATATTTGACATCATTCCTGGCGAGTTGGGCTCTACGTCTCCGTTTGATCTTCATAAGCATCAATAACGTAATATAACCTAACCTAACCCAACCTATCATCTCGGCGGTAATATTTGACAACATTACTGGCGAGTTGGCCTCTACGTCTCCGTGGGACCTTTATATACATCTATAACGTAATATAACCTAACCTAACCCAACCTAACATCTGGGCGGTAATAGTTGACAACATTCCTGGCGAGTTGGCCTCTACGTCTCCGTGGGACCTTTATATCCACCAATAACGTTATATAACCTAACCTAACCCAACCTAACATCTCGGCGGTAATATTTGAACACATTCCTGTCTTGTTGGCCTCTACGCCTCCGTGGGATCTTTATATACATCTATAACGTAATATAACCTAACCTAACCCAACCTAACATCTCGGCGGTAATATTTGAACACATTCCTGGCTTGTTGGCCTCTACGTCTCCGTGGGAACTTTATATACATCTATAACGTAATATAAACTAACCTAACACAACCTAACATCTCGGCGGTAATATTTGAACACATTCCTGGCTTGTTGGCCTCTGCGTCTCCGTGGGACCTTCATATACATCAATAACGAAATATAAACTAACCTAACCCAACCTGTCATCTCGGCGGTAATATTTGACAACATTACTGGCGAGTTGGCCGCTACGTCTCCGTTTGACCTTCATAAACATCAGTAACGAAATATAACCTAACCTAACACAACCTATCATCTCGGTGGTAATATTTGACAACATTACTAGCGAGTTGGCCTCTACGTCTCCGTTTGACCTTCATAAACATCAGTTACGAAATATAACCTAACATAACACAACCTATCATCTCGGCGGTAATATTAGAAAACATACCTGGCGAGTTGGCCTCTACGTCTCCGTGGGAACTTCATAAGCATCAATTACGAAATATAACGCAACTTAATCCAACCTATCATTTCGGCGGTAATATTTGATAACATTCCTGGCGAGTTGGCCTCTACGTCTCCATGGGAGCTTTATATACATCAATAACGTAATATAACCTAACCTAACCCAAACTAACATCTCGGCGGTAATATTTGACATCATTCCTGGCGAGTTGGGCTCTACGTCTCCGTTTGATCTTCATAAACATCAATAACGTAATATAACCTAACCTAACCCAACCTTTCATCTCGGCGGTAATATTTGACAACATTCCTGGCGAGTTGGCCTCTACGTCTCCGTGGGACGTTTATATACATCAATAACGTAATATAACCTAACCTAACCCAACCTAACACCTCGGCGGTAATATTTGAACACATTCCTGGCTTGTTGGCCTCTACGTCCCCGTGGGATATGTATATACATCAATAACGTAATATAACCTAACCTAACCCAACCTAACACCTCGGCGGTAATATTTGAACACATTCCTGGCTTGTTGGCCTCTACGTCCCCGTGGGATATGTATATACATCAATAACGTAATATAACCTAACCTAACCCAATCTAACATCTCGGCGGTAATATTTGAACACATTCCTGGCTTGTTGGCCTCTACGCCTCCGTGGGAACTTTATATACATCTATAACGTAATATAACCTAACCTATCCCAACCTAACATCTCGGCGGTAATATTTGAACACATTCCTGGCTTGTTGGCCTCTACGTCTCCGTGGGACCTGTATATACATCTATAACGTAATATAACCTAACCTAACCCAAACTAACCTCTCGGCGGTAATATTTGACATCATTCCTGGCGAGTTGGGCTCTACGTCTCCGTTTGATCTTCATAAGCATCAATAACGTAATATAACCTAACCTAACCCAACCTATCATCTCGGCGGTAATATTTGACAACATTACTGGCGAGTTGGCCTCTACGTCTCCGTGGGACCTTTATATACATCTATAACGTAATATAACCTAACCTAACCCAACCTAACATCTGGGCGGTAATAGTTGACAACATTCCTGGCGAGTTGGCCTCTACGTCTCCGTGGGACCTTTATATCCACCAATAACGTTATATAACCTAACCTAACCCAACCTAACATCTCGGCGGTAATATTTGAACACATTCCTGTCTTGTTGGCCTCTACGCCTCCGTGGGAACTTTATATACATCTATAACGTAATATAACCTAACCTAACCCAACCTAACACCTCGGCGGTAATATTTGAACACATTCCTGGCTTGTTGGCCTCTACGTCTCCGTGGGAACTTTATATACATCTATAACGTAATATAACCTAACCTAACACAACCTAACATCTCGGCGGTAATATTTGAACACATTCCTGGCTTGTTGGCCTCTGCGTCTCCGTGGGACCTTCATATACATCAATAACGAAATATAAACTAACATAACCCAACCTGTCATCTCGGCGGTAATATTTGACAACATTACTGGCGAGTTGGCCGCTACGTCTCCGTTTGACCTTCATAAACATCAGTAACGAAATATAACCTAACCTAACACAACCTATCATCTCGGCGGTAATATTTGACAACATTACTAGCGAGTTGGCCTCTACGTCTCCGTTTGACCTTCATAAACATCAGTTACGAAATATAACCTAACATAACACAACCTATCATCTCGGCGGTAATATTAGAAAACATACCTGGCGAGTTGGCCTCTACGTCTCCGTGGGAACTTCATAAGCATCAATTACGAAATATAACGCAACTTAATCCAACCTATCATTTCGGCGGTAATATTTGAACACATTCCTGGCTTGTTGGCCTCTACGTTTCCGTGGGAACTTTATATACATCTATAACGTAATATAACCTAACCTAACCCAACCTATCATCTCAGCGGTAATATTTGAACACATTCCTGGCTTGTTGGCCTCTACGTCTCCGTGGGACCGTTATATACATCTATAACGTAATATAACCTAACCTAACCCAAACTAACATCTCGGCGGTAATATTTGACATCATTCCTGGCGAGTTGGGCTCTACGTCTCCGTTTGATCTTCATAAACATCAATAACGTAATATAACCTAACCTAACCCAACCTTTCATCTCGGCGGTAATATTTGACAACATTCCTGGCGAGTTGGCCTCTACGTCTCCGTGGGACGTTTATATACATCTATAACGTGATATAACCTAACCTAACCCAACCTAACATCTCGGCGGTTATACTTGAAAACATTCCTGGCGAGTTGGCTTCTCCGTCTCCGTGGGACCTTTATATACATCAATAACGTAATATAACCTAACCTAACCCAACCTAACACCTCGGCGGTAATATTTGAACACATTCCTGGCTTGTTGGCCTCTACGTCCCCGTGGGATATGTATATACATCAATAACGTAATATAACCTAACCTAACCCAATCTAACATCTCGGCGGTAATATTTGAACACATTCCTGGCTTGTTGGCCTCTACGTTTCCGTGGGACCTTTATATACATCTATAACGTAATATAACCTAACCTAACCCAACCTAACATCTCGGCGGTAATATTTGAAAACATTCATGGCGAGTTGGCCTCTACGTCTCCGTGGGACCTTCATATACATCAATAACGAAATATAACCTAACCTAACCCAACCTGTCATCTCGGCGGTAATATTTGACAACATTACTGGCGAGTTGGCCGCTACGTCTCCGTTTGACCTTCATAAACATCAGTAACGAAATATAACCTAACCTAACACAACCTATCATCTCGGCGGTAATATTTGACAACATTACTGGCGAGTTGGCCTCTACGTCTCCGTGGGACCTTTATATACATCTATAACGTAATATAACCTAACCTAACCCAACCTAACATCTGGGCGGTAATAGTTGACAACATTCCTGGCGAGTTGGCCTCTACGTCTCCGTGGGACCTTTATATCCACCAATAACGTTATATAACCTAACCTAACCCAACCTAACATCTCGGCGGTAATATTTGAACACATTCCTGTCTTGTTGGCCTCTACGCCTCCGTGGGAACTTTATATACATCTATAACGTAATATAACCTAACCTAACCCAACCTAACACCTCGGCGGTAATATTTGAACACATTCCTGGCTTGTTGGCCTCTACGTCTCCGTGGGAACTTTATATACATCTATAACGTAATATAACCTAACCTAACACAACCTAACATCTCGGCGGTAATATTTGAACACATTCCTGGCTTGTTGGCCTCTGCGTCTCCGTGGGACCTTCATATACATCAATAACGAAATATAAACTAACATAACCCAACCTGTCATCTCGGCGGTAATATTTGACAACATTACTGGCGAGTTGGCCGCTACGTCTCCGTTTGACCTTCATAAACATCAGTAACGAAATATAACCTAACCTAACACAACCTATCATCTCGGCGGTAATATTTGACAACATTACTAGCGAGTTGGCCTCTACGTCTCCGTTTGACCTTCATAAACATCAGTTACGAAATATAACCTAACATAACACAACCTATCATCTCGGCGGTAATATTAGAAAACATACCTGGCGAGTTGGCCTCTACGTCTCCGTGGGAACTTCATAAGCATCAATTACGAAATATAACGCAACTTAATCCAACCTATCATTTCGGCGGTAATATTTGAACACATTCCTGGCTTGTTGGCCTCTACGTTTCCGTGGGAACTTTATATACATCTATAACGTAATATAACCTAACCTAACCCAACCTATCATCTCAGCGGTAATATTTGAACACATTCCTGGCTTGTTGGCCTCTACGTCTCCGTGGGACCGTTATATACATCTATAACGTAATATAACCTAACCTAACCCAAACTAACATCTCGGCGGTAATATTTGACATCATTCCTGGCGAGTTGGGCTCTACGTCTCCGTTTGATCTTCATAAACATCAATAACGTAATATAACCTAACCTAACCCAACCTTTCATCTCGGCGGTAATATTTGACAACATTCCTGGCGAGTTGGCCTCTACGTCTCCGTGGGACGTTTATATACATCTATAACGTGATATAACCTAACCTAACCCAACCTAACATCTCGGCGGTTATACTTGAAAACATTCCTGGCGAGTTGGCCTCTACGTCTCCGTGGGACCTTTATATACACCAATAACGTTATATAACCTAACCTAACCCAACCTAACATCTCGGCGGTAATATTTGAAGACATTCCTGGCTTGTTGGCCTCTACGTCCCCGTGGGAACTTTATATACATCTATAACGTAATATAACCTAACCTAACCTAACCTAACATCTCGGCGGTAATATTTGAACACATTCCTGGCTTGTTGGCCTCTACGTCTCCGTGGGACCTTCATATACATCAATAACGAAATATAACCTAACCTAACCCAACCTGTCATCTCGGCGGTAATATTTGACAACATTACTGGCGAGTTGGCCGCTACGTCTCCGTTTGACCTTCATAAACATCAGTAACGAAATATAACCTAACCTAACACAACCTATCATCTCGGCGGTAATATTTGACAACATTACTGGCGAGTTGGCCTCTACGTCTCCGTTTGACCTTCATAAACATCAATGACGAAATATAACCTAACATAACACAACCTATCATCTCGGCGGTAATATTAGAAAACATACCTGGCGAGTTGGCCTCTACGTCTCCGTGGGAACTTCATCAGCATCAATTACGAAATATAACGCAACTTAATCCAACCTATCATTTCGGCGGTAATATTTGATAACATTCCTGGCGAGTTGGCCTCTACGTCTCCGTGGGACCTTTATATACATCTATAACGTAATATAACCTAACCTAACCCAACCTAACATCTCGGCGGTAATACTTGAAAACATTCCTGGCGAGTTGGCTTCTCCGTCTCCGTGGGACCTTTATATACATCAATAACGTAATATAACCTAACCTAACCCAACCTAACACCTCGGCGGTAATATTTGAACACATTCCTGGCTTGTTGGCCTCTACGTCCCCGTGGGATATGTATATACATCAATAACGTAATATAACCTCACCTAACCCAATCTAACATCTCGGCGGTAATATTTGAACACATTCCTGGCTTGTTGGCCTCTACGCCTCCGTGGGAACTTTATATACACCTATAACGTAATATAACCTAACCTACCCCAACCTAACATCTCGGCGGTAATATTTGAACACATTCCTGGCTTGTTGGCCTCTACGTCTCCGTGGGACCTTTATATACATCTATAACGTAATATAACCTAACCTAACCCAAACTAACCTCTCGGCGGTAATATTTGACATCATTCCTGGCGAGTTGGGCTCTACGTCTCCGTTTGATCTTCATAAGCATCAATAACGTAATATAACCTAACCTAACCCAACCTATCATGTCGGCGGTAATATCTGATCACATTCCTGGCTTGTTGGCCTCTACGTCTCCGCGGGACCTTTAAATACATCTATAACGTAATATAACCTAACCTAACCCAACCTAACATCTGGGCGGTAATACTTGAAAACATTCCTGGCGAGTTGGCTTCTCCGTCTCCGTGGGACCTTTATATACATCAATAACGTAATATAACCTAACCTAACCCAACCTAACACCTCGGCGGTAATATTTGAACACATTCCTGGCTTGTTGGCCTCTACGTCTCCGTGGGACCTTTATATACATCTATAACGTAATATAACCTAACCTAACCCAAACTAACCTCTCGGCGGTAATATTTGACATCATTCCTGGCGAGTTGGGCTCTACGTCTCCGTTTGATCTTCATAAGCATCAATAACGTAATATAACCTAACCTAACCCAACCTATCATGTCGGCGGTAATATTTGATCACATTCCTGGCTTGTTGGCCTCTACGTCTCCGCGGGACCTTTAAATACATCTATAACGTAATATAACCTAACCTAACCCAACCTATCATCTCGGCGGTAATATTTGACAACATTCCTGGCGAGTTGGCCTCTACGTCTCCGTGGGACCTTCATATACATCAATAACGAAATATAACCTAACCTAACCCAACCTGTCATCTCGGCGGTAATATTTGACAACATTACTGGCGTGTTGGCCGCTACGTCTCCGTTTGACCGTCATAAACATCAGTAACGAAATATAACCTAACCTAACACAACCTATCATCTCGGCGGTAATATTTGACAACATTACTGGCGAGTTGGCCTCTACGTCTCCGTTTGACCTTCATAAACATCAGTAACGAAATATAACCTAACCTAACCCAACCTAACATCTCGGCGGTAATATTTGACAACATTCCTGGCGAGTTGGCCTCTGCGTCTCCGTGGGACCTTTATATACACCAATAACGTTATATAACCTAACCTAACCCAACCTAACATCTCGGCGGTAATATTTGAAGACATTCCTGGCTTGTTGGCCTCTACGTCCCCGTGGGAACTTTATATACATCTATAACGTAATATAACCTAACCTAACCCAACCTATCATCTCGGCGGTAATATTTGAACACATTCCTGGCTTGTTGGCCTCTACGTTTCCGTTGGACCTTTATATACATCTATAACGTAATATAACCTAACCTAACCCAACCTAACATCTCGGCGGTAATATTTGAAAACATTCATGGCGAGTTGGCCTCTACGTCTCCGTGGGACCTTCATATACATCAGTAACGAAATATAACCTAACCTAACACAACCTATCATCTCGGCGGTAATATTTGACAACATTACTGGCGAGTTGGCCTCTACGTCTCCGTTTGACCTTCATAAACATCAATGACGAAATATAACCTAACATAACACAACCTATCATCTCGGCGGTAATATTAGAAAACATACCTGGCGAGTTGGCCTCTACGTATCCGTGGGAACTTCATAAGCATCAATTACGAAATATAACGCAACTTAATCCAACCTATCATTTCGGCGGTAATATTTGATAACATTCCTGGCGAGTTGGCCTCTACGTCTCCGTGGGAGCTTTATATACATCAATAACGTAATATAACCTAACCTAACCCAACCTATCATCTCGGCGGTAATATTTGACAACATTTCTGGCGAGTTGGCCTCTACGTCTCCGTGGGACCGTTATATACATCTATAACGTAATATAACCTAACCTAACCCAAACTAACATCTCGGCGGTAATATTTGACATCATTCCTGGCGAGTTGGGCTCTACGTCTCCGTGGGAACTTTATATACATCTATAACGTAATATAACCTATCCTATCCCAACCTAACATCTCGGCGGTAATATTTGAACACATTCCTGGCTTGTTGGCCTCTACGTCTCCGTGGGACCTTTATATACATCTATAACGTAATATAACCTAGCCTAACCCAAACTAACCTCTCGGCGGTAATATTTGACATCATTCCTGGCGAGTTGGGCTCTACGTCTCCGTTTGATCTTCATAAGCATCAATAACGTAATATAACCTAACCTAACCCAACCTATCATGTCGGCGGTAATATTTGACAACATTCCTGGCCAGTTGGCCTCTACGTCTCCGTGGGACCTTTAAATACATCTATAACGTAATATAACCTAACCTAACCCAACCTATCATCTCGGCGGTAATATTTGAACACATTCCTGGCTTGTTGGCCTCTACGTCCCCGTGGGATATGTATATACATCAATAACGTAATATAACCTAACCTAACCCAACCTAACATCTCGGCGGTAATATTTGAAGACATTCCTGGCTTGTTGGCCTCTACGTCCCCGTGGGAACTTTATATACATCTATAACGTAATATAACCTAACCTAACCCAACCTAACATCTCGGCGGTAATATTTGAACACATTCCTGGCTTGTTGGCCTCTACGTCTCCGTGGGACCTTTATATACATCTATAACGTAATATAACCTAACCTAACCCAACCTAACATCTCGGCGGTAATATTTGAAAACATTCATGGCGAGTTGGCCTCTACGTCTCCGTGGGACCTTCATATACATCAATAACGAAATATAACCTAACCTAACCCAACCTGTCATCTCGGCGGTAATATTTGACAACATTACTGGCGAGTTGGCCGCTACGTCTCCGTTTGACCTTCATAAACATCAGTAACGAAATATAACCTAACCTAACACAACCTATCATCTCGGCGGTAATATTTGACAACATTACTGGCGAGTTGGCCTCTACGTCTCCGTTTGACCTTCATAAACATCAGTAACGAAATATAACCTAACCTAACCCAACCTAACATCTCGGCGGTAATATTTGACAACATTCCTGGCGAGTTGGCCTCTACGTCTCCGTGGGACCTTTATATACACCAATAACGTTATATAACCTAACCTAAACCAACCTAACATCTCGGCGGTAATATTTGAAGACATTCCTGGCTTGTTGGCCTCTACGTCCCCGTGGGAACTTTATATACATCTATAACGTAATATAACCTAACCTAACCCAACCTAACATCTCGGCGGTAATATTTGACAACATTCCTGGCGAGTTGGCCTCTACGTCTCCGTGGGACCTTCATATACATCAATAACGAAATATAACCTAACCTAACCCAACCTATCATCTCGGAGGTAATATTTGACAACATTACTGGCGAGTTGGCGTCTACGTCTCCGTGGGACCTTTATATACATCTATAACGTAATATAACCTAACCTAACCCAACCTAACATCTGGGCGGTAATACTTGAAAACATTCCTGGCGAGTTGGCTTCTCCGTCTCCGTGGGACCTTTATATACATCAATAACGTAATATAACCTAACCTAACCCAACCTAACACCTCGGCGGTAATATTTGAACACATTCCTGGCTTGTTGGCCTCTACGTCCCCGTGGGATATGTATATACATCAATAACGTAATATAACCTAACCTAACCCAACCTAACATCTCGGCGGTAATATTTGAACACATTCCTGTCTTGTTGGCCTCTACGCCTCCGTGGGAACTTTATATACATCTATAACGTAATATAACCTAACCTAACCCAACCTAACACCTCGGCGGTAATATTTGAACACATTCCTGGCTTGTTGGCCTCTACGTCTCCGTGGGAACTTTATATACATCTATAACGTAATATAACCTAACCTAACACAACCTAACATCTCGGCGGTAATATTTGAACACATTCCTGGCTTGTTGGCCTCTGCGTCTCCGTGGGACCTTCATATACATCAATAACGAAATATAAACTAACATAACCCAACCTGTCATCTCGGCGGTAATATTTGACAACATTACTGGCGAGTTGGCCGCTACGTCTCCGTTTGACCTTCATAAACATCAGTAACGAAATATAACCTAACCTAACACAACCTATCATCTCGGCGGTAATATTTGACAACATTACTAGCGAGTTGGCCTCTACGTCTCCGTTTGACCTTCATAAACATCAGTTACGAAATATAACCTAACATAACACAACCTATCATCTCGGCGGTAATATTAGAAAACATACCTGGCGAGTTGGCCTCTACGTCTCCGTGGGAACTTCATAAGCATCAATTACGAAATATAACGCAACTTAATCCAACCTATCATTTCGGCGGTAATATTTGAACACATTCCTGGCTTGTTGGCCTCTACGTTTCCGTGGGAACTTTATATACATCTATAACGTAATATAACCTAACCTAACCCAACCTATCATCTCAGCGGTAATATTTGAACACATTCCTGGCTTGTTGGCCTCTACGTCTCCGTGGGACCGTTATATACATCTATAACGTAATATAACCTAACCTAACCCAAACTAACATCTCGGCGGTAATATTTGACATCATTCCTGGCGAGTTGGGCTCTACGTCTCCGTTTGATCTTCATAAACATCAATAACGTAATATAACCTAACCTAACCCAACCTTTCATCTCGGCGGTAATATTTGACAACATTCCTGGCGAGTTGGCCTCTACGTCTCCGTGGGACGTTTATATACATCTATAACGTGATATAACCTAACCTAACCCAACCTAACATCTCGGCGGTTATACTTGAAAACATTCCTGGCGAGTTGGCTTCTCCGTCTCCGTGGGACCTTTATATACATCAATAACGTAATATAACCTAACCTAACCCAACCTAACACCTCGGCGGTAATATTTGAACACATTCCTGGCTTGTTGGCCTCTACGTCCCCGTGGGATATGTATATACATCAATAACGTAATATAACCTAACCTAACCCAATCTAACATCTCGGCGGTAATATTTGAACACATTCCTGGCTTGTTGGCCTCTACGTTTCCGTGGGACCTTTATATACATCTATAACGTAATATAACCTAACCTAACCCAACCTAACATCTCGGCGGTAATATTTGAAAACATTCATGGCGAGTTGGCCTCTACGTCTCCGTGGGACCTTCATATACATCAATAACGAAATATAACCTAACCTAACCCAACCTGTCATCTCGGCGGTAATATTTGACAACATTACTGGCGAGTTGGCCGCTACGTCTCCGTTTGACCTTCATAAACATCAGTAACGAAATATAACCTAACCTAACACAACCTATCATCTCGGCGGTAATATTTGACAACATTACTGGCGAGTTGGCCTCTACGTCTCCGTTTGACCTTCATAAACATCAGTAACGAAATATAACCTAACCTAACCCAACCTAACATCTCGGCGGTAATATTTGACAACATTCCTGGCGAGTTGGCCTCTACGTCTCCGTGGGACCTTTATATACACCAATAACGTTATATAACCTAACCTAACCCAACCTAACATCTCGGCGGTAATATTTGAAGACATTCCTGGCTTGTTGGCCTCTACGTCCCCGTGGGAACTTTATATACATCTATAACGTAATATAACCTAACCTAACCTAACCTAACATCTCGGCGGTAATATTTGAACACATTCCTGGCTTGTTGGCCTCTACGTCTCCGTGGGACCTTCATATACATCAATAACGAAATATAACCTAACCTAACCCAACCTGTCATCTCGGCGGTAATATTTGACAACATTACTGGCGAGTTGGCCGCTACGTCTCCGTTTGACCTTCATAAACATCAGTAACGAAATATAACCTAACCTAACACAACCTATCATCTCGGCGGTAATATTTGACAACATTACTGGCGAGTTGGCCTCTACGTCTCCGTTTGACCTTCATAAACATCAATGACGAAATATAACCTAACATAACACAACCTATCATCTCGGCGGTAATATTAGAAAACATACCTGGCGAGTTGGCCTCTACGTCTCCGTGGGAACTTCATCAGCATCAATTACGAAATATAACGCAACTTAATCCAACCTATCATTTCGGCGGTAATATTTGATAACATTCCTGGCGAGTTGGCCTCTACGTCTCCGTGGGACCTTTATATACATCTATAACGTAATATAACCTAACCTAACCCAACCTAACATCTCGGCGGTAATACTTGAAAACATTCCTGGCGAGTTGGCTTCTCCGTCTCCGTGGGACCTTTATATACATCAATAACGTAATATAACCTAACCTAACCCAACCTAACACCTCGGCGGTAATATTTGAACACATTCCTGGCTTGTTGGCCTCTACGTCCCCGTGGGATATGTATATACATCAATAACGTAATATAACCTCACCTAACCCAATCTAACATCTCGGCGGTAATATTTGAACACATTCCTGGCTTGTTGGCCTCTACGCCTCCGTGGGAACTTTATATACACCTATAACGTAATATAACCTAACCTATCCCAACCTAACATCTCGGCGGTAATATTTGAACACATTCCTGGCTTGTTGGCCTCTACGTCTCCGTGGGACCTTTATATACATCTATAACGTAATATAACCTAACCTAACCCAAACTAACCTCTCGGCGGTAATATTTGACATCATTCCTGGCGAGTTGGGCTCTACGTCTCCGTTTGATCTTCATAAGCATCAATAACGTAATATAACCTAACCTAACCCAACCTATCATGTCGGCGGTAATATCTGATCACATTCCTGGCTTGTTGGCCTCTACGTCTCCGCGGGACCTTTAAATACATCTATAACGTAATATAACCTAACCTAACCCAACCTAACATCTGGGCGGTAATACTTGAAAACATTCCTGGCGAGTTGGCTTCTCCGTCTCCGTGGGACCTTTATATACATCAATAACGTAATATAACCTAACCTAACCCAACCTAACACCTCGGCGGTAATATTTGAACACATTCCTGGCTTGTTGGCCTCTACGTCTCCGTGGGACCTTTATATACATCTATAACGTAATATAACCTAACCTAACCCAAACTAACCTCTCGGCGGTAATATTTGACATCATTCCTGGCGAGTTGGGCTCTACGTCTCCGTTTGATCTTCATAAGCATCAATAACGTAATATAACCTAACCTAACCCAACCTATCATGTCGGCGGTAATATTTGATCACATTCCTGGCTTGTTGGCCTCTACGTCTCCGCGGGACCTTTAAATACATCTATAACGTAATATAACCTAACCTAACCCAACCTATCATCTCGGCGGTAATATTTGACAACATTCCTGGCGAGTTGGCCTCTACGTCTCCGTGGGACCTTCATATACATCAATAACGAAATATAACCTAACCTAACCCAACCTGTCATCTCGGCGGTAATATTTGACAACATTACTGGCGTGTTGGCCGCTACGTCTCCGTTTGACCGTCATAAACATCAGTAACGAAATATAACCTAACCTAACACAACCTATCATCTCGGCGGTAATATTTGACAACATTACTGGCGAGTTGGCCTCTACGTCTCCGTTTGACCTTCATAAACATCAGTAACGAAATATAACCTAACCTAACCCAACCTAACATCTCGGCGGTAATATTTGACAACATTCCTGGCGAGTTGGCCTCTGCGTCTCCGTGGGACCTTTATATACACCAATAACGTTATATAACCTAACCTAACCCAACCTAACATCTCGGCGGTAATATTTGAAGACATTCCTGGCTTGTTGGCCTCTACGTCCCCGTGGGAACTTTATATACATCTATAACGTAATATAACCTAACCTAACCCAACCTATCATCTCGGCGGTAATATTTGAACACATTCCTGGCTTGTTGGCCTCTACGTTTCCGTTGGACCTTTATATACATCTATAACGTAATATAACCTAACCTAACCCAACCTAACATCTCGGCGGTAATATTTGAAAACATTCATGGCGAGTTGGCCTCTACGTCTCCGTGGGACCTTCATATACATCAGTAACGAAATATAACCTAACCTAACACAACCTATCATCTCGGCGGTAATATTTGACAACATTACTGGCGAGTTGGCCTCTACGTCTCCGTTTGACCTTCATAAACATCAATGACGAAATATAACCTAACATAACACAACCTATCATCTCGGCGGTAATATTAGAAAACATACCTGGCGAGTTGGCCTCTACGTATCCGTGGGAACTTCATAAGCATCAATTACGAAATATAACGCAACTTAATCCAACCTATCATTTCGGCGGTAATATTTGATAACATTCCTGGCGAGTTGGCCTCTACGTCTCCGTGGGAGCTTTATATACATCAATAACGTAATATAACCTAACCTAACCCAACCTATCATCTCGGCGGTAATATTTGACAACATTTCTGGCGAGTTGGCCTCTACGTCTCCGTGGGACCGTTATATACATCTATAACGTAATATAACCTAACCTAACCCAAACTAACATCTCGGCGGTAATATTTGACATCATTCCTGGCGAGTTGGGCTCTACGTCTCCGTGGGAACTTTATATACATCTATAACGTAATATAACCTATCCTATCCCAACCTAACATCTCGGCGGTAATATTTGAACACATTCCTGGCTTGTTGGCCTCTACGTCTCCGTGGGACCTTTATATACATCTATAACGTAATATAACCTAGCCTAACCCAAACTAACCTCTCGGCGGTAATATTTGACATCATTCCTGGCGAGTTGGGCTCTACGTCTCCGTTTGATCTTCATAAGCATCAATAACGTAATATAACCTAACCTAACCCAACCTATCATGTCGGCGGTAATATTTGACAACATTCCTGGCCAGTTGGCCTCTACGTCTCCGTGGGACCTTTAAATACATCTATAACGTAATATAACCTAACCTAACCCAACCTATCATCTCGGCGGTAATATTTGAACACATTCCTGGCTTGTTGGCCTCTACGTCCCCGTGGGATATGTATATACATCAATAACGTAATATAACCTAACCTAACCCAACCTAACATCTCGGCGGTAATATTTGAAGACATTCCTGGCTTGTTGGCCTCTACGTCCCCGTGGGAACTTTATATACATCTATAACGTAATATAACCTAACCTAACCCAACCTAACATCTCGGCGGTAATATTTGAACACATTCCTGGCTTGTTGGCCTCTACGTCTCCGTGGGACCTTTATATACATCTATAACGTAATATAACCTAACCTAACCCAACCTAACATCTCGGCGGTAATATTTGAAAACATTCATGGCGAGTTGGCCTCTACGTCTCCGTGGGACCTTCATATACATCAATAACGAAATATAACCTAACCTAACCCAACCTGTCATCTCGGCGGTAATATTTGACAACATTACTGGCGAGTTGGCCGCTACGTCTCCGTTTGACCTTCATAAACATCAGTAACGAAATATAACCTAACCTAACACAACCTATCATCTCGGCGGTAATATTTGACAACATTACTGGCGAGTTGGCCTCTACGTCTCCGTTTGACCTTCATAAACATCAGTAACGAAATATAACCTAACCTAACCCAACCTAACATCTCGGCGGTAATATTTGACAACATTCCTGGCGAGTTGGCCTCTACGTCTCGGTGGGACCTTTATATACACCAATAACGTTATATAACCTAACCTAAACCAACCTAACATCTCGGCGGTAATATTTGAAGACATTCCTGGCTTGTTGGCCTCTACGTCCCCGTGGGAACTTTATATACATCTATAACGTAATATAACCTAACCTAACCCAACCTAACATCTCGGCGGTAATATTTGACAACATTCCTGGCGAGTTGGCCTCTACGTCTCCGTGGGACCTTCATATACATCAATAACGAAATATAACCTAACCTAACCCAACCTATCATCTCGGAGGTAATATTTGACAACATTACTGGCGAGTTGGCGTCTACGTCTCCGTGGGACCTTTATATACATCTATAACGTAATATAACCTAACCTAACCCAACCTAACATCTGGGCGGTAATACTTGAAAACATTCCTGGCGAGTTGGCTTCTCCGTCTCCGTGGGACCTTTATATACATCAATAACGTAATATAACCTAACCTAACCCAACCTAACACCTCGGCGGTAATATTTGAACACATTCCTGGCTTGTTGGCCTCTACGTCCCCGTGGGATATGTATATACATCAATAACGTAATATAACCTAACCTAACCCAATCTAACATCTCGGCGGTAATATTTGAACACATTCCTGGCTTGTTGGCCTCTACGCCTCCGTGGGAACTTTATATACATCTATAACGTAATATAACCTAACCTATCCCAACCTAACATCTCGGCGGTAATATTTGAACACATTCCTGGCTTGTTGGCCTCTACGTCTCCGTGGGACCTTTATATACATCTATAACGTAATATAACCTAACCTAACCCAAACTAACCTCTCGGCGGTAATATTTGACATCATTCCTGGCGAGTTGGGCTCTACGTCTCCGTTTGATCTTCATAAGCATCAATAACGTAATATAACCTAACCTAACCCAACCTATCATCTCGGCGGTAATATTTGACAACATTACTGGCGAGTTGGCCTCTACGTCTCCGTGGGACCTTTATATACATCTATAACGTAATATAACCTAACCTAACCCAACCTAACATCTGGGCGGTAATACTTGAAAACATTCCTGGCGAGTTGGCTTCTCCGTCTCCGTGGGACCTTTATATACATCAATAACGTAATATAACCTACCCTAACCCAACCTAACACCTCGGCGGTAATATTTGAACACATTCCTGGCTTGTTGGCCTCTACGTTTCCGTGGGAACTTTATATACATCTATAACGTAATATAACCTAACCTAACCCAACCTATCATCTCAGCGGTAATATTTGAACACATTCCTGGCTTGTTGGCCTCTACGTTTCCGTGGGACCTTTATATACATCTATAACGTAATATAACCTAACCTAACCCAACCTAACATCTCGGCGGTAATATTTGAAAACATTCATGGCGAGTTGGCCTCTACGTCTCCGTGGGACCTTCATATACATCAATAACGAAATATAACCTAACCTAACCCAACCTGTCATCTCGGCGGTAATATTTGACAACATTCCTGGCGAGTTGGCCTCTACGTCTCCGTGGGACCTTTATATACACCAATAACGTTATATAACCTAACCTAACCCAACCTAACATCTCGGCGGTAATATTTGAAGACATTCCTGGCTTGTTGGCCTCTACGTCCCCGTGGGAACTTTATATACATCTATAACGTAATATAACCTAACCTAACCCAACCTAACATCTCGGCGGTAATATTTGAACACATTCCTGGCTTGTTGGCCTCTACGTCTCCGTGGGAACTTCATAAGCATCAATTACGAAATATAACGCAACTTAATCCAACCTATCATTTCGGCGGTAATATTTGATAACATTCCTGGCGAGTTGGCCTCTACGTCTCCGTGGGACCTTTATATACATCTATAACGTAATATAACCTAACCTAACCCAACCTAACATCTCGGCGGTAATACTTGAAAACATTCCTGGCGAGTTGGCTTCTCCGTCTCCGTGGGACCTTTATATACATCAATAACGTAAGATAACCTAACCTAACCCAACCTAACACCTCGGCGGTAATATTTGAACACATTCCTGGCTTGTTGGCCTCTACGTCCCCGTGGGATATGTATATACATCAATAACGTAATATAACCTAACCTAACCCAATCTAACATCTCGGCGGTAATATTTGAACACATTCCTGGCTTGTTGGCCTCTACGCCTCCGTGGGAACTTTATATACACCTATAACGTAATATAACCTAACCTATCCCAACCTAACATCTCGGCGGTAATATTTGAACACATTCCTGGCTTGTTGGCCTCTACGTCTCCGTGGGACCTTTATATACATCTATAACGTAATATAACCTAACCTAACCCAAACTAACCTCTCGGCGGTAATATTTGACATCATTCCTGGCGAGTTGGGCTCTACGTCTCCGTTTGATCTTCATAAGCATCAATAACGTAATATAACCTAACCTAACACAACCTATCATGTCGGCGGTAATATTTGATCACATTCCTGGCTTGTTGGCCTCTACGTCTCCGCGGGACCTTTAAATACATCTATAACGTAATATAACCTAACCTAACCCAACCTATCATCTCGGCGGTAATATTTGACAACATTCCTGGCGAGTTGGCCTCTACGTCTCCGTGGGACCTTCATATACATCAATAACGAAATATAACCTAACCTAACCCAACCTATCATCTCGGCGGTAATATTTGACAACATTACTGGCGAGTTGGCGTCTACGTCTCCGTGGGACCTTTATATACATCTATAACGTAATATAACCTAACCTAACCCAACCTAACATCTGGGCGGTAATACTTGAAAACATTCCTGGCGAGTTGGCTTCTCCGTCTCCGTTTGACCTTCATAAACATCAGTAACGAAATATAACCTAACCTAACACAACCTATCATCTCGGCGGTAATATTTGACAACATTACTGGCGAGTTGGGCTCTACGTCTCCGTTTGATCTTCATAAACATCAATAACGTAATATAACCTAACCTAACCCAACCTTTCATCTCGGCGGTAATATTTGACAACATTCCTGGCTTGTTGGCCTCTACGTCTCCGTGGGACCTTTATATACATCTATAACGTAATATAACCTAACCTAACCCAAACTAACCTCTCGGCGGTAATATTTGACATCATTCCTGGCGAGTTGGGCTCTACGTCTCCGTTTGATCTTCATAAGCATCAATAACGTAATATAACCTAACCTAACCCAACCTATCATCTCGGCGGTAATATTTGACAACATTACTGGCGAGTTGGCCTCTACGTCTCCGTGGGACCTTTATATACATCTATAACGTAATATAACCTAACCTAACCCAACCTAACATCTGGGCGGTAATACTTGAAAACATTCCTGGCGAGTTGGCTTCTCCGTCTCCGTGGGACCTTTATATACATCAATAACGTAATATAACCTACCCTAACCCAACCTAACACCTCGGCGGTAATATTTGAACACATTCCTGGCTTGTTGGCCTCTACGTTTCCGTGGGAACTTTATATACATCTATAACGTAATATAACCTAACCTAACCCAACCTATCACCTCAGCGGTAATATTTGAACACATTCCTGGCTTGTTGGCCTCTACGTTTCCGTGGGACCTTTATATACATCTATAACGTAATATAACCTAACCTAACCCAACCTAACATCTCGGCGGTAATATTTGAAAACATTCATGGCGAGTTGGCCTCTACGTCTCCGTGGGACCTTCATATACATCAATAACGAAATATAACCTAACCTAACCCAACCTGTCATCTCGGCGGTAATATTTGACAACATTACTGGCGAGTTGGCCGCTACGTCTCCGTTTGACCTTCATAAACATCAGTAACGAAATATAACCTAACCTAACACAACCTATCATCTCGGCGGTAATATTTGACAACATTACTGGCGAGTTGGCCTCTACGTCTCCGTTTGACCTTCATAAACATCAGTAACGAAATATAACCTAACCTAACCCAACCTAACATCTCGGCGGTAATATTTGACAACATTCCTGGCGAGTTGGCCTCTACGTCTCCGTGGGACCTTTATATACACCAATAACGTTATATAACCTAACCTAACCCAACCTAACATCTCGGCGGTAATATTTGAAGACATTCCTGGCTTGTTGGCCTCTACGTCCCCGTGGGAACTTTATATACATCTATAACGTAATATAACCTAACCTAACCCAACCTAACATCTCGGCGGTAATATTTGAACACATTCCTGGCTTGTTGGCCTCTACGTCTCCGTGGGAACTTCATAAGCATCAATTACGAAATATAACGCAACTTAATCCAACCTATCATTTCGGCGGTAATATTTGATAACATTCCTGGCGAGTTGGCCTCTACGTCTCCGTGGGACCTTTATATACATCTATAACGTAATATAACCTAACCTAACCCAACCTAACATCTCGGCGGTAATACTTGAAAACATTCCTGGCGAGTTGGCTTCTCCGTCTCCGTGGGACCTTTATATACATCAATAACGTAAGATAACCTAACCTAACCCAACCTAACACCTCGGCGGTAATATTTGAACACATTCCTGGCTTGTTGGCCTCTACGTCCCCGTGGGATATGTATATACATCAATAACGTAATATAACCTAACCTAACCCAATCTAACATCTCGGCGGTAATATTTGAACACATTCCTGGCTTGTTGGCCTCTACGTCTCCGTGGGACCTTTATATACATCTATAACGTAATATAACCTAACCTAACCCAAACTAACCTCTCGGCGGTAATATTTGACATCATTCCTGGCGAGTTGGGCTCTACGTCTCCGTTTGATCTTCATAAGCATCAATAACGTAATATAACCTAACCTAACCCAACCTATCATCTCGGCGGTAATATTTGACAACATTACTGGCGAGTTGGCCTCTACGTCTCCGTGGGACCTTTATATACATCTATAACGTAATATAACCTAACCTAACCCAACCTAACATCTGGGCGGTAATACTTGAAAACATTCCTGGCGAGTTGGCTTCTCCGTCTCCGTGGGACCTTTATATACATCAATAACGTAATATAACCTACCCTAACCCAACCTAACACCTCGGCGGTAATATTTGAACACATTCCTGGCTTGTTGGCCTCTACGTTTCCGTGGGAACTTTATATACATCTATAACGTAATATAACCTAACCTAACCCAACCTATCATCTCAGCGGTAATATTTGAACACATTCCTGGCTTGTTGGCCTCTACGTTTCCGTGGGACCTTTATATACATCTATAACGTAATATAACCTAACCTAACCCAACCTAACATCTCGGCGGTAATATTTGAAAACATTCATGGCGAGTTGGCCTCTACGTCTCCGTGGGACCTTCATATACATCAATAACGAAATATAACCTAACCTAACCCAACCTGTCATCTCGGCGGTAATATTTGACAACATTCCTGGCGAGTTGGCCTCTACGTCTCCGTGGGACCTTTATATACACCAATAACGTTATATAACCTAACCTAACCCAACCTAACATCTCGGCGGTAATATTTGAAGACATTCCTGGCTTGTTGGCCTCTACGTCCCCGTGGGAACTTTATATACATCTATAACGTAATATAACCTAACCTAACCCAACCTAACATCTCGGCGGTAATATTTGAACACATTCCTGGCTTGTTGGCCTCTACGTCTCCGTGGGAACTTCATAAGCATCAATTACGAAATATAACGCAACTTAATCCAACCTATCATTTCGGCGGTAATATTTGATAACATTCCTGGCGAGTTGGCCTCTACGTCTCCGTGGGACCTTTATATACATCTATAACGTAATATAACCTAACCTAACCCAACCTAACATCTCGGCGGTAATACTTGAAAACATTCCTGGCGAGTTGGCTTCTCCGTCTCCGTGGGACCTTTATATACATCAATAACGTAAGATAACCTAACCTAACCCAACCTAACACCTCGGCGGTAATATTTGAACACATTCCTGGCTTGTTGGCCTCTACGTCCCCGTGGGATATGTATATACATCAATAACGTAATATAACCTAACCTAACCCAATCTAACATCTCGGCGGTAATATTTGAACACATTCCTGGCTTGTTGGCCTCTACGCCTCCGTGGGAACTTTATATACACCTATAACGTAATATAACCTAACCTATCCCAACCTAACATCTCGGCGGTAATATTTGAACACATTCCTGGCTTGTTGGCCTCTACGTCTCCGTGGGACCTTTATATACATCTATAACGTAATATAACCTAACCTAACCCAAACTAACCTCTCGGCGGTAATATTTGACATCATTCCTGGCGAGTTGGGCTCTACGCCTCCGTTTGATCTTCATAAGCATCAATAACGTAATATAACCTAACCTAACACAACCTATCATGTCGGCGGTAATATTTGATCACATTCCTGGCTTGTTGGCCTCTACGTCTCCGCGGGACCTTTAAATACATCTATAACGTAATATAACCTAACCTAACCCAACCTATCATCTCGGCGGTAATATTTGACAACATTCCTGGCGAGTTGGCCTCTACGTCTCCGTGGGACCTTCATATACATCAATAACGAAATATAACCTAACCTAACCCAACCTATCATCTCGGCGGTAATATTTGACAACATTACTGGCGAGTTGGCGTCTACGTCTCCGTGGGACCTTTATATACATCTATAACGTAATATAACCTAACCTAACCCAACCTAACATCTGGGCGGTAATACTTGAAAACATTCCTGGCGAGTTGGCTTCTCCGTCTCCGTTTGACCTTCATAAACATCAGTAACGAAATATAACCTAACCTAACACAACCTATCATCTCGGCGGTAATATTTGACAACATTACTGGCGAGTTGGGCTCTACGTCTCCGTTTGATCTTCATAAACATCAATAACGTAATATAACCTAACCTAACCCAACCTTTCATCTCGGCGGTAATATTTGACAACATTCCTGGCTTGTTGGCCTCTACGTCTCCGTGGGACCTTTATATACATCTATAACGTAATATAACCTAACCTAACCCAAACTAACCTCTCGGCGGTAATATTTGACATCATTCCTGGCGAGTTGGGCTCTACGTCTCCGTTTGATCTTCATAAGCATCAATAACGTAATATAACCTAACCTAACCCAACCTATCATCTCGGCGGTAATATTTGACAACATTACTGGCGAGTTGGCCTCTACGTCTCCGTGGGACCTTTATATACATCTATAACGTAATATAACCTAACCTAACCCAACCTAACATCTGGGCGGTAATACTTGAAAACATTCCTGGCGAGTTGGCTTCTCCGTCTCCGTGGGACCTTTATATACATCAATAACGTAATATAACCTACCCTAACCCAACCTAACACCTCGGCGGTAATATTTGAACACATTCCTGGCTTGTTGGCCTCTACGTTTCCGTGGGAACTTTATATACATCTATAACGTAATATAACCTAACCTAACCCAACCTATCATCTCAGCGGTAATATTTGAACACATTCCTGGCTTGTTGGCCTCTACGTTTCCGTGGGACCTTTATATACATCTATAACGTAATATAACCTAACCTAACCCAACCTAACATCTCGGCGGTAATATTTGAAAACATTCATGGCGAGTTGGCCTCTACGTCTCCGTGGGACCTTCATATACATCAATAACGAAATATAACCTAACCTAACCCAACCTGTCATCTCGGCGGTAATATTTGACAACATTACTGGCGAGTTGGCCGCTACGTCTCCGTTTGACCTTCATAAACATCAGTAACGAAATATAACCTAACCTAACACAACCTATCATCTCGGCGGTAATATTTGACAACATTACTGGCGAGTTGGCCTCTACGTCTCCGTTTGACCTTCATAAACATCAGTAACGAAATATAACCTAACCTAACCCAACCTAACATCTCGGCGGTAATATTTGACAACATTCCTGGCGAGTTGGCCTCTACGTCTCCGTGGGACCTTTATATACACCAATAACGTTATATAACCTAACCTAACCCAACCTAACATCTCGGCGGTAATATTTGAAGACATTCCTGGCTTGTTGGCCTCTACGTCCCCGTGGGAACTTTATATACATCTATAACGTAATATAACCTAACCTAACCCAACCTAACATCTCGGCGGTAATATTTGAACACATTCCTGGCTTGTTGGCCTCTACGTCTCCGTGGGAACTTCATAAGCATCAATTACGAAATATAACGCAACTTAATCCAACCTATCATTTCGGCGGTAATATTTGATAACATTCCTGGCGAGTTGGCCTCTACGTCTCCGTGGGACCTTTATATACATCTATAACGTAATATAACCTAACCTAACCCAACCTAACATCTCGGCGGTAATACTTGAAAACATTCCTGGCGAGTTGGCTTCTCCGTCTCCGTGGGACCTTTATATACATCAATAACGTAAGATAACCTAACCTAACCCAACCTAACACCTCGGCGGTAATATTTGAACACATTCCTGGCTTGTTGGCCTCTACGTCCCCGTGGGATATGTATATACATCAATAACGTAATATAACCTAACCTAACCCAATCTAACATCTCGGCGGTAATATTTGAACACATTCCTGGCTTGTTGGCCTCTACGCCTCCGTGGGAACTTTATATACACCTATAACGTAATATAACCTAACCTATCCCAACCTAACATCTCGGCGGTAATATTTGAACACATTCCTGGCTTGTTGGCCTCTACGTCTCCGTGGGACCTTTATATACATCTATAACGTAATATAACCTAACCTAACCCAAACTAACCTCTCGGCGGTAATATTTGACATCATTCCTGGCGAGTTGGGCTCTACGTCTCCGTTTGATCTTCATAAGCATCAATAACGTAATATAACCTAACCTAACACAACCTATCATGTCGGCGGTAATATTTGATCACATTCCTGGCTTGTTGGCCTCTACGTCTCCGCGGGACCTTTAAATACATCTATAACGTAATATAACCTAACCTAACCCAACCTATCATCTCGGCGGTAATATTTGACAACATTCCTGGCGAGTTGGCCTCTACGTCTCCGTGGGACCTTCATATACATCAATAACGAAATATAACCTAACCTAACCCAACCTATCATCTCGGCGGTAATATTTGACAACATTACTGGCGAGTTGGCGTCTACGTCTCCGTGGGACCTTTATATACATCTATAACGTAATATAACCTAACCTAACCCAACCTAACATCTGGGCGGTAATACTTGAAAACATTCCTGGCGAGTTGGCTTCTCCGTCTCCGTGGGACCTTTATATACATCAATAACGTAATATAACCTACCCTAACCCAACCTAACACCTCGGCGGTAATATTTGAACACATTCCTGGCTTGTTGGCCTCCACGTCTCCGTGGGAACTTTATATACATCTATATCGTAATATAACCTAACCTAACCCAACCTAACATCTCGGCGGTAATATTTGAACACATTCCTGTCTTGTTGGCCTCTACGCCTCCGTGGGACCTTTATATACACCAATAACGTTATATAACCTAACCTAACCCAACCTAACATCTCGGCGGTAATATTTGAAGACATTCCTGGCTTGTTGGCCTCTACGTCCCCGTGGGAACTTTATATACATCTATAACGTAATATAACCTAACCTAACCCAACCTAACATCTCGGCGGTAATATTTGAACACATTCCTGGCTTGTTGGCCTCTACGTCTCCGTGGGAACTTCATAAGCATCAATTACGAAATATAACGCAACTTAATCCAACCTATCATTTCGGCGGTAATATTTGATAACATTCCTGGCGAGTTGGCCTCTACGTCTCCGTGGGACCTTTATATACATCTATAACGTAATATAACCTAACCTAACCCAACCTAACATCTCGGCGGTAATACTTGAAAACATTCCTGGCGAGTTGGCTTCTCCGTCTCCGTGGGACCTTTATATACATCAATAACGTAAGATAACCTAACCTAACCCAACCTAACACCTCGGCGGTAATATTTGAACACATTCCTGGCTTGTTGGCCTCTACGTCCCCGTGGGATATGTATATACATCAATAACGTAATATAACCTAACCTAACCCAATCTAACATCTCGGCGGTAATATTTGAACACATTCCTGGCTTGTTGGCCTCTACGCCTCCGTGGGAACTTTATATACACCTATAACGTAATATAACCTAACCTATCCCAACCTAACATCTCGGCGGTAATATTTGAACACATTCCTGGCTTGTTGGCCTCTACGTCTCCGTGGGACCTTTATATACATCTATAACGTAATATAACCTAACCTAACCCAAACTAACCTCTCGGCTGTAATATTTGACATCATTCCTGGCGAGTTGGGCTCTACGTCTCCGTTTGATCTTCATAAGCATCAATAACGTAATATAACCTAACCTAACACAACCTATCATGTCGGCGGTAATATTTGATCACATTCCTGGCTTGTTGGCCTCTACGTCTCCGCGGGACCTTTAAATACATCTATAACGTAATATAACCTAACCTAACCCAACCTATCATCTCGGCGGTAATATTTGACAACATTCCTGGCGAGTTGGCCTCTACGTCTCCGTGGGACCTTCATATACATCAATAACGAAATATAACCTAACCTAACCCAACCTATCATCTCGGCGGTAATATTTGACAACATTACTGGCGAGTTGGCGTCTACGTCTCCGTGGGACCTTTATATACATCTATAACGTAATATAACCTAACCTAACCCAACCTAACATCTGGGCGGTAATACTTGAAAACATTCCTGGCGAGTTGGCTTCTCCGTCTCCGTTTGACCTTCATAAACATCAGTAACGAAATATAACCTAACCTAACACAACCTATCATCTCGGCGGTAATATTTGACAACATTACTGGCGAGTTGGGCTCTACGTCTCCGTTTGATCTTCATAAACATCAATAACGTAATATAACCTAACCTAACCCAACCTTTCATCTCGGCGGTAATATTTGACAACATTCCTGGCTTGTTGGCCTCTACGTCTCCGTGGGACCTTTATATACATCTATAACGTAATATAACCTAACCTAACCCAAACTAACCTCTCGGCGGTAATATTTGACATCATTCCTGGCGAGTTGGGCTCTACGTCTCCGTTTGATCTTCATAAGCATCAATAACGTAATATAACCTAACCTAACCCAACCTATCATCTCGGCGGTAATATTTGACAACATTACTGGCGAGTTGGCCTCTACGTCTCCGTGGGACCTTTATATACATCTATAACGTAATATAACCTAACCTAACCCAACCTAACATCTGGGCGGTAATACTTGAAAACATTCCTGGCGAGTTGGCTTCTCCGTCTCCGTGGGACCTTTATATACATCAATAACGTAATATAACCTACCCTAACCCAACCTAACACCTCGGCGGTAATATTTGAACACATTCCTGGCTTGTTGGCCTCTACGTTTCCGTGGGAACTTTATATACATCTATAACGTAATATAACCTAACCTAACCCAACCTATCATCTCAGCGGTAATATTTGAACACATTCCTGGCTTGTTGGCCTCTACGTTTCCGTGGGACCTTTATATACATCTATAACGTAATATAACCTAACCTAACCCAACCTAACATCTCGGCGGTAATATTTGAAAACATTCATGGCGAGTTGGCCTCTACGTCTCCGTGGGACCTTCATATACATCAATAACGAAATATAACCTAACCTAACCCAACCTGTCATCTCGGCGGTAATATTTGACAACATTACTGGCGAGTTGGCCGCTACGTCTCCGTTTGACCTTCATAAACATCAGTAACGAAATATAACCTAACCTAACACAACCTATCATCTCGGCGGTAATATTTGACAACATTACTGGCGAGTTGGCCTCTACGTCTCCGTTTGACCTTCATAAACATCAGTAACGAAATATAACCTAACCTAACCCAACCTAACATCTCGGCGGTAATATTTGACAACATTCCTGGCGAGTTGGCCTCTACGTCTCCGTGGGACCTTTATATACACCAATAACGTTATATAACCTAACCTAACCCAACCTAACATCTCGGCGGTAATATTTGAAGACATTCCTGGCTTGTTGGCCTCTACGTCCCCGTGGGAACTTTATATACATCTATAACGTAATATAACCTAACCTAACCCAACCTAACATCTCGGCGGTAATATTTGAACACATTCCTGGCTTGTTGGCCTCTACGTCTCCGTGGGAACTTCATAAGCATCAATTACGAAATATAACGCAACTTAATCCAACCTATCATTTCGGCGGTAATATTTGATAACATTCCTGGCGAGTTGGCCTCTACGTCTCCGTGGGACCTTTATATACATCTATAACGTAATATAACCTAACCTAACCCAACCTAACATCTCGGCGGTAATACTTGAAAACATTCCTGGCGAGTTGGCTTCTCCGTCTCCGTGGGACCTTTATATACATCAATAACGTAAGATAACCTAACCTAACCCAACCTAACACCTCGGCGGTAATATTTGAACACATTCCTGGCTTGTTGGCCTCTACGTCCCCGTGGGATATGTATATACATCAATAACGTAATATAACCTAACCTAACCCAATCTAACATCTCGGCGGTAATATTTGAACACATTCCTGGCTTGTTGGCCTCTACGCCTCCGTGGGAACTTTATATACACCTATAACGTAATATAACCTAACCTATCCCAACCTAACATCTCGGCGGTAATATTTGAACACATTCCTGGCTTGTTGGCCTCTACGTCTCCGTGGGACCTTTATATACATCTATAACGTAATATAACCTAACCTAACCCAAACTAACCTCTCGGCGGTAATATTTGACATCATTCCTGGCGAGTTGGGCTCTACGTCTCCGTTTGATCTTCATAAGCATCAATAACGTAATATAACCTAACCTAACACAACCTATCATGTCGGCGGTAATATTTGATCACATTCCTGGCTTGTTGGCCTCTACGTCTCCGCGGGACCTTTAAATACATCTATAACGTAATATAACCTAACCTAACCCAACCTATCATCTCGGCGGTAATATTTGACAACATTCCTGGCGAGTTGGCCTCTACGTCTCCGTGGGACCTTCATATACATCAATAACGAAATATAACCTAACCTAACCCAACCTATCATCTCGGCGGTAATATTTGACAACATTACTGGCGAGTTGGCGTCTACGTCTCCGTGGGACCTTTATATACATCTATAACGTAATGTAACCTAACCTAACCCAACCTAACATCTGGGCGGTAATACTTGAAAACATTCCTGGCGAGTTGGCTTCTCCGTCTCCGTGGGACCTTTATATACATCAATAACGTAATATAACCTACCCTAACCCAACCTAACACCTCGGCGGTAATATTTGAACACATTCCTGGCTTGTTGGCCTCCACGTCTCCGTGGGAACTTTATATACATCTATATCGTAATATAACCTAACCTAACCCAACCTAACATCTCGGCGGTAATATTTGAACACATTCCTGTCTTGTTGGCCTCTACGCCTCCGTGGGACCTTTATATACACCAATAACGTTATATAACCTAACCTAACCCAACCTAACATCTCGGCGGTAATATTTGAAGACATTCCTGGCTTGTTGGCCTCTACGTCCCCGTGGGAACTTTATATACATCTATAACGTAATATAACCTAACCTAACCCAACCTAACATCTCGGCGGTAATATTTGAACACATTCCTGGCTTGTTGGCCTCTACGTCTCCGTGGGAACTTCATAAGCATCAATTACGAAATATAACGCAACTTAATCCAACCTATCATTTCGGCGGTAATATTTGATAACATTCCTGGCGAGTTGGCCTCTACGTCTCCGTGGGACCTTTATATACATCTATAACGTAATATAACCTAACCTAACCCAACCTAACATCTCGGCGGTAATACTTGAAAACATTCCTGGCGAGTTGGCTTCTCCGTCTCCGTGGGACCTTTATATACATCAATAACGTAAGATAACCTAACCTAACCCAACCTAACACCTCGGCGGTAATATTTGAACACATTCCTGGCTTGTTGGCCTCTACGTCCCCGTGGGATATGTATATACATCAATAACGTAATATAACCTAACCTAACCCAATCTAACATCTCGGCGGTAATATTTGAACACATTCCTGGCTTGTTGGCCTCTACGCCTCCGTGGGAACTTTATATACACCTATAACGTAATATAACCTAACCTATCCCAACCTAACATCTCGGCGGTAATATTTGAACACATTCCTGGCTTGTTGGCCTCTACGTCTCCGTGGGACCTTTATATACATCTATAACGTAATATAACCTAACCTAACCCAAACTAACCTCTCGGCTGTAATATTTGACATCATTCCTGGCGAGTTGGGCTCTACGTCTCCGTTTGATCTTCATAAGCATCAATAACGTAATATAACCTAACCTAACACAACCTATCATGTCGGCGGTAATATTTGATCACATTCCTGGCTTGTTGGCCTCTACGTCTCCGCGGGACCTTTAAATACATCTATAACGTAATATAACCTAACCTAACCCAACCTATCATCTCGGCGGTAATATTTGACAACATTCCTGGCGAGTTGGCCTCTACGTCTCCGTGGGACCTTCATATACATCAATAACGAAATATAACCTAACCTAACCCAACCTATCATCTCGGCGGTAATATTTGACAACATTACTGGCGAGTTGGCGTCTACGTCTCCGTGGGACCTTTATATACATCTATAACGTAATATAACCTAACCTAACCCAACCTAACATCTGGGCGGTAATACTTGAAAACATTCCTGGCGAGTTGGCTTCTCCGTCTCCGTTTGACCTTCATAAACATCAGTAACGAAATATAACCTAACCTAACACAACCTATCATCTCGGCGGTAATATTTGACAACATTACTGGCGAGTTGGGCTCTACGTCTCCGTTTGATCTTCATAAACATCAATAACGTAATATAACCTAACCTAACCCAACCTTTCATCTCGGCGGTAATATTTGACAACATTCCTGGCTTGTTGGCCTCTACGTCTCCGTGGGACCTTTATATACATCTATAACGTAATATAACCTAACCTAACCCAAACTAACCTCTCGGCGGTAATATTTGACATCATTCCTGGCGAGTTGGGCTCTACGTCTCCGTTTGATCTTCATAAGCATCAATAACGTAATATAACCTAACCTAACCCAACCTATCATCTCGGCGGTAATATTTGACAACATTACTGGCGAGTTGGCCTCTACGTCTCCGTGGGACCTTTATATACATCTATAACGTAATATAACCTAACCTAACCCAACCTAACATCTGGGCGGTAATACTTGAAAACATTCCTGGCGAGTTGGCTTCTCCGTCTCCGTGGGACCTTTATATACATCAATAACGTAATATAACCTACCCTAACCCAACCTAACACCTCGGCGGTAATATTTGAACACATTCCTGGCTTGTTGGCCTCTACGTTTCCGTGGGAACTTTATATACATCTATAACGTAATATAACCTAACCTAACCCAACCTATCATCTCAGCGGTAATATTTGAACACATTCCTGGCTTGTTGGCCTCTACGTTTCCGTGGGACCTTTATATACATCTATAACGTAATATAACCTAACCTAACCCAACCTAACATCTCGGCGGTAATATTTGAAAACATTCATGGCGAGTTGGCCTCTACGTCTCCGTGGGACCTTCATATACATCAATAACGAAATATAACCTAACCTAACCCAACCTGTCATCTCGGCGGTAATATTTGACAACATTACTGGCGAGTTGGCCGCTACGTCTCCGTTTGACCTTCATAAACATCAGTAACGAAATATAACCTAACCTAACACAACCTATCATCTCGGCGGTAATATTTGACAACATTACTGGCGAGTTGGCCTCTACGTCTCCGTTTGACCTTCATAAACATCAGTAACGAAATATAACCTAACCTAACCCAACCTAACATCTCGGCGGTAATATTTGACAACATTCCTGGCGAGTTGGCCTCTACGTCTCCGTGGGACCTTTATATACACCAATAACGTTATATAACCTAACCTAACCCAACCTAACATCTCGGCGGTAATATTTGAAGACATTCCTGGCTTGTTGGCCTCTACGTCCCCGTGGGAACTTTATATACATCTATAACGTAATATAACCTAACCTAACACAACCTAACATCTCGGCGGTAATATTTGAACACATTCCTGGCTTGTTGGCCTCTACGTCTCCGTGGGAACTTCATAAGCATCAATTACGAAATATAACGCAACTTAATCCAACCTATCATTTCGGCGGTAATATTTGATAACATTCCTGGCGAGTTGGCCTCTACGTCTCCGTGGGACCTTTATATACATCTATAACGTAATATAACCTAACCTAACCCAACCTAACATCTCGGCGGTAATACTTGAAAACATTCCTGGCGAGTTGGCTTCTCCGTCTCCGTGGGACCTTTATATACATCAATAACGTAAGATAACCTAACCTAACCCAACCTAACACCTCGGCGGTAATATTTGAACACATTCCTGGCTTGTTGGCCTCTACGTCCCCGTGGGATATGTATATACATCAATAACGTAATATAACCTAACCTAACCCAATCTAACATCTCGGCGGTAATATTTGAACACATTCCTGGCTTGTTGGCCTCTACGCCTCCGTGGGAACTTTATATACACCTATAACGTAATATAACCTAACCTATCCCAACCTAACATCTCGGCGGTAATATTTGAACACATTCCTGGCTTGTTGGCCTCTACGTCTCCGTGGGACCTTTATATACATCTATAACGTAATATAACCTAACCTAACCCAAACTAACCTCTCGGCGGTAATATTTGACATCATTCCTGGCGAGTTGGGCTCTACGTCTCCGTTTGATCTTCATAAGCATCAATAACGTAATATAACCTAACCTAACACAACCTATCATGTCGGCGGTAATATTTGATCACATTCCTGGCTTGTTGGCCTCTACGTCTCCGCGGGACCTTTAAATACATCTATAACGTAATATAACCTAACCTAACCCAACCTATCATCTCGGCGGTAATATTTGACAACATTCCTGGCGAGTTGGCCTCTACGTCTCCGTGGGACCTTCATATACATCAATAACGAAATATAACCTAACCTAACCCAACCTATCATCTCGGCGGTAATATTTGACAACATTACTGGCGAGTTGGCGTCTACGTCTCCGTGGGACCTTTATATACATCTATAACGTAATATAACCTAACCTAACCCAACCTAACATCTGGGCGGTAATACTTGAAAACATTCCTGGCGAGTTGGCTTCTCCGTCTCCGTGGGACCTTTATATACATCAATAACGTAATATAACCTACCCTAACCCAACCTAACACCTCGGCGGTAATATTTGAACACATTCCTGGCTTGTTGGCCTCCACGTCTCCGTGGGAACTTTATATACATCTATATCGTAATATAACCTAACCTAACCCAACCTAACATCTCGGCGGTAATATTTGAACACATTCCTGTCTTGTTGGCCTCTACGCCTCCGTGGGAACTTTATATACATCTATAACGTAATATAACCTAACCTAACCCAACCTAACATCTCGGCGGTAATATTTGAACACATTCCTGGCTTGTTGGCCTCTACGTCTCCGTGGGACCGTAATATACATCTATAACGTAATATAACCTAACCTAACCCAAACTAACATCTCGGCGGTAATATTTGACATCATTCCTGGCGAGTTGGCCTCTATCTCTTTATTGGGAACTTCATAAGCATCAATAACGAAATATAACGCAACTTAATCCAACCTATCATCTCGGCGGTAATATTTGACAACATTACTGGCGAGTTGGCCGCTACGTCTCCGTTTGACCTTCATAAACATCAGTAACGAAATATAACCTAACCTAACACAACCTATCATCTCGGCGGTAATATTTGACAACATTACTGGCGAGTTGGGCTCTACGTCTCCGTTTGATCTTCATAAACATCAATAACGTAATATAACCTAACCTAACCCAACCTTTCATCTCGGCGGTAATATTTGACAACATTCCTGGCTTGTTGGCCTCTACGTCTCCGTGGGACCTTTATATACATCTATAACGTAATATAACCTAACCTAACCCAAACTAACCTCTCGGCGGTAATATTTGACATCATTCCTGGCGAGTTGGGCTCTACGTCTCCGTTTGATCTTCATAAGCATCAATAACGTAATATAACCTAACCTAACCCAACCTATCATCTCGGCGGTAATATTTGACAACATTACTGGCGAGTTGGCCTCTACGTCTCCGTGGGACCTTTATATACATCTATAACGTAATATAACCTAACCTAACCCAACCTAACATCTGGGCGGTAATACTTGAAAACATTCCTGGCGAGTTGGCTTCTCCGTCTCCGTGGGACCTTTATATACATCAATAACGTAATATAACCTACCCTAACCCAACCTAACACCTCGGCGGTAATATTTGAACACATTCCTGGCTTGTTGGCCTCTACGTTTCCGTGGGAACTTTATATACATCTATAACGTAATATAACCTAACCTAACCCAACCTATCATCTCAGCGGTAATATTTGAACACATTCCTGGCTTGTTGGCCTCTACGTTTCCGTGGGACCTTTATATACATCTATAACGTAATATAACCTAACCTAACCCAACCTAACATCTCGGCGGTAATATTTGAAAACATTCATGGCGAGTTGGCCTCTACGTCTCCGTGGGACCTTCATATACATCAATAACGAAATATAACCTAACCTAACCCAACCTGTCATCTCGGCGGTAATATTTGACAACATTACTGGCGAGTTGGCCGCTACGTCTCCGTTTGACCTTCATAAACATCAGTAACGAAATATAACCTAACCTAACACAACCTATCATCTCGGCGGTAATATTTGACAACATTACTGGCGAGTTGGCCTCTACGTCTCCGTTTGACCTTCATAAACATCAGTAACGAAATATAACCTAACCTAACCCAACCTAACATCTCGGCGGTAATATTTGACAACATTCCTGGCGAGTTGGCCTCTACGTCTCCGTGGGACCTTTATATACACCAATAACGTTATATGACCTAACCTAACCCAACCTAACATCTCGGCGGTAATATTTGAAGACATTCCTGGCTTGTTGGCCTCTACGTCCCCGTGGGAACTTTATATACATCTATAACGTAATATAACCTAACCTAACCCAACCTAACATCTCGGCGGTAATATTTGAACACATTCCTGGCTTGTTGGCCTCTACGTCTCCGTGGGACCTTCATATACATCAATAACGAAATATAACCTAACCTAACCCAACCTGTCATCTCGGCGGTAATATTTGACAACATTACTGGCGAGTTCGCCGCTACGTCTCCGTTTGACCTTCATAAACATCAGTAACGAAATATAACCTAACCTAACACAACCTATCATCTCGGCGGTAATATTTGACAACATTACTGGCGAGTTGGCCTCTACGTCTCCGTTTGACCTTCATAAACATCAATGACGAAATATAACCTAACATAACACAACCTATCATCTCGGCGGTAATATTAGAAAACATACCTGGCGAGTTGGCCTCTACGTCTCCGTGGGAACTTCATAAGCATCAATTACGAAATATAACGCAACTTAATCCAACCTATCATTTCGGCGGTAATATTTGATAACATTCCTGGCGAGTTGGCCTCTACGTCTCCGTGGGACCTTTATATACATCTATAACGTAATATAACCTAACCTAACCCAACCTAACATCTCGGCGGTAATACTTGAAAACATTCCTGGCGAGTTGGCTTCTCCGTCTCCGTGGGACCTTTATATACATCAATAACGTAATATAACCTAACCTAACCCAACCTAACACCTCGGCGGTAATATTTGAACACATTCCTGGCTTGTTGGCCTCTACGTCCCCGTGGGATATGTATATACATCAATAACGTAATATAACCTAACCTAACCCAATCTAACATCTCGGCGGTAATATTTGAACACATTCCTGGCTTGTTGGCCTCTACGCCTCCGTGGGAACTTTATATACACCTATAACGTAATATAACCTAACCTATCCCAACCTAACATCTCGGCGGTAATATTTGAACACATTCCTGGCTTGTTGGCCTCTACGTCTCCGTGGGACCTTTATATACATCTATAACGTAATATAACCTAACCTAACCCAAACTAACCTCTCGGCGGTAATATTTGACATCATTCCTGGCGAGTTGGGCTCTACGTCTCCGTTTGATCTTCATAAGCATCAATAACGTAATATAACCTAACCTAACCCAACCTATCATGTCGGCGGTAATATTTGATCACATTCCTGGCTTGTTGGCCTCTACGTCTCCGCGGGACCTTTAAATACATCTATAACGTAATATAACCTAACCTAACCCAACCTTTCATCTCGGCGGTAATATTTGACAACATTCCTGGCGAGTTGGCCTCTACGTCTCCGTGGGACCTTTATATACATCTATAACGTAATATAACCTAACCTAACCCAACCTAACATCTCGGCGGTAATACTTGAAAACATTCCTGGCGAGTTGGCTTCTCCGTCTCCGTGGGACCTTTATATACATCAATAACGTAATATAACCTAACCTAACCCAACCTAACACCTCGGCGGTAATATTTGAACACATTCCTGGCTTGTTGGCCTCTACGTCCCCGTGGGATATGTATATACATCAATAACGTAATATAACCTAACCTAACCCAATCTAACATCTCGGCGGTAATATTTGAACACATTCCTGGCTTATTGGCCTCTACGCCTCCGTGGGAACGTTATATACATCTATAACGTAATATAACCTAACCTATCCCAACCTAACATCTCGGCGGTAATATTTGAACACATTCCTGGCTTGTTGGCCTCTACGTCTCCGTGGGACCTTTATATACATCTATAACGTAATATAACCTAACCTAACCCAAACTAACCTCTCGGCGGTAATATTTGACATCATTCCTGGCGAGTTGGGCTCCACGTCTCCGTTTGATCTTCATAAGCATCAATAACGTAATATAACCTAACCTAACCCAACCTATCATGTCGGCGGTAATATTTGATCACATTCCTGGCTTGTTGGCCTCTACGTCTCCGCGGGACCTTTAAATACATATATAACGTAATATAACCTAACCTAACCCAACCTATCATCTCGGCGGTAATATTTGACAACATTCCTGGCGAGTTGGCCTCTACGTCTCCGTGGGACCTTCATATACATCAATAACGAAATATAACCTAACCTAACCCAACCTGTCATCTCGGCGGTAATATTTGACAACATTACTGGCGAGTTGGCCGCTACGTCTCCGTTTGACCGTCATAAACATCAGTAACGAAATATAACCTAACCTAACACAACCTATCATCTCGGCGGTAATATTTGACAACATTACTGGCGAGTTGGCCTCTACGTCTCCGTTTGACCTTCATAAACATCAGTAACGAAATATAACCTAACCTAACCCAACCTAACATCTCGGCGGTAATATTAGAAAACATACCTGGCGAGTTGGCCTCTACGTCTCCGTGGGAACTTCATAAGCATCAATTACGAAATATAACGCAACTTAATCCAACCTATCATTTCGGCGGTAATATTTGATAACATTCCTGGCGAGTTGGCCTCTACGTCTCCGTGGGACCTTTATATACATCTATAACGTAATATAACCTAACCTAACCCAACCTAACATCTCGGCGGTAATACTTGAAAACATTCCTGGCGAGTTGGCTTCTCCGTCTCCGTGGGACCTTTATATACATCAATAACGTAATATAACCTAACCTAACCCAACCTAACACCTCGGCGGTAATATTTGAACACATTCCTGGCTTGTTGGCCTCTACGTCCCCGTGGGATATGTATATACATCAATAACGTAATATAACCTAACCTAACCCAATCTAACATCTCGGCGGTAATATTTGAACACATTCCTGGCTTGTTGGCCTCTACGCCTCCGTGGGAACTTTATATACACCTATAACGTAATATAACCTAACCTATCCCAACCTAACATCTCGGCGGTAATATTTGAACACATTCCTGGCTTGTTGGCCTCTACGTCTCCGTGGGACCTTTATATACATCTATAACGTAATATAACCTAACCTAACCCAAACTAACCTCTCGGCGGTAATATTTGACATCATTCCTGGCGAGTTGGGCTCTACGTCTCCGTTTGATCTTCATAAGCATCAATAACGTAATATAACCTAACCTAACACAACCTATCATGTCGGCGGTAATATTTGATCACATTCCTGGCTTGTTGGCCTCTACGTCTCCGCGGGACCTTTAAATACATCTATAACGTAATATAACCTAACCTAACCCAACCTATCATCTCGGCGGTAATATTTGACAACATTCCTGGCGAGTTGGCCTCTACGTCTCCGTGGGACCTTCATATACATCAATAACGAAATATAACCTAACCTAACCCAACCTATCATCTCGGCGGTAATATTTGACAACATTACTGGCGAGTTGGCGTCTACGTCTCCGTGGGACCTTTATATACATCTATAACGTAATATAACCTAACCTAACCCAACCTAACATCTGGGCGGTAATACTTGAAAACATTCCTGGCGAGTTGGCTTCTCCGTCTCCGTGGGACCGTAATATACATCTATAACGTAATATAACCTAACCTAACCCAAACTAACATCTCGGCGGTAATATTTGACATCATTCCTGGCGAGTTGGCCTCTATGTCTTTATTGGGAACTTCATAAGCATCAATAACGAAATATAACGCAACTTAATCCAACCTATCATCTCGGCGGTAATATTTGACAACATTACTGGCGAGTTGGCCGCTACGTCTCCGTTTGACCTTCATAAACATCAGTAACGAAATATAACCTAACCTAACACAACCTATCATCTCGGCGGTAATATTTGACAACAATACTGGCGAGTTGGGCTCTACGTCTCCGTTTGATCTTCATAAACATCAATAACGTAATATAACCTAACCTAACCCAACCTTTCATCTCGGCGGTAATATTTGACAACATTCCTGGCGAGTTGGCCTCTACGTCTCCGTGGGACCTTTATATACATCTATAACGTAATATAACCTAACCTAACCCAACCTAACATCTCGGCGGTAATACTTGAAAACATTCCTGGCGAGTTTGCTTCTCCGTCTCCGTGGGACCTTTATATACATCAATAACGTAATATAACCTAACCTAACCCAACCTAACACCTCGGCGGTAATATTTGAACACATTCCTGGCTTGTTGGCCTCTACGTCCCCGTGGGATATGTATATACATCAATAACGTAATATAACCTAACCTAACCCAATCTAACATCTCGGCGGTAATATTTGAACACATTCCTGGCTTATTGGCCTCTACGCCTCCGTGGGAACGTTATATACATCTATAACGTAATATAACCTAACCTATCCCAACCTAACATCTCGGCGGTAATATTTGAACACATTCCTGGCTTGTTGGCCTCTACGTCTCCGTGGGACCTTTATATACATCTATAACGTAATATAACCTAACCTAACCCAAACTAACCTCTCGGCGGTAATATTTGACATCATTCCTGGCGAGTTGGGCTCTACGTCTCCGTTTGATCTTCATAAGCATCAATAACGTAATATAACCTAACCTAACCCAACCTATCATGTCGGCGGTAATATTTGATCACATTCCTGGCTTGTTGGCCTCTACGTCTCCGCGGGACCTTTAAATACATCTATAACGTAATATAACCTAACCTAACCCAACCTATCATCTCGGCGGTAATATTTGACAACATTCCTGGCGAGTTGGCCTCTACGTCTCCGTGGGACCTTCATATACATCAATAACGAAATATAACCTAACCTAACCCAACCTGTCATCTCGGCGGTAATATTTGACAACATTACTGGCGAGTTGGCCGCTACGTCTCCGTTTGACCGTCATAAACATCAGTAACGAAATATAACCTAACCTAACACAACCTATCATCTCGGCGGTAATATTTGACAACATTACTGGCGAATTGGCCTCTACGTCTCCGTTTGACCTTCATAAACATCAGTAACGAAATATAACCTAACCTAACCCAACCTAACATCTCGGCGGTAATATTAGAAAACATACCTGGCGAGTTGGCCTCTACGTCTCCGTGGGAACTTCATAAGCATCAATTACGAAATATAACGCAACTTAATCCAACCTATCATTTCGGCGGTAATATTTGATAACATTCCTGGCGAGTTGGCCTCTACGTCTCCGTGGGACCTTTATATACATCTATAACGTAATATAACCTAACCTAACCCAACCTAACATCTCGGCGGTAATACTTGAAAACATTCCTGGCGAGTTGGCTTCTCCGTCTCCGTGGGACCTTTATATACATCAATAACGTAATATAACCTAACCTAACCCAACCTAACACCTCGGCGGTAATATTTGAACACATTCCTGGCTTGTTGGCCTCTACGTCCCCGTGGGATATGTATATACATCAATAACGTAATATAACCTAACCTAACCCAATCTAACATCTCGGCGGTAATATTTGAACACATTCCTGGCTTATTGGCCTCTACGCCTCCGTGGGAACGTTATATACATCTATAACGTAATATAACCTAACCTATCCCAACCTAACATCTCGGCGGTAATATTTGAACACATTCCTGGCTTGTTGGCCTCTACGTCTCCGTGGGACCTTTATATACATCTATAACGTAATATAACCTAACCTAACCCAAACTAACCTCTCGGCGGTAATATTTGACATCATTCCTGGCGAGTTGGGCTCTACGTCTCCGTTTGATCTTCATAAGCATCAATAACGTAATATAACCTAACCTAACCCAACCTATCATGTCGGCGGTAATATTTGATCACATTCCTGGCTTGTTGGCCTCTACGTCTCCGCGGGACCTTTAAATACATCTATAACGTAATATAACCTAACCTAACCCAACCTATCATCTCGGCGGTAATATTTGACAACATTCCTGGCGAGTTGGCCTCTACGTCTCCGTGGGACCTTCATATACATCAATAACGAAATATAACCTAACCTAACCCAACCTATCATCTCGGCGGTAATATTTGACAACATTACTGGCGAGTTGGCCGCTACGTCTCCGTTTGACCGTCATAAACATCAGTAACGAAATATAACCTAACCTAACACAACCTATCATCTCGGCGGTAATATTTGACAACATTACTGGCGAGTTGGCCTCTACGTCTCCGTTTGACCTTCATAAACATCAGTAACGAAATATAACCTAACCTAACCCAACCTAACATCTCGGCGGTAATATTTGACATCATTCCTGGCGAGTTGGGCTCTACGTCTCCGTTTGATCTTCATAAGCATCAATAACGTAATATAACCTAACCTAACCCAACCTATCATGTCGGCGGTAATATTTGACAACATTCCTGGCCAGTTGGACTCTACGTCTCCGTGGGACCTTTATATACATCTATAACGTAATATAACCTAACCTAACCCAACCTAACATCGCGGGGGTAATACTTGAAAACATTCCTGTCGAGTTGGCTTCTCCGTCTCCGTGGGACCTTTATATACATCAATAACGTAATATAACCTAACCTAACCCAACCTAACACCTCGGCGGTAATATTTGAACACATTCCTGGCTTGTTGGCCTCTACGTCCCCGTGGGATATGTATATACATCAATAACGTAATATAACCCAACCTAACCCAATCTAACATCTCGGCGGTAATATTTGAACACATTCCTGGCTTGTTGGCCTCTACGTCTCCGTGGGACCGTTATATACATCTATAACGTAATATAACCTAACCTAACCCAAACTAACATCTCGGCGGTAATATTTGACATCATTCCTGGCGAGTTGGCCTCTATGTCTTTATTGGGAACTTCATAAGCATCAATAACGAAATATAACGCAACTTAATCCAACCTATCATCTCGGCGGTAATATTTGACAACATTACTGGCGAGTTGGCCGCTACGTCTCCGTTTGACCTTCATAAACATCAGTAACGAAATATAACCTAACCTAACACAACCTATCATCTCGGCGGTAATATTTGACAACATTACTGGCGAGTTGGGCTCTACGTCTCCGTTTGATCTTCATAAACATCAATAACGTAATATAACCTAACCTAACCCAACCTTTCATCTCGGCGGTAATATTTGACAACATTCCTGGCGAGTTGGCCTCTACGTCTCCGTGGGACCTTTATATACATCTATAACGTAATATAACCTAACCTAACCCAACCTAACATCTCGGCGGTAATACTTGAAAACATTCCTGGCGAGTTGGCTTCTCCGTCTCCGTGGGACCTTTATATACATCAATAACGTAATATAACCTAACCTAACCCAACCTAACACCTCGGCGGTAATATTTGAACACATTCCTGGCTTGTTGGCCTCTACGTCTCCGTGGGAACTTTATATACATCAATAACGTAATATAACCTAACCTAACCCAATCTAACATCTCGGCGGTAATATTTGAACACATTCCTGGCTTATTGGCCTCTACGCCTCCGTGGGAACGTTATGTACATCTATAACGTAATATAACCTAACCTATCCCAACCTAACATCTCGGCGGTAATATTTGAACACATTCCTGGCTTGTTGGCCTCTACGTCTCCGTGGGACCTTTATATACATCTATAACGTAATATAACCTAACCTAACCCAAACTAACCTCTCGGCGGTAATATTTGACATCATTCCTGGCGAGTTGGGCTCTACGTCTCCGTTTGATCTTCATAAGCATCAATAACGTAATATAACCTAACCTAACCCAACCTATCATGTCGGCGGTAATATTTGATCACATTCCTGGCTTGTTGGCCTCTACGTCTCCGCGGGACCTTTAAATACATCTATAACGTAATATAACCTAACCTAACCCAACCTATCATCTCGGCGGTAATATTTGACAACATTCCTGGCGAGTTGGCCTCTACGTCTCCGTGGGACCTTCATATACATCAATAACGAAATATAACCTAACCTAACCCAACCTATCATCTCGGCGGTAATATTTGACAACATTACTGGCGAGTTGGCCTCTACGTCTCCGTGGGACCTTTATATACATCTATAACGTAATATAACCTAACCTAACCCAACCTAACATCTGGGCGGTAATACTTGAAAACATTCCTGGCGAGTTGGCTTCTCCGTCTCCGTGGGACCTTTATATACATCAATAACGTAATATAACCTACCCTAACCCAACCTAACATCTCGGCGGTAATATTTGAACACATTCCTGTCTTGTTGGCCTCTACGCCTCCGTGGGAACTTTATATACATCTATAACGTAATATAACCTAACCTAACCCAACCTAACATCTCGGCGGTAATATTTGAACACATTCCTGGCTTGTTGGCCTCTACGTCTCCGTGGGACCGTTATATACATCTATAACGTAATATAACCTAACCTAACCCAAACTAACATCTCGGCGGTAATATTTGACATCATTCCTGGCGAGTTGGCCTCTATGTCTTTATTGGGAACTTCATAAGCATCAATAACGAAATATAACGCAACTTAATCCAACCTATCATCTCGGCGGTAATATTTGACAACATTACTGGCGAGTTGGCCGCTACGTCTCCGTTTGACCTTCATAAACATCAGTAACGAAATATAACCTAACCTAACACAACCTATCATCTCGGCGGTAATATTTGACAACATTACTGGCGAGTTGGGCTCTACGTCTCCGTTTGATCTTCATAAACATCAATAACGTAATATAACCTAACCTAACCCAACCTTTCATCTCGGCGGTAATATTTGACAACATTCCTGGCGAGTTGGCCTCTACGTCTCCGTGGGACCTTTATATACATCTATAACGTAATATAACCTAACCTAACCCAACCTAACATCTCGGCGGTAATACTTGAAAACATTCCTGGCGAGTTGGCTTCTCCGTCTCCGTGGGACCTTTATATACATCAATAACGTAATATAACCTAACCTAACCCAACCTAACACCTCGGCGGTAATATTTGAACACATTCCTGGCTTATTGGCCTCTACGCCTCCGTGGGAACGTTATATACATCTATAACGTAATATAACCTAACCTATCCCAACCTAACATCTCGGCGGTAATATTAGAAAACATACCTGGCGAGTTGGCCTCTACGTCTCCGTGGGAACTTCATAAGCATCAATTACGAAATATAACGCAACTTAATCCAACCTATCATTTCGGCGGTAATATTTGATAACATTCCTGGCGAGTTGGCCTCTACGTCTCCGTGGGAGCTTTATATACATCAATAACGTAATATAACCTAACCTAACCCAACCTATCATCTCGGCGGTAATATTTGACAACATTTCTGGCGAGTTGGCCTCTACGTCTCCGTGGGACCGTTATATACATCTATAACGTAATATAACCTAACCTAACCCAAACTAACATCTCGGCGGTAATATTTGACATCATTCCTGGCGAGTTGGGCTCTACGTCTCCGTGGGAACTTTATATACATCTATAACGTAATATAACCTAACCTATCCCAACCTAACATCTCGGCGGTAATATTTGAACACATTCCTGGCTTGTTGGCCTCTACGTCTCCGTGGGACCTTTATATACATCTATAACGTAATATAACCTAGCCTAACCCAAACTAACCTCTCGGCGGTAATATTTGACATCATTCCTGGCGAGTTGGGCTCTACGTCTCCGTTTGATCTTCATAAGCATCAATAACGTAATATAACCTAACCTAACCCAACCTATCATGTCGGCGGTAATATTTGACAACATTCCTGGCCAGTTGGCCTCTACGTCTCCGTGGGACCTTTATATACATCTATAACGTAATATAACCTAACCTAACCCTACCTAACATCGCGGCGGTAATACTTGAAAACAGTCCTGTCGAGTTGGCTTCTCCGTCTCCGTGGGACCTTTATATACATCAATAACGTAATATAACCTAACCTAACCCAACCTAACACCTCGGCGGTAATATTTGAACACATTCCTGGCTTGTTGGCCTCTACGTCCCCGTGGGATATGTATATACATCAATAACGTAATATAACCCAACCTAACCCAATCTAACATCTCGGCGGTAATATTTGAACACATTCCTGGCTTGTTGGCCTCTACGTCTCCGTGGGAACTTTATATACATCAATAACGTAATATAACCTAACCTAACCCAACCTATCATCTCGGCGGTAATATTTGACAACATTTCTGGCGAGTTGGCCTCTACGTCTCCGTGGGACCGTTATATACATCTATAACGTAATATAACCTAACCTAACCCAAACTAACATCTCGGCGGTAATATTTGACATCATTCCTGGCGAGTTGGGCTCTACGTCTCCGTGGGAACTTTATATACATCTATAACGTAATATAACCTAACCTATCCCAACCTAACATCTCGGCGGTAATATTTGAACACATTCCTGGCTTGTTGGCCTCTACGTCTCCGTGGGACCTTTATATACATCTATAACGTAATATAACCTAGCCTAACCCAAACTAACCTCTCGGCGGTAATATTTGACATCATTCCTGGCGAGTTGGGCTCTACGTCTCCGTTTGATCTTCATAAGCATCAATAACGTAATATAACCTAACCTAACCCAACCTATCATGTCGGCGGTAATATTTGACAACATTCCTGGCCAGTTGGCCTCTACGTCTCCGTGGGACCTTTATATACATCTATAACGTAATATAACCTAACCTAACCCTACCTAACATCGCGGCGGTAATACTTGAAAACAGTCCTGTCGAGTTGGCTTCTCCGTCTCCGTGGGACCTTTATATACATCAATAACGTAATATAACCTAACCTAACCCAACCTAACACCTCGGCGGTAATATTTGAACACATTCCTGGCTTGTTGGCCTCTACGTCCCCGTGGGATATGTATATACATCAATAACGTAATATAACCCAACCTAACCCAATCTAACATCTCGGCGGTAATATTTGAACACATTCCTGGCTTGTTGGCCTCTACGTCTCCGTGGGACCTTTATATACATCTATAACGTAATATAACCTAACCTAACACAAACTAACCTCTCGGCGGTAATATTTGACATCATTCCTGGCGAGTTGGGCTCTACGTCTCCGTTTGATCTTCATAAGCATCAATAACGTAATATAACCTAACCTAACCCAACCTATCATGTCGGCGGTAATATTTGATCACATTCCTGGCTTGTTGGCCTCTACGTCTCCGCGGGACCTTTAAATACATCTATAACGTAATATAACCTAACCTAACCCAACCTATCATCTCGGCGGTAATATTTGACAACATTCCTGGCGAGTTGGCCTCTACGTCTCCGTGGGACCTTCATATACATCAATAACGAAATATAACCTAACCTAACCCAACCTATCATCTCGGCGGTAATATTTGAACACATCCCTGGCTTGTTGGCCTCTACGTCTCCGTGGGAACTTTATATACATCTATATCGTAATATAACCTAACCTAACCCAACCTAACATCTCGGCGGTAATATTTGAACACATTCCTGTCTTGTTGGCCTCTACGCCTCCGTGGGAACTTTATATACATCTATAACGTAATATAACCTAACCTAACCCAACCTAACATCTCGGCGGTAATATTTGAACACATTCCTGGCTTGTTGGCCTCTACGTCTCCGTGGGACCGTTATATACATCTATAACGTAATATAACCTAACCTAACCCAAACTAACATCTCGGCGGTAATATTTGACATCATTCCTGGCGAGTTGGCCTCTATGTCTTTATTGGGAACTTCATAAGCATCAATAACGAAATATAACGCAACTTAATCCAACCTATCATCTCGGCGGTAATATTTGACAACATTACTGGCGAGTTGGCCGCTACGTCTCCGTTTGACCTTCATAAACATCAGTAACGAAATATAACCTAACCTAACACAACCTATCATATCGGCGGTAATATTTGACAACATTACTGGCGAGTTGGGCTCTACGTCTCCGTTTGATCTTCATAAACATCAATAACGTAATATAACCTAACCTAACCCAACCTTTCATCTCGGCGGTAATATTTGACAACATTCCTGGCGAGTTGGCCTCTACGTCTCCGTGGGACCTTTATATACATCTATAACGTAATATAACCTAACCTAACCCAACCTAACATCTCGGCGGTAATACTTGAAAACATTCCTGGCGAGTTGGCTTCTCCGTCTCCGTGGGACCTTTATATACATCAATAACGTAATATAACCTAACCTAACCCAACCTAACACCTCGGCGGTAATATTTGAACACATTCCTGGCTTGTTGGCCTCTACGTCGCCGTGGGATATGTATATACATCAATAACGTAATATAACCTAACCTAACCCAATCTAACATCTCGGCGGTAATATTTGAACACATTCCTGGCTTATTGGCCTCTACGCCTCCGTGGGAACGTTATATACATCTATAACGTAATATAACCTAACCTATCCCAACCTAACATCTCGGCGGTAATATTTGAACACATTCCTGGCTTGTTGGCCTCTACGTCTCCGTGGGACCTTTATATACATCTATAACGTAATATAACCTAACCTAACCCAAACTAACCTCTCGGCGGTAATATTTGACATCATTCCTGGCGAGTTGGGCTCTACGTCTCCGTTTGATCTTCATAAGCATCAATAACGTAATATAACCTAACCTAACCCAACCTATCATGTCGGCGGTAATATTTGATCACATTCCTGGCTTGTTGGCCTCTACGTCTCCGCGGGACCTTTAAATACATCTATAACGTAATATAACCTAACCTAACCCAACCTATCATCTCGGCGGTAATATTTGACAACATTCCTGGCGAGTTGGCCTCTACGTCTCCGTGGGACCTTCATATACATCAATAACGAAATATAACCTAACCTAACCCAACCTATCATCTCGGCGGTAATATTTGAACACATCCCTGGCTTGTTGGCCTCTACGTCTCCGTGGGAACTTTATATACATCTATATCGTAATATAACCTAACCTAACCCAACCTAACATCTCGGCGGTAATATTTGAACACATTCCTGTCTTGTTGGCCTCTACGCCTCCGTGGGAACTTTATATACATCTATAACGTAATATAACCTAACCTAACCCAACCTAACATCTCGGCGGTAATATTTGAACACATTCCTGGCTTGTTGGCCTCTACGTCTCCGTGGGACCGTTATATACATCTATAACGTAATATAACCTAACCTAACCCAAACTAACATCTCGGCGGTAATATTTGACATCATTCCTGGCGAGTTGGCCTCTATGTCTTTATTGGGAACTTCATAAGCATCAATAACGAAATATAACGCAACTTAATCCAACCTATCATTTCGGCGGTAATGTTTGACAACATTCCTGGCGAGTTGGCCTCTACGTCTCCGTGGGACCTTCATATACATCAATAACGAAGTATAACCTAACCTAACCCAACCTGTCATCTCGGCGGTAATATTTGACAACATTACTGGCGAGTTGGACGCTACGTCTCCGTTTGACCTTCATAAACATCAGTAACGAAATATAACCTAACCTAATACAACCTATCATCTCGGCGGTAATATTTGACAACATTACTGGCGAGTTGGGCTCTACATCTCCGTTTGATCTTCATAAACATCAATAACGTAATATAACCTAACCTAACCCAACCTTTCATCTCGGCGGTAATATTTGACAACATTCCTGGCGAGTTGGCCTCTACGTCTCCGTGGGACCTTTATATACATCTATAACGTAATATAACCTAACCTAACCCAACCTAACATCTCGGCGGTAATACTTGAAAACATTCCTGGCGAGTTGGCTTCCCCGTCTCCGTGGGACCTTTATATACATCAATAACGTAATATAACCTAACCTAACCCAACCTAACACCTCGGCGGTAATATTTGATCACATTCCTGGCTTGTTGGCCTCTACGTCTCCGCGGGACCTTTAAATACATCTATAACGTAATATAACCTAACCTAACCCAACCTATCATCTCGGCGGTAATATTTGACAACATTCCTGGCGAGTTGGCCTCTACGTCTCCGTGGGACCTTCATATACATCAATAACGAAATATAACCTAACCTAACCCAACCTATCATCTCGGCGGTAATATTTGACAACATTACTGGCGAGTTGGCCTCTACGTCTCCGTGGGACCTTTATATACATCTATAACGTAATATAACCTAACCTAACCCAACCTAACATCTCGGCGGTAATATTTGAACACATTCCTGGCTTGTTGGCCTCTACGTCTCCGTGGGACCGTAATATACATCTATAACGTAATATAACCTAACCTAACCCAAACTAACATCTCGGCGGTAATATTTGACATCATTCCTGGCGAGTTGGCCTCTATGTCTTTATTGGGAACTTCATAAGCATCAATAACGAAATATAACGCAACTTAATCCAACCTATCATCTCGGCGGTAATATTTGACAACATTACTGGCGAGTTGGCCGCTACGTCTCCGTTTGACCTTCATAAACATCAGTAACGAAATATAACCTAACCTAACACAACCTATCATCTCGGCGGTAATATTTGACAACATTACTGGCGAGTTGGGCTCTACGTCTCCGTTTGATCTTCATAAACATCAATAACGTAATATAACCTAACCTAACCCAACCTTTCATCTCGGCGGTAATATTTGACAACATTCCTGGCGAGTTGGCCTCTACGTCTCCGTGGGACCTTTATATACATCTATAACGTAATATAACCTAACCTAACCCAACCTAACATCTCGGCGGTAATACTTGAAAACATTCCTGGCGAGTTGGCTTCTCCGTCTCCGTGGGACCTTTATATACATCAATAACGTAATATAACCTAACCTAACCCAACCTAACACCTCGGCGGTAATATTTGAACACATTCCTGGCTTATTGGCCTCTACGCCTCCGTGGGAACGTTATATACATCTATAACGTAATATAACCTAACCTATCCCAACCTAACATCTCGGCGGTAATATTTGAACACATTCCTGGCTTGTTGGCCTCTACGTCTCCGTGGGACCTTTATATACATCTATAACGTAATATAACCTAACCTAACCCAAACTAACCTCTCGGCGGTAATATTTGACATCATTCCTGGCGAGTTGGGCTCTACGTCTCCGTTTGATCTTCATAAGCATCAATAACGTAATATAACCTAACCTAACCCAACCTATCATGTCGGCGGTAATATTTGATCACATTCCTGGCTTGTTGGCCTCTACGTCTCCGCGGGACCTTTAAATACATCTATAACGTAATATAACCTAACCTAACCCAACCTATCATCTCGGCGGTAATATTTGACAACATTCCTGGCGAGTTGGCCTCTACGTCTCCGTGGGACCTTCATATACATCAATAACGAAATATAACCTAACCTAACCCAACCTGTCATCTCGGCGGTAATATTTGACAACATTACTGGCGAGTTGGCCGCTACGTCTCCGTTTGACCGTCATAAACATCAGTAACGAAATATAACCTAACCTAACACAACCTATCATCTCGGCGGTAATATTTGACAACATTACTGGCGAGTTGGCCTCTACGTCTCCGTTTGACCTTCATAAACATCAGTAACGAAATATAACCTAACCTAACCCAACCTAACATCTCGGCGGTAATATTTGACAACATTCCTGGCGAGTTGGCCTCTGCGTCTCCGTGGGACTTTTATATACACCAATAACGTTATATAACCTAACCTAACCCAACCTAACATCTCGGCGGTAATATTTGAAGACATTCCTGGCTTGTTGGCCTCTACGTCTCCGTGGGACCTTCATATACATCAATAACGAAATATAACCTAACCTAACCCAACCTGCCATCTCGGCGGTAATATTTGACAACATTACTGGCGAGTTGGCCGCTACGTCTCCGTTTGACCTTCATAAACATCAGTAACGAAATATAACCTAACCTAACACAACCTATCATCTCGGCGGTAATATTTGACAACATTACTGGCGAGTTGGCCTCTACGTCTCCGTTTGACCTTCATAAACATCAATGACGAAATATAACCTAACATAACACAACCTATCATCTCGGCGGTAATATTAGAAAACATACCTGGCGAGTTGGCCTCTACGTCTCCGTGGGAACTTCATAAGCATCAATTACGAAATATAACGCAACTTAATCCAACCTATCATTTCGGCGGTAATATTTGATAACATTCCTGGCGAGTTGGCCTCTACGTCTCCGTGGGAGCTTTATATACATCAATAACGTAATATAACCTAACCTAACCCAACCTATCATCTCGGCGGTAATATTTGACAACATTTCTGGCGAGTTGGCCTCTACGTCTCCGTGGGACCGTTATATACATCTATAACGTAATATAACCTAACCTAACCCAAACTAACATCTCGGCGGTAATATTTGACATCATTCCTGGCGAGTTGGGCTCTACGTCTCCGTGGGAACTTTATATACATCTATAACGTAATATAACCTAACCTATCCCAACCTAACATCTCGGCGGTAATATTTGAACACATTCCTGGCTTGTTGGCCTCTACGTCTCCGTGGGACCTTTATATACATCTATAACGTAATATAACCTAGCCTAACCCAAACTAACCTCTCGGCGGTAATATTTGACATCATTCCTGGCCAGTTGGGCTCTACGTCTCCGTTTGATCTTCATAAGCATCAATAACGTAATATAACCTAACCTAACCCAACCTATCATTTCGGCGGTAATATTTGATAACATTCCTGGCGAGTTGGCCTCTACGTCTCCGTGGGAGCTTTATATACATCAATAACGTAATATAACCTAACCTAACCCAACCTATCATCTCGGCGGTAATATTTGACAACATTTCTGGCGAGTTGGCCTCTACGTCTCCGTGGGACCGTTATATACATCTATAACGTAATATAACCTAACCTAACCCAAACTAACATCTCGGCGGTAATATTTGACATCATTCCTGGCGAGTTGGGCTCTACGTCTCCGTGGGAACTTTATATACATCTATAACGTAATATAACCTAACCTATCCCAACCTAACATCTCGGCGGTAATATTTGAACACATTCCTGGCTTGTTGGCCTCTACGTCTCCGTGGGACCTTTATATACATCTATAACGTAATATAACCTAGCCTAACCCAAACTAACCTCTCGGCGGTAATATTTGACATCATTCCTGGCCAGTTGGGCTCTACGTCTCCGTTTGATCTTCATAAGCATCAATAACGTAATATAACCTAACCTAACCCAACCTATCATGTCGGCGGTAATATTTGACAACATTCCTGGCCAGTTGGCCTCTACGTCTCCGTGGGACCTTTATATACATCTATAACGTAATATAACCTAACCTAACCCTACCTAACATCGCGGCGGTAATACTTGAAAACAGTCCTGTCGAGTTGGCTTCTCCGTCTCCGTGGGACCTTTATATACATCAATAACGTAATATAACCTAACCTAACCCAACCTAACACCTCGGCGGTAATATTTGAACACATTCCTGGCTTGTTGGCCTCTACGTCCCCGTGGGATATGTATATACATCAATAACGTAATATAACCCAACCTAACCCAATCTAACATCTCGGCGGTAATATTTGAACACATTCCTGGCTTGTTGGCCTCTACGCCTCCGTGGGAACTTTATATACATCTATAACGTAATATAACCTAACCTATCCCAACCTAACATCTCGGCGGTAATATTTGAACACATTCCTGGCTTGTTGGCCTCTACGTCTCCGTGGGACCTTTATATACATCTATAACGTAATATAACCTAACCTAACCCAAACTAACCTCTCGGCGGTAATATTTGACATCATTCCTGGCGAGTTGGGCTCTACGTCTCCGTTTGATCTTCATAAGCATCAATAACGTAATATAACCTAACCTAACCCAACCTATCATGTCGGCGGTAATATTTGATCACATTCCTGGCTTGTTGGCCTCTACGTCTCCGCGGGACCTTTAAATACATCTATAACGTAATATAACCTAACCTAACCCAACCTATCATCTCGGCGGTAATATTTGACAACATTCCTGGCGAGTTGGCCTCTACGTCTCCGTGGGACCTTCATATACATCAATAACGAAATATAACCTAACCTAACCCAACCTATCATCTCGGCGGTAATATTTGAACACATCCCTGGCTTGTTGGCCTCTACGTCTCCGTGGGAACTTTATATACATCTATATCGTAATATAACCTAACCTAACCCAACCTAACATCTCGGCGGTAATATTTGAACACATTCCTGTCTTGTTGGCCTCTACGCCTCCGTGGGAACTTTATATACATCTATAACGTAATATAACCTAACCTAACCCAACCTAACATCTCGGCGGTAATATTTGAACACATTCCTGGCTTGTTGGCCTCTACGTCTCCGTGGGACCGTTATATACATCTATAACGTAATATAACCTAACCTAACCCAAACTAACATCTCGGCGGTAATATTTGACATCATTCCTGGCGAGTTGGCCTCTATGTCTTTATTGGGAACTTCATAAGCATCAATAACGAAATATAACGCAACTTAATCCAACCTATCATCTCGGCGGTAATATTTGACAACATTACTGGCGAGTTGGCCGCTACGTCTCCGTTTGACCTTCATAAACATCAGTAACGAAATATAACCTAACCTAACACAACCTATCATATCGGCGGTAATATTTGACAACATTACTGGCGAGTTGGGCTCTACGTCTCCGTTTGATCTTCATAAACATCAATAACGTAATATAACCTAACCTAACCCAACCTTTCATCTCGGCGGTAATATTTGACAACATTCCTGGCGAGTTGGCCTCTACGTCTCCGTGGGACCTTTATATACATCTATAACGTAATATAACCTAACCTAACCCAACCTAACATCTCGGCGGTAATACTTGAAAACATTCCTGGCGAGTTGGCTTCTCCGTCTCCGTGGGACCTTTATATACATCAATAACGTAATATAACCTAACCTAACCCAACCTAACACCTCGGCGGTAATATTTGAACACATTCCTGGCTTGTTGGCCTCTACGTCGCCGTGGGATATGTATATACATCAATAACGTAATATAACCTAACCTAACCCAATCTAACATCTCGGCGGTAATATTTGAACACATTCCTGGCTTATTGGCCTCTACGCCTCCGTGGGAACGTTATATACATCTATAACGTAATATAACCTAACCTATCCCAACCTAACATCTCGGCGGTAATATTTGAACACATTCCTGGCTTGTTGGCCTCTACGTCTCCGTGGGACCTTTATATACATCTATAACGTAATATAACCTAACCTAACCCAAACTAACCTCTCGGCGGTAATATTTGACATCATTCCTGGCGAGTTGGGCTCTACGTCTCCGTTTGATCTTCATAAGCATCAATAACGTAATATAACCTAACCTAACCCAACCTATCATGTCGGCGGTAATATTTGATCACATTCCTGGCTTGTTGGCCTCTACGTCTCCGCGGGACCTTTAAATACATCTATAACGTAATATAACCTAACCTAACCCAACCTATCATCTCGGCGGTAATATTTGACAACATTACTGGCGAGTTGGGCTCTACATCTCCGTTTGATCTTCATAAACATCAATAACGTAATATAACCTAACCTAACCCAACCTTTCATCTCGGCGGTAATATTTGACAACATTCCTGGCGAGTTGGCCTCTACGTCTCCGTGGGACCTTTATATACATCTATAACGTAATATAACCTAACCTAACCCAACCTAACATCTCGGCGGTAATACTTGAAAACATTCCTGGCGAGTTGGCTTCCCCGTCTCCGTGGGACCTTTATATACATCAATAACGTAATATAACCTAACCTAACCCAACCTAACACCTCGGCGGTAATATTTGATCACATTCCTGGCTTGTTGGCCTCTACGTCTCCGCGGGACCTTTAAATACATCTATAACGTAATATAACCTAACCTAACCCAACCTATCATCTCGGCGGTAATATTTGACAACATTCCTGGCGAGTTGGCCTCTACGTCTCCGTGGGACCTTCATATACATCAATAACGAAATATAACCTAACCTAACCCAACCTATCATCTCGGCGGTAATATTTGACAACATTACTGGCGAGTTGGCCTCTACGTCTCCGTGGGACCTTTATATACATCTATAACGTAATATAACCTAACCTAACCCAACCTAACATCTGGGCGGTAATACTTGAAAACATTCCTGGCGAGTTGGCTTCTCCGTCTCCGTGGGATCTTTATATACATCAATAACGTAATATAACCTACCCTAACCCAACCTAACACCTCGGCGGTAATATTTGAACACATTCCTGGCTTGTTGGCCTCTACGTCTCCGTGGGAACTTTATATACATCTATAACGTAATATAACCTAACCTAACCCAACCTAACATCTCGGCGGTAATATTTGAACACATTCCTGTCTTGTTGGCCTCTACGCCTCCGTGGGAACTTTATATACGTCTATAACGTAATATAACCTAACCTAACCCAACCTAACATCTCGGCGGTAATATTTGAACACATTCCTGGCTTGTTGGCCTCTACGTCTCCGTGGGACCGTTATATACATCTATAACGTAATATAACCTAACCTAACCCAAACTAACATCTCGGCGGTAATATTTGACATCATTCCTGGCGAGTTGGCCTCTATGTCTTTATTGGGAACTTCATAAGCATCAATAACGAAATATAACGCAACTTAATCCAACCTATCATTTCGGCGGTAATATTTGATAACATTCCTGGCGAGTTGGCCTCTACGTCTCCGTGGGAGCTTTATATACATCAATAACGTAATATAACCTAACCTAACCCAACCTTTCATCTCGGCGGTAATATTTGACAACATTCCTGGCGAGTTGGCCTCTACGTCTCCGTGGGACCTTCATATACATCAATAACGAAATATAACCTAACCTAACCAAACCTGTCATCTCGGCGGTAATATTTGACAACATTACTGGCGAGTTGGCCGCTACGTCTCCGTTTGACCTTCATAAATATCAGTAACGAAATATAACCTAACCTAACACAACCTATCATCTCGGCGGTAATATTTGACAACATTACTGGCGAGTTGGCCTCTACGTCTCCGTTTGACCATCATAAACATCAGTAACGAAATATAACCTAACCTAACCCAACCTATCATCTCGGCGGTAATATTTGACAACATTCCTGGCGAGTTGGCCTCTACGTCTCCGTGGGACCTTTATATACACCAATAACGTTATATAACCTAACCTAACCCAACCTAACATCTCGGCGGTAATATTTGAAGACATTCCTGGCTTGTTGGCCTCTACGTCCCCGTGGGAACTTTATATACATCTATAACGTAATATAACCTAACCTAACCCAACCTAACATCTCGGCGGTAATATTTGAACACATTCGTGGCTTGTTGGCCTCTGCGTCTCCGTGGGACCTTCACATACATCAATAACGAAATATAAACTAACCTAACCCAACCTGTCATCTCGGCGGTAATATTTGACAACATTACTGGCGAGTTGGCCGCTACGTCTCCGTTTGACCTTCATAAACATCAGTAACGAAATATAACCTAACCTAACACAACCTATCATCTCGGCGGTAATATTTGACAACATTACTGGCGAGTTGGCCTCTACGTCTCCGTTTGACCTTCATAAACATCAATGACGAAATATGACCTAACATAACACAACCTATCATCTCCGCGGTAATATTAGAAAACATAACTGGCGAGTTGGCCTCTACGTCTCCGTGGGAACTTCATAAGCATCAATTACGAAATATAACGCAACTTAATCCAACCTATCATTTCGGCGGTAATATTTGATAACATTCCTGGCGAGTTGGCCTCTACGTCTCCGTGGGAGCTTTATATACATCAATAACGTAATATAACCTAACCTAACCCAACCTATCATCTCGGCGGTAATATTTGACAACATTCCTGGCGAGTTGGCCTCTACGTCTCCGTGGGAGCTTTATATACATCAATAACGTAATATAACCTAACCTAACACAACCTATCATCTCGGCGGTAATATTTGACAGCATTACTGGCGAGTTGGCCTCTACGTCTCCGTTTGACCTTCATAAACATCAATGACGAAATATGACCTAACATAACACAACCTATCATCTCGGCGGTAATATTAGAAAACATAACTGGCGAGTTGGCCTCTACGTCTCCGTGGGAACTTCATAAGCATCAATTACGAAATATTACGCAACTTAATCCAACCTATCATTTCGGCGGTAATATTTGATAACATTCCTGGCGAGTTGGGCTCTACGTCTCCGTTTGATCTTCATAAACATCAATAACGTAATATAACCTAACCTAACCCAACCTTTCATCTCGGCGGTAATATTTAACAACATTCCTGGCGAGTTGGCCTCTACGTCTCCGTGGGACTTTTATATACATCTATAACGTAATATAACCTAACCTAACCCAACCTAACATCTCGGCGGTAATACTTGAAAACATTCCTGGCGAGTTGGCTTCTCCGTCTCCGTGGGACCTTTATATACATCAATAACGTAATATAACCTAACCTAACCCAACCTAACATCTCGGCCGCAATATTTGAACACATTCCTGGGTTGTTGGCCTCTACGTCCCCGTGGGATATGTATATACATCAATAACGTAATATAACCTAACCTATCCCAACCTAACATCTCGGCGGTAATATTTGAACACATTCCTGGCTTGTTGGCCTCTACGTCTCCGTGGGACCTTTATATACAACTATCACGTAATATAACCTAACCTACCCCAAACTAACCTCTCGGCGGTAATATTTGACATCATTCCTGGCGAGTTGGGCTCTACGTCTCCGTTTGATCTTCATAAGCATCAATAACGTAATATAACCTAACCTAACCCAACCTATCATATCGGCGGTAATATTTGATCACATTCCTGGCTTGTTGGCATCTACGTCTCCGCGGGACCTTTAAATACATCTATAACGTAATATAACCTAACCTAACCCAACCTATCATCTCGGCGGTAATATTTGACAACATTCCTGGCGAGTTGGCCTCTACGTCTCCGTGGGACCTTCATATACATCAATAACGAAATATAACCTAACCTAACCCAACCTGTCATCTCGGCGGTAATATTTGACAACATTACTGGCGAGTTGGCCGCTACGGCTCGATTTGACCTTCATATATATCAATAAAGTAATATAACCTAACCGAACCCAACCTATCATGTCGGCGGTAATATTTGATCACATTCCTGGCTTGTTGGCCTCTACGTCTCCGTGGGAACTTTATATACATCTATAACGTAATATAACATAACCTAAACCAACCTAACATCTCGGCGGTAATATTTGAACACATTCCTGGCTTGTTGGCCTCTACGTCTCCGTGGGAACTTTATATACATCTATAACCTAATATAAACTAACCTAACCCAAACTAACCTCTCGGCGGTAATATTTGACATCATTCCTGGCGAGTTGGGCTCTACGTCTCCGTTGGATCTTCATAAGCATCAATAACGTAATATAACCTAACCTAACCCAACCTATCATCTCGGCGGTAATATTTGACAACATTCCTGGCGAGTTGGCCTCTACGTCTCCGTGGGACCTTTATATACATCTATAACGTAATATAACCTAACCTAACCCAAACTAACATCTCGGCGGTAATATTTGACATCATTCCTGGCGAGTTGGGCTCTACGTCTCCGTGGGACCTTTATATACATCAATAACGTAATATAACCTACCCTAACCCAACCTAACACCTCGGCGGTAATATTTGAACACATTCCTGGCTTGTTGGCCTCTACGTCTCCGTGGGAACTTTATATACATCTATAACGTAATATAACCTAACCTAACCCAACCTAACATCTCGGCGGTAATATTTGAACACATTCCTGTCTTGTTGGCCTCTACGCCTCCGTGGGAACTTTATATACATCTATAACGTAATATAACCTAACCTAACCCAACCTAACATCTCGGCGGTAATATTTGAACACATTCCTGGCTTGTTGGCCTCTACGTCTCCGTGGGACCGTTATATACATCTATAACGTAATATAAGCTAACCTAACCCAACCTAACATCTCGGCGGTAATACTTGAAAACATTCCTGGCGAGTTGGCTTCTCCGTCTCCGTGGGACCTTTATATACATCAATAACGTAATATAACCTACCCTAACCCAACCTAACACCTCGGCGGTAATATTTGAACACATTCCTGGCTTGTTGGCCTCTACGTCTCCGTGGGAACTTTATATACATCTATAACGTAATATAACCTAACCTAACCCAACCTAACATCTCGGCGGTAATATTTGAGCACATTCCTGTCTTGTTGGCCTCTACGCCTCCGTGGGAACTTTATATACATCTATAACGTAATATAACCTAACCTAACCCAACCTAACATCTCGGCGGTAATATTTGAACACATTCCTGGCTTGTTGGCCTCTACGTCTCCGTGGGACCGTTATATACATCTATAACGTAATATAAGCTAACCTAACCCAAACTAACATCTCGGCGGTAATATTTGACATCATTCCTGGCGAGTTGGCCTCTATGTCTTTATTGGGAACTTCATAAGCATCAATAACGAAATATAACGCAACTTAATCCAACCTATCATTTCGGCGGTAATATTTGATAACATTCCGGGCGAGTTGGCCTCTACGTCTCCGTGGGAGCTTTATATACATCAATAACGTAATATAACCTAACCTAACCCAACCTTTCATCTCGGCGGTAATATTTGACAACATTCCTGGCGTGTTGGCCTCTACGACACCGTGGGACCTTCATATACATCAATAACGAAATATAACCTAACCTAACCCAACCTGTCATCTCGGCGGTAATATTTGACAACATTACTGGCGAGTTGGCCGCTACGTCTCCGTTTGACCGTCATAAAAATCAGTAACGAAATATAACCTAACCTAACACAACCTATCATCTCGGCGGTAATATTTGACAACATTACTGGCGAGTTGGCCTCTACGTCTCCGTTTGACCTTCATAAACATCAGTAACGAAATATAACCTAACCTAACCCAACCTAACATCTCGGCGGTGATATTTGACAACATTCCTGGCGAGTTGGCCTCTACGTCTCCGTGGGACCTTTATATACACCAATAACGTTATGTAACCTAACCTAACCCAACCTAACATCTCGGCGGTAATATTTGAAGACATTCCTGGCTTGTTGGCCTCCACGTCCCCGTGGGAACTTTATATACATCTATAACGTAATATAACCTAACCTAACCCAAACTAACATCTCGGCGGTAATATTTGACATCATTCCTGGCGAGTTGGCCTCTATGTCTTTATTGGGAACTTCATAAGCATCAATAACGAAATATAACGCAACTTAATCCAACCTATCATTTCGGCGGTAATATTTGATAACATTCCTGGCGAGTTGGCCTCTACGTCTCCGTGGGAGCTTTATATACATCAATAACGTAATATAACCTAACCTAACCAACCTTTCATCTCGGCGGTAATATTTGACAACATTCCTGGCGAGTTGGCCTCTTCGTCTCCGTGGGACCTTCATATACATCAATAACGAAATATAACCTAACCTAACCAAACCTGTCATCTCGGCGGTAATATTTGACAACATTACTGGCGAGTTGGCCGCTACGTCTCCGTTTGACCTTCATAAATATCAGTAACGAAATATAACCTAACCTAACACAACCTATCATCTCGGCGGTAATATTTGACAACATTACTGGCGAGTTGGCCTCTACGTCTCCGTTTGACCTTCATAAACATCAGTAACGAAATATAACCTAACCTAACCCAACCTAACATCTCGGCGGTAATATTTGACAACATTCCTGGCGAGTTGGCCTCTACGTCTCCGTGGGACCTTTATATACACCAATAACGTTATATAACCTAACCTAACCCAACCTAACATCTCGGCGGTAATATTTGAAGACATTCCTGGCTTGTTGGCCTCTACGTCCCCGTGGGAACTTTATATACATCTATAACGTAATATAACCTAACCTAACCCAATCTAACATCTCGGCGGTAATATTTGAACACATTCGTGGCTTGTTGGCCTCTGCGTCTCCGTGGGACCTTCATATACATCAATAACGAAATATAAACTAACCTAACCCAACCTGTCATCTCGGCGGTAATATTTGACAACATTACTGGCGAGTTGGCCGCTACGTCTCCGTTTGACCTTCATAAACATCAGTAACGAAATATAACCTAACCTAACACAACCTATCATCTCGGCGGTAATATTTGACAACATTACTGGCGAGTTGGCCTCTACGTCTCCGTTTGACCTTCATAAACATCAATGACGAAATATGACCTAACATAACACAACCTATCATCTCGGCGGTAATATTAGAAAACATAACTGGCGAGTTGGCCTCTACGTCTCCGTGGGAACTTCATAAGCATCAATTACGAAATATAACGCAACTTAATCCAACCTATCATTTCGGCGGTAATATTTGATAACATTCCTGGCGAGTTGGCCTCTACGTCTCCGTGGGAGCTTTATATACATCAATAACGTAATATAACCTAACCTAACCCAACCTATCATCTCGGCGGTAATGTTTGACAACATTCCTGGCGAGTTGGCCTCTACGTCTCCGTGGGACTTTTATATACATCTATAACGTAATATAACCTAACCTAACCCAACCTAACATCTCGGCGGTAATACTTGAAAACATTCCTGGCGAGTTGGCTTCTCCGTCTCCGTGGGACCTTTATATACATCAATAACGTAATATAACCTAACCTAACCCAACCTAACATCTCAGCCGCAATATTTGAACACATTCCTGGGTTGTTGGCCTCTACGTCCCCGTGGGATATGTATATACATCAATAACGTAATATAACCTAACCTATCCCAACCTAACATCTCGGCGGTAATATTTGAACACATTCCTGGCTTGTTGGCCTCTACGTCTCCGTGGGACCTTTATATACAACTATAACGTAATATAACCTAACCTACCCCAAACTAACCTCTCGGCGGTAATATTTGACATCATTCCTGGCGAGTTGGGCTCTACGTCTCCGTTTGATCTTCATAAGCATCAATAACGTAATATAACCTAACCTAACCCAACCTATCATATCGGCGGTAATATTTGATCACATTCCTGGCTTGTTGGCCTCTACGTCTCCGCGGGACCTTTAAATACATCTATAACGTAATATAACCTAACCTAACCCAACCTATCATCTCGGCGGTAATATTTGACAACATTCCTGGCGAGTTGGCCTCTACGTCTCCGTGGGACCTTCATATACATCAATAACGAAATATAACCTAACCTAACCCAACCTGTCATCTCGGCGGTAATATTTGACAACATTACTGGCGAGTTGGCCGCTACGGCTCGATTTGACCTTCATATATATCAATAAAGTAATATAACCTAACCGAACCCAACCTATCATGTCGGCGGTAATATTTGATCACATTCCTGGCTTGTTGGCCTCTACGTCTCCGTGGGAACTTTATATACATCTATAACGTAATATAACCTACCCTAACCCAACCTAACACCTCGGCGGTAATATTTGAACACATTCCTGGCTTGTTGGCCTCTACGTCTCCGTGGGACCGTTATATACATCTATAACGTAATATAAGCTAACCTAACCCAAACTAACATCTCGGCGGTAATATTTGACATCATTCCTGGCGAGTTGGCCTCTATGTCTTTATTGGGAACTTCATAAGCATCAATAACGAAATATAACGCAACTTAATCCAACCTATCATTTCGGCGGTAATATTTGATAACATTCCTGGCGAGTTGGCCTCTACGTCTCCGTGGGAGCTTTATATACATCAATAACGTAATATAACCTAACCTAACCCAACCTTTCATCTCGGCGGTAATATTTGACAACATTCCTGGCGAGTTGGCCTCTACGTCTCCGTGGGACCTTCATATACATCAATAACGAAATATAACATAACCTAACCAAACCTGTCATCTCGGCGGTAATATTTGACAACATTACTGGCGAGTTAGCCGCTACGTCTCCGTTTGACCTTCATAAATATCAGTAACGAAATATAACCTAACCTAACACAACCTATCATCTCGGCGGTAATATTTGACAACATTACTGGCGAGTTGGCCTCTACGTCTCCGTTTGACCTTCATAAACATCAGTAACGAAATATAACCTAACCTAACCCAACCTAACATCTCGGCGGTAATATTTGACAACATTCCTGGCGAGTTGGCCTCTACGTCTCCGTGGGACCTTTATATACACCAATAACGTTATATAACCTAACCTAACCCAACCTAACATCTCGGCGGTAATATTTGATAACATTCCTGGCGAGTTGGCCTCTACGTCTCCGTGGGAGCTTTATATACATCAATAACGTAATATAACCTAACCTAACCCAACCTTTCATCTCGGCGGTAATATTTGACAACATTCCTGGCGAGTTGGCCTCTACGACTCCGTGGGACCTTCATATACATCAATAACGAAATATAACCTAACCTAACCCAACCTGTCATCTCGGCGGTAATATTTGACAACATTACTGGCGAGTTGGCCGCTACGTCTCCGTTTGACCGTCATAAACATCAGTAACGAAATATAACCTAACCTAACACAACCTATCATCTCGGCGGTAATATTTGACAACATTACTGGCGAGTTGGCCTCTACGTCTCCGTTTGACCTTCATAAACATCAGTAACGAAATATAACCTAACCTAACCCAACCTAACATCTCGGCGGTGATATTTCACAACATTCCTGGCGAGTTGGCCTCTACGTCTCCGTGGGACCTTTATATACACCAATAACGTTATATAACCTAACCTAACCCAACCTAACATCTCGGCGGTAATATTTGAAGACATTCCTGGCTTGTTGGCCTCTACGTCCCCGTGGGAACTTTATATACATCTATAACGTAATATAACCTAACCTAACCCAACCTAACATCTCGGCGGTAATATTTGAACACATTCCTGGCTTGTTGGCCTCTGCGTCTCCGTGGGACCTTCATATACATCAATAACGAAATATAAACTAACCTAACCCAACCTGTCATCTCGGCGGTAATATTTGACAACATTACTGGCGAGTTGGCCGCTACGTCTCCGTTTGACCTTCATAAACATCAGTAACGAAATATAACCTAACCTAACACAACCTATCATCTCGGCGGTAATATTTGACAACATTACTGGCGAGTTGGCCTCTACGTCTCCGTTTGACCTTCATAAACATCAATGACGAAATATAACCTAACATAACACAACCTATCATCTCGGCGGTAATATTAGAAAACATACCTGGCGAGTTGGCCTCTACGTCTCCGTGGGAACTTCATAAGCATCAATTACGAAATATAACGCAACTTAATCCAACCTATCATTTCGGCGGTAATATTTGATAACATTCCTGGCGAGTTGGCCTCTACGTCTCCGTGGGAACTTTATATACATCAATAACGTAATATAACCTAACCTAACCCAACCTATCATCTCGGCGGTAATATTTGACAACATTTCTGGCGAGTTGGCTTCTACGTCTCCGTGGGACCGTTATATACATCTATAACGTAATATAACCTAACCTAACCCAAACTAACATCTCGGCGGTATTATTTGACATCATTCCTGGCGAGTTGGGCTCTACGTCTCCGTTTGATCTTCATAAACATCAATAACGTAATATAACCTAACCTAACCCAACCTTTCATCTCGGCGGTAATATTTGACAACATTCCTGGCGAGTTGGCCTCTACGTCTCCGTGGGACCTTTATATACATCTATAACGTAATATAACCTAACCTAACCCAACCTAACATCTCGGCGGTAATACTTGAAAACATTCCTGGCGAGTTGGCCTCTACGTCTCCGTGGGAGCTTTATATACATCAATAACGTAATATAACCTAACCTAACACAACCTATCATCTCGGCGGTAATATTTGACAACATTACTGGCGAGTTGGCCTCTACGTCTCCGTTTGACCTTCATAAACATCAATGACGAAATATGACCTAGCATAACACAACCTATCATCTCGGCGGTAATATTAGAAAACATAACTGGCGAGTTGGCCTCTACGTCTCCGTGGGAACTTCATAAGCATCAATTACGAAATATAACGCAACTTAATCCAACCTATCATTTCGGCGGTAATATTTGATAACATTCCTGGCGAGTTGGCCTCTACGTCTCCGTGGGAGCTTTATATACATCAATAACGTAATATAACCTAACCTAACCCAACCTATCATCTGGGCGGTAATATTTGACAACATTTCTGGCGAGTTGGCCTCTACGTCTCCGTGGGACCGTTATATACATCTATAACGTAATATAACCTAACCTAACCCAAACTAACATCTCGGCGGTATTATTTGACATCATTCCTGGCGAGTTGGGCTCTACGTCTCCGTTTGATCTTCATAAACATCAATAACGTAATATAACCTAACCTAACCCAACCTTTCATCTCGGCGGTAATATTTGACAACATTCCTGGCGAGTTGGCCTCTACGTCTCCGTGGGACCTTTATATACATCTATAACGTAATATAACCTAACCTAACCCAACCTAACATCTCGGCGGTAATACTTGAAAACATTCCTGGCGAGTTGGCTTCTCCGTCTCCGTGGGACCTTTATATACATCAATAACGTAATATAACCTAACCTAACCCAACCTAACATCTCGGCCGCAATATTTGAACACATTCCTGGCTTGTTGGCCTCTACGTCCCCGTGGGATATGTATATACATCAATAACGTAATATAACCTAACCTATCCCAACCTAACATCTCGGCGGTAATATTTGAACACATTCCTGGCTTGTTGGCCTCTACGTCTCCGTGGGACCTTTATATACAACTATAACGTAATATAACCTAACCTACCCCAAACTAACCTCTCGGCGGTAATATTTGACATCATTCCTGGCGAGTTGGGCTCTACGTCTCCGTTTGATCTTCATAAGCATCAATAACGTAATATAACCTAACCTAACCCAACCTATCATATCGGCGGTAATATTTGATCACATTCCTGGCTTGTTGGCCTCTACGTCTCCGCGGGACGTTTAAATACATCTATAACGTAATATAACCTAACCTAACTCAACCTATCATCTCGGCGGTAATATTTGAACACATTCCTGGCTTGTTGTCCTCTACGTCTCCGTGGGACCGTTATATACATCTATAACGTAATATAACCTAACCTAACCCAAACTAACATCTCGGCGGTAATATTTGACATCATTCCTGGCGAGTTGGCCTCTATGTCTTTATTGGGAACTTCATAAGCATCAATAACGAAATATAACGCAACTTAATCCAACCTATCATTTCGGCGGTAATATTTGATAACATTCCTGGCTAGTTGGCCTCTACGTCTCCGTGGGAGCTTTATATACATCAATAACGTAATATAACCTATCCTAACCCAACCTTTCATCTCGGCGGTAATATTTGACAACATTCCTGGCGAGTTGGCCTCTACGTCTCCGTGGGACCTTCATATACATCAATAACGAAATATAGCCTAACCTAACCCAACCTGTCATCTCGGCGGTAATATTTGACAACATTACTGGCGAGTTGGCCGCTATGTCTCCGTTTGACCTTCATAAACATCAGTAACCAAATATAACCTAACCTAACACAACCTATCATCTCGGCGGTAATATTTGACAACATTACTGGCGAGTTGGCCTTTACGTCTCCGTTTGACCTTCATAAACATCAGTAACGAAATATAACCTAACCTAACCCAACCTAACATCTCGGCGGTAATATTTGACATCATTCCTGGCGAGTTGGGCTCTACGTCTCCGTTTGATCTTCATAAACATCAATAACGTAATATAACCTAACCTAACCCAACCTTTCATCTCGGCGGAAATATTTGACAACATTCCTGGCGAGTTGGCCTCTACGTCTCCGTGGGACCTTCATATACATCAATAACGAAATATAACCTAACCTAACCCAACCTGTCATCTCGGTGGTAATATTTGACAACATTCCTGGCGAGTTGGGCTCTACGTCTCCGTTTGATCTTCATAAACATCAATAACGTAATATAACCTAACCTAACACAACCTATCATCTCGGCGGTAATATTTGACAACATTCCTGGCTTGTTGGCCTCTACGTCTCCGTGGGATCCTTATATACATCAATAACGTAATATAACCTAACCTAACCCAATCTAACATCTCGGCGGTAATATTTGACAACATTACTGGCGAGTTGGCCTCTACGTCTCCGCCTGACCTTCATAAACATCAATAACGAAATATAACCTAACATAACACAACCTATCATCTCGGTGGTAATATTTGACAACATTCCTGGCGATTTGGCCTCTACGTCTCCGTGGGACCCTTATGTACATCAATAACGTTATATAACCTAACCTAACCCAACCTAACATCTCGGCGGTAATATTTGAAGACATTCCTGGCTTGTTGGCCTCTACGTCTCCGTGGGACCGTTATATACATCTATAACGTAATATAACCTAACCTAACCCAAAGTAACATCTCGGCGGTAATATTTGACATCATTCCTGGCGAGTTGGGCTCTACGTCTCCGTTTGATCTTCATAAACATCAATAACGTAATATAACCTAACCTAACCCAACCTTTCATCTCGGCTGGAAATATTTGACAACATTCCTGTCGAGTTGGCCTCTGCGTCTCCGTGGGACCTTCATATACATCAATAACGAAATATAACCTAACCTAACCCAACCTGTCATCTCGGCGGTAATATTTGACAACATTTCTGGCGAGTTGGCCTCTACGTCACCGTGGGACCCTTATATACATCAATAACGTTATATAACCTAACCTAACCCAACCTAACATCTCGGCGGTAATATTTGACGACATTCCTGGCTTGTTGGCCTCTACGTCCCCGTGGGATATATATATACATCAATAACGTAATATAACCTAACCTAACCCAATCTAACATCTCGGCGGTAATATTTGACAACATTCCTGGCGAGTTCGCTTCTCCGTCTCTGTGGGATCTTTTTATACATCAATAACGTAATATAACCTAACCTAACCCAACCTAACATCTCGGCGGTAATACTTGAAAACATTCATGGCGAGTTGGCCTCTACGTCTCCGTGGGATCTTTATATACATCTATAACGTAATATAACCTAACCAAACCCAACCTAACATCTCGGCGGTAATATTTGAACACATTCCTGGCTCGTTGGCCTCTACGTCCCCGTGGGATATATATATACATCAATAAAGTAATATAACCTAACCTAACCCAATCTAACATCTCGGCGGTAATATTTGAACACATTCCTGTCTTGTTGGCCTCTACGCCTCCGTGGGAACTTTATATACATCTATAACGTAATATAACCTAACCTAACCCAACCTAACATCTCGGCGGTAATATTTGAACACATTCCTGGCTTGTTGGCCTCTACGTCTCCGTGGGACCGTTATATACATCTATAACGTAATATAACCTAACCTAACCCAAACTAACATCTCGGCGGTAATATTTGACATCATTCCTGGCGAGTTGGGCTCTACGTCTCCGTTTGATCTTCATAAACATCAATAACGTAATATAACCTAACCTAACCCAACCTTTCATCTCGGCGGTAATATTTGACAACATTCCTGGCGAGTTGGCCTCTACGTCTCCGTGGGACCTTTATATACATCTATAACGTAATATAACCTAACCTAACCCAACCTAACATCTCGGCGGTAATACTTGAAGACATTCCTGGCGAGTTGGCTTCTCCGTCTCCGTGGGACCATTATATACATCAATAACGTAATATAACCTAACCTAACCCAACCTAACACCTCGGCGGTAATATTTGAACACATTCCTGGCGAGTTGGCCGCTACGTCTCCGTTTGACCTTCATAAACATCAGTAACGTAATATAACCTAACCTAACACAACCTATCATCTCGGCGGTAATATTTGACAACATTACTGTCGAGTTGGCCTCTACGTCTCCGTTTGACCTTCATAAACATCAATGACGAAATATAACCTAGCATAACACAACCTATCATCTCGGCGGTATTATTTGACAACATTCCTGGCGAGTTGGCTTCTCCGTCTCTGTGGTATCTTTTTATACATCAATAACGTAATATAACCTAACCTAACCCAACCTAACATCTCGGCGGTAATATTAGAAAACATACCTAGCGAGTTGGCCCCTACGTCTCCGTGGGAACTTCATAAGCATCATTAACGAACTATAACGTAACTTAATCCAACCTATCATTTCGGCGGTAATATTTGACAACATTCCTGGCGAGTTGGCCTCTACGTCTCCGTGGGACCTTCATATACATCTATAACGTAATATAACCTAACCTAACCCAACCTAACATCTCGGCGGTAATATTTGAACACATTCCTGGCTTGTTGGCCTCTACGTCTCCGTGGGACCGTTATATACATCTATAACGTAATATAACCAAACCTAACCCAAGCTAACATCTCGGCGGTAATATTTGACATCATTCCTGGCGAGTTGGGCTCTACGTCTCCGTTTGATCTTCATAAACATCAATAACGTAATATAACCTAACCTAACCCAACCTGTCATCTCGGCGGTAATATTTGACAACATTACTGGCGAGTTGGCCTCTACGTCTCCGTTTGACCTTCATAAACATCAGTAACGAAATATAACCTAACCTAACACAACCTATCATCTCGGCGGTAATATTTGACAACATTCCTGGCTTGTTGGCCTCTACGTCTCCGTGGGATCTTTATATACATCAATAACGTAATATAACCTAACCTAACCCAATCTAACATCTCGGCGGTAATATTTGACAACATTACTGGCGAGTTGGACTCTACGTCTCCGCTTGACCTTCATAAACATCAATAACGAAATATAACCTAACATAACACAACCTATCATCTCGGTGGTAATATTTGACAACATTCCTGGCGATTTGGCCTCTACGTCTCCGTGGGACCCTTATGTACATCAATAACGTTATATAACCTAACCTAACCCAACCTAACATCTCGGCGGTAATATTTGAAGACATTCCTGGCTTGTTGGCCTCTACGTCTCCGTGGTACATATATATACATCAATAACGTAATATAACCTAACCTAACCCAATCTAACATCTCGGCGGTAATATTTGAACACATTCCTGGCTTGTTGGCCCCTACGTCTCCGTGGGACCTTTATATACATCAATAACGTAATATAACCTAACCTAACCCAATCTAACATCTCGGCGGTAATATTTGACATCATTCCTGGCGAGTTGGGCTCTACGTCTCCGTTTGATCTTCATAAACATCAATAACGTAATATAACCTAACCTAACCCAACCTTTCATCTCGGCGGAAATATTTGACAACATTCCTGGCGAGTTGGCCTCTACGTCTCCGTGGGACCTTCATATACATCAATAACGAAATATAACCTAACCTAACCCAACCTGTCATCTCGGTGGTAATATTTGACAACATTCCTGGCGAGTTGGCCTCTACGTCTCCGTGGGACCCTTATGTACATCAATAACGTTATATAACCTAACCTAACCCAACCTAACATCTCGGCGGTAATATTTGAAGACATTCCTGGCTTGTTGGCCTCTACGTCTCCGTGGTACATATATATACATCAATAACGTAATATAACCTAACCTAACCCAATCTAACATCTCGGCGGTAATATTTGAACACATTCCTGGCTTGTTCGCCCCTACGTCTCCGTGGGACCTTTATATACATCAATAACGTAATATAACCTAACCTAACCCAATCTAACATCTCGGCGGTAATATTTGACAACATTCCTGGCGAGTTGGCCTCTACGTCTCCGTGGGACCGTTATATACATCTATAACGTAATATAACCTAACCTAACCCAAACTAACATCTCGGCGGTAATATTTGACATCATGCCTGGCGAGTTGGCCTCTATGTCTTTATTGGGAACTTCATAAGCATCAATAACGAAATATAACGCAACTTAATCCAACCTATCATTTCGGCGGTAATATTTGATAACATTCCTGGCGAGTTGGCCTCTACGTCTCCGTGGGAGCTTTATATACATCAATAACGTAATATAACCTATCCTAACCCAACCTTTCATCTCGGCGGTAATATTTGACAACATTCCTGGCGAGTTGGCCTCTACGTCTCCGTGGGACCTTCATATACATCAATAACGAAATATAGCCTAACCTAACCCAACCTGTCATCTCGGCGGTAATATTTGACAACATTACTGGCGAGTTGGCCGCTACGTCTCCGTTTGACCTTCATAAACATCAGTAACGAAATATAACCTAACCTAACACAACCTATCATCTCGGCGGTAATATTTGACAACATTACTGGCGAGTTGGCCTCTACGTCTCCGTTTGACCTTCATAAACATCAGTAACGAAATATAACCTAACCTAACCCAACCTAACATCTCGGCGGTAATATTTGACATCATTCCTGGCGAGTTGGGCTCTACGTCTCCGTTTGATCTTCATAAACATCAATAACGTAATATAACCTAACCTAACCCAACCTTTCATCTCAGCGGAAATATTTGACAACATTCCTGGCGAGTTGGCCTCTACGTCTCCGTGGGACCTTCATATACATCAATAACGAAATATAACCTAACCTAACCCAACCTGTCATCTCGGTGGTAATATTTGACAACATTCCTGGCGACTTGGCCTCTACGTCTCCGTGGGACCCTTATGTACATCAATAACGTTATATAACCTAACCTAACCCAACCTAACATCTCGGCGGTAATATTTGAAGACATTCCTGGCTTGTTGGCCTCTACGTCTCCGTGGTACATATATATACATCAATAACGTAATATAACCTAACCTAACCCAACCTAACATCTCGGCGGTAATATTTGAACACATTCCTGGCTTGTTGTCCTCTACGTCTCCGTGGGACCGTTATATACATCTATAACGTAATATAACCTAACCTAACCCAAACTAACATCTCGGCGGTAATATTTGACATCATTCCTGGCGAGTTGGCCTCTATGTCTTTATTGGGAACTTCATAAGCATCAATAACGAAATATAACGCAACTTAATCCAACCTATCATTTCGGCGGTAATATTTGATAACATTCCTGGCTAGTTGGCCTCTACGTCTCCGTGGGAGCTTTATATACATCAATAACGTAATATAACCTATCCTAACCCAACCTTTCATCTCGGCGGTAATATTTGACAACATTCCTGGCGAGTTGGCCTCTACGTCTCCGTGGGACCTTCATATACATCAATAACGAAATATAGCCTAACCTAACCCAACCTGTCATCTCGGCGGTAATATTTGACATCATTCCTGGCGAGTTGGGCTCTACGTCTCCGTTTGATCTTCATAAACATCAATAACGTAATATAACCTAACCTAACCCAACCTTTCATCTCGGCGGTAATATTTGACAACATTCCTGGCGAGTTGGCCTCTACGTCTCCGTGGGACCTTTATATACATCTATAACGTAATATAACCTAACCTAACCCAACCTAACATCTCGGCGGTAATACTTGAAAACATTCCTGGCGAGTTGGCTTCTCCGTCTCCGTGGGACCTTTATATACATCAATAACGTAATATAACCTAACCTAACCCAACCTAACATCTCGGCCGCAATATTTGAACACATTCCTGGCTTGTTGGCCTCTACGTCCCCGTGGGATATGTATATACATCAATAACGTAATATAACCTAACCTATCCCAACCTAACATCTCGGCGGTAATATTTGAACACATTCCTGGCTTGTTGGCCTCTACGTCTCCGTGGGACCTTTATATACAACTATAACGTAATATAACCTAACCTACCCCAAACTAACCTCTCGGCGGTAATATTTGACATCATTCCTGGCGAGTTGGGCTCTACGTCTCCGTTTGATCTTCATAAGCATCAATAACGTAATATAACCTAACCTAACCCAACCTATCATATCGGCGGTAATATTTGATCACATTCCTGGCTTGTTGGCCTCTACGTCTCCGCGGGACGTTTAAATACATCTATAACGTAATATAACCTAACCTAACTCAACCTATCATCTCGGCGGTAATATTTGAACACATTCCTGGCTTGTTGTCCTCTACGTCTCCGTGGGACCGTTATATACATCTATAACGTAATATAACCTAACCTAACCCAAACTAACATCTCGGCGGTAATATTTGACATCATTCCTGGCGAGTTGGCCTCTATGTCTTTATTGGGAACTTCATAAGCATCAATAACGAAATATAACGCAACTTAATCCAACCTATCATTTCGGCGGTAATATTTGATAACATTCCTGGCTAGTTGGCCTCTACGTCTCCGTGGGAGCTTTATATACATCAATAACGTAATATAACCTATCCTAACCCAACCTTTCATCTCGGCGGTAATATTTGACAACATTCCTGGCGAGTTGGCCTCTACGTCTCCGTGGGACCTTCATATACATCAATAACGAAATATAGCCTAACCTAACCCAACCTGTCATCTCGGCGGTAATATTTGACAACATTACTGGCGAGTTGGCCGCTATGTCTCCGTTTGACCTTCATAAACATCAGTAACCAAATATAACCTAACCTAACACAACCTATCATCTCGGCGGTAATATTTGACAACATTACTGGCGAGTTGGCCTTTACGTCTCCGTTTGACCTTCATAAACATCAGTAACGAAATATAACCTAACCTAACCCAACCTAACATCTCGGCGGTAATATTTGACATCATTCCTGGCGAGTTGGGCTCTACGTCTCCGTTTGATCTTCATAAACATCAATAACGTAATATAACCTAACCTAACCCAACCTTTCATCTCGGCGGAAATATTTGACAACATTCCTGGCGAGTTGGCCTCTACGTCTCCGTGGGACCTTCATATACATCAATAACGAAATATAACCTAACCTAACCCAACCTGTCATCTCGGTGGTAATATTTGACAACATTCCTGGCGAGTTGGGCTCTACGTCTCCGTTTGATCTTCATAAACATCAATAACGTAATATAACCTAACCTAACACAACCTATCATCTCGGCGGTAATATTTGACAACATTCCTGGCTTGTTGGCCTCTACGTCTCCGTGGGATCCTTATATACATCAATAACGTAATATAACCTAACCTAACCCAATCTAACATCTCGGCGGTAATATTTGACAACATTACTGGCGAGTTGGCCTCTACGTCTCCGCCTGACCTTCATAAACATCAATAACGAAATATAACCTAACATAACACAACCTATCATCTCGGTGGTAATATTTGACAACATTCCTGGCGATTTGGCCTCTACGTCTCCGTGGGACCCTTATGTACATCAATAACGTTATATAACCTAACCTAACCCAACCTAACATCTCGGCGGTAATATTTGAAGACATTCCTGGCTTGTTGGCCTCTACGTCTCCGTGGGACCGTTATATACATCTATAACGTAATATAACCTAACCTAACCCAAAGTAACATCTCGGCGGTAATATTTGACATCATTCCTGGCGAGTTGGGCTCTACGTCTCCGTTTGATCTTCATAAACATCAATAACGTAATATAACCTAACCTAACCCAACCTTTCATCTCGGCTGGAAATATTTGACAACATTCCTGTCGAGTTGGCCTCTGCGTCTCCGTGGGACCTTCATATACATCAATAACGAAATATAACCTAACCTAACCCAACCTGTCATCTCGGCGGTAATATTTGACAACATTTCTGGCGAGTTGGCCTCTACGTCACCGTGGGACCCTTATATACATCAATAACGTTATATAACCTAACCTAACCCAACCTAACATCTCGGCGGTAATATTTGACGACATTCCTGGCTTGTTGGCCTCTACGTCCCCGTGGGATATATATATACATCAATAACGTAATATAACCTAACCTAACCCAATCTAACATCTCGGCGGTAATATTTGACAACATTCCTGGCGAGTTCGCTTCTCCGTCTCTGTGGGATCTTTTTATACATCAATAACGTAATATAACCTAACCTAACCCAACCTAACATCTCGGCGGTAATACTTGAAAACATTCATGGCGAGTTGGCCTCTACGTCTCCGTGGGATCTTTATATACATCTATAACGTAATATAACCTAACCAAACCCAACCTAACATCTCGGCGGTAATATTTGAACACATTCCTGGCTCGTTGGCCTCTACGTCCCCGTGGGATATATATATACATCAATAAAGTAATATAACCTAACCTAACCCAATCTAACATCTCGGCGGTAATATTTGAACACATTCCTGTCTTGTTGGCCTCTACGCCTCCGTGGGAACTTTATATACATCTATAACGTAATATAACCTAACCTAACCCAACCTAACATCTCGGCGGTAATATTTGAACACATTCCTGGCTTGTTGGCCTCTACGTCTCCGTGGGACCGTTATATACATCTATAACGTAATATAACCTAACCTAACCCAAACTAACATCTCGGCGGTAATATTTGACATCATTCCTGGCGAGTTGGGCTCTACGTCTCCGTTTGATCTTCATAAACATCAATAACGTAATATAACCTAACCTAACCCAACCTTTCATCTCGGCGGTAATATTTGACAACATTCCTGGCGAGTTGGCCTCTACGTCTCCGTGGGACCTTTATATACATCTATAACGTAATATAACCTAACCTAACCCAACCTAACATCTCGGCGGTAATACTTGAAGACATTCCTGGCGAGTTGGCTTCTCCGTCTCCGTGGGACCATTATATACATCAATAACGTAATATAACCTAACCTAACCCAACCTAACACCTCGGCGGTAATATTTGAACACATTCCTGGCGAGTTGGCCGCTACGTCTCCGTTTGACCTTCATAAACATCAGTAACGTAATATAACCTAACCTAACACAACCTATCATCTCGGCGGTAATATTTGACAACATTACTGTCGAGTTGGCCTCTACGTCTCCGTTTGACCTTCATAAACATCAATGACGAAATATAACCTAGCATAACACAACCTATCATCTCGGCGGTATTATTTGACAACATTCCTGGCGAGTTGGCTTCTCCGTCTCTGTGGTATCTTTTTATACATCAATAACGTAATATAACCTAACCTAACCCAACCTAACATCTCGGCGGTAATATTAGAAAACATACCTAGCGAGTTGGCCCCTACGTCTCCGTGGGAACTTCATAAGCATCATTAACGAACTATAACGTAACTTAATCCAACCTATCATTTCGGCGGTAATATTTGACAACATTCCTGGCGAGTTGGCCTCTACGTCTCCGTGGGACCTTCATATACATCTATAACGTAATATAACCTAACCTAACCCAACCTAACATCTCGGCGGTAATATTTGAACACATTCCTGGCTTGTTGGCCTCTACGTCTCCGTGGGACCGTTATATACATCTATAACGTAATATAACCAAACCTAACCCAAGCTAACATCTCGGCGGTAATATTTGACATCATTCCTGGCGAGTTGGGCTCTACGTCTCCGTTTGATCTTCATAAACATCAATAACGTAATATAACCTAACCTAACCCAACCTGTCATCTCGGCGGTAATATTTGACAACATTACTGGCGAGTTGGCCTCTACGTCTCCGTTTGACCTTCATAAACATCAGTAACGAAATATAACCTAACCTAACACAACCTATCATCTCGGCGGTAATATTTGACAACATTCCTGGCTTGTTGGCCTCTACGTCTCCGTGGGATCTTTATATACATCAATAACGTAATATAACCTAACCTAACCCAATCTAACATCTCGGCGGTAATATTTGACAACATTACTGGCGAGTTGGACTCTACGTCTCCGCTTGACCTTCATAAACATCAATAACGAAATATAACCTAACATAACACAACCTATCATCTCGGTGGTAATATTTGACAACATTCCTGGCGATTTGGCCTCTACGTCTCCGTGGGACCCTTATGTACATCAATAACGTTATATAACCTAACCTAACCCAACCTAACATCTCGGCGGTAATATTTGAAGACATTCCTGGCTTGTTGGCCTCTACGTCTCCGTGGTACATATATATACATCAATAACGTAATATAACCTAACCTAACCCAATCTAACATCTCGGCGGTAATATTTGAACACATTCCTGGCTTGTTGGCCCCTACGTCTCCGTGGGACCTTTATATACATCAATAACGTAATATAACCTAACCTAACCCAATCTAACATCTCGGCGGTAATATTTGACATCATTCCTGGCGAGTTGGGCTCTACGTCTCCGTTTGATCTTCATAAACATCAATAACGTAATATAACCTAACCTAACCCAACCTTTCATCTCGGCGGAAATATTTGACAACATTCCTGGCGAGTTGGCCTCTACGTCTCCGTGGGACCTTCATATACATCAATAACGAAATATAACCTAACCTAACCCAACCTGTCATCTCGGTGGTAATATTTGACAACATTCCTGGCGAGTTGGCCTCTACGTCTCCGTGGGACCCTTATGTACATCAATAACGTTATATAACCTAACCTAACCCAACCTAACATCTCGGCGGTAATATTTGAAGACATTCCTGGCTTGTTGGCCTCTACGTCTCCGTGGTACATATATATACATCAATAACGTAATATAACCTAACCTAACCCAATCTAACATCTCGGCGGTAATATTTGAACACATTCCTGGCTTGTTCGCCCCTACGTCTCCGTGGGACCTTTATATACATCAATAACGTAATATAACCTAACCTAACCCAATCTAACATCTCGGCGGTAATATTTGACAACATTCCCGGCGAGTTGGCCTCTACGTCTCCGTGGGACCGTTATATACATCTATAACGTAATATAACCTAACCTAACCCAAACTAACATCTCGGCGGTAATATTTGACATCATGCCTGGCGAGTTGGCCTCTATGTCTTTATTGGGAACTTCATAAGCATCAATAACGAAATATAACGCAACTTAATCCAACCTATCATTTCGGCGGTAATATTTGATAACATTCCTGGCGAGTTGGCCTCTACGTCTCCGTGGGAGCTTTATATACATCAATAACGTAATATAACCTATCCTAACCCAACCTTTCATCTCGGCGGTAATATTTGACAACATTCCTGGCGAGTTGGCCTCTACGTCTCCGTGGGACCTTCATATACATCAATAACGAAATATAGCCTAACCTAACCCAACCTGTCATCTCGGCGGTAATATTTGACAACATTACTGGCGAGTTGGCCGCTACGTCTCCGTTTGACCTTCATAAACATCAGTAACGAAATATAACCTAACCTAACACAACCTATCATCTCGGCGGTAATATTTGACAACATTACTGGCGAGTTGGCCTCTACGTCTCCGTTTGACCTTCATAAACATCAGTAACGAAATATAACCTAACCTAACCCAACCTAACATCTCGGCGGTAATATTTGACATCATTCCTGGCGAGTTGGGCTCTACGTCTCCGTTTGATCTTCATAAACATCAATAACGTAATATAACCTAACCTAACCCAACCTTTCATCTCAGCGGAAATATTTGACAACATTCCTGGCGAGTTGGCCTCTACGTCTCCGTGGGACCTTCATATACATCAATAACGAAATATAACCTAACCTAACCCAACCTGTCATCTCGGTGGTAATATTTGACAACATTCCTGGCGACTTGGCCTCTACGTCTCCGTGGGACCCTTATGTACATCAATAACGTTATATAACCTAACCTAACCCAACCTAACATCTCGGCGGTAATATTTGAAGACATTCCTGGCTTGTTGGCCTCTACGTCTCCGTGGTACATATATATACATCAATAACGTAATATAACCTAACCTAACCCAACCTAACATCTCGGCGGTAATATTTGAACACATTCCTGGCTTGTTGTCCTCTACGTCTCCGTGGGACCGTTATATACATCTATAACGTAATATAACCTAACCTAACCCAAACTAACATCTCGGCGGTAATATTTGACATCATTCCTGGCGAGTTGGCCTCTATGTCTTTATTGGGAACTTCATAAGCATCAATAACGAAATATAACGCAACTTAATCCAACCTATCATTTCGGCGGTAATATTTGATAACATTCCTGGCTAGTTGGCCTCTACGTCTCCGTGGGAGCTTTATATACATCAATAACGTAATATAACCTATCCTAACCCAACCTTTCATCTCGGCGGTAATATTTGACAACATTCCTGGCGAGTTGGCCTCTACGTCTCCGTGGGACCTTCATATACATCAATAACGAAATATAGCCTAACCTAACCCAACCTGTCATCTCGGCGGTAATATTTGACAACATTACTGGCGAGTTGGCCGCTATGTCTCCGTTTGACCTTCATAAACATCAGTAACCAAATATAACCTAACCTAACACAACCTATCATCTCGGCGGTAATATTTGACAACATTACTGGCGAGTTGGCCTTTACGTCTCCGTTTGACCTTCATAAACATCAGTAACGAAATATAACCTAACCTAACCCAACCTAACATCTCGGCGGTAATATTTGACATCATTCCTGGCGAGTTGGGCTCTACGTCTCCGTTTGATCTTCATAAACATCAATAACGTAATATAACCTAACCTAACCCAACCTTTCATCTCGGCGGAAATATTTGACAACATTCCTGGCGAGTTGGCCTCTACGTCTCCGTGGGACCTTCATATACATCAATAACGAAATATAACCTAACCTAACCCAACCTGTCATCTCGGTGGTAATATTTGACAACATTCCTGGCGAGTTGGGCTCTACGTCTCCGTTTGATCTTCATAAACATCAATAACGTAATATAACCTAACCTAACACAACCTATCATCTCGGCGGTAATATTTGACAACATTCCTGGCTTGTTGGCCTCTACGTCTCCGTGGGATCCTTATATACATCAATAACGTAATATAACCTAACCTAACCCAATCTAACATCTCGGCGGTAATATTTGACAACATTACTGGCGAGTTGGCCTCTACGTCTCCGCCTGACCTTCATAAACATCAATAACGAAATATAACCTAACATAACACAACCTATCATCTCGGTGGTAATATTTGACAACATTCCTGGCGATTTGGCTTCTACGTCTCCGTGGGACCCTTATGTACATCAATAACGTTATATAACCTAACCTAACCCAACCTAACATCTCGGCGGTAATATTTGAAGACATTCCTGGCTTGTTGGCCTCTACGTCTCCGTGGGACCGTTATATACATCTATAACGTAATATAACCTAACCTAACCCAAAGTAACATCTCGGCGGTAATATTTGACATCATTCCTGGCGAGTTGGGCTCTACGTCTCCGTTTGATCTTCATAAACATCAATAACGTAATATAACCTAACCTAACCCAACCTTTCATCTCGGCTGGAAATATTTGACAACATTCCTGTCGAGTTGGCCTCTGCGTCTCCGTGGGACCTTCATATACATCAATAACGAAATATAACCTAACCTAACCCAACCTGTCATCTCGGCGGTAATATTTGACAACATTTCTGGCGAGTTGGCCTCTACGTCACCGTGGGACCCTTATATACATCAATAACGTTATATAACCTAACCTAACCCAACCTAACATCTCGGCGGTAATATTTGACGACATTCCTGGCTTGTTGGCCTCTACGTCCCCGTGGGATATATATATACATCAATAACGTAATATAACCTAACCTAACCCAATCTAACATCTCGGCGGTAATATTTGACAACATTCCTGGCGAGTTCGCTTCTCCGTCTCTGTGGGATCTTTTTATACATCAATAACGTAATATAACCTAACCTAACCCAACCTAACATCTCGGCGGTAATACTTGAAAACATTCATGGCGAGTTGGCCTCTACGTCTCCGTGGGATCTTTATATACATCTATAACGTAATATAACCTAACCAAACCCAACCTAACATCTCGGCGGTAATATTTGAACACATTCCTGGCTCGTTGGCCTCTACGTCCCCGTGGGATATATATATACATCAATAAAGTAATATAACCTAACCTAACCCAATCTAACATCTCGGCGGTAATATTTGAACACATTCCTGTCTTGTTGGCCTCTACGCCTCCGTGGGAACTTTATATACATCTATAACGTAATATAACCTAACCTAACCCAACCTAACATCTCGGCGGTAATATTTGAACACATTCCTGGCTTGTTGGCCTCTACGTCTCCGTGGGACCGTTATATACATCTATAACGTAATATAACCTAACCTAACCCAAACTAACATCTCGGCGGTAATATTTGACATCATTCCTGGCGAGTTGGGCTCTACGTCTCCGTTTGATCTTCATAAACATCAATAACGTAATATAACCTAACCTAACCCAACCTTTCATCTCGGCGGTAATATTTGACAACATTCCTGGCGAGTTGGCCTCTACGTCTCCGTGGGACCTTTATATACATCTATAACGTAATATAACCTAACCTAACCCAACCTAACATCTCGGCGGTAATACTTGAAGACATTCCTGGCGAGTTGGCTTCTCCGTCTCCGTGGGACCATTATATACATCAATAACGTAATATAACCTAACCTAACCCAACCTAACACCTCGGCGGTAATATTTGAACACATTCCTGGCGAGTTGGCCGCTACGTCTCCGTTTGACCTTCATAAACATCAGTAACGTAATATAACCTAACCTAACACAACCTATCATCTCGGCGGTAATATTTGACAACATTACTGTCGAGTTGGCCTCTACGTCTCCGTTTGACCTTCATAAACATCAATGACGAAATATAACCTAGCATAACACAACCTATCATCTCGGCGGTATTATTTGACAACATTCCTGGCGAGTTGGCTTCTCCGTCTCTGTGGTATCTTTTTATACATCAATAACGTAATATAACCTAACCTAACCCAACCTAACATCTCGGCGGTAATATTAGAAAACATACCTAGCGAGTTGGCCCCTACGTCTCCGTGGGAACTTCATAAGCATCATTAACGAACTATAACGTAACTTAATCCAACCTATCATTTCGGCGGTAATATTTGACAACATTCCTGGCGAGTTGGCCTCTACGTCTCCGTGGGACCTTCATATACATCTATAACGTAATATAACCTAACCTAACCCAACCTAACATCTCGGCGGTAATATTTGAACACATTCCTGGCTTGTTGGCCTCTACGTCTCCGTGGGACCGTTATATACATCTATAACGTAATATAACCAAACCTAACCCAAGCTAACATCTCGGCGGTAATATTTGACATCATTCCTGGCGAGTTGGGCTCTACGTCTCCGTTTGATCTTCATAAACATCAATAACGTAATATAACCTAACCTAACCCAACCTGTCATCTCGGCGGTAATATTTGACAACATTACTGGCGAGTTGGCCTCTACGTCTCCGTTTGACCTTCATAAACATCAGTAACGAAATATAACCTAACCTAACACAACCTATCATCTCGGCGGTAATATTTGACAACATTCCTGGCTTGTTGGCCTCTACGTCTCCGTGGGATCTTTATATACATCAATAACGTAATATAACCTAACCTAACCCAATCTAACATCTCGGCGGTAATATTTGACAACATTACTGGCGAGTTGGACTCTACGTCTCCGCTTGACCTTCATAAACATCAATAACGAAATATAACCTAACATAACACAACCTATCATCTCGGTGGTAATATTTGACAACATTCCTGGCGATTTGGCCTCTACGTCTCCGTGGGACCCTTATGTACATCAATAACGTTATATAACCTAACCTAACCCAACCTAACATCTCGGCGGTAATATTTGAAGACATTCCTGGCTTGTTGGCCTCTACGTCTCCGTGGTACATATATATACATCAATAACGTAATATAACCTAACCTAACCCAATCTAACATCTCGGCGGTAATATTTGAACACATTCCTGGCTTGTTGGCCCCTACGTCTCCGTGGGACCTTTATATACATCAATAACGTAATATAACCTAACCTAACCCAATCTAACATCTCGGCGGTAATATTTGACATCATTCCTGGCGAGTTGGGCTCTACGTCTCCGTTTGATCTTCATAAACATCAATAACGTAATATAACCTAACCTAACCCAACCTTTCATCTCGGCGGAAATATTTGACAACATTCCTGGCGAGTTGGCCTCTACGTCTCCGTGGGACCTTCATATACATCAATAACGAAATATAACCTAACCTAACCCAACCTGTCATCTCGGTGGTAATATTTGACAACATTCCTGGCGAGTTGGCCTCTACGTCTCCGTGGGACCCTTATGTACATCAATAACGTTATATAACCTAACCTAACCCAACCTAACATCTCGGCGGTAATATTTGAAGACATTCCTGGCTTGTTGGCCTCTACGTCTCCGTGGTACATATATATACATCAATAACGTAATATAACCTAACCTAACCCAATCTAACATCTCGGCGGTAATATTTGAACACATTCCTGGCTTGTTCGCCCCTACGTCTCCGTGGGACCTTTATATACATCAATAACGTAATATAACCTAACCTAACCCAATCTAACATCTCGGCGGTAATATTTGACAACATTCCTGGCGAGTTGGCCTCTACGTCTCCGTGGGACCGTTATATACATCTATAACGTAATATAACCTAACCTAACCCAAACTAACATCTCGGCGGTAATATTTGACATCATGCCTGGCGAGTTGGCCTCTATGTCTTTATTGGGAACTTCATAAGCATCAATAACGAAATATAACGCAACTTAATCCAACCTATCATTTCGGCGGTAATATTTGATAACATTCCTGGCGAGTTGGCCTCTACGTCTCCGTGGGAGCTTTATATACATCAATAACGTAATATAACCTATCCTAACCCAACCTTTCATCTCGGCGGTAATATTTGACAACATTCCTGGCGAGTTGGCCTCTACGTCTCCGTGGGACCTTCATATACATCAATAACGAAATATAGCCTAACCTAACCCAACCTGTCATCTCGGCGGTAATATTTGACAACATTACTGGCGAGTTGGCCGCTACGTCTCCGTTTGACCTTCATAAACATCAGTAACGAAATATAACCTAACCTAACACAACCTATCATCTCGGCGGTAATATTTGACAACATTACTGGCGAGTTGGCCTCTACGTCTCCGTTTGACCTTCATAAACATCAGTAACGAAATATAACCTAACCTAACCCAACCTAACATCTCGGCGGTAATATTTGACATCATTCCTGGCGAGTTGGGCTCTACGTCTCCGTTTGATCTTCATAAACATCAATAACGTAATATAACCTAACCTAACCCAACCTTTCATCTCAGCGGAAATATTTGACAACATTCCTGGCGAGTTGGCCTCTACGTCTCCGTGGGACCTTCATATACATCAATAACGAAATATAACCTAACCTAACCCAACCTGTCATCTCGGTGGTAATATTTGACAACATTCCTGGCGACTTGGCCTCTACGTCTCCGTGGGACCCTTATGTACATCAATAACGTTATATAACCTAACCTAACCCAACCTAACATCTCGGCGGTAATATTTGAAGACATTCCTGGCTTGTTGGCCTCTACGTCTCCGTGGTACATATATATACATCAATAACGTAATATAACCTAACCTAACCCAATCTAACATCTCGGCGGTAATATTTGAACACATTCCTGGCTTGTTGGCCCCTACGTCTCCGTGGGACCTTTATATACATCAATAACGTAATATAACCTAACCTAACCCAATCTAACATCTCGGCGGTAATATTTGACAACATTCCTGGCGAGTTGGCCTCTACGTCTCCGTGGGACCGTTATATACATCTATAACGTAATATAACCTAACCTAACCCAAACTAACATCTCGGCGGTAATATTTGACATCATTCCTGGCGAGTTGGCCTCTATGTCTTTATTGGGAACTTCATAAGCATCAATAACGAAATATAACGCAACTTAATCCAACCTATCATTTCGGCGGTAATATTTGATAACATTCCTGGCGAGTTGGCCTCTACGTCTCCGTGGGAGCTTTATATACATCAATAACGTAATATAACCTAACCTAACCCAACCTTTCATCTCGGCGGTAATATTTGACAACATTACTGGCGAGTTGGCCTCTACGTCTCCGTGGGACCTTCATATACATCAATAACGAAATATAACCTAACCTAACCCAACCTATCATCTCGGCGGTAATATTTGACAACATTCCTGGCGAGTTGGCCTCTACGTCACCGTGGGACATTTATATACATCAATAACGTAATATAACCTAACCTAACCCAACCTAACATCTCGGCGGTAATATTTGACAACATTACTGGCGAGTTGGCCTCTACGTCTCCGTGGGACCCTTATATACATCTATAACGTAATATAACCTAACCTAACCCAACCTAACATCTCGGCGGTAATATTTGAACACATTCCTGGCTTGTTGGCCCCTACGTCTCCGTGGGACCTTTATATACATCAATAACGTAATATAACCTAACCTAACCCAATCTAACATCTCGGCGGTAATATTTGACAACATTCCTGGCGAGTTGGCTTCTCCGTCTCTGTGGGATCTTTTTATACATCAATAACGTAATATAACCTAACCTAACCCAACCTAACATCTCGGCGGTAATACTTGAAAACATTCATGGCGAGTTGGCCTCTACGTCTCCGTGGGATCTTTATATACATCTATAACGTAATATAACCTAACCAAACCCAACCTAACATCTCGGCGGTAATATTTGAACACATTCCTGGCTTGTTGGCCTCTACGTCCCCGTGGGATATATATATACATCAATAAAGTAATATAACCTAACCTAACCCAATCTAACATCTCGGCGGTAATATTTGAACACATTCCTGTCTTGTTGGCCTCTACGCCTCCGTGGGAACTTTATATACATCTATAACGTAATATAACCTAACCTAACCCAACCTAACATCTCGGCGGTAATATTTGAACACATTCCTGGCTTGTTGGCCTCTACGTCTCCGTGGGACCGTTATATACATCTATAACGTAATATAACCTAACCTAACCCAAACTAACATCTCGGCGGTAATATTTGACATCATTCCTGGCGAGTTGGGCTCTACGTCTCCGTTTGATCTTCATAAACATCAATAACGTAATATAACCTAACCTAACCCAACCTTTCATCTCGGCGGTAATATTTGACAACATTCCTGGCGAGTTGGCCTCTACGTCTCCGTGGGACCTTTATATACATCTATCACGTAATATAACCTAACCTAACCCAACCTAACATCTCGGCGGTAATACTTGAAAACATTCCTGGCGAGTTGGCTTCTCCGTCTCCGTGGGACCATTATATACATCAATAACGTAATATAACCTAACCTAACCCAACCTAACACCTCGGCGGTAATATTTGAACACATTCCTGGCGAGTTGGCCGCTACGTCTCCGTTTGACCTTCATAAACATCAGTAACGAAATATAACCTAACCTAACACAACCTATCATCTCGGCGGTAATATTTGACAACATTACTGTCGAGTTGGCCTCTACGTCTCCGTTTGACCTTCATAAACATCAATGACGAAATATAACCTAGCATAACACAACCTATCATCTCGGCGGTAATATTTGACAACATTCCTGGCGAGTTGGCTTCTCCGTCTCTGTGGTATCTTTTTATACATCAATAACGTAATATAACCTAACCTAACCCAACCTAACATCTCGGCGGTAATATTAGAAAACATACCTAGCGAGTTGGCCTCTACGTCTCCGTGGGAACTTCATAAGCATCATTAACGAACTATAACGTAACTTAATCCAACCTATCATTTCGGCGGTAATATTTGACAACATTCCTGGCGAGTTGGCCTCTACGTCTCCGTGGGACCTTCATATACATCTATAACGTAATATAACCTAACCTAATCCAACCTAACATCTCGGCGGTAATATTTGAACACATTCCTGGCTTGTTGGCCTCTACGTCTCCGTGGGACCGTTATATACATCTATAACGTAATATAACCAAACCTAACCCAAGCTAACATCTCGGCGGTAATATTTGACATCATTCCTGGCGAGTTGGGCTCTACGTCTCCGTTTGATCTTCATAAACATCAATAACGTAATATAACCTAACCTAACCCAACCTGTCATCTCGGCGGTAATATTTGACAACATTACTGGCGAGTTGGCCTCTACGTCTCCGTTTGACCTTCATAAACATCAGTAACGAAATATAACCTAACCTAACACAACCTATCATCTCGGCGGTAATATTTGACAACATTCCTGGCTTGTTGGCCTCTACGTCTCCGTGGGATCTTTATATACATCAATAACGTAATATAACCTAACCTAACCCAATCTAACATCTCGGCGGTAATATTTGACAACATTACTGGCGAGTTGGCCTCTACGTCTCCGCTTGACCTTCATAAACATCAATAACGAAATATAACCTAACATAACACAACCTATCATCTCGGCGGTAATATTTGAAAACATACCAGACGTGTTGGCCTCTACGTCTCCGTGGGACCTTTATATACATCTATAACGTAATATAACCTAACCTAACCCAACCTATCATCTCGGCGGTAATATTTGACAACATTCCTGGCGAGTTGGCCTCTACGTATCCGTGGGATCTTTATATACATCAATAACGTAATATAACCTAACCTAACCCAATCTAACATCTCGGCGGTAATATTTGAACACATTCCTGTCTTGTTGGCCTCTACGCCTCCGTGGGAACTTTATATACATATATAACGTAATATAACCTAACCTAACCCAACCTAACATCTCGGCGGTAATATTTGAACACATTCCTGGCTTGTTGGCCTCTACGTCTCCGTGGGACCGTTATATACATCTATAACGTAATATAACCTAACCTAACCCAAACTAACATCTCGGCGGTAATATTTGACATCATTCCTGGCGAGTTGGGCTCTACGTCTCCGTTTGATCTTCATAAACATCAATAACGTAATATAACCTAACCTAACCCAACCTTTCATCTCGGCTGGAAATATTTGACAACATTCCTGTCGAGTTGGCCTCTGCGTCTCCGTGGGACCTTCATATACATCAATAACGAAATATAACCTAACCTAACCCAACCTGTCATCTCGGCGGTAATATTTGACATCATTCCTGGCGAGTTGGCCTCTACGTCTCCGTTTGACCTTCATAAACATCAATGACGAAATATAACCTAACATAACAACCTATCATCTCGGCGGTAATATTTGACAACATTCCTGGCGAGTTGGCTTCTCCGTCTCTGTGGTATCTTTTTATACATCAATAACGTAATATAACCTAACCTAACCCAACCTAACATCTCGGCGGTAATATTAGAAAACATACCTAGCGAGTTGGCCTCTACGTCTCCGTGGGAACTTCATAAGCATCATTAACGAACTATAACGTAACTTAAACCAACCTATCATTTCGGCGGTAATATTTGACAACATTCCTGGCGAGTTGGCCTCTACGTCTCCGTGGGACCTTTATATACATCTATAACGTAATATAACCTAACCTAACCCAACCTAACATCTCGGCGGTAATATTTGAACACATTCCTGGCTTGTTGGCCCCTACGTCTCCGTGGGACCTTTATATACATCAATAACGTAATATAACCTAACCTAACCCAATCTAACATCTCGGCGGTAATATTTGACAACATTCCTGGCGAGTTGGCCTCTACGTCTCCGTGGGACCGTTATATACATCTATAACGTAATATAACCTAACCTAACCCAAACTAACATCTCGGCGGTAATATTTGACATCATTCCTGGCGAGTTGGCCTCTATGTCTTTATTGGAACTTCATAAGCATCAATAACGAAATATAACGCAACTTAATCCAACCTATCATTTCGGCGGTAATATTTGATAACATTCCTGGCGAGTTGGCCTCTACGTCTCCGTGGGAGCTTTATATACATCAATAACGTAATATAACCTAACCTAACCCAACCTTTCATCTCGGCGGTAATATTTGACAACATTCCTGGCGAGTTGGCCTCTACGTCTCCGTGGGACCTTCATATACATCAATAACGAAATATAACCTAACCTAACACAACCTATCATCTCGGCGGTAATATTTGACAACATTCCTGGCGAGTTGGCCTCTACGTCACCGTGGGACATTTATATACATCAATAACGTAATATAACCTAACCTAACCCAACCTAACATCTCGGCGGTAATATTTGACAACATTACTGGCGAGTTGGCCTCTACGTCTCCGTGGGACCCTTATATACATCAATAACGTTATATAACCTAACCTAACCCAACCTAACATCTCGGCGGTAATATTTGACGACATTCCTGGCTTGTTGGCCTCTACGTCCCCGTGGGATATATATATACATCAATAACGTAATATAACCTAACCTAACCCAATCTAACATCTCGGCGGTAATATTTGACAACATTCCTGGCGAGTTGGCTTCTCCGTCTCTGTGGGATCTTTTTATACATCAATAACGTAATATAACCTAACCTAACCCAACCTAACATCTCGGCGGTAATACTTGAAAACATTCATGGCGAGTTGGCCTCTACGTCTCCGTGGGATCTTTATATACATCTATAACGTAATATAACCTAACCAAACCCAACTTAACATCTCGGCGGTAATATTTGAACACATTCCTGGCTTGTTGGCATCTACGTCTCCGTGGTACATATATATACATCAATAACGTAATATAACCTAACCTAACCCAATCTAACATCTCGGCGGTAATATTTGAACACATTCCTGGCTTGTTGGCCCCTACGTCTCCGTGGGACCTTTATATACATCAATAACGTAATATAACCTAACCTAACCCAATCTAACATCTCGGCGGTAATATTTGAACACATTCCTGGCTTGTTGGCCTCTGCGTCTCCGTGGGACCTTTATATACATCTATAACGTAATATAACCTAACCTAACCCAACCTAACATCTCGGCGGTAATATTTGAACACATTCCTGGCTTGTTGGCCTCTACGTCTCCGTGGGACCGTTATATACATCTATAACGTAATATAACCTAACCTAACCCAAACTAACATCTCGGCGGTAATATTTGACATCATTCCTGGCGAGTTGGGCTCTACGTCTACGTTTGATCTTCATAAACATCAATAACGTAATATAACCTAACCTAACCCAATCTAACATCTCGGCGGTAATATTTGACAACATTCCTGGCGAGTTGGCCTCTACGTATCCGTGGGATCTTTATATACATCTATAACGTAATATAACCTAACCTAACCCAATCTAACATCTCGGCGGTAATATTTGAACACATTCATGGCGAGTTGGCCTCTACGTCTCCGTGGTACATTTATATACATCAATAACGTAATATAACCTAACCTAACCCAACCTATCATCTCGGCGGTAATATTTGACAACATTCCTGGCGAGTTGGCCTCTACGTATCCGTGGGATCTTTATATACATCAATAACGTAATATAACTTAACCTAACCCAATCTAACATCTCGGCGGTAATATTTGAAAACATACCAGACGTGTTGGCCTCTACGTCTCCGTGGGACCTTTATATACATCTATAACGTAATATAACCTAACCTAACCCAACCTATCATCTCGGCGGTAATATTTGACAACATTCCTGGCGAGTTGGCCTCTACGTATCCGTGGGATCTTTATATACATCAATAACGTAATATAACCTAACCTAACCCAATCTAACATCTCGGCGGTAATATTTGAACACATTCCTGTCTTGTTGGCCTCTACGCCTCCGTGGGAACTTTATATACATATATAACGTAATATAACCTAACCTAACCCAACCTAACATCTCGGCGGTAATATTTGAACACATTCCTGGCTTGTTGGCCTCTACGTCTCCGTGGGACCGTTATATACATCTATAACGTAATATAACCTAACCTAACCCAAACTAACATCTCGGCGGTAATATTTGACATCATTCCTGGCGAGTTGGGCTCTACGTCTCCGTATGATCTTCATAAACATCAATAACGTAATATAACCTAACCTAACCCAATCTAACATCTCGGCGGTAATATTTGGTCACATTCTTGGCTTGTTGGCCTCTTCGTCTCCGTGGGACCTTTATATACATCAATAACGTAATATAACCTAACCTAACCCAACCTAACATCTCGGCGGTAATATTTGACATCATTCCTGGCGAGTTGGCCTCTACGTCTCCGTGGGACCTTTATATACATCAATAACGTAATATAACCTAACCTAACCCAATCTAACATCTCGGCGGTAATATTTGAACACATTCCTGGCTTGTTGGCCTCTACGTCTCCGTGGTACATTTATATACATCAATAACGTAATATAACCTAACCTAACCCAATCTAACATCTCGGCGGTAATATTTGAACACATTCCTGGCTTGTTGGCCTCTACGTCTCCCTGCGAACTTTATATACATCTATAACGTAGTATAACCTAACCTAACCCAACCTAACATGTCGTCGGTAATATTTGAACACATTCCTGGCTTGTTGGCCCCTACGTCTCCGTGGGACCTTTATATACATCAATAACGTAATATAACCTAACCTAATCCAACCTAACATCTCGGCGGTAATATTTGACAACATTCCTGGCGAGTTGGCCTCAACGTCTCCGTGGGAGCTTTATATACATCAATAACGTAATATAACCTACCCTAACCCAACCTAACATCTCGGCGGTAATATTTGGTCACATTCTTGGCTTGTTGGCCTCTTCGTCTCCGTGGGACCTTTATATACATCAATAACGTAATATAACCTAACCTAACCCAACCTAACATCTCGGCGGTAATATTTGACATCATTCCTGGCGAGTTGGCCTCTACGTCTCCGTGGGTGCTTTATATACATCAATAACGTAATATAACCTAACCTAACCCAACCTAACATCTCGGCGGTAATATTTGAAGACATTCCTGGCTTGTTGGCCTCTACGTCTCCGTGGTACATTTATATACATCAATAACGTAATATAACCTAACCTAACCCAATCTAACATCTCGGCGGTAATATTTGAACACATTCCTGGCTTGTTGGCCTCTACGTCTCCCTGCGAACTTTATATACATCTATAACGTAATATAACCTAACCTAACCCAACCTAACATGTCGGCGGTAATATTTGAACACATTCCTGGCTTGTTGGCCCCTACGTCTGCGTGGGACCTTTATATACATCAATAACGTAATATAACCTAACCTAACCCAACCTAATATCTCAGCGGTAATATTTGTACACATTCCTGGCTTGTTGGCCTCTACGTCTCCGTGGGACCTTTATATACATCTATAACGTAGTATAACCTAACCTAACCCAACCTAACATCTCGGCGATAATATTTGGTCACATTCCTGGCTTGTTGGCCTCTACCTCTCCGTGGTACATTTATATACATCAATAACGTAATATAACCTAACCTAACCCAACCTATCATCTCGGCTGTAATATTTGACAACATTCCTGGCGAGTTGGCCTCTACCTCTCCGTGGGAACTTTATATACATCTATAACGTAATATAACCTAACCTTACCCAATCTAACATCTCGGAGGTAATATTTGAACACATTCCTGGCTTGTTGGCCTCTACGTCTCCCTGCGAACTTTATATACATCTATAACGTAATATAACCTAACCTAACCCAACCTAACATCTCGGCGGTAATATTTGAACACATTCCTGGCTTGTTGGCCCCTACGTCTCCGTGGGACCTTTATATACATCAATAACGTAATATACCCTAACCTAACCCAATCTAACATCTCGGCGGTAATATTTGAGCACATTCCTGGCTTGTTGGCCTCTGCGTCTCCGTGGGAACTTTATATACATCTATAACGTAATATAACCTAACCTAACCCAATCTAACATTTCGGCGGTAATATTTGAAAACATTCATGGCGAGTTGGCCTCTACCTCTCCGTGGTACATTTATATACATCAATAACGTAATATAAACTAACCTAACCCAACCTATCATCTCGGCGGTAATATTTGAAAACATTCATGGCGAGTTGGCCTCTACGTCTCCGTGGGAAATTTATATACATCTATAACGTAATATAACCTAACCTAACCCAACCTAACATCTCGGCGGTAATATTTGGAGACATTCCTGGCTTGTTGGCCTCTACGTCCCCGTGGGATCCTTATATACATCAATAACGTAATATAACCTAACCTAACCCAATCTAACATTTCGGCGGTAATATTTGAACACATTCATGGCTTGTTGGCCTCTACGTCTCCGTGGGAACTTTATATACATCTATAACGTAATATAACCTAACCTAACCCAACCTAACATCTCGGCGGTAATATTTGAACACATTCCTGGCTTGTTGGCCTCTACGTTTCCGTGGGACCTTTATATACATCTATAACGTAATATAACATAACCTAATCCAACCTAACATCTCGGCGGTAATATTTGAAAACATTCATGGCGAGTTGGCCTCTACGTCTCCGCGGGACCTTCATATACATCAATAACGAAATATAACCTAACCTAACCCAACCTAACATCTCGGCGGTAATATCAGAAAACATACCTGGCGAGTTGGCCTCTACGTCTCCGTGGTACCTTCATAAACATCAATAACGAAATATAACCTAACCTAACACAACCTATCATCTCGGCGGTAATATTTGAACACATTCCTGGCTTGTTGGCCTCTACGTCTCCGTGGGAAATTTATATACATCAATAACGTAATATAACCTAACCTAACCCAATCTAACATTTCGGCGGTAATATTTGAACACATTCATGGCGATTTGGCCTCTACGTCTCCGTGGTACATTTATATACATCAATAACGTAATATAACCTAACCTAACCCAGCCTAACATCTCGGCGGTAATATTTGACAACATTACTGGCGAGTTGGCCTCTACGTCTCCGTGGGACCTTTATATACATCAATAACGTTATATAGCCTAACCTAACCCAACCTAACATCTCGGCGGTAATATTTGACAACATTCCTGGCGAGTTGGCCTCTACGTATCCGTGGGATCTTTATATACATCAATAACGTAATATAACTTAACCTAACCCAATCTAACATCTCGGCGGTAATATTTGAAAACATACCAGACGTGTTGGCCTCTACTTCTCCGTGCGACCTTTATATACATCTATAACGTAATATAACCTAACCTAACCCAACCTAACATCTCGTCGGTAATACTTGAAAACATTCATGGCGAGTTGGCCTCTACGTTTCCGTGGGACCTTTATATACATCTATAACGTAATATAACATAACCTAATCCAACCTAACATCTCGGCGGTAATATTTGAAGACATTCCTGGCTTGTTGGCCTCTACGTCTCCGTGGTACATTTATATACATCAATAACGTAATATAACCTAACCTAACCCAACCTAACTTCTCGGCGGTAATATTTGACAACATTACTGGCGAGTTGGCCTCTACGTCTCCGTGGGACCTTTATATACATCAATAACGTTATATAGCCTAACCTAACCCAATCTAACATTTCGGCGGTAATATTTGAACACATTCATGGCGATTTGGCCTCTACGTCTCCGTGGTACATTTATATACATCAATAACGTAATATAACCTAACCTAACCCAACCTAACTTCTCGGCGGTAATATTTGACAACATTACTGGCGAGTTGGCCTCTACGTCTCCGTGGGACCTTTATATACATCAATAACGTTATATAGCCTAACCTAACCCAACCTAACATCTCGGCGGTAATATTTGACAACATTCCTGGCGAGTTGGCCTCTACGTATCCGTGGGATCTTTATATACATCAATAACGTAATATAACTTAACCTAACCCAATCTAACATCTCGGCGGTAATATTTGAAAACATACCAGACGTGTTGGCCTCTACGTCTCCGTGGTACATTTATATACATCAATAACGTAATATAACCTAACCTAACCCAACCTAACATCTCGGCGGTAATACTTGAAAACATTCATGGCGAGTTGGCCTCTACGTCTCCGTGGGATCTTTATATACATCTATAACGTAATATAACCTAACCTAACCCAACCTAACATCTCGGCGGTAATATTTGAACACATTCCTGGCTTGTTGGCCTCTACGTCTCCGTGGGATCTTTATATACATCTATAACGTAATATAACCTAACATAACCCAAACTAACATCTCGGCGGTAATATTTGACATCATTCCTGGCGAGTTGGGCTCTACGTCTCCGTTTGATCTTCATAAACATCAATAACGTAATATAACCTAACCTAACCCAACCTTTCATCTCGGCGGAAATATTTGACAACATTCCTGGCGAGTTGGCCTCTACGTCTCCGTGGGACCTTCATATACATCAATAACGAAATATAACCTAACCTAACCCAACCTGTCATCTCGGCGGTAATATTTGACAACATTACTGGCGAGTTGGCCGCTACGTCTCCGTTTTACTTTCATAAACATCAGTAACGAAATATAACCTAACCTAACACAACCTATCATCTCGGCGGTAATATTTGACAACATTACTGGCGAGTTGGCCTCTACGTCTCCGTTTGACCTTCATAAACATCAATGACGAAATATAACCTAACATAACACAACCTATCATCTCGGCGGTAATATTTGACAACATTCCTGGCGAGTTGGCTTCTCCGTCTCTGTGGTATCTTTTTATACATCAATAACGTAATATAACCTAACCTAACCCAACCTAACATCTCGGCGGTAATATTAGAAAACATACCTAGCGAGTTGGCCTCTACGTCCCCGTGGGACCTTTATATACATCTATAACGTAATATAACCTAACCTAACCCAACCTAACATCTCGGCGGTAATATTTGAACACATTCCTGGCTTGTTGGCCTCTACGTCTCCGTGGGACCGTTATATACATCTATAACGTAATATAACCAAACCTAACCCAAGCTAACATCTCGGCGGTAATATTTGACATCATTCCTGGCGAGTTGGGCTCTACGTCTCCGTTTGATCTTCATAAACATCAATAACGTAATATAACCTAACCTAACCCAACCTATCATCTCGGCGGTAATATTTGACAACATTCCTGTTGAGTTGGCCTCTAGGTCTCCGTGGGACCTTCATATACATCAATAACGAAATATAACCTAACCTAACCCAACCTGTCATCTCGTCGGTAATATTTCACAACATTACTGGCGAGTTGGCCTCTACGTCTCCGTGGGACCTTTATATACATCAATAACGTAATATAACCTAACCTAACCCAACCTAACATCTCGGCGGTAATATTTGAAAACATACCTGGCGAGTTGGCCTCTACGTCTCCGTGGGACCTTTATATACATCTATGACATAATATAACCTAACCTAACCCAATCTAACATTTCGGCGGTAATATTTGAAAACATTCATGGCGAGTTGGCCTCTACCTCTCCGTGGTACATTTATATACATCAATAACGTAATATAAACTAACCTAACCCAACCTATCATCTCGGCGGTAATATTTGAAAACATTCACGGCGAGTTGGCCTCTACCTCTCCGTGGTACATTTATATACATCAATAACGTAATATAACCTAACCTAACCCAACCTATCATCTCGGCGGTAATATTTGACAACATTCCTGGCGAGTTGGCCTCTACGTATCCGTGGGATCTTTATATACATCTATAACGTAATATAACCTAACCTAACCCAATCTAACATCTCGGCGGTAATATTTGACCACATTCATGGCGAGTTGGCATCTACGTCTCCGTGGTACATTTATATACATCAATAACATAATATAACTTAACCTAACCCAATCTAACATCTCGGCGGTAATATTTGAACACATTCCTGGCTTGTTGGCCTCTACGTCTCCGTGGGAAATTTATATACATCAATAACGTAATATAACCTAACCTAACCCAATCTAACATTTCGGCGGTAATATTTGAAAACATTCATGGCGAGTTGGCCTCTACCTCTCCGTGGTACATTTATATACATCAATAACGTAATATAACCTAACCTAACCCAACCTATCATCTCGGCGGTAATATTTGACAACATTCCTGGCGAGTTGGCCTCTACGTATCCGTGGGATCTTTATATACATCTATAACGTAATATAACCTAACCTAACCCAATCTAACATCTCGTCGGTAATATTTGAAGACATTCCTGGCTTGTTGGCCTCTACGTCTCCGTGGTACATATATATACATCAATAACGTAATATAACCTAACCTAACCCAATCTAACATCTCGGCGGTAATATTTGAACACATTCCTGGCTTGTTGGCCTCTACGTCTCCGTGGGAAATTTATATACATCTATAACGTAATATAACCTAACCTAACCCAACCTAACATCTCGGCGGTAATATTTGGAGACATTCCTGGCTTGTTGGCCTCTACGTCCCCGTGGGATCCTTATATACATCAATAACGTAATATAACCTAACCTAACCCAATCTAACATTTCGGCGGTAATATTTGAACACATTCATGGCTTGTTGGCCTCTACGTCTCCGTGGGACCTTTATATACATCAATAACGTTATATAGCCTAACCTAACCCAATCTAACATTTCGGCGGTAATATTTGAACACATTCATGGCGATTTGGCCTCTACGTCTCCGTGGTACATTTATATACATCAATAACGTAATATAACCTAACCTAACCCAACCTAACTTCTCGGCGGTAATATTTGACAACATTACTGGCGAGTTGGCCTCTACGTCTCCGTGGGACCTTTATATACATCAATAACGTTATATAGCCTAACCTAACCCAACCTAACATCTCGGCGGTAATATTTGACAACATTCCTGGCGAGTTGGCCTCTACGTATCCGTGGGATCTTTATATACATCAATAACGTAATATAACTTAACCTAACCCAATCTAACATCTCGGCGGTAATATTTGAAAACATACCAGACGTGTTGGCCTCTACTTCTCCGTGCGACCTTTATATACATCTATAACGTAATATAACCTAACCTAACCCAACCTAACATCTCGGCGGTAATACTTGAAAACATTCATGGCGAGTTGGCCTCTACGTTTCCGTGGGACCTTTATATACATCTATAACGTAATATAACATAACCTAATCCAACCTAACATCTCGGCGGTAATATTTGAAGACATTCCTGGCTTGTTGGCCTCTACGTCTCCGTGGTACATTTATATACATCAATAACGTAATATAACCTAACCTAACCCAACCTAACTTCTCGGCGGTAATATTTGACAACATTACTGGCGAGTTGGCCTCTACGTCTCCGTGGGACCTTTATATACATCAATAACGTTATATAGCCTAACCTAACCCAACCTAACATCTCGGCGGTAATATTTGACAACATTCCTGGCGAGTTGGCCTCTACGTATCCGTGGGATCTTTATATACATCAATAACGTAATATAACTTAACCTAACCCAATCTAACATCTCGGCGGTAATATTTGAAAACATACCAGACGTGTTGGCCTCTACTTCTCCGTGCGACCTTTATATACATCTATAACGTAATATAACCTAACCTAACCCAACCTAACATCTCGGCGGTAATACTTGAAAACATTCATGGCGAGTTGGCCTCTACGTCTCCGTGGGATCTTTATATACATCTATAACGTAATATAACCTAACCTAACCCAACCTAACATCTCGGCGGTAATATTTGAACACATTCCTGGCTTGTTGGCCTCTACGTCTCCGTGGGACCGTTATATACATCTATAACGTAATATAACCTAACCTAACCCAAACTAACATCTCGGCGGTAATATTTGACATCATTCCTGGCGAGTTGGGCTCTACGTCTCCGTTTGATCTTCATAAACATCAATAACGTAATATAACCTAACCTAACCCAATCTAACATCTCGGCGGTAATATTTGACAACATTCCTGGCGAGTTGGCCTCTACGTATCCGTGGGATCTTTATATACATCTATAACGTAATATAACCTAACATAACCCAAACTAACATCTCGGCGGTAATATTTGACATCATTCCTGGCGAGTTGGGCTCTACGTCTCCGTTTGATCTTCATAAACATCAATAACGTAATATAACCTAACCTAACCCAACCTTTCATCTCGGCGGAAATATTTGACAACATTCCTGGCGAGTTGGCCTCTACGTCTCCGTGGGACCTTCATATACATCAATAACGAAATATAACCTAACCTAACCCAACCTGTCATCTCGGCGGTAATATTTGACAACATTACTGGCGAGTTGGCCGCTACGTCTCCGTTTTACTTTCATAAACATCAGTAACGAAATATAACCTAACCTAACACAACCTATCATCTCGGCGGTAATATTTGACAACATTACTGGCGAGTTGGCCTCTACGTCTCCGTTTGACCTTCATAAACATCAATGACGAAATATAACCTAACATAACACAACCTATCATCTCGGCGGTAATATTTGACAACATTCCTGGCGAGTTGGCTTCTCCGTCTCTGTGGTATCTTTTTATACATCAATAACGTAATATAACCTAACCTAACCCAACCTAACATCTCGGCGGTAATATTAGAAAACATACCTAGCGAGTTGGCCTCTACGTCCCCGTGGGACCTTTATATACATCTATAACGTAATATAACCTAACCTAACCCAACCTAACATCTCGGCGGTAATATTTGAACACATTCCTGGCTTGTTGGCCTCTACGTCTCCGTGGGACCGTTATATACATCTATAACGTAATATAACCAAACCTAACCCAAGCTAACATCTCGGCGGTAATATTTGACATCATTCCTGGCGAGTTGGGCTCTACGTCTCCGTTTGATCTTCATAAACATCAATAACGTAATATAACCTAACCTAACCCAACCTATCATCTCGGCGGTAATATTTGACAACATTCCTGTTGAGTTGGCCTCTAGGTCTCCGTGGGACCTTCATATACATCAATAACGAAATATAACCTAACCTAACCCAACCTGTCATCTCGTCGGTAATATTTCACAACATTACTGGCGAGTTGGCCTCTACGTCTCCGTGGGACCTTTATATACATCAATAACGTAATATAACCTAACCTAACCCAACCTAACATCTCGGCGGTAATATTTGAAAACATACCTGGCGAGTTGGCCTCTACGTCTCCGTGGGACCTTTATATACATCTATGACATAATATAACCTAACCTAACCCAATCTAACATTTCGGCGGTAATATTTGAAAACATTCATGGCGAGTTGGCCTCTACCTCTCCGTGGTACATTTATATACATCAATAACGTAATATAAACTAACCTAACCCAACCTATCATCTCGGCGGTAATATTTGAAAACATTCACGGCGAGTTGGCCTCTACCTCTCCGTGGTACATTTATATACATCAATAACGTAATATAACCTAACCTAACCCAACCTATCATCTCGGCGGTAATATTTGACAACATTCCTGGCGAGTTGGCCTCTACGTATCCGTGGGATCTTTATATACATCTATAACGTAATATAACCTAACCTAACCCAATCTAACATCTCGGCGGTAATATTTGACCACATTCATGGCGAGTTGGCATCTACGTCTCCGTGGTACATTTATATACATCAATAACATAATATAACTTAACCTAACCCAATCTAACATCTCGGCGGTAATATTTGAACACATTCCTGGCTTGTTGGCCTCTACGTCTCCGTGGGAAATTTATATACATCAATAACGTAATATAACCTAACCTAACCCAATCTAACATTTCGGCGGTAATATTTGAAAACATTCATGGCGAGTTGGCCTCTACCTCTCCGTGGTACATTTATATACATCAATAACGTAATATAACCTAACCTAACCCAACCTATCATCTCGGCGGTAATATTTGACAACATTCCTGGCGAGTTGGCCTCTACGTATCCGTGGGATCTTTATATACATCTATAACGTAATATAACCTAACCTAACCCAATCTAACATCTCGGCGGTAATATTTGAAGACATTCCTGGCTTGTTGGCCTCTACGTCTCCGTGGTACATATATATACATCAATAACGTAATATAACCTAACCTAACCCAATCTAACATCTCGGCGGTAATATTTGAACACATTCCTGGCTTGTTGGCCTCTACGTCTCCGTGGGAAATTTATATACATCTATAACGTAATATAACCTAACCTAACCCAACCTAACATCTCGGCGGTAATATTTGGAGACATTCCTGGCTTGTTGGCCTCTACGTCCCCGTGGGATCCTTATATACATCAATAACGTAATATAACCTAACCTAACCCAATCTAACATTTCGGCGGTAATATTTGAACACATTCATGGCTTGTTGGCCTCTACGTCTCCGTGGGATCTTTATATACATCTATAACGTAATATAACCTAACCTAACCCAAACTAACATCTCGGCGGTAATATTTGACATCATTCCTGGCGAGTTGGGCTCTACGTCTCCGTTTGATCTTCATAAACATCAATAACGTAATATAACCTAACCTAACCCAACCTTTCATCTCGGCGGAAATATTTGACAACATTCCTGGCGATTTGGCCTCTACGTCTCCGTGGGACCTTCATATACATCAATAACGAAATATAACCTAACCTAACACAACCTGTCATCTCGGCGGTAATATTTGACAACATTACTGGCGAGTTGGCCGCTACGTCTCCGTTTGACCTTCATAAACATCAGTAACGAAATATAACCTAACCTAACACAACCTATCATCTCGGCGGTAATATTTGACAACATTACTGGCGAGTTGGCCTCTACGTCTCCGTTTGACCTTCATAAACATCAATGACGAAATATAACCTAACATAACACAACCTATCATCTCGGCGGTAATATTTGACAACATTCCTGGCGAGTTGGCTTCTCCGTCTCTGTGGTATCTTTTTATACATCAATAACGTAATATAACCTAACCTAACCCAACCTAACATCTCGGCGGTAATATTAGAAAACATACCTAGCGAGTTGGCCTCTACGTCCCCGTGGGACCTTTATATACATCTATAACGTAATATAACCTAACCTAACCCAACCTAACATCTCGGCGGTAATATTTGAACACATTCCTGGCTTGTTGGCCTCTACGTCTCCGTGGGACCGTTATATACATCAATAACGTAATATAACCTAACCTAACCCAACCTAACATCTCGGCGGTAATATTTGACATCATTCCTGGCGAGTTGGCCTCTACGTCTCCGTGGGACCTTTATATACATCAATAACGTAATATAACCTAACCTAACCCAATCTAACATCTCGGCGGTAATATTTGAACACATTCCTGGCTTGTTGGCCTCTACGTCTCCGTGGTACATTTATATACATCAATAACGTAATATAACCTAACCTAACCCAATCTAACATCTCGGCGGTAATATTTGAACACATTCCTGGCTTGTTGGCCTCTACGTCTCCCTGCGAACTTTATATACATCTATAACGTAGTATAACCTAACCTAACCCAACCTAACATATCGTCGGTAATATTTGAACACATTCCTGGCTTGTTGGCCCCTACGTCTCCGTGGGACCTTTATATACATCAATAACGTAATATAACCTAACCTAATCCAACCTAACATCTCGGCGGTAATATTTGACAACATTCCTGGCGAGTTGGCCTCAACGTCTCCGTGGGAGCTTTATATACATCAATAACGTAATATAACCTACCCTAACCCAACCTAACATCTCGGCGGTAATATTTGGTCACATTCTTGGCTTGTTGGCCTCTTCGTCTCCGTGGGACCTTTATATACATCAATAACGTAATATAACCTAACCTAACCCAACCTAACATCTCGGCGGTAATATTTGACATCATTCCTGGCGAGTTGGCCTCTATGTCTCCGTGGGTGCTTTATATACATCAATAACGTAATATAACCTAACCTAACCCAACCTAACATCTCGGCGGTAATATTTGAAGACATTCCTGGCTTGTTGGCCTCTACGTCTCCGTGGTACATTTATATACATCAATAACGTAATATAACCTAACCTAACCCAATCTAACACCTCGGCGGTAATATTTGAACACATTCCTGGCTTGTTGGCCTCTACGTCTCCCTGCGAACTTTATATACATCTATAACGTAATATAACCTAACCTAACCCAACCTAACATGTCGGCGGTAATATTTGAACACATTCCTGGCTTGTTGGCCCCTACGTCTCCGTGGGACCTTTATATTCATCAATAACGTAATATACCCTAACCTAACCCAATCTAACATCTCGGCGGTATATTTGAACACATTCCTGGCTTGTTGGCCTCTACGTCTCCGTGGGATCCTTATATACATCAATAACGTAATATAACCTAACCTAACCCAACCTAACATCTCGGCGATAATATTTGAAAACATTCATGGCGAGTTGGCCTCTACGTCTCCGTGGGACCTTCATATACATCAATAACGAAATATAACCTAACCTAACCCAACCTATCATCTCGGCGCTAATATTTGACAACATTACAGGCGAGTTGGCCTCTACGTCTACGCTTGACCTTCATAAACATCAATAACGAAATATAACCTAACATAACGCAACCTATCATCTCGGTGGTAATATTTGACAACATTCCTGGCGATTTGGCCTCTACGTCTCCGTGGGACCTTCATATACATCAATAACGAAATATAACCTAACCTAACCCAACCTATCATCTCGGCGGTAATATTTGACAACATTACTGGCGAGTTGGCATCTACGTCTCCGCTTGACCTTCATAAACATCAATAACGAAATATAACCTAACATAACGCAACCTATCATCTCGGTGGTAATATTTGACAACATTCCTGGCGATTTGGCCTCTACGTCTCCGTGGGACCCTTATGTACATCAATAACGTAATATAACCTAACCTAACCCAATCTAACATCTCGGCGGTAATATTTGAGCACATTCCTGGCTTGTTGGCCTCTGCGTCTCCGTGGGAACTTTATATACATCTATAACGTAATATAACCTAACCTAACCCAATCTAACATTTCGGCGGTAATATTTGAAAACATTCATGGCGAGTTGGCCTCTACCTCTCCGTGGTACATTTATATACATCAATAACGTAATATAAACTAACCTAACCCAACCTATCATCTCGGCGGTAATATTTGAAAACATTCATGGCGAGTTGGCCTCTACGTATCCGTGGGATCTTTATATACATCTATAACGTAATATAACCTAACCTAACCCAATCTAACATCTCGGCGGTAATATTTGAAGACATTCCTGGCTTGTTGGCCTCTACGTCTCCGTGGTACATATATATACATCAATAACGTAATATAACCTAACCTAACCCAATCTAACATCTCGGCGGTAATATTTGAACACATTCCTGGCTTGTTGGCCTCTACGTCTCCGTGGGAAATTTATATACATCTATAACGTAATATAACCTAACCTAACCCAACCTAACATCTCGGCGGTAATATTTGGAGACATTCCTGGCTTGTTGGCCTCTACGTCCCCGTGGGATCCTTATATACATCAATAACGTAATATAACCTAACCTAACCCAATCTAACATTTCGGCGGTAATATTTGAACACATTCATGGCTTGTTGGCCTCTACGTCTCCGTGGGAACTTTATATACATCTATAACGTAATATAACCTAACCTAACCCAACCTAACATCTCGGCGGTAATATTTGAACACATTCCTGGCTTGTTGGCCTCTACGTTTCCGTGGGACCTTTATATACATCTATAACGTAATATAACATAACCTAATCCAACCTAACATCTCGGCGGTAATATTTGAAAACATTCATGGCGAGTTGGCCTCTACGTCTCCGCGGGACCTTCATATACATCAATAACGAAATATAACCTAACCTAACCCAACCTAACATCTCGGCGGTAATATCAGAAAACATACCTGGCGAGTTGGCCTCTACGTCTCCGTGGTACCTTCATAAACATCAATAACGAAATATAACCTAACCTAACACAACCTATCATCTCGGCGGTAATATTTGAACACATTCCTGGCTTGTTGGCCTCTACGTCTCCGTGGGAAATTTATATACATCAATAACGTAATATAACCTAACCTAACCCAATCTAACATTTCGGCGGTAATATTTGAACACATTCATGGCGATTTGGCCTCTACGTCTCCGTGGTACATTTATATACATCAATAACGTAATATAACCTAACCTAACCCAACCTAACTTCTCGGCGGTAATATTTGACAACATTACTGGCGAGTTGGCCTCTACGTCTCCGTGGGACCTTTATATACATCAATAACGTTATATAGCCTAACCTAACCCAACCTAACATCTCGGCGGTAATATTTGACAACATTCCTGGCGAGTTGGCCTCTACGTATCCGTGGGATCTTTATATACATCAATAACGTAATATAACTTAACCTAACCCAATCTAACATCTCGGCGGTAATATTTGAAAACATACCAGACGTGTTGGCCTCTACTTCTCCGTGCGACCTTTATATACATCTATAACGTAATATAACCTAACCTAACCCAACCTAACATCTCGGCGGTAATACTTGAAAACATTCATGGCGAGTTGGCCTCTACGTCTCCGTGGGATCTTTATATACATCTATAACGTAATATAACCTAACCTAACCCAACCTAACATCTCGGCGGTAATATTTGAACACATTCCTGGCTTGTTGGCCTCTACGTCTCCGTGGGACCGTTATATACATCTATAACGTAATATAACCTAACATAACCCAAACTAACATCTCGGCGGTAATATTTGACATCATTCCTGGCGAGTTGGGCTCTACGTCTCCGTTTGATCTTCATAAACATCAATAACGTAATATAACCTAACCTAACCCAACCTTTCATCTCGGCGGAAATATTTGACAACATTCCTGGCGAGTTGGCCTCTACGTCTCCGTGGGACCTTCATATACATCAATAACGAAATATAACCTAACCTAACACAACCTGTCATCTCGGCGGTAATATTTGACAACATTACTGGCGAGTTGGCCGCTACGTCTCCGTTTGACCTTCATAAACATCAGTAACGAAATATAACCTAACCTAACACAACCTATCATCTCGGCGGTAATATTTGACAACATTACTGGCGAGTTGGCCTCTACGTCTCCGTTTGACCTTCATAAACATCAATGACGAAATATAACCTAACATAACACAACCTATCATCTCGGCGGTAATATTTGACAACATTCCTGGCGAGTTGGCTTCTCCGTCTCTGTGGTATCTTTTTATACATCAATAACGTAATATAACCTAACCTAACCCAACCTAACATCTCGGCGGTAATATTAGAAAACATACCTAGCGAGTTGGCCTCTACGTCCCCGTGGGACCTTTATATACATCTATAACGTAATATAACCTAACCTAACCCAACCTAACATCTCGGCGGTAATATTTGAACACATTCCTGGCTTGTTGGCCTCTACGTCTCCGTGGGACCGTTATATACATCAATAACGTAATATAACCTAACCTAACCCAACCTAACATCTCGGCGGTAATATTTGACATCATTCCTGGCGAGTTGGCCTCTACGTCTCCGTGGGACCTTTATATACATCAATAACGTAATATAACCTAACCTAACCCAATCTAACATCTCGGCGGTAATATTTGAACACATTCCTGGCTTGTTGGCCTCTACGTCTCCGTGGTACATTTATATACATCAATAACGTAATATAACCTAACCTAACCCAATCTAACATCTCGGCGGTAATATTTGAACACATTCCTGGCTTGTTGGCCTCTACGTCTCCCTGCGAACTTTATATACATCTATAACGTAGTATAACCTAACCTAACCCAACCTAACATATCGTCGGTAATATTTGAACACATTCCTGGCTTGTTGGCCCCTACGTCTCCGTGGGACCTTTATATACATCAATAACGTAATATAACCTAACCTAATCCAACCTAACATCTCGGCGGTAATATTTGACAACATTCCTGGCGAGTTGGCCTCAACGTCTCCGTGGGAGCTTTATATACATCAATAACGTAATATAACCTACCCTAACCCAACCTAACATCTCGGCGGTAATATTTGGTCACATTCTTGGCTTGTTGGCCTCTTCGTCTCCGTGGGACCTTTATATACATCAATAACGTAATATAACCTAACCTAACCCAACCTAACATCTCGGCGGTAATATTTGACATCATTCCTGGCGAGTTGGCCTCTATGTCTCCGTGGGTGCTTTATATACATCAATAACGTAATATAACCTAACCTAACCCAACCTAACATCTCGGCGGTAATATTTGAAGACATTCCTGGCTTGTTGGCCTCTACGTCTCCGTGGTACATTTATATACATCAATAACGTAATATAACCTAACCTAACCCAATCTAACACCTCGGCGGTAATATTTGAACACATTCCTGGCTTGTTGGCCTCTACGTCTCCCTGCGAACTTTATATACATCTATAACGTAATATAACCTAACCTAACCCAACCTAACATGTCGGCGGTAATATTTGAACACATTCCTGGCTTGTTGGCCCCTACGTCTCCGTGGGACCTTTATATTCATCAATAACGTAATATACCCTAACCTAACCCAATCTAACATCTCGGCGGTATATTTGAACACATTCCTGGCTTGTTGGCCTCTACGTCTCCGTGGGATCCTTATATACATCAATAACGTAATATAACCTAACCTAACCCAACCTAACATCTCGGCGATAATATTTGAAAACATTCATGGCGAGTTGGCCTCTACGTCTCCGTGGGACCTTCATATACATCAATAACGAAATATAACCTAACCTAACCCAACCTATCATCTCGGCGCTAATATTTGACAACATTACAGGCGAGTTGGCCTCTACGTCTACGCTTGACCTTCATAAACATCAATAACGAAATATAACCTAACATAACGCAACCTATCATCTCGGTGGTAATATTTGACAACATTCCTGGCGATTTGGCCTCTACGTCTCCGTGGGACCTTCATATACATCAATAACGAAATATAACCTAACCTAACCCAACCTATCATCTCGGCGGTAATATTTGACAACATTACTGGCGAGTTGGCATCTACGTCTCCGCTTGACCTTCATAAACATCAATAACGAAATATAACCTAACATAACGCAACCTATCATCTCGGTGGTAATATTTGACAACATTCCTGGCGATTTGGCCTCTACGTCTCCGTGGGACCCTTATGTACATCAATAACGTAATATAACCTAACCTAACCCAATCTAACATCTCGGCGGTAATATTTGAGCACATTCCTGGCTTGTTGGCCTCTGCGTCTCCGTGGGAACTTTATATACATCTATAACGTAATATAACCTAACCTAACCCAATCTAACATTTCGGCGGTAATATTTGAAAACATTCATGGCGAGTTGGCCTCTACCTCTCCGTGGTACATTTATATACATCAATAACGTAATATAAACTAACCTAACCCAACCTATCATCTCGGCGGTAATATTTGAAAACATTCATGGCGAGTTGGCCTCTACGTATCCGTGGGATCTTTATATACATCTATAACGTAATATAACCTAACCTAACCCAATCTAACATCTCGGCGGTAATATTTGAAGACATTCCTGGCTTGTTGGCCTCTACGTCTCCGTGGTACATATATATACATCAATAACGTAATATAACATAACCTAACCCAATCTAACATCTCGGCGGTAATATTTGAACACATTCCTGGCTTGTTGGCCTCTACGTCTCCGTGGGAAATTTATATACATCTATAACGTAATATAACCTAACCTAACCCAACCTAACATCTCGGCGGTAATATTTGGAGACATTCCTGGCTTGTTGGCCTCTACGTCCCCGTGGGATCCTTATATACATCAATAACGTAATATAACCTAACCTAACCCAATCTAACATTTCGGCGGTAATATTTGAACACATTCATGGCTTGTTGGCCTCTACGTCTCCGTGGGAACTTTATATACATCTATAACGTAATATAACCTAACCTAACCCAACCTAACATCTCGGCGGTAATATTTGAACACATTCCTGGCTTGTTGGCCTCTACGTTTCCGTGGGACCTTTATATACATCTATAACGTAATATAACATAACCTAATCCAACCTAACATCTCGGCGGTAATATTTGAAAACATTCATGGCGAGTTGGCCTCTACGTCTCCGCGGGACCTTCATATACATCAATAACGAAATATAACCTAACCTAACCCAACCTAACATCTCGGCGGTAATATCAGAAAACATACCTGGCGAGTTGGCCTCTACGTCTCCGTGGTACCTTCATAAACATCAATAACGAAATATAACCTAACCTAACACAACCTATCATCTCGGCGGTAATATTTGAACACATTCCTGGCTTGTTGGCCTCTACGTCTCCGTGGGAAATTTATATACATCAATAACGTAATATAACCTAACCTAACCCAATCTAACATTTCGGCGGTAATATTTGAACACATTCATGGCGATTTGGCCTCTACGTCTCCGTGGTACATTTATATACATCAATAACGTAATATAACCTAACCTAACCCAACCTAACTTCTCGGCGGTAATATTTGACAACATTACTGGCGAGTTGGCCTCTACGTCTCCGTGGGACCTTTATATACATCAATAACGTTATATAGCCTAACCTAACCCAACCTAACATCTCGGCGGTAATATTTGACAACATTCCTGGCGAGTTGGCCTCTACGTAACCGTGGGATCTTTATATACATCAATAACGTAATATAACTTAACCTAACCCAATCTAACATCTCGGCGGTAATATTTGAAAACATACCAGACGTGTTGGCCTCTACTTCTCCGTGCGACCTTTATATACATCTATAACGTAATATAACCTAACCTAACCCAACCTAACATCTCGGCGGTAATACTTGAAAACATTCATGGCGAGTTGGCCTCTACGTCTTCGTGGGATCTTTATATACATCTATAACGTAATATAACCTAACCTAACCCAACCTAACATCTCGGCGGTAATATTTGAACACATTCCTGGCTTGTTGGCCTCTACGTCTCCGTGGGACCGTTATATACATCAATAACGTAATATAACCTAACCTAACCCAACCTATCATCTCGGCTGTAATATTTGACAACATTCCTGGCGAGTTGGCCTCTACCTCTCCGTGGGAACTTTATATACATCTATAACGTAATATAACCTAACCTTACCCAATCTAACATCTCGGAGGTAATATTTGAACACATTCCTGGCTTGTTGGCCTCTACGTCTCCCTGCGAACTTTATATACATCTATAACGTAATATAACCTAACCTAACCCAACCTAACATCTCGGCGGTAATACTTGAACACATTCCTGGCTTGTTGGCCTCTACGTCTCCGTGGGACCTTTATATACATCAATAACGTAATATACCCTAACCTAACCCAATCTAACATCTCGGCGGTATATTTGAACACATTCCTGGCTTGTTGGCCTCTACGTCTCCGTGGGATCCTTATATACATCAATAACGTAATATAACCTAACCTAACCCAACCTAACATCTCGGCGATAATATTTGAAAACATTCATGGCGAGTTGGCCTCTACGTCTCCGTGGGACCTTCATATACATCAATAACGAAATATAACCTAACCTAACCCAACCTATCATCTCGGCGCTAATATTTGACAACATTACAGGCGAGTTGGCCTCTACGTCTACGCTTGACCTTCATAAACATCAATAACGAAATATAACCTAACATAACGCAACCTATCATCTCGGTGGTAATATTTGACAACATTCCTGGCGATTTGGCCTCTACGTCTCCGTGGGACCTTCATATACATCAATAACGAAATATAACCTAACCTAACCCAACCTATCATCTCGGCGGTAATATTTGACAACATTACTGGCGAGTTGGCATCTACGTCTCCGCTTGACCTTCATAAACATCAATAACGAAATATAACCTAACATAACATAACCTATCATCTCGGTGGTAATATTTGACAACATTCCTGGCGATTTGGCCTCTACGTCTCCGTGGGACCCTTATGTACATCAATAACGTAATATAACCTAACCTAACCCAATCTAACATCTCGGCGGTAATATTTGAGCACATTCCTGGCTTGTTGGCCTCTGCGTCTCCGTGGGAACTTTATATACATCTATAACGTAATATAACCTAACCTAACCCAATCTAACATTTCGGCGGTAATATTTGAAAACATTCATGGCGAGTTGGCCTCTACCTCTCCGTGGTACATTTATATACATCAATAACGTAATATAAACTAACCTAACCCAACCTATCATCTCGGCGGTAATATTTGAAAACATTCATGGCGAGTTGGCCTCTACGTATCCGTGGGATCTTTATATACATCTATAACGTAATATAACCTAACCTAACCCAATCTAACATCTCGGCGGTAATATTTGAAGACATTCCTGGCTTGTTGGCCTCTACGTCTCCGTGGTACATATATATACATCAATAACGTAATATAACCTAACCTAACCCAATCTAACATCTCGGCGGTAATATTTGAACACATTCCTGGCTTGTTGGCCTCTACGTCTCCGTGGGAAATTTATATACATCTATAACGTAATATAACCTAACCTAACCCAACCTAACATCTCGGCGGTAATATTTGGAGACATTCCTGGCTTGTTGGCCTCTACGTCCCCGTGGGATCCTTATATACATCAATAACGTAATATAACCTAACCTAACCCAATCTAACATTTCGGCGGTAATATTTGAACACATTCATGGCTTGTTGGCCTCTACGTCTCCGTGGGAACTTTATATACATCTATAACGTAATATAACCTAACCTAACCCAACCTAACATCTCGGCGGTAATATTTGAACACATTCCTGGCTTGTTGGCCTCTACGTTTCCGTGGGACCTTTATATACATCTATAACGTAATATAACATAACCTAATCCAACCTAACATCTCGGCGGTAATATTTGAAAACATTCATGGCGAGTTGGCCTCTACGTCTCCGCGGGACCTTCATATACATCAATAACGAAATATAACCTAACCTAACCCAACCTAACATCTCGGCGGTAATATCAGAAAACATACCTGGCGAGTTGGCCTCTACGTCTCCGTGGTACCTTCATAAACATCAATAACGAAATATAACCTAACCTAACACAACCTATCATCTCGGCGGTAATATTTGAACACATTCCTGGCTTGTTGGCCTCTACGTCTCCGTGGGAAATTTATATACATCAATAACGTAATATAACCTAACCTAACCCAATCTAACATTTCGGCGGTAATATTTGAACACATTCATGGCGATTTGGCCTCTACGTCTCCGTGGTACATTTATATACATCAATAACGTAATATAACCTAACCTAACCCAACCTAACTTCTCGGCGGTAATATTTGACAACATTACTGGCGAGTTGGCCTCTACGTCTCCGTGGGACCTTTATATACATCAATAACGTTATATAGCCTAACCTAACCCAACCTAACATCTCGGCGGTAATATTTGACAACATTCCTGGCGAGTTGGCCTCTACGTATCCGTGGGATCTTTATATACATCAATAACGTAATATAACTTAACCTAACCCAATCTAACATCTCGGCGGTAATATTTGAAAACATACCAGACGTGTTGGCCTCTACTTCTCCGTGCGACCTTTATATACATCTATAACGTAATATAACCTAACCTAACCCAACCTAACATCTCGGCGGTAATACTTGAAAACATTCATGGCGAGTTGGCCTCTACGTCTCCGTGGGATCTTTATATACATCTATAACGTAATATAACCTAACCTAACCCAACCTAACATCTCGGCGGTAATATTTGAACACATTCCTGGCTTGTTGGCCTCTACGTCTCCGTGGGACCGTTATATACATCTATAACGTAATATAACCTAACCTAACCCAAACTAACATCTCGGCGGTAATATTTGACATCATTCCTGGCGAGTTGGGCTCTACGTCTCCGTTTGATCTTCATAAACATCAATAACGTAATATAACCTAACCTAACCCAATCTAACATCTCGGCGGTAATATTTGACAACATTCCTGGCGAGTTGGCCTCTACGTATCCGTGGGATCTTTATATACATCTATAACGTAATATAACCTAACATAACCCAAACTAACATCTCGGCGGTAATATTTGACATCATTCCTGGCGAGTTGGGCTCTACGTCTCCGTTTGATCTTCATAAACATCAATAACGTAATATAACCTAACCTAACCCAACCTTTCATCTCGGCGGAAATATTTGACAACATTCCTGGCGAGTTGGCCTCTACGTATCCGTGGGACCTTCATATACATCAATAACGAAATATAACCTAACCTAACCCAACCTGTCATCTCGGCGGTAATATTTGACAACATTACTGGCGAGTTGGCCGCTACGTCTCCGTTTGACCTTCATAAACATCAGTAACGAAATATAACCTAACCTAACACAACCTATCATCTCGGCGGTGATATTTGACATTACTGGCGAGTTGGCCTCTACGTCTCCGTTTGACCTTCATAAACATCAATGACGAAATATAACCTAACATAACACAACCTATCATCTCGGCGGTAATATTTGACAACATTCCTGGCGAGTTGGCTTCTCCGTCTCCGTGGGACCTTTATATACATCAATAACGTAATATAACCTAACCTAACCCAACCTAACATCTCGGCGGTAATATTTGAAAACATACCTGGCGAGTTGGCCTCTACGTCTCCGTGGGACCTTTATATACATCAATAACGTAATATAACCTAACATAATCCAACCTAACATCTCGGCTGTAATATTTGACAACATTCCTGGCGAGTTGGCCTCAACGTCTCCGTGGGAGCTTTATATACATCAATAACGTAATATAACCTACCCTAACCCAACCTAACATCTCGGCGGTAATATTTGGTCACATTCCTGACTTGTTGGCCTCTTCGTCTCCGTGGGACCTTTATATACATCAATAACGTAATATAACCTAGCCTAACCCAACCTAACATCTCGGCGGTAATATTTGAAAACATTCATGGCGAGTTTGCCTCTACGTCTCCGTGGGACCTTCATATACATCAATAACGAAATATAACCTAACCTAACCCAACCTATCATCTCGGCGGTAATATTTGACAACATTACTGGCGAGTTGGCCTCTACGTCTCCGCTTGACCTTCATAAACATCAATAACGAAATATAACCTAACATAACACAACCTATCATCTCGGTGGTAATATTTGACAACATTCCTGGCGATTTGGCCTCTACGTCTCCGTGGGACCTTCATATACATCAATAACGAAATATAACCTAACCTAACCCAATCTAACATCTCGGCGGTAATATTTGAGCACATTCCTGTCTTGTTGGCCTCTGCGTCTCCGTGGGACCTTTATATACATCTATGACGTAATATAACCTAACCTAACCCAATCTAACATTTCGGCGGTAATATTTGAAAACATTCATGGCGAGTTGGCCTCTACCTCTCCGTGGTACATTTATATACATCAATAACGTAATATAAACTAACCTAACCCAACCTATCATCTCGGCGGTAATATTTGAAAACATTCACGGCGAGTTGGCCTCTACCTCTCCGTGGTACATTTATATACATCAATAACGTAATATAACCTAACCTAACCCAACCTATCATCTCGGCGGTAATATTTGACAACATTCCTGGCGAGTTGGCCTCTACGTATCCGTGGGATCTTTATATACATCTATAACGTAATATAACCTAACCTAACCCAATCTAACATCTCGGCGGTAATATTTGACCACATTCATGGCGAGTTGGCATCTACGTCTCCGTGGTACATTTATATACATCAATAACATAATATAACTTAACCTAACCCAATCTAACATCTCGGCGGTAATATTTGAACACATTCCTGGCTTGTTGGCCTCTACGTCTCCGTGGGAAATTTATATACATCAATAACGTAATATAACCTAACCTAACCCAATCTAACATTTCGGCGGTAATATTTGAAAACATTCATGGCGAGTTGGCCTCTACCTCTCCGTGGTACATTTATATACATCAATAACGTAATATAACCTAACCTAACCCAACCTATCATCTCGGCGGTAATATTTGACAACATTCCTGGCGAGTTGGCCTCTACGTATCCGTGGGATCTTTATATACATCTATAACGTAATATAACCTAACCTAACCCAATCTAACATCTCGGCGGTAATATTTGAAGACATTCCTGGCTTGTTGGCCTCTACGTCTCCGTGGTACATATATATACATCAATAACGTAATATAACCTAACCTAACCCAATCTAACATCTCGGCGGTAATATTTGAACACATTCCTGGCTTGTTGGCCTCTACGTCTCCGTGGGAAATTTATATACATCTATAACGTAATATAACCTAACCTAAACCAACCTAACATCTCGGCGGTAATATTTGGAGACATTCCTGGCTTGTTGGCCTCTACGTCCACGTGGGATCCTTATATACATCAATAACGTAATATAACCTAACCTAACCCAATCTAACATTTCGGCGGTAATATTTGAACACATTCATGGCTTGTTGGCCTCTACGTCTCCGTGGGATCTTTATATACATCTATAACGTAATATAACCTAACCTAACCCAAACTAACATCTCGGCGGTAATATTTGACATCATTCCTGGCGAGTTGGGCTCTACGTCTCCGTTTGATCTTCATAAACATCAATAACGTAATATAACCTAACCTAACCCAACCTTTCATCTCGGCGGAAATATTTGACAACATTCCTGGCGAGTTGGCCTCTACGTCTCCGTGGGACCTTCATATACATCAATAACGAAATATAACCTAACCTAACCCAACCTGTCATCTCGGCGGTAATATTTGACAACATTACTGGCGAGTTGGCCGCTACGTCTCCGTTTGACCTTCATAAACATCAGTAACGAAATATAACCTAACCTAACACAACCTATCATCTCGGCGGTAATATTTGACAACATTACTGGCGAGTTGGCCTCTACGTCTCCGTTTGACCTTCATAAACATCAATGACGAAATATAACCTAACATAACACAACCTATCATCTCGGCGGTAATATTTGACAACATTCCTGTTGAGTTGGCCTCTAGGTCTCCGTGGGACCTTCATATACATCAATAACGAAATATAACCTAACCTAACCCAACCTGTCATCTCGTCGGTAATATTTGACAACATTACTGGCGAGTTGGCCTCTACGTCTCCGTTTGACCTTCATAAACATCAGTAACGAAATATAACCTAACCTAACCTAACCTAACATCTCGGCGGTAATATTTGAAAACATACCTGGCGAGTTGGCCTCTACGTCTCCGTGGGACCTTTATATACATCAATAACGTAATATAACCTAACCTAACCCAACCTAACATCTCGGCTGTAATATTTGACAACATTCCTGGCGAGTTGGCCTCAACGTCTCCGTGGGAGCTTTATATACATCAATAACGTAATATAGCCTAACCTAACCCAACCTAACATCTCGGCGGTAATATTTGAACACATTCCTGGCTTGTTGGCCTCTACGTCTCCGTGGGACCGTTATATACATCTATAACGTAATATAACCAAACCTAACCCAAGCTAACATCTCGGCGGTAATATTTGACATCATTCCTGGCGAGTTGGGCTCTACGTCTCCGTTTGATCTTCATAAACATCAATAACGTAATATAACCTAACCTAACCCAACCTTTCATCTCGGCGGTAATATTTGACAACATTCCTGTTGAGTTGGCCTCTAGGTCTCCGTGGGACCTTCATATACATCAATAACGAAATATAACCTAACCTAACCCAACCTGTCATCTCGTCGGTAATATTTGACAACATTACTGGCGAGTTGGCCTCTACGTCTCCGTTTGATCTTCATAAACATCAGTAACGAAATATAACCTAACCTAACCCAACCTAACATCTCGGCGGTAATATTTGAAAACATACCTGGCGAGTTGGCCTCTACGTCTCCGTGGGACCTTTATATACATCAATAACGTAATATAACCTAACCTAACCCAACCTAACATCTCGGCTGTAATATTTGACAACATTCCTGGCGAGTTGGCCTCAACGTCTCCGTGGGAGCTTTATATACATCAATAACGTAATATAACCTACCCTAACCCAACCTAACATCTCGGCGGTAATATTTGGTCACATTCCTGACTTGTTGGCCTCTTCGTCTCCGTGGGACCTTTATATACATCAATAACGTATTATAACCTAACCTAACGCAATCTAACATCTCGGCGGTAATATTTGAAAACATTCATGGCGAGTTTGCCTCTACGTCTCCGTGGGACCTTCATATACATCAATAACGAAATATAACCTAACCTAACCCAACCTATCATCTCGGCGGTAATATTTGACAACATTACTGGCGAGTTGGCCTCTACGTCTCCGCTTGACCTTCATAAACATCAATAACGAAATATAACCTAACATAACACAACCTATCATCTCGGTGGTAATATTTGACAACATTCCTGGCGATTTGGCCTCTACGTCTCCGTGGGACCTTCATATACATCAATAACGAAATATAACCTAACCTAACCCAACCTGTCATCTCGGCGGTAATATTTGACAACATTACTGGCGAGTTGGCCGCTACGTCTCCGTTTGACCTTCATAAACATCAGTAACGAAATATAACCTAACCTAACACAACCTATCATCTCGGCGGTAATATTTGACAACATTACTGGCGAGTTGGCCTCTACGTCTCCGTTTGACCTTCATAAACATCAATGACGAAATATAACCTAACATAACACAACCTATCATCTCGGCGGTAATATTTGACAACATTCCTGGCGAGTTGGCTTCTCCGTCTCTGTGGTATCTTTTTATACATCAATAACGTAATATAACCTAACCTAACCCAACCTAACATCTCGGCGGTAATATTAGAAAACATACCTAGCGAGTTGGCCTCTACGTCCGCGTGGGACCTTTATATACATCTATAACGTAATATAACCTAACCTAACCCAACCTAACATCTCGGCGGTAATATTTGAACACATTCCTGGCTTGTTGGCCTCTACGTCTCCGTGGGACCGTTATATACATCTATAACGTAATATAACCAAACCTAACCCAAGCTAACATCTCGGCGGTAATATTTGACATCATTCCTGGCGAGTTGGGCTCTACGTCTCCGTTTGATCTTCATAAACATCAATAACGTAATATAACCTAACCTAACCCAACCTTTCATCTCGGCGGTAATATTTGACAACATTCCTGTTGAGTTGGCCTCTAGGTCTCCGTGGGACCTTCATATACATCAATAACGAAATATAACCTAACCTAACCCAACCTGTCATCTCGTCGGTAATATTTGACAACATTACTGGCGAGTTGGCCTCTACGTCTCCGTTTGACCTTCATAAACATCAGTAACGAAATATAACCTAACCTAACCCAACCTAACATCTCGGCGGTAATATTTGAAAACATACCTGGCGAGTTGGCCTCTACGTCTCCGTGGGACCTTTATATACATCAATAACGTAATATAACCTAACCTAACCCAACCTAACATCTCGGCTGTAATATTTGACAACATTCCTGGCGAGTTGGCCTCAACGTCTCCGTGGGAGCTTTATATACATCAATAACGTAATATAGCCTAACCTAACCCAACCTAACATCTCGGCGGTAATATTTGAACACATTCCTGGCTTGTTGGCCTCTACGTCTCCGTGGGACCGTTATATACATCTATAACGTAATATAACCAAACCTAACCCAAGCTAACATCTCGGCGGTAATATTTGACATCATTCCTGGCGAGTTGGGCTCTACGTCTCCGTTTGATCTTCATAAACATCAATAACGTAATATAACCTAACCTAACCCAACCTTTCATCTCGGCGGTAATATTTGACAACATTCCTGTTGAGTTGGCCTCTAGGTCTCCGTGGGACCTTCATATACATCAATAACGAAATATAACCTAACCTAACCCAACCTGTCATCTCGTCGGTAATATTTGACAACATTACTGGCGAGTTGGCCTCTACGTCTCCGTTTGATCTTCATAAACATCAGTAACGAAATATAACCTAACCTAACCCAACCTAACATCTCGGCGGTAATATTTGAAAACATACCTGGCGAGTTGGCCTCTACGTCTCCGTGGGACCTTTATATACATCAATAACGTAATATAACCTAACCTAACCCAACCTAACATCTCGGCTGTAATATTTGACAACATTCCTGGCGAGTTGGCCTCAACGTCTCCGTGGGAGCTTTATATACATCAATAACGTAATATAACCTACCCTAACCCAACCTAACATCTCGGCGGTAATATTTGGTCACATTCCTGACTTGTTGGCCTCTTCGTCTCCGTGGGACCTTTATATACATCAATAACGTATTATAACCTAACCTAACGCAATCTAACATCTCGGCGGTAATATTTGAAAACATTCATGGCGAGTTTGCCTCTACGTCTCCGTGGGACCTTCATATACATCAATAACGAAATATAACCTAACCTAACCCAACCTATCATCTCGGCGGTAATATTTGACAACATTACTGGCGAGTTGGCCTCTACGTCTCCGCTTGACCTTCATAAACATCAATAACGAAATATAACCTAACATAACACAACCTATCATCTCGGTGGTAATATTTGACAACATTCCTGGCGATTTGGCCTCTACGTCTCCGTGGGACCTTCATATACATCAATAACGAAATATAACCTAACCTAACCCAATCTAACATCTCGGCGGTAATATTTGAGCACATTCCTGCCTTGTTGGCCTCTGCGTCTCCGTGGGACCTTTATATACATCTATAACGTAATATAACCTAACATAACACAACCTATCATCTCGGTGGTAATATTTGACAACATTCCTGGCGATTTGGCCTCTACGTCTCCGTGGGACCTTCATATACATCAATAACGAAATATAACCTAACCTAACCCAATCTAACATCTCGGCGGTAATATTTGAGCACATTCCTGGCTTGTTGGCCTCTGCGTCTCCGTGGGACCTTTATATACATCTATAACGTAATATAACCTAACCTAACCCAATCTAACATTTCGGCGGTAATATTTGAAAACATTCATGGCGAGTTGGCCTCTACCTCTCCGTGGTACATTTATATACATCAATAACGTAATATAAACTAACCTAACCCAACCTATCATCTCGGCGGTAATATTTGAAAACATTCACGGCGAGTTGGCCTCTACGTCTCCGTGGTACATTTATATACATCAATAACGTAATATAACCTAACCTAACCCAACCTATCATCTCGGCGGTAATATTTGACAACATTCCTGGCGAGTTGGCCTCTACGTATCCGTGGGATCTTTATATACATCTATAACGTAATATAACCTAACCTAACCCAATCTAACATCTCGGCGGTAATATTTGACCACATTCATGGCGAGTTGGCCTCTACGTCTCCGTGGTACATTTATATACATCAATAACGTAATATAACTTAACCTAACCCAATCTAACATCTCGGCGGTACTATTTGAACACATTCCTGGCTTGTTGGCCTCTACGTCTCCGTGGGAAATTTATATACATCAATAACGTAATATAACCTAACCTAACCCAATCTAACATCTCGGCGGTAATATTTGAACACATTCCTGGCTTGTTGGCCTCTGCGTCTCCGTGGGACCTTTATATACATCTATAACGTAATATAACGTAACCTAACCTAATCTAACATTTCGGCGGTAATATTTGAAAACATTCATGGCGAGTTGGCCTCTACCTCTCCGTGGTACATTTATATACATCAATAACGTAATATAACCTAACCTAACCCAACCTATCATCTCGGCGGTAATATTTGACAACATTACTGGCGAGTTGGCCGCTACGTCTCCGTTTGACCTTCATAAACATCAGTAACGAAATATAACCTAACCTAACACAACCTATCATCTCGGCGGTAATATTTGACAACATTACTGGCGAGTTGGCCTCTACGTCTCCGTTTGACCTTCATAAACATCAATGACGAAATATAACCTAACATAACACAACCTATCATCTCGGCGGTAATATTTGACAACATTCCTGGCGAGTTGGCTTCTCCGTCTCTGTGGTATCTTTTTATACATCAATAACGTAATATAACCTAACCTAACCCAACCTAACATCTCGGCGGTAATATTAGAAAACATACCTAGCGAGTTGGCCTCTACGTCCGCGTGGGACCTTTATATACATCTATAACGTAATATAACCTAACCTAACCCAACCTAACATCTCGGCGGTAATATTTGAACACATTCCTGGCTTGTTGGCCTCTACTTCTCCGTGGGACCGTTATATACATCTATAACGTAATATAACCAAACCTAACCCAAGCTAACATCTCGGCGGTAATATTTGACATCATTCCTGGCGAGTTGGGCTCTACGTCTCCGTTTGATCTTCATAAACATCAATAACGTAATATAACCTAACCTAACCCAACCTTTCATCTCGGCGGTAATATTTGACAACATTCCTGTTGAGTTGGCCTCTAGGTCTCCGTGGGACCTTCATATACATCAATAACGAAATATAACCTAACCTAACCCAACCTGTCATCTCGTCGGTAATATTTGACAACATTACTGGCGAGTTGGCCTCTACGTCTCCGTTTGACCTTCATAAACATCAGTAACGAAATATAACCTAACCTAACCCAACCTAACATCTCGGCGGTAATATTTGAAAACATACCTGGCGAGTTGGCCTCTACGTCTCCGTGGGACCTTTATATACATCAATAACGTAATATAACCTAACCTAACCCAACCTAACATCTCGGCTGTAATATTTGACAACATTCCTGGCGAGTTGGCCTCAACGTCTCCGTGGGAGCTTTATATACATCAATAACGTAATATAGCCTAACCTAACCCAACCTAACATCTCGGCGGTAATATTTGAACACATTCCTGGCTTGTTGGCCTCTACGTCTCCGTGGGACCGTTATATACATCTATAACGTAATATAACCAAACCTAACCCAAGCTAACATCTCGGCGGTAATATTTGACATCATTCCTGGCGAGTTGGGCTCTACGTCTCCGTTTGATCTTCATAAACATCAATAACGTAATATAACCTAACCTAACCCAACCTTTCATCTCGGCGGTAATATTTGACAACATTCCTGTTGAGTTGGCCTCTAGGTCTCCGTGGGACCTTCATATACATCAATAACGAAATATAACCTAACCTAACCCAACCTGTCATCTCGTCGGTAATATTTGACAACATTACTGGCGAGTTGGCCTCTACGTCTCCGTTTGATCTTCATAAACATCAGTAACGAAATATAACCTAACCTAACCCAACCTAACATCTCGGCGGTAATATTTGAAAACATACCTGGCGAGTTGGCCTCTACGTCTCCGTGGGACCTTTATATACATCAATAACGTAATATAACCTAACCTAACCCAACCTAACATCTCGGCTGTAATATTTGACAACATTCCTGGCGAGTTGGCCTCAACGTCTCCGTGGGAGCTTTATATACATCAATAACGTAATATAACCTACCCTAACCCAACCTAACATCTCGGCGGTAATATTTGGTCACATTCCTGACTTGTTGGCCTCTTCGTCTCCGTGGGACCTTTATATACATCAATAACGTATTATAACCTAACCTAACGCAATCTAACATCTCGGCGGTAATATTTGAAAACATTCATGGCGAGTTTGCCTCTACGTCTCCGTGGGACCTTCATATACATCAATAACGAAATATAACCTAACCTAACCCAACCTATCATCTCGGCGGTAATATTTGACAACATTACTGGCGAGTTGGCCTCTACGTCTCCGCTTGACCTTCATAAACATCAATAACGAAATATAACCTAACATAACACAACCTATCATCTCGGTGGTAATATTTGACAACATTCCTGGCGATTTGGCCTCTACGTCTCCGTGGGACCTTCATATACATCAATAACGAAATATAACCTAACCTAACCCAATCTAACATCTCGGCGGTAATATTTGAGCACATTCCTGCCTTGTTGGCCTCTGCGTCTCCGTGGGACCTTTATATACATCTATAACGTAATATAACCTAACATAACACAACCTATCATCTCGGTGGTAATATTTGACAACATTCCTGGCGATTTGGCCTCTACGTCTCCGTGGGACCTTCATATACATCAATAACGAAATATAACCTAACCTAACCCAATCTAACATCTCGGCGGTAATATTTGAGCACATTCCTGGCTTGTTGGCCTCTGCGTCTCCGTGGGTTGTTTATATACATCTATAACGTAATATAACCTAACCTAACCCAATCTAACATTTCGGCGGTAATATTTGAAAACATTCATGGCGAGTTGGCCTCTACCTCTCCGTGGTACATTTATATACATCAATAACGTAATATAAACTAACCTAACCCAACCTATCATCTCGGCGGTAATATTTGAAAACATTCACGGCGAGTTGGCCTCTACCTCTCCGTGGTACATTTATATACATCAATAACGTAATATAACCTAACCTAACCCAACCTATCATCTCGGCGGTAATATTTGACAACATTCCTGGCGAGTTGGCCTCTACGTATCCGTGGGATCTTTATATACATCTATAACGTAATATAACCTAACCTAACCCAATCTAACATCTCGGCGGTAATATTTGACCACATTCATGGCGAGTTGGCCTCTACGTCTCCGTGGTACATTTATATACATCAATAACGTAATATAACTTAACCTAACCCAATCTAACATCTCGGCGGTACTATTTGAACACATTCCTGGCTTGTTGGCCTCTACGTCTCCGTGGGAAATTTATATACATCAATAACGTAATATAACCTAACCTAACCCAATCTAACATCTCGGCGGTAATATTTGAACACATTCCTGGCTTGTTGGCCTCTGCGTCTCCGTGGGACCTTTATATACATCTATAACGTAATATAACGTAACCTAACCTAATCTAACATTTCGGCGGTAATATTTGAAAACATTCATGGCGAGTTGGCCTCTACCTCTCCGTGGTACATTTATATACATCAATAACGTAATATAACCTAACCTAACCCAACCTATCATCTCGGCGGTAATATTTGACAACATTCCTGGCGAGTTGGCCTCTACGTATCCGTGGGATCTTTATATACATCTATAACGTAATATAACCTAACCTAACCCAATCTAACATCTCGGCGGTAATATTTGAAGACATTCCTGGCTTGTTGGCCTCTACGTCTCCGTGGTACATATATATACATCAATAACGTAATATAACCTAACCTAACCCAATCTAACATTTCGGCGGTAACATTTGAACACATTCATGGCTTGTTGGCCTCTACGTCTCCGTGGGATCTTTATATACATCTATAACGTAATATAACCTAACCTAACCCAAACTAACATCTCGGCGGTAATATTTGACATCATTCCTGGCGAGTTGGGCTCTACGTCTCCGTTTGATCTTCATAAACATCAATAACGTAATATAACCTAACCTAACCCAACCTTTCATCTCGGCGGAAATATTTGACAACATTCCTGGCGAGTTGGCCTCTACGTCTCCGTGGGACCTTCATATACATCAATAACGAAATATAACCTAACCTAACCCAACCTGTCATCTCGGCGGTAATATTTGACAACATTACTGGCGAGTTGGCCGCTACGTCTCCGTTTGACCTTCATAAACATCAGTAACGAAATATAACCTAACCTAACACAACCTATCATCTCGGCGGTAATATTTGACAACATTACTGGCGAGTTGGCCTCTACGTCTCCGTTTGACCTTCATAAACATCAATGACGAAATATAACCTAACATAACACAACCTATCATCTCGGCGGTAATATTTGACAACATTCCTGGCGAGTTGGCTTCTCCGTCTCTGTGGTATCTTTTTATACATCAATAACGTAATATAACCTAACCTAACCCAACCTAACATCTCGGCGGTAATATTAGAAAACATACCTAGCGAGTTGGCCTCTACGTCCTCGTGGAATCTTTATATACATCTATAACGTAATATAACCTAACCTAACCCAACCTAACATCTCGGCGGTAATATTTGAACACATTCCTGGCTTGTTGGCCTCTACGTCTCCGTGGGACCGTTATATACATCTATAACGTAATATAACCAAACCTAACCCAAGCTAACATCTCGGCGGTAATATTTGACATCATTCCTGGCGAGTTGGGCTCTACGTCTCCGTTTGATCTTCATAAACATCAATAACGTAATATAACCTAACCTAACCCAACCTTTCATCTCGGCGGTAATATTTGACAACATTCCTGTTGAGTTGGCCTCTAGGTCTCCGTGGGACCTTCATATACATCAATAACGAAATATAACCTAACCTAACCCAACCTGTCATCTCGGCGGTAATATTTGACAACATTACTGGCGAGTTGGCCTCTACGTCTCCGTTTGACCTTCATAAACATCAGTAACGAAATATAACCTAACCTAACCCAACCTAACATCTCGGCGGTAATATTTGAAAACATACCTGGCGAGTTGGCCTCTACGTCTCCGTGGGACCTTTATATACATCAATAACGTAATATAACCTAACCTAACCCAACCTAACATCTCGGCGGTAATATTTGAAAACATACCTGGCGAGTTGGCCTCTACGTCTCCGTGGGACCTTTATATACATCAATAACGTAATATAACCTAACCTAATCCAACCTAACATCTCGGCTGTAATATTTGACAACATTCCTGGCGAGTTGGCCTCAACGTCTCCGTGGGAGCTTTATATACATCAATAACGTAATATAACCTACCCTAACCCAACCTAACATCTCGGCGATAATATTTGGTCACATTCCTGACTTGTTGGCCTCTTCGTCTCCGTGGGACCTTTATATACATCAATAACGAAATATAACCTAACCTAACCCAACCTAACATCTCGGCGGTAATATTTGAAAACATTCATGGCGAGTTTGCCTCTACGTCTCCGTGGGACCTTCATATACATCAATAACGAAATATAACCTAACCTAACCCAACCTATCATCTCGGCGGTAATATTTGACAACATTACTGGCAAGTTGGCCTCTACGTCTCCGCTTGACCTTCATAAACATCAATAACGAAATATAACCTAACCTAACCCAACCTGTCATCTCGGCGGTAATATTTGACAACATTACTGGCGAGTTGGCCTCTACGTCTCCGCTTGACCTTCATAAACATCAATAACGAAATATAACCTAACATAACACAACCTATCATCTCGGTGGTAATATTTGACAACATTCCTGGCGATTTGGCCTCTACGTCTCCGTGGGACCTTCATATACATCAATAACGAAATATAACCTAACCTAACCCAATCTAACATCTCGGCGGTAATATTTGAGCACATTCCTGGCTTGTTGGCCTCTGCGTCTCCGTGGGACCTTTATATACATCTATAACGTAATATAACCTAACCTAATCCAATCTAACATTTCGGCGGTAATATTTGAAAACATTCATGGCGAGTTGGCCTCTACCTCTCCGTGGTACATTTATATACATCAATAACGTAATATAAACTAACCTAACCCAACCTATCATCTCGGCGGTAATATTTGAAAACATTCACGGCGAGTTGGCCTCTACCTCTCCGTGGTACATTTATATACATCAATAACGTAATATGACCTAACCTAACCCAACCTATCATCTCGGCGGTAATATTTGACAACATTCCTGGCGAGTTGGCCTCTACGTATCCGTGGGATCTTTATATACATCTATAACGTAATATAACCTAACCTAACCCAACCTAACATCTCGGCGGTAATATTTGACAACATTCCTGGCGAGTTGGCCTCTACGTATCCGTGGGATCTTTATATACATCAATAACGTAATATAACTTAACCTAACCCAATCTAACATCTCGGCGGTAATATTTGAAAACATACCAGACGTGTTGGCCTCTACGTCTCCGTGGGACCTTTATATACATCTATAACGTAATATAACCTAACCTAACCCAACCTAACATCTCGGCGGTAATACTTGAAAACATTCATGGCGAGTTGGCCTCTACGTATCCGTGGGATCTTTATATACATCTATAACGTAATATAACCTAACCTAACCCAACCTAACATCTCGGCGGTAATATTTGAACACATTCCTGGCTTGTTGGCCTCTACGTCTCCGTGGGACCGTTATATACATCTATAACGTAATATAACCTAACCTAACCCAAACTAACATCTCGGCGGTAATATTTAACATCATTCCTGGCGAGTTGGGCTCTACGTCTCCGTTTGATCTTCATAAACATCAATAACGTAATATAACCTAACCTAACCCAATCTAACATCTCGGCGGTAATATTTGACAACATTCCTGGCGAGTTGGCCTCTACGTATCCGTGGGATCTTTATATACATCTATAACGTAATATAACCTAACCTAACCCAAACTAACATCTCGGCGGTAATATTTGACATCATTCCTGGCGAGTTGGGCTCTACGTCTCCGTTTGATCTTCATAAACATCAATAACGTAATATAACCTAACCTAACCCAACCTTTCATCTCTGCGGAAATATTTGACAACATTCCTGGCGAGTTGGCCTCTACGTCTCCGTGGGACCTTCATATACATCAATAACGAAATATAACCTAACCTAACCCAACCTGTCATCTCGGCGGTAATATTTGACAACATTACTGGCGAGTTGGCCGCTACGTTTCCGTTTGACCTTCATAAACATCAGTAACGAAATATAACCTAACCTAACACAACCTATCATCTCGGCGGTAATATTTGACAACATTACTGGCGAGTTGGCCTCTACGTCTCCGTTTGACCTTCATAAACATCAATGACGAAATATAACCTAACATAACACAACCTATCATCTCGGCGGTAATACTTGACAACATTCCTGGCGAGTTGGCTTCTCCGTCTCTGTGGTATCTTTTTATACATCAATAACGTAATATAACCTAACCTAACCCAACCTAACATCTCGGCGGTAATATTAGAAAACATACCTAGCGAGTTGGCCTCTACGTCTCCGTGGGACCTTTATATACATCTATAACGTAATATAACCTAACCTAACCCAACCTAACATCTCGGCGATAATATTTGGTCACATTCCTGGCTTGTTGGCCTCTACCTCTCCGTGGTACATTTATATACATCAATAACGTAATATAACCTAACCTAACCCAACCTATCATCTCGGCGGTAATATTTGACAACATTACTGTCGAGTTGGCCTCTACGTCTCCGTTTGACCTCCATAAACATCAATGACGAAATATAACCTAGCATAACACAACCTATCATCTCGGCGGTAATATTTGACAACATTCCTGGCGAGTTGGCTTCTCCGTCTCTGTGGTATCTTTTTATACATCAATAACGTAATATAACCTAACCTAACCCAACCTAACATCTCGGCGGTAATATTAGAAAACATACCTAGCGAGTTGGCCTCTACGTCTCCGTGGGAACTTCATAAGCATCATTAACGAACTATAACGTAACTTAATCCAACCTATCATTTCGGCGGTAATATTTGACAACATTCCTGGCGAGTTGGCCTCTACGTCTCCGTGGGACCTTTATATACATCTATAACGTAATATAACCTAACCTAACCCAACCTAACATCTCGGCGGTAATATTTGAACACATTCCTGGCTTGTTGGCCTCTACGTCTCCGTGGGACCGTTATATACATCTATAACGTAATATAACCAAACCTAACCCAAGCTAACATCTCGGCGGTAATATTTGACATCATTCCTGGCGAGTTGGGCTCTACGTCTCCGTTTGATCTTCATAAACATCAATAACGTAATATAACCTAACCTAACCCAACCTTTCATCTCATCGGTAATATTTGACAACATTCTTGGCGAGTTGGCCTCTACGTCTCCGTGGGACCTTCATATACATCAATAACGAAATATAACCTAACCTAACCCAACCTGTCATCTCGGCGGTAATATTTGACAACATTACTGGCGAGTTGGCCTCTACGTCTCCGTTTGACCTTCATAAACATCAGTAACGAAATATAACCTAACCTAACCCAACCTAACATCTCGGCGGTAATATTTGACAACATTCCTGGCGAGTTGGCTTCTCCGTCTCCGTGGGATCTTCTTATACATCAATAACGTAATATAACCTAACCTAACCCAACCTAACATCTCGGCGGTAATATTTGAATACATACCTGGCGAGTTGGGCTCTACGTCTCCGTGGGACCTTTATATACATCAATAACGTAATATAACCTAACCTAACCCAACCTAACATCTCGGCGGTAATATTTGAAAACATACCTGGCGAGTTGGCCTCTACGTCTCCGTGGGACCTTTATATACATCAATAACGTAATATAACCTAACCTAATCCAACCTAACATCTCGGCGGTAATATTTGACAACATTCCTGGCGAGTTGGCCTCAACGTCTCCGTGGGAGCTTTATATACATCAATAACGTAATATAACCTACCCTAACCCAACCTAACATCTCGGCGGTAATATTTGGTCACATTCCTGGCTTGTTGGCCTCTTCGTCTCCGTGGGACCTTTATATACATCAATAACGTAATATAACCTAACCTAACCCAACCTAACATCTCGGCGGTAATATTTGACATCATTCCTGGCGAGTTGGCCTCTACGTCTCCGTGGGTGCTTTATATACATCAATAACGTAATATAACCTAACCTAACCCAACGTAACATCTCGGCGGTAATATTTGAAGACATTCCTGGCTTGTTGGCCTCTACGTCTCCGTGGTACATTTATATACATCAATAACGTAATATAACCTAACCTAACCCAATCTAACATCTCGGCGGTTATATTTGAACACATTCCTGGCTTGTTGGCCTCTACGTCTCCCTGCGAACTTTATATACGTCTATAACGTAATATAACCTAACCTAACACAACCTAACATGTCGGCGGTAATATTTGAACACATTCCTGGCTTGTTGGCCCCTACGTCTCCGTGGTACCTTCATAAACATCAATAACGAAATATAACCTAACCTAACACAACCTATCATCTCGGCGGTAATATTTGAACACATTCCTGGCTTGTTGGCCTCTACGTCTCCGTGGGAAATTTATATACATCAATAACGTAATATAACCTAACCTAACCCAACCTAACATCTCGGCGGTGATATTTGAAAACATACCTGGCGAGTTGGCCTCTACGTCTCCGTGGGACCTTTATATACATCAATAACGTAATATAACCTAACCTAATCCAACCTAACATCTCGGCGGTAATATTTGACAACATTCCTGGTGAGTTGGCCTCAACGTCTCCGTGGGAGCTTTATATACATCAATAACGTAATATAACCTACCCTAACCCAACCTAACATCTCGGCGGTAATATTTGGTCACATTCCTGGCTTGTTGGCCTCTTCGTCTCCGTGGGACCTTTATATACATCAATAACGTAATATAACCTAACCTAACCCAACCTAACATCTCGGCGGTAATATTTGACATCATTCCTGGCGAGTTGGCCTCTACGTCTCCGTGGGTGCTTTATATACATCAATAACGTAATATAACCTAACCTAACCCAACGTAACATCTCGGCGGTAATATTTGAAGACATTCCTGGCTTGTTGGCCTCTACGTCTCCGTGGTACATTTATATACATCAATAACGTAATATAACCTAACCTAACCCAATCTAACATCTCAGCGGTAATATTTGAACACATTCCTGGCTTGTTGGCCTCTACGTCTCCCTGCGAACTTTATATACGTCTATAACGTAATATAACCTAACCTAACACAACCTAACATGTCGGCGGTAATATTTGAACACATTCCTGGCTTGTTGGCCCCTACGTCTCCGTGGTACCTTCATAAACATCAATAACGAAATATAACCTAACCTAACACAACCTATCATCTCGGCGGTAATATTTGAACACATTCCTGGCTTGTTGGCCTCTACGTCTCCGTGGGAAATTTATATACATCAATAACGTAATATAACCTAACCTAACCCAATCTAACATCTCGGCGGTAATATTTGAACACATTCATGGCGATTTGGCCTCTACGTCTCCGTGGTACATTTATATACATCAATAACGTAATATAACCTAACCTAACCCAACCTAACATCTCGGCGGTAATATTTGACAACATTACTGGCGAGTTGGACTCTACGTCTCCGTGGGACCTTTATATACATCAATAACGTTATATAGCCTAACCTAACCCAACCTAACATCTCGGCGGTAATATTTGACAACATTCCTGGCGAGTTGGCCTCTACGTATCCGTGGGATCTTTATATACATCAATAACGTAATATAACTTAACCTAACCCAATCTAACATCTCGGCGGTAATATTTGAAAACATACCAGACGTGTTGGCCTCTACGTCTCCGTGGGACCTTTATATACATCTATAACGTAATATAACCTAACCTAACCCAACCTAACATCTCGGCGGTAATACTTGAAAACATTCATGGCGAGTTGGCCTCTACGTCTCCGTGGGATCTTTATATACATCTATAACGTAATATAACCTAACCTAACCCAACCTAACATCTCGGCGGTAATATTTGAAAACATACCTGGCGAGTTGGCCTCTACGTCTCCGTGGGACCTTTATATACATCAATAACGTAATATAACCTAACCTAATCCAACCTAACATCTCGGCGGTAATATTTGACAACATTCCTGGCGAGTTGGCCTCAACGTCTCCGTGGGAGCTTTATATACATCAATAACGTAATATAACCTACCCTAACCCAACCTAACATCTCGGCGGTAATATTTGGTCACATTCCTGGCTTGTTGGCCTCTTCGTCTCCGTGGGACCTTTATATACATCAATAACGTAATATAACCTAACCTAACCCAACCTAACATCTCGGCGGTAATATTTGACATCATTCCTGGCGAGTTGGCCTCTACGTCTCCGTGGGTGCTTTATATACATCAATAACGTAATATAACCTAACCTAACCCAACGTAACATCTCGGCGGTAATATTTGAAGACATTCCTGGCTTGTTGGCCTCTACGTCTCCGTGGTACATTTATATACATCAATAACGTAATATAACCTAACCTAACCCAATCTAACATCTCGGCGGTAATATTTGAACACATTCCTGGCTTGTTGGCCTCTACGTCTCCCTGCGAACTTTATATACGTCTATAACGTAATATAACCTAACCTAACCCAACCTAACATGTCGGCGGTAATATTTGAACACATTCCTGGCTTGTTGGCCCCTACGTCTCCGTGGGACCTTTATATACATCAATAACGTAATATAACCTAACCTAACCCAACCTAATATCTCGGCGGTAATATTTGAACACATTCCTGGCTTGTTGGCCTCTACGTCTCCGTGGGACCTTTATATACATCTATAACGTAATATAACCTAACCTAACCCAACCTAACATCTCGGCGATAATATTTGGTCACATTCCTGGCTTGTTGGCCTCTACCTCTCCGTGGTACATTTATATACATCAATAACGTAATATAACCTAACCTAACCCAACCTAACATCTCGGCGGTAATATTTGAAAACATACCTGGCGAGTTGGCCTCTACGTCTCCGTGGGACCTTTATATACATCAATAACGTAATATAACCTAACCTAATCCAACCTAACATCTCGGCGGTAATATTTGACAACATTCCTGGTGAGTTGGCCTCAACGTCTCCGTGGTATCTTTTTATACATCAATAACGTAATATAACCTAACCTAACCCAACCTAACATCTCGGCGGTAATATTAGAAAACATACCTAGCGAGTTGGCCTCTACGTCTCCGTGGGAACTTCATAAGCATCATTAACGAACTATAACGTAACTTAATCCAACCTATCATTTCGGCGGTAATATTTGACAACATTCCTGGCGAGTTGGCCTCTACGTCTCCGTGGGACCTTTATATACATCTATAACGTAATATAACCTAACCTAACCCAACCTAACATCTCGGCGGTAATATTTGAACACATTCCTGGCTTGTTGGCCTCTACGTCTCCGTGGGACCGTTATATACATCTATAACGTAATATAACCAACCCTAACCCAAGCTAACATCTCGGCGGTAATATTTGACATCATTCCTGGCGAGTTGGGCTCTACGTCTCCGTTTGATCTTCATAAACATCAATAACGTAATATAACCTAACCTAACCCAACCTTTCATCTCGGCGGTAATATTTGACAACATTCTTGGCGAGTTGGCCTCTACGTCTCCGTGGGACCTTCATATACATCAATAACGAAATATAACCTAACCTAACCCAACCTGTCATCTCGGCGGTAATATTTGACAACATTACTGGCGAGTTGGCCTCTACGTCTCCGTTTGACCTTCATAAACATCAGTAACGAAATATAACCTAACCTAACCCAACCTAACATCTCGGCGGTAATATTTGACAACATTCCTGGCGAGTTGGCTTCTCCGTCTCCGTGGGATCTTCTTATACATCAATAACGTAATATAACCTAACCTAACCCAACCTAACATCTCGGCGGTAATATTTGAAAACATACCTGGCGAGTTGGCCTCTACGTCTCCGTGGGACCTTTATATACATCAATAACGTAATATAACCTAACCTAACCCAACCTAACATCTCGGCGGTAATATTTGAAAACATACCTGGCGAGTTGGCCTCTACGTCTCCGTGGGACCTTTATATACATCAATAACGTAATATAACCTAACCTAATCCAACCTAACATCTCGGCGGTAATATTTGACAACATTCCTGGCGAGTTGGCCTCAACGTCTCCGTGGGAGCTTTATATACATCAATAACGTAATATAACCTACCCTAACCCAACCTAACATCTCGGCGGTAATATTTGGTCACATTCCTGGCTTGTTGGCCTCTTCGTCTCCGTGGCACCTTTATATACATCAATAACGTAATATAACCTAACCTAACCCAACCTAACATCTCGGCGGTAATATTTGACATCATTCCTGGCGAGTTGGCCTCTACGTCTCCGTGGGTGCTTTATATACATCAATAACGTAATATAACCTAACCTAACCCAACCTAACATCTCGGCGGTAATATTTGAAGACATTCCTGGCTTGTTGGCCTCTACGTCTCCGTGGTACATTTATATACATCAATAACGTAATATAACCTAACCTAACCCAATCTAACATCTCGGCGGTAATATTTGAACACATTCCTGGCTTGTTGGCCTCTACGTCTCCCTGCGAACTTTATATACGTCTATAACGTAATATAACCTAACCTAACACAACCTAACATGTCGGCGGTAATATTTGAACACATTCCTGGCTTGTTGGCCCCTACGTCTCCGTGGGACCTTTATATACATCAATAACGTAATATAACCTAACCTAACCCAACCTAATATCTCGGCGGAAATATTTGAACACATTCCTGGCTTGTTGGCCTCTACGTCTCCGTGGGACCTTTATATACATCTATAACGTAATATAACCTAACCTAACCCAACCTAACATCTCGGCGATAATATTTGGTCACATTCCTGGCTTGTTGGCCTCTACCTCTCCGTGATACATTTATATACATCAATAACGTAATATAACATAACCTAACCCAACCTATCATCTCGGCGGTAATATTTGACAACATTCCTGGCGAGTTGGCCTCTACCTCTCCGTGGGAACTTTATATACATCTATAACGTAATATAACCTAACCTAACCCAATCTAATATCTCGGCGGTAATATTTGAACACATTCCTGGCTTGTTGGCCTCTACGTCTCCCTGCGAACTTTATATACATCTATAACGTAATATAACCTAACCTAACCCAACCTAACATCTCGGCGGTAATATTTGAACACATTCCTGGCTTGTTGGCCCCTACGTCTCCGTGGGACCTTTATATACATCAATAACGTAATATACCCTAACCTAACCCAACCTAACATCTCGGCGGTAATACTTGAAAACATTCATGGCGAGTTGGCCTCTACGTCTCCGTGGGATCTTTATATACATCTATAACGTAATATAACCTAACCTAACCCAACCTAACATCTCGGCGGTAATATTTGAACACATTCCTGGCTTGTTGGCCTCTACGTCTCCGTGGGACCGTTATATACATCTATAACGTAATATAACCTAACCTAACCAAACTAACATCTCGGCGGTAATATTTGACATCATTCCTGGCGAGTTGGGCTCTACGTCTCCGTTTGATCTTCATAAACATCAATAACGTAATATAACCTAACCTAACCCAATCTAACATCTCGGCGGTAATATTTGACAACATTCCTGGCGAGTTGGCCTCTACGTATCCGTGGGATCTTTATATACATCTATAACGTAATATAACCTAACCTAACCCAAACTAACATCTCGGCGGTAATATTTGACATCATTCCTGGCGAGTTGGGCTCTACGTCTCCGTTTGATCTTCATAAACATCAATAACGTAATATAACCTAACCTAACCCAACCTTTCATCTCGGCGGAAATATTTGACAACATTCCTGGCGAGTTGGCCTCTACGTCTCCGTGGGACCTTCATATACATCAATAACGAAATATAACCTAACCTAACCCAACCTGTCATCCCGGCGGTAATATTTGACAACATTCCTGGCGAGTTGGCCTCTACGTCTCCGTGGGACCTTCATATACATCAATAACGAAATATAACCTAACCTAACACAACCTGTCATCCCGGCGGTAATATTTGACAACATTACTGGCGAGTTGGCCGCTACGTCTCCGTTTGACCTTCATAAACATCAGTAACGAAATATAACCTAACCTAACACAACCTATCATCTCGGCGGTAATATTTGACAACATTACTGGCGAGTTGGCCTCTACGTCTCCGTTTGACCTTCATAAACATCAATGACGAAATATAACCTAACATAACACAACCTATCATCTCGGCGGTAATATTTGACAACATTCCTGGCGAGTTGGCTTCTCCGTCTCTGTGGTATCTTTTTATACATCAATAACGTAATATAACCTAACCTAACCCAACCTAACATCTCGGCGGTAATATTAGAAAACATACCTAGCGAGTTGGCCTCTACGTCTCCGTGGGACCGTTATATACATCTATAACGTAATATAACCTAACCTAACCCAACCTAACATCTCGGCGGTAATATTTGAACACATTCCTGGCTTGTTGGCCTCTACGTCTCCGTGGGACCGTTATATACATCTATAACGTAATATAACCAAACCTAACCCAAGCTAACATCTCGGCGGTAATATTTGACATCATTCCTGGCGAGTTGGGCTCTACGTCTCCGTTTGATCTTCATAAACATCAATAACGTAATATAACCTAACCTAACCCAACCTTTCATCTCAGCGGTAATATTTGACAACATTCCTGTTGAGTTGGCCTCTAGGTCTCCGTGGGACCTTCATATACATCAATAACGAAATATAACCTAACCTAACCCAACCTGTCATCTCGGCGGTAATATTTGACAACATTACTGGCGCGTTGGCCTCTACGTCTCCGTTTGACCTTCATAAACATCAGTAACGAAATATAACCTAACCTAACCTAACCTAACATCTCGGCGGTAATATTTGACAACATTCCTGGCGAGTTGGCTTCTCCGTCTCCGTGGGATCTTCTTATACATCAATAACGTAATATAACCTAACCTAACCCAACCTAACATCTCGGCGGTAATATTTGAAAACATACCTGGCGAGTTGGCCTCTACGTCTCCGTGGGACCTTTATATACATCAATAACGTAATATAACCTAACCTAACCCAACCTAACATCTCGGCGGTAATATTTGAAAACATAACTGGCGAGTTGGCCTCTACGTCTCTGTGGGACCTTTATATACATCAATAACGTAATATAACCTAACCTAATCCAACCTAACATCTCGGCTGTAATATTTGACAACATTCCTGGCGAGTTGGCCTCAACGTCTCCGTGGGAGCTTTATATACATCAATAACGTAATATAACCTACCCTAACCCAACCTAACATCTCGGCGGTAATATTTGACAACATTACTGGCGAGTTGGCCTCTACGTCTCCGTGGGACCGTTATATACATCTATAACGTAATATAACCAAACCTAACCCAAGCTAACATCTCGGCGGTAATATTTGACATCATTCCTGGCGAGTTGGCCTCTACGTCTCCGTGGGACCTTTATATACATCAATAACGTAATATAACCTAACCTAACCCAACCTAACATCTCGGCGGTAATATTTGAAAACATACCTGGCGAGTTGGCCTCTACGTCTCCGTGGTACATTTATATACATCAATAACGTAATATAACCTAAGCTAACCCAACCTAACATCTCGGCGGTAATATTTGAACACATTCCTGGCTTGTTGGCCTCTACGTCTCCGTGGGACCGTTATATACATCTATAACGTAATATAACCTAACCTAACCCAAACTAACATCTCGGCGGTAATATTTGACATTATTCCTGGCGAGTTGGGCTCTACGTCTCCGTTTGATCTTCATAAACATCAATAACGTAATATAACCTAACCTAACCCAACCTATCATCTCGGCGGTAATATTTGACAACATTCCTGGCGAGTTGGCCTCTACGTATCCGTGGGATCTTTATATACATCAATAACGTAATATAACTTAACCTAACCCAATCTAACATCTCGGCGGTAATATTTGAACACATTCCTGGCTTGTTGGCCTCTACGTCTCCGTGGGACCTTTATATACATCTATAACGTAATATAACCTAACCTAACCCAACCTAACATCTCGGCGATAATATTTGGTCACATTCCTGGCTTGTTGGCCTCTACCTCTCCGTGGTACATTTATATACATCAATAACGTAATATAACCTAACCTAGCCCAACCTATCATCTCGGCGGTAATATTTGACAACATTCCTGGCGAGTTGGCCTCTACCTCTCCGTGGGAACTTTATATACATCTATAACGTAATATAACCTAACCTAACCCAATCTAATATCTCGGCGGTAATATTTGAACACATTCCTGGCTTGTTGGCCTCTACGTCTCCCTGCGAACTTTATATACATCTATAACGTAATATAACCTAACCTAACCCAACCTAACATCTCGGCGGTAATATTTGAACACATTCCTGGCTTGTTGGCCCCTACGTCTCCGTGGGACCTTTATATACATCAATAACGTAATATACCCTAACCTAACCCAACCTAACATCTCGGCGGTAATACTTGAAAACATTCATGGCGAGTTGGCCTCTACGTCTCCGTGGGATCTTTATATACATCTATAACGTAATATAACCTAACCTAACCCAACCTAACATCTCGGCGGTAATATTTGAACACATTCCTGGCTTGTTGGCCTCTACGTCTCCGTGGGACCGTTATATACATCTATAACGTAATATAACCTAACCTAACCAAACTAACATCTCGGCGGTAATATTTGACATCATTCCTGGCGAGTTGGGCTCTACGTCTCCGTTTGATCTTCATAAACATCAATAACGTAATATAACCTAACCTAACCCAATCTAACATCTCGGCGGTAATATTTGACAACATTCCTGGCGAGTTGGCCTCTACGTATCCGTGGGATCTTTATATACATCTATAACGTAATATAACCTAACCTAACCCAAACTAACATCTCGGCGGTAATATTTGACATCATTCCTGGCGAGTTGGGCTCTACGTCTCCGTTTGATCTTCATAAACATCAATAACGTAATATAACCTAACCTAACCCAACCTTTCATCTCGGCGGAAATATTTGACAACATTCCTGGCGAGTTGGCCTCTACGTCTCCGTGGGACCTTCATATACATCAATAACGAAATATAACCTAACCTAACCCAACCTGTCATCCCGGCGGTAATATTTGACAACATTCCTGGCGAGTTGGCCTCTACGTCTCCGTGGGACCTTCATATACATCAATAACGAAATATAACCTAACCTAACACAACCTGTCATCCCGGCGGTAATATTTGACAACATTACTGGCGAGTTGGCCGCTACGTCTCCGTTTGACCTTCATAAACATCAGTAACGAAATATAACCTAACCTAACACAACCTATCATCTCGGCGGTAATATTTGACAACATTACTGGCGAGTTGGCCTCTACGTCTCCGTTTGACCTTCATAAACATCAATGACGAAATATAACCTAACATAACACAACCTATCATCTCGGCGGTAATATTTGACAACATTCCTGGCGAGTTGGCTTCTCCGTCTCTGTGGTATCTTTTTATACATCAATAACGTAATATAACCTAACCTAACCCAACCTAACATCTCGGCGGTAATATTAGAAAACATACCTAGCGAGTTGGCCTCTACGTCTCCGTGGGACCGTTATATACATCTATAACGTAATATAACCTAACCTAACCCAACCTAACATCTCGGCGGTAATATTTGAACACATTCCTGGCTTGTTGGCCTCTACGTCTCCGTGGGACCGTTATATACATCTATAACGTAATATAACCAAACCTAACCCAAGCTAACATCTCGGCGGTAATATTTGACATCATTCCTGGCGAGTTGGGCTCTACGTCTCCGTTTGATCTTCATAAACATCAATAACGTAATATAACCTAACCTAACCCAACCTTTCATCTCAGCGGTAGTATTTGACAACATTCCTGTTGAGTTGGCCTCTAGGTCTCCGTGGGACCTTCATATACATCAATAACGAAATATAACCTAACCTAACCCAACCTGTCATCTCGGCGGTAATATTTGACAACATTACTGGCGCGTTGGCCTCTACGTCTCCGTTTGACCTTCATAAACATCAGTAACGAAATATAACCTAACCTAACCTAACCTAACATCTCGGCGGTAATATTTGACAACATTCCTGGCGAGTTGGCTTCTCCGTCTCCGTGGGATCTTCTTATACATCAATAACGTAATATAACCTAACCTAACCCAACCTAACATCTCGGCGGTAATATTTGAAAACATACCTGGCGAGTTGGCCTCTACGTCTCCGTGGGACCTTTATATACATCAATAACGTAATATAACCTAACCTAACCCAACCTAACATCTCGGCGGTAATATTTGAAAACATAACTGGCGAGTTGGCCTCTACGTCTCTGTGGGACCTTTATATACATCAATAACGTAATATAACCTAACCTAATCCAACCTAACATCTCGGCTGTAATATTTGACAACATTCCTGGCGAGTTGGCCTCAACGTCTCCGTGGGAGCTTTATATACATCAATAACGTAATATAACCTACCCTAACCCAACCTAACATCTCGGCGGTAATATTTGACAACATTACTGGCGAGTTGGCCTCTACGTCTCCGTGGGACCGTTATATACATCTATAACGTAATATAACCAAACCTAACCCAAGCTAACATCTCGGCGGTAATATTTGACATCATTCCTGGCGAGTTGGCCTCTACGTCTCCGTGGGACCTTTATATACATCAATAACGTAATATAACCTAACCTAACCCAACCTAACATCTCGGCGGTAATATTTGAAAACATACCTGGCGAGTTGGCCTCTACGTCTCCGTGGTACATTTATATACATCAATAACGTAATATAACCTAAGCTAACCCAACCTAACATCTCGGCGGTAATATTTGAACACATTCCTGGCTTGTTGGCCTCTACGTCTCCGTGGGACCGTTATATACATCTATAACGTAATATAACCTAACCTAACCCAAACTAACATCTCGGCGGTAATATTTGACATTATTCCTGGCGAGTTGGGCTCTACGTCTCCGTTTGATCTTCATAAACATCAATAACGTAATATAACCTAACCTAACCCAACCTATCATCTCGGCGGTAATATTTGACAACATTCCTGGCGAGTTGGCCTCTACGTATCCGTGGGATCTTTATATACATCAATAACGTAATATAACTTAACCTAACCCAATCTAACATCTCGGCGGTAATATTTGAACACATTCCTGGCTTGTTGGCCTCTACGTCTCCGTGGGACCTTTATATACATCTATAACGTAATATAACCTAACCTAACCCAACCTAACATCTCGGCGATAATATTTGGTCACATTCCTGGCTTGTTGGCCTCTACCTCTCCGTGGTACATTTATATACATCAATAACGTAATATAACCTAACCTAGCCCAACCTATCATCTCGGCGGTAATATTTGACAACATTCCTGGCGAGTTGGCCTCTACCTCTCCGTGGGAACTTTATATACATCTATAACGTAATATAACTTAACCTAACCCAATCTAACATCTCGGCGGTAATATTTGAACACATTCCTGGCTTGTTGGCCTCTACGTCTCCGTGGGAAATTTATATACATCAATAACGTAATATAACCTAACCTAACCCAATCTAACATCTCGGCGGCAATATTTGAACACATTCCTGGCTTGTTGGCCTCTACATATCCGTGGGATCTTTATATACATCAATAACGTTATATAACCGAACCTAACCCAGCCTAACGTTTCGGCGGTAATATTTGAAAACATTCCTGGCTTGTTGGCCTCTACGTCCCCGTGGGATCCTTATATACATCAATAACGTAATATAACCTAACCTAACCCAATCTAACATTTCGGCGGTAATATTTGAACACATTCATGGCTTGTTGGCCTCTACGTCTCCGTGGAAACTTTATATACATCTATAACGTAATATAACCTAACCTAACCCAACCTAACATCGCGGCGGTAATATTTGAACACATTCCTGGCTTGTTGGCCTCTACGTTTCCGTGGGACCTTTATAGACATCTATAACGTAATATAACCTAACCTAATCCAAACTAACATCTCGGCGGTAATATTTGACATCATTCCTGTCTTGTTGGCCTCTACGCCTCCGTGGGAACTTTATATACATCTATAACGTAATATAACCTAACCTAACCCAACCTAACATCTCGGCGGTAATATTTGAACACATTCCTGGCTTGTTGGCCTCTACGTCTCCGTGGGACCGTTATATACATCTATAACGTAATATTACCTAACCTAACCCAAACTAACATCTCGGCGGTAATATTTGACATCATTCCTGGCGAGTTGGGCTCTACGTCTCCGTTTGATCTTCATAAACATCAATAACGTAATATAACCTAACCTAACCCAATCTAACATCTCGGCGGTAATATTTGAACACATTCATGGCGAGTTGGCCTCTGCGTCTCCGTGGTACATTTATATACATCAATAACGTAATATAACCTAACCTAACCCTACCTATCATCTCGGCGGTAATATTTGACAACATTCCTGGCGAGTTGGCCTCTACGTATCCGTGGGATCTTTATATACATCAATAACGTAATATAACTTAACCTAACCCAATCTAACATCTCGGCGGTAATATTTGAACACATTCCTGGCTTGTTGGCCTCTACGTCTCCGAGGGAAATTTATATACATCTATAACGTAATATAACCTAACCTAAACCAACCTAACATCTCGGCGGTAATATTTGGAGACATTCCTGGCTTCTTGGCCTCTACGCCTCCGTGGGAACTTTATATACATCTATAACGTAATATAACCTAACCTAACCCAACCTAACATCTCGGCGGTAATATTTGAACACATTCCTGGCTTGTTGGCCCCTACGTCTCCGTGGGACCTTTATATACATCAATAACGTAATATACCCTAACCTAACCCAATCTAACATCTCGGCGGTATATTTGAACACATTCCTGGCTTGTTGGCCTCTACGTCTCCGTGGGATCTTTATATACATCAATAACGTAATATAACCTAACCTAACCCAACCTAACATCTCGGCGGTAATATTTGAAAACATTCATGGCGAGTTTGCCTCTACGTCTCCGTGGGACCTTCATATACATCAATAACGAAATATAACCTAACCTAACCCAACCTATCATCTCGGCGGTAATATTTGACAACATTACTGGCGAGTTGGCCTCTACGTCTCCGCTTGACCTTCATAAACATCAATAACGAAATATAACCTAACATAACACAACCTATCATCTCGGTGGTAATATTTGACAACATTCCTGGCGATTTGGCCTCTACGTCTCCGTGGGACCTTCATATACATCAATAACGAAATATAACCTAACCTAACCCAACCTATCATCTCGGCGGTAATATTTGACAACATTACTGGCGAGTTGGCATCTACGTCTCCGCTTGACCTTCATAAACATCAATAACGAAACATAACCTAACATAACACAACCTATCATCTCGGTGGTAATATTTGACAACATTCCTGGCGATTTGGGCTCTACGTCTCCGTGGGACCCTTATGTACATCAATAACGTTATATAACCTAACCTAACCCAACCTAACATCTCGGCGGTAATATTTGAAGACATTCCTGGCTTGTTGGCCTCTACGTCTCCGTGGTACATATATATACATCAATAACGTAATATAACCTAACCTAACCCAATCTAACATCTCGGCGGTAATATTTGAGCACATTCCTGGCTTGTTGGCCTCTGCGTCTCCGTGGGACCTTTATATACATCTATAACGTAATATAACCTAACCTAACCCAATCTAACATTTCGGCGGTAATATTTGAAAACATTCATGGCGAGTTGGCCTCTACCTCTCCGTGGTACATTTATATACATCAATAACGTAATATAACCTAACCTAACCCAACCTATCATCTCGGCGGTAATATTTGAAAACATTCATGGCGAGTTGGCCTCTACCTCTCCGTGGTACATTTATATACATCAATAACGTAATATAACCTAACCTAACCCAACCTATCATCTCGGCGGTAATATTTGACAACATTCCTGGCGAGTTGGCCTCTACGTATCCGTGGGATCTTTATATACATCTATAACGTAATATAACCTAACCTAACTCAATCTAACATCTCGGCGGTAATATTTGACCACATTCATGGCGAGTTGGCCTCTACGTCTCCGTGGTACATTTATATACATCAATAACGTAATATAACTTAACCTAACCCAATCTAACATCTCGGCGGTAATATTTGAACACATTCCTGGCTTGTTGGCCTCTACGTCTCCGTGGGAAATTTATATACATCAATAACGTAATATAACCTAACCTAACCCAATCTAACATCTCGGCGGTAATATTTGAACACATTCCTGGCTTGTTGGCCTCTGCGTCTCCGTGGGACCTTTATATACATCTATAACGTAATATAACCTAACCTAACCCAATCTAACATTTCGGCGGTAATATTTGAAAACATTCATGGCGAGTTGGCCTCTACCTCTCCGTGGTACATTTATATACATCAATAACGTAATATAACCTAACCTAACCCAACCTATCATCTCGGCGGTAATATTTGACAACATTCCTGGCGAGTTGGCCTCTTCGTCTCCGTGGGACCTTTATATACATCAATAACGTAATATAACCTAACCTAACCCAACCTAACATCTCGGCGGTAATATTTGAACACATTCCTGGCGAGTTGGCCTCTACGTCTCCGTTTGATCTTCATAAACATCAATAACGTAATATAACCTAACCTAACCCAATCTAACATCTCGGCGGTAATATTTGGAGACATTCCTGGCTTGTTGGCCTCTACGTCCCCGTGGGATCCTTATATACATCAATAACGTAATATAACCTAACCTAACCCAATCTAACATTTCGGCGGTAATATTTGAACACATTCATGGCTTGTTGGCCTCTACGTCTGCGTGGGAACTTTATATACATCTATAACGTAATATAACCTAACCTAACCCAACCTAACATCTCGGCGGTAATATTTGAACACATTCCTGGCTTGTTGGCCTCTACGTCTCCGTGGGACCGTTATATACATCTATAACGTAATATAACCTAACCTAACCAAACTAACATCTCGGCGGTAATATTTGACATCATTCCTGGCGAGTTGGCCTCTACGTCTCCGTTTGATCTTCATAAACATCAATAACGTAATATAACATAACCTAACCCAATCTAACATCTCGGCGGTAATATTTGAACACATTCCTGGCTTGTTGGCCTCTACGTCTCCGTGGGACCGTTATATACATCTATAACGTAATATAACCTAACCTAACCCAAACTAACATCTCGGCGGTAATATTTGACATCATTCCTGGCGAGTTGGGCTCTACGTCTCCGTTTGATCTTCATAAACATCAATAACGTAATATAACCTAACCTAACCCAATCTAACATCTCGGCGGTAATATTTGACAACATTCCTGGCGAGTTGGCCTCTACGTATCCGTGGGATCTTTATATACATCTATAACGTAATATAACCTAACCCAACCCAATCTAACATCTCGGCGGTAATATTTGAACACATTCATGGCGAGTTGGCCTCTGCGTCTCCGTGGTACATTTATATACATCAATAACGTAATATAACCTAACCTAACCCTACCTATCATCTCGGCGGTAATATTTGACAACATTCCTGGCTTGTTGGCCTCTACGTCTCCGTGGGAAATTTATATACATCAATAACGTAATATAACCTAACCTAACCCAATCTAACATCTCGGCGGTAATATTTGAACACATTCATGGCGATTTGGCCTCTACGTCTCCGTGGTACATTTATATACATCAATAACGTAATATAACCTAACCTAACCCAACCTAACATCTCGGCGGTAATATTTGACAACATTACTGGCGAGTTGGCCTCTACGTCTCCGTGGGACCTTTATATACATCAATAACGTTATAGAGCCTAACCTAACCCAACCTAACATCTCGGCGGTAATATTTGACAACATTCCTGGCGAGTTGGCCTCTACGTATCCGTGGGATCTTTATATACATCAATAACGTAATATAACTTAACCTAACCCAATCTAACATCTCGGCGGTAATATTTGAAAACATACCAGACGTGTTGGCCTCTACGTCTCCGTGGGACCTTTATATACATCTATAACGTAATATAACCTAACGTAACCCAACCTAACATCTCGGCGGTAATACTTGAAAACATTCATGGCGAGTTGGCCTCTACGTCTCCGTGGGATCTTTATATACATCTATAACGTAATATAACCTAACCTAACCCAACCTAACATCTCGGCGGTAATATTTGAACACATTCCTGGCTTGTTGGCCTCTACGTCTCCGTGGGACCGTTATATACATCTATAACGTAATATAACCTAACCTAACCAAACTAACATCTCGGCGGTAATATTTGACATCATTCCTGGCGAGTTGGGCTCTACGTCTCCGTTTGATCTTCATAAACATCAATAACGTAATATAACCTAACCTAACCCAATCTAACATCTCGGCGGTAATATTTGACAACATTCCTGGCGAGTTGGCCTCTACGTATCCGTGGGATCTTTATATACATCTATAACGTAATATAACCTAACCTAACCCAAACTAACATCTCGGCGGTAATATTTGACATCATTCCTGGCGAGTTGGGCACTACGTCTCCGTTTGATCTTCATAAACATCAATAACGTAATATAACCTAACCTAACCCAACCTTTCATCTCGGCGGAAATATTTGACAACATTCCTGGCGAGTTGGCCTCTACGTCTCCGTGGGACCTTCATATACAGCAATAACGAAATATAACCTAACCTAACCCAACCTGTCATCTCGGCGGGAATATTTGACAACATTACTGGCGAGTTGGCCGCTACGTCTCCGTTTGACCTTCATAAACATCAGTAACGAAATATAACCTAACCTAACACAACCTATCATCTCGGCGGTAATATTTGACCACATTCATGGCGAGTTGGCCTCTACGTCTCCGTTTGACCTTCATAAACATCAATAACGTAATATAACCTAACATAACACAACCTATCATCTCGGCGGTAATATTTGACAACATTCCTGGCGAGTTGGCTTCTCCGTCTCTGTGGTATCTTTTTATACATCAATAACGTAATATAACCTAACCTAACCCAACCTAACATCTCGGCGGTAATATTAGAAAACATACCTAGCGAGTTGGCCTCTACGTCTCCGTGGGACCTTTATATACATCTATAACGTAATATAACCTAACCTAACCCAACCTAACATCTCGGCGGTAATATTTGAACACATTCCTGGCTTGTTGGCCTCTACGTCTCCGTGGGACCGTTATATACATCTATAACGTAATATAACCAAACCTAACCCAAGCTAACATCTCGGCGGTAATATTTGACATCATTCCTGGCGAGTTGGGCTCTACGTCTCCGTTTGATCTTCATAAACATCAATAACGTAATATAACCTAACCTAACCCAACCTTTCATCTCGGCGGTAATATTTGACAACATTCCTGTTGAGTTGGCCTCTAGGTCTCCGTGGGACCTTCATATACATCAATAACGAAATATAACCTAACCTAACCCAACCTGTCATCTCGGCGGTAATATTTGACAACATTACTGGCGAGTTGGCCTCTACGTCTCCGTTTGACCTTCATAAACATCAGTAACGAAATATAACCTAACCTAACCCAACCTAACATCTCGGCGGTAATATTTGACAACATTCCTGGCGAGTTGGCTTCTCCGTCTCCGTGGGATCTTCTTATACATCAATAACGTAATATAACCTAACCTAACCCAACCTAACATCTCGGCGGTAATATTTGAAAACATACCTGGCGAGTTGGCCTCTACGTCTCCGTGGGACCTTTATATACATCAATAACGTAATATAACCTAACCTAACCCAACCTAACATCTCGGCGGTAATATTTGAAAACATACCTGGCGAGTTGGCCTCTACGTCTCCGTGGGACCTTTATATACATCAATAACGTAATATAACCTAACCTAATCCAACCTAACATCTCGGCTGTAATATTTGACAACATTCCTGGCGAGTTGGCCTCAACGTCTCCGTGGGAGCTTTATATACATCAATAACGTAATATAACCTACCCTAACCCAACCTAACATCTCGGCGGTAATATTTGGTCACATTCCTGGCTTGTTGGCCTCTTCGTCTCCGTGGGACCTTTATATACATCAATAACGTAATATAACCTAACCTAACCCAACCTAACATCTCGGCGGTAATATTTGACATCATTCCTGGCGAGTTGGCCTCTACGTCTCCGTGGGTGCTTTATATACATCAATAACGTAATATAACCTAACCTAACCCAACCTAACATCTCGGCGGTAATATTTGAAGACATTCCTGGCTTGTTGGCCTCTACGTCTCCGTGGTACATTTATATACATCAATAACGTAATATAACCTAAGCTAACCCAACCTAACATCTCGGCGGTAATATTTGAACACATTCCTGGCTTGTTGGCCTCTACGTCTCCGTGGGACCGTTATATACATCTATAACGTAATATAACCTAACCTAACCCAAACTAACATCTCGGCGGTAATATTTGACATCATTCCTGGCGAGTTGGGCTCTACGTCTCCGTTTGATCTTCATAAACATCAATAACGTAATATAACCTAACCTAACCCAATCTAACATCTCGGCGGTAATATTTGACAACATTCCTGGCGAGTTGGCCTCTACGTATCCGTGGGATCTTTATATACATCTATAACGTAATATAACCTAACCCAACCCAATCTAACATCTCGGCGGTAATATTTGAACACATTCATGGCGAGTTGGCCTCTACGTCTCCGTGGTACATATATACATCAATAACGTAATATAACCTAACCTAACCCAACCTATCATCTCGGCGGTAATATTTGACAACATTCCTGGCGAGTTGGCCTCTACGTATCCGTGGGATCTTTATATACATCAATAACGTAATATAACTTAACCTAACCCAATCTAACATCTCGGCGGTAATATTTGAACACATTCCTGGCTTGTTGGCCTCTACGTCTCCGAGGGAAATTTATATACATCTATAACGTAATATAACCTAACCTAAACCAACCTAACATCTCGGCGGTAATATTTGGAGACATTCCTGGCTTGTTGGCCTCTACGCCTCCGTGGGAACTTTATATACATCTATAACGTAATATAACCTAACCTAACCCAACCTAACATCTCGGCGGTAATATTTGAACACATTCCTGGCTTGTTGGCCTCTACGTCTCCGTGGGACCGTTGTATACATCTATAACGTAATATTACCTAACCTAACCCAAACTAACATCTCGGCGGTAATATTTGACATCATTCCTGGCGAGTTGGGCTCTACGTCTCCGTTTGATCTTCATAAACATCAATAACGTAATATAACCTACCCTAACCCAACCTAACATCTCGGCGGTAATATTTGGTCACATTCCTGGCTTGTTGGCCTCTTCGTCTCCGTGGGACCTTTATATACATCAATAACGTAATATAACCTAACCTAACCCAACCTAACATCTCGGCGGTAATATTTGAAAACATTCATGGCGAGTTTGCCTCTACGTCTCCGTGGGACCTTCATATACATCAATAACGAAATATAACCTAACCTAACCCAACCTATCATCTCGGCGGTAATATTTGACAACATTACTGGCGAGTTGGTCTCTACGTCTCCGCTTGACCTTCATAAACATCAATAACGAAATATAACCTAACATAACACAACCTATCATCTCGGTGGTAATATTTGACAACATTCCTGGCGATTTGGCCTCTACGTCTCCGTGGGACCTTCATATACATCAATGACGAAATATAACCTAACCTAACCCAACCTATCATCTCGGCGGTAATATTTGACAACATTACTGGCGAGTTGGCATCTACGTCTCCGCTTGACCTTCATAAACATCAATAACGAAACATAACCTAACATAACACAACCTATCATCTCGGTGGTAATATTTGACAACATTCCTGGCGATTTGGGCTCTACGTCTCCGTGGGACCCTTATGTACATCAATAACGTTATATAACCTAACCTAACCCAACCTAACATCTCGGCGGTAATATTTGAAGACATTCCTGGCTTGTTGGCCTCTACGTCTCCGTGGTACATATATATACATCAATAACGTAATATAACCTAACCTAACCCAATCTAACATCTCGGCGGTAATATTTGAGCACATTCCTGGCTTGTTGGCCTCTGCGTCTCCGTGGGACCTTTATATACATCTATAACGTAATATAACCTAACCTAACCCAATCTAACATTTCGGCGGTAATATTTGAAAACATTCATGGCGAGTTGGCCTCTACCTCTCCGTGGTACATTTATATACATCAATAACGTAATATAACCTAACCTAACCCAACCTATCATCTCGGCGGTAATATTTGAAAACATTCATGGCGAGTTGGCCTCTACCTCTCCGTGGTACATTTATATACATCAATAACGTAATATAACCTAACCTAACCCAACCTATCATCTCGGCGGTAATATTTGACAACATTCCTGGCGAGTTGGCCTCTACGTATCCGTGGGATCTTTATATACATCTATAACGTAATATAACCTAACCTAACTCAATCTAACATCTCGGCGGTAATATTTGAACACATTCCTGGCTTGTTGGCCTCTGCGTCTCCGTGGGACCTTTATATACATCTATAACGTAATATAACATAACCTAACCCAATCTAACATCTCGGCGGTAATATTTGAACACATTCATGGCGATTTGGCCTCTACGTCTCCGTGGTACATTTATATACATCAATAACGTAATATAACCTAACCTAACCCAACCTAACATCTCGGCGGTAATATTTCACAACATTACTGGCGAGTTGGCCTCTACGTCTCCGTGGGACCTTTATATACATCAATAACGTTATAGAGCCTAACCTAACCCAACCTAACATCTCGGCGGTAATATTTGACAACATTCCTGGCGAGTTGGCCTCTACGTATCCGTGGGATCTTTATATACATCAATAACGTAATATAACTTAACCTAACCCAATCTAACATCTCGGCGGTAATATTTGAAAACATACCAGACGTGTTGGCCTCTACGTCTCCGTGGGACCTTTATATACATCTATAACGTAATATAACCTAACCTAACCCAACCTAACATCTCGGCGGTAATACTTGAAAACATTCATGGCGAGTTGGCCTCTACGTCTCCGTGGGATCTTTATATACATCTATAACGTAATATAACCTAACCTAACCCAACCTAACATCTCGGCGGTAATATTTGAACACATTCCTGGCTTGTTGGCCTCTACGTCTCCGTGGGACCGTTATATACATCTATAACGTAATATAACCTAACCTAACCAAACTAACATCTCGGCGGTAATATTTGACATCATTCCTGGCGAGTTGGGCTCTACGTCTCCGTTTGATCTTCATAAACAGCAATAACGTAATATAACCTAACCTAACCCAATCTAACATCTCGGCGGTAATATTTGACAACATTCCTGGCGAGTTGGCCTCTACGTCTCCGTTTGATCTTCATAAACATCAATAACGTAATATAACCTAACCTAACCCAACCTTTCATCTCGGCGGAAATATTTGACAACATTCCTGGCGAGTTGGCCTCTACGTCTCCGTGGGACCTTCATATACATCAATAACGAAATATAACCTAACCTAACCCAACCTGTCATCTCGGCGGTAATATTTGACAACATTACTGGCGAGTTGGCCGCTACGTCTCCGTTTGACCTTCATAAACATCAGTAACGAAATATAACCTAACCTAACACAACCTATCATCTCGGCGGTAATATTTGACAACATTACTGGCGAGTTGGCCTCTACGTCTCCGTTTGACCTTCATAAACATCAATGACGAAATATAACCTAACATAACACAACCTATCATCTCGGCGGTAATATTTGACAACATTCCTGGCGAGTTGGCTTCTCCGTCTCTGTGGTATCTTTTTATACATCAATAACGTAATATATCCTAACCTAACCCAACCTAACATCTCGGCGGTAATATTAGAAAACATACCTAGCGAGTTGGCCTCTACGTCTCCGTGGGACCTTTATATACATCTATAACGTAATATAACCTAACCTAACCCAACCTAACATCTCGGCGGTAATATTTGAACACATTCCTGGCTTGTTGGCCTCTACGTCTCCGTGGGACCGTTATATACATCTATAACGTAATATAACCAAACCTAACCCAAGCTAACATCTCGGCGGTAATATTTGACATCATTCCTGGCGAGTTGGGCTCTACGTCTCCGTTTGATCTTCATAAACATCAATAACGTAATATAACCTAACCTAACCCAACCTTTCATCTCGGCGGTAATATTTGACAACATTCCTGTTGAGTTGGCCTCTAGGTCTCCGTGGGACCTTCATATACATCAATAACGAAATATAACCTAACCTAACCCAACCTGTCATCTCGGCGGTAATATTTGACAACATTACTGGCGAGTTGGCCTCTACGTCTCCGTTTGTCCTTCATAAACATCAGTAACGAAATATAACCTAACCTAACCCAACCTAACATCTCGGCGGTAATATTTGACAACATTCCTGGCGAGTTGGCTTCTCCGTTTCCGTGGGATCTTCTTATACATCAATAACGTAATATAACCTAACCTAACCCAACCTAACATCTCGGCGGTAATATTTGAAAACATACCTGGCGAGTTGGCCTCTACGTCTCCGTGGGACCTTTATATACATCAATAACGTAATATAACCTAACCTAACCCAACCTAACATCTCGGCGGTAATATTTGAAAACATACCTGGCGAGTTGGCCTCTACGTCTCCGTGGGACCGTTATATACATCAATAACGTAATATAACCTAACCTAATCCAACCTAACATCTCGGCTGTAATATTTGACAACATTCCTGGCGAGTTGGCCTCAACGTCTCCGTGGGAGCTTTATATACATCAATAACGTAATATAACCTACCCTAACCCAACCTAACATCTCGGCGGTAATATTTGGTCACATTCCTGGCTTGTTGGCCTCTTCGTCTCCGTGGGACCTTTATATACATCAATAACGTAATATAACCTAACCTAACCCAACCTAACATCTCGGCGGTAATATTTGACATCATTCCTGGCTTGTTGGCCTCTACGTCTCCGTGGGACCGTTATATACATCTATAACGTAATATAACCTAACCTAACCCAAACTAACATCTCGGCGGTAATATTTGACATCATTCCTGGCGAGTTGGGCTCTACGTCTCCGTTTGATCTTCATAAACATCAATAACGTAATATAACCTAACCTAACCCAATCTAACATCTCGGCGGTAACATTTGACAACATTCCTGGCGAGTTGGCCTCTACGTATCCGTGGGATCTTTATATACATCTATAACGTAATATAACCTAACCCAACCCAATCTAACATCTCGGCGGTAATATTTGAACACATTCATGGCGAGTTGGCCTCTACGTCTCCGTGGTACATTTATATACATCAATAACGTAATATAACCTAACCTAACCCAACCTACCATCTCGGCGGTAATATTTGACAACATTCCTGGCGAGTTGGCCTCTACGTATCCGTGGGATCTTTATATACATCAATAACGTAATATAACTTAACCTAACCCAATCTAACATCTCGACGGTAATATTTGAACACATTCCTGGCTTGTTGGCCTCTACGTCTCCGAGGGAATTTTATATACATCTATAACGTAATATAACCTAACCTAAACCAACCTAACATCTCGGCGGTAATATTTGGAGACATTCCTGGCTTGTTGGCCTCTACGCCTCCGTGGGAACTTTATATACATCTATAACGTAATATAACCTAACCTAACCCAACCTAACATCTCGGCGGTAATATTTGAACACATTCCTGGCTTGTTGGCCTCTACGTCTCCGTGGGACCGTTATATACATCTATAACGTAATATTACCTAACCTAACCCAAACTAACATCTCGGCGGTAATATTTGACATCATTCCTGGCGAGTTGGGCTCTACGTCTCCGTTTGATCTTCATAAACATCAATAACGTAATATAACCTACCCTAACCCAACCTAACATCTCGGCGGTAATATTTGGTCACATTCCTGGCTTGTTGGCCTCTTCGTCTCCGTGGGACCTTTATATACATCAATAACGTAATATAACCTAACCTAACCCAACCTAACATCTCGGCGGTAATATTTGAAAACATTCATGGCGAGTTTGCCTCTACGTCTCCGTGGGACCTTCATATACATCAATAACGAAATATAACCTAACCTAACCCAACCTATCATCTCGGCGGTAATATTTGACAACATTACTGGCGAGATGGTCTCTACGTCTCCGCTTGACCTTCATAAACATCAATAACGAAATATAACCTAACATAACACAACCTATCATCTCGGTGGTAATATTTGACAACATTCCTGGCGATTTGGCCTCTACGTCTCCGTGGGACCTTCATATACATCAATGACGAAATATAACCTAACCTAACCCAACCTATCATCTCGGCGGTAATATTTGACAACATTACTGGCGAGTTGGCATCTACGTCTCCGCTTGACCTTCATAAACATCAATAACGAAACATAACCTAACATAACACAACCTATCATCTCGGTGGTAATATTTGACAACATTCCTGGCGATTTGGGCTCTACGTCTCCGTGGGACCCTTATGTACATCAATAACGTTATATAACCTAACCTAACCCAACCTAACATCTCGGCGGTAATATTTGAAGACATTCCTGGCTTGTTGGCCTCTACGTCTCCGTGGTACATATATATACATCAATAACGTAATATAACCTAACCTAACCCAATCTAACATCTCGGCGGTAATATTTGAGCACATTCCTGGCTTGTTGGCCTCTGCGTCTCCGTGGGACCTTTATATACATCTATAACGTAATATAACCTAACCTAACCCAATCTAACATTTCGGCGGTAATATTTGAAAACATTCATGGCGAGTTGGCCTCTACCTCTCCGTGGTACATTTATATACATCAATAACGTAATATAACCTAACCTAACCCAACCTATCATCTCGGCGGTAATATTTGAAAACATTCATGGCGAGTTGGCCTCTACCTCTCCGTGGTACATTTATATACATCAATAACGTAATATAACCTAACCTAACCCAACCTATCATCTCGGCGGTAATATTTGACAACATTCCTGGCGAGTTGGCCTCTACGTATCCGTGGGATCTTTATATACATCTATAACGTAATATAACCTAACCTAACTCAATCTAACATCTCGGCGGTAATATTTGAACACATTCCTGGCTTGTTGGCCTCTACGTCTCCGTGGGACCGTTATATACATCTATAACGTAATATAACCTAACCTAACCCAAACTAACATCTCGGCGGTAATATTTGACATCATTCCTGGCGAGTTGGGCTCTACGTCTCCGTTTGATCTTCATAAACATCAATAACGTAATATAACCTAACCTAACCCAATCTAACATCTCGGCGGTAATATTTGACAACATTCCTGGCGAGTTGGCCTCTACGTATCCGTGGGATCTTTATATACATCTATAACGTAATATAACCTAACCCAACCCAATCTAACATCTCGGCGGTAATATTTGAACACATTCATGGCGAGTTGGCCTCTACGTCTCCGTGGTACATTTATATACATCAATAACGTAATATAACCTAACCTAACCCAACCTATCATCTCGGCGGTAATATTTGACAACATTCCTGGCGAGTTGGCCTCTACGTATCCGTGGGATCTTTATATACATCAATAACGTAATATAACTTAACCTAACCCAATCTAACATCTCGGCGGTAATATTTGAACACATTCCTGGCTTGTTGGCCTCTACGTCTCCGTGGGACCTTTATATACATCTATAACGTAATATAACCTAACCTAACCCAACCTAACATCTCGGCGATAATATTTGGTCACATTCCTGGCTTGTTGGCCTCTACCTCTCCGTGGTACATTTATATACATCAATAACGTAATATAACCTAACCTAACCCAACCTATCATCTCGGCGGTAATATTTGACAACATTCCTGGCGAGTTGGCCTCTACCTCTCCGTGGGAACTTTATATACATCTATAACGTAATATAACTTAACCTAACCCAATCTAACATCTCGGCGGTAATATTTGAACACATTCCTGGCTTGTTGGCCTCTACGTCTCCGTGGGAAATTTATATACATCTATAACGTAATATAACCTAACCTAAACCAACCTAACATCTCGGCGGTAATATTTGGAGACATTCCTGGCTTGTTGGCCTCTACGTCTCCGTGGGATCTTTATATACATCAATAACGTAATATAACCTAACCTAACCCAATCTAACATCTCGGCGGCAATATTTGAACACATTCCTGGCTTGTTGGCCTCTACATCTCCGTGGGATCTTTATATACATCAATAACGTTATATAACCGAACCTAACCCAGCCTAACGTTTCGGCGGTAATATTTGAAAACATTCCTGGCTTGTTGGCCTCTACGTCCCCGTGGGATCCTTATATACATCAATAACGTAATATAACCTAACCTAACCCAATCTAACATTTCGGCGGTAATATTTGAACACATTCATGGCTTGTTGGCCTCTACGTCTCCGTGGGAACTTTATATACATCTATAACGTAATATAACCTAACCTAACCCAACCTAACATCTCGGCGGTAATATTTGAACACATTCCTGGCTTGTTGGCCTCTACGTTTCCGTGGGACCTTTATAGACATCTATAACGTAATATAACCTAACCTAATCCAAACTAACATCTCGGCGGTAATATTTTACATTATTCCTGTCTTGTTGGCCTCTACATCTCCGTGGGATCTTTATATACATCAATAACGTTATATAACCGAACCTAACCCAGCCTAACGTTTCGGCGGTAATATTTGAACACATTCCTGGCTTGTTGGCCTCTACGTCTCCGTGGGATCCTTATATACATCAATAACGTAATATAACTTAACCTAACCCAATCTAACATCTCGGCGGTAATATTTGAACACATTCCTGGCTTGTTGGCCTCTACGTCTCCGTGGGACCGTTATATACATCTATAACGTAATATAACCTAACCTAATCCAAACTAACATCTCGGCGGTAATATTTGACATCATTCCTGTCTTGTTGGCCTCTACGCCTCCGTGGGAACTTTATATACATCTATAACGTAATATAACCTAACCTAACCCAATCTAACATCTCGGCGGTAATATTTGACAACATTCCTGGCGAGTTGGCCTCTACGTATCCGTGGGATCTTTATATACATCTATAACGTAATATAACCTAACCCAACCCAATCTAACATCTCGGCGGTAATATTTGAACACATTCATGGCGAGTTGGCCTCTACGTCTCCGTGGTACATTTATATACATCAATAACGTAATATAACCTAACCTAACCCAACCTATCATCTCGGCGGTAATATTTGACAGCATTCCTGGCGAGTTGGCCTCTACGTTTCCGTGGGACCTTTATAGACATCTATAACGTAATATAACCTAACCTAATCCAAACTAACATCTCGGCGGTAATATTTGACATCATTCCTGTCTTGTTGGCCTCTACGTCTCCGTTTGATCTTCATAAACATCAATAACGTAATATAACCTAACCTAACCCAATCTAACATCTCGGCGGTAATATTTGACAACATTCCTGGCGAGTTGGCCTCTACGTATCCGTGGGATCTTTATATACATCAATAACGTAATATAACTTAACCTAACCCTATCTAACATCTCGGCGGCAATATTTGAACACATTCCTGGCTTGTTGGCCTCTACATCGTCGTGGGATCTTTATATACATCAATAACGTTATATAACCGAACCTAACCCAGCCTAACGTTTCGGCGGTAATATTTGAAAACATTCCTGGCTTGTTGGCCTCTACGTCTCCGTGGGACCGTTATATACATCTATAACGTAATATTACCTAACCTAACCCAAACTAACATCTCGGCGGTAATATTTGACATCATTCCTGGCGAGTTGGGCTCTACGTCTCCGTTTGATCTTCATAAACATCAATAACGTAATATAACCTACCCTAACCCATCCTAACATCTCGGCGGTAATATTTGACATCATTCCTGGCGAGTTGGCCTCTACGTCTCCGTGGGTGCTTTATATACATCAATAACGTAATATAACCTAACCTAACCCAACCTAACATCTCGGCGGTAATATTTGAACACATTCCTGGCTTGTTGGCCTCTACGTCTCCGTGGGACCGTTATATACATCTATAACGTAATATAACCTAACCTAACCCTACCTATCATCTCGGCGGTAATATTTGACAACATTCCTGGCGAGTTGGCCTCTACGTATCCGTGGGATCTTTATATACATCAATAACGTAATATAACTTAACCTAACCCAATCTAACATCTCGGCGGTAATATTTGAACACATTCCTGGCTTGTTGGCCTCTACGTCTCCGAGGGAAATTTATATACATCTATAACGTAATATAACCTAACCTAAACCAACCTAACATCTCGGCGGTAATATTTGGAGACATTCCTGGCTTGTTGGCCTCTACGTCTCCGTGGCATCTTTATATACATCAATAACGTAATATAACCTAACCTAACCCAATCTAACATCTCGGCGGTAATATTTGAACACATTCCTGGCTTGTTGGCCTCTACATCTCCGTGGGATCTTTATATACATCAATAACGTTATATAACCGAACCTAACCCAGCCTAACGTTTCGGCGGTAATATTTGAAAACATTCCTGGCTTGTTGGCCTCTACGTCCCCGTGGGATCCTTATATACATCAATAACGTAATATAACCTAACCTAACCCAATCTACCATTTCGGCGGTAATATTTGAACACATTCATGGCTTGTTGGCCTCTACGTCTCCGTGGGATCTTTATATACATCTATAACGTAATATAACCTAACCTAACCCAACCTAACATCTCGGCGGTAATATTTGAACACATTCCTGGCTTGTTGGCCTCTACGTTTCCGTGGGACCTTTATAGACATCTATAACGTAATATAACCTAACCTAATCCAAACTAACATCTCGGCGGTAATATTTGACATCATTCCTGTCTTGTTGGCCTCTACGCCTCCGTGGGAACTTTATATACATCTATAACGTAATATAACCTAACCTAACCCAATCTAACATCTCGGCGGTAATATTTGACAACATTCCTGGCGAGTTGGCCTCTACGTATCCGTGGGATCTTTATATACATCTATAACGTAATATAACCTAACCCAACCCAATCTAACATCTCGGCGGTAATATTTGAACACATTCATGGCTTGTTGGCCTCTACGTCTCCGTGGGACCGTTATATACATCTATAACGTAATATAACCTAACCTAACCCAAACTAACATCTCGGCGGTAATATTTGACATCATTCCTGGCGAGTTGGGCTCTACGTCTCCGTTTGATCTTCATAAACATCAATAACGTAATATAACCTAACCTAACCCAATCTAACATCTCGGCGGTAATATTTGACAACATTCCTGGCGAGTTGGCCTCTACGTATCCGTGGGATCTTTATATACATCTATAACGTAATATAACCTAACCCAACCCAATCTAACATCTCGGCGGTAATATTTGAACACATTCATGGCGAGTTGGCCTCTGCGTCTCCGTGGTACATTTATACACATCAATAACGTTATATAACCGAACCTAACCCAGCCTAACGTTTCGGCGGTAATATTTGAAAACATTCCTGGCTTGTTGGCCTCTACGTCCCCGTGGGATCCTTATATACATCAATAACGTAATATAACCTAACCTAACCCAATCTAACATTTCGGCGGTAATATTTGAACACATTCATGGCTTGTTGGCCTTTACGTCTCCGTGGGAACGTTATATACATCTATAACGTAATATAACCTAACCTAACCCAACCTAACATCTCGGCGGTAATATTTGAACACATTCCTGGCTTGTTGGCCTCTACGTTTCCGTGGGACCTTTATAGACATCTATAACGTAATATAACCTAACCTAATCCAAACTAACATCTCGGCGGTAATATTTGACATCATTCCTGTCTTGTTGGCCTCTACGCCTCCGTGGGAACTTTATATACATCTATAACGTAATATAACCTAACCTAACCCAACCTAACATCTCGGCGGTGATATTTGAACACATTCCTGGCTTGTTGGCCTCTACGTCTCCGTGGGACCGTTATATACATCTATAACGTAATATTACCTAACCTAACCCAAACTAACATCTCGGCGGTAATATTTGACATCATTCCTGGCGAGTTGGGCTCTACGTCTCCGTTTGATCTTCATAAACATCAATAACGTAATATAACCTACCCTAACCCAACCTAACATCTCGGCGGTAATATTTGGTCACATTCCTGGCTTGTTGGCCTCTTCGTCTCCGTGGGACCTTTATATACATCAATAACGTAATATAACCTAACCTAACCCAACCTAACATCTCGGCGGTAATATTTGACATCATTCCTGGCGAGTTGGCCTCTACGTCTCCGTGGGTGCTTTATATACATCTATAACGTAATATAACCTAACCCAACCCAATCTAACATCTCGGCGGTAATATTTGAACACATTCATGGCGAGTTGGCCTCTACGTCTCCGTGGTACATTTATATACATCAATAACGTAATATAACCTAACCTAACCCAACCTATCATCTCGGCGGTAATATTTGACAACATTCCTGGCGAGTTGGCCTCTACGTTTCCGTGGGACCTTTATAGACATCTATAACGTAATATAACCTAACCTAATCCAAACTAACATCTCGGCGGTAATATTTGACATCATTCCTGTCTTGTTGACCTCTACGTCTCCGTTTGATCTTCATAAACATCAATAACGTAATATAACCTAACCTAACCCAATCTAACATCTCGGCGGTAATATTTGAACACATTCCTGGCTTGTTGGCCTCTACGTCTCCGTGGGACCGTTATATACATCTATAACGTAATATAACCTAACCTAACCCAAACTAACATCTCGGCGGTAATATTTGACATCATTCCTGGCGAGTTGGGCTCTACGTCTCCGTTTGATCTTCATAAACATCTATAACGTAATATAACCTAACCTAAACCAACCTAACATCTCGGCGGTAATATTTGGAGACATTCCTGGCTTGTTGGCCTCTACGTCTCCGTGGGATCTTTATATACATCAATAACGTAATATAACCTAACCTAACCCAATCTAACATCTCGGCGGCAATATTTGAACACATTCCTGGCTTGTTGGCCTCTACATCTCCGTGGGATCTTTATATACATCAATAACGTTATATAACCGAACCTAACCCAGCCTAACGTTTCGGCGGTAATATTTGAAAACATTCCTGGCTTGTTGGCCTCTACGTCCCCGTGGGATCCTTATATACATCAATAACGTAATATAACCTAACCTAACCCAATCTAACATTTCGGCGGTAATATTTGAACACATTCATGGCTTGTTGGCCTCTACGTCTCCGTGGGAACTTTATATACATTTATAACGTAATATAACCTAACCTAACCCAACCTAACATCTCGGCGGTAATATTTGAACACATTCCTGGCTTGTTGGCCTCTACGTTTCCGTGGGACCTTTATAGACATCTATAACGTAATATAACCTAACCTAATCCAAACTAACATCTCGGCGGTAATATTTTACATTATTCCTGTCTTGTTGGCCTCTACATCTCCGTGGGATCTTTATATACATCAATAACGTTATATAACCGAACCTAACCCAGCCTAACGTTTCGGCGGTAATATTTGAACACATTCCTGGCTTGTTGGCCTCTACGTCTCCGTGGGATCCTTATATACATCAATAACGTAATATAACTTAACCTAACCCAATCTAACATCTCGGCGGTAATATTTGAACACATTCCTGGCTTGTTGGCCTCTACGTCTCCGTGGGACCGTTATATACATCTATAACGTAATATAACCTAACCTAATCCAAACTAACATCTCGGCGGTAATATTTGACATCATTCCTGTCTTGTTGGCCTCTACGCCTCCGTGGGAACTTTATATACATCTATAACGTAATATAACCTAACCTAACCCAATCTAACATCTCGGCGGTAATATTTGACAACATTCCTGGCGAGTTGGCCTCTACGTATCCGTGGGATCTTTATATACATCTATAACGTAATATAACCTAACCCAACCCAATCTAACATCTCGGCGGTAATATTTGAACACATTCATGGCGAGTTGGCCTCTACGTCTCCGTGGTACATTTATATACATCAATAACGTAATATAACCTAACCTAACCCAACCTATCATCTCGGCGGTAATATTTGACAGCATTCCTGGCGAGTTGGCCTCTACGTTTCCGTGGGACCTTTATAGACATCTATAACGTAATATAACCTAACCTAATCCAAACTAACATCTCGGCGGTAATATTTGACATCATTCCTGTCTTGTTGGCCTCTACGTCTCCGTTTGATCTTCATAAACATCAATAACGTAATATAACCTAACCTAACCCAATCTAACATCTCGGCGGTGATATTTGACAACATTCCTGGCGAGTTGGCCTCTACGTATCCGTGGGATCTTTATATACATCAATAACGTAATATAACTTAACCTAACCCTATCTAACATCTCGGCGGCAATATTTGAACACATTCCTGGCTTGTTGGCCACTACATCGTCGTGGGATCTTTATATACATCAATAACGTTATATAACCGAATCTAACCCAGCCTAACGTTTCGGCGGTAATATTTGAAAACATTCCTGGCTTGTTGGCCTCTACGTCTCCGTGGGACCGTTATATACATCTATAACGTAATATTACCTAACCTAACCCAAACTAACATCTCGGCGGTAATATTTGACATCATTCCTGGCGAGTTGGGCTCTACGTCTCCGTTTGATCTTCATAAACATCAATAACGTAATATAACCTACCCTAACCCATCCTAACATCTCGGCGGTAATATTTGGTCACATTCCTGGCTTGTTGGCCTCTTCGTCTCCGTGGGACCTTTATATACATCAATAACGTAATATAACCTAACCTAACCCAACCTAACATCTCGGCGGTAATATTTGACATCATTCCTGGCGAGTTGGCCTCTACGTCTCCGTGGGTGCTTTATATACATCAATAACGTAATATAACCTAACCTAACCCAACCTAACATCTCGGCGGTAATATTTGAACACATTCCTGGCTTGTTGGCCTCTACGTCTCCGTGGGACCGTTATATACATCTATAACGTAATATAACCTAACCTAACCCTACCTATCATCTCGGCGGTAATATTTGACAACATTCCTGGCGAGTTGGCCTCTACGTATCCGTGGGATCTTTATATACATCAATAACGTAATATAACTTAACCTAACCCAATCTAACATCTCGGCGGTAATATTTGAACACATTCCTGGCTTGTTGGCCTCTACGTCTCCGAGGGAAATTTATATACATCTATAACGTAATATAACCTAACCTAAACCAACCTAACATCTCGGCGGTAATATTTGGAGACATTCCTGGCTTGTTGGCCTCTACGTCTCCGTGGCATCTTTATATACATCAATAACGTAATATAACCTAACCTAACCCAATCTAACATCTCGGCGGTAATATTTGAACACATTCCTGGCTTGTTGGCCTCTACATCTCCGTGGGATCTTTATATACATCAATAACGTTATATAACCGAACCTAACCCAGCCTAACGTTTCGGCGGTAATATTTGAAAACATTCCTGGCTTGTTGGCCTCTACGTCCCCGTGGGATCCTTATATACATCAATAACGTAATATAACCTAACCTAACCCAATCTACCATTTCGGCGGTAATATTTGAACACATTCATGGCTTGTTGGCCTCTACGTCTCCGTGGGATCTTTATATACATCTATAACGTAATATAACCTAACCTAACCCAACCTAACATCTCGGCGGTAATATTTGAACACATTCCTGGCTTGTTGGCCTCTACGTTTCCGTGGGACCTTTATATACATCAATAACGTAATATAACCTAACCTAACCCAATCTAACATCTCGGCGGTAATATTTGACAACATTCCTGGCGAGTTGGCCTCTACGTATCCGTGGGATCTTTATATACATCTATAACGTAATATAACCTAACCCAACCCAATCTAACATCTCGGCGGTAATATTTGAACACATTCATGGCTTGTTGGCCTCTACGTCTCCGTGGGACCGTTATATACATCTATAACGTAATATAACCTAACCTAACCCAAACTAACATCTCGGCGGTAATATTTGACATCATTCCTGGCGAGTTGGGCTCTACGTCTCCGTTTGATCTTCATAAACATCAATAACGTAATATAACCTAACCTAACCCAATCTAACATCTCGGCGGTAATATTTGACAACATTCCTGGCGAGTTGGCCTCTACGTATCCGTGGGATCTTTATATACATCTATAACGTAATATAACCTAACCCAACCCAATCTAACATCTCGGCGGTAATATTTGAACACATTCATGGCGAGTTGGCCTCTGCGTCTCCGTGGTACATTTATACACATCAATAACGTTATATAACCGAACCTAACCCAGCCTAACGTTTCGGCGGTAATATTTGAAAACATTCCTGGCTTGTTGGCCTCTACGTCCCCGTGGGATCCTTATATACATCAATAACGTAATATAACCTAACCTAACCCAATCTAACATTTCGGCGGTAATATTTGAACACATTCATGGCTTGTTGGCCTTTACGTCTCCGTGGGAACGTTATATACATCTATAACGTAATATAACCTAACCTAACCCAACCTAACATCTCGGCGGTAATATTTGAACACATTCCTGGCTTGTTGGCCTCTACGTTTCCGTGGGACCTTTATAGACATCTATAACGTAATATAACCTAACCTAATCCAAACTAACATCTCGGCGGTAATATTTGACATCATTCCTGTCTTGTTGGCCTCTACGCCTCCGTGGGAACTTTATATACATCTATAACGTAATATAACCTAACCTAACCCAACCTAACATCTCGGCGGTGATATTTGAACACATTCCTGGCTTGTTGGCCTCTACGTCTCCGTGGGACCGTTATATACATCTATAACGTAATATTTCCTAACCTAACCCAAACTAACATCTCGGCGGTAATATTTGACATCATTCCTGGCGAGTTGGGCTCTACGTCTCCGTTTGATCTTCATAAACATCAATAACGTAATATAACCTACCCTAACCCAACCTAACATCTCGGCGGTAATATTTGGTCACATTCCTGGCTTGTTGGCCTCTTCGTCTCCGTGGGACCTTTATATACATCAATAACGTAATATAACCTAACCTAACCCAACCTAACATCTCGGCGGTAATATTTGACATCATTCCTGGCGAGTTGGCCTCTACGTCTCCGTGGGTGCTTTATATACATCTATAACGTAATATAACCTAACCCAACCCAATCTAACATCTCGGCGGTAATATTTGAACACATTCATGGCGAGTTGGCCTCTACGTCTCCGTGGTACATTTATATACATCAATAACGTAATATAACCTAACCTAACCCAACCTATCATCTCGGCGGTAATATTTGACAACATTCCTGGCGAGTTGGCCTCTACGTTTCCGTGGGACCTTTATAGACATCTATAACGTAATATAACCTAACCTAATCCAAACTAACATCTCGGCGGTAATATTTGACATCATTCCTGTCTTGTTGACCTCTACGTCTCCGTTTGATCTTCATAAACATCAATAACGTAATATAACCTAACCTAACCCAATCTAACATCTCGGCGGTAATATTTGAACACATTCCTGGCTTGTTGGCCTCTACGTCTCCGTGGGACCGTTATATACATCTATAACGTAATATAACCTAACCTAACCCAAACTAACATCTCGGCGGTAATATTTGACATCATTCCTGGCGAGTTGGGCTCTACGTCTCCGTTTGATCTTCATAAACATCAATAACGTAATATAACCTAACCTAACCCAATCTAACATCTCGGCGGTAATATTTGACAACATTCCTGGCGAGTTGGCCTCTACGTATCCGTGGGATCTTTATATACATCTATAACGTAATATAACCTAACCCAACCCAATCTAACATCTCGGCGGTAATATTTGAACACATTCATGGCGAGTTGGCCTCTGCGTCTCCGTGGTACATTTATATACATCAATAACGTTATATAACCGAACCTAACCCAGCCTAACGTTTCGGCGGTAATATTTGAAAACATTCCTGGCTTGTTGGCCACTACGTCCCCGTGGGATCCTTATATACATCAATAACGTAATATAACCTAACCTAACCCAATCTAACATTTCGGCGGTAATATTTGAACACATTCATGGCTTGTTGGCCTCTACGTCTCCGTGGGAACGTTATATACATCTATAACGTAATATAACCTAACCTAACCCAACCTAACATCTCGGCGGTAATATTTGAACACATTCCTGGCTTGTTGGCCTCTACGTTTCCGTGGGACCTTTATAGACATCTATAACGTAATATAACCTAACCTAATCCAAACTAACATCTCGGCGGTAATATTTGACATCATTCCTGTCTTGTTGGCCTCTACGCCTCCGTGGGAACTTTATATACATCTATAACGTAATATAACCTAACCTAACCCAACCTAACATCTCGGCGGTAATATTTGAACACATTCCTGGCTTGTTGGCCTCTACGTCTCCGTGGGACCGTTATATACATCTATAACGTAATATTACCTAACCTAACCCAAACTAACATCTCGGCGGTAATATTTGACATCATTCCTGGCGAGTTGGGCTCTACGTCTCCGTGGGACTGTTATATACATCTATAACGTAATATAACCTAACCTAACCCAAACTAACATCTCGGCGGTAATATTTGACATCATTCCTGGCGAGTTGGGCTCTACGTCTCCGTTTGATCTTCATAAACATCAATAACGTAATATAACCTAACCTAACCCAATCTAACATCTCGGCGGTAATATTTGACAGCATTCCTGGCGAGTTGGCCTCTACGTATCCGTGGGATCTTTATATACATCTATAACGTAATATAACCTAACCCAACCCAATCTAACATCTCGGCGGTAATATTTGAACACATTCATGGCGAGTTGGCCTCTACGTCTCCGTGGTACATTTATATACATCAATAACGTAATATAACCTAACCTAACCCAACCTATCATCTCGGCGGTAATATTTGACAACATTCCTGGCGAGTTGGCCTCTACGTATCCGTGGGATCTTTATATACATCAATAACGTAATATAACTTAACCTAACCCTATCTAACATCTCGGCGGTAATATTTGAACACATTCCTGGCTTGTTGGCCTCTACGTCTCCGTGGGACCTTTATATACATCTATAACGTAATATAACCTAACCTAACCCAACCTAACATCTCGGCGATAATATTTGGTCACATTCCTGGCTTGTTGGCCTCTACCTCTCCGTGGTACATTTATATACATCAATAACGTAATATAACCTAACCTAACCCAACCTATCATCTCGGCGGTAATATTTGACAACATTCCTGGCGAGTTGGCCTCTACCTCTCCGTGGGAACTTTATATACATCTATAACGTAATATAACCTAACCTAACCCAATCTAACATCTCGGCGGTAATATTTGAACACATTCCTGGCTTGTTGGCCTCTACGTCTCCCTGCGAACTTTATATACATCTATAACGTAATATAACCTAACCTAACCCAACCTAACATCTCGGCGGTAATATTTGAACACATTCCTGGCTTGTTGGCCCCTACGCCTCCGTGGGACCTTTATATACATCAATAACGTAATATACCCTAACCTAACCCAATCTAACATCTCGGCGGTAATATTGGAACACATTCCTGGCTTGTTGGCCTCTACGTCTCCCTGGGAAATTTATATACATCTATAACGTAATATAACCTAACCTAAACCAACCTAACATCTCGGCGGTAATATTTGGAGGCATTCCTGGCTTGTTGGCCTCTACGTCTCCGTGGGATCTTTATATACATCAATAACGTAATATAACCTAACCTAACCCAATCTAACATCTGGGCGGTAATATTTGAACACATTCCTGGCTTGTTGGCCTCTACATCTCCGTGGGATCTTTATATACATCAATAACGTTATATAACCGAACCTAACCCAGCCTAACGTTTCGGCGGTAGTATTTGAAAACATTCCTGGCTTGTTGGCCTCTACGTCCCCGTGGGATCCTTATATACATCAATAACGTAATATAACCTAACCTAACCCAATCTAACATCTCGGAGGTATATTTGAACACATTCCTGGCTTGTTGGCCTCTACGTCTCCGTGGGATCTTTATATACATCAATAACGTAATATAACTTAACCTAACCCAATCTAACATCTCGGCGGTAATATTTGAACACATTCCTGGCTTGTTGGCCTCTACGTCTCCGAGGGAAATTTATATACATCTATAACGTAATATAACCTAACCTAAACCAACCTAACATCTCGGCGGTAATATTTGGAGACATTCCTGGCTTGTTGGCCTCTACGTTTCCGTGGGACCTTTATAGACATCTATAACGTAATATAACCTAACCTAATCCAAACTAACATCTCGGCGGTAATATTTGACATCATTCCTGTCTTGTTGGCCTCTACGCCTCCGTGGGAACTTTATATACATCTATAACGTAATATAACCTAACCTAACCCAACCTAACATCTCGGCGGTAATATTTGAACACATTCCTGGCTTGTTGGCCTCTACGTCTCCGTGGGACCGTTATATACATCTATAACGTAATATAACCTAACCTAACCCAAACTAACATCTCGGCGGTAATATTTGACATCATTCCTGGCGTGTTGGGCTCTACGTCTCCGTGGGACTGTTATATACATCTATAACGTAATATAACCTAACCTAACCCAAACTAACATCTCGGCGGTAATATTTGACATCATTCCTGGCGAGTTGGGCTCTACGTCTCCGTTTGATCTTCATAAACATCAATAACGTAATATAACCTAACCTAACCCTATCTAACATCTCGGCGGTAATATTTGACAACATTCCTGGCGAGTTGGCCTCTACGTATCCGTGGGATCTTTATATACATCTATAACGTAATATAACCTAACCCAGCCCAATCTAAGATCTCGGCGGTAATATTTGAACACATTCATGGCGAGTTGGCCTCTACGTCTCCGTGGTACATTTATATACATCAATAACGTAATATAACCTAACCTAACCCAACCTATCATCTCGGCGGTAATATTTGACAACATTCCTGGCGAGTTGGCCTCTACGTATCCGTGGGATCTTTATATACATCAAGAACGTAATATAACTTAACCTAACCCTATCTAACATCTCGGCGGTAATATTTGAACACATTCCTGGCTTGTTGGCCTCTACGTCTCCGTGGGACCTTTATATACATCTATAACGTAATATAACCTAACCTAACCCAACCTAACATCTCGGCGATAATATTTGGTCACATTCCTGGCTTGTTGGCCTCTACCTCTCCGTGGTACATTTATATACATCAATAACGTAATATAACCTAACCTAACCCAACCTATCATCTCGGCGGTAATATTTGACAACATTCCTGGCGAGTTGGCCTCTACCTCTCCGTGGGAACTTTATATACATCTATAACGTAATATAACCTAACCTAACCCAATCTAACATCTCGGCGGTAATATTTGAACACATTCCTGGCTTGTTGGCCTCTACGTCTCCCTGCGAACTTTATATACATCTATAACGTAATATAACCTAACCTAACCCAACCTAACATCTCGGCGGTAATATTTGAACACATTCCTGGCTTGTTGGCCCCTACGCCTCCGTGGGACCTTTATATACATCAATAACGTAATATACCCTAACCTAACCCAATCTAACATCTCGGCGGTAATATTTGAACACATTCCTGGCTTGTTGGCCTCTACGTCTCCCTGGGAAATTTATATACATCTATAACGTAATATAACCTAACCTAAACCAACCTAACATCTCGGCGGTAATATTTGGAGGCCTTCCTGGCTTGTTGGCCTCTACGTCTCCGTGGGATCTTTATATACATCAATAACGTAATATAACCTAACCTAACCCAATCTAACATCTGGGCGGTAATATTTGAACACATTCCTGGCTTGTTGGCCTCTACATCTCCGTGGGATCTTTATATACATCAATAACGTTATATAACCGAACCTAACCCAGCCTAACGTTTCGGCGGTAATATTTGAAAACATTCCTGGCTTGTTGGCCTCTACGTCCCCGTGGGATCCTTATATACATCAATAACGTAATATAACCTAACCTAACCCAATCTAACATTTCGGCGGTAATATTTGAACACATTCATGGCTTGTTGACCTCTACGTCTCCGTGGGAACTTTATATACATCTATAACGTAATATAACCTAACCTAACCCAACCTAACATCTCGGCGGTAATATTTGAACACATTCCTGGCTTGTTGGCCTCTACGTTTCCGTGGGACCTTTATAGACATCTATAACGAAATATAACCTAACCTAATCCAAACTAACATCTCGGCGGTAATATTTGACATCATTCCTGGCGAGTTGGCCTCTACGTCTCCGTGGGACCTTTATATACATCAATAACCTTATATAACCTAACCTAACCCAACCTAACATCTCGGCGGTAATATTTGAACACATTCCTGGCTTGTTGGCCTCTACGTCTCCGTGGGACCGTTATATACATCTATAACGTAATATAACCTAACCTAATCCAAACTAACATCTCGGCGGTAATATTTGACATCATTCCTGTCTTGTTGGCCTCTACGCCTCCGTGGGAACTTTATATACATCTATAACGTAATATAACCTAACCTAACCCAATCTAACATCTCGGCGGTAATATTTGACAACATTCCTGGCGAGTTGGCCTCTACGTATCCGTGGGATCTTTATATACATCTATAACGTAATATAACCTAACCCAACCCAATCTAACATCTCGGCGGTAATATTTGAACACATTCATGGCGAGTTGGCCTCTACGTCTCCGTGGTACATTTATATACATCAATAACGTAATATAACCTAACCTAACCCAACCTATCATCTCGGCGGTAATATTTGACAACATTCCTGGCGAGTTGGCCTCTACGTTTCCGTGGGACCTTTATAGACATCTATAACGTAATATAACCTAACCTAATCCAAACTAACATCTCGGCGGTAATATTTGACATCATTCCTGTCTTGTTGGCCTCTACGTCTCCGTTTGATCTTCATAAACATCAATAACGTAATATAACCTAACCTAACCCAATCTAACATCTCGGCGGTAATATTTGACAACATTCCTGGCGAGTTGGCCTCTACGTATCCGTGGGATCTTTATATACATCTATAACGTAATATAACCTAACCCAACCCAATCTAACATCTCGGCGGTAATATTTGAACACATTCATGGCGAGTTGGCCTCTACGTCTCCGTGGTACATTTATATACATCAATAACGTAATATAACCTAACCTAACCCAACCTATCATCTCGGCGGTAATATTTGACAACATTCCTGGCGAGTTGGCCTCTACGTATCCGTGGGATCTTTATATACATCAATAACGTAATATAACTTAACCTAACCCTATCTAACATCTCGGCGGCAATATTTGAACACATTCCTGGCTTGTTGGCCTCTACATCGTCGTGGGATCTTTATATACATCAATAACATTATATAACCGAACCTAACCCAGCCTAACGTTTCGGCGGTAATATTTGAAAACATTCCTGGCTTGTTGGCCTCTACGTCTCCGTGGGACCGTTATATACATCTATAACGTAATATTACCTAACCTAACCCAAACTAACATCTCGGCGGTAATATTTGACATCATTCCTGGCGAGTTGGGCTCTACGTCTCCGTTTGATCTTCATAAACATCAATAACGTAATATAACCTACCCTAACCCAACCTAACATCTCGGCGGTAATATTTGGTCACATTCCTGGCTTGTTGGCCTCTTCGTCTCCGTGGGACCTTTATATACATCAATAACGTAATATAACCTAACCTAACCCAACCTAACATCTCGGCGGTAATATTTGACATCATTCCTGGCGAGTTGGCCTCTACGTCTCCGTGGGTGCTTTATATACATCAATAACGTAACATAACCTAACCTAACCCAACCTAACATCTCGGCGGTAATATTTGACAACATTCCTGGCGAGTTGGCCTCTACGTATCCGTGGGATCTTTATATACATCTATAACGTAATATAACCTAACCCAACCCAATCTAACATCTCGGCGGTAATATTTGAACACATTCATGGCGAGTTGGCCTCTGCGTCTCCGTGGTACATTTATATACATCAATAACGTAATATAACCTAACCTAACCCTACCTATCATCTCGGCGGTAATATTTGACAACATTCCTGGCGAGTTGGCCTCTACGTATCCGTGGGATCTTTATATACATCAATAACGTAATATAACTTAACCTAACCCAATCTAACATCTCGGCGGTAATATTTGAACACATTCCTGGCTTGTTGGCCTCTACGTCTCCGAGGGAAATTTATATACATCTATAACGTAATATAACCTAACCTAAACCAACCTAACATCTCGGCGGTAATATTTGGAGACATTCCTGGCTTGTTGGCCTCTACGTCTCCGTGGGATCTTTATATACATCAATAACGTAATATAACCTAACCTAACCCAATCTAACATCTCGGCGGTAATATTTGAACACATTCCTGGCTTGTTGGCCTCTACATCTCCGTGGGATCTTTATATACATCAATAACGTTATATAACCGAACCTAACCCAGCCTAACGTTTCGGCGGTAATATTTGAAAACATTCCTGGCTTGTTGGCCTCTACGTCCCCGTGGGATCCTTATATACATCAATAACGTAATATAACCTAACCTAACCCAATCTACCATTTCGGCGGTAATATTTGAGCACATTCATGGCTTGTTGGCCTCTACGTCTCCGTGGGAACTTTATATACATCTATAACGTAATATAACCTAACCTAACCCAACCTAACATCTCGGCGGTAATATTTGAACACATTCCTGGCTTGTTGGCCTCTACGTCTCCGTGGGATCTTTATATACATCAATAACGTAATATAACTTAACCTAACCCAATCTAACATCTCGGCGGTAATATTTGAACACATTCCTGGCTTGTTGGCCTCTACGTCTCCGAGGGAAATTTATATACATCTATAACGTAATATAACCTAACCTAAACCAACCTAACATCTCGGCGGTAATATTTGGAGGCATTCCTGGCTTCTTGGCCTCTGCGTCTCCGTGGGATCTTTATATACATCAATAACGTAATATAACCTAACCTAACCCAATCTAACATCTCGGCGGTAATATTTGAACACATTCCTGGCTTGTTGGCCTCTACGTCTCCGTGGGAACTTTATATACATCTATAACGTAATATAACCTAACCTAACCCAACCTAACATCTCGGCGGTAATATTTGAACACATTCCTGGCTTGTTGGCCTCTACGTTTCCGTGGGACCTTTATAGACATCTATAACGTAATATAACCTAACCTAATCCAAACTAACATCTCGGCGGTAATATTTGACATCATTCCTGTCTTGTTGGCCTCTACGCCTCCGTGGGAACTTTATATACATCTATAACGTAATATAACCTAACCTAACCCAACCTAACATCTCGGCGGTAATATTTGAACACATTCCTGGCTTGTTGGCCTCTACGTCTCCGTGGGACCGTTATATACATCTATAACGTAATATAACCTAACCTAACCCAAACTAACATCTCGGCGGTAATATTTGACATCATTCCTGGCGTGTTGGGCTCTACGTCTCCGTGGGACTGTTATATACATCTATAACGTAATATAACCTAACCTAACCCAAACTAACATCTCGGCGGTAATATTTGACATCATTCCTGGCGAGTTGGGCTCTACGTCTCCGTTTGATCTTCATAAACATCAATAACGTAATATAACCTAACCTAACCCAATCTAACATCTCGGCGGTAATATTTGACAACATTCCTGGCGAGTTGGCCTCTACGTATCCGTGGGATCTTTATATACATCTATAACGTAATATAACCTAACCCAGCCCAATCTAACATCTCGGCGGTACTATTTGAACACATTCATGGCGAGTTGGCCTCTACGTCTCCGTGGTACATTTATATACATCAATAACGTAATATAACCTAACCTAACCCAACCTATCATCTCGGCGGTAATATTTGACAACATTCCTGGCGAGTTGGCCTCTACGTATCCGTGGGATCTTTATATACATCTATAACGTAATATAACCTAACCCAACCCAATCTAACATCTCGGCGGTAATATTTGAACACATTCATGGCGAGTTGGCCTCTGCGTCTCCGTGGTACATTTATATACATCAATAACGTAATATAACCTAACCTAACCCTACCTATCATCTCGGCGGTAATATTTGACAACATTCCTGGCTTGTTGGCCTCTACGTCTCCGTGGGACCTTTATATACATCTATAACGTAATATAACCTAACCTAACCCAACCTAACATCTCGGCGATAATATTTGGTCACATTCCTGGCTTGTTGGCCTCTACCTCTCCGTGGTACATTTATATACATCAATAACGTAATATAACCTAACCTAACCCAACCTATCATCTCGGCGGTAATATTTGACAACATTCCTGGCGAGTTGGCCTCTACCTCTCCGTGGGAACTTTATATACATCTATAACGTAATATAACCTAACCTAACCCAATCTAACATCTCGGCGGTAATATTTGAACACATTCCTGGCTTGTTGGCCTCTACGTCTCCCTGCGAACTTTATATACATCTATAACGTAATATAACCTAACCTAACCCAACCTAACATCTCGGCGGTAATATTTGAACACATTCCTGGCTTGTTGGCCCCTACGTCTCCGTGGGACCGTTATATACATCTATAACGTAATCTAACCTAACCTAACCCAAACTAACATCTCGGCGGTAATATTTGACATCATTCCTGGCGTGTTGGGCTCTACGTCTCCGTGGGACTGTTATATACATCTATAACGTAATATAACCTAACCTAACCCAAACTAACATCTCGGCGGTAATATTTGACATCATTCCTGGCGAGTTGGGCTCTACGTCTCCGTTTGATCTTCAAAAACATCAATAACGTAATATAACCTAACCTAACCCAATCTAACATCTCGGCGGTAATATTTGACAACATTCCTGGCGAGTTGGCCTCTACGTATCCGTGGGATCTTTATATACATCTATAACGTAATATAACCTAACCCAGCCCAACCTAACATCTCGGCGGTAATATTTGGTCACATTCCTGGCTTGTTGGCCTCTTCGTCTCCGTGGGACCTTTATATACATCAATAACGTAATATAACCTAACCTAACCCAACCTAACATCTCGGCGGTAATATTTGACATCATTCCTGGCGAGTTGGCCTCTACGTCTCCGTGGGTGCTTTATATACATCAATAACGTAATATAACCTAACCTAACCCAACCTAACATCTCGGCGTTAATATTTGAACACATTCCTGGCTTGTTGGCCTCTACGTCTCCGTGGGACCGTTATATACATCTATAACGTAATATAACCTAACCTAACCCAAACTAACATCTCGGCGGTAATATTTGACATCATTCCTGGCGAGTTGGGCTCTACGTCTCCGTTTGATCTTCATAAACATCAATAACGTAATATAACCTAACCTAACCCAATCTAACATCTCGGCGGTAATATTTGACAACATTCCTGGCGAGTTGGCCTCTACGTATCCGTGGGATCTTTATATACATCTATAACGTAATATAACCTAACCCAACCCAATCTAACATCTCGGCGGTAATATTTGAACACATTCATGGCGAGTTGGCCTCTGCGTCTCCGTGGTACATTTATATACATCAATAACGTAATATAACCTAACCTAACCCTACCTATCATCTCGGCGGTAATATTTGACAACATTCCTGGCGAGTTGGCCTCTACGTATCCGTGGGATCTTTATATACATCAATAACGTAATATAACTTAACCTAACCCAATCTAACATCTCGGCGGTAATATTTGAACACATTCCTGGCTTGTTGGCCTCTACGTTTCCGTGGGACCTTTATAGACATCTATAACGTAATATAACCTAACCTAATCCAAACTAACATCTCGGCGGTAATATTTGACATCATTCCTGTCTTGTTGGCCTCTACGCCTCCGTGGGAACTTTATATACATCTATAACGTAATATAACCTAACCTAACCCAACCTAACATCTCGGCGGTAATATTTGAACACACTCCTGGCTTGTTGGCCTCTGCGTCTCCGTGGGACCGTTATATACATCTATAACGTAATATAACCTAACCTAACCCAAACTAACATCTCGGCGGTAATATTTGACATCATTCCTGGCGTGTTGGGCTCTACGTCTCCGTGGGACTGTTATATACATCTAAAACGTAATATAACCTAACCTAACCCAAACTAACATCTCGGCGGTAATATTTGACATCATTCCTGGCGAGTTGGGCTCTACGTCTCCGTTTGATCTTCATAAACATCAATAACGTAATATAGCCTAACCTAACCCTATCTAACATCTCGGCGGTAATATTTGACAACATTCCTGGCGAGTTGGCCTCTACGTATCCGTGGGATCTTTATATACATCTATAACGTAATATAACCTAACCCAGCCCAATCTAACATCTCGGCGGTAATATTTGAACACATTCATGGCGAGTTGGCCTCTACGTCTCCGTGGTACATTTATATACATCAATAACGTAATATAACCTAACCTAACCCAACCTATCATCTCGGCGGTAATATTTGACAACATTCCTGGCGAGTTGGCCTCTACGTATCCGTGGGATCTTTATATACATCAAGAACGTAATATAACTTAACCTAACCCTATCTAACATCTCGGCGGTAATATTTGAACACATTCCTGGCTTGTTGGCCTCTACGTCTCCGTGGGACCTTTATATACATCTATAACGTAATATAACCTAACCTAACCCAACCTAACATCTCGGCGATAATATTTGGTCACATTCCTGGCTTGTTGGCCTCTACCTCTCCGTGGTACATTTATATACATCAATAACGTAATATAACCTAACCTAACCCAACCTATCATCTCGGCGGTAATATTTGACAACATTCCTGGCGAGTTGGCCTCTACCTCTCCGTGGGAACTTTATATACATCTATAACGTAATATAACCTAACCTAACCCAATCTAACATCTCGGCGGTAATATTTGAACACATTCCTGGCTTGTTGGCCTCTACGTCTCCCTGCGAACTTTATATACATCTATAACGTAATATAACCTAACCTAACCCAACCTAACATCTCGGCGGTAATATTTGAACACATTCCTGGCTTGTTGGCCCCTACGCCTCCGTGGGACCTTTATATACATCAATAACGTAATATACCCTAACCTAACCCAATCTAACATCTCGGCGGTAATATTTGAACACATTCCTGGCTTGTTGGCCTCTACGTCTCCCTGGGAAATTTATATACATCTATAACGTAATATAACCTAACCTAAACCAACCTAACATCTCGGCGGTAATATTTGGAGGCATTCCTGGCTTGTTGGCCTCTACGTCTCCGTGGGATCTTTATATACATCAATAACGTAATATAACCTAACCTAACCCAATCTAACATCTGGGCGGTAATATTTGAACACATTCCTGGCTTGTTGGCCTCTACATCTCCGTGGGATCTTTATATACATCAATAACGTTATATAACCGAACCTAACCCAGCCTAACGTTTCGGCGGTAATATTTGAAAACATTCCTGGCTTGTTGGCCTCTACGTCCCCGTGGGATCCTTATATACATCAATAACGTAATATAACCTAACCTAACCCAACCTAACATCTCGGCGGTAATATTTGAACACATTCCTGGCTTGTTGGCCTCTACGTCTCCGTGGGACCGTTATATACATCTATAACGTAATATAACCTAACCTAATCCAAACTAACATCTCGGCGGTAATATTTGACATCATTCCTGTCTTGTTGGCCTCTACGCCTCCGTGGGAACTTTATATACATCTATAACGTAATATAACCTAACCTAACCCAATCTAACATCTCGGCGGTAATATTTGACAACATTCCTGGCGAGTTGGCCTCTACGTATCCGTGGGATCTTTATATACATCTATAACGTAATATAACCTAACCCAACCCAATCTAACATCTCGGCGGTAATATTTGAACACATTCATGGCGAGTTGGCCTCTACGTCTCCGTGGTACATTTATATACATCAATAACGTAATATAACCTAACCTAACCCAACCTATCATCTCGGCGGTAATATTTGACAACATTCCTGGCGAGTTGGCCTCTACGTTTCCGTGGGACCTTTATAGACATCTATAACGTAATATAACCTAACCTAATCCAAACTAACATCTCGGCGGTAATATTTGACATCATTCCTGTCTTGTTGGCCTCTACGTCTCCGTTTGATCTTCATAAACATCAATAACGTAATATAACCTAACCTAACCCAATCTAACATCTCGGCGGTAATATTTGACAACATTCCTGGCGAGTTGGCCTCTACGTATCCGTGGGATCTTTATATACATCTATAACGTAATATAACCTAACCCAACCCAATCTAACATCTCGGCGGTAATATTTGAACACATTCATGGCGAGTTGGCCTCTACGTCTCCGTGGTACATTTATATACATCAATAACGTAATATAACCTAACCTAACCCAACCTATCATCTCGGCGGTAATATTTGACAACATTCCTGGCGAGTTGGCCTCTACGTATCCGTGGGATCTTTATATACATCAATAACGTAATATAACTTAACCTAACCCTATCTAACATCTCGGCGGCAATATTTGAACACATTCCTGGCTTGTTGGCCTCTACATCGTCGTGGGATCTTTATATACATCAATAACATTATATAACCGAACCTAACCCAGCCTAACGTTTCGGCGGTAATATTTGAAAACATTCCTGGCTTGTTGGCCTCTACGTCTCCGTGGGACCGTTATATACATCTATAACGTAATATTACCTAACCTAACCCAAACTAACATCTCGGCGGTAATATTTGACATCATTCCTGGCGAGTTGGGCTCTACGTCTCCGTTTGATCTTCATAAACATCAATAACGTAATATAACCTACCCTAACCCAACCTAACATCTCGGCGGTAATATTTGGTCACATTCCTGGCTTGTTGGCCTCTTCGTCTCCGTGGGACCTTTATATACATCAATAACGTAATATAACCTAACCTAACCCAACCTAACATCTCGGCGGTAATATTTGACATCATTCCTGGCGAGTTGGCCTCTACGTCTCCGTGGGTGCTTTATATACATCAATAACGTAACATAACCTAACCTAACCCAACCTAACATCTCGGCGGTAATATTTGAACACATTCCTGGCTTGTTGGCCTCTACGTCTCCGTGGGACCGTTATATACATCTATAACGTAATATAACCTAACCTAACCCAAACTAACATCTCGGCGGTAATATTTGACATCATTCCTGGCGAGTTGGGCTCTACGTCTCCGTTTGATCTTCATAAACATCAATAACGTAATATAACCTAACCTAACCCAATCTAACATCTCGGCGGTAATATTTGACAACATTCCTGGCGAGTTGGCCTCTACGTATCCGTGGGATCTTTATATACATCTATAACGTAATATAACCTAACCCAACCCAATCTAACATCTCGGCGGTAATATTTGAACACATTCATGGCGAGTTGGCCTCTGCGTCTCCGTGGTACATTTATATACATCAATAACGTAATATAACCTAACCTAACCCTACCTATCATCTCGGCGGTAATATTTGACAACATTCCTGGCGAGTTGGCCTCTACGTATCCGTGGGATCTTTATATACATCAATAACGTAATATAACTTAACCTAACCCAATCTAACATCTCGGCGGTAATATTTGAACACATTCCTGGCTTGTTGGCCTCTACGTCTCCGAGGGAAATTTATATACATCTATAACGTAATATAACCTAACCTAAACCAACCTAACATCTCGGCGGTAATATTTGGAGACATTCCTGGCTTGTTGGCCTCTACGTCTCCGTGGGATCTTTATATACATCAATAACGTAATATAACCTAACCTAACCCAATCTAACATCTCGGCGGTAATATTTGAACACATTCCTGGCTTGTTGGCCTCTACATCTCCGTGGGATCTTTATATACATCAATAACGTTATATAACCGAACCTAACCCAGCCTAACGTTTCGGCGGTAATATTTGAAAACATTCCTGGCTTGTTGGCCTCTACGTCCCCGTGGGATCCTTATATACATCAATAACGTAATATAACCTAACCTAACCCAATCTACCATTTCGGCGGTAATATTTGAACACATTCATGGCTTGTTGGCCTCTACGTCTCCGTGGGAACTTTATATACATCTATAACGTAATATAACCTAACCTAACCCAACCTAACATCTCGGCGGTAATATTTGAACACATTCCTGGCTTGTTGGCCTCTACGTTTCCGTGGGACCTTTATAGACATCTATAACGTAATATAACCTAACCTAATCCAAACTAACATCTCGGCGGTAATATTTGACATCATTCCTGTCTTGTTGGCCTCTACGCCTCCGTGGGAACTTTATATACATCTATAACGTAATATAACCTAACCTAACCCAATCTAACATCTCGGCGGTAATATTTGACAACATTCCTGGCGAGTTGGCCTCTACGTATCCGTGGGATCTTTATATACATCTATAACGTAATATTACCTAACCTAACCCAAACTAACATCTCGGCGGTAATATTTGACATCATTCCTGGCGAGTTGGGCTCTACGTCTCCGTTTGATCTTCATAAACATCAATAACGTAATATAACCTACCCTAACCCAACCTAACATCTCGGCGGTAATATTTGGTCACATTCCTGGCTTGTTGGCCTCTTCGTCTCCGTGGGACCTTTATATACATCAATAACGTAATATAACCTAACCTAACCCAACCTAACATCTCGGCGGTAATATTTGACATCATTCCTGGCGAGTTGGCCTCTACGTCTCCGTGGGTGCTTTATATACATCAATAACGTAACATAACCTAACCTAACCCAACCTAACATCTCGGCGGTAATATTTGACAACATTCCTGGCGAGTTGGCCTCTACGTATCCGTGGGATCTTTATATACATCTATAACGTAATATAACCTAACCCAACCCAATCTAACATCTCGGCGGTAATATTTGAACACATTCATGGCGAGTTGGCCTCTGCGTCTCCGTGGTACATTTATATACATCAATAACGTAATATAACCTAACCTAACCCTACCTATCATCTCGGCGGTAATATTTGACAACATTCCTGGCGAGTTGGCCTCTACGTATCCGTGGGATCTTTATATACATCAATAACGTAATATAACTTAACCTAACCCAATCTAACATCTCGGCGGTAATATTTGAACACATTCCTGGCTTGTTGGCCTCTACGTCTCCGAGGGAAATTTATATACATCTATAACGTAGTATAACCTAACCTAAACCAACCTAACATCTCGGCGGTAATATTTGGAGACATTCCTGGCTTGTTGGCCTCTACGTCTCCGTGGGATCTTTATATACATCAATAACGTAATATAACCTAACCTAACCCAATCTAACATCTCGGCGGTAATATTTGAACACATTCCTGGCTTGTTGGCCTCTACATCTCCGTGGGATCTTTATATACATCAATAACGTTATATAACCGAACCTAACCCAGCCTAACGTTTCGGCGGTAATATTTGAAAACATTCCTGGCTTGTTGGCCTCTACGTCCCCGTGGGATCCTTATATACATCAATAACGTAATATAACCTAACCTAACCCAATCTACCATTTCGGCGGTAATATTTGAACACATTCATGGCTTGTTGGCCTCTACGTCTCCGTGGGAACTTTATATACATCTATAACGTAATATAACCTAACCTAACCCAACCTAACATCTCGGCGGTAATATTTGAACACATTCCTGGCTTGTTGGCCTCTACGTCTCCGTGGGATCTTTATATACATCAATAACGTAATATAACTTAACCTAACCCAATCTAACATCTCGGCGGTAATATTTGAACACATTCCTGGCTTGTTGGCCTCTACGTCTCCGAGGGAAATTTATATACATCTATAACGTAATATAACCTAACCTAAACCAACCTAACATCTCGGCGGTAATATTTGGAGACATTCCTGGCTTCTTGGCCTCTACGTCTCCGTGGGATCTTTATATACATCAATAACGTAATATAACCTAACCTAACCCAATCTAACATCTCGGCGGTAATATTTGAACACATTCCTGGCTTGTTGGCCTCTACGTCTCCGTGGGAACTTTATATACATCTATAACGTAATATAACCTAACCTAACCCAACCTAACATCTCGGCGGTAATATTTGAACACATTCCTGGCTTGTTGGCCTCTACGTTTCCGTGGGACCTTTATAGACATCTATAACGTAATATAACCTAACCTAATCCAAACTAACATCTCGGCGGTAATATTTGACATCATTCCTGTCTTGTTGGCCTCTACGCCTCCGTGGGAACTTTATATACATCTATAACGTAATATAACCTAACCTAACCCAACCCAACATCTCGGCGGTAATATTTGAACACATTCCTGGCTTGTTGGCCTCTACGTCTCCGTGGGACCGTTATATACATCTATAACGTAATATAACCTAACCTAACCCAAACTAACATCTCGGCGGTAATATTTGACATCATTCCTGGCGTGTTGGGCTCTACGTCTCCGTGGGACTGTTATATACATCTATAACGTAATATAACCTAACCTAACCCAAACTAACATCTCGGCGGTAATATTTGACATCATTCCTGGCGAGTTGGGCTCTACGTCTCCGTTTGATCTTCATAAACATCAATAACGTAATATAACCTAACCTAACCCAATCTAACATCTCGGCGGTAATATTTGACAACATTCCTGGCGAGTTGGCCTCTACGTATCCGTGGGATCTTTATATACATCTATAACGTAATATAACCTAACCCAGCCCAATCTAACATCTCGGCGGTAATATTTGAACACATTCATGGCGAGTTGGCCTCTACGTCTCCGTGGTACATTTATATACATCAATAACGTAATATAACCTAACCTAACCCAACCTATCATCTCGGCGGTAATATTTGACAACATTCCTGGCGAGTTGGCCTCTACGTATCCGTGGGATCTTTATATACATCAATAACGTAATATAACTTAACCTAACCCTATCTAACATCTCGGCGGTAATATTTGAACACATTCCTGGCTTGTTGGCCTCTACGTCTCCGTGGGACCTTTATATACATCTATAACGTAATATAACCTAACCTAACCCAACCTAACATCTCGGCGATAATATTTGGTCACATTCCTGGCTTGTTGGCCTCTACCTCTCCGTGGTACATTTATATACATCAATAACGTAATATAACCTAACCTAACCCAACCTATCATCTCGGCGGTAATATTTGACAACATTCCTGGCGAGTTGGCCTCTACCTCTCCGTGGGAACTTTATATACATCTATAACGTAATATAACCTAACCTAACCCAATCTAACATCTCGGCGGTAATATTTGAACACATTCCTGGCTTGTTGGCCTCTACGTCTCCCTGCGAACTTTATATACATCTATAACGTAATATAACCTAACCTAACCCAACCTAACATCTCGGCGGTAATATTTGAACACATTCCTGGCTTGTTGGCCCCTACGTCTCCGTGGGACCGTTATATACATCTATAACGTAATCTAACCTAACCTAACCCAAACTAACATCTCGGCGGTAATATTTGACATCATTCCTGGCGTGTTGGGCTCTACGTCTCCGTGGGACTGTTATATACATCTATAACGTAATATAACCTAACCTAACCCAAACTAACATCTCGGCGGTAATATTTGACATCATTCCTGGCGAGTTGGGCTCTACGTCTCCGTTTGATCTTCATAAACATCAATAACGTAATATAACCTAACCTAACCCAATCTAACATCTCGGCGGTAATATTTGACAACATTCCTGGCGAGTTGGCCTCTACGTATCCGTGGGATCTTTATATACATCTATAACGTAATATAACCTAACCCAGCCCAACCTAACATCTCGGCGGTAATATTTGGTCACATTCCTGGCTTGTTGGCCTCTTCGTCTCCGTGGGACCTTTATATACATCAATAACGTAATATAACCTAACCTAACCCAACCTAACATCTCGGCGGTAATATTTGACATCATTCCTGGCGAGTTGGCCTCTACGTCTCCGTGGGTGCTTTATATACATCAATAACGTAATATAACCTAACCTAACCCAACCTAACATCTCGGCGTTAATATTTGAACACATTCCTGGCTTGTTGGCCTCTACGTCTCCGTGGGACCGTTATATACATCTATAACGTAATATAACCTAACCTAACCCAAACTAACATCTCGGCGGTAATATTTGACATCATTCCTGGCGAGTTGGGCTCTACGTCTCCGTTTGATCTTCATAAACATCAATAACGTAATATAACCTAACCTAACCCAATCTAACATCTCGGCGGTAATATTTGACAACATTCCTGGCGAGTTGGCCTCTACGTATCCGTGGGATCTTTATATACATCTATAACGTAATATAACCTAACCCAACCCAATCTAACATCTCGGCGGTAATATTTGAACACATTCATGGCGAGTTGGCCTCTGCGTCTCCGTGGTACATTTATATACATCAATAACGTAATATAACCTAACCTAACCCTACCTATCATCTCGGCGGTAATATTTGACAACATTCCTGGCGAGTTGGCCTCTACGTATCCGTGGGATCTTTATATACATCAATAACGTAATATAACTTAACCTAACCCAATCTAACATCCCGGCGGTAATATTTGAACACATTCCTGGCTTGTTGGCCTCTACGTCTCCGAGGGAAATTTATATACATCTATAACGTAATATAACCTAACCTAAACCAACCTAACATCTCGGCGGTAATATTTGGAGACATTCCTGGCTTGTTGGCCTCTACGTCTCCGTGGGATCTTTATATACATCAATAACGTAATATAACCTAACCTAACCCAATCTAACATCTCGGCGGTAATATTTGAACACATTCCTGGCTTGTTGGCCTCTACGTCTCCGTGGGAACTTTATATACATCTATAACGTAATATAACCTAACCTAACCCAACCTAACATCTCGGCGGTAATATTTGAACACATTCCTGGCTTGTTGGCCTCTACGTTTCCGTGGGACCTTTATAGACATCTATAACGTAATATAACCTAACCTAATCCAAACTAACATCTCGGCGGTAATATTTGACATCATTCCTGTCTTGTTGGCCTCTACGCCTCCGTGGGAACTTTATATACATCTATAACGTAATATAACCTAACCTAACCCAACCTAACATCTCGGCGGTAATATTTGAACACACTCCTGGCTTGTTGGCCTCTGCGTCTCCGTGGGACCGTTATATACATCTATAACGTAATATAACCTAACCTAACCCAAACTAACATCTCGGCGGTAATATTTGACATCATTCCTGGCGTGTTGGGCTCTACGTCTCCGTGGGACTGTTATATACATCTATAACGTAATATAACCTAACCTAACCCAAACTAACATCTCGGCGGTAATATTTGACATCATTCCTGGCGAGTTGGGCTCTACGTCTCCGTTTGATCTTCATAAACATCAATAACGTAATATAGCCTAACCTAACCCTATCTAACATCTCGGCGGTAATATTTGACAACATTCCTGGCGAGTTGGCCTCTACGTATCCGTGGGATCTTTATATACATCTATAACGTAATATAACCTAACCCAGCCCAATCTAACATCTCGGCGGTAATATTTGAACACATTCATGGCGAGTTGGCCTCTACGTCTCCGTGGTACATTTATATACATCAATAACGTAATATAACCTAACCTAACCCAACCTATCATCTCGGCGGTAATATTTGACAACATTCCTGGCGAGTTGGCCTCTACGTATCCGTGGGATCTTTATATACATCAAGAACGTAATATAACTTAACCTAACCCTATCTAACATCTCGGCGGTAATATTTGAACACATTCCTGGCTTGTTGGCCTCTACGTCTCCGTGGGACCTTTATATACATCTATAACGTAATATAACCTAACCTAACCCAACCTAACATCTCGGCGATAATATTTGGTCACATTCCTGGCTTGTTGGCCTCTACCTCTCCGTGGTACATTTATATACATCAATAACGTAATATAACCTAACCTAACCCAACCTATCATCTCGGCGGTAATATTTGACAACATTCCTGGCGAGTTGGCCTCTACCTCTCCGTGGGAACTTTATATACATCTATAACGTAATATAACCTAACCTAACCCAATCTAACATCTCGGCGGTAATATTTGAACACATTCCTGGCTTGTTGGCCTCTACGTCTCCCTGCGAACTTTATATACATCTATAACGTAATATAACCTAACCTAACCCAACCTAACATCTCGGCGGTAATATTTGAACACATTCCTGGCTTGTTGGCCCCTACGCCTCCGTGGGACATTTATATACATCAATAACGTAATATACGCTAACCTAACCCAATCTAACATCTCGGCGGTAATATTTGAACACATTCCTGGCTTGTTGGCCTCTACGTCTCCCTGGGAAATTTATATACATCTATAACGTAATATAACCTAACCTAAACCAACCTAACATCTCGGCGGTAATATTTGGAGGCATTCCTGGCTTGTTGGCCTCTACGTCTCCGTGGGATCTTTATATACATCAATAACGTAATATAACCTAACCTAACCCAATCTAACATCTGGGCGGTAATATTTGAACACATTCCTGGCTTGTTGGCCTCTACATCTCCGTGGGATCTTTATATACATCAATAACGTTATATAACCGAACCTAACCCAGCCTAACGTTTCGGCGGTAATATTTGAAAACATTCCTGGCTTGTTGGCCTCTACGTCCCCGTGGGATCCTTATATACATCAATAACGTAATATAACCTAACCTAACCCAACCTAACATCTCGGCGGTAGTATTTGAACACATTCCTGGCTTGTTGGCCTCTACGTCTCCGTGGGACCGTTATATACATCTATAACGTAATATAACCTAACCTAATCCAAACTAACATCTCGGCGGTAATATTTGACATCATTCCTGTCTTGTTGGCCTCTACGCCTCCGTGGGAACTTTATATACATCTATAACGTAATATAACCTAACCTAACCCAATCTAACATCTCGGCGGTAATATTTGACAACATTCCTGGCGAGTTGGCCTCTACGTATCCGTGGGATCTTTATATACATCTATAACGTAATATAACCTAACCCAACCCAATCTAACATCTCGGCGGTAATATTTGAACACATTCATGGCGAGTTGGCCTCTACGTCTCCGTGGTACATTTATATACATCAATAACGTAATATAACCTAACCTAACCCAACCTATCATCTCGGCGGTAATATTTGACAACATTCCTGGCTTCTTGGCCTCTACGTCTCCGTGGGACCGTTATATACATCTATAACGTAATATAACCTAACCTAACCCAAACTAACATCTCGGCGGTAATATTTGACATCATTCCTGGCGAGTTGGGCTCTACGTCTCCGTTTGATCTTCATAAACATCAATAACGTAATATAACCTAACCTAACCCAATCTAACATCTCGGCGGTAATATTTGACAACATTCCTGGCGAGTTGGCCTCTACGTATCCGTGGGATCTTTATATACATCTATAACGTAATATAACCTAACCCAACCCAATCTAACATCTCGGCGGTAATATTTGAACACATTCATGGCGAGTTGGCCTCTGCGTCTCCGTGGTACATTTATATACATCAATAACGTAATATAACCTAACCTAACCCTACCTATCATCTCGGCGGTAATATTTGACAACATTCCTGGCGAGTTGGCCTCTACGTATCCGTGGGATCTTTATATACATCAATAACGTAATATAACTTAACCTAACCCAATCTAACATCTCGGCGGTAATATTTGAACACATTCCTGGCTTGTTGGCCTCTACGTCTCCGAGGGAAATTTATATACATCTATAACGTAATATAACCTAACCTAAACCAACCTAACATCTCGGCGGTAATATTTGGAGACATTCCTGGCTTGTTGGCCTCTACGTCTCCGTGGGATCTTTATATACATCAATAACGTAATATAACCTAACCTAACCCAATCTAACATCTCGGCGGTAATATTTGAACACATTCCTGGCTTGTTGGCCTCTACGTCTCCGTGGGAACTTTATATACATCTATAACGTAATATAACCTAACCTAACCCAACCTAACATCTCGGCGGTAATATTTGAACACATTCCTGGCTTGTTGGCCTCTACGTTTCCGTGGGACCTTTATAGACATCTATAACGTAATATAACCTAACCTAATCCAAACTAACATCTCGGCGGTAATATTTGACATCATTCCTGTCTTGTTGGCCTCTACGCCTCCGTGGGAACTTTATATACATCTATAACGTAATATAACCTAACCTAACCCAACCTAACATCTCGGCGGTAATATTTGAACACACTCCTGGCTTGTTGGCCTCTGCGTCTCCGTGGGACCGTTATATACATCTATAACGTAATATAACCTAACCTAACCCAAACTAACATCTCGGCGGTAATATTTGACATCATTCCTGGCGTGTTGGGCTCTACGTCTCCGTGGGACTGTTATATACATCTATAACGTAATATAACCTAACCTAACCCAAACTAACATCTCGGCGGTAATATTTGACATCATTCCTGGCGAGTTGGGCTCTACGTCTCCGTTTGATCTTCATAAACATCAATAACGTAATATAGCCTAACCTAACCCTATCTAACATCTCGGCGGTAATATTTGACAACATTCCTGGCGAGTTGGCCTCTACGTATCCGTGGGATCTTTATATACATCTATAACGTAATATAACCTAACCCAGCCCAATCTAACATCTCGGCGGTAATATTTGAACACATTCATGGCGAGTTGGCCTCTACGTCTCCGTGGTACATTTATATACATCAATAACGTAATATAACCTAACCTAACCCAACCTATCATCTCGGCGGTAATATTTGACAACATTCCTGGCGAGTTGGCCTCTACGTATCCGTGGGATCTTTATATACATCAAGAACGTAATATAACTTAACCTAACCCTATCTAACATCTCGGCGGTAATATTTGAACACATTCCTGGCTTGTTGGCCTCTACGTCTCCGTGGGACCTTTATATACATCTATAACGTAATATAACCTAACCTAACCCAACCTAACATCTCGGCGATAATATTTGGTCACATTCCTGGCTTGTTGGCCTCTACCTCTCCGTGGTACATTTATATACATCAATAACGTAATATAACCTAACCTAACCCAACCTATCATCTCGGCGGTAATATTTGACAACATTCCTGGCGAGTTGGCCTCTACCTCTCCGTGGGAACTTTATATACATCTATAACGTAATATAACCTAACCTAACCCAATCTAACATCTCGGCGGTAATATTTGAACACATTCCTGGCTTGTTGGCCTCTACGTCTCCCTGCGAACTTTATATACATCTATAACGTAATATAACCTAACCTAACCCAACCTAACATCTCGGCGGTAATATTTGAACACATTCCTGGCTTGTTGGCCCCTACGCCTCCGTGGGACATTTATATACATCAATAACGTAATATACCCTAACCTAACCCAATCTAACATCTCGGCGGTAATATTTGAACACATTCCTGGCTTGTTGGCCTCTACGTCTCCCTGGGAAATTTATATACATCTATAACGTAATATAACCTAACCTAAACCAACCTAACATCTCGGCGGTAATATTTGGAGGCATTCCTGGCTTGTTGGCCTCTACGTCTCCGTGGGATCTTTATATACATCAATAACGTAATATAACCTAACCTAACCCAATCTAACATCTGGGCGGTAATATTTGAACACATTCCTGGCTTGTTGGCCTCTACATCTCCGTGGGATCTTTATATACATCAATAACGTTATATAACCGAACCTAACCCAGCCTAACGTTTCGGCGGTAATATTTGAAAACATTCCTGGCTTGTTGGCCTCTACGTCCCCGTGGGATCCTTATATACATCAATAACGTAATATAACCTAACCTAACCCAACCTAACATCTCGGCGGTAGTATTTGAACACATTCCTGGCTTGTTGGCCTCTACGTCTCCGTGGGACCGTTATATACATCTATAACGTAATATAACCTAACCTAATCCAAACTAACATCTCGGCGGTAATATTTGACATCATTCCTGTCTTGTTGGCCTCTACGCCTCCGTGGGAACTTTATATACATCTATAACGTAATATAACCTAACCTAACCCAATCTAACATCTCGGCGGTAATATTTGACAACATTCCTGGCGAGTTGGCCTCTACGTATCCGTGGGATCTTTATATACATCTATAACGTAATATAACCTAACCCAACCCAATCTAACATCTCGGCGGTAATATTTGAACACATTCATGGCGAGTTGGCCTCTACGTCTCCGTGGTACATTTATATACATCAATAACGTAATATAACCTAACCTAACCCAACCTATCATCTCGGCGGTAATATTTGACAACATTCCTGGCGAGTTGGCCTCTACGTTTCCGTGGGACCTTTATAGACATCTATAACGTAATATAACCTAACCTAATCCAAACTAACATCTCGGCGGTAATATTTGACATCATTCCTGTCTTGTTGGCCTCTACGTCTCCGTTTGATCTTCATAAACATCAATAACGTAATATAACCTAACCTAACCCAATCTAACATCTCGGCGGTAATATTTGACAACATTCCTGGCGAGTTGGCCTCTACGTATCCGTGGGATCTTTATATACATCTATAACGTAATATAACCTAACCTAACCCAACCTATCATCTCGGCGGTAATATTTGACAACATTCCTGGCGAGTTGGCCTCTACGTTTCCGTGGGACCTTTATAGACATCTATAACGTAATATAACCTAACCTAATCCAAACTAACATCTCGGCGGTAATATTTGACATCATTCCTGTCTTGTTGGCCTCTACGTCTCCGTTTGATCTTCATAAACATCAATAACGTAATATAACCTAACCTAACCCAATCTAACATCTCGGCGGTAATATTTGACAACATTCCTGGCGAGTTGGCCTCTACGTATCCGTGGGATCTTTATATACATCTATAACGTAATATAACCTAACCCAACCCAATCTAACATCTCGGCGGTAATATTTGAACACATTCATGGCGAGTTGGCCTCTACGTCTCCGTGGTACATTTATATACATCAATAACGTAATATAACCTAACCTAACCCAACCTATCATCTCGGCGGTAATATTTGACAACATTCCTGGCGAGTTGGCCTCTACGTATCCGTGGGATCTTTATATACATCAATAACGTAATATAACTTAACCTAACCCTATCTAACATCTCGGCGGCAATATTTGAACACATTCCTGGCTTGTTGGCCTCTACATCGTCGTGGGATCTTTATATACATCAATAACGTTATATAACCGAACCTAACCCAGCCTAACGTTTCGGCGGTAATATTTGAAAACATTCCTGGCTTGTTGGCCTCTACGTCTCCGTGGGACCGTTATATACATCTATAACGTAATATTACCTAACCTAACCCAAACTAACATCTCGGCGGTAATATTTGACATCATTCCTGGCGAGTTGGGCTCTACGTCTCCGTTTGATCTTCATAAACATCAATAACGTAATATAACCTACCCTAACCCAACCTAACATCTCGGCGGTAATATTTGGTCACATTCCTGGCTTGTTGGCCTCTTCGTCTCCGTGGGACCTTTATATACATCAATAACGTAATATAACCTAACCTAACCCAACCTAACATCTCGGCGGTAATATTTGACATCATTCCTGGCGAGTTGGCCTCTACGTCTCCGTGGGTGCTTTATATACATCAATAACGTAACATAACCTAACCTAACCCAACCTAACATCTCGGCGGTAATATTTGAACACATTCCTGGCTTGTTGGCCTCTACGTCTCCGTGGGACCGTTATATACATCTATAACGTAATATAACCTAACCTAACCCAAACTAACATCTCGGCGGTAATATTTGACATCATTCCTGGCGAGTTGGGCTCTACGTCTCCGTTTGATCTTCATAAACATCAATAACGTAATATAACCTAACCTAACCCAATCTAACATCTCGGCGGTAATATTTGACAACATTCCTGGCGAGTTGGCCTCTACGTATCCGTGGGATCTTTATATACATCTATAACGTAATATAACCTAACCCAACCCAATCTAACATCTCGGCGGTAATATTTGAACACATTCATGGCGAGTTGGCCTCTGCGTCTCCGTGGTACATTTATATACATCAATAACGTAATATAACCTAACCTAACCCTACCTATCATCTCGGCGGTAATATTTGACAACATTCCTGGCGAGTTGGCCTCTACGTATCCGTGGGATCTTTATATACATCAATAACGTAATATAACTTAACCTAACCCAATCTAACATCTCGGCGGTAATATTTGAACACATTCCTGGCTTGTTGGCCTCTACGTCTCCGAGGGAAATTTATATACATCTATAACGTAATATAACCTAACCTAAACCAACCTAACATCTCGGCGGTAATATTTGGAGACATTCCTGGCTTGTTGGCCTCTACGTCTCCGTGGGATCTTTATATACATCAATAACGTAATATAACCTAACCTAACCCAATCTAACATCTCGGCGGTAATATTTGAACACATTCCTGGCTTGTTGGCCTCTACATCTCCGTGGGATCTTTATATACATCAATAACGTTATATAACCGAACCTAACCCAGCCTAACGTTTCGGCGGTAATATTTGAAAACATTCCTGGCTTGTTGGCCTCTACGTCCCCGTGGGATCCTTATATACATCAATAACGTAATATAACCTAACCTAACCCAATCTACCATTTCGGCGGTAATATTTGAACACATTCATGGCTTGTTGGCCTCTACGTCTCCGTGGGAACTTTATATACATCTATAACGTAATATAACCTAACCTAACCCAACCTAACATCTCGGCGGTAATATTTGAACACATTCCTGGCTTGTTGGCCTCTACGTTTCCGTGGGACCTTTATAGACATCTATAACGTAATATAACCTAACCTAATCCAAACTAACATCTCGGCGGTAATATTTGACATCATTCCTGTCTTGTTGGCCTCTACGCCTCCGTGGGAACTTTATATACATCTATAACGTAATATAACCTAACCTAACCCAATCTAACATCTCGGCGGTAATATTTGACAACATTCCTGGCGAGTTGGCCTCTACGTATCCGTGGGATCTTTATATACATCTATAACGTAATATAACCTAACCCAACCCAATCTAACATCTCGGCGGTAATATTTGAACACATTCATGGCGAGTTGGCCTCTACGTCTCCGTGGTACATTTATATACATCAATAACGTAATATAACCTAACCCAACCCAATCTAACATCTCGGCGGTAATATTTGAACACATTCATGGCGAGTTGGCCTCTACGTCTCCGTGGTACATTTATATACATCAATAACGTAATATAACCTAACCTAACCCAACCTAACATCTCGGCGGTAATATTTGAACACATTCCTGGCTTGTTGGCCTCTACGTTTCCGTGGGACCTTTATAGACATCTATAACGTAATATAACCTAACCTAATCCAAACTAACATCTCGGCGGTAATATTTGAACACATTCCTGGCTTGTTGGCCTCTACGTTTCCGTGGGACCTTTATAGACATCTATAACGTAATATAACCTAACCTAATCCAAACTAACATCTCGGCGGTAATATTTGACATCATTCCTGTCTTGTTGGCCTCTACGCCTCCGTGGGAACTTTATATACATCTATAACGTAATATAACCTAACCTAACCCAATCTAACATCTCGGCGGTAATATTTGACAACATTCCTGGCGAGTTGGCCTCTACGTATCCGTGGGATCTTTATATACATCTATAACGTAATATAACCTAACCCAACCCAATCTAACATCTCGGCGGTAATATTTGAACACATTCATGGCGAGTTGGCCTCTACGTCTCCGTGGTACATTTATATACATCAATAACGTAATATAACCTAACCTAACCCAACCTATCATCTCGGCGGTAATATTTGACAACATTCCTGGCGAGTTGGCCTCTACGTTTCCGTGGGACCTTTATAGACATCTATAACGTAATATAACCTAACCTAATCCAAACTAACATCTCGGCGGTAATATTTGACATCATTCCTGTCTTGTTGGCCTCTACGTCTCCGTTTGATCTTCATAAACATCAATAACGTAATATAACCTAACCTAACCCAATCTAACATCTCGGCGGTAATATTTGACAACATTACTGGCGAGTTGGCCTCTACGTATCCGTGGGATCTTTATATACATCTATAACGTAATATAACCTAACCCAACCCAATCTAACATCTCGGCGGTAATATTTGAACACATTCATGGCGAGTTGGCCTCTACGTCTCCGTGGTACATTTATATACATCAATATCGTAATATAACCTAACCTAACCCAATCTAACATTTCGGCGGTAATATTTGAACACATTCATGGCTTGTTGGCCTCTACGTCTCCGTGGGAACGTTATATACATCTATAACGTAATATAACCTAACCTAACCCAACCTAACATCTCGGCGGTAATATTTGAACACATTCCTGGCTTGTTGGCCTCTACGTTTCCGTGGGACCTTTATAGACATCTATAACGTAATATAACCTAACCTAATCCAAACTAACATCTCGGCGGTAATATTTGACAACATTTCTGGCGAGTTGGCCTCTACCTCTCCGTGGGAACTTTATATACATCTATAACGTAATATAACCTAACCTAACCCAACCTAACATCTCGGCGGTAATATTTGAACACATTCCTGGCTTGTTGGCCTCTACGTCTCCGTGGGACCGTTATATACATCTATAACGTAATATTACCTAACCTAACCCAAACTAACATCTCGGCGGTAATATTTGACATCATTCCCGGCGAGTTGGGCTCTACGTCTCCGTTTGATCTTCATAAACATCAATAACGTAATATAACCTACCCTAACCCAACCTAACATCTCGGCGGTAATATTTGGTCACATTCCTGGCTTGTTGGCCTCTTCGTCTCCGTGGGACCTTTATATACATCAATAACGTAATATAACCTAACCTAACCCAACCTAACATCTCGGCGGTAATATTTGACATCATTCCTGGCGAGTTGGCCTCTACGTCTCCGTGGGTGCTTTATATACATCAATAACGTAATATAACCTAACCAACCCAACCTAACATCTCGGCGGTAATATTTGAAGACATTCCTGGCTTGTTGGCCTCTACGTCTCCGTGGTACATTTATATACATCAATAACGTAATATAACCTAATCTAACCCAACCTAACATCTCGGCGGTAATATTTGAACACATTCCTGGCTTGTTGGCCTCTACGTCTCCGTGGGACCGTTATATACATCTATAACGTAATATAACCTAACCTAACCCAAACTAACATCTCGGCGGTAATATTTGACATCATTCCTGGCGAGTTGGGCTCTACGTCTCCGTTTGATCTTCATAAACATCAATAACGTAATATAACCTAACCTAACCCAATCTAACATCTCGGCGGTAATATTTGACAACATTCCTGGCGAGTTGGCCTCTACGTATCCGTGGGATCTTTATATACATCTATAACGTAATATAACCTAACCCAACCCAATCTAACATCTCGGCGGTAATATTTGAACACATTCATGGCGAGTTGGCCTCTGCGTCTCCGTGGTACATTTATATACATCAATAACGTAATATAACCTAACCTAACCCTACCTATCATCTCGGCGGTAATATTTGACAACATTCCTGGCGAGTTGGCCTCTACGTATCCGTGGGATCTTTATATACATCAATAACGTAATATAACTTAACCTAACCCAATCTAACATCTCGGCGGTAATATTTGAACACATTCCTGGCTTGTTGGCCTCTACGTCTCCGAGGGAAATTTATATACATCTATAACGTAATATAACCTAACCTAAACCAACCTAACATCTCGGCGGTAATATTTGGAGACATTCCTGGCTTGTTGGCCTCTACGTCTCCGTGGGATCTTTATATACATCAATAACGTAATATAACCTAACCTAACCCAATCTAACATCTCGGCGGTAATATTTGAACACATTCCTGGCTTGTTGGCCTCTACGTCTCCGTGGGAACTTTATATACATCTATAACGTAATATAACCTAACCTAACCCAACCTAACATCTCGGCGGTAATATTTGAACACATTCCTGGCTTGTTGGCCTCTACGTTTCCGTGGGACCTTTATAGACATCTATAACGTAATATAACCTAACCTAACCCAACCTAACATCTCGGCGATAGTATTTGGTCTCATTCCTGGCTTGTTGGCCTCTACCTCTCCGTGGTACATTTATATACATCAATAACGTAATATAACCTAACCTAACCCAACCTACCATCTCGGCGGTAATATTTGACAACATTTCTGGCGAGTTGGCCTCTACCTCTCCGTGGGAACTTTATATACATCTATAACGTAATATAACCTAACCTAACCCAATCTATCATCTCGGATGTAATATTTGAAAACATACCTGGCGAGTTGGCCTGTACGTCTCCGTGGGAACTTCATAAGCATCAATAACGAAATATAACGCAACTTAATCCAACCTATCTTTTCGGCGGTAACATTTGACAACATTCCTGGCGAGTTGGCCTCTACGTCTCCGTGGGAGCTTTATATACATCAATAACGTAATATAACCTAACCTAACCCAACCTATCATCTCGGCGGTAATATTTGACAACATTCCTGGCGAGTTGGCCTCTACGTCTCCGTGGGACCTTTATATACATCTATAAAGTAATATAACCTAATCTAATCCAAACTAACATCTCGGCGGTAATATTTGACATCATTCCTGGCGAGTTGGGCTCTACGTCTCCGTTTGACCTTCATAAACATCAGTAACGAAATATAACCTAACCTAACACAACCTGTCATCTCGGCGGTAATATTTGACAACCTTCCTGGCGAGTTGGCCTCTACGTCTCCGTGGGACCTTTATATACATCAATAACGTTATATAACCTAACCTAACCCAACCTAAAATCTCGGCGGTAATATTTGACAACATTCCTGGCGAGTTGGCTTCTCCGTCTCCGTGGGATCTTCTTATACATCAATAACGTGATATAACCTAACATAACCCAACCTAACATCTCGGCGGTAATATTTGAAAACATACCTGGCGAATTGGCCTCTACGTCTCCGTGGGACCTTTATATACATCAATAACGTAATATAACCTAACCTAACCCAACCTAACATCTCGGCGGTAATATTTGAAAACATACCTGGCGAGTTGGCCTCTACGTCTCCGTGGGACCTTTATATACATCAATAACGTAATATAACCTAACCTAATCCAACCTAACATCACGGCGGTAATATTTGACAACATTCCTGGCGAGTTGGCCTCAACGTCTCCGTGGGAGCTTTATATACATCAATAACGTAATATAACCTACCCTAACCCAACCTAACATCTCGGCGGTAATATTTGGTCACATTCCTGGCTTGTTGGCCTCTTCGTCTCCGTGGGACCTTTATATACATCAATAACTTAATATAACCTAACCTAACCCAACCTAACATCTCGGCGGTAATATTTGACATCATTCCTGGCGAGTTGGCCTCTACGTCTCCGTGGGTGCTTTATATACATCAATAACGTAATATAACCTAACCTAACCCAATCTAACATCTCGGCGGTAATATTTGAACACATTCCTGGCTTGTTGGCCTCTACGTCTCCCTGCGAACTTTATATACATCTATAACGTAATATAACCTAACCTAACCCAACCTAACATGTCGGCGGTAATATTTGAACACATTCCTGGCTTGTTGGCCCCTACGTCTCCGTGGAACCTTTATATACATCAATAACGTAATATAACCTAACCTAACCCAACCTAACATCTCGGCGGTAATATTTGAACACATTCCTGGCTTGTTGGCCTCTACGTCTCCGTGGGACCTTAATATACATCTATAACGTAATATAACCTAACCTAACCCAACCTAACATCTCGGCGATAGTATTTGGTCACATTCCTGGCTTGTTGGCCTCTACCTCTCCGTGGTACATTTATATACATCAATAACGTAATATAACCTAACCTAACCCAACCTATCATCTCGGCGGTAATATTTGACAACATTCCTGGCGAGTTGGCCTCTACCTCTCCGTGGGACCTTTATATACATCAATAACGTAATATACCCTAACCTAACCCAATCTAACATCTCGGCGGAAATATTTGAACACATTCCTGGCTTGTTGGCCTCTACATCTCCGTGGGATCTTTATATACATCAATAACGTTATATAACCGAACCTAACCCAGCCTAACGTTTCGGCGGTAATATTTGAAAACATTCCTGGCTTGTTGGCCTCTACGTCCCCGTGGGATCCTTATATACATCAATAACGTAATATAACCTAACCTAACCCAATCTAACATTTCGGCGGTAATATTTGAACACATTCATGACTTGTTGACCTCTACGTCTCCGTGGGAACTTTATATACATCTATAACGTAATATAACATAACCTAACCCAACCTAACATCTCGGCGGTAATATTTGAACACATTCCTGGCTTGTTGGCCTCTACGTTTCCGTGGGACCTTTATAGACATCTATAACGTAATATAACCTAACCTAATCCAAACTAACATCTCGGCGGTAATATTTGACAACATTCCTGGCGAGTTGGCCTCTACGTCTCCGTGGGACCTTTATATACATCTATAAAGTAATATAACCTAATCTAATCCAAACTAACATCTCGGCGGTAATATTTGACATCATTCCTGGCCAGTTGGGCTCTACGTCTCCGTTTGATCTTCATAAACATCAGTAACGAAATATAACCTAACCTAACACAACCTGTCATCTCGGCGGTAATATTTGACAACCTTCCTGGCGAGTTGGCCTCTACGTCTCCGTCGGACCTTTATATACATCAATAACGTTATATAACCTAACCTAACCCAACCTAAAATCTCGGCGGTAATATTTGACAACATTCCTGGCGAGTTGGCTTCTCCGTCTCCGTGGGATCTTCTTATACATCAATAACGTGATATAACCTAACATAACCCAACCTAACATCTCGGCGGTAATATTTGAAAACATACCTGGCGAATTGGCCTCTACGTCTCCGTGGGACCTTTATATACATCAATAACGTAATATAACCTAACCTAACCCAACCTAACATCTCGGCGGTAATATTTGAAAACATACCTGGCGAGTTGGCCTCTACGTCTCCGTGGGACCTTTATATACATCAATAACGTAATATAACCTAACCTAATCCAACCTAACATCACGGCGGTAATATTTGACAACATTCCTGGCGAGTTGGCCTCTACGTCTCCGTGGGTGCTTTATATACATCTATAACGTAATATAACCTAACCTAACCCAACCTAACATGTCGGCGGTAATATTTGAACACATTCCTGGCTTGTTGGCCCCTACGTCGACGTGGAACCTTTATATACATCAATAACGTAATATAACCTAACCTAACCCAACCTAACATCTCGGCGGTAATATTTGAACACATTCCTGGCTTGTTGGCCTCCACGTCTCCGTGGGACCTTTATATACATCTATAACGTAATATAACCTAACCTAACCCAACCTAACATCTCGGCGATAGTATTTGGTCACATTCCTGGCTTGTTGGCCTCTACCTCTCCGTGGTACATTTATATACATCAATAACGTAATATAACCTAACCTAACCCAACCTATCATCTCGGCGGTAATATTTGACAACATTCCTGGCGAGTTGGCCTCTACCTCTCCGTGGGACCTTTATATACATCAATAACGTAATATACCCTAACCTAACCCAATCTAACATCTCGGCGGTATATTTGAACACATTCCTGGCTTGTTGGCCTCTACGTCTCCGTGGAATCTTTATATACATCAATAACGTAATATAACCTAACCTAACCCAACCTAACATCTCGGCGGTAATATTTGGTCACATTCCTGGCTTGTTGGCCTCTTCGTCTCCGTGGGACCTTTATATACATCAATAACGTAATATAACCTAACCTAACCCAACCTAACATCTCGGCGGTAATATTTGACATCATTCCTGGCGAGTTGGCCTCTACGTCTCCGTGGGTGCTTTATATACATCAATAACGTAATATAACCTAACCTAACCCAACCTAACATCTCGGCGGTAATATTTGAAGACATTCCTGGCTTGTTGGCCTCTACGTCTCCGTGGTACATTTATATACATCAATAACGTAATATAACCTAACCTAACCCAATCTAACATCTCGGCGGTAATATTTGAACACATTCCTGGCTTGTTGGCCTCTACGTCTCCCTGCGAACTTTATATACATCTATAACGTAATATAACCTAACCTAACCCAACCTAACATGTCGGCGGTAATATTTGAACACATTCCTGGCTTGTTGGCCCCTACGTCTCCGTGGAACCTTTATATACATCAATAACGTAATATAACCTAACCTAACCCAACCTAACATCTCGGCGGTAATATTTGAACACATTCCTGGCTTGTTGGCCTCTACGTCTCCGTGGGACCCTTATATACATCTATAACGTAATATAACCTAACCTAACCCAACCTAACATCTCGGCGATAGTATTTGGTCACATTCCTGGCTTGTTGGCCTCTACCTCTCCGTGGTACATTTATATACATCAATAACGTAATATAACCTAACCTAACCCAACCTATCATCTCGGCGGTAATATTTGACAACATTCCTGGCGAGTTGGCCTCTACCTCTCCGTGGGACCTTTATATACATCAATAACGTAATATACCCTAACCTAACCCAATCTAACATCTCGGCGGAAATATTTGAACACATTCCTGGCTTGTTGGCCTCTACATCTCCGTGGGATCTTTATATACATCAATAACGTTATATAACCGAACCTAACCCAGCCTAACGTTTCGGCGGTAATATTTGAAAACATTCCTGGCTTGTTGGCCTCTACGTCCCCGTGGGATCCTTATATACATCAATAACGTAATATAACCTAACCTAACCCAATCTAACATTTCGGCGGTAATATTTGAACACATTCATGACTTGTTGACCTCTACGTCTCCGTGGGAACTTTATATACATCTATAACGTAATATAACATAACCTAACCCAACCTAACATCTCGGCGGTAATATTTGAACACATTCCTGGCTTGTTGGCCTCTACGTTTCCGTGGGACCTTTATATACATCAATAACGGCATATAACCTAACCTAACCCAACCTAAAATCTCGGCGGTAATGTTTGACAACATTCCTGGCGAGTTGGCTTCTCCGTCTCCGTGGGATCTTCTTATACATCAATAACGTGATATAACCTAACATAACCCAACCTAACTTCTCGGCGGTAATATTTGAAAACATACCTGGCGAATTGGCCTCTACGTCTCCGTGGGACCTTTATATACATCAATAACGTAATATAACCTAACCTAACCCAACCTATCATCTCGGCGGTAATATTTGACAACATTCCTGGCGAGTTGGCCTCTACGTCTCCGTGGGACCTTTATATACATCTATAAAGTAATATAACCTAATCTAATCCAAACTAACATCTCGGCGGTAATATTTGACATCATTCCTGGCGAGTTGGGCTCTACGTCTCCGTTTGATCTTCATAAACATCAGTAACGAAATATAACCTAACCTAACACAACCTGTCATCTCGGCGGTAATATTTGACAACCTTCCTGGCGAGTTGGCCTCTACGTCTCCGTGGGACCTTTATATACATCAATAACGTTATATAACCTAACCTAACCCAACCTAAAATCTCGGCGGTAATATTTGACAACATTCCTGGCGAGTTGGCTTCTCCGTCTCCGTGGGATCTTCTTATACATCAATAACGTGATATAACCTAACATAACCCAACCTAACATCTCGGCGGTAATATTTGAAAACATACCTGGCGAATTGGCCTCTACGTCTCCGTGGGACCTTTATATACATCAATAACGTAATATAACCTAACCTAACCCAACCTAACATCTCGGCGGTAATATTTGAAAACATACCTGGCGAGTTGGCCTCTACGTCTCCGTGGGACCTTTATATACATCAATAACGTAATATAACCTAACCTAATCCAACCTAACATCACGGCGGTAATATTTGACAACATTCCTGGCGAGTTGGCCTCAACGTCTCCGTGGGAGCTTTATATACATCAATAACGTAATATAACCTACCCTAACCCAACCTAACATCTCGGCGGTAATATTTGGTCACATTCCTGGCTTGTTGGCCTCTTCGTCTCCGTGGGACCTTTATATACATCAATAACGTAATATAACCTAACCTAACCCAACCTAACATCTCGGCGGTAATATTTGACATCATTCCTGGCGAGTTGGCCTCTACGTCTCCGTGGGTGCTTTATATACATCAATAACGTAATATAACCTAACCTAACCCAACCTAACATCTCGGCGGTAATATTTGAAGACATTCCTGGCTTGTTGGCCTCTACGTCTCCGTGGTACATTTATATACATCAATAACGTAATATAACCTAACCTAACCCAATCTAACATCTCGGCGGTAATATTTGAACACATTCCTGGCTTGTTGGCCTCTACGTCTCCCTGCGAACTTTATATACATCTATAACGTAATATAACCTGACCTAACCCAACCTAACATGTCGGCGGTAATATTTGAACACATTCCTGGCTTGTTGGCCCCTACGTCTCCGTGGAACCTTTATATACATCAATAACGTAATATAACCTAACCTAACCCAACCTAACATCTCGGCGGTAATATTTGAACACATTCCTGGCTTGTTGGCCTCTACGTCTCCGTGGGACCTTTATATACATCTATAACGTAATATAACCTAACCTAACCCAACCTAACATCTCGGCGATAGTATTTGGTCACATTCCTGGCTTGTTGGCCTCTACCTCTCCGTGGTACATTTATATACATCAATAACGTAATATAACCTAACCTAACCCAACCTATCATCTCGGCGGTAATATTTGACAACATTCCTGGCGAGTTGGCCTCTACCTCTCCGTGGGACCTTTATATACATCAATAACGTAATATACCCTAACCTAACCCAATCTAACATCTCGGCGGTATATTTGAACACATTCCTGGCTTGTTGGCCTCTACGTCTCCGTGGAATCTTTATATACATCAATAACGTAATATAACCTAACCTAACCCAACCTAACATCTCGGCGGTAATATTTGAAAACATTCATGGCGAGTTGGGCTCTACGTCTCCGTGGGACCTTCATATACATCAATAACGAAATATAACCTAACCTAACCCAACCTATCATCTCGGCGGTAATATTTGACAACATTACTGGCGAGTTGGCCTCTACGTCTCCGCTTGACCTTCATAAACATCAATAACGAAATATAACATAACATAACACAACCTATCATCTCGGTGGTAATATTTGACAACATTCCTGGCGATTTGGCCTCTACGTATCCGTGGGATCTTTATATACATCAATAACGTAATATAACTTAACCTAACCCAATCTAACATCTCGGCGGTAATATTTGAACACATTCCTGGCTTGTTGGCCTCTACGTCTCCGTGGGAAATTTATATACATCTATAACGTAATATAACCTAACCTAAACCAACCTAACATTTCGGCGGTAATATTTGGAGGCATTCCCGGCTTGTTGGCCTCTACGTCTCCGTGGGATCTTTATATACATCAATAACGTAATATAACCTAACCTAACCCAATCTAACATCTCGGCGGAAATATTTGAACACATTCCTGGCTTGTTGGCCTCTACATCTCCGTGGGATCTTTATATACATCAATAACGTTATATAACCGAACCTAACCCAGCCTAACGTTTCGGCGGTAATATTTGAAAACATTCCTGGCTTGTTGGCCTCTACGTCCCCGTGGGATCCTTATATACATCAATAACGTAATATAACCTAACCTAACCCAATCTAACATTTCGGCGGTAATATTTGAACACCTTCATGACTTGTTGACCTCTACGTCTCCGTGGGAACTTTATATACATCTATAACGTAATATAACATAACCTAACCCAACCTAACATCTCGGCGGTAATATTTGACATCATTCCTGGCGAGTTGGCCTCTACGTCTCCGTGGGACCTTTATATACATCAATAACGGTATATAACCTAACCTAACCCAACCTAAAATCTCGGCGGTAATGTTTGACAACATTCCTGGCGAGTTGGCTTCTCCGTCTCCGTGGGATCTTCTTATACATCAATAACGTGATATAACCTAACATAACCCAACCTAACTTCTCGGCGGTAATATTTGAAAACATACCTGGCGAATTGGCCTCTACGTCTCCGTGGGACCTTTATATACATCAATAACGTAATATAACCTAACCTAACCCAACCTAACATCTCGGCGGTAATATTTGAAAACATACCTGGCGAGTTGGCCTCTACGTCTCCGTGGGACCTTTATATACATCAATAACGTAATATAACCTAACCTAATCCAACCTAACATCACGGAGGTAATATTTGACAACATTCCTGGCGAGTTGGCCTCAACGTCTCCGTGGGATCTTTTTATACATCAATAACGTAATATAACCTAACCTAACCCAACCTATCATCTCGGATGTAATATTTGAAAACATACCTGGCGAGTTGGCCTCTACGTCTCCGTGGGAACTTCATAAGCATCAATAACGAAATATAACGCAACTTAATCCAACCTATCATTTCGGCGGTAATATTTGATAACATTCCTGGCGAGTTGGCCTCTACGTCTCCGTGGGAGCTTTATATACATCAATAACGTAATATAACCTAACCTAACCCAACCTATCATCTCGGCGGTAATATTAGAAAACATACCTGGCGAGTTGGCCTCTGCGTCTCCGTGGGAACTTCATAAGCATCAATAACGAAATATAACGCAACTTAATCCAACCTATCTTTTCGGCGGTAACATTTGACAACATTCCTGGCGAGTTGGCCTCTACGTCTCCGTGGGAGCTTTATATACATCAATAACGTAATATAACCTAACCTAACCCAACCTATCATCTCGGCGGTAATATTTGACAACATTCCTGGCGAGTTGGCCTCTACGTCTCCGTGGGACCTTTATATACATCTATAAAGTAATATAACCTAATCTAATCCAAACTAACATCTCGGCGGTAATATTTGACATCATTCCTGGCGAGTTGGGCTCTACGTCTCCGTTTGATCTTCATAAACATCAGTAACGAAATATAACCTAACCTAACACAACCTGTCATCTCGGCGGTAATATTTGACAACCTTCCTGGCGAGTTGGCCTCTACGTCTCCGTGGGACCTTTATATACATCAATAACGTTATATAACCTAACCTAACCCAACCTAAAATCTCGGCGGTAATATTTGACAACATTCCTGGCGAGTTGGCTTCTCCGTCTCCGTGGGATCTTCTTATACATCAATAACGTGATATAACCTAACATAACCCAACCTAACATCTCGGCGGTAATATTTGAAAACATACCTGGCGAATTGGCCTCTACGTCTCCGTGGGACCTTTATATACATCAATAACGTAATATAACCTAACCTAACCCAACCTAACATCTCGGCGGTAATATTTGAAAACATACCTGGCGAGTTGGCCTCTACGTCTCCGTGGGACCTTTATATACATCAATAACGTAATATAACCTAACCTAATCCAACCTAACATCACGGCGGTAATATTTGACAACATTCCTGGCGAGTTGGCCTCAACGTCTCCGTGGGAGCTTTATATACATCAATAACGTAATATAACCTACCCTAACCCAACCTAACATCTCGGCGGTAATATTTGGTCACATTCCTGGCTTGTTGGCCTCTTCGTCTCCGTGGGACCTTTATATACATCAATAACGTAATATAACCTAACCTAACCCAACCTAACATCTCGGCGGTAATATTTGACATCATTCCTGGCGAGTTGGCCTCTACGTCTCCGTGGGTGCTTTATATACATCAATAACGTAATATAACCTAACCTAACCCAACCTAACATCTCGGCGGTAATATTTGAAGACATTCCTGGCTTGTTGGCCTCTACGTCTCCGTGGTACATTTATATACATCAATAACGTAATATAACCTAACCTAACCCAATCTAACATCTCGGCGGTAATATTTGAACACATTCCTGGCTTGTTGGCCTCTTCGTCTCCCTGCGAACTTTATATACATCTATAACGTAATATAACCTAACCTAACCCAACCTAACATGTCGGCGGTAATATTTGAACACATTCCTGGCTTGTTGGCCTCTACGTCTCCGTGGGACCTTTATATACATCTATAACGTAATATAACCTAACCTAACCCAACCTAACATCTCGGCGATAGTATTTGGTCACATTCCTGGCTTGTTGGCCTCTACCTCTCCGTGGTACATTTATATACATCAATAACGTAATATAACCTAACCTAACCCAACCTATCATCTCGGCGGTAATATTTGACAACATTCCTGGCGAGTTGGCCTCTACCTCTCCGTGGGACCTTTATATACATCAATAACGTAATATACCCTAACCTAACCCAATCTAACATCTCGGCGGTATATTTGAACACATTCCTGGCTTGTTGGCCTCTACGTCTCCGTGGAATCTTTATATACATCAATAACGTAATATAACCTAACCTAACCCAACCTAACATCTCGGCGGTAATATTTGGTCACATTCCTGGCTTGTTGGCCTCTTCGTCTCCGTGGGACCTTTATATACATCAATAACGTAATATAACCTAACCTAACCCAACCTAACATCTCGGCGGTAATATTTGACATCATTCCTGGCGAGTTGGCCTCTACGTCTCCGTGGGTGCTTTATATACATCAATAACGTAATATAACCTAACCTAATCCAACCTAACATCTCGGCGGTAATATTTGAAGACATTCCTGGCTTGTTGGCCTCTACGTCTCCGTGGTACATTTATATACATCAATAACGTAATATAACCTAACCTAACCCAATCTAACATCTCGGCGGTAATATTTGAACACATTCCTGGCTTGTTGGCCTCTACGTCTCCCTGCGAACTTTATATACATCTATAACGTAATATAACCTAACCTAACCCAACCTAACATGTCGGCGGTAATATTTGAACACATTCCTGGCTTGTTGGCCCCTACGTCTCCGTGGAACCTTTATATACATCAATAACGTAATATAACCTAACCTAACCCAACCTAACATCTCGGCGGTAATATTTGAACACATTCCTGGCTTGTTGGCCTCTACGTCTCCGTGGGACCCTTATATACATCTATAACGTAATATAACCTAACCTAACCCAACCTAACATCTCGGCGATAGTATTTGGTCACATTCCTGGCTTGTTGGCCTCTACCTCTCCGTGGTACATTTATATACATCAATAACGTAATATAACCTAACCTAACCCAACCTATCATCTCGGCGGTAATATTTGACAACATTCCTGGCGAGTTGGCCTCTACCTCTCCGTGGGACCTTTATATACATCAATAACGTAATATACCCTAACCTAACCCAATCTAACATCTCGGCGGAAATATTTGAACACATTCCTGGCTTGTTGGCCTCTACATCTCCGTGGGATCTTTATATACATCAATAACGTTATATAACCGAACCTAACCCAGCCTAACGTTTCGGCGGTAATATTTGAAAACATTCCTGGCTTGTTGGCCTCTACGTCCCCGTGGGATCCTTATATACATCAATAACGTAATATAACCTAACCTAACCCAATCTAACATTTCGGCGGTAATATTTGAACACATTCATGACTTGTTGACCTCTACGTCTCCGTGGGAACTTTATATACATCTATAACGTAATATAACATAACCTAACCCAACCTAACATCTCGGCGGTAATATTTGAACACATTCCTGGCTTGTTGGCCTCTACGTTTCCGTGGGACCTTTATATACATCAATAACGGCATATAACCTAACCTAACCCAACCTAAAATCTCGGCGGTAATGTTTGACAACATTCCTGGCGAGTTGGCTTCTCCGTCTCCGTGGGATCTTCTTATACATCAATAACGTGATATAACCTAACATAACCCAACCTAACTTCTCGGCGGTAATATTTGAAAACATACCTGGCGAATTGGCCTCTACGTATCCGTGGGACCTTTATATACATCAATAACGTAATATAACCTAACCTAACCCAACCTATCATCTCGGCGGTAATATTAGAAAACATACCTGGCGAGTTGGCCTCTGCGTCTCCGTGGGAACTTCATAAACATCAATAACGAAATATAACGCAACTTAATCCAACCTATCTTTTCGGCGGTAACATTTGACAACATTCCTGGCGAGTTGGCCTCTACGTCTCCGTGGGAGCTTTATATACATCAATAACGTAATATAACCTAACCTAACCCAACCTATCATCTCGGCGGTAATATTTGACAACATTCCTGGCGAGTTGGCCTCTACGTCTCCGTGGGACCTTTATATACATCTATAAAGTAATATAACCTAATCTAATCCAAACTAACATCTCGGCGGTAATATTTGAAAACATACCTGGCGAGTTGGCCTCTACGTCTCCGTGGGACCTTTATATACATCAATAACGTAATATAACCTAACCTAATCCAACCTAACATCACGGCGGTAATATTTGACAACATTCCTGGCGAGTTGGCCTCAACGTCTCCGTGGGAGCTTTATATACATCAATAACGTAATATAACCTACCCTAACCCAACCTAACATCTCGGCGGTAATATTTGGTCACATTCCTGGCTTGTTGGCCTCTTCGTCTCCGTGGGACCTTTATATACATCAATAACGTAATATAACCTAACCTAACCCAACCTAACATCTCGGCGGTAATATGTGACATCATTCCTGGCGAGTTGGCCTCTACGTCTCCGTGGGTGCTTTATATACATCAATAACGTAATATAACCTAACCTAACCCAACCTAACATCTCGGCGGTAATATTTGAAGACATTCCTGGCTTGTTGGCCTCTACGTCTCCGTGGTACATTTATATACATCAATAACGTAATATAACCTAACCTAACCCAATCTAACATCTCGGCGGTAATATTTGAACACATTCCTGGCTTGTTGGCCTCTACGTCTCCCTGCGAACTTTATATACATCTATAACGTAATATAACCTAACCTAACCCAACCTAACATGTCGGCGGTAATATTTGAACACATTCCTGGCTTGTTGGCCCCTACGTCTCCGTGGAACCTTTATATACATCAATAACGTAATATAACCTAACCTAACCCAACCTAACATCTCGGCGGTAATATTTGAACACATTCCTGGCTTGTTGGCCTCTACGTCTCCGTGGGACCTTTATATACATCTATAACGTAATATAACCTAACCTAACCCAACCTAACATCTCGGCGATAGTATTTGGTCACATTCCTGGCTTGTTGGCCTCTACCTCTCCGTGGTACATTTATATACATCAATAACGTAATATAACCTAACCTAACCCAACCTATCATCTCGGCGGTAATATTTGACAACATTCCTGGCGAGTTGGCCTCTACCTCTCCGTGGGACCTTTATATACATCAATAACGTAATATACCCTAACCTAACCCAATCTAACATCTCGGCGGTATGTTTGAACACATTCCTGGCTTGTTGGCCTCTACGTCTCCGTGGAATCTTTATATACATCAATAACGTAATATAACCTAACCTAACCCAACCTAACATCTCGGCGGTAATATTTGAAAACATTCATGGCGAGTTGGGCTCTACGTCTCCGTGGGACCTTCATATACATCAATAACGAAATATAACCTAACCTAACCCAACCTATCATCTCGGCGGTAATATTTGACAACATTACTGGCGAGTTGGCCTCTACGTCTCCGCTTGACCTTCATAAACATCAATAACGAAATATAACATAACATAACACAACCTATCATCTCGGTGGTAATATTTGACAACATTCCTGGCGATTTGGCCTCTACGTATCCGTGGGATCTTTATATACATCAATAACGTAATATAACTTTACCTAACCCAATCTAACATCTCGGCGGTAATATTTGAACACATTCCTGGCTTGTTGGCCTCTACGTCTCCGTGGGAAATTTATATACATCTATAACGTAATATAACCTAACCTAAACCAACCTAACATTTCGGCGGTAATATTTGGAGGCATTCCCGGCTTGTTGGCCTCTACGTCTCCGTGGGATCTTTATATACATCAATAACGTAATATAACCTAACCTAACCCAATCTAACATCTCGGCGGAAATATTTGAACACATTCCTGGCTTGTTGGCCTCTACATCTCCGTGGGATCTTTATATACATCAATAACGTTATATAACCGAACCTAACCCAGCCTAACGTTTCGGCGGTAATATTTGAAAACATTCCTGGCTTGTTGGCCTCTACGTCCCCGTGGGATCCTTATATACATCAATAACGTAATATAACCTAACCTAACCCAATCTAACATTTCGGCGGTAATATTTGAACACCTTCATGACTTGTTGACCTCTACGTCTCCGTGGGAACTTTATATACATCTATAACGTAATATAACATAACCTAACCCAACCTAACATCTCGGCGGTAATATTTGACATCATTCCTGGCGAGTTGGCCTCTACGTCTCCGTGGGACCTTTATATACATCAATAACGGTATATAACCTAACCTAACCCAACCTAAAATCTCGGCGGTAATGTTTGACAACATTCCTGGCGAGTTGGCTTCTCCGTCTCCGTGGGATCTTCTTATACATCAATAACGTGATATAACCTAACATAACCCAACCTAACTTCTCGGCGGTAATATTTGAAAACATACCTGGCGAATTGGCCTCTACGTCTCCGTGGGACCTTTATATACATCAATAACGTAATATAACCTAACCTAACCCAACCTAACATCTCGGCGGTAATATTTGAAAACATACCTGGCGAGTTGGCCTCTACGTCTCCGTGGGACCTTTATATACATCAATAACGTAATATAACCTAACCTAATCCAACCTAACATCACGGAGGTAATATTTGACAACATTCCTGGCGAGTTGGCCTCAACGTCTCCGTGGGATCTTTTTATACATCAATAACGTAATATAACCTAACCTAACCCAACCTATCATCTCGGATGTAATATTTGAAAACATACCTGGCGAGTTGGCCTCTACGTCTCCGTGGGAACTTCATAAGCATCAATAACGAAATATAACGCAACTTAATCCAATCTATCATTTCGGCGGTAATATTTGATAACATTCCTGGCGAGTTGGCCTCTACGTCTCCGTGGGAGCTTTATATACATCAATAACGTAATATAACCTAACCTAACCCAACCTATCATCTCGGCGGTAATATTAGAAAACATACCTGGCGAGTTGGCCTCTGCGTCTCCGTGGGAACTTCATAAGCATCAATAACGAAATATAACGCAACTTAATCCAACCTATCTTTTCGGCGGTAACATTTGACAACATTCCTGGCGAGTTGGCCTCTACGTCTCCGTGGGAGCTTTATATACATCAATAACGTAATATAACCTAACCTAACCCAACCTATCATCTCGGCGGTAATATTTGACAACATTCCTGGCGAGTTGGCCTCTACGTCTCCGTGGGACCTTTATATACATCTATAAAGTAATATAACCTAATCTAATCCAAACTAACATCTCGGCGGTAATATTTGACATCATTCCTGGCGAGTTGGGCTCTACGTCTCCGTTTGATCTTCATAAACATCAGTAACGAAATATAACCTAACCTAACACAACCTGTCATCTCGGCGGTAATATTTGACAACCTTCCTGGCGAGTTGGCCTCTACGTCTCCGTGGGACCTTTATATACATCAATAACGTTATATAACCTAACCTAACCCAACCTAACATCTCGGCGGTAATATTTGAAAACATTCATGGCGAGTTGGGCTCTACGTCTCCGTGGGACCTTCATATACATCAATAACGAAATATAACCTAACCTAACCCAACCTATCATCTCGGCGGTAATATTTGACAACATTACTGGCGAGTTGGCCTCTACGTCTCCGCTTGACCTTCATAAACATCAATAACGAAATATAACATAACATAACACAACCTATCATCTCGGTGGTAATATTTGACAACATTCCTGGCGATTTGGCCTCTACGTATCCGTGGGATCTTTATATACATCAATAACGTAATATAACTTAACCTAACCCAATCTAACATCTCGGCGGTAATATTTGAACACATTCCTGGCTTGTTGGCCTCTACGTCTCCGTGGGAAATTTATATACATCTATAACGTAATATAACCTAACCTAAACCAACCTAACATTTCGGCGGTAATATTTGGAGGCATTCCCGGCTTGTTGGCCTCTACGTCTCCGTGGGATCTTTATATACATCAATAACGTAATATAACCTAACCTAACCCAATCTAACATCTCGGCGGAAATATTTGAACGCATTCCTGGCTTGTTGGCCTCTACATCTCCGTGGGATCTTTATATACATCAATAACGTTATATAACCGAACCTAACCCAGCCTAACGTTTCGGCGGTAATATTTGAAAACATTCCTGGCTTGTTGGCCTCTACGTCCCCGTGGGATCCTTATATACATCAATAACGTAATATAACCTAACCTAACCCAATCTAACATTTCGGCGGTAATATTTGAACACCTTCATGACTTGTTGACCTCTACGTCTCCGTGGGAACTTTATATACATCTATAACGTAATATAACATAACCTAACCCAACCTAACATCTCGGCGGTAATATTTGACATCATTCCTGGCGAGTTGGCCTCTACGTCTCCGTGGGACCTTTATATACATCAATAACGGTATATAACCTAACCTAACCCAACCTAAAATCTCGGCGGTAATGTTTGACAACATTCCTGGCGAGTTGGCTTCTCCGTCTCCGTGGGATCTTCTTATACATCAATAACGTGATATAACCTAACATAACCCAACCTAACATCTCGGCGGTAATATTTGAAAACATACCTGGCGAATTGGCCTCTACGTCTCCGTGGGACCTTTATATACATCAATAACGTAATATAACCTAACCTAACCCAACCTAACATCTCGGCGGTAATATTTGAAAACATACCTGGCGAGTTGGCCTCTACGTCTCCGTGGGACCTTTATATACATCAATAACGTAATATAACCTAACCTAATCCAACCTAACATCACGGCGGTAATATTTGACAACATTCCTGGCGAGTTGGCCTCAACGTCTCCGTGGGAGCTTTATATACATCAATAACGTAATATAACCTACCCTAACCCAACCTAACATCTCGGCGGTAATATTTGGTCACATTCCTGGCTTGTTGGCCTCTTCGTCTCCGTGGGACCTTTATATACATCAATAACGTAATATAACCTAACCTAACCCAACCTAACATCTCGGCGGTAATATTTGACATCATTCCTGGCGAGTTGGCCTCTACGTCTCCGTGGGTGCTTTATATACATCAATAACGTAATATAACCTAACCTAACCCAACCTAACATCTCGGCGGTAATATTTGAAGACATTCCTGGCTTATTGGCCTCTACGTCTCCGTGGTACATTTATATACATCAATAACGTAATATAACCTAACCTAACCCAATCTAACATCTCGGCGGTAATATTTGAACACATTCCTGGCTTGTTGGCCTCTACGTCTCCCTGCGAACTTTATATACATCTATAACGTAATATAACCTAACCTAACCCAACCTAACATGTCGGCGGTAATATTTGAACACATTCCTGGCTTGTTGGCCCCTACGTCTCCGTGGAACCTTTATATACATCAATAACGTAATATAACCTAACCTAACCCAACCTAACATCTCGGCCGTAATATTTGAACACATTCCTGGCTTGTTGGCCTCTACCTCTCCCTGCGAACTTTATATACATCTATAACGTAATATAACCTAACCTAACCCAACCTAACATGTCGGCGGTAATATTTGAACACATTCCTGGCTTGTTGGCCCCTACGTCTCCGTGGGACCTTTATATACATCAATAACGTAACATAACCTAACCTAACCCAACCTAACATCTCGGCGGTAATATTTGAACATATTCCTGGCTTGTTGGCCTCTACGTCTCCGTGGGACCTTTACATACATCTATAACGTAATGTAACCTAACCTAACCCAACCTAACATCTCGGCGATAATATTTGTTCACATTCCTGGCTTGTTGGCCTCTACCTCTTCGTGGTACATTTATATACATCAATAACGTAATATAACCTAACCTAACCCAACCTATCATCTCGGCGGTAATATTTGACAACATTCCTGGCTTGTTGGCCCCTACGTCTCCGTGGGACCTTTATATACATCAATAACGTAATATACCCTAACCTAACCCAATCTAACATCTCGGCGGTATATTTGAACACATTCCTGGCTTGTTGGCCTCTACGTCTCCGTGGGAACTTCATAAGCATCAATAACGAAATATAACGCAACTTAATCCAACCTATCATTTCGGCGGTAATATTTGATAACATTCCTGGCGAGTTGGCCTCTACGTCTCCGTGGGAGCTTTATATACATCAATAACGTAATATAACCTAACCTAACCCAACCTATCATCTCGGCGGTAATATTAGAAAACATACCTGGCGAGTTGGCCTCTACGTCTCCGTGGGAACTTCATAAGCATCAATAACGAAATATAACGCAACTTAATCCAACCTATCATTTCGGCGATAATATTTGGTCACATTCCTGGCTTGTTGGCCTCTACCTCTCCGTGGTACATTTATATACATCAATAACGTAATATAACCTAACCTAATCCAACCTATCATCTCGGCGGTAATATTTGACAACATTCCTGGCGAGTTGGCCTCTACCTCTCAGTGGGAACTTTATATACATCTATAACGTAATATAACCTAACCTAACCCAATCTAACATCTCGGCGGTAATATTTGAACACATTCCTGGCTTGTTGGCCTCTACGTCTCCCTGCGAACTTTATATACATCTATAACGTAATATAACCTACCCTAACCCAACCTAACATCTCGGCGGTAATATTTGAACACATTCCTGGCTTGTTGGCCCCTACGTCTCCGTGGGACCTTTATATACATCAATAACGTAATGTACCCTAACCTAACCCAATCTAACATCTCGGCGGTATATTTGAACACATTCCTGGCTTGTTGGCCTCTACGTCTCCGTGGGATCTTTATATACATCAATAACGTAATATAACCTAACCTAACCCAACCTAACATCTCGGCGGTAATATTTGAAAACATTCATGGCGAGTTGGCCTCTACGTCTCCGTGGGACCTTCATATACATCAATAACGATATATAACCTAACCTAACCCAACCTATCATCTCGGCGGTAATATTTGACAACATTACTGGCGAGATGGCCTCTACGTCTCCGCTTGACCTTCATAAACATCAATAACGAAATATAACATAACATAACACAACCTATCATCTCGGTGGTAATATTTCACAACATTCCTGGCGATTTGGCCTCTACGTCTCCGTGGGACCTTCATATACATCAATAACGAAATATAACCTAACCTAACCCAACCTATCATCTCGGCGGTAATATTTGACAACATTACTGGCGAGTTGGCCTCTACGTCTCCGCTTGACCTTCATAAACATCAATAACGAAATATAGCCTAACATAACACAACCTATAATCTCGGTGGTAATATTTGACAACATTCCTGGCGATTTGGCCTCTACGTCTCCGTGGGACCCTTATGTACATCAATAACGTTATATAACCTAACCTAACCCAATCTAACATCTCGGCGGTAATATTTGAACACATTCCTGGCTTGTTGGCCTCTACGTCTCCGTGGGAAATTTATTTACATCTATAACGTAATATAACCTAACCTAAACCAACCTAACATCTCGGCGGTAATATTTGAACACATTCCTGGCTTGTTGGCCTCTACTTCTCCGTGGGATCTTTATATACATCAATAACGTAATATAACCTAACCTAACCCAACCTAACATCTCGGCGGTAATATTTGACATCATTCCTGGCGAGTTGGGCTCTACGTCTCCGTTTGATCTTCATAAACATCAATAACGTAATATAACCTAACCTAACCCAATCTAACATCTCGGCGGTAATATTTGAAGACATTCCTGGCTTGTTGGCCTCTACGTATCCGTGGGATCTTTATATACATCAATAACGTAATATAACCTAACCTAACCCAATCTAACATCTCGGCGGTAATATTTGAACACATTCCTGGCTTGTTGGCCCCTACGTCGCCGTGGGACCTTTATATACATCAATAATATAATATAACCTAACCTAACCCAATCTAACATCTCGGCGGTAATATTTGAACACATTCCTGGCGAGTTGGCCTCTACGTATCCGTGGGATCTTTATATACATATATAACGTAATATAACCTAACCTAACCCAATCTAACATCTCGGCGGTAATATTTGAACACATTCATGGCGAGTTGGCCTCTACGTCTCCGTGGTACATTTATATACATCAATAACGTAATATAACCTAACCTAACCCAACCTATCATCTCGGCGGTAATATTAGACAACATTCCTGGCGAGTTGGCCTCTACGTATCCGTGGGACCTTTATATACATCAATAACGTAATATAACTTAACCTAATCCAATCTAACATCTCGGCGGTAATATTTGAACACATTCCTGGCTTGTTGGCCTCTACGTTTCCGTGGGACCTTTATATACATCTATAACGTAATATAACCTAACCTAAACCAACCTAACATCTCGGCGGTAATATTTGGAAACATTCCTCGCTTGTTGGCCTCTACGTCTCCGTGGGATCTTTATATACATCAATAACGTAATATAACCTAACCTAACCCAATCTAACATTTCGGCGGTAATATTTGAACACATTCCTGGCTTGTTGGCCTCTACATCTCCGTGGGATCTTTATATACATCAATAACGTTATATAACCGAACCTAACCCAGCCTCACGTTTCGGCGGTAATATTTGAAAACATTCCAGGCTTGTTGGCCTCTACGTATCCGTGGGATCTTTATATACATCAATAACGTAATATAACTTAACCTAACCCAATCTAACATCTCGGCGGTAATATTTGAACACATTCCTGGCTTGTTGGCCTCTACGTCTCCCTGCGAACTTTATATACATCTATAACGTAATATAACCTAACCTAACCCAACCTAACATCTCGGCGGTAATATTTGAAGACATTCCTGGCTTGTTGGCCTCTACGTCTCCGTGGTACATATATATACATCAATAACGTAATATAACCTAACCTAACCCAATCTAACATCTCGGCGGTAATATTTGAACACATTCCTGGCTTGTTGGCCTCTACGTCTCCCTGCGAACTTTATATACATCTATAACGTAATATAACCTACCCTAACCCAACCTAACATCTCGGCGGTAATATTTGAACACATTCCTGGCTTGTTGGCCCCTACGTCTCCGTGGGACCTTTATATACATCAATAACGTAATGTACCCTAACCTAACCCAATCTAACATCTCGGCGATATATTTGAACACATTCCTGGCTTGTTGGCCTCTACGTCTCCCTGGGATCTTTATATACATCAATAACGTAATATAACCTAACCTAACCCAACCTAACATCTCGGCGGTAATATTTGAAAACATTCATGGCGAGTTGGCCTCTACGTCTCCGTGGGACCTTCATATACATCAATAACGAAATATAACCTAACCTAACCCAACCTATCATCTCGGCGGTAATATTTGACAACATTACTGGCGAGATGGCCTCTACGTCTCCGCTTGACCTTCATAAACATCAATAACGAAATATAACATAACATAACACAACCTATCATCTCGGTGGTAATATTTGACAACATTCCTGGCGATTTGGCCTCTACGTCTCCGTGGGACCTTCATATACATCAATAACGAAATATAACCTAACCTAACCCAACCTATCATCTCGGCGGTAATATTTGACAACATTACTGGCGAGTTGGCCTCTACGTCTCCGCTTGACCTTCATAAACATCAATAACGAAATATAACCTAACCTAACCCAACCTAACATCTCGGCGGTAATATTTGAACACATTCCTGGCTTGTTGGCCTCTACGTCTCCGTGGGACCTTTATATACATCTATAACGTAATATAACCTAACCTAACCCAACCTAACATCTCGGCGGTAATATTTGAAGACATTCCTGGCTTGTTGGCCTCTACGTCTCCGTGGTACATATATATACATCAATAACGTAATATAACCTAACCTAACCCAATCTAACATCTCGGCGGTAATATTTGAACACATTCCTGGCTTGTTGGCCCCTACGTCTCCGTGGGACCTTTATATACATCAATAACATAATATAACCTAACCTAACCCAATCTAACATCTCGGCGGTAATATTTGAACACATTCCTGGCGAGTTGGCCTCTACGTATCCGTGGGATCTTTATATACATATATAACGTAATATAACCTAACCTAACCCAATCTAACATCTCGGCGGTAATATTTGAACACATTCATGGCGAGTTGGCCTCTACGTCTCCGTGGTACATTTATATACATCAATAACGTAATATAACCTAACCTAACCCAACCTATCATCTCGGCGGTAATATTAGACAACATTCCTGGCGAGTTGGCCTCTACGTATCCGTGGGACCTTTATATACATCAATAACGTAATATAACTTAACCTAATCCAATCTAACATCTCGGCGGTAATATTTGAACACATTCCTGGCTTGTTGGCCTCTACGTCTCCGTGGGACCTTTACATACATCTATAACGTAATGTAACCTAACCTAACCCAACCTAACATCTCGGCGATAATATTTGTTCACATTCCTGGCTTGTTGGCCTCTACCTCTTCGTGGTACATTTATATACATCAATAACGTAATATAACCTAACCTAACCCAACCTATCATCTCGGCGGTAATATTTGACAACATTCCTGGCTTGTTGGCCCCTACGTCTCCGTGGGACCTTTATATACATCAATAACGTAATATACCCTAACCTAACCCAATCTAACATCTCGGCGGTATATTTGAACAGATTCCTGGCTTGTTGGCCTCTACGTCTCCGTGGGATCTTTATATACATCAATAACGTAATATAACCTAACCTAACCCAACCTAACATCTCGGCGGTAATATTTGAAAACATTCATGGCGAGTTGGCCTCTACGTCTCCGTGGGACCTTCATATACATCAATAACGATATATAACCTAACCTAACCCAACCTATCATCTCGGCGGTAATATTTGACAACATTACTGGCGAGATGGCCTCTACGTCTCCGCTTGACCTTCATAAACATCAATAACGAAATATAACATAACATAACACAACCTATCATCTCGGTGGTAATATTTCACAACATTCCTGGCGATTTGGCCTCTACGTCTCCGTGGGACCTTCATATACATCAATAACGAAATATAACCTAACCTAACCCAACCTATCATCTCGGCGGTAATATTTGACAACATTACTGGCGAGTTGGCCTCTACGTCTCCGCTTGACCTTCATAAACATCAATAACGAAATATAGCCTAACATAACACAACCTATAATCTCGGTGGTAATATTTGACAACATTCCTGGCGATTTGGCCTCTACGTCTCCGTGGGACCCTTATGTACATCAATAACGTTATATAACCTAACCTAACCCAATCTAACATCTCGGCGGTAATATTTGAACACATTCCTGGCTTGTTGGCCTCTACGTCTCCGTGGGAAATTTATATACATCTATAACGTAATATAACCTAACCTAAACCAACCTAACATCTCGGCGGTAATATTTGAACACATTCCTGGCTTGTTGGCCTCTACTTCTCCGTGGGATCTTTATATACATCAATAACGTAATATAACCTAACCTAACCCAACCTAACATCTCGGCGGTAATATTTGACATCATTCCTGGCGAGTTGGGCTCTACGTCTCCGTTTGATCTTCATAAACATCAATAACGTAATATAACCTAACCTAACCCAATCTAACATCTCGGCGGTAATATTTGAAGACATTCCTGGCTTGTTGGCCTCTACGTATCCGTGGGATCTTTATATACATCAATAACGTAATATAACCTAACCTAACCCAATCTAACATCTCGGCGGTAATATTTGAACACATTCCTGGCTTGTTGGCCTCTACGTCTCCGTGGGACCTTTATATACATCAATAACATAATATAACCTAACCTAACCCAATCTAACATCTCGGCGGTAATATTTGAACACATTCCTGGCGAGTTGGCCTCTACGTATCCGTGGGATCTTTATATACATATATAACGTAATATAACCTAACCTAAACCAATCTAACATCTCGGCGGTAATATTTGAACACATTCATGGCGAGTTGGCATCTACGTCTCCGTGGTACATTTATATACATCAATAACGTAATATAACCTAACCTAACCCAACCTATCATCTCGGCGGTAATATTAGACAACATTCCTGGCGAGTTGGCCTCTACGTATCCGTGGGACCTTTATATACATCAATAACGTAATATAACTTAACCTAATCCAATCTAACATCTCGGCGGTAATATTTGAACACATTCCTGGCTTGTTGGCCTCTGCGTTTCCGTGGGACCTTTATATACATCTATAACGTAATATAACCTAACCTAAACCAACCTAACATCTCGGCGGTAATATTTGGAAACATTCCTCGCTTGTTGGCCTCTACGTCTCCGTGGGATCTTTATATACATCAATAACGTAATATAACCTAACCTAACCCAATCTAACATTTCGGCGGTAATATTTGAACACATTCCTGGCTTGTTGGCCTCTACATCTCCGTGGGATCTTTATATACATCAATAACGTTATATAACCGAACCTAACCCAGCCTCACGTTTCGGCGGTAATATTTGAAAACATTCCAGGCTTGTTGGCCTCTACGTATCCGTGGGATCTTTATATACATCAATAACGTAATATAACTTAACCTAACCCAATCTAACATCTCGGCGGTAATATTTGAACACATTCCTGGCTTGTTGGCCTCTACGTCTCCCTGCGAACTTTATATACATCTATAACGTAATATAACCTAACCTAACCCAACCTAACATCTCGGCGGTAATATTTGAAGACATTCCTGGCTTGTTGGCCTCTACGTCTCCGTGGTACATATATATACATCAATAACGTAATATAACCTAACCTAACCCAATCTAACATCTCGGCGGTAATATTTGAACACATTCCTGGCTTGTTGGCCTCTACGTCTCCCTGCGAACTTTATATACATCTATAACGTAATATAACCTACCCTAACCCAACCTAACATCTCGGCGGTAATATTTGAACACATTCCTGGCTTGTTGGCCCCTACGTCTCCGTGGGACCTTTATATACATCAATAACGTAATGTACCCTAACCTAACCCAATCTAACATCTCGGCGGTATATTTGAACACATTCCTGGCTTGTTGGCCTCTACGTCTCCCTGGGATCTTTATATACATCAATAACGTAATATAACCTAACCTAACCCAACCTAACATCTCGGCGGTAATATTTGAAAACATTCATGGCGAGTTGGCCTCTACGTCTCCGTGGGACCTTCATATACATCAATAACGAAATATAACCTAACCTAACCCAACCTATCATCTCGGCGGTAATATTTGACAACATTACTGGCGAGATGGCCTCTACGTCTCCGCTTGACCTTCATAAACATCAATAACGAAATATAACATAACATAACACAACCTATCATCTCGGTGGTAATATTTGACAACATTCCTGGCGATATGGCCTCTACGTCTCCGTGGGACCTTCATATACATCAATAACGAAATATAACCTAACCTAACCCAACCTATCATCTCGGCGGTAATATTTGACAACATTACTGGCGAGTTGGCCTCTACGTCTCCGCTTGACCTTCATAAACATCAATAACGAAATATAACCTAACCTAACCCAACCTAACATCTCGGCGGTAATATTTGAACACATTCCTGGCTTGTTGGCCTCTACGTCTCCGTGGGACCTTTATATACATCTATAACGTAATATAACCTAACCTAACCCAACCTAACATCTCGGCGGTAATATTTGAAGACATTCCTGGCTTGTTGGCCTCTACGTCTCCGTGGTACATATATATACATCAATAACGTAATATAACCTAACCTAACCCAATCTAACATCTCGGCGGTAATATTTGAACACATTCCTGGCTTGTTGGCCCCTACGTCTCCGTGGGACCTTTATATACATCAATAACATAATATAACCTAACCTAACCCAATCTAACATCTCGGCGGTAATATTTGAACACATTCCTGGCGAGTTGGCCTCTACGTATCCGTGGGATCTTTATATACATATATAACGTAATATAACCTAACCTAACCCAATCTAACATCTCGGCGGTAATATTTGAACACATTCATGGCGAGTTGGCCTCTACGTCTCCGTGGTACATTTATATACATCAATAACGTAATATAACCTAACCTAACCCAACCTATCATCTCGGCGGTAATATTAGACAACATTCCTGGCGAGTTGGCCTCTACGTATCCGTGGGACCTTTATATACATCAATAACGTAATATAACTTAACCTAATCCAATCTAACATCTCGGCGGTAATATTTGAACACATTCCTGGCTTGTTGGCCTCTACGTCTCCGTGGGACCTTTACATACATCTATAACGTAATGTAACCTAACCTAACCCAACCTAACATCTCGGCGATAATATTTGTTCACATTCCTGTCTTGTTGGCCTCTACCTCTCCGTGGTACATTTATATACATCAATAACGTAATATAACCTAACCTAACCCAACCTATCATCTCGGCGGTAGTATTTGACAACATTCCTGGCGAGTTGGCCTCTACCTCTCAGTGGGAACTTTATATACATCTATAACGTAATATAACCTAACCTAACCCAATCTAACATCTCGGCGGTAATATTTGAACACATTCCTGGCTTGTTGGCCTCTACCTCTCCCTGCGAACTTTATATACATCTATAACGTAATATAACCTAACCTAACCCAACCTAACATGTCGGCGGTAATATTTGAACACATTCCTGGCTTGTTGGCCCCTAGGTCTCCGTGGGACCTTTATATACATCAATAACGTAACATAACCTAACCTAACCCAACCTAACATCTCGGCGGTAATATTTGAACATATTCCTGGCTTGTTGGCCTCTACGTCTCCGTGGGACCTTTACATACATCTATAACGTAATGTAACCTAACCTAACCCAACCTAACATCTCGGCGATAATATTTGTTCACATTCCTGGCTTGTTGGCCTCTACCTCTTCGTGGTACATTTATATACATCAATAACGTAATATAACCTAACCTAACCCAACCTATCATCTCGGCGGTAATATTTGACAACATTCCTGGCTTGTTGGCCCCTACGTCTCCGTGGGACCTTTATATACATCAATAACGTAATATACCCTAACCTAACCCAATCTAACATCTCGGCGGTATATTTGAACAGATTCCTGGCTTGTTGGCCTCTACGTCTCCGTGGGATCTTTATATACATCAATAACGTAATATAACCTAACCTAACCCAACCTAACATCTCGGCGGTAATATTTGAAAACATTCATGGCGAGTTGGCCTCTACGTCTCCGTGGGACCTTCATATACATCAATAACGATATATAACCTAACCTAACCCAACCTATCATCTCGGCGGTAATATTTGACAACATTACTGGCGAGATGGCCTCTACGTCTCCGCTTGACCTTCATAAACATCAATAACGAAATATAACATAACATAACACAACCTATAATCTCGGTGGTAATATTTGACAACATTCCTGGCGATTTGGCCTCTACGTCTCCGTGGGACCCTTATGTACATCAATAACGTTATATAACCTAACCTAACCCAATCTAACATCTCGGCGGTAATATTTGAACACATTCCTGGCTTGTTGGCCTCTACGTCTCCGTGGGAAATTTATATACATCTATAACGTAATATAACCTAACCTAAACCAACCTAACATCTCGGCGGTAATATTTGAACACATTCCTGGCTTGTTGGCCTCTACTTCTCCGTGGGATCTTTATATACATCAATAACGTAATATAACCTAACCTAACCCAACCTAACATCTCGGCGGTAATATTTGACATCATTCCTGGCGAGTTGGGCTCTACGTCTCCGTTTGATCTTCATAAACATCAATAACGTAATATAACCTAACCTAACCCAATCTAACATCTCGGCGGTAATATTTGAAGACATTCCTGGCTTGTTGGCCTCTACGTATCCGTGGGATCTTTATATACATCAATAACGTAATATAACCTAACCTAACCCAATCTAACATCTCGGCGGTAATATTTGAACACATTCCTGGCTTGTTGGCCCCTACGTCTCCGTGGGACCTTTATATACATCAATAACATAATATAACCTAACCTAACCCAATCTAACATCTCGGCGGTAATATTTGAACACATTCCTGGCGAGTTGGCCTCTACGTATCCGTGGGATCTTTATATACATATATAACGTAATATAACCTAACCTAACCCAATCTAACATCTCGGCGGTAATATTTGAACACATTCATGGCGAGTTGGCCTCTACGTCTCCGTGGTACATTTATATACATCAATAACGTAATATAACCTAACCTAACCCAACCTATCATCTCGGCGGTAATATTAGACAACATTCCTGGCGAGTTGGCCTCTACGTATCCGTGGGACCTTTATATACATCAATAACGTAATATAACTTAACCTAATCCAATCTAACATCTCGGCGGTAATATTTGAACACATTCCTGGCTTGTTGGCCTCTACGTTTCCGTGGGACCTTTATATACATCTATAACGTAATATAACCTAACCTAAACCAACCTAACATCTCGGCGGTAATATTTGGAAACATTCCTCGCTTGTTGGCCTCTACGTCTCCGTGGGATCTTTATATACATCAATAACGTAATATAACCTAACCTAACCCAATCTAACATTTCGGCGGTAATATTTGAACACATTCCTGGCTTGTTGGCCTCTACATCTCCGTGGGATCTTTATATACATCAATAACGTTATATAACCGAACCTAACCCAGCCTCACGTTTCGGCGGTAATATTTGAAAACATTCCAGGCTTGTTGGCCTCTACGTATCCGTGGGATCTTTATATACATCAATAACGTAATATAACTTAACCTAACCCAATCTAACATCTCGGCGGTAATATTTGAACACATTCCTGGCTTGTTGGCCTCTACGTCTCCCTGCGAACTTTATATACATCTATAACGTAATATAACCTAACCTAACCCAACCTAACATCTCGGCGGTAATATTTGAACACATTCATGGCGAGTTGGCCTCTACGTCTCCGTGGTACATTTATATACATCTATAACGTAATATAACCTAACCTAACCCAACCTAACATCTCGGCGGTAATATTTGAACACATTCCTGGTTTGTTGGCCTCTACGTTTCCGTGGGACCTTTATATACATCTATAACGTAATATAACCTAACCTAACCCAACCTAACTTCTCGGCGGTAATATTTGAAAACATTCATGGCGAGTTGGCCTCTACGTCTCCGCGGGACCTTCATATACATCAATAACGAAATATAACCTAACCTAACCCAACCTAACATCTCGGCGGTAATATCAGAAAACATACCTGGCGAGTTGGCCTCTACGTCTCCGTGGTACCTTCATAAACATCAATAACGAAATATAACCTAACCTAACACAACCTATCATCTCGGCGGTAATATTTGAACACATTCCTGGCTTGTTGGCCTCTACGTTTCCGTGGGACCTTTATATACATCTATAACGTAATATAACCTAACCTAAACCAACCTAACATCTCGGCGGTAATATTTGGAAACATTCCTGGCTTGTTGGCCTCTACGTCTCCGTTTGATCTTTATATACATCAATAACGTAATATAACCTAACCTAACCCAATCTAACATTTCGGCGGTAATATTTGAACACATTCCTGGCATGTTGGCCTCTACATCTCCGTGGGATCTTTATATACATCAATAACGTTATATAACCGAACCTAACCCAGCCTCACGTTTCGGCGGTAATATTTGAAAACATTCCAGGCTTGTTGGCCTCTACGTCCCCGTGGGATCCTTATATACATCAATAACGTAATATAACCTAACCTAACCCAATCTAACATTTCGGCGGTAATATTTGAACACATTCATGGCTTGTTGGCCTCTACGTCTCCGTGGGAACTTTATATACATCTGTAACGTAATATAACCTAACCTAACCCAACCTAACATCTCGGCGGTAATATTTGAACACATTCCTGGCTTGTTGGCCTCTACGTTTCCGTGGGACCTTTATATACATCTATAACGTAATATAACCTAACCTAACCCAATCTAACATCTCGGCGGTAATATTTGAACACATTCCTGGCTTGTTGGCCTCTGCGTCTCCGTGAGACCTTTATATACATCAATAACGTAATATAACCTAACCTAACCCAATCTAACATCTCGGCGGTAATATTTGACAACATTACTGGCGAGTTGGCCTCTACGTCTCCGTTTGACCTTCATAAACATCAATAACGAAATATAACCTAACATAACACAACCTATCATCTCGGCGGTAATATTTGACAACATTCCTGGCGAGTTGGCCTCTACGTCTCCGTGGTACATTTATATACATCAATAACGTAATATAACCTAACCTAACCCAACCTATCATCTCGGCGGTAATATTTGACAACATTCCTGGCGAGTTGGCCTCTACGTATCCGTGGGATCTTTATATACATCAATAACGTAATATAACTTAACCTAACCCAATCTAACATCTCGGCGGTAATATTTGAACACATTCCTGGCTTGTTGGCCTCTACGTTTCCGTGGGATCTTTATATACATCAATAACGTAATATAACCTAACCTAACCCAATCTAACATTTCGGCGGTAATATTTGAACACATTCCTGGCTTGTTGGCCTCTACATCTCCGTGGGATCTTTATATACATCAATAACGTTATATAACCGAACCTAACCCAGCCTCACGTTTCGGCGGTAATATTTGAAAACATTCCAGGCTTGTTGGCCTCTACGTCCCCGTGGGATCCTTATATACATCAATAACGTAATATAACCTAACCTAACCCAATCTAACATTTCGGCGGTAATATTTGAACACATTCATGGCTTGTTGGCCTCTACGTCTCCGTGGGAACTTTATATACATCTATAACGTAATATAACCTAACCTAACCCAACCTAACATCTCGGCGGTAATATTTGAACACATTCCTGGCTTGTTGGCCTCTACGTTTCCGTGGGACCTTTATATAAATCTATAACGTAATATAACCTAACCTAACCCAATCTAACATCTCGGCGGTAATATTTGAACACATTCCTGGCTTGTTGGCCTCTGCGTCTCCGTGAGACCTTTATATACATCAATAACGTAATATAACCTAACCTAACCCAATCTAACATCTCGGCGGTAATATTTGACAACATTACTGGCGAGTTGGCCTCTACGTCTCCGTTTGACCTTCATAAACATCAATAACGAAATATAACCTAACATAACACAACCTATCATCTCGGCGGTAATATTTGACAACATTCCTGGCGAGTTGGCCTCTACGTCTCCGTGGTACATTTATATACATCAATAACTTAATATAACCTAACCTAACCCAACCTATCATCTCGGCGGTAATATTTGACAACATTCCTGGCGAGTTGGCCTCTACGTATCCGTGGGATCTTTATATACATCAATAACGTAATATAACTTAACCTAACCCAATCTAACATCTCGGCGGTAATATTCGAACACATTCCTGGCTTGTTGGCCTCTACGTCTCCGTGGGAAATTTATATACATCTATAACGTAATATAACCTAACCTAAACCAACCTAACGTCTCGGCGGTAATATTTGGAGACATTCCAGGCTTGTTGGCCTCTACGTCTCCGTGGGATCTTTATATACATCAATAACGTAATATAACCTAACCTAACCCAATCTAACATCTCGGCGGTAATATTTGAACACATTCCTGGCTTGTTGGCCTCTACGTCTCCCTGCGAACTTTATATACATCTATAACGTAATATAACCTAACCTAACCCAACCTAACATCTCGGCGGTAATATTTGAACACATTCCTGGCTTGTTGGCCCCTACGTCTCCGTGGGACCTTTATATACATCAATAACGTAATGTACCCTAACCAAACCCAATCTAACATCTCGGCGGTATATTTGAACACATTCCTGGCTTGTTGGCCTCTACGTCTCCGTGGGATCTTTATATACATCAATAACGTAATATAACCTAACCTAACCCAACCTAACATCTCGGCGGTAATATTTGAAAACATTCATGGCGAGTTGGCCTCTACGTCTCCGTGGGACCTTCATATACATCAATAACGAAATATAACCTAACCTAACCCAACCTATCATCTCGGCGGTAATATTTGACAACATTACTGGCGAGATGGCCTCTACGTCTCCGCTTGACCTTCATAAACATCAATAACGAAATATAACATAACATAACACAACCTATCATCTCGGTGTTAATATTTGACAACATTCCTGGCGATTTGGCCTCTACGTCTCCGTGGGACCTTCATATACATCAATAACGAAATATAACCTACCCTAACCCAACCTATCATCTCGGCGGTAATATTTGACAACATTACTGGCGAGTTGGCCTCTACGTCTCCGCTTGACCTTCATAAACATCAATAACGAAATATAACCTAACCTAACCCAACCTAACATCTCGGCGGTAATATTTGAACACATTCCTGGCTTGTTGGCCTCTACGTCTCCGTGGGACCTTTATATACGTAATATAACCTAACCTAACCCAACCTAACATCTCGGCGGTAATATTTGAAGACATTCCTGGCTTGTTGGCCTCTACGTCTGCGTGGTACATATATATACATCAATAACGTAATATAACCTAACCTAACCCAATCTAACATCTCGGCGGTAATATTTGAACACATTCCTGGCTTGTTGGCCCCTACGTCTCCGTGGGACCTTTATATACATCAATAACATAATATAACCTAACCTAACCCAATCTAACATCTCGGCGGTAATATTTGACAACATTCCTGGCGAGTTGGCTTCTACGTATCCGTGGGATCTTTATATACATCTATAACGTAATATAACCTAACCTAACCCAATCTAACATCTCGGCGGTAATATTTGAACACATTCCTGGCTTGTTGGCCTCTACGTCTCCGTGGGAAATTTATATACATCTATAACGTAATATAACCTAACCTAAACCAACCTAACATCTCGGCGGTAATATTTGGAGACATTCCTGGCTTGTTGGCCTCTACTTCTCCGTGGGATCTTTATATACATCAATAACGTAATATAACCTAACCTAACCCAACCTAACATCTCGGCGGTAATATTTGAACACATTCCTGGCTTGTTGGCCTCTACGTCTCCGTGGGACCTTTATATACATCTATAACGTAATATAACCTAACCTAACCCAATCTAACATCTCGGCGGTAATATTTGAACACATTCATGGCGAGTTGGCCTCTACGTCTCCGTGGTACATTTATATACATCTATAACGTAATATAACCTAACCTAACCCAACCTAACATCTCGGCGGTAATATTTGAACACATTCCTGGTTTGTTGGCCTCTACGTTTCCGTGGGACCTTTATATACATCTATAACGTAATATAACCTAACCTAACCCAACCTAACTTCTCGGCGGTAATATTTGAAAACATTCATGGCGAGTTGGCCTCTACGTCTCCGCGGGACCTTCATATACATCAATAACGAAATATAACCTAACCTAACCCAACCTAACATCTCGGCGGTAATATCAGAAAACATACCTGGCGAGTTGGCCTCTACGTCTCCGTGGTACCTTCATAAACATCAATAACGAAATATAACCTAACCTAACACAACCTATCATCTCGGCGGTAATATTTGAACACATTCCTGGCTTGTTGGCCTCTACGTTTCCGTGGGACCTTTATATACATCTATAACGTAATATAACCTAACCTAAACCAACCTAACATCTCGGCGGTAATATTTGGAAACATTCCTGGCTTGTTGGCCTCTACGTCTCCGTGGGATCTTTATATACATCAATAACGTAATATAACCTAACCTAACCCAATCTAACATTTCGGCGGTAATATTTGAACACATTCCTGGCTTGTTGGCCTCTACATCTCCGTGGGATCTTTATATACATCAATAACGTTATATAACCGAACCTAACCCAGCCTCACGTTTCGGCGGTAATATTTGAAAACATTCCAGGCTTGTTGGCCTCTACGTCCCCGTGGGATCCTTATATACATCAATAACGTAATATAACCTAACCTAACCCAATCTAACATTTCGGCGGTAATATTTGAACACATTCATGGCTTGTTGGCCTCTACGTCTCCGTGGGAACTTTATATACATCTATAACGTAATATAACCTAACCTAACCCAACCTAACATCTCGGCGGTAATATTTGAACACATTCCTGGCTTGTTGGCCTCTACGTTTCCGTGGGACCTTTATATACATCTATAACGTAATATAACCTAACCTAACCCAACCTAACATCTCGGCGGTAATATTTGAACACATTCCTGGCTTGTTGGCCCCTACGTCTCCGTGGGACCTTTATATACATCAATAACGTAATGTACCCTAACCTAACCCATTCTAACATCTCGGCGGTATATTTGAACACATTCCTGGCTTGTTGGCCTCTACGTCTCCGTGGGATCTTTATATACATCAATAACGTAATATAACCTAACCTAACCCAACCTAACATCTCGGCGGTAATATTTGAAAACATTCATGGCGAGTTGGCCTCTACGTCTCCGTGGGACCTTCATATACATCAATAACGAAATATAACCTAACCTAACCCAACCTATCATCTCGGCGGTAATATTTGACAACATTACTGGCGAGATGGCCTCTACGTCTCCGCTTGACCTTCATAAACATCAATAACGAAATATAACATAACATAACACAACCTATCATCTCGGTGGTAATATTTGACAACATTCCTGGCGATTTGGCCTCTACGTCTCCGTGGGACCTTCATATACATCAATAACGAAATATAACCTACCCTAACCCAACCTATCATCTCGGCGGTAATATTTGACAACATTACTGGCGAGTTGGCCTCTACGTCTCCGCTTGACCTTCATAAACATCAATAACGAAATATAACCTAACCTAACCCAACCTAACATCTCGGCGGTAATATTTGAACACATTCCTGGCTTGTTGGCCTCTACGTCTCCGTGGGACCTTTATATACATCTATAACGTAATATAACCTAACCTAACCCAACCTAACATCTCGGCGGTAATATTTGAAGACATTCCTGGCTTGTTGGCCTCTACGTCTCCGTGGTACATATATATACATCAATAACGTAATATAACCTAACCTAACCCAATCTAACATCTCGGCGGTAATATTTGAACACATTCCTGGCTTGTTGGCCCCTACGTCTCCGTGGGACCTTTATATACATCAATAACATAATATAACCTAACCTAACCCAATCTAACATCTCGGCGGTAATATTTGAACACATTCCTGGCGAGTTGGCCTCTACGTATCCGTGGGATCTTTGTATACATCCATAACGTAATATAACCTAACCTAACCCAATCTAACATCTCGGCGGTAATATTAGACAACATTCCTGGCGAGTTGGCCTCTACGTATCCGTGGGACCTTTATATACATCAATAACGTAATATAACTTAACCTAACCCAATCTAACATCTCGGCGGTAATATTTGAACACATTCCTGGCTTGTTGGCCTCTACGTCTCCGTGGGAAATTTATATACATCTATAACGTAATATAACCTAACCTAAACCAACCTAACATTTCGGCGGTAATATTTGGAGACATTCCTGGCTTGTTGGCCTCTACGTCTCCGTGGGATCTTTATATACATCAATAACGTAATATAACCTAACCTAACCCAATCTAACATCTCGGCGGTAATATTTGAACACATTCCTGGCTTGTTGGCCTCTACATCTCCGTGGGATCTTTATATACATCAATAACGTTATATAACCGAACCTAACCCAGCCTAACGTTTCGGCGGTAATATTTGAAAACATTCCTGGCTTGTTGGCCTCTACGTCCCCGTGGGATCCTTATATACATCAATAACGTAATATAACCTAACCTAACCCAATCTAACATTTCGGCGGTAATATTTGAACACATTCATGGCTTGTTGGCCTCTACGTCTCCGTGGGAACTTTATATACATCTATAACGTAATATAACCTAACCTAACCCAACCTAACATCTCGGCGGTAATATTTGAACACATTCCTGGTTTGTTGGCCTCTACGTTTCCGTGGGACCTTTATATACATCTATAACGTAATATAACCTAACCTAACCCAATCTAACATCTCGGCGGTAATATTTGAACACATTCCTGGCTTGTTGGCCTCTGCGTCTCCGTGGGACCTTTATATACATCTATAACGTAATATAACCTAACCTAACCCAACCTAACATCTCGGCAGTAATATTTGAAAAAATTCATGGCGAGTTGGCCTCTACCTCTCCGTGGTACATTTATATACATCAATAACGTAACATAACCTAACCTAACCCAACCTATCATCTCGGCGGTAATATTTGACAATATTCCTGGCGAGTTGGCCTCTACGTATCCGTGGGGTCTTTATATACATCAATAACGTAATATAACTTAACCTAACCCAATCTAACATCTCGGCGGTAATATTTGAACACATTCCTATCTTGTTGGCCTCTACGTCTCCGTGGGAAATTTATATACATCTATAACGTAATATAACCTAACCTAAACCAACCTAACATCTCGGCGGTAATATTTGGAGACATTCCTGGCTTGTTGGCCTGGACGTCTCCGTGGGATCTTTATATACATCAATAACGTAATATAACCTAACCTAACCCAATCTAACATCTCGGCGGTAATATTTGAACACATTCCTGGCTTGTTGGCCTCTACATCTCCGTGGGATCTTTATATACATCAATAACGTTATATAACCGAACCTAACCCAGCCTAACGTTTCGGCGGTAATATTTGAAAACATTCCTGGCTTGTTGGCCTCTACGTCCCCGTGGGATCCTTATATACATCAATAACGTAATATAACCTAACCTAACCCAATCTAACATTTCGGCGGTAATATTTGAAAACATTCATGGCGAGTTGGCCTCTACGTCTCCGTGGGACCTTCATATACATCAATAACGAAATATAACCTAACCTAACCCAACCTATCATCTCGGCGGTAATATTTGACAACATTACTGGCGAGATGGCCTCTACGTCTCCGCTTGACCTTCATAAACATCAATAACGAAATATAACATAACATAACACAACCTATCATCTCGGTGGTAATATTTGACAACATTCCTGGCGATTTGGCCTCTACGTCTCCGTGGGACCTTCATATACATCAATAACGAAATATAACCTAACCTAACCCAACCTATCATCTCGGCGGTAATATTTGACAACATTACTGGCGAGTTGGCCTCTACGTCTCCGCTTGACCTTCATAAACATCAATAACGAAATATAACCTAACATAACACAACCTATAATCTCGGTGGTAATATTTGACAACATTCCTGGCGATTTGGCCTCTACGTCTCCGTGGGACCCTTATGTACATCAATAACGTTATATAACCTAACCTAACCCAACCTAACATCTCGGCGGTAATATTTGAAGACATTCCTGGCTTGTTGGCCTCTACGTCTCCGTGGTACATATATATACATCAATAACGTAATATAACCTAACCTAACCCAATCTAACATCTCGGCGGTAATATTTGAACACATTCCTGGCTTGTTGGCCCCTACGTCTCCGTGGGACCTTTATATACATCAATAACATAATATAACCTAACCTAACCCAATCTAACATCTCGGCGGTAATATTTGAACACATTCCTGGCTTGTTGGCCTCTGCGTCTCCGTGGGACCTTTATATACATCTATAACGTAATATAACCTAACCTAACCCAAACTAACATCTCGGCGGTAATATTTGGAGACATTCCTGGCTTGTTGGCCTCTACGTCTCCGTGGGATCTTTATATACATCAATAACGTAATATAACCTAACCTAACCCAACCTAACATCTCGGCGGTAATATTTGAACACATTCCTGGCTTGTTGGCCTCTACATCTCCGTGGGATCTTTATATACATCAATAACGTTATATAACCGAACCTAACCCAGCCTAACGTTTCGGCGGTAATATTTGAAAACATTCCTGGCTTGTTGGCCTCTACGTCCCCGTGGGATCCTTATATACATCAATAACGTAATATAACCTAACCTAACCCAATCTAACATCTCGGCGGTAATATTTGAACACATTCCTGGCTTGTTGGCCCCTACGTCTCCGTGGGACCTTTATATACATCAATTACATAATATAACCTAACCTAACCCAATCTAACATCTCGGCGGTAATATTTGAACACATTCCTGGCTTGTTGGCCTCTGCGTCTCCGTGTGACCTTTATATACATCTATAACGTAATATAACCTAACCTAACCCAAACTAACATCTCGGCGGTAATATTTGGAGACATTCCTGGCTTGTTGGCCTCTACGTCCCCGTGGGATCCTTATATACATCAATAACGTAATATAACCTAACCTACCCCCAACCTAACATCTCGGAGGTAATATTTGAACACATTCATGGCTTGTTGGCCTCTACGTCTCCGTGAGAACTTTATATACATCTATACCGTAATATAACCTAACCTAACCCAATCTAACATCTCGGGGTTAATATTTGACAACATTCCTGGCTTGTTGGCCTCTACATCTCCGTGGGATCTTTATATACATCAATAACGTTATATAACCGAACCTAACCCAGCCTAACGTTTCGGCGGTAATATTTGAAAACATTCCTGGCTTGTTGGCCTCTACGTCCCCGTGGGATCCTTATATACATCAATAACGTAATATAACCTAACCTAACCCAATCTAACATTTCGGCGGTAATATTTGAACACATTCATGGCTTGTTGGCCTCTACGTCTCCGTGGGAACTTTATATACATCTATAACGTAATATAACCTAACCTAACCCAACCTAACATCTCGGCGGTAATATTTGAACACATTCCTGGTTTGTTGGCCTCTACGTTTCCGTGGGACCTTTATATACATCTATAACGTAATATAACCTAACCTAACCCAATCTAACATCTCGGCGGTAATATTTGAACACATTCCTGGCTTGTTGGCCTCTGCGTCTCCGTGGGACCTTTATATACATCTATAACGTAATATAACCTAACCTAACCCAACCTAACATCTCGGCGGTAATATTTGAAAACATTCATGGCGAGTTGGCCTCTACCTCTCCGTGGTACATTTATATACATCAATAACGTAACATAACCTAACCTAACCCAACCTATCATCTCGGCGGTAATATTTGACAATATTCCTGGCGAGTTGGCCTCTACGTATCCGTGGGGTCTTTATATACATCAATAACGTAATATAACTTAACCTAACCCAATCTAACATCTCGGCGGTAATATTTGAACACATTCCTATCTTGTTGGCCTCTACGTCTCCGTGGGAAATTTATATACATCTATAACGTAATATAACCTAACCTAAACCAACCTAACATCTCGGCGGTAATATTTGGAGACATTCCTGGCTTGTTGGCCTGGACGTCTCCGTGGGATCTTTATATACATCAATAACGTAATATAACCTAACCTAACCCAATCTAACATCTCGGCGGTAATATTTGAACACATTCCTGGCTTGTTGGCCTCTACATCTCCGTGGGATCTTTATATACATCAATAACGTTATATAACCGAACCTAACCCAGCCTAACGTTTCGGCGGTAATATTTGAAAACATTCCTGGCTTGTTGGCCTCTACGTCCCCGTGGGATCCTTATATACATCAATAACGTAATATAACCTAACCTAACCCAATCTAACATTTCGGCGGTAATATTTGAAAACATTCATGGCGAGTTGGCCTCTACGTCTCCGTGGGACCTTCATATACATCAATAACGAAATATAACCTAACCTAACCCAACCTATCATCTCGGCGGTAATATTTGACAACATTACTGGCGAGATGGCCTCTACGTCTCCGCTTGACCTTCATAAACATCAATAACGAAATATAACATAACATAACACAACCTATCATCTCGGTGGTAATATTTGACAACATTCCTGGCGATTTGGCCTCTACGTCTCCGTGGGACCTTCATATACATCAATAACGAAATATAACCTAACCTAACCCAACCTATCATCTCGGCGGTAATATTTGACAACATTACTGGCGAGTTGGCCTCTACGTCTCCGCTTGACCTTCATAAACATCAATAACGAAATATAACCTAACATAACACAACCTATAATCTCGGTGGTAATATTTGACAACATTCCTGGCGATTTGGCCTCTACGTCTCCGTGGGACCCTTATGTACATCAATAACGTTATATAACCTAACCTAACCCAACCTAACATCTCGGCGGTAATATTTGAAGACATTCCTGGCTTGTTGGCCTCTACGTCTCCGTGGTACATATATATACATCAATAACGTAATATAACCTAACCTAACCCAATCTAACATCTCGGCGGTAATATTTGAACACATTCCTGGCTTGTTGGCCCCTACGTCTCCGTGGGACCTTTATATACATCAATAACATAATATAACCTAACCTAACCCAATCTAACATCTCGGCGGTAATATTTGAACACATTCCTGGCTTGTTGGCCTCTGCGTCTCCGTGGGACCTTTATATACATCTATAACGTAATATAACCTAACCTAACCCAAACTAACATCTCGGCGGTAATATTTGGAGACATTCCTGGCTTGTTGGCCTCTACGTCTCCGTGGGATCTTTATATACATCAATAACGTAATATAACCTAACCTAACCCAACCTAACATCTCGGCGGTAATATTTGAACACATTCCTGGCTTGTTGGCCTCTACATCTCCGTGGGATCTTTATATACATCAATAACGTTATATAACCGAACCTAACCCAGCCTAACGTTTCGGCGGTAATATTTGAAAACATTCCTGGCTTGTTGGCCTCTACGTCCCCGTGGGATCCTTATATACATCAATAACGTAATATAACCTAACCTAACCCAATCTAACATCTCGGCGGTAATATTTGAACACATTCCTGGCTTGTTGGCCCCTACGTCTCCGTGGGACCTTTATATACATCAATAACATAATATAACCTAACCTAACCCAATCTAACATCTCGGCGGTAATATTTGAACACATTCCTGGCTTGTTGGCCTCTGCGTCTCCGTGTGACCTTTATATACATCTATAACGTAATATAACCTAACCTAACCCAAACTAACATCTCGGCGGTAATATTTGGAGACATTCCTGGCTTGTTGGCCTCTACGTCCCCGTGGGATCCTTATATACATCAATAACGTAATATAACCTAACCTACCCCCAACCTAACATCTCGGAGGTAATATTTGAACACATTCATGGCTTGTTGGCCTCTACGTCTCCGTGAGAACTTTATATACATCTATACCGTAATATAACCTAACCTAACCCAATCTAACATCTCGGGGTTAATATTTGACAACATTCCTGGCTTGTTGGCCTCTACATCTCCGTGGGATCTTTATATACATCAATAACGTTATATAACCGAACCTAACCCAGCCTAACGTTTCGGCGGTAATATTTGAAAACATTCCTGGCTTGTTGGCCTCTACGTCCCCGTGGAATCCTTATATACATCAATAACGTAATATAACCTAACCTAACCCAATCTAACATTTCGGCGGTAATATTTGAACACATTCATGGCTTGTTGGCCTCTACGTGTCCGTGGCAACTTTATATACATCTATAACGTAATATAACCTAACCTGACCCAACCTAACATCTCGGCGGTAATATTTGAACACATTCCTGGCTTGTTGGCCTCTACGTTTCCGTGGGACCTTTATATACATCTATAACGTAATATAACCTAACCTAACCCAATCTAACATCTCGGCGGTAATATTTGAACACATTCCTGGCTTGTTGGCCTCTGCGTCTCCGTGAGACCTTTATATACATCTATAACGTAATATAACCTAACCTAATCCAACCTATCATTTCGGCGGTAACATTTGACAACATTCCTGGCGAGTTGGCCTCTACGTCTCCGTGGGAGCTTTATATACATCAATAACGTAATATAACCTAACCTAACCCAACCTATCATCTCGGCGGTAATATTTGACAACATTCCTGGCGAGTTGGCCTCTACGTCTCCGTGGGACCTTTATATACATCTATAAAGTAATATAACCTAATCTAATCCAAACTAACATCTCGGCGGTAATATTTGACATCATTCCTGGCGAGTTGGGCTCTACGTCTCCGTTTGATCTTCATAAACATCAGTAACGAAGTATAACCTAACCTAACACAACCTATCATCTCGGCGGTAATATTTGACAACCTTCCTGGCGAGTTGGCCTCTACGTTTCCGTGGGACCTTTATATACATCAATAACGTAATATAACCTAACCTAACCCAACCTAACATCTCGGCGGTAATATTTGAAAACATACCTGGCGAGTTGGCCTCTACGTCTCCGTGGGACCTTTATATACATCAATAACGTAATATAACCTAACCTAATCCAACCTAACATCACGGCGGTAATATTTGACAACATTCCTGGCGAGTTGGCCTCAACGTCTCCGTGGGAGCTTTATATTCATCAATAACGTAATATAACCTACCCTAACCCAACCTAACATCTCGGCGGTAATATTTGGTCACATTCCTGGCTTGTTGGCCTCTTCGTCTCCGTGGGACCTTTATATACATCAATAACGTAATATAACCTAACCTAACCCAACCTAACATCTCGGCGGTAATATTTGACATCATTCCTGGCGAGTTGGCCTCTACGTCTCCGTGGGTGCTTTATATACATCAATAACGTAATATAACCTAACCTAACCCAACCTAACATCTCGGCGGTAATATTTGAAGACATTCCTGGCTTGTTGGCCTCTACGTCTCCGTGGTACATTTATATACATCAATAACGTAATATAACCTAACCTAACCCAATCTAACATCTCAGCGGTAATATTTGAACACATTCCTGGCTTGTTGGCCTCTACGTCTCCCTGCGAACTTTATATACATCTATAACGTAATATAACCTAACCTAACCCAACCTAACATGTCGGCGGTAATATTTGAACACATTCCTGGCTTGTTGGCCCCTACGTCTCCGTGGGACCTTTATATACATCAATAACGTAACATAACCTAACCTAACCCAACCTAACATCTCGGCGGTAATATTTGAACATATTCCTGGCTTGTTGGCCTCTACGTCTCCGTGGGACCTTTATATACATCTATAACGTAATGTAACATAACCTAACCCAACCTAACATCTCGGCGATAATATTTGATCACATTCCTGGCTTGTTGGCCTCTACCTCTCCGTGGTACATTTATATACATCAATAACGTAATATAACCTAACCTAACCCAACCTATCATCTCGGCGGTAATATTTGACAACATTCCTGGCCAGTTGGCCTCTACCTCTCAGTGGGAACTTTATATACATCTATAACGTAATATAACCTAACCTAACCCAATCTAACATCTCGGCGGTAATATTTGAACACATTCCTGGCTTGTTGGCCTCTACGTCTCCCTGCGAACTTTATATACATCTATAACGTAATATAACCTAACCTAACCCAACCTAACATCTCGGCGGTAATATTTGAAAACATTCATGGCGAGTTGGCCTCTACCTCTCCGTGGTACATTTATATACATCAATAACGTAATATAACCTAACCTAACCCAATCTAACATCTCGGCGGTAATATTTGACAACATTACTGGCGAGTTGGCCTCTACGTCTCCGTTTGACCTTCATAAACATCAATAACGAAATATAACCTAACATAACACAACCTATCATCTCGGCGGTAATATTTGACAACATTCCTGGCGAGTTGGCCTCTACGTCTCCGTGGTACATTTATATACATCAATAACGTAATATAACCTAACCTAACCCAACCTATCATCTCGGCGGTAATATTTGACAACATTCCTGGCGAGTTGGCCTCTACGTATCCGTGGGATCTTTATATACATCAATAACGTAATATAACTTAACTTAACCCAATCTAACATCTCGGCGGTAATATTTGAACACATTCCTGGCTTGTTGGCCTCTACGTCTCCGTGGGAAATTTATATACATCTATAACGTAATATAACCTAACCTAAACCAACCTATCATCTCGGCGGTAATATTAGAAAACATACCTGGCGAGTTGGCCTCTACGTCTCCGTGGGAACTTCATAAGCATCAATAACGACATATAACGCAACTTAATCCAACCTATCATTTCGGCGGTAACATTTGACAACATTCCTGGCGAGTTGGCCTCTACGTCTCCGTGGGACCTTTATATACATCTATAAAGTAATATAACCTAATCTAATCCAAACTAACATCTCGGCGGTAATATTTGACATCATTCCTGGCGAGTTGGGCTCTACGTCTCCGTTTGATCTTCATAAACATCAGTAACGAAGTATAACCTAACCTAACACAACCTATCATCTCGGCGGTAATATTTGACAACCTTCCTGGCGAGTTGGCCTCTACGTTTCCGTGGGACCTTTATATACATCAATAACGTAATATAACCTAACCTAACCCAACCTAACATCTCGGCGGTAATATTTGAAAACATACCTGGCGAGTTGGCCTCTACGTCTCCGTGGGACCTTTATATACATCAATAACGTAATATAACCTAACCTAATCCAACCTAACATCACGGCGGTAATATTTGACAACATTCCTGGCGAGTTGGCCTCTACGTATCCGTGGGATCTTTATATACATCTATAACGTAATATAACCTAACCTAACCCAATCTAACATCTCGGCGGTAATATTTGAACACATTCCTGGCTTGTTGGCCTCTACGTCTCCGTGGGAAATTTATATACATCTATAACGTAATATAACCTAACCTAAACCAACCTAACATCTCGGCGGTAATATTTGGAGACATTCCTGGCTTGTTGGCCTCACCGTCTCCGTGGGATCTTTATATACATCAATAACATAATATAACCTAACCTAACCCAACCTAACATCTCGGCGGTAATATTTGAACACATTCCTGGCTTGTTGGCCTCTACATCTCCGTGGGATCTTTATATACATCAATAACGTTATATAACCGAACCTAACCCAGCCTAACGTTTCGGCGGTAATATTTGAAAACATTCCTGGCTTGTTGGCCTCTACGTCCCCGTGGGATCCTTATATACATCAATAACGTAATATAACCTAACCTAACCCAATCTAACATCTCGGCGGTAATATTTGAACACATTCCTGGCTTGTTGGCCTCTACGTCTCCCTGCGAACTTTATATACATCTATAACGTAATATAACCTAACCTAACCCAACCTAACATCTTGGCGGTAATATTTGAACACATTCCTGGCTTGTTGGCCCCTACGTCTCCGTGGGACCTTTATATACATCAATAACGTAATGTACCCTAACCAAACCCAATCTAACATCTCGGCGGTATATTTGAACACATTCCTGGCTTGTTGGCCTCTACGTCTCCGTGGGATCTTTATATACATCAATAACGTAATATAACCTAACCTAACCCAACCTAACATCTCGGCGGTAATATTTGAAAACATTCATGGCGAGTTGGCCTCTACGTCTCCGTGGGACCGTCATATACATCAATAACGAAATATAACCTAACCTAACCCAACCTATCATCTCGGCGATATTATTTGACAACATTACTGGCGAGATGGCCTCTACGTCTCCGCTTGACCTTCATAAACATCAATAACGAAATATAACATAACATAACACAACCTATCATCTCGGTGGTAATATTTGACAACATTCCTGGCGATTTGGCCTCTACGTCTCCGTGAGACCTTCATATACATCAATAACGAAATATAACCTAACCTAACCCAACCTATCATCTCGGCGGTAATATTTGACAACATTACTGGCGAGTTGGCCTCTACGTCTCCGCTTGACCTTCATAAACATCAATAACGAAATATAACCTAACATAACACAACCTATAATCTCGGTGGTAATATTTGACAACATTCCTGGCGATTTGGCCTCTACGTCTCCGTGGGACCCTTATGTACATCAATAACGTTATATAACCTAACCTAACCCAATCTAACATCTCGGCGGTAATATTTGAACACATTCCTGGCTTGTTGGCCCCTACGTCTCCGTGGGACCTTTATATACATCAATAACATAATATAACCTAACCTAACCCAATCTAACATCTCGGCGGTAATATTTGAACACATTCCTGGCTTGTTGGCCTCTGCGTCTCCGTGGGACCTTTATATACATCTATAACGTAATATAACCTAACCTAACCCAAACTAACATCTCGGTGGTAATATTTGACATCATTCCTGGCGAGTTGGGCTCTACGTCTCCGTTTGATCTTCATAAACATCAATAACGTAATATAACCTAACCTAACCCAATCTAACATCTCGGCGGTAATATTTGACAACATTCCTGGCGAGTTGGCCTCTACGTATCCGTGGGATCTTTATATACATCTATAACGTAATATAACCTAACCTAACCCAATCTAACATCTCGGCGGTAATATTTGAACACATTCCTGGCTTGTTGGCCTCTACGTCTCCGTGGGAAATTTATATACATCTATAACGTAATATAACCTAACCTAAACCAACCTAACATCTCGGCGGTAATATTTGGAGACATTCCTGGCTTGTTGGCCTCACCGTCTCCGTGGGATCTTTATATACATCAATAACATAATATAACCTAACCTAACCCAACCTAACATCTCGGCGGTAATATTTGAACACATTCCTGGCTTGTTGGCCTCTACATCTCCGTGGGATCTTTATATACATCAATAACGTTATATAACCGAACCTAACCCAACCTAACATCTCGGCGGTAATATTTGAACACATTCCTGGCTTGTTGGCCTCTACGTCTCCGTGGGACCTTTATATACATCTATAACGTAATATAACCTAACCTAACCCAACCTAACATCTCGGCGGTAATATTTGAACACATTCCAGGCTTGTTGGCCTCTACGTCTGCGTGGGACCGTTATATACATCTATAACGTAATATAACCTAACCTAACCCAAACTAACATCTCGGTGGTAATATTTGACATCATTCCTGGCGAGTTGGGCTCTACGTCTCCGTTTGATCTTCATAAACATCAATAACGTAATATAACCTAACCTAACCCAATTTAACATCTCGGCGGTAATATTTGAACACATTCATGGCGAGTTGGCCTCTACGTCTCCGTGGTACATTTATATACATCAATAACGTAATATAACCTAACTTAACCCAACCTATCATCTCGGCGGTAATATTAGACAACATACCTGGCGAGTTGGCCTCTACGTATCCGTGGGACCTTTATATACATCAATAACGTAATATAACCTAACCTAACCCAACCTAACATCTCGGCGATAATATTTGAACACATTCCAGGCTTGTTGGCCTCTACGTCTCCGTGGGACCGTTATATACATCTATAACGTAATATAACCTAACCTAACCCAAACTAACATCTCGGCGGTAATATTTGACATCATTCCTAGCGAGTTGGGCTCTACGTCTCCGTTTGATCTTCATAAACATCAATAACGTAATATAACCTAACCTAACCCAATCTAACATCTCGGCGGTAATATTTGACAACATTCCTGGCGAGTTGGCCTCTACGTATCCGTGGGATCTTTATATACATCTATAACGTAATATAACCTAACCTAACCCAATCTAACATCTCGGCGGTAATATTTGAACACATTCATGGCGAGTTGGCCTCTACGTCTCCGTGGTACATTTATATACATCAATAACGTAATATAACCTAACCTAACCCAACCTATCATCTCGGCGGTAATATTAGACAACATACCTGGCGAGTTGGCCTCTACGTATCCGTGGGACCTTTATATACATCAATAACGTAATATAACTTAACCTAACCCAATCTAACATCTCGGCGGTAATATTTGAACACATTCCTGGCTTGTTGGCCTCTACGTCTCCGTGGGAAATTTATATACATCTATAACGTAATATAACCTAACCTAAACCAACCTAACATCTCGGCGGTAATATTTGGAGACATTCCTGGCTTGTTGGCCTCTACGTCTCCGTGGGATCTTTATATACATCAATAACATAATATAACCTAACCTAACCCAATCTAACATCTCGGCGGTAATATTTGAACACATTCCTGGCTTGTTGGCCTCTACATCTCCGTGGGATCTTTATATACATCAATAACGTTATATAACCGAACCTAACCCAGCCTAACGTTTCGGCGGTAATATTTGAAAACATTCCTGGCTTGTTGGCCTCTACGTCCCCGTGGGATCCTTATATACATCAATAACGTAATATAACCTAACCTAACCCAATCTAACATCTCGGCGGTAATATTTGAACACATTCCTAGCTTGTTGGCCTCTACGTCTCCGTGGGAAATTTATATACATCTATAACGTAATATAACCTAACCTAAATCAACCTAACATCTCGGCGGTAATATTTGGAGACATTCCTGGCTTGTTGGCCTCTACGTCTCCGTGGGATCTTTATATACATCAATAACGTAATATAACCTAACCTAACCCAATCTAACATCTCGGCGGTAATATTTGAACACATTCCTGGCTTGTTGGCCTCTACATCTCCGTGGGATCTTTATATACATCAATAACGTTATATAACCGAACCTAACCCAGCCTAACGTTTCGGCGGTAATATTTGAAAACATTCCTGGCTTGTTGGCCTCTACGTCCCCGTGGGATCCTTATATACATCAATAACGTAATATAACCTAACCTAACCCAACCTAACATCTCGGCGGTAATATTTGAACACATTCATGGCTTGTTGGCCTCTACGTCTCCGTGAGAACTTTATATACATCTATACCGTAATATAACCTAACCTAACCCAATCTAACATCTCGGGGGTAATATTTGACAACATTCCTGGCGAGTTGGCCTCTACGTATCCGTGGGATCTTTATATACATCTATAACGTAATATAGCCTAACCTAACCCAATCTAACATCTCGGCGGTAATATTTGAACACATTCATGGCGAGTTGGCCTCTACGTCTCCGTGGTACATTTATATACATCAATAACGTAATATAACCTAACCTAACCCAACCTATCATCTCGGCGGTAATATTTGACAACATTCCTGGCGAGTTGGCCTCTACGTATCCGTGGGATCTTTATATACATCAATAACGTAATATAACTTAACCTAACCCAATCTAACATCTCGGCGGTAATATTTGAACACATTCCTGGCTTGTTGGCCTCTACGTCCCCGTGGGATCCTTATATACATCAATAACGTAATATAACCTAACCTAACCCAACCTAACATCTCGGCGGTAATATTTGAACACATTCCTGGCTTGTTGGCCTCTACGTCTCCGTGGGACCTTTATATACATCTATAACGTAATATAACCTAACCTAACCCAACCTAACATCTCGGCGGTAATATTTGAACACATTCCTGGCTTGTTGGCCTCTACGTCTCCGTGGGACCGTTATATACATCTATAACGTAATATAACCTAACCTAACCCAAACTAACATCTCGGCGGTAATATTTGAACACATTCATGGCGAGTTGGCCTCTACGTCTCCGTGGTACATTTATATACATCAATAACGTAATATAACCTAACTTAACCCAACCTATCATCTCGGCGGTAATATTAGACAACATACCTGGCGAGTTGGCCTCTACGTATCCGTGGGACCTTTATATACATCAATAACGTAATATAACTTAACCTAACCCAATCTAACATCTCGGCGGTAATATTTGAACACATTCCTGGCTTGTTGGCCTCTACGTCTCCGTGGGAAATTTATATACATCTATAACGTAATATAACCTAACCTAAACCAACCTAACATCTCGGCGGTAATATTTGGAGACATTCCTGGCGATTTGGCCTCTACGTCTCCGTGGGACCCTTATGTACATCAATAACGTTATATAACCTAACCTAACCCAATCTAACATCTCGGCGGTAATATTTGAACACATTCCTGGCTTGTTGGCCCCTACGTCTCCGTGGGACCTTTATATACATCAATAACATAATATAACCTAACCTAACCCAATCTAACATCTCGGCGGTAATATTTGAACACATTCCTGGCTTGTTGGCCTCTGCGTCTCCGTGGGACCTTTATATACATCTATAACGTAATATAACCTAACCTAACCCAAACTAACATCTCGGCGGTAATATTTGACATCATTCCTGGCCAGTTGGGCTCTACGTCTCCGTTCGATCTTCATAAACATCAATAACGTAATATAACCTAACCTAACCCAATCTAACATCTCGGCGGTAATATTTGACAACATTCCTGGCGAGTTGGCCTCTACGTATCCGTGGGATCTTTATATACATCTATAACGTAATATAACCTAACCTAACCCAATCTAACATCTCGGCGGTAATATTTGAACACATTCCTGGCTTTTTGGCCTCTACTTCTCCGTGGGAAATTTATATACATCTATAACGTAATATAACCTAACCTAAACCAACCTAACATCTCGGCGGTAATATTTGGAGACATTCCTGGCTTGTTGGCCTCTACGTCTCCGTGGGATCTTTATATACATCAATAACATAATACAACCTAACCTAACCCAATCTAACATCTCGGCGGTAATATTTGAACACATTCCTTGCTTGTTGGCCTCTACATCTCCGTGGGATCTTTATATACATCAATAACGTTATATAACCGAACCTAACCCAGCCTAACGTTTCGGCGGTAATATTTGAAAACATTCCTGGCTTGTTGGCCTCTACGTCCCCGTGGGATCCTTATATACATCAATAACGTAATATAACCTAACCTAACCCAATCTAACATCTCGGCGGTAATATTTGAACACATTCCTAGCTTGTTGGCCTCTACGTCTCCCTGCGAACTTTATATACATCTATAACGTAATATAACCTAACCTAACCCAAGCTAACATGTCGGCGGTAATATTTGAACACATTCCTGGCTTGTTGGCCCCTACGTCTCCGTCGGACCTTTATATACATCAATAACGTAATATAACCTAACCTAACCCAACCTAACATCTCGGCGGTAATATTTGAACACATTCCTGGTTTGTTGGCCTCTACGTTTCCGTGGGACCTTTATATACATCTATAACGTAATATAACCTAACCTAACCCAACCTAACATCTCGGCGGTAATATTTGAACACATTCCAGGCTTGTTGGCCTCTACGTCTCCGTGGGACCGTTATATACATCTATAACGTAATATAACCTAACCTAACCCAAACTAACATCTCGGCGGTAATATTTGACATCATTCCTGGCGAGTTGGGCTCTACGTCTCCGTTTGATCTTCATAAACATCAATAACGTAATATAACCTAACCTAACCCAATCTAACATCTCGGCGGTAATATTTGACAACATTCCTGGCGAGTTGGCCTCTACGTATCCGTGGGATCTTTATATACATCTATAACGTAATATAACCTAACCTAACCCAATCTAACATCTCGGCGGTAATATTTGAACACATTCATGGCGAGTTGGCCTCTACGTCTCCGTGGTACATTTATATACATCAATAACGTAATATAACCTAACCTAACCCAACCTATCATCTCGGCGGTAATATTAGACAACATACCTGGCGAGTTGGCCTCTACGTATCCGTGGGACCTTTATATACATCAATAACGTAATATAACTTAACCTAACCCAATCTAACATCTCGGCGGTAATATTTGAACACATTCCTGGCTTGTTGGCCTCTACGTCTCCGTGGGAAATTTATATACATCTATAACGTAATATAACCTAACCTAACCCAACCTAACATCTCGGCGGTAATATTTGAACACATTCATGGCTTGTTGGCCTCTACGTCTCCGTGAGAACTTTATATACATCTATACCGTAATATAACCTAACCTAACCCAATCTAACATCTCGGGGGTAATATTTGACAACATTCATGGCGAGTTGGCCTCTACGTATCCGTGGGATCTTTATATACATCTATAACGTAATATAGCCTAACCTAACCCAATCTAACATCTCGGCGGTAATATTTGAACACATTCATGGCGAGTTGGCCTCTACGTCTCCGTGGTACATTTATATACATCAATAACGTAATATAACCTAACCTAACCCAACCTATCATCTCGGCGGTAATATTTGACAACATTCCTGGCGAGTTGGCCTCTACGTATCCGTGGGATCTTTATATACATCAATAACGTAATATAACTTAACCTAACCCAATCTAACATCTCGGCGGTAATATTTGAACACATTCCTGGCTTGTTGGCCTCTACGTCCCCGTGGGATCCTTATATACATCAATAACGTAATATAACTTAACCTAACCCAATCTAACATTTCGGCGGTAATATTTGAACACATTCCTGGCTTGTTGGCCTCTACGTCTCCGTGGGATCTTTATATACATCAATAACGTAATATAACCTAACCTAACCCAACCTAACATCTCGGCGGTAATATTTGAAAACATTCATGGCGAGTTGGCCTCTACGTCTCCGTGGGACCTTCATATACATCAATAACGAAATATAACCTAACCTAACCCAACCTATCATCTCGGCGGTAATATTTGACAACATTACTGGCGAGATGGCCTCTACGTCTCCGCTTGACCTTCATAAACATCAATAACGAAATATAACATAACATAACACAACCTATCATCTCGGTGGTAATATTTGACAACATTCCTGGCGATTTGGCCTCTACGTCTCCGTGGGACCTTCATATACATCAATAACGAAATATAACCTAACCTAACCCAACCTATCATCTCGGCGGTAATATTTGACAACATTACTGCCGAGTTGGCCTCTACGTCTCCGCTTGACCTTCATAAACATCAATAACGAAATATAACCTAACATAACACAACCTATAATCTCGGTGGTAATATTTGACAACATTCCTGGCGATTTGGCCTCTACGTCTCCGTGGGACCCTTATGTACATCAATAACGTTATATAACCTAACCTAACCCAACCTAACATCTCGGCGGTAATATTTGAAGACATTCCTGGCTTGTTGGCCTCTACGTCTCCGTGGTACATATATATACATCAATAACGTAATATAACCTAACCTAACCCAATCTAACATCTCGGCGGTAATATTTGAACACATTCCTGGCTTGTTGGCCCCTACGTCTCCGTGGGACCTTTATATACATCAATAACATAATATAACCTAACCTAACCCAATCTAACATCTCGGCGGTAATATTTGAACAAATTCCTGGCTTGTTGGCCTCTGCGTCTCCGTGGGACCTTTATATACATCTATAACGTAATATAACCTAACCTAACCCAAACTAACATCTCGGCGGTAATATTTGACATCATTCCTGGCGAGTTGGGCTCTACGTCTCCGTTTGATCTTCATAAACATCAATAACGTAATATAACCTAACCTAACCCAATCTAACATCTCGGCGGTAATATTTGACAACATTCCTGGCGAGTTGGCCTCTACGTATCCGTGGGATCTTTATATACATCTATAACGTAAGATAACCTAACCTAACCCAATCTAACATCTCGGCGGTAATATTTGAACACATTCCTGGCTTGTTGGCCTCTACGTCTCCGTGGAAATTTATATACATCTATAACGTAATATAACCTAACCTAAACCAACCTAACATCTCGGCGGTAATATTTGGAGACATTCCTGGCTTGTTGGCCTCTACGTCTCCGTGGGATCTTTATATACATCAATAACGTAATATAACCTAACCTAACCCAACCTAACATCTCGGCGGTAATATTTGAACACATTCCTGGCTTGTTGGCCTCTACATCTCCGTGGGATCTTTATATACATCAATAACGTTATATAACCGAACCTAACCCAGCCTAACGTTTCGGCGGTAATATTTGAAAACATTCCTGGCTTGTTGGCCTCTACGTCCCCGTGGGATCCTTATATACATCAATAACGTAATATAACCTAACCTAACCCAATCTAACATCTGGGCGGTAATATTTGAACACATTCCTGGCTTGTTGGCCTCTACGTCTCCCTGCGAACTTTATATACATCTATAACGCAATATAACCTAACCTAACCCAACCTAACATGTCGGCGGTAATATTTGAACACATTCCTGGCTTGTTGGCCCCTACGTCTCCGTCGGACCTTTATATACATCAATAACGTAATATAACCTAACCTAACCCAACCTAACATCTCGGCGGTAATATTTGAACACATTCCTGGCTTGTTGGCCTCTACGTCTCCGTGGGACCTTTATATACATCTATAACGTAATATAACCTAACCTAACCCAACCTAACATCTCGGCGGTAATATTTGAACACATTCCTGGCTTGTTGGCCTCTACGTCTCCGTGGGACCGTTATATACATCTATAACGTAATATAACCTAACCTAACCCAAACTAACATCTCGGCGGTAATATTTGACATCATTCCTGGCGAGTTGGGCTCTACGTCTCCGTTTGATCTTCATAAACATCAATAACGTAATATAACCTAACCTAACCCAATCTAACATCTCGGCGGTAATATTTGAAAACATTCATGGCGAGTTGGCCTCTACCTCTCCGTGGGAAATTTATATACATCTATAACGTAATATAACCTAACCTAAACCAACCTAACATCTCGGCGGTAATATTTGGAGACATTCCTGGCTTGTTGGCCTCTACGTCTCCGTGGGATCTTTATATACATCAATAACGTAATATAACCTAACCTAACCCAATCTAACATCTCGGCGGTAATATTTGAACACATTCCTGGCTTGTTGGCCTCTACATCTCCGTGGGATCTTTATATACATCAATAACGTTATATAACCGAACCTAACCCAGCCTAACGTTTCGGCGGTAATATTTGAAAACATTCCTGGCTTGTTGGCCTCTGCGTCTCCGTGGGACCTTTATATACATCTATAACGTAATATAACCTAACCTAACCCAACCTAACATCTCGGCGGTAATATTTGAAAACATTCATGGCGAGTTGGCCTCTACCTCTCCGTGGTACATTTATATACATCAATAACGTAATATAACCTAACCTAACCCAACCTATCATCTCGGCGGTAATATTTGACAATATTCCTGGCGAGTTGGCCCCTACGTCTCCGTGGGACCTTTATATACATCAATAACATAATATAACCTAACCTAACCCAATCTAACATCTCGGCGGTAATATTTGAACACATTCCTGGCTTGTTGGCCTCTGCGTCTCCGTGGGACCTTTATATACATCTATAACGTAATATAACCTAACCTAACCCAAACTAACATCTCGGCGGTAATATTTGACATCATTCCTGGCGAGTTGGGCTCTACGTCTCCGTTTGATCTTCATAAACATCAATAACGTAATATAACCTAACCTAACCCAATCTAACATCTCGGCGGTAATATTTGACAACATTCCTGGCGAGTTGGCCTCTACGTATCCGTGGGATCTTTATATACATCTATAACGTAATATAACCTAACCTAACCCAATCTAACATCTCGGCGGTAATATTTGACAACATTACTGGCGAGTTGGCCTCTACGTCTCCGCTTGACCTTCATAAACATCAATAACGAAATATAACCTAACATAACACAACCTATAATCTCGGTGGTAATAATTGACAACATTCCTGGCGATTTGGCCTCTACGTCTCCGTGGGACCCTTATGTACATCAATAACGTTATATAACCTAACCTAACCCAACCTAACATCTCGGCGGTAATATTTGAAGACATTCCTGGCTTGTTGGCCTCTACGTCTCCGTGGTACATATATATACATCAATAACGTAATATAACCTAACCTAACCCAATCTAACATCTCGGCGGTAATATTTGAACACATTCCTGGCTTGTTGGCCCCTACGTCTCCGTGGGACCTTTATATACATCAATAACATAATATAACCTAACCTAACCCAATCTAACATCTCGGCGGTAATATTTGAACACATTCCTGGCTTGTTGGCCTCTGCGTCTCCGTGGGACCTTTATATACATCTATAACGTAATATAACCTAACCTAACCCAAACTAACATCTCGGCGGTAATATTTGACATCATTCCTGGCGAGTTGGGCTCTACGTCTCCGTTTGATCTTCATAAACATCAATAACGTAATATAACCTAACCTAACCCAATCTAACATCTCGGCGGTAATATTTGACAACATTCCTGGCGAGTTGGCCTCTACGTATCCGTGGGATCTTTATATACATCTATAACGTAAGATAACCTAACCTAACCCAATCTAACATCTCGGCGGTAATATTTGAACACATTCCTGGCTTGTTGGCCTCTACGTCTCCGTGGAAATTTATATACATCTATAACGTAATATAACCTAACCTAAACCAACCTAACATCTCGGCGGTAATATTTGGAGACATTCCTGGCTTGTTGGCCTCTACGTCTCCGTGGGATCTTTATATACATCAATAACGTAATATAACCTAACCTAACCCAACCTAACATCTCGGCGGTAATATTTGAACACATTCCTGGCTTGTTGGCCTCTACATCTCCGTGGGATCTTTATATACATCAATAACGTTATATAACCGAACCTAACCCAGCCTAACGTTTCGGCGGTAATATTTGAAAACATTCCTGGCTTGTTGGCCTCTACGTCCCCGTGGGATCCTTATATACATCAATAACGTAATATAACCTAACCTAACCCAATCTAACATCTGGGCGGTAATATTTGAACACATTCCTGGCTTGTTGGCCTCTACGTCTCCCTGCGAACTTTATATACATCTATAACGCAATATAACCTAACCTAACCCAACCTAACATGTCGGCGGTAATATTTGAACACATTCCTGGCTTGTTGGCCCCTACGTCTCCGTCGGACCTTTATATACATCAATAACGTAATATAACCTAACCTAACCCAACCTAACATCTCGGCGGTAATATTTGAACACATTCCTGGCTTGTTGGCCTCTACGTCTCCGTGGGACCTTTATATACATCTATAACGTAATATAACCTAACCTAACCCAACCTAACATCTCGGCGGTAATATTTGAACACATTCCTGGCTTGTTGGCCTCTACGTCTCCGTGGGACCGTTATATACATCTATAACGTAATATAACCTAACCTAACCCAAACTAACATCTCGGCGGTAATATTTGACATCATTCCTGGCGAGTTGGGCTCTACGTCTCCGTTTGATCTTCATAAACATCAATAACGTAATATAACCTAACCTAACCCAATCTAACATCTCGGCGGTAATATTTGACAACATTCCTGGCGAGTTGGCCTCTACGTATCCGTGGGATCTTTATATACATCTATAACGTAATATAACCTAACCTAACCCAATCTAACATCTCGGCGGTAATATTTGAACACATTCATGGCGAGTTGGCCTCTACGTCTCCGCGGTACATTTATATACATCAATAACGTAATATAACCTAACCTAACCCAACCTATCATCTCGGCGGTAATATTAGACAACATTCCTGGCGAGTTGGCCTCTACGTATCCGTGGGACCTTTATATACATCAATAACGTAATATAACTTAACCTAACCCAATCTAACATCTCGGCGGTAATATTTGAAAACATTCATGGCGAGTTGGCCTCTACCTCTCCGTGGTACATTTATATACATCAATAACGTAATATAACCTAACCTAACCCAACCTATCATCTCGGCGGTAATATTTGACAATATTCCTGGCGAGTTGGCCCCTACGTCTCCGTGGGACCTTTATATACATCAATAACATAATATAACCTAACCTAACCCAATCTAACATCTCGGCGGTAATATTTGAACACATTCCTGGCTTGTTGGCCTCTGCGTCTCCGTGGGACCTTTATATACATCTATAACGTAATATAACCTAACCTAACCCAACCTAACATCTGTGCGGTAATATTTGAACACATTCCTGGCTTGTTGGCCTCTACGTCTCCGTGGGACCGTTATATACATCTATAACGTAATATAACCTAACCTAACCCAAACTAACATCTCGGCGGTAATATTTGACGTCATTCCTGGCGAGTTGGGCTCTACGTCTCCGTTTGATCTTCATAAACATCAATAACGTAATATAACCTAACCTAACCCAATCTAACATCTCGGCGGTAATATTTGACAACATTCCTGGCGAGTTGGCCTCTACGTATCCGTGGGATCTTTATATACATCTATAACGTAATATAACCTAACCTAACCCAATCTAACATCTCGGCGGTAATATTTGAACACATTCATGGCGAGTTGGCCTCTACGTCTCCGTGGTACATTTATATACATCAATAACGTAATATAACCTAACCTAACCCAACCTATCATCTCGGCGGTAATATTAGACAACATTCCTGGCGAGTTGGCCTCTACGTATCCGTGGGACCTTTATATACATCAATAACGTAATATAACTTAACCTAACCCAATCTAACATCTCGGCGGTAATATTTGAAAACATTCATGGCGAGTTGGCCTCTACCTCTCCGTGGTACATTTATATACATCAATAACGTAATATAACCTAACCTAACCCAACCTATCATCTCGGCGGTAATATTTGACAATATTCCTGGCGAGTTGGCCCCTACGTCTCCGTGGGACCTTTATATACATCAATAACATAATATAACCTAACCTAACCCAATCTAACATCTCGGCGGTAATATTTGAACACATTCCTGGCTTGTTGGCCTCTGCGTCTCCGTGGGACCTTTATATACATCTATAACGTAATATAACCTAACCTAACCCAACCTAACATCTCGGCGGTAATATTTGAACACATTCCTGGCTTGTTGGCCTCTACGTCTCCGTGGGACCGTTATATACATCTATAACGTAATATAACCTAACCTAACCCAAACTAACATCTCGGCGGTAATATTTGACATCATTCCTGGCGAGTTGGGCTCTACGTCTCCGTTTGATCTTCATAAACATCAATAACGTAATATAACCTAACCTAACCCAATCTAACATCTCGGCGGTAATATTTGACAACATTCCTGGCGAGTTGGCCTCTACGTATCCGTGGGATCTTTATATACATCTATAACGTAATATAACCTAACCTAACCCAATCTAACATCTCGGCGGTAATATTTGAACACATTCATGGCGAGTTGGCCTCTACGTCTCCGTGGTACATTTATATACATCAATAACGTAATATAACCTAACCTAACCCAACCTATCATCTCGGCGGTAATATTAGACAACATTCCTGGCGAGTTGGCCTCTACGTATCCGTGGGACCTTTATATACATCAATAACGTAATATAACTTAACCTAACCCAATCTAACATCTCGGCGGTAATATTTGAACACATTCCTGGCTTGTTGGCCTCTACGTCTCCGTGGGAAATTTATATACATCTATAACGTAATATAACCTAACCTAAACCAACCTAACATCTCGGCGGTAATATTTGGAGACATTCCTGGCTTGTTGGCCTCTACGTCTCCGTGGGATCTTTATATACATCAATAACGTAATATAACCTAACCTAACCCAATCTAACATCTCGGCGGTAATATTTGAACACATTCCTGGCTTGTTGGCCTCTACATCTCCGTGGGATCTTTATATACATCAATAACGTTATATAACCGAACCTAACCCAGCCTAACGTTTCGGCGGTAATATTTGAAAACATTCCTGGCTTGTTGGCCTCTGCGTCTCCGTGGGACCTTTATATACATCTATAACGTAATATAACCTAACCTAACCCAACCTAACATCTCGGCGGTAATATTTGAAAACATTCATGGCGAGTTGGCCTCTACCTCTCCGTGGTACATTTATATACATCAATAACGTAATATAACCTAACCTAACCCAACCTATCATCTCGGCGGTAATATTTGACAATATTCCTGGCGAGTTGGCCCCTACGTCTCCGTGGGACCTTTATATACATCAATAACATAATATAACCTAACCTAACCCAATCTAACATCTCGGCGGTAATATTTGAACACATTCCTGGCTTGTTGGCCTCTGCGTCTCCGTGGGACCTTTATATACATCTATAACGTAATATAACCTAACCTAACCCAAACTAACATCTCGGCGGTAATATTTGACATCATTCCTGGCGAGTTGGGCTCTACGTCTCCGTTTGATCTTCATAAACATCAATAACGTAATATAACCTAACCTAACCCAATCTAACATCTCGGCGGTAATATTTGACAACATTCCTGGCGATTTGGCCTCTACGTCTCCGTGGGACCCTTATGTACATCAATAACGTTATATAACCTAACCTAACCCAACCTAACATCTCGGCGGTAATATTTGAAGACATTCCTGGCTTGTTGGCCTCTACGTCTCCGTGGTACATATATATACATCAATAACGTAATATAACCTAACCTAACCCAATCTAACATCTCGGCGGTAATATTTGAACACATTCCTGGCTTGTTGGCCCCTACGTCTCCGTGGGACCTTTATATACATCAATAACATAATATAACCTAACCTAACCCAATCTAACATCTCGGCGGTAATATTTGAACACATTCCTGGCTTGTTGGCCTCTGCGTCTCCGTGGGACCTTTATATACATCTATAACGTAATATAACCTAACCTAACCCAAACTAACATCTCGGCGGTAATATTTGACATCATTCCTGGCGAGTTGGGCTCTACGTCTCCGTTTGATCTTCATAAACATCAATAACGTAATATAACGTAACCTAACCCAATCTAACATCTCGGCGGTAATATTTGACAACATTCCTGGCGAGTTGGCCTCTACGTATCCGTGGGATCTTTATATACATCTATAACGCAATATAACCTAACCTAACCCAATCTAACATCTCGGCGGTAATATTTGAACACATTCCTGGCTTGTTGGCCTCTACGTCTCCGTGGAAATTTATATACATCTATGACGTAATATAACCTAACCTAAACCAACCTAACATCTCGGCGGTAATATTTGGAGACATTCCTGGCTTGTTGGCCTCTACGTCTCCGTGGGATCTTTATATACATCAATAACGTAATATAACCTAACCTAACCCAACCTAACATCTCGGCGGTAATATTTGAACACATTCCTGGCTTGTTGGCCTCTACATCTCCGTGGGATCTTTATATACATCAATAACGTTATATAACCGAACCTAACCCAGCCTAACGTTTCGGCGGTAATATTTGAAAACATTCCTGGCTTGTTGGCCTCTACGTCCCCGTGGGATCCTTATATACATCAATAACGTAATATAACCTAACCTAACCCAATCTAACATCTCGGCGGTAATATTTGAACACATTCCTGGCTTGTTGGCCTCTACGTCTCCCTGCGAACTTTATATACATCTATAACGCAATATAACCTAACCTAACCCAACCTAACATGTCGGCGGTAATATTTGAACACATTCCTGGCTTGTTGGCCCCTACGTCTCCGTCGGACCTTTATATACATCAATAACGTAATATAACCTAACCTAACCCAACCTAACATCTCGGCGGTAATATTTGAACACATTCCTGGCTTGTTGGCCTCTACGTCTCCGTGGGACCTTTATATACATCTATAACGTAATATAACCTAACCTAACCCAACCTAACATCTCGGCGGTAATATTTGAACACATTCCTGGCTTGTTGGCCTCTACGTCTCCGTGGGACCGTTATATACATCTATAACGTAATATAACCTAACCTAACCCAAACTAACATCTCGGCGGTAATATTTGACATCATTCCTGGCGAGTTGGGCTCTACGTCTCCGTTTGATCTTCATAAACATCAATAACGTAATATAACCTAACCTAACCCAATCTAACATCTCGGCGGTAATATTTGACAACATTCCTGGCGAGTTGGCCTCTACGTATCCGTGGGATCTTTATATACATCTATAACGTAATATAACCTAACCTAACCCAATCTAACATCTCGGCGGTAATATTTGAACACATTCATGGCGAGTTGGCCTCTACGTCTCCGTGGTACATTTATATACATCAATAACGTAATATAACCTAACCTAACCCAACCTATCATCTCGGCGGTAATATTAGACAACATTCCTGGCGAGTTGGCCTCTACGTATCCCTGGGACCTTTATATACATCAATAACGTAATATAACTTAACCTAACCCAATCTAACATCTCGGCGGTAATATTTGAACACATTCCTGGCTTGTTGGCCTCTACGTCTCCGTGGGAAATTTATATACATCTATAACGTAATATAACCTAACCTAAACCAACCTAACATCTCGGCGGTAATATTTGGAGACATTCCTGGCTTGTTGGCTTCTACGTCTCCGTGGGATCTTTATATACATCAATAAGGTAATATAACCTAACCTAACCCAATCTAACATCTCGGCGGTAATATTTGAACACATTCCTGGCTTGTTGGCCTCTACATCTCCGTGGGATCTTTATATACATCAATAACGTTATATAACCGAACCTAACCCAGCCTAACGTTTCGGCGGTAATATTTGAAAACATTCCTGGCTTGTTGGCCTCTGCGTCTCCGTGGGACCTTTATATACATCTATAACGTAATATAACCTAACCTAACCCAACCTAACATCTCGGCGGTAATATTTGAAAACATTCATGGCGAGTTGGCCTCTACCTCTCCGTGGTACATTTATATACATCAATAACGTAATATAACCTAACCTAACCCAACCTATCATCTCGGCGGTAATATTTGACAATATTCCTGGCGAGTTGGCCCCTACGTCTCCGTGGGACCTTTATATACATCAATAACATAATATAACCTAACCTAACCCAATCTAACATCTCGGCGGTAATATTTGAACACATTCCTGGCTTGTTGGCCTCTGCGTCTCCGTGGGACCTTTATATACATCTATAACGTAATATAACCTAACCTAACCCAAACTAACATCTCGGCGGTAATATTTGACATCATTCCTGGCGAGTTGGGCTCTACGTCTCCGTTTGATCTTCATAAACATCAATAACGTAATATAACCTAACCTAACCCAATCTAACATCTCGGCGGTAATATTTGACAACATTCCTGGCGAGTTGGCCTCTACGTATCCGTGGGATCTTTATATACATCTATAACGTAATATAACCTAACCTAACCCAATCTAACATCTCGGCGGTAATATTTGAACACATTCCTGGCTTGTTGGCCTCTACGTCTCCGTGGAAATTTATATACATCTATAACGTAATATAACCTAACCTAAACCAACCTAACATCTCGGCGGTAATATTTGGAGACATTCCTGGCTTGTTGGCCTCTACGTCTCCGTGGGATCTTTATATACATCAATAACGTAATATAACCTAACCTAACCCAACCTAACATCTAGGCGGTAATATTTGAACACATTCCTGGCTTGTTGGCCTCTACATCTCCGTGGGATCTTTATATACATCAATAACGTTATATAACCGAACCTAACCCAGCCTAACGTTTCGGCGGTAATATTTGAAAACATTCCTGGCTTGTTGGCCTCTACGTCCCCGTGGGATCCTTATATACATCAATAACGTAATATAACCTAACCTAACCCAATCTAACATCTCGGCGGTAATATTTGAACACATTCCTGGCTTGTTGGCCTCTACGTCTCCCTGCGAACTTTATATACATCTATAACGCAATATAACCTAACCTAACCCAACCTAACATGTCGGCGGTAATATTTGAACACATTCCTGGCTTGTTGGCCTCTACGTCTCCGTGGGACCTTTATATACATCTATAACGTAATATAACCTAACCTAACCCAACCTAACATCTCGGCGGTAATATTTGAACACATTCCTGGCTTGTTGGCCTCTACGTCTCCGTGGGACCGTTATATACATCTATAACGTAATATAACCTAACCTAACCCAAACTAACATCTCGGCGGTAATATTTGACATCATTCCTGGCGAGTTGGGCTCTACGTCTCCGTTTGATCCTCATAAGCATCAATAACGTAATATAACCTAACCTAACCCAACCTATCATCTCGGCGGTAATATTTGACAACATTCCTGGCGAGTTGGCTTCTCCGTCTCCGTGGGACCTTTATATACATCAATAACGTAATATAACCTACCCTAACCCAACCTAACATCTCGGCGGTAATATTTGAACACATTCCTGGCTTGTTGGCTTGTACGTCTCCGTGGGACCTTTATATACATCTATAACGTTATATAATCTAACCTAACCCAACCTAACATCTCGGCGGTAATATTTGACAACATTCCTGGCGAGTTGGCCTCTACGTCTCGGTTTGACCTTCATATACATCAATAACGTAATATAACCTAACCTAACCCAACCTATCATGTCGGCGGTAATATTTGACAACATTACTGGCGAGTTGGCCTCTACGTCTCCGCGGGACCTTTAAATACATCTATAACGTATTATAACCTAACCTAACCCAGCCTAACATCTCGGCGGTAATATTTGAAAACATACGTGGCGAGTTGGCCTCTACGTCTCCGTGGGAACTTTATATACATCAATAACGTAATATAACCTAACCTAACCCAACTTAACATCTCGGCGGTAATATTTGAACACATTCATGGCGAGTTGGCCTCTACGTCTCCGTGGTACATTTATATACATCAATAACGTAATATAACCTAACCTAACCCAACCTATCATCTCGGCGGTAATATTAGACAACATTCCTGGCGAGTTGGCCTCTACGTATCCGTGGGACCTTTATATACATCAATAACGTAATATAACTTAACCTAACCCAATCTAACATCTCGGCGGTAATATTTGAACACATTCCTGGCTTGTTGGCCTCTACGTCTCCGTGGGAAATTTATATACATCTATAACGTAATATAACCTAACCTAAACCAACCTAACATCTCGGCGGTAATATTTGGAGACATTCCTGGCTTGTTGGCCTCTACGTCTCCGTGGGATCTTTATATACATCAATAACGTAATATAACCTAACCTAACCCAATCTAACATCTCGGCGGTAATATTTGAACACATTCCTGGCTTGTTGGCCTCTACATCTCCGTGGGATCTTTATATACATCAATAACGTTATATAACCGAACCTAACCCAGCCTAACGTTTCGGCGGTAATATTTGAAAACATTCCTGGCTTGTTGGCCTCTGCGTCTCCGTGGGACCTTTATATACATTTATAACGTAATATAACCTAACCTAACCCAACCTAACATCTCGGCGGTAATATTTGAAAACATTCATGGCGAGTTGGCCTCTACCTCTCCGTGGTACATTTATATACATCAATAACGTAATATAACCTAACCTAACCCAACCTATCATCTCGGCGGTAATATTTGACAATATTCCTGGCGAGTTGGCCTCTACGTATCCGTGGGGTCTTTATATACATCAATAACGTAATATAACCTAACCTAACCCAATCTAACATCTCGGCGGTAATATTTGAACACATTCCTAGCTTGTTGGCCTCTACGTCTCCGTGGGAAATTTATATACATCTATAACGTAATATAACCTAACCTAAACCAACCTAACATCTCGGCGGTAATATTTGGAGACATTACTGGCTTGTTGGCCTCTACGTCTCCGTGGGATCTTTATATACATCAATAACGTAATATAACCTAACCTAACCCAATCTAACATCTCGGCGGTAATATTTGAACACATTCCTGGCTTGTTGGCCTCTACATCTCCGTGGGATCTTTATATACATCAATAACGTTATATAACCGAACCTAACCCAGCCTAACGTTTCGGCGGTAATATTTGAAAACATTCCTGGCTTGTTAGCCTCTACGTCCCCGTGGGATCCTTATATACATCAATAACGTAATATAACCTAACCTAACCCAATCTAACATTTCGGCGGTAATATTTGAAAACATTCATGGCGAGTTGGCCTCTACGTCTCCGCGGGACCTTCATATACATCAATAACGAAATATAACCTAACCTAACCCAACCTATCATCTCGGCGGTAATATTTGACAACATTCATGGCGAGTTGGCCTCTACGTCTCCGCGGGACCTTCATATACATCAATAACGAAATATAACCTAACCTAACCCAACCTAACATCTCGGCGGTAATATCAGAAAACATACCTGTCTTGTTGGCCTCTACGTCTCCGTGGTACATTTATATACATCTATAACGTAATATAACCTAACCTAACCCAACCTAACATCTCGGCGGTAATATTTGAAAACATTCATGGCGAGTTGGCCTCTACCTCTCCGTGGTACATTTATATACATCAATAACGTAATATAACCTAACCTAACCCAACCTATCATCTCGGCGGTAATATTTGACAACATTCCTGGCGAGTTGGCCTCTACGTATCCGTGGGGTCTTTATATACATCAATAACGTAATATAACCTAACCTAACCCAATCTAACATCTCGGCGGTAATATTTGACAACATTCCTGGCGAGTTGGCCTCTACGTATCCGTGGGATCTTTATATACATCTATAACGTAATATAGCCTAACCTAACCCAATCTAACATCTCGGCGGTTATATTTGAACACATTCCTGGCTTGTTGGCCTCTACGTTTCCGTGGTACCTTCATAAACATCAATAACGAAATATAACCTAACCTAACACAACCTATCATCACGGCGGTAATATTTGAACACATTCCTGGCTTGTTGGCCTCTACGTCTCCGTGGGAAATTTATATACCTCAATAACGTAATATAACCTAACCTAACCCAATCTAACATCTCGGCGGTAATATTTGAACACATTCATGGCGATTTGGCCTCTACGTCTCCGTGGTACATTTATATACATCAATAACGTAATATAACCTAACCTAACCCAACCTAACATCTCGGCGGTAATATTTGACAACATTACTGGCGAGTTGGCCTCTACGTCTCCGTGGGACCTTTATATTCATCAATAACGTTATATAACCTGACCTAACCCAACCTAACATCTCGGCGGTAATATTTGACAACATTCCTGGCGAGTTGGCCTCTACGTATCCGTGGGATCTTTATATACATCAATAACGTAATATAACTTAACCTATCCCATTCTAACATCTCGGCGGTAATATTTGAAAACATACCAGACGTGTTGGCCTCTACGTCTCCGTGGGACCTTTATATACATCTATAACGTAATATAACCTAACCTAACCCAACCTAACATCTCGGCGGTAATACTTGAAAACATTCATGGCGAGTTGGCCTCTACGTCTCCGTGGGATCTTTATATACATCTATAACGTAATATAACCTAACCTAACCCAACCTAACATCTCGGCGGTAATATTTGAACACATTCCTGGCTTGTTGGCCTCTACGTTTCCGTGGGACCTTTATATACATCTATAACGTAATATAACCTAACCTAACCCAACCTAACATCTCGGCGGTAATATTTGAAAACATTCATGGCGAGTTGGCCTCTACGTCTCCGCGGGACCTTCATATACATCAATAACGAAATATAACCTAACCTAACCCAACCTAACATCTCGGCGGTAATATCAGAAAACATACCTGTCTTGTTGGCCTCTACGTCTCCGTGGTACATTTATATACATCAATAACGTAATATAACCTAACCTAACCCAATCTAACATTTCGGCGGTAATATTTGAAAACATTCATGGCGAGTTGGCCTCTACGTCTCCGCGGGACCTTCATATACATCAATAACGAAATATAACCTGACCTAACCCAACCTATCATCTCGGCGGTAATATTTGACAACATTCCTGGCGAGTTGGCCTCTACGTATCCGTGGGACCTTTATGTACATCAATAACGTAATATAACTTAACCTAACCCAATCTAACATCTCGGCGGTAATATTTGAACACATTCCTGGCTTGTTGGCCTCTACGTCTCCGTGGGAAATTTATATACATCTATAACGTAATATAACCTAACCTAAACCAACCTAACATCTCGGCGGTAATATTTGGAGACATTCCTGGCTTGTTGGCCTCTACGTCTCCGTGGGATCTTTATATACATCAATAACGTAATATAACCTAACCTAACCCAATCTAACATCTCGGCGGTAATATTTGAACACATTCCTGGCTTGTTGGCCTCTACATCTCCGTGGGACCTTTATATACATCTATAACGTAATATAACCTAACCTAACCCAACCTAACATCTCGGCGGTAATATTTGAACACATTCCTGGCTTGTTGGCCTCTACGTCTGCGTGGGAACTTTATATACATCTATAACGTAATATAACCTAACCTAACCCAACCTAACATCTCGGCGGTAATATTTGAAAACATTCATGGCGAGTTGGCCTCTACCTCTCCGTGGTACATTTATATACATCAATAACGTAATATAACCTAACCTAACCCAACCTATCATCTCGGCGGTAATATTTGACAACATTCCTGGCGAGTTGGCCTCTACGTATCCGTGGGGTCTTTATATACATCAATAACGTAATATAACCTAACCTAACCCAATCTAACATCTCGGCGGTAATATTTGACAACATTCCTGGCGAGTTGGCCTCTACGTATCCGTGGGATCTTTATATACATCTATAACGTAATATAGCCTAACCTAACCCAATCTAACATCTCGGCGGTAATATTTGAACACATTCATGGCGAGTTGGCCTCTACATCTCCGTGGGATCTTTATATACATCAATAACGTTATATAACCGAACCTAACCCATTCTAACATCTCGGCGGTAATATTTGAAAACATACCAGACGTGTTGGCCTCTACGTCTCCGTGGGACCTTTATATACATCTATAACGTAATATAACCTAACCTAACCCAACCTAACATCTCGGCGGTAATACTTGAAAACATTCATGGCGAGTTGGCCTCTACGTCTCCGTGGGATCTTTATATACATCTATAACGTAATATAACCTAACCTAACCCAACCTAACATCTCGGCGGTAATATTTGAACACATTCCTGGCTTGTTGGCCTCTACGTCTCCGTGGTACATTTATATACATCAATAACGTAATATAACCTAACCTAACCCAAACTAACATCTCGGCGGTAATATTTGACAACATTCCTGGCGAGTTGGCCTCTACGTATCCGTGGGACCTTCATATACATCAATAACGAAATATAACCTAACCTAACCCAACCTAACATCTCGGCGGTAATATCAGAAAACATACCTGGCTTGTTGGCCTCTACGTCTCCGTGGTACATTTATATACATCAATAACGTAATATAATCTAACCTAACCCAATCTAACATCTCGGCGGTAATATTTGAACACATTCCTGGCTTGTTGGCCCCTACGTCTCCGTGGGACCTTTATATACATCAATAACGTAATATAACCTAACCTAACCCAATCTAACATCTCGGCGGTAATATTTGAACACATTCCTGGCTTGTTGGCCTCTGCGTCTCCGTGGGACCTTTATATACATCTATAACGTAATATAACCTAACCTAACCCAACCTAACATCTCGGCGGTAATATTTGAACACATTCCAGGCTTGTTGGCCTCTACGTCTCCGTGGGACCGTTATGTACATCTATAACGTAATATAACCTAACCTAACCCAAACTAACATCTCGGCGGTAATATTTGACATCATTCCTGGCGAGTTGGGCTCTACGTCTCCGTTTGATCTTCATAAACATCAATAACGTAATATAACCTAACCTAACCCAATCTAACATCTCGGCGGTAATATTTGACAACATTCCTGGCGAGTTGGCCTCTACGTATCCGTGGGATCTTTATATACATCTATAACGTAATATAACCTAACCTAACCCAACCTAACATCTCGGCGGTAATATTTGAACACATTCCTGGCTTGTTGGCCTCTACGTCTCCGTGGTACATTTATATACATCAATAACGTAATATAACCTAACCTAACCCAAACTAACATCTCGGCGGTAATATTTGACAACATGCCTGGCGAGTTGGCCTCTACGTATCCGTGGGACCTTCATATACATCAATAACGTAATATAACTTAACCTAACCCAATCTAACATCTCGGCGGTAATATTTGAACACATTCCTGGCTTGTTGGCCTCTACGTCTCCGTGGGAAATTTATATACATCTATAACGTAATATAACCTAACCTAAACCAACCTAACATCTCGGCGGTAATATTTGGAGACATTCCTGGCGATTTGGTCTCTACGTCTCCGTGGGACCCTTATGTACATCAATAACGTTATATAACCTAACCTAACCCAATCTAACATCTCGGCGGTAATATTTGAACACATTCCTGGCTTGTTGGCCCCTACGTCTCCGTGGGACCTTTATATACATCAATAACATAATATAACCTAACCTAACCCAATCTAACATCTCGGCGGTAATATTTGAACACATTCCTGGCTTGTTGGCCTCTGCGTCTCCGTGGGACCTTTATATACATCTATAACGTAATATAACCTAACCTAACCCAAACTAACATCTCGGCGGTAATATTTGACATCATTCCTGGCCAGTTGGGCTCTACGTCTCCGTTCGATCTTCATAAACATCAATAACATAATATAACCTAACCTAACCCAATCTAACATCTCGGCGGTAATATTTGACAACATTCCTGGCGAGTTGGCCTCTACGTATCCGTGGGATCTTTATATACATCTATAACGTAATATAACCTAACCTAACCCAATCTAACATCTCGGCGGTAATATTTGAACACATTCCTGGCTTGTTGGCCTCTACGTCTCCGTGGGAAATTTATATACATCTATAACGTAATATAACCTAACCTAAACCAACCTAACATCTCGGCGGTAATATTTGGAGACATTCCTGGCTTGTTGGCCTCTACGTCTCCGTGGGATCTTTATATACATCAATAACGTAATATAACCTAACCTAACCCAACCTAACATCTCGGCGGTAATATTTGAACACATTCCTGGCTTGTTGGCCTCTACATCTCCGTGGGATCTTTATATACATCAATAACGTTATATAACCGAACCTAACCCAGCCTAACGTTTCGGCGGTAATATTTGAAAACATTCCTGGCTTGTTGGCCTCTACGTCCCCGTGGGATCCTTATATACATCAATAACGTAATATAACCTAACCTAACCCAATCTAACATCTCGGCGGTAATATTTGAACACATTCCTGGCTTGTTGGCCTCTACGTCTCCCTGCGAACTTTATATACATCTATAACGTAATATAACCTAACCTAACCCAACCTAACATGTCGGCGGTAATATTTGAACACATTCCTGGCTTGTTGGCCCCTACGTCTCCGTCGGACCTTTATATACATCAATAACGTAATATAACCTAACCTAACCCAACCTAACATCTCGGCGGTAATATTTGAACACATTCCTGGCTTGTTGGCCTCTACGTCTCCGTGGGACCTTTATATACATCTATAACGTAATATAACCTAACCTAACCCAACCTAACATCTCGGCGGTAATATTTGAACACATTCCAGGCTTGTTGGCATCTACGTCTCCGTGGGACCGTTATTTACATCTATAACGTAATATAACCTAACCTAACCCAAACTAACATCTCGGCGGTAATATTTGACATCATTCCTGGCGAGTTGGGCTCTACGTCTCCGTTTGATCTTCATAAACATCAATAACGTAATATAACCTAACCTAACCCAATCTAACATCTCGGCGGTAATATTTGACAACATTCCTGGCGAGTTGGCCTCTACGTATCCGTGGGATCTTTATATACATCTATAACGTAATATAACCTAACCTAACCCAATCTAACATCTCGGCGGTAATATTTGAACACATTCATGGCGAGTTGGCCTCTACGTCTCCGTGGTACATTTATATACATCAATAACGTAATATAACCTAACCTAACCCAACCTATCATCTCGGCGGTAATATTAGACAACATACCTGGCGAGTTGGCCTCTACGTATCCGTGGGACCTTTATATACATCAATAACGTAATATAACTTAACCTAACCCAATCTAACATCTCGGCGGTAATATTTGAACACATTCCTGGCTTGTTGGCCTCTACGTCTCCGTGGGAAATTTATATACATCTATAACGTAATATAACCTAACCTAAACCAACCTAACATCTCGGCGGTAATATTTGGAGACATTCTTGGCTTGTTGGCCTCTACGTCTCCGTGGGATCTTTATATACATCAATAACATAATATAACCTAACCTAACCCAATCTAACATCTCGGCGGTAATATTTGAACACATTCCTGGCTTGTTGGCCTCTACATCTCCGTGGGATCTTTATATACATCAATAACGTTATATAACCGAACCTAAACCAGCCTAACGTTTCGGCGGTAATATTTGAAAACATTCCTGGCTTGTTGGCCTCTACGTCCCCGTGGGATCCTTATATACATCAATAACGTAATATAACCTAACCTAACCCAACCTAACATCTCGGCGGTAATATTTGAACACATTCATGGCTTGTTGGCCTCTACGTCTCCGTGAGAACTTTATATACATCTATACCGTAATATAACCTAACCTAACCCAATCTAACATCTCGGGGGTAATATTTGACAACATTCCTGGCGAGTTGGCCTCTACGTATCCGTGGGATCTTTATATACATCTATAACGTAATATAGCCTAACCTAACCCAATCTAACATCTCGGCGGTAATATTTGAACACATTCATGGCGAGTTGGCCTCTACGTCTCCGTCGTACATTTATATACATCAATAACGTAATATAACCTAACCTAACCCAACCTAACATCTCGGCGGTAATATTTGAACACATTCCAGGCTTGTTGGCATCTACGTCTCCGTGGGACCGTTATTTACATCTATAACGTAATATAACCTAACCTAACCCAAACTAACATCTCGGCGGTAATATTTGACATCATTCCTGGCGAGTTGGGCTCTACGTCTCCGTTTGATCTTCATAAACATCAATAACGTAATATAACCTAACCTAACCCAATCTAACATCTCGGCGGTAATATTTGACAACATTCCTGGCGAGTTGGCCTCTACGTATCCGTGGGATCTTTATATACATCTATAACGTAATATAACCTAACCTAACCCAATCTAACATCTCGGCGGTAATATTTGAACACATTCATGGCGAGTTGGCCTCTACGTCTCCGTGGTACATTTATATACATCAATAACGTAATATAACCTAACCTAACCCAACCTATCATCTCGGCGGTAATATTAGACAACATACCTGGCGAGTTGGCCTCTACGTATCCGTGGGACCTTTATATACATCAATAACGTAATATAACTTAACCTAACCCAATCTAACATCTCGGCGGTAATATTTGAACACATTCCTGGCTTGTTGGCCTCTACGTCTCCGTGGGAAATTTATATACATCTATAACGTAATATAACCTAACCTAAACCAACCTAACATCTCGGCGGTAATATTTGGAGACATTCTTGGCTTGTTGGCCTCTACGTCTCCGTGGGATCTTTATATACATCAATAACATAATATAACCTAACCTAACCCAATCTAACATCTCGGCGGTAATATTTGAACACATTCCTGGCTTGTTGGCCTCTACATCTCCGTGGGATCTTTATATACATCAATAACGTTATATAACCGAACCTAAACCAGCCTAACGTTTCGGCGGTAATATTTGAAAACATTCCTGGCTTGTTGGCCTCTACGTCCCCGTGGGATCCTTATATACATCAATAACGTAATATAACCTAACCTAACCCAACCTAACATCTCGGCGGTAATATTTGAACACATTCATGGCTTGTTGGCCTCTACGTCTCCGTGAGAACTTTATATACATCTATACCGTAATATAACCTAACCTAACCCAATCTAACATCTCGGGGGTAATATTTGACAACATTCCTGGCGAGTTGGCCTCTACGTATCCGTGGGATCTTTATATACATCTATAACGTAATATAGCCTAACCTAACCCAATCTAACATCTCGGCGGTAATATTTGAACACATTCATGGCGAGTTGGCCTCTACGTCTCCGTCGTACATTTATATACATCAATAACGTAATATAACCTAACCTAACCCAACCTATCATCTCGGCGGTAATATTTGACAACATTCCTGGCGAGTTGGCCTCTACGTATCCGTGGGATCTTTATATACATCAATAACGTAATATAACTTAACCTAACCCAATCTAACATCTCGGCGGTAATATTTGAACACATTCCTGGCTTGTTGGCCTCTACGTCCCCGTGGGATCCTTATATACATCAATAACGTAATATAACTTAACCTAACCCAATCTAACATTTCGGCGGTAATATTTGAACACATTCCTGGCTTGTTGGCCTCTACGTCTCCGTGGGAAATTTATATACATCTATAACATAATATAACCTAACCTAAACCAACCTAACATCTCGGCGGTAATATTTGGAGACATTCCTGGCTTGTTGGCCTCTACGTCTCCGTGGGATCTTTATATACATCAATAACGTAGTATAACCTAACCTAACCCAATCTAACATCTCGGCGGTAATATTTGAACACATTCCTGGCTTGTTGGCCTCTACGTCTCCGTGGGAAATTTATATACATCTATAACGTAATATAACCTAACCTAAACCAACCTAACATCTCGGCGGTAATATTTGGAGACATTCCTGGCTTGTTGGCCTCTACGTCTCCGTGGTACATATATATACATCAATAACGTAATATAACCTAACCTAACCCAATCTAACATCTCGGCGGTAATATTTGAACACATTCCTGGCTTGTTGGCCCCTACGTCTCCGTGGGACCTTTATATACATCAATAACATAATATAACCTAACCTAACCCAATCTAACATCTCGGCGGTAATATTTGAACACATTCCTGGCTTGTTGGCCTCTACGTCTCCGTGGGAAATTTATATACATCTATAACGTAATATAACCTAACCTAAACCAACCTAACATCTCGGCGGTAATATTTGGAGACATTCCTGGCTTGTTGGCCTCTACGTCTCCGTGGGATCTTTATATACATCAATAACGTAATATAACCTAACCTAACCCAACCTAACATCTCGGCGGTAATATTTGAACACATTCCTGGCTTGTTGGCCTCTACATCTCCGTGGGATCTTTATATACATCAATAACGTTATATAACCGAACCTAACCCAGCCTAACGTTTCGGCGGTAATATTTGAAAACATTCCTGGCTTGTTGGCCTCTACGTCCCCGTGGGATCCTTATATACATCAATAACTTAATATAACCTAACCTAACCCAATCTAACATCTCGGCGGTAATATTTGGACACATTCCTGGCTTGTTGGCCTCTACGTCTCCCTGCGAACTTTATATACATCTATAACGTAATATAACCTAACCTAACCCAACCTAACATGTCGGCGGTAATATTTGAACACATTCCTGCCTTGTTGGCCCCTACGTCTCCGTCGGACCTTTATATACATCAATAACGTAATATAACCTAACCTAACCCAACCTAACATCTCGGCGGTAATATTTGAACACATTCCTGGCTTGTTGGCCTCTACGTCTCCGTGGGACCTTTATATACATCTATAACGTAATATAACCTAACCTAACCCAACCTAACATCTCGGCGGTAATATTTGAACACATTCCTGGCTTGTTGGCCTCTACGTCTCCGTGGGACCGTTATATACATCTATAACGTAATATAACCTAACCTAACCCAAACTAACATCTCGGCGGTAATATTTGACATCATTCCTGGCGAGTTGGGCTCTACGTCTCCGTTTGATCTTCATAAACATCAATAACGTAATATAACCTAACCTAACCCAATCTAACATCTCGGCGGTAATATTTGAACACATTCCTGGCTTGTTGGCCTCTACATCTCCGTGGGATCTTTATATACATCTATACCGTAATATAACCTAACCTAACCCAATCTAACATCTCGGGGGTAATATTTGACAACATTCCTGGCGAGTTGGCCTCTACGTATCCGTGGGATCTTTATATACATCTATAACGTAATATAGCCTAACCTAACCCAATCTAACATCTCGGCGGTAATATTTGAACACATTCATGGCGAGTTGGCCTCTACGTCTCCGTGGTACATTTATATACATCAATAACGTAATATAACCTAACCTAACCCAACCTATCATCTCGGCGGTAATATTTGACAACATTACTGGCGAGTTGGCCTCTACGTCTCCGTGGGACCTTTATATTCATCAATAACGTTATATAACCTGACCTAACCCAACCTAACATCTCGGCGGTAATATTTGAACACATTCCTGGCTTGTTGGCCTCTACGTCTCCGTGGGAAATTTATATACATCTATAACATAATATAACCTAACCTAAACCAACCTAACATCTCGGCGGTAATATTTGGAGACATTCCTGGCTTGTTGGCCTCTACGTCTCCGTGGGATCTTTATATACATCAATAACGTAATATAACCTAACCTAACCCAATCTAACATCTCGGCGGTAAATTTTGAACACATTCCTGGCTTGTTGGCCTCTACATCTCCGTGGGATCTTTATATACATCAATAACGTTATATAACCGAACCTAACCCAGCCTAACGTTTCGGCGGTAATATTTGAAAACATTCCTGGCTTGTTGGCCTCTACGTCCCCGTGGGATCCTTATATACATCAATAACGTAATATAACCTAACCTAACCCAATCTAACATTTCGGCGGTAATATTTGAAAACATTCATGGCGAGTTGGCCTCTACGTCTCCGCGGGACCTTCATATACATCAATAACGAAATATAACCTAACCTAACCCAACCTATCATCTCGGCGGTAATATTTGACAACATTCCTGGCGAGTTGGCCTCTACGTATCCGTGGGACCTTTATGTACATCAATAACGTAATATAACTTAACCTAACCCAATCTAACATCTCGGCGGTAATATTTGAACACATTCCTGGCTTGTTGGCCTCTACGTCTCCGTGGGAAATTTATATACATCTATAACGTAATATAACCTAACCTAAACCAACCTAACATCTCGGCGGTAATATTTGGAGACATTCCTGGCTTGTTGGCCTCTACGTCTCCGTGGGATCTTTATATACATCAATAACGTAATATAACCTAACCTAACCCAATCTAACATCTCGGCGGTAATATTTGAACACATTCCTGGCTTGTTGGCCTCTACATCTCCGTGGGATCTTTATATACATCAATAACGTTATATAACCGAACCTAACCCAGCCTAACGTTTCGGCGGTAATATTTGAAAACATTCCTGGCTTGTTGGCCTCTACGTCCCCGTGGGATCCTTATATACATCAATAACGTAATATAACCTAACCTAACCCAATCTAACATTTCGGCGGTAATATTTGAACACATTCCTGGCTTGTTGACCTCTACGTTTCCGTGGGACCTTTATATACATCTATAACGTAATATAACCTAACCTAACCCAACCTAACATCTCGGCGGTAATATTTGAAAACATTCATGGCGAGTTGGCCTCTACGTCTCCGCGGGACCTTCATATACATCAATAACGAAATATAACCTAACCTAACCCAACCTAACATCTCGGCGGTAATATCAGAAAACATACCTGTCTTGTTGGCCTCTACGTCTCCGTGGTACATTTATATACATCAATAACGTAATATAACCTAACCTAACCCAATCTAACATCACGGCGGTAATATTTGAACACATTCCTGGCTTGTTGGCCCCTACGTCTCCGTGGGACCTTTATATACATCAATAACGTAATATAACCTAACCTAACCCAATCTAACATCTCGGCGGTAATATTTGAACACATTCCTGGCTTGTTGGCCTCTGCGTCTCCGTGGGACCTTTATATACATCTATAACGTAATATAACCTAACCTAACCCAACCTAACATCTCGGCGGTAATATTTGAACACATTCCTGGCTTGTTGGCCTCTACGTCTGCGTGGGACCTTTATATACATCTATAACGTAATATAACCTAACCTAACCCAACCTAACATCTCGGCGGTAATATTTGAAAACATTCATGGCGAGTTGGCCTCTACCTCTCCGTGGTACATTTATATACATCAATAACGTAATATAACCTAACCTAACCCAACCTATCATCTCGGCGGTAATATTTGACAACATTCATGGCTTGTTGGCCTCTACGTCTCCGTGGGAACTTTATATACATCTATAACGTAATATAACCTAACCTAACCCAACCTAACATCTCGGCGGTAATATTTGAACACATTCCTGGCTTGTTGGCCTCTACGTTTCCGTGGGACCTTTATATACATCTATAACGTAATATAACCTAACCTAACCCAACCTAACATCTCGGCGGTAATATTTGAAAACATTCATGGCGAGTTGGCCTCTACCTCTCCGTGGTACATTTATATACATCAATAACGTAATATAACCTAACCTAACCCAACCTATCATCTCGGCGGTAATATTTGACAACATTCCTGGCGAGTTGGCCTCTACGTATCCGTGGGGTCTTTATATACATCAATAACGTAATATAACCTAACCTAACCCAATCTAACATCTCGGCGGTAATATTTGACAACATTCCTGGCGAGTTGGCCTCTACGTATCCGTGGGATCTTCATATACATCTATAACGTAATATAGCCTAACCTAACCCAAGCTAACATCTCGGCGGTAATATTTGAACACATTCATGGCGAGTTGGCCTCTACATCTCCGTGGGATCTTTATATACATCAATAACGTTATATAACCGAACCTAACCCAGCCTAACGTTTCGGCGGTAATATTTGAAAACATTCCTGGCTTGTTGGCCTCTACGTCCCCGTGGGATCCTTATATACATCAATAACGTAATATAACCTAACCTAACCCAATCTAACATTTCGGCGGTAATATTTGAACACATTCATGGCTTGTTGGCCTCTACGTCTCCGTGGGAACTTTATATACATCTATAACGTAATATAACCTAACCTAACCCAACCTAACATCTCGGCGGTAATATTTGAACACATTCCTGGCTTGTTGGCCTCTACGTTTCCGTGGGACCTTTATATACATCTATAACGTAATATAACCTAACCTAACCCAACCTAACATCTCGGCGGTAATATTTGAAAACATTCATGGCGAGTTGGCCTCTACGTCTCCGCGGGACCTTCATATACATCAATAACGAAATATAACCTAACCTAACCCAACCTAACATCTCGGCGGTAATATCAGAAAACATACCTGGCGAGTTGGCATCTACGTGTCCGTGGTACCTTCATAAACATCAATAACGAAATATAACCTAACCTAACACAACCTATCATCACGGCGGTAATATTTGAACACATTCCTGGCTTGTTGGCCTCTACGTCTCCGTGGGAAATTTATATACCTCAATAACGTAATATAACCTAACCTAACCCAATCTAACATCTCGGCGGTAATATTTGAACACATTCATGGCGAGTTGGCCTCTACATCTCCGTGGGATCTTTATATACATCAATAACGTTATATAACCGAACCTAACCCAGCCTAACGTTTCGGCGGTAATATTTGAAAACATTCCTGGCTTGTTGGCCTCTACGTCCCCGTGGGATCCTTATATACATCAATAACGTAAAATAACCTTACCTAACCCAATCTAACATTTCGGCGGTAATATTTGAACACATTCATGGCTTGTTGGCCTCTACGTCTCCGTGGGAACTTTATATACATCTATAACGTAATATAACCTAACCTAACCCAACCTAACATCTCGGCGGTAATATTTGAAAACATTCCTGGCTTGTTGGCCTCTACGTCCCCGTGGGATCCTTATATACATCAATAACGTAATATAACCTAACCTAACCCAATCTAACATTTCGGCGGTAATATTTGAACACATTCATGGCTTGTTGGCCTCTACGTCTCCGTGGGAACTTTATATACATCTATAACGTAATATAACCTAACCTAACCCAACCTAACATCTCGGCGGTAATATTTGAACACATTCCTGGCTTGTTGGCCTCTACGTTTCCGTGGGACCTTTATATACATCTATAACGTAATATAACCTAACCTAACCCAACCTAACATCTCGGCGGTAATATTTGAAAACATTCATGGCGAGTTGGCCTCTACGTCTCCGCGGGACCTTCATATACATCAATAACGAAATATAACCTAACCTAACCCAACCTAACATCTCGGCGGTAATATCAGAAAACATACCTGGCGAGTTGGCATCTACGTCTCCGTGGGATCTTTATATACATCTATAACGTAATATAACCTAACCTAACCCAACCTAACATCTCGGCGGTAATATTTGAACACATTCCTGGCTTGTTGGCCTCTACGTCTCCGTGGTACATTTATATACATCAATAACGTAATATAACCTAACCTAACCCAAACTAACATCTCGGCGGTAATATTTGACAACATTCCTGGCGAGTTGGCCTCTACGTATCCGTGGGACCTTCATATACATCAATAACGAAATATAACCTAACCTAACCCAACCTAACATCTCGGCGGTAATATCAGAAAACATACCTGGCTTGTTGGCCTCTACGTCTCCGTGGTACATTTATATACATCAATAACGTAATATAATCTAACCTAACCCAATCTAACATCTCGGCGGTAATATTTGAACACATTCCTGGCTTGTTGGCCCCTACGTCTCCGTGGGATCTTTATATACATCAATAACGTAATATAACCTAACCTAACCCAATCTAACATCTCGGCGGTAATATTTGAACACATTCCTGGCTTGTTGGCCTCTGCGTCTCCGTGGGACCTTTATATACATCTATAACGTAATATAACCTAACCTAACCCAACCTAACATCTTGGCGGTAATATTTGAACACATTCCTGGCTTGTTGGCCTCTACGTCTGCGTGGGACCTTTATATACATCTATAACGTAATATAACCTAACATAACCCAACCTAACATCTCGGCGGTAATATTTGAAAACATTCATGGCGAGTTGGCCTCTACCTCTCCGTGGTACATTTATATACATCAATAACGTAATATAACCTAACCTAACCCAACCTATCATCTCGGCGGTAATATTTGACAACATTCCTGGCGAGTTGGACTCTACGTATCCGTGGGGTCTTTATATACATCAATAACGTAATATAACCTAACCTAACCCAATCTAACATCTCGGCGGTAATATTTGACAACATTCCTGGCGAGTTGGCCTCTACGTATCCGTGGGATCTTTATATACATCTATAACGTAATATAGCCTAACCTAACCCAATCTAACATCTCGGCGGTAATATTTGAACACATTCATGGCGAGTTGGCCTCTACATCTCCGTGGGATCTTTATATACATCAATAACGTTATATAACCGAACCTAACCCAGCCTAACGTTTCGGCGGTAATATTTGAAAACATTCCTGGCTTGTTGGCCTCTACGTCCCCGTGGGATCCTTATATACATCAATAACGTAATATAACCTAACCTAACCCAATCTAACATCTCGGCGGTAATATTTGAAAACATTCATGGCGAGTTGGCCTCTACGTCTCCGCGGGACCTTCATATACATCAATAACGAAATATAACATAACCTAACCCAACCTAACATCTCGGCGGTAATATCAGAAAACATACCTGGCGAGTTGGCCTCTACGTGTCCGTGGTACCTTCATAAACATCAGTAACGAAATATAACCTAACCTAACACAACCTATCATCACGTCGGTAATATTTGAACACATTCCTGGCTTGTTGGCCTCTACGTCTCCGTGGGAAATTTATATACCTCAATAACGTAATATAACCTAACCTAACCCAATCTAACATCTCGGCGGTAATATTTGAACACATTCATGGCGATTTGGCTTCTACGTCTCCGTGGTACATTTATATACATCAATAACGTAATATAACCTAACCTAACCCAACCTAACATCTCGGCGGTAATATTTGAACACATTCCTGGCTTGTAGGCCTCTACGTCTCCGTGGGAAATTTATATACATCTATAACGTAATATAACCTAACCTAAACCAACCTAACATCTCGGCGGTAATATTGGAGACATTCCTGGCTTGTTGGCCTCTACGTATCCGTGGGATCTTTATATACATCAATAACGTAATATAACCTAACCTAACCCAATCTTACATCTCGGCGGTAATATTTGAACACATTCCTGGCTTGTTGGCCTCTACATCTCCGTGGGATCTTTATATACATCAATAACGTTATATAACCGAACCTAACCCAGCCTAACGTTTCGGCCGTAATATTTGAACACATTCCTGGTTTGTTGGCCTCTACGTTTCCGTGGGACCTTTATATACATCTATAACGTAATATAACCTAACCTAACCCAACCTAACATCTCGGCGGTAATATTTGAAAACATTCATGGCGAGTTGGCCTCTACGTCTCCGCGGGACCTTCATATACATCAATAACGAAATATAACCTAACCTAACCCAACCTAACATCTCGGCGGTAATATTTGAACACATTCCTGGTTTGTTGGCCTCTACGTTTCCGTGGGACCTTTATATACATCTATAACGTAATATAACCTAACCTAACCCAACCTAACATCTCGGCGGTAATATTTGAAAACATTCATGGCGAGTTGGCCTCTACGTCTCCGCGGGACCTTCATATACATCAATAACGAAATATAACCTAACCTAACCCAACCTAACATCTTGGCGGTAATATCAGAAAACATACCTGGCGAGTTGGCCTCTACGTCTCCGTGGTACCTTCATAAACATCAATAACGAAATATAACCTAACCTAACACAACCTATCATCTCGGTGGTAATATTTGAACACATTCCTGGCTTGTTGGCCTCTACGTTTCCGTGGGACCTTTATATACATCTATAACGTAATATAACCTAACCTAAACCAACCTAACATCTCGGCGGTAATATTTGGAAGCATTCCTGGCTTGTTGGCCTCTACGTCTCCGTGGGATCTTTATATACATCAATAACGTAATATAACCTAACCTAACCCAATCTAACATCTCGGCGGTAATATTTGAACACATTCCTGGTTTGTTGGCCTCTACATCTCCGTGGGATCTTTATATACATCAATAACGTTATATAACCGAACCTAACCCAGCCTCACGTTTGGGCGGTAATATTTGAAAACATTCCTGGCTTGTTGGCCTCTACGTCCCCGTGGGATCCTTGTATACATCAATAACGTAATATAACCTAACCTAACCTAATCTAACATTTCGGCGGTAATATTTGAAAACATTCATGGCGAGTTGGCCTCTTCGTCTCCGCGGGACCTTCATATACATCAATAACGAAATATAACCTAACCTAACCCAACCTAACATCTCGGCGGTAATATCAGAAAACATACCTGGCTTGTTGGCCTCTACGTCTCCGTGGTACATTTATATACATCAATAACGTAATATAACCTAACCTAACCCAATCTAACATCTCGGCGGTAATATTTGAAAACATTCCTGGCTTGTTGGCCTCTACGTCCCCGTGGGATCCTTATATACATCAATAACGTAATATAACCTAACCTAACCTAATCTAACATTTCGGCGGTAATATTTGAACACATTCATGGCTTGTTGGCCTCTACGTCTCCGTGGGAACTTTATATACATCTATAACGTAATATAACCTAACCTAACCCAACCTAACATCTCGGCGGTAATATTTGAACACATTCCTGGCTTGTTGGCCTCTACGTTTCCGTGGGACCTTTATATACATCTATAACGTAATACAACCTAACCTAACCCAATCTAACATCTCGGCGGTAATATTTGAAAACATTCATGGCGAGTTGGCCTCTACGTCTCCGCGGGACCTTCATATACATCAATAACGAAATATAACCTAACCTAACCCAACCTAACATCTCGGCGGTAATATCAGAAAACATACCTGGCTTGTTGGCCTCTACGTCTCCGTGGTACATTTATATACATCAATAACGTAATATAACCTAACCTAACCCAATCTAACATCTCGGCGGTAATATTTGAACACATTCCTGGCTTGTTGGCCCCTACGTCTCCGTGGGACCTTTATATACATCAATAACGTAATATAACCTAACCTAACCCAATCTGACATCTCGGCGGTAATATTTGAACACATTCATGGCGAGTTGGCCTCTACGTCTCCGCGGGACCTTCATATACATCAATAACGAAATATAACCTAACCTAACCCAACCTAACATCTCGGCGGTAATATTTGAACACATTCCTGGTTTGTTGGCCTCTACGTTTCCGTGGGACCTTTATATACATCTATAACGTAATATAACCTAACCTAACCCAACCTAACATCTCGGCGGTAATATTTGAAAACATTCATGGCGAGTTGGCCTCTACGTCTCCGCGGGACCTTCATATACATCAATAACGAAATATAACCTAACCTAACCCAACCTAACATCTTGGCGGTAATATCAGAAAACATACCTGGCGAGTTGGCCTCTACGTCTCCGTGGTACCTTCATAAACATCAATAACGAAATATAACCTAACCTAACACAACCTATCATCTCGGTGGTAATATTTGAACACATTCCTGGCTTGTTGGCCTCTACGTTTCCGTGGGACCTTTATATACATCTATAACGTAATATAACCTAACCTAAACCAACCTAACATCTCGGCGGTAATATTTGGAAGCATTCCTGGCTTGTTGGCCTCTACGTCTCCGTGGGATCTTTATATACATCAATAACGTAATATAACCTAACCTAACCCAATCTAACATCTCGGCGGTAATATTTGAACACATTCCTGGTTTGTTGGCCTCTACATCTCCGTGGGATCTTTATATACATCAATAACGTTATATAACCGAACCTAACCCAGCCTCACGTTTGGGCGGTAATATTTGAAAACATTCCTGGCTTGTTGGCCTCTACGTCCCCGTGGGATCCTTGTATACATCAATAACGTAATATAACCTAACCTAACCTAATCTAACATTTCGGCGGTAATATTTGAAAACATTCATGGCGAGTTGGCCTCTTCGTCTCCGCGGGACCTTCATATACATCAATAACGAAATATAACCTAACCTAACCCAACCTAACATCTCGGCGGTAATATCAGAAAACATACCTGGCTTGTTGGCCTCTACGTCTCCGTGGTACATTTATATACATCAATAACGTAATATAACCTAACCTAACCCAATCTAACATCTCGGCGGTAATATTTGAAAACATTCCTGGCTTGTTGGCCTCTACGTCCCCGTGGGATCCTTATATACATCAATAACGTAATATAACCTAACCTAACCTAATCTAACATTTCGGCGGTAATATTTGAACACATTCATGGCTTGTTGGCCTCTACGTCTCCGTGGGAACTTTATATACATCTATAACGTAATATAACCTAACCTAACCCAACCTAACATCTCGGCGGTAATATTTGAACACATTCCTGGCTTGTTGGCCTCTACGTTTCCGTGGGACCTTTATATACATCTATAACGTAATACAACCTAACCTAACCCAATCTAACATCTCGGCGGTAATATTTGAAAACATTCATGGCGAGTTGGCCTCTACGCCTCCGCGGGACCTTCATATACATCAATAACGAAATATAACCTAACCTAACCCAACCTAACATCTCGGCGGTAATATCAGAAAACATACCTGGCTTGTTGGCCTCTACGTCTCCGTGGTACATTTATATACATCAATAACGTAATATAACCTAACCTAACCCAATCTAACATCTCGGCGGTAATATTTGAACACATTCCTGGCTTGTTGGCCCCTACGTCTCCGTGGGACCTTTATATACATCAATAACGTAATATAACCTAACCTAACCCAATCTAACATCTCGGCGGTAATATTTGAACACATTCCTGGCTTGTTGGCCTCTGCGTCTCCGTGGGACCTTTATATACATCTATAACGTAATATAACCTAACCTAACCCAACCTAACATCTCGGCGGTAATATTTGAACACATTCCTGGCTTGTTGGCCTCTACGTCTGCGTGGGACCTTTATATACATCTATAACGTAATATAACCTAACCTAACCCAACCTAACATCTCGGCGGTAATATTTGAAAACATTCATGGCGAGTTGGCCTCTACCTCTCCGTGGTACATTTATATACATCAATAACGTAATATAACCTAACCTAACCCAACCTATCATCTCGGCGGTAATATTTGACAACATTCCTGGCGAGTTGGCATGTACGTATCCGTGGGGTCTTTATATACATCAATAACGTAATATAACCTAACCTAACCCAACCTATCATCTCGGCGGTAATATTTGACAACATTCCTGGCGAGTTGGCCTCTACGTATCCGTGGGGTCTTTATATACATCAATAACGTAATATAACCTAACCTAACCCAATCTAACATCTCGGCGGTAATATTTGACAACATTCCTGGCGAGTTGGCCTCTACGTATCCGTGGGATCTTCATATACATCTATAACGTAATATAGCCTAACCTAACCCAAGCTAACATCTCGGCGGTAATATTTGAACACATTCATGGCGAGTTGGCCTCTACATCTCCGTGGGATCTTTATATACATCAATAACGTTATATAACCGAACCTAACCCAGCCTAACGTTTCGGCGGTAATATTTGAAAACATTCCTGGCTTGTTGGCCTCTACGTCCCCGTGGGATCCTTATATACATCAATAACGTAAAATAACCTTACCTAACCCAATCTAACATTTCGGCGGTAATATTTGAACACATTCATGGCTTGTTGGCCTCTACGTCTCCGTGGGAACTTTATATACATCTATAACGTAATATAACCTAACCTAACCCAACCTAACATCTCGGCGGTAATATTTGAAAACATTCCTGGCTTGTTGGCTTCTACGTCCCCGTGGGATCCTTATATACATCAATAACGTAATATAACCTAACCTAACCCAATCTAACATTTCGGCGGTAATATTTGAACACATTCATGGCTTGTTGGCCTCTACGTCTCCGTTGGAACTTTATATACATCTATAACGTAATATAACCTAACCTAACCCAACCTAACATCTCGGCGGTAATATTTGAACACATTCCTGGCTTGTTGGCCTCTACGTTTCCGTGGGACCTTTATATACATCTATAACGTAATATAACCTAACCTAACCCAACCTAACATCTCGGCGGTAATATTTGAAAACATTCATGGCGAGTTGGCCTCTACGTCTCCGCGGGACCTTCATATACATCAATAACGAAATATAACCTAACCTAACCCAACCTAACATCTCGGCGGTAATATCAGAAAACATACCTGGCGAGTTGGCATCTACGTGTCCGTGGTACCTTCATAAACATCAATAACGAAATATAACCTAACCTAACACAACCTATCATCACGGCGGTAATATTTGAACACATTCCTGGCTTGTTGGCCTCTACGTCTCCGTGGGAAATTTATATACCTCAATAACGTAATATAACCTAACCTAACCAAATCTAACATCTCGGCGGTAATATTTGAACACATTCATGGCGAGTTGGCCTCTACATCTCCGTGGGATCTTTATATACATCAATAACGTTATATAACCTAACCTAACCCAATCTAACATCTCGGCGGTAATATTTGAACACATTCCTGGCTTGTTGGCCTCTGCGTCTCCGTGGGACTTTTATATACATCTATAACGTAATATAACCTAACCTAACCCAACCTAACATCTCGGCGGTAATATTTGAACACATTCCTGGCTTGTTGGCCTCTACGTCTGCGTGGGACCTTTATATACATCTATAACGTAATATAACCTAACCTAACCCAACCTAACATCTCGGCGGTAATATTTGAAAACATTCATGGCGAGTTGGCCTCTACCTCTCCGTGGTACATTTATATACATCAATAACGTAATATAACCTAACCTAACCCAACCTATCATCTCGGCGGTAATATTTGACAACATTCCTGGCGAGTTGGCATGTACGTATCCGTGGGGTCTTTATATACATCAATAACGTAATATAACCTAACCTAACCCAACCTATCATCTCGGCGGTAATATTTGACAACATTCCTGGCGAGTTGGCCTCTACGTATCCGTGGGGTCTTTATATACATCAATAACGTAATATAACCTAACCTAACCCAATCTAACATCTCGGCGGTAATATTTGACAACATTCCTGGCGAGTTGGCCTCTACGTATCCGTGGGATCTTCATATACATCTATAACGTAATATAGCCTAACCTAACCCAAGCTAACATCTCGGCGGTAATATTTGAACACATTCATGGCGAGTTGGCCTCTACATCTCCGTGGGATCTTTATATACATCAATAACGTTATATAACCGAACCTAACCCAGCCTAACGTTTCGGCGGTAATATTTGAAAACATTCCTGGCTTGTTGGCCTCTACGTCCCCGTGGGATCCTTATATACATCAATAACGTAAAATAACCTTACCTAACCCAATCTAACATTTCGGCGGTAATATTTGAACACATTCATGGCTTGTTGGCCTCTACGTCTCCGTGGGAACTTTATATACATCTATAACGTAATATAACCTAACCTAACCCAACCTAACATCTCGGCGGTAATATTTGAAAACATTCCTGGCTTGTTGGCTTCTACGTCCCCGTGGGATCCTTATATACATCAATAACGTAATATAACCTAACCTAACCCAATCTAACATTTCGGCGGTAATATTTGAACACATTCATGGCTTGTTGGCCTCTACGTCTCCGTTGGAACTTTATATACATCTATAACGTAATATAACCTAACCTAACCCAACCTAACATCTCGGCGGTAATATTTGAACACATTCCTGGCTTGTTGGCCTCTACGTTTCCGTGGGACCTTTATATACATCTATAACGTAATATAACCTAACCTAACCCAACCTAACATCTCGGCGGTAATATTTGAAAACATTCATGGCGAGTTGGCCTCTACGTCTCCGCGGGACCTTCATATACATCAATAACGAAATATAACCTAACCTAACCCAACCTAACATCTCGGCGGTAATATCAGAAAACATACCTGGCGAGTTGGCATCTACGTGTCCGTGGTACCTTCATAAACATCAATAACGAAATATAACCTAACCTAACACAACCTATCATCACGGCGGTAATATTTGAACACATTCCTGGCTTGTTGGCCTCTACGTCTCCGTGGGAAATTTATATACCTCAATAACGTAATATAACCTAACCTAACCAAATCTAACATCTCGGCGGTAATATTTGAACACATTCATGGCGAGTTGGCCTCTACATCTCCGTGGGATCTTTATATACATCAATAACGTTATATAACCGAACCTAACCCAGCCTAACGTTTCGGCGGTAATATTTGAAAACATTCCTGGCTTGTTGGCCTCTACGTCCCCGTGGGATCCTTATATACATCAATAACGTAATATAACCTAACCTAACCCAATCTAACATCTCGGCGGTAATATTTGAACACATTCCTGGCTTGTTGGCCTCTGCGTCTCCGTGGGACCTCTATATACATCTATAACGTAATATAACCTAACCTAACCCAACCTAACATTTCGGCGGTAATATTTGAACACATTCATGGCTTGTTGGCCTCTACGTCTCCGTGGGAACTTTATATACATCTATAACGTAATATAACCTAACCTAACCCAACCTAACATCTCGGCGGTAATATTTGAACACATTCCTGGCTTGTTGGCCTCTACGTTTCCGTGGGACCTTTATATACATCTATAACGTAATATAACCTAACCTAACCCAACCTAACATCTCGGCGGTAATATTTGAAAACATTCATGGCGAGTTGGCCTCTACGTCTCCGCGGGACCTTCATATACATCAATAACGAAATATAACCTAACCTAACCCAACCTAACATCTCGGCGGTAATATCAGAAAACATACCTGGCGAGTTGGCATCTACGTGTCCGTGGTACCTTCATAAACATCAATAACGAAATATAACCTAACCTAACACAACCTATCATCACGGCGGTAATATTTGAACACATTCCTGGCTTGTTGGCCTCTACGTCTCCGTGGGAAATTTATATACCTCAATAACGTAATATAACCTAACCTAACCCAATCTAACATCTCGGCGGTAATATTTGAACACATTCATGGCGAGTTGGCCTCTACATCTCCGTGGGATCTTTATATACATCAATAACGTTATATAACCGAACCTAACCCAGCCTAACGTTTCGGCGGTAATATTTGAAAACATTCCTGGCTTGTTGGCCTCTACGTCCCCGTGGGATCCTTATATACATCAATAACGTAATATAACCTAACCTAACCCAATCTAACATTTCGGCGGTAATATTTGAACACATTCATGGCTTGTTGGCCTCTACGTCTCCGTGGGAACTTTATATACATCTATAACGTAATATAACCTAACCTAACCCAACCTAACATCTCGGCGGTAATATTTGAACACATTCCTGGCTTGTTGGCCTCTACGTTTCCGTGGGACCTTTATATACATCTATAACGTAATATAACCTAACCTAACCCAACCTAACATCTCGGCGGTAATATTTGAAAACATTCATGGCGAGTTGGCCTCTACGTCTCCGCGGGACCTTCATATACATCAATAACGAAATATAACCTAACCTAAGCCAACCTAACATCTCGGCGGTAATATCAGAAAACATACCAGACGTGTTGGCCTCTACGTCTCCGTGGTACCTTCATAAACATCAATAACGAAATATAACCTAACCTAACACAACCTATCATCACGGCGGTAATATTTGAACACATTCCTGGCTTGTTGGCCTCTACGTCTCCGTGGGAAATTTATATACCTCAATAACGTAATATAACCTAACCTAACCCAATCTAACATCTCGGCGGTAATATTTGAACACATTCATGGCGATTTGGCCTCTACGTCTCCGTGGTACATTTATATACATCAATAACGTAATATAACCTAACCTAACCCAACCTAACATCTCGGCGGTAATATTTGACAACATTACTGGCGAGTTGGCCTCTACGTCTCCGTGGGACCTTTATATTCATCAATAACGTTATATAACCTGACCTAACCCAACCTAACATCTCGGCGGTAATATTTGACAACATTCCTGGCGAGTTGGCCTCTACGTATCCGTGGGATCTTTATATACATCAATAACGTAATATAACTTAACCTAACCCATTCTAACATCTCGGCGGTAATATTTGAAAACATACCAGACGTGTTGGCCTCTACGTCTCCGTGGGACCTTTATATACATCTATAACGTAATATAACCTAACCTAACCCAACCTAACATCTCGGCGGTAATACTTGAAAACATTCATGGCGAGTTGGCCTCTACGTCTCCGTGGGATCTTTATATACATCTATAACGTAATATAACCTAACCTAACCCAACCTAACATCTCGGCGGTAATATTTGAACACATTCCTGGCTTGTTGGCCTCTACGTCTCCGTGGTACATTTATATACATCAATAACGTAATATAACCTAACCTAACCCAAACAAACATCTCGGCGGTAATATTTGACAACATTCCTGGCGAGTTGGCCTCTACGTATCCGTGGGACCTTCATATACATCAATAACGAAATATAACCTAACCTAACCCAACCTAACATCTCGGCGGTAATATCAGAAAACATACCTGGCTTGTTGGCCTCTACGTCTCCGTGGTACATTTATATACATCAATAACGTAATATAATCTAACCTAACCCAATCTAACATCTCGGCGGTAATATTTGAACACATTCCTGGCTTGTTGGCCCCTACGTCTCCGTGGGACCTTTATATACATCAATAACGTAATATAACCTAACCTAACCCAATCTAACATCTCGGCGGTAATATTTGAACACATTCCTGGCTTGTTGGCCTCTGCGTCTCCGTGGGACCTTTATATACATCTATAACGTAATATAACCTAACCTAACCCAACCTAACATCTTGGCGGTAATATTTGAACACATTCCTGGCTTGTTGGCCTCTACGTCTGCGTGGGACCTTTATATACATCTATAACGTAATATAACCTAACCTAACCCAACCTAACATCTCGGCGGTAATATTTGAAAACATTCATGGCGAGTTGGCCTCTACCTCTCCGTGGTACATTTATATACATCAATAACGTAATATAACCTAACCTAACCCAACCTATCATCTCGGCGGTAATATTTGACAACATTCCTGGCGAGTTGGCCTCTACGTATCCGTGGGGTCTTTATATACATCAATAACGTAATATAACCTAACCTAACCCAATCTAACATCTCGGCGGTAATATGTGACAACATTCCTGGCGAGTTGGCCTCTACGTATCCGTGGGATCTTTATATACATCTATAACGTAATATAGCCTAACCTAACCCAATCTAACATCTCGGCGGTAATATTTGAACACATTCATGGCGAGTTGGCCTCTACATCTCCGTGGGATCTTTATATACATCAATAACGTTATATAACCGAACCTAACCCAGCCTAACGTTTCGGCGGTAATATTTGAAAACATTCCTGGCTTGTTGGCCTCTACGTCCCCGTGGGATCCTTATATACATCAACAACGTAATATAACCTAACCTAACCCAATCTAACATCTCGGCGGTAATATTTGAAAACATTCATGGCGAGTTGGCCTCTACGTCTCCGCGGGACCTTCATATACATCAATAACGAAATATAACATAACCTAACCCAACCTAACATCTCGGCGGTAATATCAGAAAACATACCTGGCGAGTTGGCCTCTACGTGTCCGTGGTACCTTCATAAACATCAGTAACGAAATATAACCTAACCTAACACAACCTATCATCACGGCGGTAATATTTGAACACATTCCTGGCTTGTTGGCCTCTACGTCTCCGTGGGAAATTTATATACCTCAATAACGTAATATAACCTAACCTAACCCAATCTAACATCTCGGCGGTAATATTTGAACACATTCATGGCGATTTGGCCTCTACGTCTCCGTGGTACATTTATATACATCAATAACGTAATATAACCTAACCTAACCCAACCTAACATCTCGGCGGTAATATTTGAACACATTCCTGGCTTGTAGGCCTCTACGTCTCCGTGGGAAATTTATATACATCTATAACGTAATATAACCTAACCTAAACCAACCTAACATCTCGGCGGTAATATTGGAGACATTCCTGGCTTGTTGGCCTCTACGTATCCGTGGGATCTTTATATACATCAATAACGTAATATAACCTAACCTAACCCAATCTTACATCTCGGCGGTAATATTTGAACACATTCCTGGCTTGTTGGCCTCTACATCTCCGTGGGATCTTTATATACATCAATAACGTTATATAACCGAACCTAACCCAGCCTAACGTTTCGGCCGTAATATTTGAACACATTCCTGGTTTGTTGGCCTCTACGTTTCCGTGGGACCTTTATATACATCTATAACGTAATATAACCTAACCTAACCCAACCTAACATCTCGGCGGTAATATTTGAAAACATTCATGGCGAGTTGGCCTCTACGTCTCCGCGGGACCTTCATATACATCAATAACGAAATATAACCTAACCTAACCCAACCTAACATCTCGGCGGTAATATTTGAACACATTCCTGGTTTGTTGGCCTCTACGTTTCCGTGGGACCTTTATATACATCTATAACGTAATATAACCTAACCTAACCCAACCTAACATCTCGGCGGTAATATTTGAAAACATTCATGGCGAGTTGGCCTCTACGTCTCCGCGGGACCTTCATATACATCAATAACGAAATATAACCTAACCTAACCCAACCTAACATCTTGGCGGTAATATCAGAAAACATACCTGGCGAGTTGGCCTCTACGTCTCCGTGGTACCTTCATAAACATCAATAACGAAATATAACCTAACCTAACACAACCTATCATCTCGGTGGTAATATTTGAACACATTCCTGGCTTGTTGGCCTCTACGTTTCCGTGGGACCTTTATATACATCTATAACGTAATATAACCTAACCTAAACCAACCTAACATCTCGGCGGTAATATTTGGAAGCATTCCTGGCTTGTTGGCCTCTACGTCTCCGTGGGATCTTTATATACATCAATAACGTAATATAACCTAACCTAACCCAATCTAACATCTCGGCGGTAATATTTGAACACATTCCTGGTTTGTTGGCCTCTACATCTCCGTGGGATCTTTATATACATCAATAACGTTATATAACCGAACCTAACCCAGCCTCACGTTTGGGCGGTAATATTTGAAAACATTCCTGGCTTGTTGGCCTCTACGTCCCCGTGGGATCCTTATATACATCAATAACGTAATATAACCTAACCTAACCTAATCTAACATTTCGGCGGTAATATTTGAAAACATTCATGGCGAGTTGGCCTCTACGTCTCCGCGGGACCTTCATATACATCAATAACGAAATATAACCTAACCTAACCCAACCTAACATCTCGGCGGTAATATTTGAAAACATTCCTGGCTTGTTGGCTTCTACGTCCCCGTGGGATCCTTATATACATCAATAACGTAATATAACCTAACCTAACCCAATCTAACATTTCGGCGGTAATATTTGAACACATTCATGGCTTGTTGGCCTCTACGTCTCCGTGGGAACTTTATATACATCTATAACGTAATATAACCTAACCTAACCCAACCTAACATCTCGGCGGTAATATTTGAACACATTCCTGGCTTGTTGGCCTCTACGTTTCCGTGGGACCTTTATATACATCTATAACGTAATATAACCTAACCTAACCCAACCTAACATCTCGGCGGTAATATTTGAAAACATTCATGGCGAGTTGGCCTCTACGTCTCCGCGGGACCTTCATATACATCAATAACGAAATATAACCTAACCTAACCCAACCTAACATCTCGGCGGTAATATCAGAAAACATACCAGACGTGTTGGCCTCTACGTCTCCGTGGTACCTTCATAAACATCAATAACGAAATATAACCTAACCTAACACAACCTATCATCACGGCGGTAATATTTGAACACATTCCTGGCTTGTTGGCCTCTACGTCTCCGTGGGAAATTTATATACCTCAATAACGTAATATAACCTAACCTAACCCAATCTAACATCTCGGCGGTAATATTTGAACACATTCATGGCGATTTGGCCTCTACGTCTCCGTGGTACATTTATATACATCAATAACGTAATATAACCTAACCTAACCGAACCTAACATCTCGGCGGTAATATTTGACAACATTACTGGCGAGTTGGCCTCTACGTCTCCGTGGGACCTTTATATTCATCAATAACGTTATATAACCTGACCTAACCCAACCTAACATCTCGGCGGTAATATTTGACAACATTCCTGGCGAGTTGGCCTCTACGTATCCGTGGGATCTTTATATACATCAATAACGTAATATAACTTAACCTAACCCATTCTAACATCTCGGCGGTAATATTTGAAAACATACCAGACGTGTTGGCCTCTACGTCTCCGTGGGACCTTTATATACATCTATAACGTAATATAACCTAACCTAACCCAACCTAACATCTCGGCGGTAATACTTGAAAACATTCATGGCGAGTTGGCCTCTACGTCTCCGTGGGATCTTTATATACATCTATAACGTAATATAACCTAACCTAACCCAACCTAACATCTCGGCGGTAATATTTGAACACATTCCTGGCTTGTTGGCCTCTACGTCTCCGTGGTACATTTATATACATCAATAACGTAATATAACCTAACCTAACCCAAACTAACATCTCGGCGGTAATATTTGACAACATTCCTGGCGAGTTGGCCTCTACGTATCCGTGGGACCTTCATATACATCAATAACGAAATATAACCTAACCTAACCCAACCTAACATCTCGGCGGTAATATCAGAAAACATACCTGGCTTGTTGGCCTCTACGTCTCCGTGGTACATTTATATACATCAATAACGTAATATAATCTAACCTAACCCAATCTAACATCTCGGCGGTAATATTTGAACACATTCCTGGCTTGTTGGCCCCTACGTCTCCGTGGGACCTTTATATACATCAATAACGTAATATAACCTAACCTAACCCAATCTAACATCTCGGCGGTAATATTTGAACACATTCCTGGCTTGTTGGCCTCTACGTCTCCGTGGTACATTTATATACATCAATAACGTAATATAACCTAACCTAACCCAAACAAACATCTCGGCGGTAATATTTGACAACATTCCTGGCGAGTTGGCCTCTACGTATCCGTGGGACCTTCATATACATCAATAACGAAATATAACCTAACCTAACCCAACCTAACATCTCGGCGGTAATATCAGAAAACATACCTGGCTTGTTGGCCTCTACGTCTCCGTGGTACATTTATATACATCAATAACGTAATATAATCTAACCTAACCCAATCTAACATCTCGGCGGTAATATTTGAACACATTCCTGGCTTGTTGGCCCCTACGTCTCCGTGGGACCTTTATATACATCAATAACGTAATATAACCTAACCTAACCCAATCTAACATCTCGGCGGTAATATTTGAACACATTCCTGGCTTGTTGGCCTCTGCGTCTCCGTGGGACCTTTATATACATCTATAACGTAATATAACCTAACCTAACCCAACCTAACATCTTGGCGGTAATATTTGAACACATTCCTGGCTTGTTGGCCTCTACGTCTGCGTGGGACCTTTATATACATCTATAACGTAATATAACCTAACCTAACCCAACCTAACATCTCGGCGGTAATATTTGAAAACATTCATGGCGAGTTGGCCTCTACCTCTCCGTGGTACATTTATATACATCAATAACGTAATATAACCTAACCTAACCCAACCTATCATCTCGGCGGTAATATTTGACAACATTCCTGGCGAGTTGGCCTCTACGTATCCGTGGGGTCTTTATATACATCAATAACGTAATATAACCTAACCTAACCCAATCTAACATCTCGGCGGTAATATTTGACAACATTCCTGGCGAGTTGGCCTCTACGTATCCGTGGGATCTTTATATACATCTATAACGTAATATAGCCTAACCTAACCCAACCTAACATCTCGGCGGTAATATCAGAAAACATACCTGGCGAGTTGGCCTCTACGTGTCCGTGGTACCTTCATAAACATCAGTAACGAAATATAACCTAACCTAACACAACCTATCATCACGGCGGTAATATTTGAACACATTCCTGGCTTGTTGGCCTCTACGTCTCCGTGGGAAATTTATATACCTCAATAACGTAATATAACCTAACCTAACCCAATCTAACATCTCGGCGGTAATATTTGAACACATTCATGGCGATTTGGCCTCTACGTCTCCGTGGTACATTTATATACATCAATAACGTAATATAACCTAACCTAACCCAACCTAACATCTCGGCGGTAATATTTGAACACATTCCTGGCTTGTAGGCCTCTACGTCGCCGTGGGAAATTTATATACATCTATAACGTAATATAACCTAACCTAAACCAACCTAACATCTCGGCGGTAATATTGGAGACATTCCTGGCTTGTTGGCCTCTACGTATCCGTGGGATCTTTATATACATCAATAACGTAATATAACCTAACCTAACCCAATCTTACATCTCGGCGGTAATATTTGACAACATTCCTGGCGAGTTGGCCTCTACGTATCCGTGGGACCTTCATATACATCAATAACGAAATATAACCTAACCTAACCCAACCTAACATCTCGGCGGTAATATCAGAAAACATACCTGGCTTGTTGGCCTCTACGTCTCCGTGGTACATTTATATACATCAATAACGTAATATAATCTAACCTAACCCAATCTAACATCTCGGCGGTAATATTTGAACACATTCCTGGCTTGTTGGCCCCTACGTCTCCGTGGGACCTTTATATACATCAATAACGTAATATAACCTAACCTAACCCAATCTAACATCTCGGCGGTAATATTTGAACACATTCCTGGCTTGTTGGCCTCTACGTCTCCGTGGTACATTTATATACATCAATAACGTAATATAACCTAACCTAACCCAAACAAACATCTCGGCGGTAATATTTGACAACATTCCTGGCGAGTTGGCCTCTACGTATCCGTGGGACCTTCATATACATCAATAACGAAATATAACCTAACCTAACCCAACCTAACATCTCGGCGGTAATATCAGAAAACATACCTGGCTTGTTGGCCTCTACGTCTCCGTGGTACATTTATATACATCAATAACGTAATATAATCTAACCTAACCCAATCTAACATCTCGGCGGTAATATTTGAACACATTCCTGGCTTGTTGGCCCCTACGTCTCCGTGGGACCTTTATATACATCAATAACGTAATATAACCTAACCTAACCCAATCTAACATCTCGGCGGTAATATTTGAACACATTCCTGGCTTGTTGGCCTCTGCGTCTCCGTGGGACCTTTATATACATCTATAACGTAATATAACCTAACCTAACCCAACCTAACATCTTGGCGGTAATATTTGAACACATTCCTGGCTTGTTGGCCTCTACGTCTGCGTGGGACCTTTATATACATCTATAACGTAATATAACCTAACCTAACCCAACCTAACATCTCGGCGGTAATATTTGAAAACATTCATGGCGAGTTGGCCTCTACCTCTCCGTGGTACATTTATATACATCAATAACGTAATATAACCTAACCTAACCCAACCTATCATCTCGGCGGTAATATTTGACAACATTCCTGGCGAGTTGGCCTCTACGTATCCGTGGGGTCTTTATATACATCAATAACGTAATATAACCTAACCTAACCCAATCTAACATCTCGGCGGTAATATTTGACAACATTCCTGGCGAGTTGGCCTCTACGTATCCGTGGGATCTTTATATACATCTATAACGTAATATAGCCTAACCTAACCCAATCTAACATCTCGGCGGTAATATTTGAACACATTCATGGCGAGTTGGCCTCTACATCTCCGTGGGATCTTTATATACATCAATAACGTTATATAACCGAACCTAACCCAGCCTAACGTTTCGGCGGTAATATTTGAAAACATTCCTGGTTTGTTGGCCTCTACGTCCCCGTGGGATCCTTATATACATCAACAACGTAATATAACCTAACCTAACCCAATCTAACACCTCGGCGGTAATATTTGAAAACATTCATGGCGAGTTGGCCTCTACGTCTCCGCGGGACCTTCATATACATCAATAACGAAATATAACATAACCTAACCCAACCTAACATCTCGGCGGTAATATCAGAAAACATACCTGGCGAGTTGGCCTCTACGTGTCCGTGGTACCTTCATAAACATCAGTAACGAAATATAACCTAACCTAACACAACCTATCATCACGGCGGTAATATTTGAACACATTCCTGGCTTGTTGGCCTCTACGTCTCCGTGGGAAATTTATATACCTCAATAACGTAATATAACCTAACCTAACCCAATCTAACATCTCGGCGGTAATATTTGAACACATTCATGGCGATTTGGCCTCTACGTCTCCGTGGTACATTTATATACATCAATAACGTAATATAACCTAACCTAACCCAACCTAACATCTCGGCGGTAATATTTGAACACATTCCTGGCTTGTAGGCCTCTACGTCTCCGTGGGAAATTTATATACATCTATAACGTAATATAACCTAACCTAAACCAACCTAACATCTCGGCGGTAATATTGGAGACATTCCTGGCTTGTTGGCCTCTACGTATCCGTGGGATCTTTATATACATCAATAACGTAATATAACCTAACCTAACCCAATCTTACATCTCGGCGGTAATATTTGAACACATTCCTGGCTTGTTGGCCTCTACATCTCCGTGGGATCTTTATATACATCAATAACGTTATATAACCGAACCTAACCCAGCCTAACGTTTCGGCCGTAATATTTGAACACATTCCTGGTTTGTTGGCCTCTACGTTTCCGTGGGACCTTTATATACATCTATAACGTAATATAACCTAACCTAACCCAACCTAACATCTCGGCGGTAATATTTGAAAACATTCATGGCGAGTTGGCCTCTACGTCTCCGCGGGACCTTCATATACATCAATAACGAAATATAACCTAACCTAACCCAACCTAACATCTCGGCGGTAATATTTGAACACATTCCTGGTTTGTTGGCCTCTACGTTTCCGTGGGACCTTTATATACATCTATAACGTAATATAACCTAACCTAACCCAACCTAACATCTCGGCGGTAATATTTGAAAACATTCATGGCGAGTTGGCCTCTACGTCTCCGCGGGACCTTCATATACATCAATAACGAAATATAACCTAACCTAACCCAACCTAACATCTTGGCGGTAATATCAGAAAACATACCTGGCGAGTTGGCCTCTACGTCTCCGTGGTACCTTCATAAACATCAATAACGAAATATAACCTAACCTAACACAACCTATCAACTCGGTGGTAATATTTGAACACATTCCTGGCTTGTTGGCCTCTACGTTTCCGTGGGACCTTTATATACATCTATAACGTAATATAACCTAACCTAAACCAACCTAACATCTCGGCGGTAATATTTGGAAGCATTCCTGGCTTGTTGGCCTCTACGTCTCCGTGGGATCTTTATATACATCAATAACGTAATATAACCTAACCTAACCCAATCTAACATCTCGGCGGTAATATTTGAACACATTCCTGGTTTGTTGGCCTCTACATCTCCGTGGGATCTTTATATACATCAATAACGTTATATAACCGAACCTAACCCAGCCTCACGTTTGGGCGGTAATATTTGAAAACATTCCTGGCTTGTTGGCCTCTACGTCCCCGTGGGATCCTTATATACATCAATAACGTAATATAACCTAACCTAACCTAATCTAACATTTCGGCGGTAATATTTGAAAACATTCATGGCGAGTTGGCCTCTACGTCTCCGCGGGACCTTCATATACATCAATAACGAAATATAACCTAACCTAACCCAACCTAACATCTCGGCGGTAATATCAGAAAACATACCTGGCTTGTTGGCCTCTACGTCTCCGTGGTACATTTATATACATCAATAACGTAATATAACCTAACCTAACCCAATCTAACATCTCGGCGGTAATATTTGAAAACATTCTTGGCTTGTTGGCCTCTACGTCCCCGTGGGATCCTTATATACATCAATAACGTAATATAACCTAACCTAACCTAATCTAACATTTCGGCGGTAATATTTGAACACATTCATGGCTTGTTGGCCTCTACGTCTCCGTGGGAACTTTATATACATCTATAACGTAATATAACCTAACCTAACCCAACCTAACATCTCGGCGGTAATATTTGAACACATTCCTGGCTTGTTGGCCTCTACGTTTCCGTGGGACCTTTATATACATCTATAACGTAATACAACCTAACCTAACCCAATCTAACATCTCGGCGGTAATATTTGAAAACATTCATGGCGAGTTGGCCTCTACGTCTCCGCGGGACCTTCATATACATCAATAACGAAATATAACCTAACCTAACCCAACCTAACATCTCGGCGGTAATATCAGAAAACATACCTGGCTTGTTGGCCTCTACGTCTCCGTGGTACATTTATATACATCAATAACGTAATATAACCTAACCTAACCCAATCTAACATCTCGGCGGTAATATTTGAACACATTCCTGGCTTGTTGGCCCCTACGTCTCCGTGGGACCTTTATATACATCAATAACGTAATATAACCTAACCTAACCCAATCTAACATCTCGGCGGTAATATTTGAACACATTCCTGGCTTGTTGGCCTCTGCGTCTCCGTGGGACCTTTATATACATCTATAACGTAATATAACCTAACCTAACCCAACCTAACATCTCGGCGGTAATATTTGAACACATTCCTGGCTTGTTGGCCTCTACGTCTGCGTGGGACCTTTATATACATCTATAACGTAATATAACCTAACCTAACCCAACCTAACATCTCGGCGGTAATATTTGAAAACATTCATGGCGAGTTGGCCTCTACCTCTCCGTGGTACATTTATATACATCAATAACGTAATATAACCTAACCTAACCCAACCTATCATCTCGGCGGTAATATTTGACAACATTCCTGGCGAGTTGGCCTCTACGTATCCGTGGGGTCTTTATATACATCAATAACGTAATATAACCTAACCTAACCCAACCTATCATCTCGGCGGTAATATTTGACAACATTCCTGGCGAGTTGGCCTCTACGTATCCGTGGGGTCTTTATATACATCAATAACGTAATATAACCTAACCTAACCCAATCTAACATCTCGGCGGTAATATTTGACAACATTCCTGGCGAGTTGGCCTCTACGTATCCGTGGGATCTTCATATACATCTATAACGTAATATAGCCTAACCTAACCCAAGCTAACATCTCGGCGGTAATATTTGAACACATTCATGGCGAGTTGGCCTCTACATCTCCGTGGGATCTTTATATACATCAATAACGTTATATAACCGAACCTAACCCAGCCTAACGTTTCGGCGGTAATATTTGAAAACATTCCTGGCTTGTTGGCCTCTACGTCCCCGTGGGATCCTTATATACATCAATAACGTAAAATAACCTTACCTAACCCAATCTAACATTTCGGCGGTAATATTTGAACACATTCATGGCTTGTTGGCCTCTACGTCTCCGTGGGAACTTTATATACATCTATAACGTAATATAACCTAACCTAACCCAACCTAACATCTCGGCGGTAATATTTGAAAACATTCCTGGCTTGTTGGCTTCTACGTCCCCGTGGGATCCTTATATACATCAATAACGTAATATAACCTAACCTAACCCAATCTAACATTTCGGCGGTAATATTTGAACACATTCATGGCTTGTTGGCCTCTACGTCTCCGTGGGAACTTTATATACATCTATAACGTAATATAACCTAACCTAACCCAACCTAACATCTCGGCGGTAATATTTGAACACATTCCTGGCTTGTTGGCCTCTACGTTTCCGTGGGACCTTTATATACATCTATAACGTAATATAACCTAACCTAACCCAACCTAACATCTCGGCGGTAATATTTGAAAACATTCATGGCGAGTTGGCCTCTACGTCTCCGCGGGACCTTCATATACATCAATAACGAAATATAACCTAACCTAACCCAACCTAACATCTCGGCGGTAATATCAGAAAACATACCAGACGTGTTGGCCTCTACGTCTCCGTGGTACCTTCATAAACATCAATAACGAAATATAACCTAACCTAACACAACCTATCATCACGGCGGTAATATTTGAACACATTCCTGGCTTGTTGGCCTCTACGTCTCCGTGGGATCTTTATATACATCTATAACGTAATATAACCTAACCTAACCCAACCTAACATCTCGGCGGTAATATTTGAACACATTCCTGGCTTGTTGGCCTCTACGTCTCCGTGGTACATTTATATACATCAATAACGTAATATAACCTAACCTAACCCAAACTAACATCTCGGCGGTAATATTTGACAACATTCCTGGCGAGTTGGCCTCTACGTATCCGTGGGACCTTCATATACATCAATAACGAAATATAACCTAACCTAACCCAACCTAACATCTCGGCGGTAATATTTGACAACATTCCTGGCGAGTTGGCCTCTACGTATCCGTGGGATCTTTATATACATCAATAACGTAATATAACTTAACCTAACCCATTCTAACATCTCGGCGGTAATATTTGAAAACATACCAGACGTGTTGGCCTCTACGTCTCCGTGGGACCTTTATATACATCAATAACGTAATATAACCTAACCTAACCCAATCTAACATCTCGGCGGTAATATTTGAACACATTCCTGGCTTGTTGGCCTCTGCGTCTCCGTGGGACCTTTATATACATCTATAACGTAATATAACCTAACCTAACCCAACCTAACATCTCGGCGGTAATATTTGAACACATTCCTGGCTTGTTGGCCTCTACGTCTGCGTGGGACCTTTATATACATCTATAACGTAATATAACCTAACCTAACCCAACCTAACATCTCGGCGGTAATATTTGAAAACATTCATGGCGAGTTGGCCTCTACCTCTCCGTGGTACATTTATATACATCAATAACGTAATATAACCTAACCTAACCCAACCTATCATCTCGGCGGTAATATTTGACAACATTCCTGGCGAGTTGGCCTCTACGTATCCGTGGGGTCTTTATATACATCAATAACGTAATATAACCTAACCTAACCCAATCTAACATCTCGGCGGTAATATTTGACAACATTCCTGGCGAGTTGGCCTCTACGTATCCGTGGGATCTTCATATACATCTATAACGTAATATAGCCTAACCTAACCCAAGCTAACATCTCGGCGGTAATATTTGAACACATTCATGGCGAGTTGGCCTCTACATCTCCGTGGGATCTTTATATACATCAATAACGTTATATAACCTAACCTAACCCGACCTATCATCTCGGCGGTAATATTTGAACACATTCCTGGCTTGTTGGCCTCTACGTCTCCGTGGGAAATTTATATACCTCAATAACGTAATATAACCTAACCTAACCCAATCTAACATCTCGGCGGTAATATTGGAGACATTCCTGGCTTGTTGGCCTCTACGTATCCGTGGGATCTTTATATACATCAATAACGTAATATAACCTAACCTAACCCAATCTTACATCTCGGCGGTAATATTTGAACACATTCCTGGCTTGTTGGCCTCTACATCTCCGTGGGATCTTTATATACATCAATAACGTTATATAACCGAACCTAACCCAGCCTAACGTTTCGGCCGTAATATTTGAACACATTCCTGGTTTGTTGGCCTCTACGTTTCCGTGGGACCTTTATATACATCTATAACGTAATATAACCTAACCTAACCCAACCTAACATCTCGGCGGTAATATTTGAAAACATTCATGGCGAGTTGGCCTCTACGTCTCCGCGGGACCTTCATATACATCAATAACGAAATATAACCTAACCTAACCCAACCTAACATCTCGGCGGTAATATTTGAACACATTCCTGGTTTGTTGGCCTCTACGTTTCCGTGGGACCTTTATATACATCTATAACGTAATATAACCTAACCTAACCCAACCTAACATCTCGGCGGTAATATTTGAAAACATTCATGGCGAGTTGGCCTCTACGTCTCCGCGGGACCTTCATATACATCAATAACGAAATATAACCTAACCTAACCCAACCTAACATCTCGGCGGTAATATCAGAAAACATACCTGGCTTGTTGGCCTCTACGTCTCCGTGGTACATTTATATACATCAATAACGTAATATAACCTAACCTAACCCAATCTAACATCTCGGCGGTAATATTTGAAAACATTCCTGGCTTGTTGGCCTCTACGTCCCCGTGGGATCCTTATATACATCAATAACGTAATATAACCTAACCTAACCTAATCTAACATTTCGGCGGTAATATTTGAACACATTCATGGCTTGTTGGCCTCTACGTCTCCGTGGGAACTTTATATACATCTATAACGTAATATAACCTAACCTAACCCAACCTAACATCTCGGCGGTAATATTTGAACACATTCCTGGCTTGTTGGCCTCTACGTTTCCGTGGGACCTTTATATACATCTATAACGTAATACAACCTAACCTAACCCAATCTAACATCTCGGCGGTAATATTTGAAAACATTCATGGCGAGTTGGCCTCTACGTCTCCGCGGGACCTTCATATACATCAATAACGAAATATAACCTAACCTAACCCAACCTAACATCTCGGCGGTAATATCAGAAAACATACCTGGCTTGTTGGCCTCTACGTCTCCGTGGTACATTTATATACATCAATAACGTAATATAACCTAACCTAACCCAATCTAACATCTCGGCGGTAATATTTGAACACATTCCTGGCTTGTTGGCCCCTACGTCTCCGTGGGACCTTTATATACATCAATAACGTAATATAACCTAACCTAACCCAATCTAACATCTCGGCGGTAATATTTGAACACATTCCTGGCTTGTTGGCCTCTGCGTCTCCGTGGGACCTTTATATACATCTATAACGTAATATAACCTAACCTAACCCAACCTAACATCTCGGCGGTAATATTTGACAACATTCCTGGCGAGTTGGCCTCTACGTATCCGTGGGGTCTTTATATACATCAATAACGTAATATAACCTAACCTAACCCAATCTAACATCTCGGCGGTAATATTTGACATCATTCCTGGCGAGTTGGCCTCTACGTATCCGTGGGATCTTCATATACATCTATAACGTAATATAGCCTAACCTAACCCAAGCTAACATCTCGGCGGTAATATTTGAACACATTCATGGCGAGTTGGCCTCTACATCTCCGTGGGATCTTTATATACATCAATAACGTTATATAACCGAACCTAACCCAGCCTAACGTTTCGGCGGTAATATTTGAAAACATTCCTGGCTTGTTGGCCTCTACGTCCCCGTGGGATCCTTATATACATCAATAACGTAAAATAACCTTACCTAACCCAATCTAACATTTCGGCGGTAATATTTGAACACATTCATGGCTTGTTGGCCTCTACGTCTCCGTGGGAACTTTATATACATCTATAACGTAATATAACCTAACCTAACCCAACCTAACATCTCGGCGGTAATATTTGAAAACATTCCTGGCTTGTTGGCTTCTACGTCCCCGTGGGATCCTTATATACATCAATAACGTAATATAACCTAACCTAACCCAATCTAACATCTCGGCGGTAATATTTGAAAACATTCATGGCGAGTTGGCCTCTACGTCTCCGCGGGACCTTCATATACATCAATAACGAAATATAACCTAACCTAACCCAACCTAACATCTCGGCGGTAATATCAGAAAACATACCTGGCTTGTTGGCCTCTACGTCTCCGTGGTACATTTATATACATCAATAACGTAATATAACCTAACCTAACCCAATCTAACATCTCGGCGGTAATATTTGAACACATTCCTGGCTTGTTGGCCCCTACGTCTCCGTGGGACCTTTATATACATCAATAACGTAATATAACCTAACCTAACCCAATCTAACATCTCGGCGGTAATATTTGAACACATTCCTGGCTTGTTGGCCTCTGCGTCTCCGTGGGACCTTTATATACATCTATAACGTAATATAACCTAACCTAACCCAACCTAACATCTCGGCGGTAATATTTGAACACATTCCTGGCTTGTTGGCCTCTACGTCTGCGTGGGACCTTTATATACATCTATAACGTAATATAACCTAACCTAACCCAACCTAACATCTCGGCGGTAATATTTGAAAACATTCATGGCGAGTTGGCCTCTACCTCTCCGTGGTACATTTATATACATCAATAACGTAATATAACCTAACCTAACCCAACCTATCATCTCGGCGGTAATATTTGACAACATTCCTGGCGAGTTGGCCTCTACGTATCCGTGGGGTCTTTATATACATCAATAACGTAATATAACCTAACCTAACCCAACCTATCATCTCGGCGGTAATATTTGACAACATTCCTGGCGAGTTGGCCTCTACGTATCCGTGGGGTCTTTATATACATCAATAACGTAATATAACCTAACCTAACCCAATCTAACATCTCGGCGGTAATATTTGACAACATTCCTGGCGAGTTGGCCTCTACGTATCCGTGGGATCTTCATATACATCTATAACGTAATATAGCCTAACCTAACCCAAGCTAACATCTCGGCGGTAATATTTGAACACATTCATGGCGAGTTGGCCTCTACATCTCCGTGGGATCTTTATATACATCAATAACGTTATATAACCGAACCTAACCCAGCCTAACGTTTCGGCGGTAATATTTGAAAACATTCCTGGCTTGTTGGCCTCTACGTCCCCGTGGGATCCTTATATACATCAATAACGTAAAATAACCTTACCTAACCCAATCTAACATTTCGGCGGTAATATTTGAACACATTCATGGCTTGTTGGCCTCTACGTCTCCGTGGGAACTTTATATACATCTATAACGTAATATAACCTAACCTAACCCAACCTAACATCTCGGCGGTAATATTTGAAAACATTCCTGGCTTGTTGGCTTCTACGTCCCCGTGGGATCCTTATATACATCAATAACGTAATATAACCTAACCTAACCCAATCTAACATTTCGGCGGTAATATTTGAACACATTCATGGCTTGTTGGCCTCTACGTCTCCGTGGGAACTTTATATACATCTATAACGTAATATAACCTAACCTAACCCAACCTAACATCTCGGCGGTAATATTTGAACACATTCCTGGCTTGTTGGCCTCTACGTTTCCGTGGGACCTTTATATACATCTATAACGTAATATAACCTAACCTAACCCAAGCTAACATCTCGGCGGTAATATTTGAACACATTCATGGCGAGTTGGCCTCTACATCTCCGTGGGATCTTTATATACATCAATAACGTTATATAACCTAACCTAACCCGACCTATCATCTCGGCGGTAATATTTGAACACATTCCTGGCTTGTTGGCCCCTACGTCTCCGTGGGACCTTTATATACATCAATAACGTAATATAACCTAACCTAACCTAATCTAACATCTCGGCGGTAATATTTGAACACATTCCTGGCTTGTTGGCCTCTACGTATCCGTGGGATCTTCATATACATCTATAACGTAATATAGCCTAACCTAACCCAAGCTAACATCTCGGCGGTAATATTTGAACACATTCATGGCGAGTTGGCCTCTACATCTCCGTGGGATCTTTATATACATCAATAACGTTATATAACCTAACCTAACCCGACCTATCATCTCGGCGGTAATATTTGAACACATTCCTGGCTTGTTGGCCCCTACGTCTCCGTGGGACCTTTATATACATCAATAACGTAATATAACCTAACCTAACCTAATCTAACATCTCGGCGGTAATATTTGAACACATTCCTGGCTTGTTGGCCTCTGCGTCTCCGTGGGACCTTTATATACATCTATAACGTAATATAACCTAACCTAACCCAACCTAACATCTCGGCGGTAATATTTGAACACATTCCTGCCTTGTTGGCCTCTACGTCTGCGTGGGACCTTTATATACATCTATAACGTAATATAACCTAACCTAACCCAACCTAACATCTCGGCGGTAATATTTGAAAACATTCATGGCGAGTTGGCCTCTACCTCTCCGTGGTACATTTATATACATCAATAACGTAATATAACCTAACCTAACCCAACCTATCATCTCGGCGGTAATATTTGACAACATTCCTGGCGAGTTGGCCTCTACGTATCCGTGGGGTCTTTATATACATCAATAACGTAATATAACCTAACCTAACCCAATCTAACATCTCGGCGGTAATATTTGACAACATTCCTGGCGAGTTGGCCTCTACGTATCCGTGGGATCTTCATATACATCTATAACGTAATATAGCCTAACCTAACCCAAGCTAACATCTCGGCGGTAATATTTGAACACATTCATGGCGAGTTGGCCTCTACATCTCCGTGGGATCTTTATATACATCAATAACGTTATATAACCGAACCTAACCCAGCCTAACGTTTCGGCGGTAATATTTGAAAACATTCCTGGCTTGTTGGCCTCTACGTCCCCGTGGGATCCTTATATACATCAATAACGTAATATAACCTAACCTAACCCAATCTAACATTTCGGCGGTAATATTTGAACACATTCATGGCTTGTTGGCCTCTACGTCTCCGTGGGAACTTTATACACATCTATAACGTAATATAACCTAACCTAACCCAACCTAACATCTCGGCGGTAATATCAGAAAACATACCTGGCGAGTTGGCATCTACGTGTCCGTGGTACCTTCATAAACATCAATAACGAAATATAACCTAACCTAACACAACCTATCATCACGGCGGTAATATTTGAACACATTCCTGGCTTGTTGGCCTCTACGTCTCCGTGGGAAATTTATATACCTCAATAACGTAATATAACCTAACCTAACCCAATCTAACATCTCGGCGGTAATATTTGACAACATTCCTGGCGAGTTGGCCTCTACGTATCCGTGGGGTCTTTATATACATCAATAACGTAATATAACCTAACCTAACCCAATCTAACATCTAGGCGGTAATATTTGACAACATTCCTGGCGAGTTGGCCTCTACGTATCCGTGGGATCTTCATATACATCTATAACGTAATATAGCCTAACCTAACCCAAGCTAACATCTCGGCGGTAATATTTGAACACATTCATGGCGAGTTGGCCTCTACATCTCCGTGGGATCTTTATATACATCAATAACGTTATATAACCGAACCTAACCCAGCCTAACGTTTCGGCGGTAATATTTGAAAACATTCCTGGCTTGTTGGCCTCTACGTCCCCGTGGGATCCTTATATACATCAATAACGTAAAATAACCTTACCTAACCCAATCTAACATTTCGGCGGTAATATTTGAACACATTCATGGCTTGTTGGCCTCTACGTCTCCGTGGGAACTTTATATACATCTATAACGTAATATAACCTAACCTAACCCAACCTAACATCTCGGCGGTAATATTTGAAAACATTCCTGGCTTGTTGGCTTCTACGTCCCCGTGGGATCCTTATATACATCAATAACGTAATATAACCTAACCTAACCCAATCTAACATTTCGGCGGTAATATTTGAACACATTCATGGCTTGTTGGCCTCTACGTCTCCGTGGGAACTTTATATACATCTATAACGTAATATAACCTAACCTAACCCAACCTAACATCTCGGCGGTAATATTTGAACACATTCCTGGCTTGTTGGCCTCTACGTTTCCGTGGGACCTTTATATACATCTATAACGTAATATAACCTAACCTAACCCAAGCTAACATCTCGGCGGTAATATTTGAACACATTCATGGCGAGTTGGCCTCTACATCTCCGTGGGATCTTTATATACATCAATAACGTTATATAACCTAACCTAACCCGACCTATCATCTCGGCGGTAATATTTGAACACATTCCTGGCTTGTTGGCCCCTACGTCTCCGTGGGACCTTTATATACATCAATAACGTAATATAACCTAACCTAACCTAATCTAACATCTCGGCGGTAATATTTGAACACATTCCTGGCTTGTTGGCCTCTGCGTCTCCGTGGGACCTTTATATACATCTATAACGTAATATAACCTAACCTAACCCAACCTAACATCTCGGCGGTAATATTTGAACACATTCCTGGCTTGTTGGCCTCTACGTCTGCGTGGGACCTTTATATACATCTATAACGTAATATAACCTAACCTAACCCAACCTAACATCTCGGCGGTAATATTTGAAAACATTCATGGCGAGTTGGCCTCTACCTCTCCGTGGTACATTTATATACATCAATAACGTAATATAACCTAACCTAACCCAACCTATCATCTCGGCGGTAATATTTGACAACATTCCTGGCGAGTTGGCCTCTACGTATCCGTGGGGTCTTTATATACATCAATAACGTAATATAACCTAACCTAACCCAATCTAACATCTCGGCGGTAATATTTGACAACATTCCTGGCGAGTTGGCCTCTACGTATCCGTGGGATCTTCATATACATCTATAACGTAATATAGCCTAACCTAACCCAAGCTAACATCTCGGCGGTAATATTTGAACACATTCATGGCGAGTTGGCCTCTACATCTCCGTGGGATCTTTATATACATCAATAACGTTATATAACCTAACCTAACCCGACCTATCATCTCGGCGGTAATATTTGAACACATTCCTGGCTTGTTGGCCCCTACGTCTCCGTGGGACCTTTATATACATCAATAACGTAATATAACCTAACCTAACCTAATCTAACATCTCGGCGGTAATATTTGAACACATTCCTGGCTTGTTGGCCTCTGCGTCTCCGTGGGACCTTTATATACATCTATAACGTAATATAACCTAACCTAACCCAACCTAACATCTCGGCGGTAATATTTGAACACATTCCTGCCTTGTTGGCCTCTACGTCTGCGTGGGACCTTTATATACATCTATAACGTAATATAACCTAACCTAACCCAACCTAACATCTCGGCGGTAATATTTGAAAACATTCATGGCGAGTTGGCCTCTACCTCTCCGTGGTACATTTATATACATCAATAACGTAATATAACCTAACCTAACCCAACCTATCATCTCGGCGGTAATATTTGACAACATTCCTGGCGAGTTGGCCTCTACGTATCCGTGGGACCTTTATATACATCAATAACGTAATATAACTTAACCTAACCCAATCTAACATTTCGGCGGTAATATTTGAACACATTCATGGCTTGTTGGCCTCTACGTCTCCGTGGGAACTTTATATACATCTATAACGTAATATAACCTAACCTAACCCAACCTAACATCTCGGCGGTAATATTTGAACACATTCCTGGCTTGTTGGCCTCTACGTTTCCGTGGGACCTTTATATACATCTATAACGTAATATAACCTAACCTAACCCAACCTAACATCTCGGCGGTAATATTTGAAAACATTCATGGCGAGTTGGCCTCTACGTCTCCGCGGGACCTTCATATACATCAATAACGAAATATAACCTAACCTAACCCAACCTAACATCTCGGCGGTAATATCAGAAAACATACCAGACGTGTTGGCCTCTACGTCTCCGTGGTACCTTCATAAACATCAATAACGAAATATAACCTAACCTAACACAACCTATCATCACGGCGGTAATATTTGAACACATTCCTGGCTTGTTGGCTTCTACGTCTCCGTGGGAAATTTATATACCTCAATAACGTAATATAACCTAACCTAACCCAATCTAACATCTCGGCGGTAATATTTGAACACATTCATGGCGATTTGGCCTCTACGTCTCCGTGGTACATTTATATACATCAATAACGTAATATAACCTAACCTAACCCAACCTAACATCTCGGCGGTAATATTTGACAACATTACTGGCGAGTTGGCCTCTACGTCTCCGTGGGACCTTTATATTCATCAATAACGTTATATAACCTGACCTAACCCAACCTAACATCTCGGCGGTAATATTTGACAACATTCCTGGCGAGTTGGCCTCTACGTATCCGTGGGATCTTTATATACATCAATAACGTAATATAACTTAACCTAACCCATTCTAACATCTCGGCGGTAATATTTGAAAACATACCAGACGTGTTGGCCTCTACGTCTCCGTGGGACCTTTATATACATCTATAACGTAATATAACCTAACCTAACCCAACCTAACATCTCGGCGGTAATACTTGAAAACATTCATGGCGAGTTGGCCTCTACGTCTCCGTGGGATCTTTATATACATCTATAACGTAATATAACCTAACCTAACCCAACCTAACATCTCGGCGGTAATATTTGAACACATTCCTGGCTTGTTGGCCTCTACGTCTCCGTGGTACATTTATATACATCAATAACGTAATATAACCTAACCTAACCCAAACTAACATCTCGGCGGTAATATTTGACAACATTCCTGGCGAGTTGGCCTCTACGTATCCGTGGGACCTTCATATACATCAATAACGAAATATAACCTAACCTAACCCAACCTAACATCTCGGCGGTAATATCAGAAAACATACCTGGCTTGTTGGCCTCTACGTCTCCGTGGTACATTTATATACATCAATAACGTAATATAATCTAACCTAACCCAATCTAACTTCTCGGCGGTAATATTTGAACACATTCCTGGCTTGTTGGCCCCTACGTCTCCGTGGGACCTTTATATACATCAATAACGTAATATAACCTAACCTAACCCAATCTAACATCTCGGCGGTAATATTTGAACACATTCCTGGCTTGTTGGCCTCTGCGTCTCCGTGGGACCTTTATATACATCTATAACGTAATATAACCTAACCTAACCCAACCTAACATCTTGGCGGTAATATTTGAACACATTCCTGGCTTGTTGGCCTCTACGTCTGCGTGGGACCTTTATATACATCTATAACGTAATATAACCTAACCTAACCCAACCTAACATCTCGGCGGTAATATTTGAAAACATTCATGGCGAGTTGGCCTCTACCTCTCCGTGGTACATTTATATACATCAATAACGTAATATAACCTAACCTAACCCAACCTATCATCTCGGCGGTAATATTTGACAACATTCCTGGCGAGTTGGCCTCTACGTATCCGTGGGGTCTTTATATACATCAATAACGTAATATAACCTAACCTAACCCAATCTAACATCTCGGCGGTAATATTTGACAACATTCCTGGCGAGTTGGCCTCTACGTATCCGTGGGATCTTTATATACATCTATAACGTAATATAGCCTAACCTAACCCAATCTAACATCTCGGCGGTAATATTTGAACACATTCATGGCGAGTTGGCCTCTACATCTCCGTGGGATATTTATATACATCAATAACGTTATATAACCGAACCTAACCCAGCCTAACGTTTCGGCGGTAATATTTGAAAACATTCCTGGCTTGTTGGCCTCTACGTCCCCGTGGGATCCTTATATACATCAATAACGTAATATAACCTAACCTAACCCAATCTAACATCTCGGCGGTAATATTTGAAAACATTCATGGCGAGTTGGCCTCTACGTCTCCGCGGGACCTTCATATACATCAATAACGAAATATAACATAACCTAACCCAACCTAACATCTCGGCGGTAATATTTGAACACATTCCTGGCTTGTAGGCCTCTACGTCTCCGTGGGAAATTTATATACATCTATAACGTAATATAACCTAACCTAAACCAACCTAACATCTCGGCGGTAATATTGGAGACATTCCTGGCTTGTTGGCCTCTACGTATCCGTGGGATCTTTATATACATCAATAACGTAATATAACCTAACCTAACCCAATCTTACATCTCGGCGGTAATATTTGAACACATTCCTGGCTTGTTGGCCTCTACATCTCCGTGGGATCTTTATATACATCAATAAAGTTATATAACCGAACCTAACCCAGCCTAACGTTTCGGCCGTAATATTTGAACACATTCCTGGTTTGTTGGCCTCTACGTTTCCGTGGGACCTTTATATACATCTATAACGTAATATAACCTAACCTAACCCAACCTAACATCTCGGCGGTAATATTTGAAAACATTCATGGCGAGTTGGCCTCTACGTCTCCGCGGGACCTTCATATACATCAATAACGAAATATAACCTAACCTAACCCAACCTAACATCTCGGCGGTAATATTTGAACACATTCCTGGTTTGTTGGCCTCTACGTTTCCGTGGGACCTTTATATACATCTATAACGTAATATAACCTAACCTAACCCAACCTAACATCTCGGCGGTAATATTTGAAAACATTCATGGCGAGTTGGCCTCTACGTCTCCGTGGGACCTTCATATACATCAATAACGAAATATAACCTAACCTAACCCAACCTAACATCTTGGCGGTAATATCAGAAAACATACCTGGCGAGTTGGCCTCTACGTCTCCGTGGTACCTTCATAAACATCAATAACGAAATATAACCTAACCTAACACAACCTATCATCTCGGTGGTAATATTTGAACACATTCCTGGCTTGTTGGCCTCTACGTTTCCGTGGGACCTTTATATACATCTATAACGTAATATAACCTAACCTAAACCAACCTAACATCTCAGCGGTAATATTTGAAAACATTCCTGGCTTGTTGGCCTCTACGTCCCCGTGGGATCCTTATATACATCAATAACGTAATATAACCTAACCTAACCTAATCTAACATTTCGGCGGTAATATTTGAACACATTCATGGCTTGTTGGCCTCTACGTCTCCGTGGGAACTTTATATACATCTATAACGTAATATAACCTAACCTAACCCAACCTAACATCTCGGCGGTAATATTTGAACACATTCCTGGCTTGTTGGCCTCTACGTTTCCGTGGGACCTTTATATACATCTATAACGTAATACAACCTAACCTAACCCAATCTAACATCTCGGCGGTAATATTTGAAAACATTCATGGCGAGTTGGCCTCTACGTCTCCGCGGGACCTTCATATACATCAATAACGAAATATAACCTAGCCTAACCCAACCTAACATCTCGACGGTAATATCAGAAAACATACCTGGCTTGTTGGCCTCTACGTCTCCGTGGTACATTTATATACATCAATAACGTAATATAACCTAACCTAACCCAATCTAACATCTCGGCGGTAATATTTGAACACATTCCTGGCTTGTTGGCCCCTACGTCTCCGTGGGACCTTTATATACATCAATAACGTAATATAACCTAACCTAACCCAATCTAACATCTCGGCGGTAATATTTGAACACATTCCTGGCTTGTTGGCCTCTGCGTCTCCGTGGGACCTTTATATACATCTATAACGTAATATAACCTAACCTAACCCAACCTAACATCTCGGCGGTAATATTTGAACACATTCCTGGCTTGTTGGCCTCTACGTCTGCGTGGGACCTTTATATACATCTATAACGTAATATAACCTAACCTAACCCAACCTAACATCTCGGCGGTAATATTTGAAAACATTCATGGCGAGTTGGCCTCTACCTCTCCGTGGTACATTTATATACATCAATAACGTAATATAACCTAACCTAACCCAACCTATCATCTCGGCGGTAATATTTGACAACATTCCTGGCGAGTTGGCCTCTACGTATCCGTGGGGTCTTTATATACATCAATAACGTAATATAACCTAACCTAACCCAATCTAACATCTCGGCGGTAATATTTGACAACATTCCTGGCGAGTTGGCCTCTACGTATCCGTGGGATCTTCATATACATCTATAACGTAATATAGCCTAACCTAACCCAAGCTAACATCTCGGCGGTAATATTTGAACACATTCATGGCGAGTTGGCCTCTACATCTCCGTGGGATCTTTATATACATCAATAACGTTATATAACCTAACCTAACCCGACCTATCATCTCGGCGGTAATATTTGAACACATTCCTGGCTTGTTGGCCCCTACGTCTCCGTGGGACCTTTATATACATCAATAACGTAATATAACCTAACCTAACCTAATCTAACATCTCGGCGGTAATATTTGAACACATTCCTGGCTTGTTGGACTCTGCGTCTCCGTGGGACCATTATATACATCTATAACGTAATATAACCTAACCTAACCCAACCTAACATCTCGGCGGTAATATTTGAACACATTCCTGTCTTGTTGGCCTCTACGTCTGCGTGGGACCTTTATATACATCTATAACGTAATATAACCTAACCTAACCCAACCTAACATCTCGGCGGTAATATTTGAAAACATTCATGGCGAGTTGGCCTCTACCTCTCCGTGGTACATTTATATACATCAATAACGTAATATAACCTAACCTAACCCAATCTATCATCTCGGCGGTAATATTTGACAACATTCCTGGCGAGTTGGCCTCTACGTATCCGTGGGGTCTTTATATACATCAATAACGTAATATAACCTAACCTAACCCAATCTAACATCTCGGCGGTAATATTTGACAACATTCCTGGCGAGTTGGCCTCTACGTATCCGTGGGATCTTCATATACATCTATAACGTAATATAGCCTAACCTAACCCAAGCTAACATCTCGGCGGTAATATTTGAACACATTCATGGCGAGTTGGCCTCTACGTCTCCGCGGGACCTTCATATACATCAATAACGAAATATAACCTAACCTAACCCAACCTAACATCTCGGCGGTAATATCAGAAAACATACCTGGCGAGTTGGCATCTACGTGTCCGTGGTACCTTCATAAACATCAATAACGAAATATAACCTAACCTAACACAACCTATCATCACGGCGGTAATATTTGAACACATTCCTGGCTTGTTGGCCTCTACGTCTCCGTGGGAAATTTATATACCTCAATAACGTAATATAACCTAACCTAACCCAATCTAACATCTCGGCGGTAATATTTCAACACATTCATGGCGATTTGGCCTCTACGTCTCCGTGGTACATTTATATACATCAATAACGTAATATAACCTAACCTAACCCAACCTAACATCTCGGCGGTAATATTTGACAACATTACTGGCGAGTTGGCCTCTACGTCTCCGTGGGACCTTTATATACATCTATAACGTAATATAACCTAACCTAACCCAACCTAACATCTCGGCGGTAATACTTGAAAACATTCATGGCGAGTTGGCCGCTACGTCTCCGTGGGATCTTTATATACATCTATAACGTAATATAACCTAACCTAACCCAACATAACATCTCGGCGGTAATATTTGAACACATTCCTGGCTTGTTGGCCTCTACGTCTCCGTGGTACATTTATATACATCAATAACGTAATATAACCTAACCTAACCCAAACTATCATCTCGGCGGTAATATTTGACAACATTCCTGGCGAGTTGGCCTCTACGTATCCGTGGGACCTTTATATACATCAATAACGTAATATAACTTAACCTAACCCAATCTAACATCTCGGCGGTAACATTTGAACACATTCCTGGCTTGTTGGCCTCTACGTCTCCGTGGGAAATTTATATACATCTATAACGTAATATAACCTAACCTAAACCAACCTAACATCTCGGCGGTAATATTTGGAGACATTCCTGGCTTGTTGGCCTCTACGTCTCCGTGGGATCTTTATATACATCAATAACGTAATATAACCTAACCTAACCCAATCTAACATTTCGGCGGTAATATTTGAACACACTCATGGCTTGTTGGCCTCTACGTCTCCGTGGGAACTTTATATACATCTATAACGTAATATAACCTAACCTAACCCAACCTAACATCTCGGCGGTAATATTTGAACACATTCCTGGCTTGTTGGCCTCTACGTTTCCGTGGGACCTTTATATACATCTATAACGTAATATAACCTAACCTAACCCAACCTAACATCTCGGCGGTAATATTTGAAAACATTCATGGCGAGTTGGCCTCTACGTCTCCGCGGGACCTTCATATACATCAATAACGAAATATAACCTAACCTAACCCAACCTAACATCTCGGCGGTAATATCAGAAAACATACCTGGCGAGTTGGCATCTACGTGTCCGTGGTACCTTCATAAACATCAATAACGAAATATAACCTAACCTAACACAACCTATCATCACGGCGGTAATATTTGAACACATTCCTGGCTTGTTGGCCTCTACGTCTCCGTGGGAAATTTATATACCTCAATAACGTAATATAACCTAACCTAACCCAATCTAACATCTCGGCGGTAATATTTCAACACATTCATGGCGATTTGGCCTCTACGTCTCCGTGGTACATTTATATACATCAATAACGTAATATAACCTAACCTAACCCAACCTAACATCTCGGCGGTAATATTTGACAACATTACTGGCGAGTTGGCCTCTACGTCTCCGTGGGACCTTTATATACATCTATAACGTAATATAACCTAACCTAACCCAACCTAACATCTCGGCGGTAATACTTGAAAACATTCATGGCGAGTTGGCCGCTACGTCTCCGTGGGATCTTTATATACATCTATAACGTAATATAACCTAACCTAACCCAACATAACATCTCGGCGGTAATATTTGAACACATTCCTGGCTTGTTGGCCTCTACGTCTCCGTGGTACATTTATATACATCAATAACGTAATATAACCTAACCTAACCCAAACTATCATCTCGGCGGTAATATTTGACAACATTCCTGGCGAGTTGGCCTCTACGTATCCGTGGGACCTTTATATACATCAATAACGTAATATAACTTAACCTAACCCAATCTAACATCTCGGCGGTAATATTTGAACACATTCCTGGCTTGTTGGCCTCTACGTCTCCGTGGGAAATTTATATACATCTATAACGTAATATAACCTAACCTAAACCAACCTAACATCTCGGCGGTAATATTTGGAGACATTCCTGGCTTGTTGGCCTCTACGTCTCCGTGGGATCTTTATATACATCAATAACGTAATATAACCTAACCTAACCCAATCTAACATCTCGGCGGTAATATTTGAACACATTCCTGGCTTGTTGGCCTCTACATCTCCGTGGGATCTTTATATACATCAATAACGTTATATAACCGAACCTAACCCAGCCTAACGTTTCGGCCGTAATATTTGAAAACATTCCTGGCTTGTTGGCCTCTACGTCCCCGTGGGATCCTTATATACATCAATAACGTAATATAACCTAACCTAACCCAATCTAACATCTCGGCGGTAATATTTGACAACATTCCTGGCGAGTTGGCCTCTACGTATCCGTGGGATCTTCATATACATCTATAACGTAATATAGCCTAACCTAACCCAAGCTAACATCTCGGCGGGAATATTTGAACACATTCATGGCGAGTTGGCCTCTACATCTCCGTGGGATCTTTATATACATCAATAACGTTATATAACCGAACCTAACCCAGCCTAACGTTTCGGCGGTAATATTTGAAAACATTCCTGGCTTGTTGGCCTCTACGTCCCCGTGGGATCCTTATATACATCAATAACGTAATATAACCTTACCTAACCCGATCTAACATTTCGGCGGTAATATTTGAACACATTCATGGCTTGTTGGCCTCTACGTCTCCGTGGGAACTTTATATACATCTATAACGTAATATAACCTAACCTAACCCAACCTAACATCTCGGCGGTAATATTTGAAAACATTCATGGCGAGTTGGCCTCTACGTCTCCGCGGGACCTTCATATACATCAATAACGAAATATAACCTAACCTAACCCAACCTAACATCTCGGCGGTAATATCAGAAAACATACCTGGCTTGTTGGCCTCTACGTCTCCGTGGGACATTTATATACATCAATAACGTAATATAACCTAACCTAACCCAATCTAACATCTCGGCGGTAATATTTGAACACATTCCTGGCTTGTTGGCCCCTACGTCTCCGTGGGACCTTTATATACATCAATAACGTAATATAACCTAACCTAACCCAATCTAACATCTCGGCGGTAATATTTGAACACATTCCTGGCTTGTTGGCCTCTGCGTCTCCGTGGGACCTTTATATACATCTATAACGTAATATAACCTAACCTAACCCAACCTAACATGTCGGCGGTAATATTTGAACACATTCCTGGCTTGTTGGACTCTACGTCTGCGTGGGACCTTTATATACATCTATAACGTAATATAACCTAACCTAACCCAACCTAACATCTCGGCGGTAATATTTGAAAACATTCATGGCGAGTTGGCCTCTACATCTCCGTGGTACATTTATATACATCAATAACGTAATATAACCTAACCTAACCCAACCTAACATCTCGGCGGTAATATTTGACAACATTACTGGCGAGTTGGCCTCTACGTCTCCGTGGGACCTTTATATACATCAATAACGTTATATAACCTAACCTAACCCAACCTAACATCTCGGCGGTAATATTTGACAACATTCCTGGCGAGTTGGCCTCTACGTATCCGTGGGATCTTTATATACATCAATAACGTAATATAACTTAACCTAACCCATTCTAACATCTCGGCGGTAATATTTGAAAACATACCAGACGTGTTCGCCTCTACGTCTCCGTGGGACCTTTATATACATCTATAACGTAATATTACCTAACCTAACCCAACCTAACATCTCGGCGGTAATACTTGAAAACATTCCTGGCGAGTTGGGCTCTACGTCTCCGTTTGATCTTCATAAACATCAATAACGTAATATAACCTAACCTAACCCAATCTAACATCTCGGCGGTAATATTTGACAACATTCCTGGCGAGTTGGCCTCTACGTATCTGTGGGATCTTTATATACATCTATAACGTTATATAACCTAACCTAACCCAACCTAACATCTCGGCGGTAATATTTGACAACATTCCTGGCGAGTTGGCCTCTACGTATCCGTGGGATCTTTATATACATCAATAACGTAATATAACTTAACCTAACCCAATCTAACATCTCGGCGGTAATATTTGAAAACATACCAGACGTGTTGGCCTCTAGGTCTCCGTGGGACCTTTATATACATCTATAACGTAATATAACCTAACCTAACCCAACCTAACATCTGGGCGGTAATACTTGAAAACATTCATGGCGAGTTGGCCTCTACGTCTCCGTGGGATCTTTATATACATCAATAACGTAATATAACCTAACCTAACCCAATCTAACATCTCGGCGGTAATATTTGAACACATTCCTGGCTTGTTGGCATCTACATCTCCGTGGGATCTTTATATACATCAATAACGTTATATAACCGAACCTAACCCAGCCTAACGTTTCGGCCGTAATATTTGAAAACATTCCTGGCTTGTTGGCCTCTACGTCCCCGTGGGATCCTTATATACATCAATAACGTAATATAACTTAACCTAACCCAATCTAACATCTGGGCGGTAATATTTGAACACATTCCTGGCTTGTTGGCCTCTACGTCTCCGTGGGAAATTTATATACATCTATAACGTAATATAACCTAACCTAAACCAACCTAACATCTCGGCGGTAATATTTGGAGACATTCCTGGCTTGTTGGGCTCTACGTCTCCGTGGGATCTTTATATACATCAATAACGTAATATAACCTAACCTAACCCAATCTAACATTTCGGCGGTAATATTTGAACACATTCATGGCTTGTTGGCCTCTACGTCTCCGTGGGAACTTTATATACATCTATAACGTAATATAACCTAACCTAACCCAACCTAACATCTCGGCGGTAATATTTGAACACATTCCTGGTTTGTTGGCCTCTACGTTTCCGTGGGATCCTTATATACATCAATAACGTAATATAACCTAACCTAACCCAATCTAACATTTCGGCGGTAATATTTGAACACATTCATGGCTTGTTGGCCTCTACGTTTCCGTGGGACCTTTATATACATCTATAACGTAATATAACCTAACCTAACCCAACCTAACATCTCGGCGGTAATATTTGAAAACATTCATGGCGAGTTGGCCTCTACGTCTCCGCGGGACCTTCATATACATCAATAACGAAATATAACCTAACCTAACCCAACCTAACATCTCGGCGGTAATATCAGAAAACATACCTGGCGAGTTGGCCTCTACGTCTCCGTGGTACCTTCATAAACATCAATAACGAAATATAACCTAACCTAACACAACCTATCATCACGGCGGTAATATTTGAACACATGCCTGGCTTGTTGGCCTCTACGTCTCCGTGGGAAATTTATATACCTCAATAACGTAATATAACCTAACCTAACCCAATCTAACATCTCGGCGGTAATATTTGAACACATTCATGGCGATTTGGCCTCTACGTCTCCGTGGTACATTTATATACATCAATAACGTAATATAACCTAACCTAAACCAACCTAACATCTCGGCGGTAATATTTGGAGACATTCCTGGCTTGTTGGGCTCTACGTCTCCGTGGGATCTTTATATACATCAATAACGTAATATAACCTAACCTAACCCAATCTAACATTTCGGCGGTAATATTTGAACACATTCATGGCTTGTTGGCCTCTACGTCTCCGTGGGAACTTTATATACATCTATAACGTAATATAACCTAACCTAACCCAACCTAACATCTCGGCGGTAATATTTGAACACATTCCTGGTTTGTTGGCCTCTACGTTTCCGTGGGACCTTTATATACATCTATAACGTAATATAACCTAAAGTAACCCAACCTAACATCTCGGCGGTAATATTTGAAAACATTCATGGCGAGTTGGCCTCTACGTCTCCGCGGGACCTTCATATACATCAATAACGAAATATAACCTAACCTAACCCAACCTAACATCTCGGCGGTAATATCAGAAAACATACCTGGCGAGTTGGCCTCTACGTCTCCGTGGTACCTTCATAAACATCAATAACGAAATATAACCTAACCTAACACAACCTATCATCTCGGCGGTAATATTTGAACACATTCCTGGCTTGTTGGCCCCTACGTCTCCGTGGGACCTTTATATACATCAATAACGTAATATAACCTAACCTAACCCAATCTAACATCTCGGCGGTAATATTTGAACACATTCATGGCGAGTTGGCCTCTACATCTCCGTGGGATCTTTATATACATCAATAACGTTATATAACCGAACCTAACCCAGCCTAACGTTTCGGCGGTAATATTTGAAAACATTCCTGGCTTGTTGGCCTCTACGTCCCCGTGGGATCCTTATATACATCAATAACGTAATATAACCTAACCTAACCCAATCTAACATTTCGGCGGTAATATTTGAACACATTCATGATTTGTTGGCCTCTACGTTTCCGTGGGACCTTTATATACATCTATAACGTAATATAACCTAACCTAACCCAACCTAACATCTCGGCGGTAATATTTGAAAACATTCATGGCGAGTTGGCCTCTACGTCTCCGCGGACCTTCATATACATCAATAACGAAATATAACCTAACCTAACCCAACCTAACATCTCGGCGGTAATATCAGAAAACATACCTGGCGAGTTGGCCTCTACGTCTCCGTGGTACCTTCATAAACATGAATAACGAAATATAACCTAACCTAACACAACCTATCATCACGGCGGTAATATTTGAACACATTCCTGGCTTGTTGGCCTCTACGTCTCCGTGGGAAATTTATATACCTCAATAACGTAATATAACCTAACCTAACCCAATCTAACATCTCGGCGGTAATATTTGAACACATTCATGGCGATTTGGCCTCTACGTCTCCGTGGTACATTTATATACATCAATAACGTAATATAACCTAACCTAACCCAACCTAACATCTCGGCGGTAATATTTGACAACATTACTGGCGAGTTGGCCTCTACCTCTCCGTGCGACCTTTATATACATCAATAACGTTATATAACCTAACCTAACCCAACCTAACATCTCGGCGGTAATATTTGACAACATTCCTGGCGAGTTGGCCTCTACGTATCCGTGGGATCTTTATATACATCAATAACGTAATATAACTTAACCTAACCCATTCTAACATCTCGGCGGTAATATTTGAAAACATACCAGACGTGTTGGCCTCTACGTCTCCGTGGGACCTTTATATACATCTATAACGTAATATAACCTAACCTAACCCAACCTAACATCTCGGCGGTAATACTTGAAAACATTCCTGGCGAGTTGGGCTCTACGTCTCCGTTTGATCTTCATAAACATCAATAACGTAATATAACCTAACCTAACCCAATCTAACATCTCGGCGGTAATATTTGACAACATTCCTGGCGAGTTGGCCTCTACGTATCTGTGGGATCTTTATATACATCTATAACGTAATATAACCTAACCTAACCCAATCTAACATCTCGGCGGTAATATTTGAACACATTCATGGCGAGTTGGCCTCTACGTCTCCGTGGTACATTTATATACATCAATAACGTAATATAACCTAACCTAACCCGACCTATCATCTCGGCGGTAATATTTGACATCATTCCTGGCGAGTTGGCCTCTACGTATCCGTGGGATCTTTATATACATCAATAACGTAATATAACTTAACCTAACCCAATCTAACATCTCGGCGGTAATATTTGAACACATTCCTGGCTTGTTGGCCTCTACGTCTCCGTGGGAAATTTATATACATCTATAACGTAATATAACCTAACCTAAACCAACCTAACATCTCGGCGGTAATATTTGGAGACATTCCTGGCTTGTTGGCCTCTACGTCCCCGTGGGATCCTTATATATATCAATAACGTAATATAACCTAACCTAACCCAATCTAACATTTCGGCGGTAATATTTGAACACATTCATGGCTTGTTGGCCTCTACGTCTCCGTGGAAACTTTATATACATCTATAACGTAATATAACCTAACCTAACCCAACCTAACATCTCGGCGGTAATATTTGAACACATTCATGGCGGGTTGGCCTCTACATCTCCGTGGGATCTTTATATACATCAATAACGTTATATAACCTAACCTAACCCAACCTAACATCTCGGCGGTAATATTTGACAACATTCCTGGCGAGTTGGCCTCTACGTATCCGTGGGATCTTTATATACATCAATAACGTAATATAACTTAACCTAACCCATTCTAACATCTCGGCGGTAATATTTGAAAACATACCAGACGTGTTGGCCTCTACGTCTCCGTGGGACCTTTATATACATCTATAACGTAATATAACCTAACCTAACCCAACCTAACATCTCGGCGGTAATACTTGAAAACATTCCTGGCTTGTTGGCCTCTACGTCTCCGTGGGAAATTTATATACCTCAATAACGTAATATAACCTAACCTAACCCAATCTAACATTTCGGCGGTAATATTTGAACACATTCATGGCTTGTTGGCCTCTACGTCTCCGTGGGATCTTTATATACATCTATAACGTAATATAACCTAACCTAACCCAACCTAACATCTCGGCGGTAATATTTGAACACATTCCTGGCTTGTTGGCCTCTACGTTTCCGTGGGACCTTTATATACATCTATAACGTAATATAACCGAACCTAACCCAACCTAACATCTCGGCGGTAATATTTGAAAACATTCATGGCGAGTTGGACTCTACGTCTCCGCGGGACCTTCATATACATCAATAACGAAATATAACCTAACCTAACCCAACCTAACATCTCGGCGGTAATATCAGAAAACATACCTGGCGAGTTGGCCTCTACGTCTCCGTGGTACCTTCATAAACATCAATAACGAAATATAACCTAACCTAACCCAACCTAACATCTCGGCGGTAATATCAGAAAACATACCTGGCGAGTTAGCCTCTACGTCTCCGTGATACCTTCATAAACATCAATAACGAAGTATAACATAACCTAACACAACCTATCATCACGGCGGTAGTATTTGAACACATTCATGGCGATTTGGCCTCTACGTCCCCGTGGTACATTTATATACATCAATAACGTAATATAACCTAACCTAACCCAACCTAACATCTCGGCGGTAATATTTGACAACATTACTGGCGAGTTGGCCTCTACGTCTCCGTGGGACCTTTATATACATCAATAACGTTATATAACCTAACCTAACCCAACCTAACATCTCGGGGGTAATATTTGGAGACATTCCTGGCTTGTTGGCCTCTACGTATCCGTGGGATCTTTATGTACATCAATAACGTAATATAACCTAACCTAACCCAATCTAACATCTCGGCGGTAATATTTGAACACATTCCTGTCTTGTTGCCCTCTACGCCTCCGTGGGAACTTTATATACATCTATAACGTAATATAACCTACCTAACCCAACCTAACATCTCGGCGGTAATATTTGAACACATTCCTGGCTTGTTGGCCTCTACGTCTGCGTGGGACCTTTATATACATCTATAACGTAATATAACCTAACCTAACCCAACCTAACATCTCGGCGGTAATATTTGAACACATTCATGGCTTGTTGGCCTCTACGTCTCCGTGGGAACTTTATATACATCTATAACGTAATATAACCTAACCTAACCCAACCTATCATCTCGGCGGTAATATTTGACAACATTCCTGGCGAGTTGGCCTCTACGTATCCGTGGGGTCTTTATATACATCAATAACGTAATATAACCTAACCTAACCCAATCTAACATCTCGGCGGTAATAGTTGACAACATTCCTGGCGAGTTGGCCTCTACGTATCCGTGGGATCTTCATATACATCTATAACGTAATATAGCCTAACCTAACCCAAGCTAACATCTCGGCGGTAATATTTGAACACATTCATGGCGAGTTGGCCTCTACATCTCCGTGGGATCTTTATATACATCAATAACGTTATATAACCGAACCTAACCCAGCCTAACGTTTCGGCGGTAATATTTGAAAACATTCCTGGCTTGTTGGCCTCTACGTCCCCGTGGGATCCTTATATACATCAATAACGTAAAATAACCTTACCTAACCCAATCTAACATTTCGGCGGTAATATTTGAACACATTCATGGCTTGTTGGCCTCTACGTCTCCGTGGGAACTTTATATACATCTATAACGTAATATAACCTAACCTAACCCAACCTAACATCTCGGCGGTAATATTTGAAAACATTCCTGGCTTGTTGGCCTCTACGTCCCCGTGGGATCCTTATATACATCAATAACGTAATATAACCTAACCTAACCCAATCTAACATTTCGGCGGTAATATTTGAACACATTCATGGCTTGTTGGCCTCTACGTCTCCGTGGGAACTTTATATACATCTATAACGTAATATAACCTAACCTAACCCAACCTAACATCTCGGCGGTAATATTTGAACACATTCCTGGCTTGTTGGCCTCTACGTTTCCGTGGGACCTTTATATACATCTATAACGTAATATAACCTAACCTAACCCAACCTAACATCTCGGCGGTAATATTTGAACACATTCATGGCGAGTTGGCCTCTACGTCTCCGCGGGACCTTCATATACATCAATAACGAAATATAACCTAACCTAACCCAACCTAACATCTCGGCGGTAATATCAGAAAACATACCTGGCGAGTTGGCATCTACGTCTCCGTGGGATCTTTATATACATCTATAACGTAATATAACCTAACCTAACCCAACCTAACATCTCGGCGGTAATATTTGAACACATTCCTGGCTTGTTGGCATCTACGTCTCCGTGGTACATTTATATACATCAATAACGTAATATAACCTAACCTAACCCAAACTATCATCTCGGCGGTAATATTTGACAACATTCCTGGCGAGTTGGCCTCTACGTATCCGTGGGACCTTTATATACATCAATAACGTAATATAACTTAACCTAACCCAATCTAACATCTCGGCGGTAATATTTGAACACATTCCTGGCTTGTTGGCCTCTACATCTCCGTGGGATCTTTATATACATCAATAACGTTATATAACCGAACCTAACCCAGCCTAACGTTTCGGCCGTAATATTTGAAAACATTCCTGGCTTGTTGGCCTCTACGTCCCCGTGGGATCCTTATATACATCAATAACGTAATATAACCTAACCTAACCCAATCTAACATCTCGGCGGTAATGTTTGACAACATTCCTGGCGAGTTGGCCTCTACGTATCCGTGGGATCTTCATATACATCTATAACGTAATATAGCCTAACCTAACCCAAGCTAACATCTCGGCGGTAATATTTGAACACATTCATGGCGAGTTGGCCTCTACATCTCCGTGGGATCTTTATATACATCAATAACGTTATATAACCGAACCTAACCCAGCCTAACGTTTCGGCGGTAATATTTGAAAACATTCCTGGCTTGTTGGCCTCTACGTCCCCGTGGGATCCTTATATACATCAATAACGTAATATAACCTTACCTAACCCCATCTAACATTTCGGCGGTAATATTTGAACACATTCATGGCTTGTTGGCCTCTACGTCTCCGTGGGAACTTTATATACATCTATAACGTAATATAACCTAACCTAACCCAACCTAACATCTCGGCGGTAATATTTGAAAACATTCATGGCGAGTTGGCCTCTACCTCTCCGTGGTACATTTATATACATCAATAACGTAATATAACCTAACCTAACCCAACCTAACATCTCGGCGGTAATATTTGACAACATTACTGGCGAGTTGGCCTCTACGTCTCCGTGGGACCTTTATATACATCAATAACGTTATATAACCTAACCTAACCCAACCTAACATCTCGGCGGTAATATTTGACAACATTCCTGGCGAGTTGGCCTCTACGTATCCGTGGGATCTTTATATACATCAATAACGTAATATAACTTAACCTAACCCATTCTAACATCTCGGCGGTAATATTTGAAAACATACCAGACGTGTTGGCCTCTACGTCTCCGTGGGACCTTTATATACATCTATAACGTAATATAACCTAACCTAACCCAACCTAACATCTCGGCGGTAATACTTGAAAACATTCATGGCGAGTTGGCCGCTACGTCTCCGTGGGATCTTTATATACATCTATAACGTAATATAACCTAACCTAACCCAACCTAACATCTCGGCGGTAATATTTGAACACATTCCTGGCTTGTTGGCCTCTACGTCTCCGTGGGATCTTTATATACATCAATAACGTAATATTACCTAACCTAACCCAATCTAACATCTCGGCGGTAATATTTGAACACATTCCTGGCTTGTTGGCCTCTACATCTCCGTGGGATCTTTATATACATCAATAACGTTATATAACCGAACCTAACCCAGCCTAACGTTTCGGCCGTAATATTTGAAAACATTCCTGGCTTGTTGGCCTCTACGTCCCCGTGGGATCCTTATATACATCAATAACGTAATATAACCTAACCTAACCCAATCTAACATCTCGGCGGTAATAATTGACAACATTCCTGGCGAGTTGGCCTCTACGTATCCGTGGGATCTTCATATACATCTATAACGTAATATAGCCTAACCTAACCCAAGCTAACATTTCGGCGGTAATATTTGAACACATTCATGGCGAGTTGGCCTCTACAACTCCGTGGGATCTTTATATACATCAATAACGTTATATAACCGAACCTAACCCAGCCTAACGTTTCGGCGGTAATATTTGAAAACATTCCTGGCATGTTGGCCTCTACGTCCCCGTGGGATCCTTATATACATCAATAACGTAATATAACCTTACCTAACCCGATCTAACATTTCGGCGGTAATATTTGAACACATTCATGGCTTGTTGGCCTCTACGTCTCCGTGGGAACTTTATATACATCTATAACGTAATATAACCTAACCTAACCCAACCTAACATCTCGGCGGTAATATTTGAAAACATTCATGGCTAGTTGGCCTCTACGTCTCCGCGGGACCTTCATATACATCAATAACGAAATATAACCTAACCTAACCCAACCTAACATCTCGGCGGTAATATCAGAAAACATACCTGGCTTGTTGGCCTCTACGTCTCCGTGGTACATTTATATACATCAATAACGTAATATAACCTAACCTAACCCAATCTAACATCTCGGCGGTAATATTTGAACACATTCCTGGCTTGTTGGCCCCTACGTCTCCGTGGGACCTTTATATACATCAATAACGTAATATAACCTAACCTAACCCAATCTAACATCTCGGCGGTAATATTTGAACACATTCCTGGCTTGTTGGCCTCTGCGTCTCCGTGGGACCTTTATATACATCTATAACGTAATATAACCTAACCTAACCCAACCTAACATCTCGGCGGTAATATTTGAACACATTCCTGGCTTGTTGGCCTCTACGTCTGCGTGGGACCTTTATATACATCTATAACGTAATATAACCTAACCTAACCCAACCTAACATCTCGGCGGTAATATTTGAAAACATTCATGGCGAGTTGGCCTCTACCTCTCCGTGGTACATTTATATACATCAATAACGTAATATAACCTAACCTAACCCAACCTAACATCTCGGCGGTAATATTTGACAACATTACTGGCGAGTTGGCCTCTACGTCTCCGTGGGACCTTTATATACATTAATAACGTTATATAACCTAACCTAACCCAACCTAACATCTCGGCGGTAATATTTGACAACATTCCTTGCGAGTTGGCCTCTACGTATCCGTGGGATCTTTATATACATCAATAACGTAATGTAACTTAACCTAACCCATTCTAACATCTCGGCGGTAATATTTGAAAACATACCAGACGTGTTGGCCTCTACGTCTCCGTGGTACATTTATATACATCAATAACGTAATATAACCTAACCTAACCCAAACTATCATCTCGGCGGTAATATTTGACAACATTCCTGGCGAGTTGGCCTCTACGTATCCGTGGGACCTTTATATACATCAATAACGTAATATAACTTAACCTAACCCAATCTAACATCTCGGCGGTAATATTTGAACACATTCCTGGCTTGTTGGCCTCTACGTCTCCGTGGGAAATTTATATACATCTATAACGTTATATAACCGAACCTAACCCATTCTAACATCTCGGCGGTAATATTTGAAAACATACCAGACGTGTTGGCCTCTACGTCTCCGTGGGACCTTTATATACATCTATAACGTAATATAACCTAACCTAACCCAACCTAACATCTCGGCGGTAATACTTGAAAACATTCATGGCGAGTTGGCCGCTACGTCTCCGTGGGATCTTTATATACATCTATAACGTAATATAACTTAACCTAACCCAATCTAACATCTCGGCGGTAATATTTGAACACATTCCTGACTTGTTGGCCTCTACGTCTCCGTGGGAAATTTATATACATCTATAACGTAATATAACCTAACCTAAACCAACCTAACATCTCGGCGGTAATATTTGGAGACATTCCTGGCTTGTTGGCCTCTACGTCTCCGTGGGATCTTTATATGCATCAATAACGTAATATAACCTAACCTAACCCAATCTAACATCTCGGCGGTAATATTTGAACACATTCCTGGCTTGTTGGCCTCTACATCTCCGTGGGATCTTTATATACATCAATAACGTTATATAACCGAACCTAACCCAGCCTAACGTTTCGGCCGTAATATTTGAAAACATTCCTGGCTTGTTGGCCTCTACGTCCCCGTGGGATCCTTATATACATCAATAACGTAATATAACCTAACCTAACCCAATCTAACATCTCGGCGGTAATATTTGACAACATTCCTGGCGAGTTGGCCTCTACGTATCCGTGGGATCTTCATATACATCTATAACGTAATATAGCCTAACCTAACCCAAGCTAACATCTCGGCGGTAATATTTGAACACATTCATGGCGAGTTGGCCTCTACATCTCCGTGGGATCTTTATATACATCAATAACGTTATATAACCGAACCTAACCCAGCCTAACGTTTCGGCGGTAATATTTGAAAACATTCCTGGCTTGTTGGCCTCTACGTCCCCGTGGGATCCTTATATACATCAATAACGTAATATAACCTTACCTAACCCGATCTAACATTTCGGCGGTAATATTTGAACACATTCATGACTTGTTGGCCTCTACGTCTCCGTGGGAACTTTATATACATCTATAACGTAATATAACCTAACCTAACCCAACCTAACATCTCGGCGGTAATATTTGAAAACATTCATGGCTAGTTGGCCTCTACGTCTCCGCGGGACCTTCATATACATCAATAACGAAATATAACCTAACCTAACCCAACCTAACATCTCGGCGGTAATATCAGAAAACATACCTGGCTTGTTGGCCTCTACGTCTCCGTGGTACATTTATATACATCAATAACGTAATATAACCTAACCTAACCCAATCTAACATCTCGGCGGTAATATTTGAACACATTCCTGGCTTGTTGGCCCCTACGTCTCCGTGGGACCTTTATATACATCAATAACGTAATATAACCTAACCTAACCCAATCTAACATCTCGGCGGTAATATTTGAACACATTCCTGGCTTGTTGGCCTCTGCGTCTCCGTGGGACCTTTATATACATCTATAACGTAATATAACCTAACCTAACCCAACCTAACATCTCGGCGGTAATATTTGAACACATTCCTGGCTTGTTGGCCTCTACGTCTGCGTGGGACCTTTATATACATCTATAACGTAATATAACCTAACCTAACCCAACCTAACATCTCGGCGGTAATATTTGAAAACATTCATGGCGAGTTGGCCTCTACCTCTCCGTGGTACATTTATATACATCAATAACGTAATATAACCTAACCTAACCCAACCTAACATCTCGGCGGTAATATTTGACAACATTACTGGCGAGTTGGCCTCTACGTCTCCGTGGGACCTTTATATACATCAATAACGTTATATAACCTAACCTAACCCAACCTAACATCTCGGCGGTAATATTTGATAACATTACTGGCGAGTTGGCCTCTACGTCTCCGTGGGACCGTTATATACATCAATAACGTTATATAACCTAACCTAACCCAACCTAACATCTCGGCGGTAATATTTGACAACATTCCTGGCGAGTTGGCCTCTACGTATCCGTGGGATCTTTATATACATCAATAACGTAATGTAACTTAACCTAACCCATTCTAACATCTCGGCGGTAATATTTGAAAACATACCAGACGTGTTGGCCTCTACGTCTCCGTGGTACATTTATATACATCAATAACGTAATATAACCTAACCTAACCCAAACTATCATCTCGGCGGTAATATTTGACAACATTCCTGGCGAGTTGGCCTCTACGTATCCGTGGGACCTTTATATACATCAATAACGTAATATAACTTAACCTAACCCAATCTAACATCTCGGCGGTAATATTTGAACACATTCCTGGCTTGTTGGCCTCTACGTCTCCGTGGGAAATTTATATACATCTATAACGTAATATAACCTAACCTAAACCAACCTAACATCTCGGCGGTAATATTTGGAGACATTCCTGGCTTGTTGGCCTCTACGTCCCCGTGGGATCCTTATATACATCAATAACGTAATATAACCTAACCTAACCCAATCTAACATCTCGGCGGTAATATTTGACAACATTCCTGGCGAGTTGGCCTCTACGTATCCGTGGGATCTTCATATACATCTATAACGTAATATAGCCTAACCTAACCCAATCTAACATCTCGGCGGTAATATTTGAACACATTCATGGCGAGTTGGCCTCTACATCTCCGTGGGATCTTTATATACATCAATAACGTTATATAACCGAACCTAACCCAGCCTAACGTTTCGGCGGTAATATTTGAAAACATTCCTGGCTTGTTGGCCTCTACGTCCCCGTGGGATCCTTATATACATCAATAACGTAATATAACCTTACCTAACCCGATCTAACATTTCGGCGGTAATATTTGAACACATTCATGGCTTGTTGGCCTCTACGTCTCCGTGGGAACTTTATATACATCTATAACGTAATATAACCTAACCTAACCCAACCTAACATCTCGGCGGTAATATTTGAACACATTCCTGGCTTGTTGGCCTCTACGTCTCCGTGGGAAATTTATATACATCTATAACGTAATATAACCTAACCTAAACCAACCTAACATCTCGGCGGTAATATTTGGAGACATTCCTGGCTTGTTGGCCTCTACGTCTCCGTGGGAAATTTATATACATCTATAACGTTATATAACCGAACCTAACCCATTCTAACATCTCGGCGGTAATATTTGAAAACATATCAGACGTGTTGGCCTCTACGTCTCCGTGGGACCTTTATATACATCTATAACGTAATATAACCTAACCTAACCCAACCCAACATCTCGGCGGTAATACTTGAAAACATTCATGGCGAGTTGGCCGCTACGTCTCCGTGGGATCTTTATATACATCTATAACGTAATATAACTTAACCTAACCCAATCTAACATCTCGGCGGTAATATTTGAACACATTCCTGGCTTGTTGGCCTCTACGTCTCCGTGGGAAATTTATATACATCTATAACGTAATATAACCTAACCTAAACCAACCTAACATCTCGGCGGTAATATTTGGAGACATTCCTGGCTTGTTGGCCTTTACGTCTCCGTGGGATCTTTATATACATCAATAACGTAATATAACCTAACCTAACCCAATCTAACATCTCGGCGGTAATATTTGAACACATTCCTGGCTTGTTGGCCTCTACATCTCCGTGGGATCTTTATATACATCAATAACGTTATATAACCGAACCTAACCCAGCCTAACGTTTCGGCCGTAATATTTGAAAACATTCCTGGCTTGTTGGCCTCTACGTCCCCGTGGGATCCTTATATACATCAATAACGTAATATAACCTAACCTAACCCAATCTAACATCTCGGCGGTAATATTTGACAACATTCCTGGCGAGTTGGCCTCTACGTATCCGTGGGATCTTCATATACATCTATAACGTAATATAGCCTAACCTAACCCAAGCTAACATCTCGGCGGTAATATTTGAACACATTCATGGCGAGTTGGCCTCTACATCTCCGTGGGATCTTTATATACATCAATAACGTTATATAACCGAACCTAACCCAGCCTAACGTTTCGGCGGTAATATTTGAAAACATTCCTGGCTTGTTGGCCTCTACGTCCCCGTGGGATCCTTATATACATCAATAACGTAATATAACCTTACCTAACCCGATCTAACATTTCGGCGGTAATATTTGAACACATTCATGGCTTGTTGGCCTCTACGTCTCCGTGGGAACTTTATATAAATCTATAACGTAATATAACCTAACCTAACCCAACCTAACATCTCGGCGGTAATATTTGAAAACATTCATGGCTAGTTGGCCTCTACGTCTCCGCGGGACCTTCATATACATCAATAACGAAATATAACCTAACCTAACCCAACCTAACATCTCGGCGGTAATATCAGAAAACATACCTGGCTTGTTGGCCTCTACGTCTCCGTGGTACATTTATATACATCAATAACGTAATATAACCTAACCTAACCCAATCTAACATCTCGGCGGTAATATTTGAACACATTCCTGGCTTGTTGGCCCCTACGTCTCCGTGGGACCTTTATATACATCAATAACGTAATATAACCTAACCTAACCCAATCTAACATCTCGGCGGTAATATTTGAACACATTCCTGGCTTGTTGGCCTCTGCGTCTCCGTGGGACCTTTATATACATCTATAACGTAATATAACCTAACCTAACCCAACCTAACATCTCGGCGGTAATATTTGAACACATTCATGGCGAGTTGGCCTCTACATCTCCGTGGGATCTTTATATACATCAATAACGTTATATAACCGAACCTAACCCAGCCTAACGTTTCGGCGGTAATATTTGAAAACATTCCTGGCTTGTTGGCCTCTACGTCCCCGTGGGATCCTTATATACATCAATAACGTAATATAACCTTATCTAAGCCGATCTAACATTTCGGCGGTAATATTTGAACACATTCATGGCTTGTTGGCCTCTGCGTCTCCGTGGGAACTTTATATACATCTATAACGTAATATAACCTAACCTAACCCAACCTAACATCTCGGCGGTAATATTTGAAAACATTCATGGCGAGTTGGCCTCTACGTCTCCGCGGGACCTTCATATACATCAATAACGAAATATAACCTAACCTAACCCAACCTAACATCTCGGCGGTAATATCAGAAAACATACCTGGCTTGTTGGCCTCTACGTCTCCGTGGTACATTTATATACATCAATAACGTAATATAACCTAACCTAACCCAATCTAACATCTCGGCGGTAATATTTGAAAACATTCATGGCGAGTTGGCCTCTACCTCTCCGTGGTACATTTATATACATCAATAACGTAATATAACCTAACCTAACCCAACCTAACATCTCGGCGGTAATATTTGACAACATTACTGGCGAGTTGGCCTCTACGTCTCCGTGGGACCTTTATATACATCAATAACGTTATATAACCTAACCTAACCCAACCTAACATCTTGGCGGTAATATTTGAAAACATTCCTGGCGAGTTGGCCTCTACGTATCCGTGGGATCTTTATATACATCAATAACGTAATATAACTTAACCTAACCCAATCTAACATCTCGGCGGTAATATCAGAAAACATACCTGGCTTGTTGGCCTCTACGTCTCCGTGGTACATTTATATACATCAATAACGTAATATAACCTAACCTAACCCAATCTAACATCTCGGCGGTAATATTTGAACACATTCCTGGCTTGTTGGCCCCTACGTCTCCGTGGGACCGTTATATACATCAATAACGTAATATAACCTAACCTAACCCAATCCAACATCTCGGCGGTAATATTTGAACACATTCCTGGCTTGTTGGCCTCTGCGTCTCCGTGGGACCTTTATATACATCTATAACGTAATATAACCTAACCTAACCCAACCTAACATCTCGGCGGTAATATTTGAACACATTCCTGGCTTGTTGGCCTCTACGTCTGCGTGGGACCTTTATATACATCTATAACGTAATATAACCTAACCTAACCCAACCTAACATCTCGGCGGTAATATTTGAAAACATTCATGGCGAGTTGGCCTCTACCTCTCCGTGGTACATTTATATACATCAATAACGTAATATAACCTAACCTAACCCAACCTAACATCTCGGCGGTAATATTTGACAACATTACTGGCGAGTTGGCCTCTACGTCTCCGTGGGACCTTTATATACATCAATAACGTTATATAACCTAACCTAACCCAACCTAACATCTCGGCGGTAATATTTGACAACATTCCTTGCGAGTTGGCCTCTACGTATCCGTGGGATCTTTATATACATCAATAACGTAATGTAACTTAACCTAACCCATTCTAACATCTCGGCGGTAATATTTGAAAACATACCAGACGTGTTGGCCTCTACGTCTCCGTGGTACATTTATATACATCAATAACGTAATATAACCTAACCTAACCCAAACTATCATCTCGGCGGTAATATTTGACAACATTCCTGGCGAGTTGGCCTCTACGTATCCGTGGGACCTTTATATACATCAATAACGTAATATAACTTAACCTAACCCAATCTAACATCTCGGCGGTAATATTTGAACACATTCCTGGCTTGTTGGCCTCTACGTCTCCGTGGGAAATTTATATACATCTATAACGTTATATAACCGAACCTAACCCATTCTAACATCTCGGCGGTAATATTTGAAAACATACCAGACGTGTTGGCCTCTACGTCTCCGTGGGACCTTTATATACATCTATAACGTAATATAACCTAACCTAACCCAACCTAACATCTCGGCGGTAATACTTGAAAACATTCATGGCGAGTTGGCCGCTACGTCTCCGTGGGATCTTTATATACATCTATAACGTAATATAACTTAACCTAACCCAATCTAACATCTCGGCGGTAATATTTGAACACATTCCTGACTTGTTGGCCTCTACGTCTCCGTGGGAAATTTATATACATCTATAACGTAATATAACCTAACCTAAACCAACCTAACATCTCGGCGGTAATATTTGGAGACATTCCTGGCTTGTTGGCCTCTACGTCTCCGTGGGATCTTTATATGCATCAATAACGTAATATAACCTAACCTAACCCAATCTAACATCTCGGCGGTAATATTTGAACACATTCCTGGCTTGTTGGCCTCTACATCTCCGTGGGATCTTTATATACATCAATAACGTTATATAACCGAACCTAACCCAGCCTAACGTTTCGGCCGTAATATTTGAAAACATTCCTGGCTTGTTGGCCTCTACGTCCCCGTGGGATCCTTATATACATCAATAACGTAATATAACCTAACCTAACCCAATCTAACATCTCGGCGGTAATATTTGACAACATTCCTGGCGAGTTGGCCTCTACGTATCCGTGGGATCTTCATATACATCTATAACGTAATATAGCCTAACCTAACCCAAGCTAACATCTCGGCGGTAATATTTGAACACATTCATGGCGAGTTGGCCTCTACATCTCCGTGGGATCTTTATATACATCAATAACGTTATATAACCGAACCTAACCCAGCCTAACGTTTCGGCGGTAATATTTGAAAACATTCCTGGCTTGTTGGCCTCTACGTCCCCGTGGGATCCTTATATACATCAATAACGTAATATCACCTAACCTAACCCAATCTAACATCTCGGCGGTAATATTTGACAACATTCCTGGCGAGTTGGCCTCTACGTATCCGTGGGATCTTCATATACATCTATAACGTAATATAGCCTAACCTAACCCAATCTAACATCTCGGCGGTAATATTTGAACACATTCATGGCGAGTTGGCCTCTACATCTCCGTGGGATCTTTATATACATCAATAACGTTATATAACCGAACCTAACCCAGCCTAACGTTTCGGCGGTAATATTTGAAAACATTCCTGGCTTGTTGGCCTCTACGTCCCCGTGGGATCCTTATATACATCAATAACGTAATATAACCTTACCTAACCCGATCTAACATTTCGGCGGTAATATTTGAACACATTCATGGCTTGTTGGCCTCTACGTCTCCGTGGGAACTTTATATACATCTATAACGTAATATAACCTAACCTAACCCAACCTAACATCTCGGCGGTAATATTTGAACACATTCCTGGCTTGTTGGCCTCTACGTCTCCGTGGGAAATTTATATACATCTATAACGTAATATAACCTAACCTAAACCAACCTAACATCTCGGCGGTAATATTTGGAGACATTCCTGGCTTGTTGGCCTCTACGTCTCCGTGGGAAATTTATATACATCTATAACGTTATATAACCGAACCTAACCCATTCTAACATCTCGGCGGTAATATTTGAAAACATATCAGACGTGTTGGCCTCTACGTCTCCGTGGGACCTTTATATACATCTATAACGTAATATAACCTAACCTAACCCAACCCAACATCTCGGCGGTAATACTTGAAAACATTCATGGCGAGTTGGCCGCTACGTCTCCGTGGGATCTTTATATACATCTATAACGTAATATAACTTAACCTAACCCAATCTAACATCTCGGCGGTAATATTTGAACACATTCCTGGCTTGTTGGCCTCTACGTCTCCGTGGGAAATTTATATACATCTATAACGTAATATAACCTAACCTAAACCAACCTAACATCTCGGCGGTAATATTTGGAGACATTCCTGGCTTGTTGGCCTCTACGTCTCCGTGGGATCTTTATATACATCAATAACGTAATATAACCTAACCTAACCCAATCTAACATCTCGGCGGTAATATTTGAACACATTCCTGGCTTGTTGGCCTCTACATCTCCGTGGGATCTTTATATACATCAATAACGTTATATAACCGAACCTAACCCAGCCTAACGTTTCGGCCGTAATATTTGAAAACATTCCTGGCTTGTTGGCCTCTACGTCCCCGTGGGATCCTTATATACATCAATAACGTAATATAACCTAACCTAACCCAATCTAACATCTCGGCGGTAATATTTGACAACATTCCTGGCGAGTTGGCCTCTACGTATCCGTGGGATCTTCATATACATCTATAACGTAATATAGCCTAACCTAACCCAAGCTAACATCTCGGCGGTAATATTTGAACACATTCATGGCGAGTTGGCCTCTACATCTCCGTGGGATCTTTATATACATCAATAACGTTATATAACCGAACCTAACCCAGCCTAACGTTTCGGCGGTAATATTTGAAAACATTCCTGGCTTGTTGGCCTCTACGTCCCCGTGGGATCCTTATATACATCAATAACGTAATATAACCTTACCTAACCCGATCTAACATTTCGGCGGTAATATTTGAACACATTCATGGCTTGTTGGCCTCTACGTCTCCGTGGGAACTTTATATAAATCTATAACGTAATATAACCTAACCTAACCCAACCTAACATCTCGGCGGTAATATTTGAAAACATTCATGGCTAGTTGGCCTCTACGTCTCCGCGGGACCTTCATATACATCAATAACGAAATATAACCTAACCTAACCCAACCTAACATCTCGGCGGTAATATCAGAAAACATACCTGGCTTGTTGGCCTCTACGTCTCCGTGGTACATTTATATACATCAATAACGTAATATAACCTAACCTAACCCAATCTAACATCTCGGCGGTAATATTTGAACACATTCCTGGCTTGTTGGCCCCTACGTCTCCGTGGGACCTTTATATACATCAATAACGTAATATAACCTAACCTAACCCAATCTAACATCTCGGCGGTAATATTTGAACACATTCCTGGCTTGTTGGACTCTGCGTCTCCGTGGGACCTTTATATACATCTATAACGTAATATAACCTAACCTAACCCAACCTAACATCTCGGCGGTAATATTTGAACACATTCATGGCGAGTTGGCCTCTACATCTCCGTGGGATCTTTATATACATCAATAACGTTATATAACCGAACCTAACCCAGCCTAACGTTTCGGCGGTAATATTTGAAAACATTCCTGGCTTGTTGGCCTCTACGTCCCCGTGGGATCCTTATATACATCAATAACGTAATATAACCTTATCTAACCCGATCTAACATTTCGGCGGTAATATTTGAACACATTCATGGCTTGTTGGCCTCTGCGTCTCCGTGGGAACTTTATATACATCTATAACGTAATATAACCTAACCTAACCCAACCTAACATCTCGGCGGTAATATTTGAAAACATTCATGGCGAGTTGGCCTCTACGTCTCCGCGGGACCTTCATATACATCAATAACGAAATATAACCTAACCTAACCCAACCTAACATCTCGGCGGTAATATCAGAAAACATACCTGGCTTGTTGGCCTCTACGTCTCCGTGGTACATTTATATACATCAATAACGTAATATAACCTAACCTAACCCAATCTAACATCTCGGCGGTAATATTTGAAAACATTCATGGCGAGTTGGCCTCTACCTCTCCGTGGTACATTTATATACATCAATAACGTAATATAACCTAACCTAACCCAACCTAACATCTCGGCGGTAATATTTGACAACATTACTGGCGAGTTGGCCTCTACGTCTCCGTGGGACCTTTATATACATCAATAACGTTATATAACCTAACCTAACCCAACCTAACATCTTGGCGGTAATATTTGAAAACATTCCTGGCGAGTTGGCCTCTACGTATCCGTGGGATCTTTATATACATCAATAACGTAATATAACTTAACCTAACCCAATCTAACATCTCGGCGGTAATATCAGAAAACATACCTGGCTTGTTGGCCTCTACGTCTCCGTGGTACATTTATATACATCAATAACGTAATATAACCTAACCTAACCCAATCTAACATCTCGGCGGTAATATTTGAACACATTCCTGGCTTGTTGGCCCCTACGTCTCCGTGGGACCGTTATATACATCAATAACGTAATATAACCTAACCTAACCCAATCCAACATCTCGGCGGTAATATTTGAACACATTCCTGGCTTGTTGGCCTCTGCGTCTCCGTGGGACCTTTATATACATCTATAACGTAATATAACCTAACCTAACCCAACCTAACATCTCGGCGGTAATATTTGAACACATTCCTGGCTTGTTGGCCTCTACGTCTGCGTGGGACCTTTATATACATCTATAACGTAATATAACCTAACCTAACCCAACCTAACATCTCGGCGGTAATATTTGAAGACATTCATGGCGAGTTGGCCTCTACCTCTCCGTGGTACATTTATATACATCAATAACGTAATATAACCTAACCTAACCCAACCTAACATCTCGGCGGTAATATTTGACAACATTACTGGCGAGTTGGCCTCTACGTCTCCGTGGGACCTTTATATACATCAATAACGTTATATAACCTAACCTAACCCAACCTAACATCTCGGCGGTAATATTTGAAAACATTCCTGGCGAGTTGGCCTCTACGTATCCGTGGGATCTTTATATACATCAATAACGTAATATAACTTAACCTAACCCAATCTAACATCTCGGCGGTAATATTTGAACACATTCCTGGCTTGTTGGCCTCTACGTCTCCGTGGGAAATTTATATACATCTATAACGTAATATAACCTAACCTAAACCAACCTAACATCTCGGCGATAATATTTGGAGACATTCCTGGCTTGTTGGGCTCTACGTCTCCGTGGTATCTTTATATACATCAATAACGTAATATAACCTAACCTAACCCAATCTAACATTTCGGCGGTAATATTTGAACACATTCATGGCTTGTTGGCCTCTACGTCTGCGTGGGAACTTTATATACATCTATAACGTAATATAACCTAACCTAACCCAACCTAACATCTCGGCGGTAATATTTGAACACATTCCTGGTTTGTTGGCCTCTACGTTTCCGTGGGACCTTTATATACATCTATAACGTAATATAACCTAAAGTAACCCAACCTAACATCTCGGCGGTAATATTTGAAAACATTCATGGCGAGTTGGCCTCTACGTCTCCGCGGGACCTTCATATACATCAATAACGAAATATAACCTAACCTAACCCAACCTAACATCTCGGCGGTAATATCAGAAAAGATACCTGGCGAGTTGGCCTCTACGTCTCCGTGGTACCTTCATAAACATCAATAACGAAATATAACCTAACCTAACACAACCTATCATCTCGGCGGTAATATTTGAACACATTCCTGGCTTGTTGGCCCCTACGTCTCCGTGGGACCTTTATATACATCAATAACGTAATATAACCTAACCTAACCCAATCTAACATCTCGGCGGTAATATTTGAACACATTCATGGCGAGTTGGCCTCTACATCTCCGTGGGATCTTTATATACATCAATAACGTTATATAACCGAACCTAACCCAGCCTAACGTTTCGGCGGTAATATTTGAAAACATTCCTGGCTTGTTGGCCTCTACGTCCCCGTGGGATCCTTATATACATCAATAACGTAATATAACCTAACCTAACCCAATCTAACATTTTGGCGGTAATATTTGAACACATTCATGGCTTGTTGGCCTCTACGTTTCCGTGGGACCTTTATATACATCTATAACGTAATATAACCTAACCTAACCCAACCTAACATCTCGGCGGTAATATTTGAAAACATTCATGGCGAGTTGGCCTCTACGTCTCCGCGGGACCTTCATATACATCAATAACGAAATATAACCTAACCTAACCCAACCTAACATCTCGGCGGTAATATCAGAAAACATACCTGGCGAGTTGGCCTCTACGTCCCCGTGGTACCTTCATAAACATCAATAACGAAATATAACCTAACCTAACACAACCTATCATCACGGCGGTAATATTTGAACACATTCCTGGCTTGTTGGCCTCTACGTCTCCGTGGGAAATTTATATACCTCAATAACGTAATATAACCTAACCTAACCCAATCTAACATCTCGGCGGTAATATTTGAACACATTCATGGCGATTTGGCCTCTACGTCTCCGTGGTACATTTATATACATCAATAACGTAATATAACCTAACCTAACCCAACCTAACATCTCGGCGGTAATATTTGACAACATTACTGGCGAGTTGGCCTCTACGTCTCCGTGGGACCTTTATATACATCAATAACGTTATATAACCTAACCTAACCCAACCTAACATCTCGGCGGTAATATTTGACAACATTCCTGGCGAGTTGGCCTCTACGTATCCGTGGGATCTTTATATACATCAATAACGTAATATAACTTAACCTAACCCATTCTAACATCTCGGCGGTAATATTTGAAAACATACCAGACGTGTTGGCCTCTACGTCTCCGTGGGACCTTTATATACATCTATAACGTAATATAACCTAACCTAACCCAACCTAACATCTCGGCGGTAATACTTGAAAACATTCCTGGCTTGTTGGCCTCTACGTCTCCGTGGGAAATTTATATACCTCAATAACGTAATATAACCTAACCTAACCCAATCTAACATCTCGGCGGTAATATTTGAACACATTCATGGCGATTTGGCCTCTACGTCTCCGTGGTACATTTATATACATCAATAACGTAATATAACCTAACCTAACCCAACCTAACATCTCGGCGGTAATATTTGACAACATTACTGGCGAGTTGGCCTCTACGTCTCCGTGGGACCTTTATATACATCAATAACGTTATATAACCTAACCTAACCCAACCTAACATCTCGGCGGTAATATTTGACAACATTCCTGGCGAGTTGGCCTCTACGTATCCGTGGGATCTTTATATACATCAATAACGTAATATAACTTAACCTAACCCATTCTAACATCTCGGCGGTAATATTTGAAAACATACCAGACGTGTTGGCCTCTACGTCTCCGTGGGACCTTTATATACATCTATAACGTAATATAACCTAACCTAACCCAACCTAACATCTCGGCGGTAATACTTGAAAACATTCATGGCGAGTTGGCCTCTACGTTTCCGTGGGATCTTTATATACATCTATAACGTAATATAACCTAACCTAACCCAAACTAACATCTCGGCGGTAATATTTGACATCATTCCTGGCGAGTTGGGCTCTACGTCTCCGTTTGATCTTCATAAACATCAATAACGTAATATAACCTAACCTAACCCAATCTAACATCTCGGCGGTAATATTTGACAACATTCCTGGCGAGTTGGCCTCTACGTATCTGTGGGATCTTTATATACATCTATAACGTAATATAACCTAACCTAACCCAATCTAACATCTCGGCGGTAATATTTGAACACATTCCTGGCTTGTTGGCCCCTACGTCTCCGTGGGACCGTTATATACATCAATAACGTAATATAACCTAACCTAACCCAATCCAACATCTCGGCGGTAATATTTGAACACATTCCTGGCTTGTTGGCCTCTGCGTCTCCGTGGGACCTTTATATACATCTATAACGTAATATAACCTAACCTAACCCAACCTAACATCTCGGCGGTAATATTTGAACACATTCCTGGCTTGTTGGCCTCTACGTCTGCGTGGGACCTTTATATACATCTATAACGTAATATAACCTAACCTAACCCAACCTAACATCTCGGCGGTAATATTTGAAAACATTCATGGCGAGTTGGCCTCTACCTCTCCGTGGTACATTTATATACATCAATAACGTAATATAACCTAACCTAACCCAACCTAACATCTCGGCGGTAATATTTGACAACATTACTGGCGAGTTGGCCTCTACGTCTCCGTGGGACCTTTATATACATCAATAACGTTATATAACCTAACCTAACCCAACCTAACATCTCGGCGGTAATATTTGAAAACATTCCTGGCGAGTTGGCCTCTACGTATCCGTGGAATCTTTATATACATCAATAACGTAATATAACTTAACCTAACCCAATCTAACATCTCGGCGGTAATATTTGAACACATTCCTGGCTTGTTGGCCTCTACGTCTCCGTGGGAAATTTATATACATCAATAACGTAATATAACCTAACCTAACCCAACCTATCATCTCGGCGGTAATATTTGACAACATTCCTGGCGAGTTGGCCTCTACCTCTCCGTGGGAACTTTATATACATCTATAAAGTAATATAACCTAACCTAACCCAATCTAACATCTCGGCGGTAATATTTGAACACATTCCTGGCTTGTTGGCCTCTACGTCTCCCTGCGAACTTTATATACATCTGTAACGTAATATAACCTAACCTAACCCAACTTAACATCTCGGCGGTAATATTTGACAACATTCCTGGCGAGTTGGCCTCTACGTATCCGTGGGATCTTTATATACATCAATAACGTAATATAACTTAACCTAACCCAATCTAACATATCGGCGGTAATATTTGAAAACATACCAGACGTGTTGGCCTCTACGTCTCCGTGGTACATTTATATACATCAATAACGTAATATAACCTAACCTAACCCAACCTAACATCTCGGCGGTAATATTTGACAACATTACTGGCGAGTTGGCCTCTACGTCTCCGTGGGACCTTTATATACATCAATAACGTTATATAACCTAACCTAACCCAACCTAACATCTCGGCGGTAATATTTGACAACATTCCTGGCGAGTTGGCCTCTACGTATCCGTGGGATCTTTATATACATCAATAACGTAATATAACTTAACCTAACCCATTCTAACATCTCGGCGGTAATATTTGAAAACATACCAGACGTGTTGGCCTCTACGTCTCCGTGGGACCTTTATATACATCTATAACGTAATATAACCTAACCTAACCCAACCTAACATCTCGGCGGTAATACTTGAAAACATTCCTGGCTTGTTGGCCTCTACGTCTCCGTGGGAAATTTATATACCTCAATAACGTAATATAACCTAACCTAACCCAATCTAACATCTCGGCGGTAATATTTGAACACATTCATGGCGATTTGGCCTCTACGTCTCCGTGGTACATTTATATACATCAATAACGTAATATAACCTAACCTAACCCAACCTAACATCTCGGCGGTAATATTTGACAACATTACTGGCGAGTTGGCCTCTACGTCTCCGTGGGACCTTTATATACATCAATAACGTTATATAACCTAACCTAACCCAACCTAACATCTCGGCGGTAATATTTGACAACATTCCTGGCGAGTTGGCCTCTACGTATCCGTGGGATCTTTATATACATCAATAACGTAATATAACTTAACCTAACCCATTCTAACATCTCGGCGGTAATATTTGAAAACATACCAGACGTGTTGGCCTCTACGTCTCCGTGGGACCTTTATATACATCTATAACGTAATATAACCTAACCTAACCCAACCTAACATCTCGGCGGTAATACTTGAAAACATTCCTGGCTTGTTGGCCTCTACGTCTCCGTGGGAAATTTATATACATCTATAACGTAATATAACCTAACCTAAACCAACCTAACATCTCGGCGGTAATATTTGGAGACATTCCTGGCTTGTTGGGCTCTACGTCTCCGTGGTATCTTTATATACATCAATAACGTAATATAACCTAACCTAACCCAATCTAACATTTCGGCGGTAATATTTGAACACATTCATGGCTTGTTGGCCTCTACGTCTCCGTGGGAACTTTATATACATCTATAACGTAATATAACCTAACCTAACCCAACCTAACATCTCGGCGGTAATATTTGAACACATTCCTGGTTTGTTGGCCTCTACGTTTCCGTGGGACCTTTATATACATCTATAACGTAATATAACCTAAAGTAACCCAACCTAACATCTCGGCGGTAATATTTGAAAACATTCATGGCGAGTTGGCCTCTACGTCTCCGCGGGACCTTCATATACATCAATAACGAAATATAACCTAACCTAACCCAACCTAACATCTCGGCGGTAATATCAGAAAACATACCTGGCGAGTTGGCCTCTACGTCTCCGTGGTACCTTCATAAACATCAATAACGAAATATAACCTAACCTAACACAACCTATCATCTCGGCGGTAATATTTGAACACATTCCTGGCTTGTTGGCCCCTACGTCTCCGTGGGACCTTTATATACATCAATAACGTAATATAACCTAACCTAACCCAATCTAACATCTCGGCGGTAATATTTGAACACATTCATGGCGAGTTGGCCTCTACATGTCCGTGGGATCTTTATATACATCAATAACGTTATATAACCGAACCTAACCCAGCCTAACGTTTCGGCGGTAATATTTGAAAACATTCCTGGCTTGTTGGCCTCTACGTCCCCGTGGGATCCTTATATACATCAATAACGTAATATAACCTAACCTAACCCAACCTAACATCTCGGCGGTAATATTTGACAACATTACTGGCGAGTTGGCCTCTACGTCTCCGTGGGACCTTTATATACATCAATAACGTTATATAACCTAACCTAACCCAACCTAACATCTCGGCGGTAATATTTGACAACATTCCTGGCGAGTTGGCCTCTACGTATCCGTGGTACATTTATATACATCAATAACGTAATATAACCTAACCTAAACCAACCTAACATCTCGGCGGTAATATTTGGAGACATTCCTGGCTTGTTGGCCTCTACGTCCCCGTGGGATCCTTATATACATCAATAACGTAATATAACTTAACCTAACCCAATCTAACATTTCGGCGGTAATATTTGAACACATTCCTGGCTTGTTGGCCTCTACGTTTCCGTGGGACCTTTATATACATCTATAACGTAATATAACCTAACCTAACCCAACCTAACATCTCGGCGGTAATATTTGAAAACATTCATGGCGAGTTGGCCTCTACGTCTCCGCGGGACCTTCATATACATCAATAACGAAATATAACCTAACCTAACCCAACCTAACATCTCGGCGGTAATATCAGAAAACATACCTGGCGAGTTGGCCTCTACGTCTCCGTGGTACCTTCATAAACATCAATAACGAAATATAACCTAACCTAACACAACCTATCATCTCGGCGGTAATATTTGAACACATTCCTGGCTTGTTGGCCTCTACGTCTCCGTGGGAAATTTATATACATCTATAATGTAATATAACCTAACCTAACCCAACCTAACATCTCGGCGGTAATATTTGAACACATTCCTGGCTTGTTGGCCTCTACGTTTCCGTGGGACCTTCATATACATCAATAACGAAATACAACCTAACCTAACCCAACCTAACATCTCGGCGGTAATATTTGACAACATTACTGGCGAGTTGGCCTCTACGTCTCCGTGGGACCTTTATATACATCAATAACGTTATATAACCTAACCTAACCCAACCTAACATCTCGGCGGTAATATTTGACAACATTCCTGGCGAGTTGGCCTCTACGTATCCGTGGGATCTTTATATACATCAATAACGTAATATAACTTAACCTAACCCATTCTAACATCTCGGCGGTAATATTTGAAAACATACCAGACGTGTTGGCCTCTACGTCTCCGTGGGACCTTTATATACATCTATAACGTAATATAACCTAACCTAACCCAACCTAACATCTCGGCGGTAATACTTGAAAACATTCATGGCGGGTTGGCCTCTACGTTTCCGTGGGATCTTTATATACATCTATAACGTAATATAACCTAACCTAACCCAACCTAACATCTCGGCGGTAATATTTCAACACATTCCTGGCTTGTTGGCCTCTACGTCCCGGTGGGATATATATATATACATCAATAACGTAATACAATCTAACCTAACCCAATCTAACATCTCGGCGGTAATATTTGAACACATTCCTGGCTTGTTGGCCTCTACGTCCCGGTGGGATATATATATACATCAATAACGTAATATAACCTAACCTAACCCAAACTAACATGTCGGCGGTAATATTTGACATCATTCCTGGCGAGTTGGGCTCTACGTCTCCGTTTGATCTTCATAAACATCAATAACGTAATATAACCTAACCTAACCCAATCTAACATCTCGGCGGTAATATTTGACAACATTCCTGGCGAGTTGGCCTCTACGTATCCGTGGGATCTTTATATACATCTATAACGTAATATAACCTAACCTAACCCAATCTAACATCTCGGCGGTAATATTTGAACACATTCATGGCGAGTTGGCCTCTACGTCTCCGTGGTACATTTATATACATCAATAACGTAATATAACCTAACCTAACCCAACCTAACATCTCGGCGGTAATATTTGAACACATTCCTGGCTTGTTGGCCTCTACGTCCCGGTGGGATATATATATACATCAATAACGTAATACAACCTAACCTAACCCAATCTAACATCTCGGCGGTAATATTTGAACACATTCATGGCGAGTTGGCCTCTACGTCTCCGCGGGACCTTCATATACATCAATAACGAAATATAACCTAACCTAACCCAACCTAACATCTCGGCGGTAATATCAGAAAACATTCATGGCGAGTTGGCCTCTACGTCTCCGTGGGATCTTTATATACATCTATAACGTAATATAACCTAACCTAACCCAACCTAACATCCCGGCGGTAATATTTGAACACATTCCTGGCTTGTTGGCCTCTACGTCCCCGTGGGATATATATATACATCAATAACGTAATATAACCTAACCTAACCCAATCTAACATCTCGGCGGTAATATTTGAACACATTCCTGTCTTGTTGGCCTCTACGCCTCCGTGGGAACTTTATATACATCTATAACGTAATATAACCTACCTAACCCAACCTAACATCTCGGCGGTAATATTTGAACACATTCCTGGCTTGTTGGCCTCTACGTCTCCGTGGGACCGTTATATACATCTATAACGTAATATAACCTAACATAACCCAACCTAACATCTCGGCGGTAATATTTGACGACATTCCTGGCTTGTTGGCCTCTACGTCCCCGTGGGAAATTTATATACATCTATAACGTAATATAACCTAACCTAAACCAACCTAACATCTCGGCGGTAATATTTGGAGACATTCCTGGCTTGTTGGCCTCTACGTCTCCGTGGGATCTTTATATACATCAATAACGTAATATAACCTAACCTAACCCAATCTAACATCTCGGCGGTAATATTTGAACACATTCCTGGCTTGTTGGCCTCTACATCTCCGTGGGATCTTTATATACATCAATAACGTTATATAACCGAACCTAACCCAGCATAACGTCTCGGCGGTAATATTTGAAAACATTCCTGGCTTGTTGGCCTCTACGTCTCCGTGGGATCCTTATATACATCAATAACGTAATATAACCTAACCTAACCCTATCTAACATTTCGGCGGTAATATTTGAACACATTCATGGCTTGTTGGCCTCTACGTCTCCGTGGGAACTTTATATACATCTATAATGTAATATAACCTAACCTAACCCAACCTAACATCTCGGCGGTAATATTTGAACACATTCCTGGCTTGTTGGCCTCTACGTTTCCGCGGGACCTTCATATACATCAATAACGAAATACAACCTAACCTAACCCAACCTAACATCTCGGCGGTAATATTTGACAACATTACTGGCGAGTTTGCCTCTACGTCTCCGTGGGACCTTTATATACATCAATAACGTTATATAACCTAACCTAACCCAACCTAACATCTCGGCGGTAATATTTGACAACATTCCTGGCGAGTTGGCCTCTACGTATCCGTGGGATCTTTATATACATCAATAACGTAATATAACTTAACCTAACCCATTCTAACATCTCGGCGGTAATATTTGAAAACATACCAGACGTGTTGGCCTCTACGTCTCCGTGGGACCTTTATATACATCTATAACGTAATATAACCTAACCTAACCCAACCTAACATCTCGGCGGTAATACTTGAAAACATTCATGGCGGGTTGGCCTCTACGTTTCCGTGGGATCTTTATATACATCTATAACGTAATATAACCTAACCTAACCCAACCTAACATCTCGGCGGTAATATTTCAACACATTCCTGGCTTGTTGGCCTCTACGTCCCGGTGGGATATATATATACATCAATAACGTAATACAATCTAACCTAACCCAATCTAACATCTCGGCGGTAATATTTGAACACATTCCTGGCTTGTTGGCCTCTACGTCTACGTGGGAACTTTATATACATCTATAATGTAATATAACCTAACCTAACCCAACCTAACATCTCGGCGGTAATATTTGAACACATTCCTGGCTTGTTGGCCTCTACGTTTCCGTGGGACCTTCATATACATCAATAACGAAATACAACCTAACCTAACCCAACCTAACATCTCGGCGGTAATATTTGACAACATTACTGGCGAGTTGGCCTCTACGTCTCCGTGGGACCTTTATATACATCAATAACGTTATATAACCTAACCTAACCCAACCTAACATCTCGGCGGTAATATTTGACAACATTCCTGGCGAGTTGGCCTCTACGTAACCGTGGGATCTTTATATACATCAATAACGTAATATAACTTAACCTAACCCATTCTAACATCTCGGCGGTAATATTTGAAAACATACCAGACGTGTTGGCCTCTACGTCTCCGTGGGACCTTTATATACATCTATAACGTAATATAACCTAACCTAACCCAACCTAACATCTCGGCGGTAATACTTGAAAACATTCATGGCGGGTTGGCCTCTACGTTTCCGTGGGATCTTTATATACATCTATAACGTAATATAACCTAACCTAACCCAACCTAACATCTCGGCGGTAATATTTCAACACATTCCTGGCTTGTTGGCCTCTACGTCCCGGTGGGATATATATATATACATCAATAACGTAATACAATCTAACCTAACCCAATCTAACATCTCGGCGGTAATATTTGAACACATTCCTGGCTTGTTGGCCTCTACGTCCCGGTGGGATATATATATACATCAATAACGTAATATAACCTAACCTAACCCAAACTAACATGTCGGCGGTAATATTTGACATCATTCCTGGCGAGTTGGGCTCTACGTCTCCGTTTGATCTTCATAAACATCAATAACGTAATATAACCTAACCTAACCCAATCTAACATCTCGGCGGTAATATTTGACAACATTCCTGGCGAGTTGGCCTCTACGTATCCGTGGGATCTTTATATACATCTATAACGTAATATAACCTAACCTAACCCAATCTAACATCTCGGCGGTAATATTTGAACACATTCATGGCGAGTTGGCCTCTACGTCTCCGTGGTACATTTATATACATCAATAACGTAATATAACCTAACCTAACCCAACCTAACATCTCGGCGGTAATATTTGAACACATTCCTGGCTTGTTGGCCTCTACGTCCCGGTGGGATATATATATACATCAATAACGTAATACAACCTAACCTAACCCAATCTAACATCTCGGCGGTAATATTTGAACACATTCATGGCGAGTTGGCCTCTACGTCTCCGCGGGACCTTCATATACATCAATAACGAAATATAACCTAACCTAACCCAACCTAACATCTCGGCGGTAATATCAGAAAACATACCTGGCGAGTTGGCCTCTACGTCTCCGTGGTACCTTCATAAACATCAATAACGAAATATAACCTAACCTAACACAACCTATCATCTCGGCGGTAATATTTGAACACATTCCTGGCTTGTTGGCCTCTACGTCTCCGTGGGAAATTTATATACATCAATAACGTAATATAACCTAACCTAACCCAATCTAACATCTCGGCGGTAATATTTGAACACATTCATGGCGATTTGGCCTCTACGTCTCCGTGGTACATTTATATACATCAATAACGTAATATAACCTAACCTAACCCAACCTAACATCTCGGCGGTAATATTTGACAACATTACTGGCGAGTTGGCCTCTACGTCTCCGTGGGACCTTTATATACATCAATAACGTTATATAACCTAACCTAACCCAACCTAACATCTCGGCGGTAATATTTGAACACATTCCTGGCTTGTTGGCCTCTACGTTTCCGTGGGACCTTCATATACATCAATAACGAAATACAACCTAACCTAACCCAACCTAACATCTCGGCGGTAATATCAGAAAACATACCTGGCGAGTTGGCCTCTACGTCTCCGTGGTACCTTCATAAACATCAATAACGAAATATAACCTAACCTAACACAACCTATCATCTCGGCGTTAATATTTGAACACATTCCTGGCTTGTTGGCCTCTACGTCTCCGTGGGACCTTTATATACATCTATAACGTAATATAACCTAACCTAACCCAACCTAACATCTCGGCGGTAATACTTGAAAACATTCATGGCGAGTTGGCCTCTACGTCTCCGTGGGATCTTTATATACATCAATAACGTAATATAACCTAACCTAACCCAACCTATCATCTCGGCGGTAATATTTGACAACATTCCTGGCGAGTTGGCCTCTACCTCTCCGTGGGAACTTTATATACATCTATAAAGTAATATAACCTAACCTAACCCAATCTAACATCTCGGCGGTAATATTTGAACACATTCCTGGCTTGTTGGCCTCTACGTCTCCCTGCGAACTTTATATACATCTGTAACGTAATATAACCTAACCTAACCCAACCTAACATCTCGGCGGTAATATTTGAACACATTCCTGGCTTGTTGGCCCCTACGTATCCGCGGGACCTTTATATACATCAATAACGTAATATACCCTAACCTAACCCAATCTAACATCTCGGCGGTATATTTGAACACATTCCTGGCTTGTTGGCCTCTACGTTTCCGTGGGACCTTTATATACATCTATAACGTAATATAACATAACCTAACCCAACCTAACATCTCGGCGGTAATATTTGAAAACATTCATGGCGAGTTGGCCTCTACGTCTCCGCGGGACCTTCATATACATCAATAACGAAATATAACCTAACCTAACCCAACCTAACATCTCGGCGGTAATATCAGAAAACATACCTGGCGAGTTGGCCTCTACGTCTCCGTGGTACCTTCATAAACATCAATAACGAAATATAACCTAACCTAACACAACCTATCATCTCGGCGGTAATATTTGAACACATTCCTGGCTTGTTGGCCTCTACGTTTCCGTGGGACCTTTATATACATCTATAACGTAATATAACCTAACCTAACCCAACCTAACATCTCGGCGATAATATTTGACAACATTACTGGCGAGTTGGCCTCTACGTCTCCGTGGGATCTTTATATACATCAATAACGTAATATAACCTAACCTAACCCAACCTATCATCTCGGCGGTAATATTTGACAACATTCCTGGCGAGTTGGCCTCTACGTATCCGTGGGATCTTTATATACATCAATAACGTAATATAACCTAACCTAACCCATTCTAACACCTCGGCGGTAATATTTGAAAACATACCAGACGTGTTGGCCTCTACGTCTCCGTGGGACCTTTATATACATCTATAACGTAATATAACCTAACCTAACCCAACCTAACATCTCGGCGGTAATACTTGAAAACATTCATGGCGAGTTGGCCTCTACGTCTCCGTGGGACCGTTATATACATCAATAACGTTATATAACCGAACCTAACCCAGCATAACGTCTCGGCGGTAATATTTGACGACATTCCTGGCTTGTTGGCCTCTACGTCCCCGTGGGATCCTTATATACATCAATAACGTAATATAACCTAACCTAACCCAATCTAACATTTCGGCGGTAATATTTGAACACATTCATGGCTTGTTGGCCTCTACGTCTCCGTGGGAACTTTATATACATCTATAATGTAATATAACCTAACCTAACCCAACCTAACATCTCGGCGGTAATATTTGAACACATTCCTGGCTTGTTGGCCTCTACGTTTCCGTGGGACCTTCATATACATCAATAACGAAATACAACCTAACCTAACCCAACCTAACATCTCGGCGGTAATATCAGAAAACATACCTGGCGAGTTGGCCTCTACGTCTCCGTGGTACCTTCATAAACATCAATAACGAAATATAACCTAACCTAACACAACCTATCATCTCGGCGTTAATATTTGAACACATTCCTGGCTTGTTGGCCTCTACGTCTCCGTGGTAAATTTATATACATCAATAACGTAATATAACCTAACCTAACCCAATCTAACATCTCGGCGGTAATATTTGAACACATTCATGGCGATTTGGCCTCTACGTCTCCGTGGTACATTTATATACATCAATAACGTAATATAACCTAACCTAACCCAATCTAACATCTCGGCGGTAATATTTGAACACATTCATGGCGATTTGGCCTCTACGTCTCCGTGGTACATTTATATACATCAATAACGTAATATAACCTAACCTAACCCAACCTAACATCTCGGCGGTAATATTTGACAACATTACTGGCGAGTTGGCCTCTACGTCTCCGTGGGACCTTTATATACATCAATAACGTTATATAACCTAACCTAACCCAACCTAACATCTCGGCGGTAATATTTGAAAACATACCAGACGTGTTGGCCTCTACGTCTCCGTGGGACCTTTATATACATCTATAACGTAATATAACCTAACCTAACCCAACCTAACATCTCGGCGGTAATACTTGAAAACATTCATGGCGAGTTGGCCTCTACGTCTCCGTGGGATCTTTATATACATCTATAACGTAATATAACCTAACCTAACCCAACCTAACATCCCGGCGGTAATATTTGAACACATTCCTGGCTTGTTGGCCTCTACGTCCCCGTGGGATATATATATACATCAATAACGTAATATAACCTAACCTAACCCAATCTAACATCTCGGCGGTAATATTTGAACACATTCCTGTCTTGTTGGCCTCTACGCCTCCGTGGGAACTTTATATACATCTATAACGTAATATAACCTACCTAACCCAACCTAACATCTCGGCGGTAATATTTGAACACATTCCTGGCTTGTTGGCCTCTACGTCTCCGTGGGACCGTTATATACATCTATAACGTAATATAACCTAACATAACCCAACCTAACATCTCGGCGGTAATATTTGACGACATTCCTGGCTTGTTGGCCTCTACGTCCCCGTGGGAAATTTATATACATCTATAACGTAATATAACCTAACCTAAACCAACCTAACATCTCGGCGGTAATATTTGGAGACATTCCTGGCTTGTTGGCCTCTACGTCTCCGTGGGATCTTTATATACATCAATAACGTAATATAACCTAACCTAACCCAATCTAACATCTCGGCGGTAATATTTGAACACATTCCTGGCTTGTTGGCCTCTACATCTCCGTGGGATCGTTATATACATCAATAACGTTATATAACCGAACCTAACCCAGCATAACGTCTCGGCGGTAATATTTGAAAACATTCCTGGCTTGTTGGCCTGTACGTCTCCGTGGGATCTTTATATACATCAATAACGTAATATAACCTAACCTAACCCAATCTAACATCTCGGCGGTAATATTTGAACACATTCCTGGCTTGTTGGCCTCTACATCTCCGTGGGATCTTTATATACATCAATAACGTTATATAACCGAACCTAACCCAGCATAACGTCTCGGCGGTAATATTTGAAAACATTCCTGGCTTGTTGGCCTGTACGTCTCCGTGGGATCCTTATATACATCAATAACGTAATATAACCTAACCTAACCCAATCTAACATTTCGGCGGTAATATTTGAACACATTCATGGCTTGTTGGCCTCTACGTTTCCGTGGGACCTTCATATACATCAATAACGAAATACAACCTAACCTAACCCAACCTAACATCTCGGCGGTAATATCAGAAAACATACCTGGCGAGTTGGCCTCTACGTCTCCGTGGTACCTTCATAAACATCAATAACGAAATATAACCTAACCTAACACAACCTATCATCTCGGCGTTAATATTTGAACACATTCCTGGCTTGTTGGCCTCTACGTCTCCGTGGTAAATTTATTTACATCAATAACGTAATATAACCTAACCTAACCCAATCTAACATCTCGGCGGTAATATTTGAATACATTCATGGCGATTTGGCCTCTACGTCTCCGTGGTACATTTATATACATCAATAACGTAATATAACCTAACCTAACCCAACCTAACATCTCGGCGGTAATATTTGACAACATTACTGGCGAGTTGGCCTCTACGTCTCCGTGGGACCTTTATATACATCAATAACGTTATATAACCTAACCTAACCCAACCTAACATCTCGGCGGTAATATTTGACAACATTCCTGGCGAGTTGGCCTCTACGTATCCGTGGGATCTTTATATACATCAATAACGTAATATAACTTAACCTAACCCAATCTAACATCTCGGCGGTAATATTTGAAAACATACCAGCCGTGTTGGCCTCTACGTCTCCGTGGGACCTTTATATACATCTATAACGTAATATAACCTAACCTAACCCAACCTAACATCTCGGCGGTAATACCTGAAAACATTCATGGCGAGTTGGCCTCTACGTCTCCGTGGGATCTTTATATACATCAATAACGTAATATAACTTAACCTAACCCATTCTAACATCTCGGCGGTAATATTTGAAAACATACCAGACGTGTTGGCCTCTACGTCTCCGTGGGACCTTTATATACATCTATAACGTAATATAACCTAACCTAACCCAACCTAACATCTCGGCGGTAATACCTGAAAACATTCATGGCGAGTTGGCCTCTACGTCTCCGTGGGATCTTTATATACATCAATAACGTAATATAACTTAACCTAACCCATTCTAACATCTCGGCGGTAATATTTGAAAACATACCAGACGTGTTGGCCTCTACGTCTCCGTGGGACCTTTATATACATCTATAACGTAATATAACCTAACCTAACCCAACCTAACATCTCGGCGGTAATACTTGAAAACATTCATGGCGGGTTGGCCTCTACGTTTCCGTGGGATCTTTATATACATCTATAACGTAATATAACCTAACCTAACCCAACCTAACATCTCGGCGGTAATATTTCAACACATTCCTGGCTTGTTGGGCTCTACGTCTCCGTTTGATCTTCATAAACATCAATAACGTAATATAACCTAACCTAACCCAATCTAACATCTCGGCGGTAATATTTGACAACATTCCTGGCGAGTTGGCCTCTACGTATCCGTGGGATCTTTATATACATCTATAACGTAATATAACCTAACCTAACCCAATCTAACATCTCGGCGGTAATATTTTAACACATTCATGGCGAGTTGGCCTCTACGTCTCCGTGGTACATTTATATACATCAATAACGTAATATAACCTAACCTAAACCAACCTAACATCTCGGCGGTAATATTTGGAGACATTCCTGGCTTGTTGGCCTCTACGTCTCCGTGGGATCTTTATATACATCAATAACGTAATATAACCTAACCTAATCCAATCTAACATCTCGGCGGTAATATTTGAACACATTCCTGGCTTGTTGGCCTCTACATCTCCGTGGGATCGTTATATACATCAATAACGTTATATAACCGAACCTAACCCAGCATAACGTCTCGGCGGTAATATTTGAAAACATTCCTGGCTTGTTGGCCTCTACGTCTCCGTGGGATCCTTATATACATCAATAACGTAATATAACCTAACCTAACCCAATCTAACATTTCGGCGGTAATATTTGAACACATTCATGGCTTGTTGGCCTCTACGTCTCCGTGGGAACTTTATATACATCTATAATGTAATATAACCTAACCTAACCCAACCTAACATCTCGGCGGTAATATTTGAACACATTCCTGGCTTGTTGGCCTCTACGTTTCCGTGGGACCTTCATATACGTCAATAACGAAATACAACCTAACCTAACCCAACCTAACATCTCGGCGGTAATATCAGAAAACATACCTGGCGAGTTGGCCTCTACGTCTCCGTGGTACCTTCATAAACATCAATAACGAAATATAACCTAACCTAACACAACCTATCATCACGGCGGTAATATTTGAACACATTCCTGGCTTGTTGGGCTCTACGTCTCCGTGGGAAATTTATATACCTCAATAACGTAATATAACCTAACCTAACCCAATCTAACATCTCGGCGGTAATATTTGAACACATTCATGGCGATTTGGCCTCTACGTCTCCGTGGTACATTTATATACATCAATAACGTAATATAACCTAACCTAACCCAACCTAACATCTCGGCGGTAATATTTGACGACATTCCTGGCTTGTTGGCCTCTACGTCCCCGTGGGAAATTTATATACATCTATAACGTAATATAACCTAACCTAAACCAATCTAACATTTCGGCGGTAATATTTGAACACATTCATGGCTTGTTGGCCTCTACGTCTCCGTGGGAACTTTATATACATCTATAATGTAATATAACCTAACCTAACCCAACCTAACATCTCGGCGGTAATATTTGAACACATTCCTGGCTTGTTGGCCTCTACGTTTCCGTGGGACCTTCATATACATCAATAACGAAATACAACCTAACCTAACCCAACCTAACATCTCGGCGGTAATATCAGAAAACATACCTGGCGAGTTGGCCTCTACGTCTCCGTGGTACCTTCATAAACATCAATAACGAAATATAACCTAACCTAACACAACCTATCATCTCGGCGTTAATATTTGAACACATTCCTGGCTTGTTGGCCTCTACGTCTCCGTGGGACCTTTATATACATCTATAACGTAATATAACCTAACCTAACCCAACCTAACATCTCGGCGGTAATACTTGAAAACATTCATGGCGAGTTGGCCTCTACGTCTCCGTGGGATCTTTATATACATCAATAACGTAATATAACCTAACCTAACCCAACCTAACATCCCGGCGGTAATATTTGAACACATTCCTGGCTTGTTGGCCTCTACGTCCCCGTGGGATATATATATACATCAATAACGTAATATAACCTAACCTAACCCAATCTAACATCTCGGCGGTAATATTTGAACACATTCCTGTCTTGTTGGCCTCTACGCCTCCGTGGGAACTTTATATACATCTATAACGTAATATAACCTACCTAACCCAACCTAACATCTCGGCGGTAATATTTGAACACATTCCTGGCTTGTTGGCCTCTACGTCTCCGTGGGACCGTTATATACATCTATAACGTAATATAACCTAACATAACCCAACCTAACATCTCGGCGGTAATATTTGACGACATTCCTGGCTTGTTGGCCTCTACGTCCCCGTGGGAAATTTATATACATCTATAACGTAATATAACCTAACCTAAACCAACCTAACATCTCGGCGGTAATATTTGGAGACATTCCTGGCTTGTTGGCCTCTACGTCTCCGTGGGATCTTTATATACATCAATAACGTAATATAACCTAACCTAACCCAATCTAACATCTCGGCGGTAATATTTGAACACATTCCTGGCTTGTTGGCCTCTACATCTCCGTGGGATCGTTATATACATCAATAACGTTATATAACCGAACCTAACCCAGCATAACGTCTCGGCGGTAATATTTGAAAACATTCCTGGCTTGTTGGCCTGTACGTCTCCGTGGGATCTTTATATACATCAATAACGTAATATAACCTAACCTAACCCAATCTAACATCTCGGCGGTAATATTTGAACACATTCCTGGCTTGTTGGCCTCTACATCTCCGTGGGATCTTTATATACATCAATAACGTTATATAACCGAACCTAACCCAGCATAACGTCTCGGCGGTAATATTTGAAAACATTCCTGGCTTGTTGGCCTGTACGTCTCCGTGGGATCCTTATATACATCAATAACGTAATATAACCTAACCTAACCCAATCTAACATTTCGGCGGTAATATTTGAACACATTCATGGCTTGTTGGCCTCTACGTTTCCGTGGGACCTTCATATACATCAATAACGAAATACAACCTAACCTAACCCAACCTAACATCTCGGCGGTAATATCAGAAAACATACCTGGCGAGTTGGCCTCTACGTCTCCGTGGTACCTTCATAAACATCAATAACGAAATATAACCTAACCTAACACAACCTATCATCTCGGCGTTAATATTTGAACACATTCCTGGCTTGTTGGCCTCTACGTCTCCGTGGTAAATTTATTTACATCAATAACGTAATATAACCTAACCTAACCCAATCTAACATCTCGGCGGTAATATTTGAATACATTCATGGCGATTTGGCCTCTACGTCTCCGTGGTACATTTATATACATCAATAACGTAATATAACCTAACCTAACCCAACCTAACATCTCGGCGGTAATATTTGACAACATTACTGGCGAGTTGGCCTCTACGTCTCCGTGGGACCTTTATATACATCAATAACGTTATATAACCTAACCTAACCCAACCTAACATCTCGGCGGTAATATTTGACAACATTCCTGGCGAGTTGGCCTCTACGTATCCGTGGGATCTTTATATACATCAATAACGTAATATAACTTAACCTAACCCAATCTAACATCTCGGCGGTAATATTTGAAAACATACCAGCCGTGTTGGCCTCTACGTCTCCGTGGGACCTTTATATACATCTATAACGTAATATAACCTAACCTAACCCAACCTAACATCTCGGCGGTAATACCTGAAAACATTCATGGCGAGTTGGCCTCTACGTCTCCGTGGGATCTTTATATACATCAATAACGTAATATAACTTAACCTAACCCATTCTAACATCTCGGCGGTAATATTTGAAAACATACCAGACGTGTTGGCCTCTACGTCTCCGTGGGACCTTTATATACATCTATAACGTAATATAACCTAACCTAACCCAACCTAACATCTCGGCGGTAATACCTGAAAACATTCATGGCGAGTTGGCCTCTACGTCTCCGTGGGATCTTTATATACATCAATAACGTAATATAACTTAACCTAACCCATTCTAACATCTCGGCGGTAATATTTGAAAACATACCAGACGTGTTGGCCTCTACGTCTCCGTGGGACCTTTATATACATCTATAACGTAATATAACCTAACCTAACCCAACCTAACATCTCGGCGGTAATACTTGAAAACATTCATGGCGGGTTGGCCTCTACGTTTCCGTGGGATCTTTATATACATCTATAACGTAATATAACCTAACCTAACCCAACCTAACATCTCGGCGGTAATATTTCAACACATTCCTGGCTTGTTGGGCTCTACGTCTCCGTTTGATCTTCATAAACATCAATAACGTAATATAACCTAACCTAACCCAATCTAACATCTCGGCGGTAATATTTGACAACATTCCTGGCGAGTTGGCCTCTACGTATCCGTGGGATCTTTATATACATCTATAACGTAATATAACCTAACCTAACCCAATCTAACATCTCGGCGGTAATATTTTAACACATTCATGGCGAGTTGGCCTCTACGTCTCCGTGGTACATTTATATACATCAATAACGTAATATAACCTAACCTAAACCAACCTAACATCTCGGCGGTAATATTTGGAGACATTCCTGGCTTGTTGGCCTCTACGTCTCCGTGGGATCTTTATATACATCAATAACGTAATATAACCTAACCTAATCCAATCTAACATCTCGGCGGTAATATTTGAACACATTCCTGGCTTGTTGGCCTCTACATCTCCGTGGGATCGTTATATACATCAATAACGTTATATAACCGAACCTAACCCAGCATAACGTCTCGGCGGTAATATTTGAAAACATTCCTGGCTTGTTGGCCTCTACGTCTCCGTGGGATCCTTATATACATCAATAACGTAATATAACCTAACCTAACCCAATCTAACATTTCGGCGGTAATATTTGAACACATTCATGGCTTGTTGGCCTCTACGTCTCCGTGGGAACTTTATATACATCTATAATGTAATATAACCTAACCTAACCCAACCTAACATCTCGGCGGTAATATTTGAACACATTCCTGGCTTGTTGGCCTCTACGTTTCCGTGGGACCTTCATATACGTCAATAACGAAATACAACCTAACCTAACCCAACCTAACATCTCGGCGGTAATATCAGAAAACATACCTGGCGAGTTGGCCTCTACGTCTCCGTGGTACCTTCATAAACATCAATAACGAAATATAACCTAACCTAACACAACCTATCATCACGGCGGTAATATTTGAACACATTCCTGGCTTGTTGGGCTCTACGTCTCCGTGGGAAATTTATATACCTCAATAACGTAATATAACCTAACCTAACCCAATCTAACATCTCGGCGGTAATATTTGAACACATTCATGGCGATTTGGCCTCTACGTCTCCGTGGTACATTTATATACATCAATAACGTAATATAACCTAACCTAACCCAACCTAACATCTCGGCGGTAATATTTGACGACATTCCTGGCTTGTTGGCCTCTACGTCCCCGTGGGAAATTTATATACATCTATAACGTAATATAACCTAACCTAAACCAATCTAACATTTCGGCGGTAATATTTGAACACATTCATGGCTTGTTGGCCTCTACGTCTCCGTGGGAACTTTATATACATCTATAATGTAATATAACCTAACCTAACCCAACCTAACATCTCGGCGGTAATATTTGAACACATTCCTGGCTTGTTGGCCTCTACGTTTCCGTGGGACCTTCATATACATCAATAACGAAATACAACCTAACCTAACCCAACCTAACATCTCGGCGGTAATATCAGAAAACATACCTGGCGAGTTGGCCTCTACGTCTCCGTGGTACCTTCATAAACATCAATAACGAAATATAACCTAACCTAACACAACCTATCATCTCGGCGTTAATATTTGAACACATTCCTGGCTTGTTGGCCTCTACGTCTCCGTGGGACCTTTATATACATCTATAACGTAATATAACCTAACCTAACCCAACCTAACATCTCGGCGGTAATACTTGAAAACATTCATGGCGAGTTGGCCTCTACGTCTCCGTGGGATCTTTATATACATCAATAACGTAATATAACCTAACCTAACCCAACCTATCATCTCGGCGGTAATATTTGACAACATTCCTGGCGAGTTGGCCTCTACCTCTCCGTGGGAACTTTATATACATCTATAAAGTAATATAACCTAACCTAACCCAATCTAACATCTCGGCGGTAATATTTGAACACATTCCTGGCTTGTTGGCCTCTACGTCTCCCTGCGAACTTTATATACATCTGTAACGTAATATAACCTAACCTAACCCAACCTAACATCTCGGCGGTAATATTTGAACACATTCCTGGCTTGTTGGCCCCTACGTCTCCGCGGGACCTTTATATACATCAATAACGTAATATACCCTAACCTAACCCAATCTAACATCTCGGCGGTATATTTGAACACATTCCTGGCTTGTTGGCCTCTACGTTTCCGTGGGACCTTTATATACATCTATAACGTAATATAACATAACCTAACCCAACCTAACATCTCGGCGGTAATATTTGAAAACATTCATGGCGAGTTGGCCTCTACGTCTCCGCGGGACCTTCATATACATCAATAACGAAATATAACCTAACCTAACCCAACCTAACATCTCGGCGGTAATATCAGAAAACATACCTGGCGAGTTGGCCTCTACGTCTCCGTGGTACCTTCATAAACATCAATAACGAAATATAACCTAACCTAACACAACCTATCATCTCGGCGGTAATATTTGAACACATTCCTGGCTTGTTGGCCTCTACGTTTCCGTGGGACCTTTATATACATCTATAACGTAATATAACCTAACCTAACCCAACCTAACATCTCGGCGATAATATTTGACAACATTACTGGCGAGTTGGCCTCTACGTCTCCGTGGGATCTTTATATACATCAATAACGTAATATAACCTAACCTAACCCAACCTATCATCTCGGCGGTAATATTTGACAACATTCCTGGCGAGTTGGCCTCTACGTATCCGTGGGATCTTTATATACATCAGTAACGTAATATAACCTAACCTAACCCATTCTAACATCTCGGCGGTAATATTTGAAAACATACCAGACGTGTTGGCCTCTACGTCTCCGTGGGACCTTTATATACATCTATAACGTAATATAACCTAACCTAACCCAACCTAACATCTCGGCGGTAATACTTGAAAACATTCATGGCGAGTTGGCCTCTACGTCTCCGTGGGACCGTTATATACATCAATAACGTTATATAACCGAACCTAACCCAGCATAACGTCTCGGCGGTAATATTTGACGACATTCCTGGCTTGTTGGCCTCTACGTCCCCGTGGGATCCTTATATACATCAATAACGTAATATAACCTAACCTAACCCAATCTAACATTTCGGCGGTAATATTTGAACACATTCATGGCTTGTTGGCCTCTACGTCTCCGTGGGAACTTTATATACATCTATAATGTAATATAACCTAACCTAACCCAACCTAACATCTCGGCGGTAATATTTGAACACATTCCTGGCTTGTTGGCCTCTACGTTTCCGTGGGACCTTCATATACATCAATAACGAAATACAACCTAACCTAACCCAACCTAACATCTCGGCGGTAATATTAGAAAACATACCTGGCGAGTTGGCCTCTACGTCTCCGTGGTACCTTCATAAACATCAATAACGAAATATAACCTAACCTAACACAACCTATCATCTCGGCGTTAATATTTGAACACATTCCTGGCTTGTTGGCCTCTACGTCTCCGTGGTAAATTTATATACATCAATAACGTAATATAACCTAACCTAACCCAATCTAACATCTCGGCGGTAATATTTGAACACATTCATGGCGATTTGGCCTCTACGTCTCCGTGGTACATTTATATACATCAATAACGTAATATAACCTAACCTAACCCAATCTAACATCTCGGCGGTAATATTTGAACACATTCATGGCGATTTGGCCTCTACGTCTCCGTGGTACATTTATATACATCAATAACGTAATATAACCTAACCTAACCCAACCTAACATCTCGGCGGTAATATTTGACAACATTACTGGCGAGTTGGCCTCTACGTCTCCGTGGGACCTTTATATACATCAATAACGTTATATAACCTAACCTAACCCAACCTAACATCTCGGCGGTAATATTTGACAACATTCCTGGCGAGTTGGCCTCTACGTATCCGTGGGATCTTTATATACATCAATAACGTAATATAACTTAACCTAACCCAATCTAACATCTCGGCGGTAATATTTGAAAACATACCAGACGTGTTGGCCTCTACGTCTCCGTGGGACCTTTATATACATCTATAACGTAATATAACCTAACCTAACCCAACCTAACATCTCGGCGGTAATACTTGAAAACATTCATGGCGAGTTGGCCTCTACGTCTCCGTGGGATCTTTATATACATCTATAACGTAATATAACCTAACCTAACCCAACCTAACATCCCGGCGGTAATATTTGAACACATTCCTGGCTTGTTGGCCTCTACGTCCCCGTGGGATATATATATACATCAATAACGTAATATAACCTAACCTAACCCAATCTAACATCTCGGCGGTAATATTTGAACACATTCCTGTCTTGTTGGCCTCTACGCCTCCGTGGGAACTTTATATACATCTATAACGTAATATAACCTACCTAACCCAACCTAACATCTCGGCGGTAATATTTGAACACATTCCTGGCTTGTTGGCCTCTACGTCTCCGTGGGACCGTTATATACATCTATAACGTAATATAACCTAACATAACCCAACCTAACATCTCGGCGGTAATATTTGACGACATTCCTGGCTTGTTGGCCTCTACGTCCCCGTGGGAAATTTATATACATCTATAACGTAATATAACCTAACCTAAACCAACCTAACATCTCGGCGGTAATATTTGGAGACATTCCTGGCTTGTTGGCCTCTACGTCTCCGTGGGATCTTTATATACATCAATAACGTAATATAACCTAACCTAACCCAATCTAACATCTCGGCGGTAATATTTGAACACATTCCTGGCTTGTTGGCCTCTACATCTCCGTGGGATCGTTATATACATCAATAACGTTATATAACCGAACCTAACCCAGCATAACGTCTCGGCGGTAATATTTGAAAACATTCCTGGCTTGTTGGCCTGTACGTCTCCGTGGGATCTTTATATACATCAATAACGTAATATAACCTAACCTAACCCAATCTAACATCTCGGGGGTAATATTTGAACACATTCCTGGCTTGTTGGCCTCTACATCTCCGTGGGATCTTTATATACATCAATAACGTTATATAACCGAACCTAACCCAGCATAACGTCTCGGCGGTAATATTTGAAAACATTCCTGGCTTGTTGGCCTGTACGTCTCCGTGGGATCCTTATATACATCAATAACGTAATATAACTTAACCTAACCCAATCTAACATCTCGGCGGTAATATTTGAAAACATACCAGCCGTGTTGGCCTCTACGTCTCCGTGGGACCTTTATATACATCTATAACGTAATATAACCTAACCTAACCCAACCTAACATCTCGGCGGTAATACCTGAAAACATTCATGGCGAGTTGGCCTCTACGTCTCCGTGGGATCTTTATATACATCAATAACGTAATATAACTTAACCTAACCCATTCTAACATCTCGGCGGTAATATTTGAAAACATACCAGACGTGTTGGCCTCTACGTCTCCGTGGGACCTTTATATACATCTATAACGTAATATAACCTAACCTAACCCAACCTAACATCTCGGCGGTAATACCTGAAAACATTCATGGCGAGTTGGCCTCTACGTCTCCGTGGGATCTTTATATACATCAATAACGTAATATAACTTAACCTAACCCATTCTAACATCTCGGCGGTAATATTTGAAAACATACCAGACGTGTTGGCCTCTACGTCTCCGTGGGACCTTTATATACATCTATAACGTAATATAACCTAACCTAACCCAACCTAACATCTCGGCGGTAATACTTGAAAACATTCATGGCGGGTTGGCCTCTACGTTTCCGTGGGATCTTTATATACATCTATAACGTAATATAACCTAACCTAACCCAACCTAACATCTCGGCGGTAATATTTCAACACATTCCTGGCTTGTTGGGCTCTACGTCTCCGTTTGATCTTCATAAACATCAATAACGTAATATAACCTAACCTAACCCAATCTAACATCTCGGCGGTAATATTTGACAACATTCCTGGCGAGTTGGCCTCTACGTATCCGTGGGATCTTTATATACATCTATAACGTAATATAACCTAACCTAACCCAATCTAACATCTCGGCGGTAATATTTTAACACATTCATGGCGAGTTGGCCTCTACGTCTCCGTGGTACATTTATATACATCAATAACGTAATATAACCTAACCTAAACCAACCTAACATCTCGGCGGTAATATTTGGAGACATTCCTGGCTTGTTGGCCTCTACGTCTCCGTGGGATCTTTATATACATCAATAACGTAATATAACCTAACCTAACCCAATCTAACATCTCGGCGGTAATATTTGAACACATTCCTGGCTTGTTGGCCTCTACATCTCCGTGGGATCTTTATATACATCAATAACGTTATATAACCGAACCTAACCCAGCATAACGTCTCGGCGGTAATATTTGAAAACATTCCTGGCTTGTTGGCCTCTACGTCTCCGTGGGATCCTTATATACATCAATAACGTAATATAACCTAACCTAACCCAATCTAACATTTCGGCGGTAATATTTGAACACATTCATGGCTTGTTGGCCTCTACGTCTCCGTGGGAACTTTATATACATCTATAATGTAATATAACCTAACCTAACCCAACCTAACATCTCGGCGGTAATATTTGAACACATTCCTGGCTTGTTGGCCTCTACGTTTCCGTGGGACCTTCATATACATCAATAACGAAATACAACCTAACCTAACCCAACCTAACATCTCGGCGGTAATATCAGAAAACATACCTGGCGAGTTGGCCTCTACGTCTCCGTGGTACCTTCATAAACATCAATAACGAAATATAACCTAACCTAACACAACCTATCATCACGGCGGTAATATTTGAACACATTCCTGGCTTGTTGGCCTCTACGTCTCCGTGGGAAATTTATATACCTCAATAACGTAATATAACCTAACCTAACCCAATCTAACATCTCGGCGGTAATATTTGAACACATTCATGGCGATTTGGCCTCTACGTCTCCGTGGTACATTTATATACATCAATAACGTAATATAACCTAACCTAACCCAACCTAACATCTCGGCGGTAATATTTGACAACATTACTGGCGAGTTGGCCTCTACGTCTCCGTGGGACCTTTATATACATCAATAACGTTATATAACCTAACCTAACCCAACCTAACATCTCGGCGGTAATATTTGACAACATTACTGGCGAGTTGGCCTCTACGTCTCCGTGGGACCTTTATATACATCAATAACGTTATATAACCTAACCTAACCCAACCTAACATCTCGGCGGTAATATTTGACAACATTCCTGGCGAGTTGGCCTCTACGTATCCGTGGGATCTTTATATACATCAATAACGTAATATAACTTAACCTAACCCAATCTAACATCTCGGCGGTAATATTTGAAAACATACCAGACGTGTTGGCCTCTACGTCTCCGTGGGACCTTTATATACATCTATAACGTAATATAACCTAACCTAACCCAACCTAACATCTCGGCGGTAATACCTGAAAACATTCATGGCGAGTTGGCCTCTACGTCTCCGTGGGATCTTTATATACATCAATAACGTAATATAACCTAACCTAACCCAACCTATCATCTCGGCGGTAATATTTGACAACATTCCTGGCGAGTTGGCCTCTACCTCTCCGTGGGGACTTTATATACATCTATAAAGTAATATAACCTAACCTAACCCAATCTAACATCTCGGTCGTAATATTTGAACACATTCCTGGCTTGTTGGCCTCTACGTCTCCCTGCGAACTTTATATACATCTGTAACGTAATATAACCTAACCTAACCCAACCTAACATCTCGGCGGTAATATTTGAACACATTCATGGCGATTTGGCCTCTACGTCTCCGTGGTACATTTATATATATCAATAACGTAATATAACCTAACCTAACCCAACCTAACATCTCGGCGGTAATATTTGACAACATTACTGGCGAGTTGGCCTCTACGTCTCCGTGGGACCTTTATATACATCAATAACGTTATATAACCTAACCTAACCCAACCTAACATCTCGGCGGTAATATTTGGAGACATTCCTGGCTTGTTGGCCTCTACGTCTCCGTGGGATCTTTATATACATCAATAACGTAATATAACCTAACCTAACCCAATCTAACATCTCGGCGGTAATATTTGAACACATTCCTGGCTTGTTGGCCTCTACATCTCCGTGGGATCTTTATATACATCAATAACGTTATATAACCGAACCTAACCCAGCATAACGTCTCGGCGGTAATATTTGAAAACATTCCTGGCTTGTTGGCCTCTACGTCTCCGTGGGATCCTTATATACATCAATAACGTAATATAACCTAACCTAACCCAATCTAACATTTCGGCGGTAATATTTGAACACATTCATGGCTTGTTGGCCTCTACGTCTCCGTGGGAACTTTATATACATCAATAACGTAATATAACCTAACCTAACCCAATCTAACATCTCGGCGGTAATATTTGAACACATTCCTGGCTTGTTGGCCTCTACATCTCCGTGGGATCTTTATATACATCAATAACGTTATATAACCGAACCTAACCCAGCATAACGTCTCGGCGGTAATATTTGAAAACATTCCTGGCTTGTTGGCCTCTACGTCTCCGTGGGATCTTTATATACATCAATAACGTAATATAACCTAACCTAACCCAATCTAACATCTCGGCGGTAATATTTGAACACATTCCTGGCTTGTTGGCCTCTACATCTCCGTGGGATCTTTATATACATCAATAACGTTATATAACCGAACCTAACCCAGCATAACGTCTCGGCGGTAATATTTGAAAACATTCCTGGCTTGTTGGCCTGTACGTCTCCGTGGGATCCTTATATACATCAATAACGTAACATAACCTAACCTAACCCAATCTAACATTTCGGCGGTAATATTTGAACACATTCATGGCTTGTTGGCCTCTACGTTTCCGTGGGACCTTCATATACATCAATAACGAAATACAACCTAACCTAACCCAACCTAACATCTCGGCGGTAATATCAGAAAACATACCTGGCGAGTTGGCCTCTACGTCTCCGTGGTACCTTCATAAACATCAATAACGAAATATAACCTAACCTAACACAACCTATCATCTCGGCGTTAATATTTGAACACATTCCTGGCTTGTTGGCCTCTACGTCTCCGTGGTAAATTTATATACATCAATAACGTAATATAACCTAACCTAACCCAATCTAACATCTCGGCGGTAATATTTGAATACATTCATGGCGATTTGGCCTCTACGTCTCCGTGGTACATTTATATACATCAATAACGTAATATAACCTAACCTAACCCAACCTAACATCTCGGCGGTAATATTTGACAACAATACTGGCGAGTTGGCCCCTACGTCTCCGTGGGACCTTTATATACATCAATAACGTTATATAACCTAACCTAACCCAACCTAACATCTCGGCGGTAATATTTGACAACATTCCTGGCGAGTTGGCCTCTACGTATCCGTGGGATCTTTATATACATCAATAACGTAATATAACTTAACCTAACCCAATCTAACATCTCGGCGGTAATATTTGAAAACATACCAGCCGTGTTGGCCTCTACGTCTCCGTGGGACCTTTATATACATCTATAACGTAATATAACCTAACCTAACCCAACCTAACATCTCGGCGGTAATACCTGAAAACATTCATGGCGAGTTGGCCTCTACGTCTCCGTGGGATCTTTATATACATCAATAACGTAATATAACTTAACCTAACCCATTCTAACATCTCGGCGGTAATATTTGAAAACATACCAGACGTGTTGGCCTCTACGTCTCCGTGGGACCTTTATATACACCTATAACGTAATATAACCTAACCTAACCCAACCTAACATCTCGGCGGTAATACTTGAAAACATTCATGGCGGGTTGGCCTCTACATTTCCGTGGGATCTTTATATACATCTATAACGTAATATAACCTAACCTAACCCAACCTAACATCTCGGCGGTAATATTTCAACACATTCCTGGCTTGTTGGACTCTACGTCCCGGTGGGATATATATATACATCAATAACGTAATACAATCTAACCTAACCCAATCTAACATCTCGGCGGTAATATTTGAACACATTCCTGGCTTGTTGGCCTCTACGTCCCGGTGGGATATATATATACATCAATAACGTAATATATCCTAACCTAACCCAAACTCACATGTCGGCGGTAATATTTGACATCATTCCTGGCGAGTTGGGCTCTACGTCTCCGTTTGATCTTCATAAACATCAATAACGTAATATAACCTAACCTAACCCAATCTAACATCTCGGCGGTAATATTTGACAACATTCCTGGCGAGTTGGCCTCTACGTATCCGTGGGATCTTTATATACATCTATAACGTAATATAACCTAACCTAACCCAATCTAACATCTCGGCGGTAATATTTGAACACATTCATGGCGAGTTGGCCTCTACGTCTCCGTGGTACATTTATATACATCAATAACGTAATATAACCTAACCTAAACCAACCTAACATCTCGGCGGTAATATTTGGAGACATTCCTGGCTTGTTGGCCTCTACGTCTCCGTGGGATCTTTATATACATCAATAACGTAATATAACCTAGCCTAACCCAATCTAACATCTCGGCGGTAATATTTGAACACATTCCTGGCTTGTTGGCCTCTACATCTCCGTGGGATCTTTATATACATCAATAACGTTATATAACCGAACCTAACCCAGCATAACGTCTCGGCGGTAATATTTGAAAACATTCCTGGCTTGTTGGCCTCTACGTCTCCGTGGGATCCTTATATACATCAATAACGTAATATAACCTAACCTAACCCAATCTAACATTTCGGCGGTAATATTTGAACACATTCATGGCTTGTTGGCCTCTACGTCTCCGTGGGAACTTTATATACATCTATAATGTAATATAACCTAACCTAACCCAACCTAACATCTCGGCGGTAATATTTGAACACATTCCTGGCTTGTTGGCCTCTACGTTTCCGTGGGACCTTCATATACATCAATAACGAAATACAACCTAACCTAACCCAACCTAACATCTCGGCGGTAATATCAGAAAACATACCTGGCGAGTTGGCCTCTACGTCTCCGTGGTACCTTCATAAACATCAATAACGAAATATAACCTAACCTAACACAACCTATCATCTCGGCGTTAATATTTGAACACATTCCTGGCTTGTTGGCCTCTACGTCTCCGTGGTAAATTTATATACATCAATAACGTAATATAACCTAACCTAACCCAATCTAACATCTCGGCGGTAATATTTGAACACATTCATGGCGATTTGGCCTCTACGTCTCCGTGGTACATTTATATACATCAATAACGTAATATAACCTAACCTAACCCAACCTAACATCTCGGCGGTAATATTTGAAAACATACCAGACGTGTTGGCCTCTACGTCTCCGTGGGACCTTTATATACATCTATAACGTAATATAACCTAACCTAACCCAACCTAACATCTCGGCGGTAATACTTGAAAACATTCATGGCGGGTTGGCCTCTACATTTCCGTGGGATCTTTATATACATATATAACGTAATATAACCTAACCTAACCCAACCTAACATCTCGGCGGTAATATTTCAACACATTCCTGGCTTGTTGGACTCTACGTCCCGGTGGGATATATATATACATCAATAACGTAATACAATCTAACCTAACCCAATCTAACATCTCGGCGGTAATATTTGAACACATTCCTGGCTTGTTGGCCTCTACGTCCCGGTGGGATATATATATACATCAATAACGTAATATATCCTAACCTAACCCAAACTCACATGTCGGCGGTAATATTTGACATCATTCCTGGCGAGTTGGGCTCTACGTCTCCGTTTGATCTTCATAAACATCAATAACGTAATATAACCTAACCTAACCCAATCTAACATCTCGGCGGTAATATTTGACAACATTCCTGGCGAGTTGGCCTCTACGTATCCGTGGGATCTTTATATACATCTATAACGTAATATAACCTAACCTAACCCAATCTAACATCTCGGCGGTAATATTTGAACACATTCATGGCGAGTTGGCCTCTACGTCTCCGTGGTACATTTATATACATCAATAACGTAATATAACCTAACCTAAACCAACCTAACATCTCGGCGGTAATATTTGGAGACATTCCTGGCTTGTTGGCCTCTACGTCTCCGTGGGATCTTTATATACATCAATAACGTAATATAACCTAACCTAACCCAATCTAACATCTCGGCGGTAATATTTGAACACATTCCTGGCTTGTTGGCCTCTACATCTCCGTGGGATCTTTATATACATCAATAACGTTATATAACCGAACCTAACCCAGCATAACGTCTCGGCGGTAATATTTGAAAACATTCCTGGCTTGTTGGCCTCTACGTCTCCGTGGGATCCTTATATACATCAATAACGTAATATAACCTAACCTAACCCAATCTAACATTTCGGCGGTAATATTTGAACACATTCATGGCTTGTTGGCCTCTACGTCTCCGTGGGAACTTTATATACATCTATAATGTAATATAACCTAACCTAACCCAACCTAACATCTCGGCGGTAATATTTGAACACATTCCTGGCTTGTTGGCCTCTACGTTTCCGTGGGACCTTCATATACATCAATAACGAAATACAACCTAACCTAACCCAACCTAACATCTCGGCGGTAATATCAGAAAACATACCTGGCGAGTTGGCCTCTACGTCTCCGTGGTACCTTCATAAACATCAATAACGAAATATAACCTAACCTAACACAACCTATCATCTCGGCGTTAATATTTGAACACATTCCTGGCTTGTTGGCCTCTACGTCTCCGTGGTAAATTTATATACATCAATAACGTAATATAACCTAACCTAACCCAATCTAACATCTCGGCGGTAATATTTGAACACATTCATGGCGATTTGGCCTCTACGTCTCCGTGGTACATTTATATACATCAATAACGTAATATAACCTAACCTAACCCAACCTAACATCTCGGCGGTAATATTTGACAACATTACTGGCGAGTTGGCCTCTACGTCTCCGTGGGACCTTTATATACATCAATAACGTTATATAACCTAACCTAACCCAACCTAACATCTCGGCGGTAATATTTGACAACATTCCTGGCGAGTTGGCCTCTACGTATCCGTGGGATCTTTATATACATCAATAACGTAATATAACTTAACCTAACCCAATCTAACATCTCGGCGGTAATATTTGAAAACATACCAGACGTGTTGGCCTCTACGTCTCCGTGGGACCTTTATATACATCTATAACGTAATATAACCTAACCTAACCCAACCTAACATCTCGGCGGTAATACCTGAAAACATTCATGGCGAGTTGGCCTCTACGTCTCCGTGGGATCTTTATATACATCAATAACGTAATATAACCTAACCTAACCCAACCTATCATCTCGGCGGTAATATTTGACAACATTCCTGGCGAGTTGGCCTCTACCTCTCCGTGGGACCTTTATATACATCTATAACGTAATATAACCTAACCTAACCCAACCTAACATCTCGGCGGTAATACCTGAAAACATTCATGGCGAGTTGGCCTCTACGTCTCCGTGGGATCTTTATATACATCAATAACGTAATATAACCTAACCTAACCCAACCTATCATCTCGGCGGTAATATTTGACAACATTCCTGGCGAGTTGGCCTCTACCTCTCCGTAGGAACTTTATATACATCTATAAAGTAATATAACCTAACCTAACCCAATCTAACATCTCGGCGGTAATATTTGAACCCATTCCTGGCTTGTTGGCCTCTACGTCTCCCTGCGAACTTTATATACATCTGTAACGTAATATAACCTAACCTAACCCAACCTAACATCTCGGCGGTAATACTTGAAAACATTCATGGCGAGTTGGCCTCTACGTCTCCGTGGGACCGTTATATACATCTATAACGTAATATAACCTAACCTAACCCAACCTAACATCTCGGCGGTAATATTTGACGACATTCCTGGCTTGTTGGCCTCTACGTCCCCGTGGGAAATTTATATACATCTATAACGTAATATAACCTAACGTAAACCAATCTAACATTTCGGCGGTAATATTTGAACACATTCATGGCTTGTTGGCCTCTACGTCTCCGTGGGAACTTTATATACATCTATAATGTAATATAACCTAACCTAACCCAACCTAACATCTCGGCGGTAATATTTGAACACATTCCTGGCTTGTTGGCCTCTACGTTTCCGTGGGACCTTCATATACATCAATAACGAAATACAACCTAACCTAACCCAACCTAACATCTCGGCGGTAATATCAGAAAACATACCTGGCGAGTTGGCCTCTACGTCTCCGTGGTACCTTCATAAACATCAATAACGAAATATAACCTAACCTAACACAACCTATCATCTCGGCGTTAATATTTGAACACATTCCTGGCTTGTTGGCCTCTACGTCTCCGTGGGACCTTTATATACATCTATAACGTAATATAACCTAACCTAACCCAACCTAACATCTCGGCGGTAATACTTGAAAACATTCATGGCGAGTTGGCCTCTACGTCTCCGTGGGATCTTTATATACATCAATAACGTAATATAACCTAACCTAACCCAACCTATCATTTCGGCGGTAATATTTGACAACATTCCTGGCGAGTTGGCCTCTACCTCTCCGTGGGAACTTTATATACATCTATAAAGTAATATAACCTAACCTAACCCAATCTAACATCTCGGCGGTAATATTTGAACACATTCCTGGCTTGTTGGCCTCTACGTCTCCCTGCGAACTTTATTTACATCTGTAACGTAATATAACTTAACCTAACCCAATCTAACATCTCGGCGGTAATATTTGAAAACATACCAGACGTGTTGGCCTCTACGTCTCCGTGGGACCTTTATATACATCTATAACGTAATATAACCTAACCTAACCCAACCTAACATCTCGGCGGTAATACTTGAAAACATTCATGGCGAGTTGGCCTCTACGTCTCCGTGGGATCTTTATATACACCTATAACGTAATATAACCTAACCTAACCCAACCTAACATCTCGGCGGTAATATTTGAACACATTCCTGGCTTGTTGGCCTCTACGTCCCCGTGGGATATATATATACATCAATAACGTAATATAACCTAACCTAACCCAATCTAACATCTCGGCGGTAATATTTGAACACATTCCTGTCTTGTTGGACTCTACGCCTCCGTGGGAACTTTATATACATCTATAACGTAATATAACCTACCTAACCCAACCTAACATCTCGGCGGTAATATTTGAACACATTCCTGGCTTGTTGGCCTCTACATCTCCGTGGGATCTTTATATACATCAATAACGTTATATAACCGAACCTAACCCAGCATAACGTCTCGGCGGTAATATTTCAAAACATTCCTGGCTTGTTGGCCTCTACGTCTCCGTGGGATGCTTATATACATCAATAACGTAATATAACCTAACCTAACCCAATCTAACATCTCGGCGGTAATATTTGAACACATTCCTGGCTTGTTGGCCTCTACGTCTCCCTGCGAACTTTATATACATCTATAACGTAATATAACCTAACCTAACCCAACCTAACATCTCGGCGGTAATATTTGAACACATTCCTGGCTTGTTGGCCTCTACGTCTCCGCGGGACCTTCATATACATCAATAACGAAATATAACCTAACCTAACCCAACCTAACATCTCGGCGGTAATATCAGAAAACATACCTGGCGAGTTGGCCTCTACGTCTCCGTGGTACCTTCATCAACATCAATAACGATATATAACCTAACCTAACACAACCTATCATCTCGGCGGTAATATTTGAACACATTCCTGGCTTGTTGGCCTCTACGTCTCCGTGGGTAATTTATATACATTAATAACGTAATATAACCTAACCTAACCCAATCTAACATCTCGGCGGTAATATTTGAACACATTCATGGCGATTTGGCCTCTACGTCTCCGTGGTACATTTATATACATCAATAACGTAATATAACCTAACCTAACCCAACCTAACATCTCGGCGGTAATATTTGACAACATTACTGGCGAGTTGGCCTCTACGTCTCCGTGGGACCTTTATATACATCAATAACGTTATATAACCTAACCTAACCCAACCTAACATCTCGGCGGTAATATTTGACAACATTCCTGGCGAGTTGGCCTCTACGTCTCCGTGGGAGCTTTATATACATCAATAACGTAATATATCCTAACCTAACCCAACCTAACATCTCGGCGGTAATATTTGAAGACATTCCTGGCTTGTTGGCCTCTACGTCTCCGTGCGAACTTTATATACATCTATAACGTAATATAACCTAACCTAATCCAACCTAACATGTCGGCGGTAATATTTGAACACATTCCTGGCTTGTTGGCCCCTACGTCTCCGTGGGACCTTTATATACATCAATAACGTAATATACCCTAACCTAACCCAATCTAACATCTCGGCGGTATATTTGAGCACATTCCTGGCTTGTTGGCCTCTACGTCTCCGTGGGATCTTTATATACATCAATAACGTAATATAACCTAACCTAACCCAACCTAACATCTCGGCGGTAATATTTGAAAACATTCATGGCGAGTTGGCCTCTACGTCTCCGTGGGACCTTCATATACATCAATAACGAAATATAACCTAACCTAACCCAACCTATCATCTCGGCGGTAATATTTGAAGACATTCCTGGCTTGTTGGCCTCTACGTCTCCGTGGTACATTTATATACATCAATAACGTAATATAACCTAACCTAACCCAATCTAACATCTCGGCGGTAATATTTGAACACATTCCTGGCTTGTTGGCCTCTACGTCTCCGTGGGACCTTTATATACATCTATAACGTAATATAACCTAACCTAACCCAACCTAACATCTCGGCGGTAATATTTGAAAACATTCATGGCGATTTGGCCTCTACCTCTCCGTGGTACATTTATATACATCAATAACGTAATATAACCTAACCTAACCCAACCTATCATCTCGGCGGTAATATTTGACAACATTCCTGGCGAGTTGGCCTCTACGTACCCGTGGGGTCTTTATATACATCAATAACGTAATATAACCTAACCTAACCCAATCTAACATCTCGGCCGTAATATTTGACAACATTCCTGGCGAGTTGGCCTCTACGTATCCGTGGGATCTTTATATACATCTATAACGTAATATAACCTAACCTAACCCAATCTAACATCTCGGCGGTAATATTTGAACACATTCATGGCGAGTTGGCCTCTACGTCTCCGTGGTACATTTATATACATCAATAACGTAATATAACCTAACCTAAACCCAACCTATCATCTCGGCGGTAATATTTGATAACATTCCTGGCGAGTTGGCCTCTACGTATCCGTGGGATCTTTATATACATCAATAACGTAATATAACTTAACCTAACCCAATCTAACATCTCGGCGGTATTATTTGAACACATTCCTGGCCTGTTGGCCTCTACGTCTCCGTGGGAAATTTATATACATCTATAACGTAATATAACCTAACCTAAACCAACCTAACATCTCGGCGGTAATATTGGGAGACATTCCTGGCTTGTTGGCCTCTACGTCTCCGTGGTACATTTATATACATCAATAACGTAATATAACCTAACCTAACCCAACCTAACATCTCGGCGGTAATATTTGACAACATTACTGGCGAGTTGGACTCTACGTCTCCGTGGGATCTTTTTATACATCAATAACGTAATATAACCTAACCTAACCCAACCTAACATCTCGGCGGTAATACTTGAAAACATTCATGGCGAGTTGGCCGCTACGTCTCCGTTTGACCTTCATAAACATCAGTAACGAAATATGACCTAACCTAACACAACCTATCATCTCGGCGGTAATATTTGACAACATTACTGGCGAGTTGGCCTCTACGTCTCCGTTTGACCTTCATAAACATCAATGACGAAATATAACCTAACATAACACAGCCTATCATCTCGGCGGTAATATTTGACAACATTCCTGGCGAGTTGGCATCTACGTCTCCGTGGGACCTTTATATACATCAATAACGTTATATAACCTAACCTAACCCAACGAAACATCTCGGCGGTAATATTTGAAGACATTCCTGGCTTGTTGGCCTCTACGTCTCCGTGGGATCTTTATATACATCAATAACGTAATATAACCTAACCTAACCCAATCTAACATCTCGGCGGTAATATTTGAACACATTCCTGGCCTGTTGGCCTCTACGTCTCCGTGGGAAATTTATATACATCTATAACGTAATATAACCTAACCTAAACCAACCTAACATCTCGGCGGTAATATTGGGAGACATTCCTGGCTTGTTGGCCTCTACGTCTCCGTGGTACATTTATATACATCAATAACGTAATATAACCTAACCTAACCCAACCTAACATCTCGGCGGTAATATTTGACAACATTACTGGCGAGTTGGACTCTACGTCTCCGTGGGACCTTTATATACATCAATGACGTTATATAACCGAACCTAACCCAACCTAACATCTCGGCGGTAATATTTGAAAACATTCCTGGCGAGTTGGCCTCTACGTATCCGTGGGATCTTTATATACATCAATAACGTAATATAACTTAACCTAACCCAATCTAACATCTCGGCGGTTATATTTGACAACATTCCTGGCGAGTTGGCTTCTCCGTCTCTGTGGGATCTTTTTATACATCAATAACGTAATATAACATAACCTAACCCAACCTAACATCTCGGCGGTAATACTTGAAAACATTCATGGCGAGTTGGCCGCTACGTCTCCGTTTGACCTTCATAAACATCAGTAACGAAATATGACCTAACCTAACACAACCTATCATCTCGGCGGTAATATTTGACAACATTACTGGCGAGTTGGCCTCTACGTCTCCGTTTGACCTTCATAAACATCAATGACGAAATATAACCTAACATAACACAGCCTATCATCTCGGCGGTAATGTTTGACAACATTCCTGGCGAGTTGGCCTCTACGTCTCCGTGGGACCTTTATATACATCAATAACGTTATATAACCTAACCTAACCCAACGAAACATCTCGGCGGTAATATTTGAAGACATTCCTGGGTTGTTGGCCTCTACGTCTCCGTGGGATCTTTATATACATCAATAACGTAATATAACCTAACCTAACCCAATCTAACATCTCGGCGGTAATATTTGAACACATTCCTGGCCTGTTGGCCTCTACGTCTCCGTGGGGACTTTATATACATCTATAACGTAATATAACCTAACCTAACCCAACCTAACATCTCGGCGGTAATATTTGAACACATTCCTGGCTTGTTGGCCTCTACGTCTCCGTGGGACCTTTATATACATCTATAACGTAATATAACCTAACCTAACCCAACCTAACATCTCGGCGGTAATATTTGAAAACATTCATGGCGAGTTGCCCTCTACGTCTCCGTGGGATCTTTATATACATCCATAACGTAATATAACCTAACCTAACCCAACCTAACATCTCGGCGGTAATATTTGAACACATTCCTGGCTTGTTGGCCTCTACGTCTCCGTGGGATATTTATATACATCAATAACGTAATATAACCTAACCTAACCCAACCTAACATCTCGGCGGTAATATTTGAACACATTCCTGGCTTGTTGGCCTCTACGTCTCCGTGGGAAATTTATATACATCTATAACGTAATATAACCTAACCTAAACCAACCTAACATCTCGGCGGTAATATTGGGAGACATTCCTGGCTTGTTGGCCTCTACGTCTCCGTGGTACATTTATATACATCAATAACGTAATATAACCTATCCTAACCCAACCTAACATCTCGGCGGTAATATTTGACAACATTACTGGCGAGTTGGCCTCTACGTCTCCGTTTGACCTTCATAAACATCAATGACGAAATATAACCTAACATAACACAGCCTATCATCTCGGCGGTAATATTTGACAACATTCCTGGCGAGTTGGCATCTACGTCTCCGTGGGACCTTTATATACATCAATAACGTTATATAACCTAACCTAACCCAACGAAACATCTCGGCGGTAATATTTGAAGACATTCCTGGCTTGTTGGCCTCTACGTCTCCGTGGGATCTTTATATACATCAATAACGTAATATAACCTAACCTAACCCAATCTAACATCTCGGCGGTAATATTTGAACACATTCCTGGCCTGTTGGCCTCTACGTCTCCGTGGGAAATTTATATACATCTATAACGTAATATAACCTAACCTAAACCAACCTAACATCTCGGCGGTAATATTGGGAGACATTCCTGGCTTGTTGGCCTCTACGTCTCCGTGGTACATTTATATACATCAATAACGTAATATAACCTAACCTAACCCAACCTAACATCTCGGCGGTAATATTTGACAACATTACTGGCGAGTTGGACTCTACGTCTCCGTGGGACCTTTATATACATCAATGACGTTATATAACCGAACCTAACCCAACCTAACATCTCGGCGGTAATATTTGAAAACATTCCTGGCGAGTTGGCCTCTACGTATCCGTGGGATCTTTATATACATCAATAACGGAATATAACTTAACCTAACCCAATCTAACATCTCGGCGGTTATATTTGACAACATTCCTGGCGAGTTGGCTTCTCCGTCTCTGTGGGATCTTTTTATACATCAATAACGTAATATAACATAACCTAACCCAACCTAACATCTCGGCGGTAATACTTGAAAACATTCATGGCGAGTTGGCCGCTACGTCTCCGTTTGACCTTCATAAACATCAGTAACGAAATATGACCTAACCTAACACAACCTATCATCTCGGCGGTAATATTTGACAACATTACTGGCGAGTTGGCCTCTACGTCTCCGTTTGACCTTCATAAACATCAATGACGAAATATAACCTAACATAACACAGCCTATCATCTCGGCGGTAATGTTTGACAACATTCCTGGCGAGTTGGCCTCTACGTCTCCGTGGGACCTTTATATACATCAATAACGTTATATAACCTAACCTAACCCAACGAAACATCTCGGCGGTAATATTTGAAGACATTCCTGGGTTGTTGGCCTCTACGTCTCCGTGGGATCTTTATATACATCAATAACGTAATATAACCTAACCTAACCCAATCTAACATCTCGGCGGTAATATTTGAACACATTCCTGGCCTGTTGGCCTCTACGTCTCCGTGGGGACTTTATATACATCTATAACGTAATATAACCTAACCTAACCCAACCTAACATCTCGGCGGTAATATTTGAACACATTCCTGGCTTGTTGGCCTCTACGTCTCCGTGGGACCTTTATATACATCTATAACGTAATATAACCTAACCTAACCCAACCTAACATCTCGGCGGTAATATTTGAAAACATTCATGGCGAGTTGCCCTCTACGTCTCCGTGGGATCTTTATATACATCCATAACGTAATATAACCTAACCTAACCCAACCTAACATCTCGGCGGTAATATTTGAACACATTCCTGGCTTGTTGGCCTCTACGTCTCCGTGGGATATTTATATACATCAATAACGTAATATAACCTAACCTAACCCAACCTAACATCTCGGCGGTAATATTTGAACACATTCCTGGCTTGTTGGCCTCTACGTCTCCGTGGGAAATTTATATACATCTATAACGTAATATAACCTAACCTAAACCAACCTAACATCTCGGCGGTAATATTGGGAGACATTCCTGGCTTGTTGGCCTCTACGTCTCCGTGGTACATTTATATACATCAATAACGTAATATAACCTATCCTAACCCAACCTAACATCTCGGCGGTAATATTTGACAACATTACTGGCGAGTTGGACTCTACGTCTCCGTGGGACCTTTATATACATCAATGACGTTATATAACCGAACCTAACCCAACGTAACATCTCGGCGGTAATATTTGAAAACATTCCTGGCGAGTTGGCCTCTACGTATCCGTGGGATCTTTATATACATCAATAACGTAATATAACTTAACCTAACCCAATCTAACATCTCGGCGGTAATATTTGAAAACATACCAGACGTGTTGGCCTCTACGTCTCCGTGGGACCTTTATGTACATCTATAACGTAATATAACCTAACCTAACCCAACCTAACATCTCGGCGGTAATATTTGACAACATTCCTGGCGACTTGGCTTCTCCGTCTCCGTGGGATCTTTTTATATATCAATAACGTAATATAACCTAACCTAACCCAGCCTAACATCTCGGCGGTAATACTAGAAAACATACCTGGCGAGTTGGCCTCTACGTCTCCGTGGGACCTTCATAAGCATCAATAACGAAATATAACGTAACTTAATCCAACTTATCATTTCGGCGGTAATATTTGACAACATTCCTGGCGAGTTGGCCTCTACGTCTCCGTTGGAGCTTTATATACATCAATAACGTAATATAACCTAACCTAACACAACCTATCATCTCGGCGGTAATATTTGACAACATTCCTGGCGAGTTGGCCTCTACCTCTCCGTGGGAAACTTATATACATCTATAACGTAATATAACCTAACCTAACCTAATCTAACATCTCGGCGGTAATATTTGAACACATTCCTGGCTTGTTGGCCTCTACGTCTCCCTGCGAACTTTATATACATCTATAACGTAATATAACCTAACCTAACCCAACCTAACATGTCGGCGGTAATATTTGAACACATTCCTGGCTTGTTGGCCCCTACGTCTCCGTGGGACCTTTATATACATCAATAACGTAATATAACCTAACCTAACCCAACCTAACATCTCGGCGGTAATATTTGAACACATTCCTGGCTTGTTGGCCTCTACGTCTCCGTGGGAGCTTTATATACATCAATAACGTAATATAACCTAACCTAACCCAACCTAACATCTCGGCGGTAATATTGGAAGACATTCCTGGCTTGTTGGCCTCTACGTCTCCGTGGTACATTTATATACATCAATAACGTAATATAACCCAACCTAACCCAATCTAACATCTCGGCGGTAATATTTGACAACATTCCTGGCGAGTTGGCCTCTACGTCTCCGTGGGACCTTTATATACATCAATAACGTTATATAACCTAACCTAACCCAACCTAACATCTCGGCGGTAATATTTGAAGACATTCCTGGCTTGTTGGCCTCTACGTCTCCGTGGGAAATTTATATACATCTATAACGTAATATAACCTAACCTAAACCAACCTAACATCTCGGCGGTAATATTGGGAGACATTCCTGGCTTGTTGGCCTCTACGTCTCCGTGGTACATTTATATACATCAATAACGTAATATAACCTAACCTAACCCAACCTAACATCTCGGCGGTAATATTTGACAACATTACTGGCGAGTTGGCCTCTACGTCTCCGTGGGACCTTTATATACATCAATAACGTTATATAACCTAACCTAACCCAACGAAACATCTCGGCGGTAATATTTGAAGACATTCCTGGGTTGTTGGCCTCTACGTCTCCGTGGGATCTTTATATACATCAATAACGTAATATAACCTAACCTAACCCAATCTAACATCTCGGCGGTAATATTTGAACACATTCCTGGCCTGTTGGCCTCTACGTCTCCGTGGGGACTTTATATACATCTATAACGTAATATAACCTAACCTAACCCAACCTAACATCTCGGCGGTAATATTTGAACACATTCCTGGCTTGTTGGCCTCTACGTCTCCGTGGGACCTTTATATACATCTATAACGTAATATAACCTAACCTAACCCAACCTAACATCTCGGCGGTAATATTTGAAAACATTCATGGCGAGTTGCCCTCTACGTCTCCGTGGGATCTTTATATACATCCATAACGTAATATAACCTAACCTAACCCAACCTAACATCTCGGCGGTAATATTTGAACACATTCCTGGCTTGTTGGCCTCTACGTCTCCGTGGGATATTTATATACATCAATAACGTAATATAACCTAACCTAACCCAACCTAACATCTCGGCGGTAATATTTGAACACATTCCTGGCTTGTTGGCCTCTACGTCTCCGTGGGAAATTTATATACATCTATAACGTAATATAACCTAACCTAAACCAACCTAACATCTCGGCGGTAATATTGGGAGACATTCCTGGCTTGTTGGCCTCTACGTCTCCGTGGTACATTTATATACATCAATAACGTAATATAACCTAACCTAACCCAACCTAACATCTCGGCGGTAATATTTGACAACATTACTGGCGAGTTGGACTCTACGTCTCTGTGGGACCTTTATATACATCAATGACGTTATATAACCGAACCTAACCCAACCTAACATCTCGGCGGTAATATTTGAAAACATTCCTGGCGAGTTGGCCTCTACGTATCCGTGGGATCTTTATATACATCCATAACGTAATATAACCTAACCTAACCCAACCTAACATCTCGGCGGTAATATTTGAACACATTCCTGGCTTGTTGGCCTCTACGTCTCCGTGGGATATTTATATACATCAATAACGTAATATAACCTAACCTAACCCAACCTAACATCTCGGCGGTAATATTTGAACACATTCCTGGCTTGTTGGCCTCTACGTCTCCGTGGGACCTTTATATACATCAATAACGTAATATAACCTAACCTAACCCAACCTAACATCTCGGCGGTAATATTTGAACACATTCCTGGCTTGTTGGCCTCTACGTCTCCGTGGGACCTTTATATACATCTATAACGTAATATAACCTAACCTAACCCAACCTAACATCTCGGCGATAATATTTGGTCACATTCCTGGCTTGTTGGCCTCTACCCCTCCGTGGTACATTTATATACATCAATAACGTAATATAACCTAACCTAACACAACCTATCATCTCGGCGGTAATATTTGACAACATTCCTGGCGAGTTGGCCTCTACCTCTACGTGGGAACCTTATATACATCTATAACGTAATATAACCTAACCTAACCTAATCTAACATCTCGGCCGTAATATTTGAACACATTCCTGGCTTGTTGGCCTCTACGTCTCCCTGCGAACTTTATATACATCTATAACGTAATATAACCTAACCTAACCCAACCTAACATCTCGGCGGTAATATTTGAAAACATTCATGGCGAGTTGCCCTCTACGTCTCCGTGGGATCTTTATATACATCTATAACGTAATATAACCTAACCTAACCCAACCTAACATCTCGGCGGTAATATTTGACAACATTTCTGGCGAGTTGTCTTCTCCGCCTCCGTGGGATCTTTTTATATATCAATAACGTAATATAACCTAACCTAACCCAGCCTAACATCTCGGCGGTAATACTAGAAAACATAACTGGCGAGTTGGCCTCTACGTCTCCGTGGGACCTTCATAAGCATCAATAACGAAATATAACGTAACTTAATCCAACCTATCATTTCGGCGGTAATATTTGACAACATTCCTGGCGAGTTGGCCTCTACGTCTCCGTGGGAGCTTTATATACATCAATAACGTAGTATAACCTAACCTAACCCAACCTAACATCTCGGCGGTAATATTGGAAGACATTCCTGGCTTGTTGGCCTCTACGTCTCCGTGGTACATTTATATACATCAATAACGTAATATAACCCAACCTAACCCAATCTAACATCTCGGCGGTAATATTTGAACACATTCCTGGCTTGTTGGCCTCTACGTCTCCCTGCGAACTTTATATACATCTATAACGTAATATAACCTAACCTAACCCAACCTAACATGTCGGCGGTAATATTTGAACACATTCCTGGCTTGTTGGCCCCTACGTCTCCGTGGGACCTTTATATACATCAATAACGTAATATAACCTAACCTAACCCAACCTAACATCTCGGCGGTAATATTTGAACACATTCCTGGCTTGTTGGCCTCTACGTCTCCGTGGGAGCTTTATATACATCAATAACGTAATATAACCTAACCTAACCCAACCTAACATCTCGGCGGTAATATTGGAAGACATTCCTGGCTTGTTGGCCTCTACGTCTCCGTGGTACATTTATATACATCAATAACGTAATATAACCCAACCTAACCCAATCTAACATCTCGGCGGTAATATTTGAACACATTCCTGGCGAGTTGGCCTCTACGTCTCCGTGGGACCTTTATATACATCAATAACGTTATATAACCTAACCTAACCCAACCTAACATCTCGGCGGTAATATTTGAAGACATTCCTGGCTTGTTGGCCTCTACGTCTCCGTGGGAAATTTATATACATCTATAACGTAATATAACCTAACCTAAACCAACCTAACATCTGGGCGGTAATATTGGGAGACATTCCTGGCTTGTTGGCCTCTACGTCTCCGTGGTACATTTATATACATCAATAACGTAATATAACCTAACCTAACCCAACCTAACATCTCGGCGGTAATATTTGACAACATTACTGGCGAGTTGGACTCTACGTCTCCGTGGGACCTTTATATACATCAATGACGTTATATAACCGAACCTAACCCAACCTAACATCTCGGCGGTAATATTTGAAAACATTCCTGGCGAGTTGGCCTCTACGTATCCGTGGGATCTTTATATACATCAATAACGTAATATAACTTAACCTAACCCAATCTAACATCTCGGCGGTAATATTTGAAAACATACCAGACGTGTTGGCCTCTACGTCTCCGTGGGACCTTTATATACATCTATAACGTAATATAACCTAACCTAACCCAACCTAACATCTCGGCGGTAATATTTGACAACATTCCTGGCGACTTGGCTTCTCCGTCTCCGTGGGATCTTTTTATATATCAATAACGTAATATAACCTAACCTAACCCAGCCTAACATCTCGGCGGTAATACTAGAAAACATACCTGGCGAGTTGGCCTCTACGTCTCCGTGGGACCTTCATAAGCATCAATAACGAAATATAACGTAACTTAATCCAACTTATCATTTCGGCGGTAATATTTGACAACATTCCTGGCGAGTTGGCCTCTACGTCTCCGTGGGAGCTTTATATACATCAATAACGTAATATATCCTAACCTAACCCAACCTAACATCTCGGCGGTAATATTTGAAGACATTCCTGGCTTGTTGGCCTCTACGTCTCCCTGCGAACTTTATATACATCTATAACGTAATATAACCTAACCTAACCCAACCTAACATGTCGGCGGTAATATTTGAACACATTCCTGGCTTGTTGGCCCCTACGTCTCCGTGGTACATTTATATACATCAATAACGTAATATAACCCAACCTAACCCAATCTAACATCTCGGCGGTAATATTTAAACACATTCCTGGCTTGTTGGCCTCTACGTCTCCCTGCGAACTTTATATACATCTATAACGTAATATAACCTAACCTAACGCAGCCTAACATCTCGGCGGTAATACTAGAAAACATAACTGGCGAGTTGGCCTCTACGTCTCCGTGGGACCTTCATAAGCATCAATAACGAAATATAACGTAACTTAATCCAACCTATCATTTCGGCGGTAATATTTGACAACATTCCTGGCGAGTTGGCCTCTACGTCTCCGTGGGAGCTTTATATACATCAATAACGTAGTATAACCTAACCTAACCCAACCTAACATCTCGGCGGTAATATTGGAAGACATTCCTGGCTTGTTGGCCTCTACGTCTCCGTGGTACATTTATATACATCAATAACGTAATATAACCCAACCTAACCCAATCTAACATCTCGGCGGTAATATTTGAACACATTCCTGGCTTGTTGGCCTCTACGTCTCCCTGCGAACTTTATATACATCTATAACGTAATATAACCTAACCTAACCCAACCTAACATGTCGGCGGTAATATTTGAACACATTCCTGGCTTGTTGGCCCCTACGTCTCCGTGGGACCTTTATATACATCAATAACGTAATATAACCTAACCTAACCCAACCTAACATCTCGGCGGTAATATTTGAACACATTCCTGGCTTGTTGGCCTCTACGTCTCCGTGGGAGCTTTATATACATCAATAACGTAATATAACCTAACCTAACCCAACCTAACATCTCGGCGGTAATATTGGAAGACATTCCTGGCTTGTTGGCCTCTACGTCTCCGTGGTACATTTATATACATCAATAACGTAATATAACCCAACCTAACCCAATCTAACATCTCGGCGGTAATATTTGACAACATTCCTGGCGAGTTGGCCTCTACGTCTCCGTGGGACCTTTATATACATCAATAACGTTATATAACCTAACCTAACCCAACCTAACATCTCGGCGGTAATATTTGAAGACATTCCTGGCTTGTTGGCCTCTACGTCTCCGTGGGAAATTTATATACATCTATAACGTAATATAACCTAACCTAAACCAACCTAACATCTCGGCGGTAATATTGGGAGACATTCCTGGCTTGTTGGCCTCTACGTCTCCGTGGTACATTTATATACATCAATAACGTAATATAACCTAACCTAACCCAACCTAACATCTCGGCGGTAATATTTGACAACATTACTGGCGAGTTGGACTCTACGTCTCCGTGGGACCTTTATATACATCAATGACGTTATATAACCGAACCTAACCCAACCTAACATCTCGGCGGTAATATTTGAAAACATTCCTGGCGAGTTGGCCTCTACGTATCCGTGGGATCTTTATATACATCAATAACGTAATATAACTTAACCTAACCCAATCTAACATCTCGGCGGTTATATTTGACAACATTCCTGGCGAGTTGGCTTCTCCGTCTCTGTGGGATCTTTTTATACATCAATAACGTAATATAACCTAACCTAACCCAACCTAACATCTCGGCGGTAATACTTGAAAACATTCATGGCGAGTTGGCCGCTACGTCTCCGTTTGACCTTCATAAACATCAGTAACGAAATATGACCTAACCTAACACAACCTATCATCTCGGCGGTAATATTTGACAACATTACTGGCGAGTTGGCCTCTACGTCTCCGTTTGACCTTCATAAACATCAATGACGAAATATAACCTAACATAACACAGCCTATCATCTCGGCGGTAATGTTTGACAACATTCCTGGCGAGTTGGCCTCTACGTCTCCGTGGGACCTTTATATACATCAATAACGTTATATAACCTAACCTAACCCAACGAAACATCTCGGCGGTAATATTTGAAGACATTCCTGGGTTGTTGGCCTCTACGTCTCCGTGGGACCTTTATATACATCAATAACGTAATATAACCTAACCTAACCCAATCTAACATCTCGGCGGTAATATTTGAACACATTCCTGGCCTGTTGGCCTCTACGTCTCCGTGGGGACTTTATATACATCTATAACGTAATATAACCTAACCTAACCCAACCTAACATCTCGGCGGTAATATTTGAACACATTCCTGGCTTGTTGGCCTCTACGTCTCCGTGGGACCTTTATATACATCTATAACGTAATATAACCTAACCTAACCCAACCTAACATCTCGGCGGTAATATTTGAAAACATTCATGGCGAGTTGCCCTCTACGTCTCCGTGGGATCTTTATATACATCCATAACGTAATATAACCTAACCTAACCCAACCTAACATCTCGGCGGTAATATTTGAACACATTCCTGGCTTGTTGGCCTCTACGTCTCCGTGGGATATTTATATACATCAATAACGTAATATAACCTAACCTAACCCAACCTAACATCTCGGCGGTAATATTTGAACACATTCCTGGCTTGTTGGCCTCTACGTCTCCGTGGGAAATTTATATACATCTATAACGTAATATAACCTAACCTAAACCAACCTAACATCTCGGCGGTAATATTGGGAGACATTCCTGGCTTGTTGGCCTCTACGTCTCCGTGGTACATTTATATACATCAATAACGTAATATAACCTAACCTAACCCAACCTAACATCTCGGCGGTAATATTTGACAACATTACTGGCGAGTTGGACTCTACGTCTCCGTGGGACCTTTATATACATCAATGACGTTATATAACCGAACCTAACCCAACCTAACATCTCGGCGGTAATATTTGAAAACATTCCTGGCGAGTTGGCCTCTACGTATCCGTGGGATCTTTATATACATCAATAACGTAATATAACTTAACCTAACCCAATCTAACATCTCGGCGGTAATATTTGAAAACATACCAGACGTGTTGGCCTCTACGTCTCCGTGGGACCTTTATATACATCTATAACGTAATATAACCTAACCTAACCCAACCTAACATCTCGGCGGTAATATTTGACAACATTCCTGGCGACTTGGCTTCTCCGTCTCCGTGGGATCTTTTTATATATCAGTAACGTAATATAACCTAACCTAACCCAGCCTAACATCTCGGCGGTAATACTAGAAAACATACCTGGCGAGTTGGCCTCTACGTCTCCGTGGGACCTTCATAAGCATCAATAACGAAATATAACGTAACTTAATCCAACTTATCATTTCGGCGGTAATATTTGACAACATTCCTGGCGAGTTGGCCTCTACGTCTCCGTGGGAGCTTTATATACATCAATAACGTAATATATCCTAACCTAACCCAACCTATCATCTCGGCGGTAATATTTGAAGACATTCCTGGCTTGTTGGCCTCTACGTCTCCCTGCGAACTTTATATACATCTATAACGTAATATAACCTAACCTAACCCAACCTAACATGTCGGCGGTAATATTTGAACACATTCCTGGCTTGTTGGCCCCTACGTCTCCGTGGGACCTTTATATACATCAATAACGTAATATAACCTAACCTAACCCAACCTAACATCTCGGCGGTAATATTTGAACACATTCCTGGCTTGTTGGCCTCTACGTCTCCGTGGGACCTTTATATACATCTATAACGTAATATAACCTAACCTAACCCAACCTAACATCTCGGCGGTAATATTTGAAAACATTCATGGCGAGTTGCCCTCTACGTCTCCGTGGGATCTTTATATACATCTATAACGTAATATAACCTAACCTAACCCAACCTAACATCTCGGCGGTAATATTTGACAACATTTCTGGCGAGTTGTCTTCTCCGTCTCCGTGGGATCTTTTTATATATCAATAACGTAATATAACCTAACCTAACCCAGCCTAACATCTCGGCGGTAATACTAGAAAACATAACTGGCGAGTTGGCCTCTACGTCTCCGTGGGACCTTCATAAGCATCAATAACGAAATATAACGTAACTTAATCCAACCTATCATTTCGGCGGTAATATTTGACAACATTCCTGGCGAGTTGGCCTCTACGTCTCCGTGGGAGCTTTATATACATCAATAACGTAATATAACCTAACCTAACCCAACCTAACATCTCGGCGGTAATATTGGGAGACATTCCTGGCTTGTTGGCCTCTACGTCTCCGTGGTACATTTATATACATCAATAACGTAATATAACCCAACCTAACCCAATCTAACATCTCGGCGGTAATATTTGAACACATTCCTGGCTTGTTGGCCTCTACGTCTCCCTGCGAACTTTATATACATCTATAACGTAATATAACCTAACCTAACCCAACCTAACATCTCGGCGGTAATATTTGAACACATTCCTGGCCTGTTGGCCTCTACGTCTCCGTGGGATCTTTATATACATCCATAACGTAATATAACCTAACCTAACCCAACCTAACATCTCGGCGGTAATATTTGAACACATTCCTGGCTTGTTGGCCTCTACGTCTCCGTGGGATATTTATATACATCAATAACGTAATATAACCTAACCTAACCCAACCTAACATCTCGGCGGTAATATTTGAACACATTCCTGGCTTGTTGGCCTCTACGTCTCCGTGGGAAATTTATATACATCTATAACGTAATATAACCTAACCTAAACCAACCTAACATCTCGGCGGTAATATTGGGAGACATTCCTGGCTTGTTGGCCTCTACGTCTCCGTGGTACATTTATATACATCAATAACGTAATATAACCTATCCTAACCCAACCTAACATCTCGGCGGTAATATTTGACAACATTACTGGCGAGTTGGCCTCTACGTCTCCGTTTGACCTTCATAAACATCAATGACGAAATATAACCTAACATAACACAGCCTATCATCTCGGCGGTAATATTTGACAACATTCCTGGCGAGTTGGCATCTACGTCTCCGTGGGACCTTTATATACATCAATAACGTTATATAACCTAACCTAACCCAACGAAACATCTCGGCGGTAATATTTGAAGACATTCCTGGCTTGTTGGCCTCTACGTCTCCGTGGGATCTTTATATACATCAATAACGTAATATAACCTAACCTAACCCAATCTAACATCTCGGCGGTAATATTTGAACACATTCCTGGCCTGTTGGCCTCTACGTCTCCGTGGGAAATTTATATACATCTATAACGTAATATAACCTAACCTAAACCAACCTAACATCTCGGCGGTAATATTGGGAGACATTCCTGGCTTGTTGGCCTCTACGTCTCCGTGGTACATTTATATACATCAATAACGTAATATAACCTAACCTAACCCAACCTAACATCTCGGCGGTAATATTTGACAACATTACTGGCGAGTTGGACTCTACGTCTCCGTGGGACCTTTATATACATCAATGACGTTATATAACCGAACCTAACCCAACCTAACATCTCGGCGGTAATATTTGAAAACATTCCTGGCGAGTTGGCCTCTACGTATCCGTGGGATCTTTATATACATCAATAACGGAATATAACTTAACCTAACCCAATCTAACATCTCGGCGGTTATATTTGACAACATTCCTGGCGAGTTGGCTTCTCCGTCTCTGTGGGATCTTTTTATACATCAATAACGTAATATAACATAACCTAACCCAACCTAACATCTCGGCGGTAATACTTGAAAACATTCATGGCGAGTTGGCCGCTACGTCTCCGTTTGACCTTCATAAACATCAGTAACGAAATATGACCTAACCTAACACAACCTATCATCTCGGCGGTAATATTTGACAACATTACTGGCGAGTTGGCCTCTACGTCTCCGTTTGACCTTCATAAACATCAATGACGAAATATAACCTAACATAACACAGCCTATCATCTCGGCGGTAATGTTTGACAACATTCCTGGCGAGTTGGCCTCTACGTCTCCGTGGGACCTTTATATACATCAATAACGTTATATAACCTAACCTAACCCAACGAAACATCTCGGCGGTAATATTTGAAGACATTCCTGGGTTGTTGGCCTCTACGTCTCCGTGGGATCTTTATATACATCAATAACGTAATATAACCTAACCTAACCCAATCTAACATCTCGGCGGTAATATTTGAACACATTCCTGGCCTGTTGGCCTCTACGTCTCCGTGGGGACTTTATATACATCTATAACGTAATATAACCTAACCTAACCCAACCTAACATCTCGGCGGTAATATTTGAACACATTCCTGGCTTGTTGGCCTCTACGTCTCCGTGGGACCTTTATATACATCTATAACGTAATATAACCTAACCTAACCCAACCTAACATCTCGGCGGTAATATTTGAAAACATTCATGGCGAGTTGCCCTCTACGTCTCCGTGGGATCTTTATATACATCCATAACGTAATATAACCTAACCTAACCCAACCTAACATCTCGGCGGTAATATTTGAACACATTCCTGGCTTGTTGGCCTCTACGTCTCCGTGGGATATTTATATACATCAATAACGTAATATAACCTAACCTAACCCAACCTAACATCTCGGCGGTAATATTTGAACACATTCCTGGCTTGTTGGCCTCTACGTCTCCGTGGGAAATTTATATACATCTATAACGTAATATAACCTAACCTAAACCAACCTAACATCTCGGCGGTAATATTGGGAGACATTCCTGGCTTGTTGGCCTCTACGTCTCCGTGGTACATTTATATACATCAATAACGTAATATAACCTATCCTAACCCAACCTAACATCTCGGCGGTAATATTTGACAACATTACTGGCGAGTTGGACTCTACGTCTCCGTGGGACCTTTATATACATCAATGACGTTATATAACCGAACCTAACCCAACGTAACATCTCGGCGGTAATATTTGAAAACATTCCTGGCGAGTTGGCCTCTACGTATCCGTGGGATCTTTATATACATCAATAACGTAATATAACTTAACCTAACCCAATCTAACATCTCGGCGGTAATATTTGAAAACATACCAGACGTGTTGGCCTCTACGTCTCCGTGGGACCTTTATGTACATCTATAACGTAATATAACCTAACCTAACCCAACCTAACATCTCGGCGGTAATATTTGACAACATTCCTGGCGACTTGGCTTCTCCGTCTCCGTGGGATCTTTTTATATATCAATAACGTAATATAACCTAACCTAACCCAGCCTAACATCTCGGCGGTAATACTAGAAAACATACCTGGCGAGTTGGCCTCTACGTCTCCGTGGGACCTTCATAAGCATCAATAACGAAATATAACGTAACTTAATCCAACTTATCATTTCGGCGGTAATATTTGACAACATTCCTGGCGAGTTGGCCTCTACGTCTCCGTTGGAGCTTTATATACATCAATAACGTAATATAACCTAACCTAACACAACCTATCATCTCGGCGGTAATATTTGACAACATTCCTGGCGAGTTGGCCTCTACCTCTCCGTGGGAAACTTATATACATCTATAACGTAATATAACCTAACCTAACCTAATCTAACATCTCGGCGGTAATATTTGAACACATTCCTGGCTTGTTGGCCTCTACGTCTCCCTGCGAACTTTATATACATCTATAACGTAATATAACCTAACCTAACCCAACCTAACATGTCGGCGGTAATATTTGAACACATTCCTGGCTTGTTGGCCCCTACGTCTCCGTGGGACCTTTATATACATCAATAACGTAATATAACCTAACCTAACCCAACCTAACATCTCGGCGGTAATATTTGAACACATTCCTGGCTTGTTGGCCTCTACGTCTCCGTGGGAGCTTTATATACATCAATAACGTAATATAACCTAACCTAACCCAACCTAACATCTCGGCGGTAATATTGGAAGACATTCCTGGCTTGTTGGCCTCTACGTCTCCGTGGTACATTTATATACATCAATAACGTAATATAACCCAACCTAACCCAATCTAACATCTCGGCGGTAATATTTGACAACATTCCTGGCGAGTTGGCCTCTACGTCTCCGTGGGACCTTTATATACATCAATAACGTTATATAACCTAACCTAACCCAACGAAACATCTCGGCGGTAATATTTGAAGACATTCCTGGGTTGTTGGCCTCTACGTCTCCGTGGGATCTTTATATACATCAATAACGTAATATAACCTAACCTAACCCAATCTAACATCTCGGCGGTAATATTTGAACACATTCCTGGCCTGTTGGCCTCTACGTCTCCGTGGGGACTTTATATACATCTATAACGTAATATAACCTAACCTAACCCAACCTAACATCTCGGCGGTAATATTTGAACACATTCCTGGCTTGTTGGCCTCTACGTCTCCGTGGGACCTTTATATACATCTATAACGTAATATAACCTAACCTAACCCAACCTAACATCTCGGCGGTAATATTTGAAAACATTCATGGCGAGTTGCCCTCTACGTCTCCGTGGGATCTTTATATACATCCATAACGTAATATAACCTAACCTAACCCAACCTAACATCTCGGCGGTAATATTTGAACACATTCCTGGCTTGTTGGCCTCTACGTCTCCGTGGGATATTTATATACATCAATAACGTAATATAACCTAACCTAACCCAACCTAACATCTCGGCGGTAATATTTGAACACATTCCTGGCTTGTTGGCCTCTACGTCTCCGTGGGAAATTTATATACATCTATAACGTAATATAACCTAACCTAAACCAACCTAACATCTCGGCGGTAATATTGGGAGACATTCCTGGCTTGTTGGCCTCTACGTCTCCGTGGTACATTTATATACATCAATAACGTAATATAACCTAACCTAACCCAACCTAACATCTCGGCGGTAATATTTGACAACATTACTGGCGAGTTGGACTCTACGTCTCTGTGGGACCTTTATATACATCAATGACGTTATATAACCGAACCTAACCCAACCTAACATCTCGGCGGTAATATTTGAAAACATTCCTGGCGAGTTGGCCTCTACGTATCCGTGGGATCTTTATATACATCCATAACGTAATATAACCTAACCTAACCCAACCTAACATCTCGGCGGTAATATTTGAACACATTCCTGGCTTGTTGGCCTCTACGTCTCCGTGGGATATTTATATACATCAATAACGTAATATAACCTAACCTAACCCAACCTAACATCTCGGCGGTAATATTTGAACACATTCCTGGCTTGTTGGCCTCTACGTCTCCGTGGGACCTTTATATACATCAATAACGTAATATAACCTAACCTAACCCAACCTAACATCTCGGCGGTAATATTTGAACACATTCCTGGCTTGTTGGCCTCTACGTCTCCGTGGGACCTTTATATACATCTATAACGTAATATAACCTAACCTAACCCAACCTAACATCTCGGCGATAATATTTGGTCACATTCCTGGCTTGTTGGCCTCTACCCCTCCGTGGTACATTTATATACATCAATAACGTAATATAACCTAACCTAACACAACCTATCATCTCGGCGGTAATATTTGACAACATTCCTGGCGAGTTGGCCTCTACCTCTACGTGGGAACCTTATATACATCTATAACGTAATATAACCTAACCTAACCTAATCTAACATCTCGGCCGTAATATTTGAACACATTCCTGGCTTGTTGGCCTCTACGTCTCCCTGCGAACTTTATATACATCTATAACGTAATATAACCTAACCTAACCCAACCTAACATCTCGGCGGTAATATTTGAAAACATTCATGGCGAGTTGCCCTCTACGTCTCCGTGGGATCTTTATATACATCTATAACGTAATATAACCTAACCTAACCCAACCTAACATCTCGGCGGTAATATTTGACAACATTTCTGGCGAGTTGTCTTCTCCGCCTCCGTGGGATCTTTTTATATATCAATAACGTAATATAACCTAACCTAACCCAGCCTAACATCTCGGCGGTAATACTAGAAAACATAACTGGCGAGTTGGCCTCTACGTCTCCGTGGGACCTTCATAAGCATCAATAACGAAATATAACGTAACTTAATCCAACCTATCATTTCGGCGGTAATATTTGACAACATTCCTGGCGAGTTGGCCTCTACGTCTCCGTGGGAGCTTTATATACATCAATAACGTAGTATAACCTAACCTAACCCAACCTAACATCTCGGCGGTAATATTGGAAGACATTCCTGGCTTGTTGGCCTCTACGTCTCCGTGGTACATTTATATACATCAATAACGTAATATAACCCAACCTAACCCAATCTAACATCTCGGCGGTAATATTTGAACACATTCCTGGCTTGTTGGCCTCTACGTCTCCCTGCGAACTTTATATACATCTATAACGTAATATAACCTAACCTAACCCAACCTAACATGTCGGCGGTAATATTTGAACACATTCCTGGCTTGTTGGCCCCTACGTCTCCGTGGGACCTTTATATACATCAATAACGTAATATAACCTAACCTAACCCAACCTAACATCTCGGCGGTAATATTTGAACACATTCCTGGCTTGTTGGCCTCTACGTCTCCGTGGGAGCTTTATATACATCAATAACGTAATATAACCTAACCTAACCCAACCTAACATCTCGGCGGTAATATTGGAAGACATTCCTGGCTTGTTGGCCTCTACGTCTCCGTGGTACATTTATATACATCAATAACGTAATATAACCCAACCTAACCCAATCTAACATCTCGGCGGTAATATTTGAACACATTCCTGGCGAGTTGGCCTCTACGTCTCCGTGGGACCTTTATATACATCAATAACGTTATATAACCTAACCTAACCCAACCTAACATCTCGGCGGTAATATTTGAAGACATTCCTGGCTTGTTGGCCTCTACGTCTCCGTGGGAAATTTATATACATCTATAACGTAATATAACCTAACCTAAACCAACCTAACATCTGGGCGGTAATATTGGGAGACATTCCTGGCTTGTTGGCCTCTACGTCTCCGTGGTACATTTATATACATCAATAACGTAATATAACCTAACCTAACCCAACCTAACATCTCGGCGGTAATATTTGACAACATTACTGGCGAGTTGGACTCTACGTCTCCGTGGGACCTTTATATACATCAATGACGTTATATAACCGAACCTAACCCAACCTAACATCTCGGCGGTAATATTTGAAAACATTCCTGGCGAGTTGGCCTCTACGTATCCGTGGGATCTTTATATACATCAATAACGTAATATAACTTAACCTAACCCAATCTAACATCTCGGCGGTAATATTTGAAAACATACCAGACGTGTTGGCCTCTACGTCTCCGTGGGACCTTTATATACATCTATAACGTAATATAACCTAACCTAACCCAACCTAACATCTCGGCGGTAATATTTGACAACATTCCTGGCGACTTGGCTTCTCCGTCTCCGTGGGATCTTTTTATATATCAATAACGTAATATAACCTAACCTAACCCAGCCTAACATCTCGGCGGTAATACTAGAAAACATACCTGGCGAGTTGGCCTCTACGTCTCCGTGGGACCTTCATAAGCATCAATAACGAAATATAACGTAACTTAATCCAACTTATCATTTCGGCGGTAATATTTGACAACATTCCTGGCGAGTTGGCCTCTACGTCTCCGTGGGAGCTTTATATACATCAATAACGTAATATATCCTAACCTAACCCAACCTAACATCTCGGCGGTAATATTTGAAGACATTCCTGGCTTGTTGGCCTCTACGTCTCCCTGCGAACTTTATATACATCTATAACGTAATATAACCTAACCTAACCCAACCTAACATGTCGGCGGTAATATTTGAACACATTCCTGGCTTGTTGGCCCCTACGTCTCCGTGGTACATTTATATACATCAATAACGTAATATAACCCAACCTAACCCAATCTAACATCTCGGCGGTAATATTTAAACACATTCCTGGCTTGTTGGCCTCTACGTCTCCCTGCGAACTTTATATACATCTATAACGTAATATAACCTAACCTAACGCAGCCTAACATCTCGGCGGTAATACTAGAAAACATAACTGGCGAGTTGGCCTCTACGTCTCCGTGGGACCTTCATAAGCATCAATAACGAAATATAACGTAACTTAATCCAACCTATCATTTCGGCGGTAATATTTGACAACATTCCTGGCGAGTTGGCCTCTACGTCTCCGTGGGAGCTTTATATACATCAATAACGTAGTATAACCTAACCTAACCCAACCTAACATCTCGGCGGTAATATTGGAAGACATTCCTGGCTTGTTGGCCTCTACGTCTCCGTGGTACATTTATATACATCAATAACGTAATATAACCCAACCTAACCCAATCTAACATCTCGGCGGTAATATTTGAACACATTCCTGGCTTGTTGGCCTCTACGTCTCCCTGCGAACTTTATATACATCTATAACGTAATATAACCTAACCTAACCCAACCTAACATGTCGGCGGTAATATTTGAACACATTCCTGGCTTGTTGGCCCCTACGTCTCCGTGGGACCTTTATATACATCAATAACGTAATATAACCTAACCTAACCCAACCTAACATCTCGGCGGTAATATTTGAACACATTCCTGGCTTGTTGGCCTCTACGTCTCCGTGGGAGCTTTATATACATCAATAACGTAATATAACCTAACCTAACCCAACCTAACATCTCGGCGGTAATATTGGAAGACATTCCTGGCTTGTTGGCCTCTACGTCTCCGTGGTACATTTATATACATCAATAACGTAATATAACCCAACCTAACCCAATCTAACATCTCGGCGGTAATATTTGACAACATTCCTGGCGAGTTGGCCTCTACGTCTCCGTGGGACCTTTATATACATCAATAACGTTATATAACCTAACCTAACCCAACCTAACATCTCGGCGGTAATATTTGAAGACATTCCTGGCTTGTTGGCCTCTACGTCTCCGTGGGAAATTTATATACATCTATAACGTAATATAACCTAACCTAAACCAACCTAACATCTCGGCGGTAATATTGGGAGACATTCCTGGCTTGTTGGCCTCTACGTCTCCGTGGTACATTTATATACATCAATAACGTAATATAACCTAACCTAACCCAACCTAACATCTCGGCGGTAATATTTGACAACATTACTGGCGAGTTGGACTCTACGTCTCCGTGGGACCTTTATATACATCAATGACGTTATATAACCGAACCTAACCCAACCTAACATCTCGGCGGTAATATTTGAAAACATTCCTGGCGAGTTGGCCTCTACGTATCCGTGGGATCTTTATATACATCAATAACGTAATATAACTTAACCTAACCCAATCTAACATCTCGGCGGTTATATTTGACAACATTCCTGGCGAGTTGGCTTCTCCGTCTCTGTGGGATCTTTTTATACATCAATAACGTAATATAACCTAACCTAACCCAACCTAACATCTCGGCGGTAATACTTGAAAACATTCATGGCGAGTTGGCCGCTACGTCTCCGTTTGACCTTCATAAACATCAGTAACGAAATATGACCTAACCTAACACAACCTATCATCTCGGCGGTAATATTTGACAACATTACTGGCGAGTTGGCCTCTACGTCTCCGTTTGACCTTCATAAACATCAATGACGAAATATAACCTAACATAACACAGCCTATCATCTCGGCGGTAATGTTTGACAACATTCCTGGCGAGTTGGCCTCTACGTCTCCGTGGGACCTTTATATACATCAATAACGTTATATAACCTAACCTAACCCAACGAAACATCTCGGCGGTAATATTTGAAGACATTCCTGGGTTGTTGGCCTCTACGTCTCCGTGGGACCTTTATATACATCAATAACGTAATATAACCTAACCTAACCCAATCTAACATCTCGGCGGTAATATTTGAACACATTCCTGGCCTGTTGGCCTCTACGTCTCCGTGGGGACTTTATATACATCTATAACGTAATATAACCTAACCTAACCCAACCTAACATCTCGGCGGTAATATTTGAACACATTCCTGGCTTGTTGGCCTCTACGTCTCCGTGGGACCTTTATATACATCTATAACGTAATATAACCTAACCTAACCCAACCTAACATCTCGGCGGTAATATTTGAAAACATTCATGGCGAGTTGCCCTCTACGTCTCCGTGGGATCTTTATATACATCCATAACGTAATATAACCTAACCTAACCCAACCTAACATCTCGGCGGTAATATTTGAACACATTCCTGGCTTGTTGGCCTCTACGTCTCCGTGGGATATTTATATACATCAATAACGTAATATAACCTAACCTAACCCAACCTAACATCTCGGCGGTAATATTTGAACACATTCCTGGCTTGTTGGCCTCTACGTCTCCGTGGGAAATTTATATACATCTATAACGTAATATAACCTAACCTAAACCAACCTAACATCTCGGCGGTAATATTGGGAGACATTCCTGGCTTGTTGGCCTCTACGTCTCCGTGGTACATTTATATACATCAATAACGTAATATAACCTAACCTAACCCAACCTAACATCTCGGCGGTAATATTTGACAACATTACTGGCGAGTTGGACTCTACGTCTCCGTGGGACCTTTATATACATCAATGACGTTATATAACCGAACCTAACCCAACCTAACATCTCGGCGGTAATATTTGAAAACATTCCTGGCGAGTTGGCCTCTACGTATCCGTGGGATCTTTATATACATCAATAACGTAATATAACTTAACCTAACCCAATCTAACATCTCGGCGGTAATATTTGAAAACATACCAGACGTGTTGGCCTCTACGTCTCCGTGGGACCTTTATATACATCTATAACGTAATATAACCTAACCTAACCCAACCTAACATCTCGGCGGTAATATTTGACAACATTCCTGGCGACTTGGCTTCTCCGTCTCCGTGGGATCTTTTTATATATCAATAACGTAATATAACCTAACCTAACCCAGCCTAACATCTCGGCGGTAATACTAGAAAACATACCTGGCGAGTTGGCCTCTACGTCTCCGTGGGACCTTCATAAGCATCAATAACGAAATATAACGTAACTTAATCCAACTTATCATTTCGGCGGTAATATTTGACAACATTCCTGGCGAGTTGGCCTCTACGTCTCCGTGGGAGCTTTATATACATCAATAACGTAATATATCCTAACCTAACCCAACCTATCATCTCGGCGGTAATATTTGAAGACATTCCTGGCTTGTTGGCCTCTACGTCTCCCTGCGAACTTTATATACATCTATAACGTAATATAACCTAACCTAACCCAACCTAACATGTCGGCGGTAATATTTGAACACATTCCTGGCTTGTTGGCCCCTACGTCTCCGTGGGACCTTTATATACATCAATAACGTAATATAACCTAACCTAACCCAACCTAACATCTCGGCGGTAATATTTGAACACATTCCTGGCTTGTTGGCCTCTACGTCTCCGTGGGACCTTTATATACATCTATAACGTAATATAACCTAACCTAACCCAACCTAACATCTCGGCGGTAATATTTGAAAACATTCATGGCGAGTTGCCCTCTACGTCTCCGTGGGATCTTTATATACATCTATAACGTAATATAACCTAACCTAACCCAACCTAACATCTCGGCGGTAATATTTGACAACATTTCTGGCGAGTTGTCTTCTCCGTCTCCGTGGGATCTTTTTATATATCAATAACGTAATATAACCTAACCTAACCCAGCCTAACATCTCGGCGGTAATACTAGAAAACATAACTGGCGAGTTGGCCTCTACGTCTCCGTGGGACCTTCATAAGCATCAATAACGAAATATAACGTAACTTAATCCAACCTATCATTTCGGCGGTAATATTTGACAACATTCCTGGCGAGTTGGCCTCTACGTCTCCGTGGGAGCTTTATATACATCAATAACGTAATATAACCTAACCTAACCCAACCTAACATCTCGGCGGTAATATTGGGAGACATTCCTGGCTTGTTGGCCTCTACGTCTCCGTGGTACATTTATATACATCAATAACGTAATATAACCCAACCTAACCCAATCTAACATCTCGGCGGTAATATTTGAACACATTCCTGGCTTGTTGGCCTCTACGTCTCCCTGCGAACTTTATATACATCTATAACGTAATATAACCTAACCTAACCCAACCTAACATCTCGGCGGTAATATTTGAACACATTCCTGGCCTGTTGGCCTCTACGTCTCCGTGGGATCTTTATATACATCCATAACGTAATATAACCTAACCTAACCCAACCTAACATCTCGGCGGTAATATTTGAACACATTCCTGGCTTGTTGGCCTCTACGTCTCCGTGGGATATTTATATACATCAATAACGTAATATAACCTAACCTAACCCAACCTAACATCTCGGCGGTAATATTTGACAACATTCCTGGCGAGTTGGCTTCTCCGTCTCCGTGGGATCTTTTTATATATCAATAACGTAATATAACCTAACCTAACCCAGCCTAACATCTCGGCGGTAATACTAGAAAACATACCTGGCGAGTTGGCCTCTACGTCTCCGTGGGACCTTCATAAGCATCAATAACGAAATATAACGTAACTTAATCCAACCTATCATTTCGGCGGTAATATTTGACAACATTCCTGGCGAGTTGGCCTCTACGTCTCCGTGGGAGCTTTATATACATCAATAACGTAATATAACCTAACCTAACCCAACCTAACATCTCGGCGGTAATATTGGGAGACATTCCTGGCTTGTTGGCCTCTACGTCTCCGTGGTACATTTATATACATCAATAACGTAATATAACCCAACCTAACCCAATCTAACATCTCGGCGGTAATATTTGAACACATTCCTGGCTTGTTGGCCTCTACGTCTCCCTGCGAACTTTATATACATCTATAACGTAATATAACCTAACCTAACCCAACCTAACATCTCGGCGGTAATATTTGAACACATTCCTGGCCTGTTGGCCTCTACGTCTCCGTGGGATCTTTATATACATCCATAACGTAATATAACCTAACCTAACCCAACCTAACATCTCGGCGGTAATATTTGAACACATTCCTGGCTTGTTGGCCTCTACGTCTCCGTGGGATATTTATATACATCAATAACGTAATATAACCTAACCTAACCCAACCTAACATCTCGGCGGTAATATTTGACAACATTCCTGGCGAGTTGGCTTCTCCGTCTCCGTGGGATCTTTTTATATATCAATAACGTAATATAACCTAACCTAACCCAGCCTAACATCTCGGCGGTAATACTAGAAAACATACCTGGCGAGTTGGCCTCTACGTCTCCGTGGGACCTTCATAAGCATCAATAACGAAATATAACGTAACTTAATCCAACTTATCATTTCGGCGGTAATATTTGACAACATTCCTGGCGAGTTGGCCTCTACGTCTCCGTGGGAGCTTTATATACATCAATAACGTAATATATCCTAACCTAACCCAACCTAACATCTCGGCGGTAATATTTGAAGACATTCCTGGCATGTTGGCCTCTACGTCTCCCTGCGAACTTTATATACATCTATAACGTAATATAACCTAACCTAACCCAACCTAACATGTCGGCGGTAATATTTGAACACATTCCTGGCTTGTTGGCCCCTACGTCTCCGTGGGACCTTTATATACATCAATAACGTAATATAACCTAACCTATCCCAACCTAACATCTCGGCGGTAATATTTGAACATATTCCTGGCTTGTTGGCCTCTACGTCTCCGTGGGACCTTTATATACATCTATAACGTAATATAACCTAACCTAACCCAACCTAACATCTCGGCGATAATATTTGGTCACATTCCTGGCTTGTTGGCCTCTACCCCTCCGTGGTACATTTATATACATCAATAACGTAATATAACCTAACCTAACACAACCTATCATCTCGGCGGTAATATTTGACAACATTCCTGGCGAGTTGGCTTCTCCGTCTCCGTGGGATCTTTTTATATATCAATAACGTAATGTAACCTAACCTAACCCAATCTAACATCTCGGCGGTAATATTTGAACACATTCCTGGCTTGTTGGCCTCTATGTCTCCCTGCGAACTTTATATACATCTATAACGTAATATAACCTAACCTAACCCAACCTAACATGTCGGCGGTAATATTTGAACACATTCCTGGCTTGTTGGCCCCTACGTCTCCGTGGGACCTTTATATACATCAATAACGTAATATAACCTAACCTAACCCAACCTAACATCTCGGCGGTAATATTTGAACACATTCCTGGCTTGTTGGCCTCTACGTCTCCGTGGGACCTTTATATACATCTATAACGTAATATAACCTAACCTAACCCAACCTAACATCTCGGCGATAATATTTGGTCACATTCCTGGCTTGTTGGCCTCTACCCCTCCGTGGTACATTTATATACATCAATAACGTAATATAACCTAACCTAACCCAACCTATCATCTCGGCGGTAATATTTGACAACATTCCTGGCGAGTTGGCCTCTACCTCTCCGTGGGAACCTTATAAACATCTATAACGTAATATAACATAACCTAACCCAATCTAACATCTCGGCCGTAATATTTGAACACATTCCTGGCTTGTTGGCCTCTACGTCTCCCTGCGAACTTTATATACATCTATAACGTAATATAACCTAACCTAACCCAACCTAACATCTCGGCGGTAATATTTGAAAACATTCATGGCGAGTTGCCCTCTACGTCTCCGTGGGATCTTTATATACATCTATAACGTAATATAACCTAACCTAACCCAACCTAACATCTCGGCGGTAATATTTGACAACATTCCTGGCGAGTTGGCTTCTCCGTCTCCGTGGGATCTTTTTATATATCAATAACGTAATATAACCTAGCCTAACCCAGCCTAACATCTCGGCGGTAATACTAGAAAACATACCTGGCGAGTTGGCCTCTACGTCTCCGTGGGACCTTCATAAGCATCAATAACGAAATATAACGTAACTTAATCCAACTTATCATTTCGGCGGTAATATTTGACAACATTTCTCGCGAGTTGGCCTCTACGTCTCCGTGGGAGCTTTATATACATCAATAACGTAATATATCCTAACCTAACCCAACCTAACATCTCGGTGGTAATATTTGACGACATTCCTGGCTTGTTGGCCTCTACGTCTCCGTGGGAGCTTTATATACATCAATAACGTAATATAACCTAACCTAACCCAACCTAACATCTCGGCGGTAATATTGGGAGACATTCCTGGCTTGTTGGCCTCTACGTCTCCGTGGTACATTTATATACATCAATAACGTAATATAACCCAACCTAACCCAATCTAACATCTCGGCGGTAATATTTGAACACATTCCTGGCTTGTTGGCCTCTACGTCTCCCTGCGAACTTTATATACATCTATAACGTAATATAACCTAACCTAACCCAACCTAACATCTCGGCGGTAATATTTGAACACATTCCTGGCCTGTTGGCCTCTACGTCTCCGTGGGATCTTTATATACATCCATAACGTAATATAACCTAACCTAACCCAACCTAACATCTCGGCGGTAATATTTGAACACATTCCTGGCTTGTTGGCCTCTACGTCTCCGTGGGATATTTATATACATCAATAACGTAGTATAACCTAACCTAACCCAACCTAACATCTCGGCGGTAATATTTGACAACATTCCTGGCGAGTTGGCTTCTCCGTCTCCGTGGGATCTTTTTATATATCAATAACGTAATATAACCTAACCTAACCCAGCCTAACATCTCGGCGGTAATACTAGAAAACATACCTGGCGAGTTGGCCTCTACGTCTCCGTGGGACCTTCATAAGCATCAATAACGAAATATAACGTAACTTAATCCAACTTATCATTTCGGCGGTAATATTTGACAACATTCCTGGCGAGTTGGCCTCTACGTCTCCGTGGGAGCTTTATATACATCAATAACGTAATATATCCTAACCTAACCCAACCTAACATCTCGGCGGTAATATTTGAAGACATTCCTGGCATGTTGGCCTCTACGTCTCCCTGCGAACTTTATATACATCTATAACGTAATATAACCTAACCTAACCCAACCTAACATGTCGGCGGTAATATTTGAACACATTCCTGGCTTGTTGGCCCCTACGTCTCCGTGGGACCTTTATATACATCAATAACGTAATATAACCTAACCTATCCCAACCTAACATCTCGGCGGTAATATTTGAACATATTCCTGGCTTGTTGGCCTCTACGTCTCCGTGGGACCTTTATATACATCTATAACGTAATATAACCTAACCTAACCCAACCTAACATCTCGGCGATAATATTTGGTCACATTCCTGGCTTGTTGGCCTCTACCCCTCCGTGGTACATTTATATACATCAATAACGTAATATAACCTAACCTAACACAACCTATCATCTCGGCGGTAATATTTGACAACATTCCTGGCGAGTTGGCTTCTCCGTCTCCGTGGGATCTTTTTATATATCAATAACGTAATGTAACCTAACCTAACCCAATCTAACATCTCGGCGGTAATATTTGAACACATTCCTGGCTTGTTGGCCTCTATGTCTCCCTGCGAACTTTATATACATCTATAACGTAATATAACCTAACCTAACCCAACCTAACATGTCGGCGGTAATATTTGAACACATTCCTGGCTTGTTGGCCCCTACGTCTCCGTGGGACCTTTATATACATCAATAACGTAATATAACCTAACCTAACCCAACCTAACATCTCGGCGGTAATATTTGAACACATTCCTGGCTTGTTGGCCTCTACGTCTCCGTGGGACCTTTATATACATCTATAACGTAATATAACCTAACCTAACCCAACCTAACATCTCGGCGATAATATTTGGTCACATTCCTGGCTTGTTGGCCTCTACCCCTCCGTGGTACATTTATATACATCAATAACGTAATATAACCTAACCTAACCCAACCTATCATCTCGGCGGTAATATTTGACAACATTCCTGGCGAGTTGGCCTCTACCTCTCCGTGGGAACCTTATAAACATCTATAACGTAATATAACATAACCTAACCCAATCTAACATCTCGGCCGTAATATTTGAACACATTCCTGGCTTGTTGGCCTCTACGTCTCCCTGCGAACTTTATATACATCTATAACGTAATATAACCTAACCTAACCCAACCTAACATCTCGGCGGTAATATTTGAAAACATTCATGGCGAGTTGCCCTCTACGTCTCCGTGGGATCTTTATATACATCTATAACGTAATATAACCTAACCTAACCCAACCTAACATCTCGGCGGTAATATTTGACAACATTCCTGGCGAGTTGGCTTCTCCGTCTCCGTGGGATCTTTTTATATATCAATAACGTAATATAACCTAGCCTAACCCAGCCTAACATCTCGGCGGTAATACTAGAAAACATACCTGGCGAGTTGGCCTCTACGTCTCCGTGGGACCTTCATAAGCATCAATAACGAAATATAACGTAACTTAATCCAACTTATCATTTCGGCGGTAATATTTGACAACATTTCTCGCGAGTTGGCCTCTACGTCTCCGTGGGAGCTTTATATACATCAATAACGTAATATATCCTAACCTAACCCAACCTAACATCTCGGTGGTAATATTTGACGACATTCCTGGCTTGTTGGCCTCTACGTCCCCGTGGTATATATATATACATCAATAACGTAATATAACCTAACCTAACCCAATCTAACATCTCGGCGGTAATATTTGACAACATTCCTGGCGAGTTGGCCTCTACGTATCCGTGGGACCTTTATATACATCAATAACGTAATATAACTTAACCTAACCCAATCTAACATCTCGGCGGTAATATTTGAACACATTCCTGGCTTGTTGGCCTCTACGTCTCCGTGGGAAATTTATATACATCTATAACGTAATATAACCTAACCTAAACCAACCTAACATCTCGGCGGTAATATTTGACAACATTCCTGGCGAGTTGGCCTCTACGTCTCCGTGGGACATTTATATACACCAATAACGTTATATAACCTAACCTAACCCAACCTAACATCTCGGCGGTAATATTTGACGACATTCCTGGCTTGTTGGCCTCTACGTCCCCGTGGGATATATATATACATCAATAACGTAATATAACCTAACCTAACCCAACCTAACATCTCGGCGATAATATTTGGTCACATTCCTGGCTTGTTGGCCTCTACCCCTCCGTGGTACATTTATATACATCAATAACGTAATATAACCTAACCTAACACAACCTATCATCTCGGTGGTAATATTTGACAACATTCCTGGCGAGTTGGCCTCTACCTCTCCGTGGGAACCTTATATACATCTATAACGTAATATAACCTAACCTAACCCAATCTAACATCTCGGCCGTAATATTTGAACACATTCCTGGCTTGTTGGCCTCTACGTCTCCCTGCGAACTTTATATACATCTATAACGTAATATAACCTAACCTAACCCAACCTAACATCTCGGCGGTAATATTTGAAAACATTCATGGCGAGTTGCCCTCTACGTCTCCGTGGGATCTTTATATACATCTATAACGTAATATAACCTAACCTAACCCAACCTAACATCTCGGCGGTAATATTTGACAACATTTCTGGCGAGTTGGCTTCTCCGTCTCCGTGGGATCTTTTTATATATCAATAACGTAATATAACCTAACCTAACCCAGCCTAACATCTCGGCGGTAATACTAGAAAACATAACTGGCGAGTTGGCCTCTACGTCTCCGTGGGACCTTCATAAGCATCAATAACGAAATATAACGTAACTTAATCCAACCTATCATTTCGGCGGTAATATTTGACAACATTCCTGGCGAGTTGGCCTCTACGTCTCCGTGGGAGCTTTATATACATCAATAACGTAATATAACCTAACCTAACCCAACCTAACATCTCGGCGGTAATATTTGAACACATTCCTGGCTTGTTGGCCTCTACGTCTCCGTTTGATCTTCATAAACATCAATAACGTAATATAACCTAACCTAACCCAATCTAACATCTCGGCGGTAATATTTGACAACATTCCTGGCGAGTTGGCCTCTACGTATCCGTGGGATCTTTATATACATCAATAACGTAATATAACTTAACCTAACCCAATCTAACATCTCGGCGGTAATATTTGAAAACATACCAGATGTGTTGGCCTCTACGTCTCCGTGGGATCTTTATATACATCAATAACGTAATATAACCTAACCTAACCCAATCTAACATCTCGGCGGTAATATTTGAACACATTCCTGGCCTGTTGGCCTCTACGTCTCCGTGGGATCTTTATATACATCCATAACGTAATATAACCTAACCTAACCCAACCTAACATCTCGGCGGTAATATTTGAACACATTCCTGACTTGTTGGCCTCTACGTCTCCGTGGGATATTTATGTACATCAATAACGTAATATAACCTAACCTAACCCAACCTAACATCTCGGCGGTAATATTTGACAACACTCCTGGCGAGTTGGCTTCTCCGTCTCCGTGGGATCTTTTTATATATCAATAACGTAATATAACCTAACCTAACCCAGCCTAACATCTCGGCGGTAATACTAGAAAACATACCTGGCGAGTTGGCCTCTACGTCTCCGTGGGACCTTCATAAGCATCAATAACGAAATATAACGTAACTTAATCCAACTTATCATTTCGGCGGTAATATTTGACAACATTCCTGGCGAGTTGGCCTCTACGTCTCCGTGGGAGCTTTATATACATCAATAACGTAATATATCCTAACCTAACCCAACCTAACATCTCGGCGGTAATATTTGAAGACATTCCTGGCGAGTTGGCCTCTACGTCTCCGTGGGACCTTTATATACATCTATAACGTAATATAATCTAACCTAACCCAACCTAACATCTCGGCGATAATATTTGGTCACATTCCTGGCTTGTTGGCCTCTACCCCTCCGTGGTACATTTATATACATCAATAACGTAATATAACCTAACCTAAGCCAACCTATCATCTCGGCGGTAATATTTGACAACATTCCTGGCGAGTTGGCCTCTACCTCTCCGTGGGAACCTTATAAACATCTATAACGTAATATAACATAACCTAACCCAATCTAACATCTCGGCCGTAATATTTGAACACATTCCTGGCTTGTTGGCCTCTACGTCTCCCTGCGAACTTTATATACATCTATAACGTAATATAACCTAACCTAACCCAACCTAACATCTCGGCGGTAATATTTGAAAACATTCATGGCGAGTTGCCCTCTACGTCTCCGTGGGATCTTTATATACATCTATAACGTAATATAACCTAACCTAACCCAACCTAACATCTCGGCGGTAATATTTGACAACATTCCTGGCGAGTTGGCTTCTCCGTCTCCGTGGGATCTTTTTATATATCAATAACGTAATATAACCTAACCTAACCCAACCTAACATCTCGGCGGTAATATTGGAAGACATTCCTGGCTTGTTGGCCTCTACGTCTCCGTGGTACATTTATATACATCAATAACGTAATATAACCTAACCTAACCCAATCTAACATCTCGGCGGTAATATTTGAACACATTCCTGGCTTGTTGGCCCCTACGTCTCCGTGGGACCTTTATATACATCAATAACGTAATATACCCTAACCTAACCCAATCTATCATATCGGCGGTATATTTGAACACATTCCTGGCTTGTTGGCCTCTACGCCTCCGTGGGATCTTTATATACATCAATAACGTAATATAACCTAACCTAACCCAACCTAACATCTCGGCGGTAATATTTCAAAACATTCATGGCGAGTTGGCCTCTACGTCTCCGTGGGACCTTCATATACATCAATAACAAAATATAACCTAACCTAACCCAACCTATCATCTCGGCGGTAATATTTGACAACATTACTGGCGAGTTGGCCTCTACGTCTCCGCTTGACCTTCATAAACATCAATAACGAAATATAACCTAACATAACACAACCTATCATCTCGGTGGTAATATTTGACAACATTCCTGGCGATTTGGCCTCTACGTCTCCGTGGGACCCTTATGTACATCAATAACGTTATATAACCTAACCTAACCCAACCTAACATCTCGATGGTAATATTTGAAGACATTCCTGGCTTGTTGGCCTCTACGTCTCCGTGGTACATTTATGTACATCAATAACGTAATATAACCTAACCTAACCCAATCTAACATCTCGGCGGTAATATTTGAACACATTCATGGCGAGTTGGCCTCTACGTCTCCGTGGTACATTTATATACATCAATAACGTAATATAACCTAACCTAACCCAACCTATCATCTCGGCGGTAATATTTGACAACATTCCTGGCGAGTTGGCCTCTACGTATCCGTGGGATCTTTATATACATCAATAACGTAATATAACTTAACCTAACCCAATCTAACATCTCGGCGGTAATATTTGAAAACATACCAGATGTGTTGGCCTCTACGTCTCCGTGGGATCTTTATATACATCAATAACGTAATATAACCTAACCTAACCCAATCTAACATCTCGGCGGTAATATTTGAACACATTCCTGGCCTGTTGGCCTCTACGTCTCCGTGGGATCTTTATATACATCCATAACGTAATATAACCTAACCTAACCCAACCTAACATCTCGGCGGTAATATTTGAACACATTCCTGACTTGTTGGCCTCTACGTCTCCGTGGGATATTTATGTACATCAATAACGTAATATAACCTAACCTAACCCAACCTAACATCTCGGCGGTAATATTTGACAACACTCCTGGCGAGTTGGCTTCTCCGTCTCCGTGGGATCTTTTTATATATCAATAACGTAATATAACCTAACCTAACCCAGCCTAACATCTCGGCGGTAATACTAGAAAACATACCTGGCGAGTTGGCCTCTACGTCTCCGTGGGACCTTCATAAGCATCAATAACGAAATATAACGTAACTTAATCCAACTTATTATTTCGGCGGTAATATTTGACAACATTCCTGGCGAGTTGGCCTCTACGTCTCCGTGGGAGCTTTATATACATCAATAACGTAATATATCCTAACCTAACCCAACCTAACATCTCGGCGGTAATATTTGAAGACATTCCTGGCGAGTTGGCCTCTACGTCTCCGTGGGACCTTTATATACATCTATAACGTAATGTAATCTAACCTAACCCAACCTAACATCTCGGCGATAATATTTGGTCACATTCCTGGCTTGTTGGCCTCTACCCCTCCGTGGTACATTTATATACATCAATAACGTAATATAACCTAACCTAAGCCAACCTATCATCTCGGCGGTAATATTTGACAACATTCCTGGCGAGTTGGCCTCTACCTCTCCGTGGGAACCTTATAAACATCTATAACGTAATATAACATAACCTAACCCAATCTAACATCTCGGCCGTAATATTTGAACACATTCCTGGCTTGTTGGCCTCTACGTCTCCCTGCGAACTTTATATACATCTATAACGTAATATAACCTAACCTAACCCAACCTAACATCTCGGCGGTAATATTTGAAAACATTCATGGCGAGTTGCCCTCTACGTCTCCGTGGGATCTTTATATACATCTATAACGTAATATAACCTAACCTAACCCAACCTAACATCTCGGCGGTAATATTTGACAACATTCCTGGCGAGTTGGCTTCTCCGTCTCCGTGGGATCTTTTTATATATCAATAACGTAATATAACCTAACCTAACCCAACCTAACATCTCGGCGGTAATATTGGAAGACATTCCTGGCTTGTTGGCCTCTACGTCTCCGTGGTACATTTATATACATCAATAACGTAATATAACCTAACCTAACCCAATCTAACATCTCGGCGGTAATATTTGAACACATTCCTGGCTTGTTGGCCCCTACGTCTCCGTGGGACCTTTATATACATCAATAACGTAATATACCCTAACCTAACCCAATCTATCATCTCGGCGGTATATTTGAACACATTCCTGGCTTGTTGGCCTCTACGCCTCCGTGGGATCTTTATATACATCAATAGCGTAATATAACCTAACCTAACCCAACCTAACATCTCGGCGGTAATATTTCAAAACATTCATGGCGAGTTGGCCTCTACGTCTCCGTGGGACCTTCATATACATCAATAACAAAATATAACCTAACCTAACCCAACCTATCATCTCGGCGGTAATATTTGACAACATTACTGGCGAGTTGGCCTCTACGTCTCCGCTTGACCTTCATAAACATCAATAACGAAATATAACGTAACATAACACAACCTATCATATCGGTGGTAATATTTGACAACATTCCTGGCGATTTGGCCTCTACGTCTCCGTGGGACCCTTATGTACATCAATAACGTTATATAACCTAACCTAACCCAACCTAACATCTCGATGGTAATATTTGAAGACATTCCTGGCTTGTTGGCCTCTACGTCTCCGTGGTACATTTATATACATCAATAACGTAATATAACCTAACCTAACCCAATCTAACATCTCGGCGGTAATATTTGAACACATTCATGGCGAGTTGGCCTCTACTTCTCCGTGGTACATTTATATACATCAATAACGTAATATAACCTAACCTAACCCAACCTATCATCTCGGCGGTAATATTTGACAACATTCCTGGCGAGTTGGCCTCTACGTATCCGTGGGATCTTTATATACATCAATAACGTAATATAACTTAACCTAACTCAATCTAACATCTCGGCGGTAATATTTGAACACATTCCTGGCTTGTTGGCCTCTACGTCTCCGTGGGAGCTTTATATACATCAATAACGTAATATAACCTAACCTAACCCAACCTAACATCTCGGCGGTAATATTGGAAGACATTCCTGGCTTGTTGGCCTCTACGTCTCCGTGGTACATTTATATACATCAATAACGTAATATAACCCAACCTAACCCAATCTAACATCTCGGCGGTAATATTTGACAACATTCCTGGCGAGTTGGCCTCTACGTCTCCGTGGGACCTTTATATACATCAATAACGTTATATAACCTAACCTAACCCAACCTAACATCTCGGCGGTAATATTTGAAGACATTCCTGGCTTGTTGGCCTCTACGTCTCCGTGGGATCTTTATATACATCAATAACGTAATATAACCTAACCTAACCCAATCTAACATCTCGGCGGTAATATTTGAACACATTCCTGGCCTGTTGGCCTCTACGTCTCCGTGGGATCTTTATATACATCCATAACGTAATATAACCTAACCTAACCCAACCTAACATCTCGGCGGTAATATTTGAACACATTCCTGGCTTGTTGGCCTCTACGTCTCCGTGGGATATTTATATACATCAATAACGTAATATAACCTAACCTAACCCAACCTAACATCTCGGCGATAATATTTGGTCACATTCCTGGCTTGTTGGCCTCTACCCCTCCGTGGTACATTTATATACATCAATAACGTAATATAACCTAACCTAACACAACCTATCATCTCGGTGGTAATATTTGACAACATTCCTGGCGAGTTGGCCTCTACCTCTCCGTGGGAACCTTATATACATCTATAACGTAATATAACCTAACCTAACCCAATCTAACATCTCGGCCGTAATATTTGAACACATTCCTGGCTTGTTGGCCTCTACGTCTCCCTGCGAACTTTATATACATCTATAACGTAATATAACCTAACCTAACCCAACCTAACATCTCGGCGGTAATATTTGAAAACATTCATGGCGAGTTGCCCTCTACGTCTCCGTGGGATCTTTATATACATCTATAACGTAATATAACCTAACCTAACCCAACCTAACATCTCGGCGGTAATATTTGACAACATTTCTGGCGAGTTGGCTTCTCCGTCTCCGTGGGATCTTTTTATATATCAATAACGTAATATAACCTAACCTAACCCAGCCTAACATCTCGGCGGTAATACTAGAAAACATAACTGGCGAGTTGGCCTCTACGTCTCCGTGGGACCTTCATAAGCATCAATAACGAAATATAACGTAACTTAATCCAACCTATCATTTCGGCGGTAATATTTGACAACATTCCTGGCGAGTTGGCCTCTACGTCTCCGTGGGAGCTTTATATACATCAATAACGTAATATAACCTAACCTAACCCAACCTAACATCTCGGCGGTAATATTTGAACACATTCCTGGCTTGTTGGCCTCTACGTCTCCGTGGGACCTTTATATACATCTATAACGTAATATAACCTAACCTAACCCAACCTAACATCTCGGCGATAATATTTGGTCACATTCCTGGCTTGTTGGCCTCTACCCCTCCGTGGTACATTTATATACATCAATAACGTAATATAACCTAACCTAACCCAACCTATCATCTCGGCGGTAATATTTGACAACATTCCTGGCGAGTTGGCCTCTACCTCTCCGTGGGAACCTTATAAACATCTATAACGTAATATAACATAACCTAACCCAATCTAACATCTCGGCCGTAATATTTGAACACATTCCTGGCTTGTTGGCCTCTACGTCTCCCTGCGAACTTTATATACATCTATAACGTAATATAACCTAACCTAACCCAACCTAACATCTCGGCGGTAATATTTGAAAACATTCATGGCGAGTTGCCCTCTACGTCTCCGTGGGATTTTTATATACATCTATAACGTAATATAACCTAACCTAACCCAACCTAACATCTCGGCGGTAATATTTGACAACATTCCTGGCGAGTTGGCTTCTCCGTCTCCGTGGGATCTTTTTATATATCAATAACGTAATATAACCTAACCTAACCCAACCTAACATCTCGGCGGTAATATTGGAAGACATTCCTGGCTTGTTGGCCTCTACGTCTCCGTGGTACATTTATATACATCAATAACGTAATATAACCTAACCTAACCCAATCTAACATCTCGGCGGTAATATTTCAAAACATTCATGGCGAGTTGGCCTCTACGTATCCGTGGGATCTTTATATACATCAATAACGTAATATAACTTAACCTAACCCAATCTAACATCTCGGCGGTAATATTTGAAAACATACCAGATGTGTTGGCCTCTACGTCTCCGTGGGATCTTTATATACATCAATAACGTAATATAACCTAACCTAACCCAATCTAACATCTCGGCGGTAATATTTGAACACATTCCTGGCCTGTTGGCCTCTACGTCTCCGTGGGATCTTTATATACATCCATAACGTAATATAACCTAACCTAACCCAACCTAACATCTCGGCGGTAATATTTGAACACATTCCTGACTTGTTGGCCTCTACGTCTCCGTGGGATATTTATGTACATCAATAACGTAATATAACCTAACCTAACCCAACCTAACATCTCGGCGGTAATATTTGACAACACTCCTGGCGAGTTGGCTTCTCCGTCTCCGTGGGATCTTTTTATATATCAATAACGTAATATAACCTAACCTAACCCAGCCTAACATCTCGGCGGTAATACTAGAAAACATACCTGGCGAGTTGGCCTCTACGTCTCCGTGGGACCTTCATAAGCATCAATAACGAAATATAACGTAACTTAATCCAACTTATCATTTCGGCGGTAATATTTGACAACATTCCTGGCGAGTTGGCCTCTACGTCTCCGTGGGAGCTTTATATACATCAATAACGTAATATATCCTAACCTAACCCAACCTAACATCTCGGCGGTAATATTTGAAGACATTCCTGGCGAGTTGGCCTCTACGTCTCCGTGGGACCTTTATATACATCTATAACGTAATGTAATCTAACCTAACCCAACCTAACATCTCGGCGATAATATTTGGTCACATTCCTGGCTTGTTGGCCTCTACCCCTCCGTGGTACATTTATATACATCAATAACGTAATATAACCTAACCTAAGCCAACCTATCATCTCGGCGGTAATATTTGACAACATTCCTGGCGAGTTGGCCTCTACCTCTCCGTGGGAACCTTATAAACATCTATAACGTAATATAACATAACCTAACCCAATCTAACATCTCGGCCGTAATATTTGAACACATTCCTGGCTTGTTGGCCTCTACGTCTCCCTGCGAACTTTATATACATCTATAACGTAATATAACCTAACCTAACCCAACCTAACATCTCGGCGGTAATATTTGAAAACATTCATGGCGAGTTGCCCTCTACGTCTCCGTGGGATCTTTATATACATCTATAACGTAATATAACCTAACCTAACCCAACCTAACATCTCGGCGGTAATATTTGACAACATTCCTGGCGAGTTGGCTTCTCCGTCTCCGTGGGATCTTTTTATATATCAATAACGTAATATAACCTAACCTAACCCAACCTAACATCTCGGCGGTAATATTGGAAGACATTCCTGGCTTGTTGGCCTCTACGTCTCCGTGGTACATTTATATACATCAATAACGTAATATAACCTAACCTAACCCAATCTAACATCTCGGCGGTAATATTTGAACACATTCCTGGCTTGTTGGCCCCTACGTCTCCGTGGGACCTTCATATACATCAATAACAAAATATAACCTAACCTAACCCAACCTATCATCTCGGCGGTAATATTTGACAACATTACTGGCGAGTTGGCCTCTACGTCTCCGCTCGACCTTCATAAACATCAATAACGAAATATAACCTAACCTAACCCAACCTAACATCTCGATGGTAATATTTGAAGACATTCCTGGCTTGTTGGCCTCTACGTCTCCGTGGTACATTTATATACATCAATAACGTAATATACCCTAACCTAACCCAATCTATCATCTCGGCGGTATATTTGAACACATTCCTGGCTTGTTGGCCTCTACGCCTCCGTGGGATCTTTATATACATCAATAACGTAATATAACCTAACCTAACCCAACCTAACATCTCGGCGGTAATATTTCAAAACATTCATGGCGAGTTGGCCTCTACGTCTCCGTGGGACCTTCATATACATCAATAACAAAATATAACCTAACCTAACCCAACCTATCATCTCGGCGGTAATATTTGACAACATTCCTGGCGAGTTGGCCTCTACGTCTCCGCTTGACCTTCATAAACATCAATAACGAAATATAACCTAACATAACACAACCTATCATCTCGGTGGTAATATTTGACAACATTCCTGGCGATTTGGCCTCTACGTCTCCGTGGGACCCTTATGTACATCAATAACGTTATATAACCTAACCTAACCCAACCTAACATCTCGATGGTAATATTTGAAGACATTCCTGGCTTGTTGGCCTCTACGTCTCCGTGGTACATTTATGTACATCAATAACGTAATATAACCTAACCTAACCCAATCTAACATCTCGGCGGTAATATTTGAACACATTCATGGCGAGTTGGCCTCTACGTCTCCGTGGTACATTTATATACATCAATAACGTAATATAACCTAACCTAACCCAACCTATCATCTCGGCGGTAATATTTGACAACATTCCTGGCGAGTTGGCCTCTACGTATCCGTGGGATCTTTATATACATCAATAACGTAATATAACTTAACCTAACCCAATCTAACATCTCGGCGGTAATATTTGAAAACATACCAGATGTGTTGGCCTCTACGTCTCCGTGGGATCTTTATATACATCAATAACGTAATATAACCTAACCTAACCCAATCTAACATCTCGGCGGTAATATTGGAACACATTCCTGGCCTGTTGGCCTCTACGTCTCCGTGGGATCTTTGTATACATCCATAACGTAATATAACCTAACCTAACCCAACCTAACATCTCGGCGGTAATATTTGAACACATTCCTGACTTGTTGGCCTCTACGTCTCCGTGGGATATTTATGTACATCAATAACGTAATATAACCTAACCTAACCCAACCTAACATCTCGGCGGTAATATTTGACAACACTCCTGGCGAGTTGGCTTCTCCGTCTCCGTGGGATCTTTTTATATATCAATAACGTAATATAACCTAACCTAACCCAGCCTAACATCTCGGCGGTAATACTAGAAAACATACCTGGCGAGTTGGCCTCTACGTCTCCGTGGGACCTTCATAAGCATCAATAACGAAATATAACGTAACTTAATCCAACTTATCATTTCGGCGGTAATATTTGACAACATTCCTGGCGAGTTGGCCTCTACGTCTCCGTGGTAGCTTTATATACATCAATAACGTAATATATCCTAACCTAACCCAACCTAACATCTCGGCGGTAATATTTGAAGACATTCCTGGCGAGTTGGCCTCTATGTCTCCGTGGGACCTTTATATACATCTATAACGTAATGTAATCTAACCTAACCCAACCTAACATCTCGGCGATAATATTTGGTCACATTCCTGGCTTGTTGGCCTCTACCCCTCCGTGGTACATTTATATACATCAATAACGTAATATAACCTAACCTAAGCCAACCTATCATCTCGGCGGTAATATTTGACAACATTCCTGGCGAGTTGGCCTCTACCTCTCCGTGGGAACCTTATAAACATCTATAACGTAATATAACATAACCTAACCCAATCTAACATCTCGGCCGTAATATTTGAACACATTCCTGGCTTGTTGGCCTCTACGTCTCCCTGCGAACTTTATATACATCTATAACGTAATATAACCTAACCTAACCCAACCTAACATCTCGGCGGTAATATTTGAAAACATTCATGGCGAGTTGCCCTCTACGTCTCCGTGGGATCTTTATATACATCTATAACGTAATATAACCTAACCTAACCCAACCTAACATCTCGGCGGTAATATTTGACAACATTCCTGGCGAGTTGGCTTCTCCGTCTCCGTGGGATCTTTTTATATATCAATAACGTAATATAACCTAACCTAACCCAACCTAACATCTCGGCGGTAATATTGGAAGACATTCCTGGCTTGTTGGCCTCTACGTCTCCGTGGTACATTTATATACATCAATAACGTAATATAACCTAACCTAACCCAATCTAACATCTCGGCGGTAATATTTGAACACATTCCTGGCTTGTTGGCCCCTACGTCTCCGTGGGACCTTTATATACATCAATAACGTAATATACCCTAACCTAACCCAATCTATCATCTCGGCGGTATATTTGAACACATTCCTGGCTTGTTGGCCTCTACGCCTCCGTGGGATCTTTATATACATCAATAACGTAATATAACCTAACCTAACCCAACCTAACATCTCGGCGGTAATATTTCAAAACATTCATGGCGAGTTGGCCTCTACGTCTCCGTGGGACCTTCATATACATCAATAACAAAATATAACCTAACCTAACCCAACCTATCATCTCGGCGGTAATATTTGACAACATTACTGGCGAGTTGGCCTCTACGTCTCCGCTTGACCTTCATAAACATCAATAACGAAATATAACCTAACATAACACAACCTATCATCTCGGTGGTAATATTTGACAACATTCCTGGCGATTTGGCCTCTACGTCTCCGTGGGACCCTTATGTACATCAATAACGTTATATAACCTAACCTAACCCAACCTAACATCTCGATGGTAATATTTGAAGACATTCCTGGCTTGTTGGCCTCTACGTCTCCGTGGTACATTTATGTACATCAATAACGTAATATAACCTAACCTAACCCAATCTAACATCTCGGCGGTAATATTTGAACACATTCATGGCGAGTTGGCCTCTACGTCTCCGTGGTACATTTATATACATCAATAACGTAATATAACCTAACCTAACCCAACCTATCATCTCGGCGGTAATATTTGACAACATTCCTGGCGAGTTGGCCTCTACGTATCCGTGGGATCTTTATATACATCAATAACGTAATATAACTTAACCTAACCCAATCTAACATCTCGGCGGTAATATTTGAAAACATACCAGATGTGTTGGCCTCTACGTCTCCGTGGGATCTTTATATACATCAATAACGTAATATAACCTAACCTAACCCAATCTAACATCTCGGCGGTAATATTTGAACACATTCCTGGCCTGTTGGCCTCTACGTCTCCGTGGGATCTTTATATACATCCATAACGTAATATAACCTAACCTAACCCAACCTAACATCTCGGCGGTAATATTTGAACACATTCCTGACTTGTTGGCCTCTACGTCTCCGTGGGATATTTATGTACGTCAATAACGTAATATAACCTAACCTAACCCAACCTAACATCTCGGCGGTAATATTTGACAACACTCCTGGCGAGTTGGCTTCTCCGTCTCCGTGGGATCTTTTTATATATCAATAACGTAATATAACCTAACCTAACCCAGCCTAACATCTCGGCGGTAATACTAGAAAACATACCTGGCGAGTTGGCCTCTACGTCTCCGTGGGACCTTCATAAGCATCAATAACGAAATATAACGTAACTTAATCCAACTTATCATTTCGGCGGTAATATTTGACAACATTCCTGGCGAGTTGGCCTCTACGTCTCCGTGGGAGCTTTATATACATCAATAACGTAATATATCCTAACCTAACCCAACCTAACATCTCGGCGGTAATATTTGAAGACATTCCTGGCGAGTTGGCCTCTACGTCTCCGTGGGACCTTTATATACATCTATAACGTAATGTAATCTAACCTAACCCAACCTAACATCTCGGCGATAATATTTGGTCACATTCCTGGCTTGTTGGCCTCTACCCCTCCGTGGTACATTTATATACATCAATAACGTAATATAACCTAACCTAAGCCAACCTATCATCTCGGCGGTAATATTTGACAACATTCCTGGCGAGTTGGCCTCTACCTCTCCGTGGGAACCTTATAAACATCTATAACGTAATATAACATAACCTAACCCAATCTAACATCTCGGCCGTAATATTTGAACACATTCCTGGCTTGTTGGCCTCTACGTCTCCCTGCGAACTTTATATACATCTATAACGTAATATAACCTAACCTAACCCAACCTAACATCTCGGCGGTAATATTTGAAAACATTCATGGCGAGTTGCCCTCTACGTCTCCGTGGGATCTTTATATACATCTATAACGTAATATAACCTAACCTAACCCAACCTAACATCTCGGCGGTAATATTTGACAACATTCCTGGCGAGTTGGCTTCTCCGTCTCCGTGGGATCTTTTTATATATCAATAACGTAATATAACCTAACCTAACCCAACCTAACATCTCGGCGGTAATATTGGAAGACATTCCTGGCTTGTTGGCCTCTACGTCTCCGTGGTACATTTATATACATCAATAACGTAATATAACCTAACCTAACCCAATCTAACATCTCGGCGGTAATATTTGAACACATTCCTGGCTTGTTGGCCCCTACGTCTCCGTGGGACCTTTATATACATCAATAACGTAATATACCCTAACCTAACCCAATCTATCATCTCGGCGGTATATTTGAACACATTCCTGGCTTGTTGGCCTCTACGCCTCCGTGGGATCTTTATATACATCAATAGCGTAATATAACCTAACCTAACCCAACCTAACATCTCGGCGGTAATATTTCAAAACATTCATGGCGAGTTGGCCTCTACGTCTCCGTGGGACCTTCATATACATCAATAACAAAATATAACCTAACCTAACCCAACCTATCATCTCGGCGGTAATATTTGACAACATTACTGGCGAGTTGGCCTCTACGTCTCCGCTTGACCTTCATAAACATCAATAACGAAATATAACCTAACATAACACAACCTATCATATCGGTGGTAATATTTGACAACATTCCTGGCGATTTGGCCTCTACGTCTCCGTGGGACCCTTATGTACATCAATAACGTTATATAACCTAACCTAACCCAACCTAACATCTCGATGGTAATATTTGAAGACATTCCTGGCTTGTTGGCCTCTACGTCTCCGTGGTACATTTATATACATCAATAACGTAATATAACCTAACCTAACCCAATCTAACATCTCGGCGGTAATATTTGAACACATTCATGGCGAGTTGGCCTCTACGTCTCCGTGGGACCTTTATATACATCAATAACGTTATATAACCTAACCTAACCCAACCTAACATCTCGGCGGTAATATTTGAAGACATTCCTGGCTTGTTGGCCTCTACGTCTCCGTGGGATCTTTATATACATCAATAACGTAATATAACCTAACCTAACCCAATCTAACATCTCGGCGGTAATATTTGAACACATTCCTGGCCTGTTGGCCTCTACGTCTCCGTGGGATCTTTATATACATCCATAACGTAATATAACCTAACCTAACCCAACCTAACATCTCGGCGGTAATATTTGAACACATTCCTGGCTTGTTGGCCTCTACGTCTCCGTGGGATATTTATATACATCAATAACGTAATATAACCTAACCTAACCCAACCTAACATCTCGGCGGTAATATTTGACAACATTCCTGGCGAGTTGGCTTCTCCGTCTCCGTGGGATCTTTTTATATATCAATAACGTAATATAACCTAACCTAACCCAGCCTAACATCTCGGCGGTAATACTAGAAAACATACCTGGCGAGTTGGCCTCTACGTCTCCGTGGGACCTTCATAAGCATCAATAACGAAATATAACGTAACTTAATCCAACTTATCATTTCGGCGGTAATATTTGACAACATTCCTGGCGAGTTGGCCTCTACGTCTCCGTGGGAGCTTTATATACATCAATAACGTAATATATCCTAACCTAACCCAACCTAACATCTCGGCGGTAATATTTGAAGACATTCCTGGCTTGTTGGCCTCTACGTCTCCCTGCGAACTTTATATACATCTATAACGTAATATAACCTAACCTAACCCAACCTAACATGTCGGCGGTAATATTTGAACACATTCCTGGCTTGTTGGCCCCTACGTCTCCGTGGGACCTTTATATACATCAATAACGTAATATAACCTAACCTAACCCAACCTAACATCTCGGCGGTAATATTTGAACACATTCCTGGCTTGTTGGCCTCTACGTCTCCGTGGGACCTTTATATACATCTATAACGTAATATAACCTAACCTAACCCAACCTAACATCTCGGCGATAATATTTGGTCACATTCCTGGCTTGTTGGCCTCTACCCCTCCGTGGTACATTTATATACATCAATAACGTAATATAACCTAACCTAACACAACCTATCATCTCGGCGGTAATATTTGACAACATTCCTGGCGAGTTGGCTTCTCCGTCTCCGTGGGATCTTTTTATATATCAATAACGTAATGTAACCTAACCTAACCCAATCTAACATCTCGGCGGTAATATTTGAACACATTCCTGGCTTGTTGGCCTCTATGTCTCCCTGCGAACTTTATATACATCTATAACGTAATATAACCTAACCTAACCCAACCTAACATGTCGGCGGTAATATTTGAACACATTCCTGGCTTGTTGGCCCCTACGTCTCCGTGGGACCTTTATATACATCAATAACGTAATATAACCTAACCTAACCCAACCTAACATCTCGGCGGTAATATTTGAACACATTCCTGGCTTGTTGGCCTCTACGTCTCCGTGGGACCTTTATATACATCTATAACGTAATATAACCTAACCTAACCCAACCTAACATCTCGGCGATAATATTTGGTCACATTCCTGGCTTGTTGGCCTCTACCCCTCCGTGGTACATTTATATACATCAATAACGTAATATAACCTAACCTAACCCAACCTATCATCTCGGCGGTAATATTTGACAACATTCCTGGCGAGTTGGCCTCTACCTCTCCGTGGGAACCTTATAAACATCTATAACGTAATATAACATAACCTAACCCAATCTAACATCTCGGCCGTAATATTTGAACACATTCCTGGCTTGTTGGCCTCTACGTCTCCCTGCGAACTTTATATACATCTATAACGTAATATAACCTAACCTAACCCAACCTAACATCTCGGCGGTAATATTTGAAAATATTCATGGCGAGTTGCCCTCTACGTCTCCGTGGGATCTTTATATACATCTATAACGTAATATAACCTAACCTAACCCAACCTAACATCTCGGCGGTAATATTTGACAACATTCCTGGCGAGTTGGCTTCTCCGTCTCCGTGGGATCTTTTTATATATCAATAACGTAATATAACCTAACCTAACCCAACCTAACATCTCGGCGGTAATATTGGAAGACATTCCTGGCTTGTTGGCCTCTACGTCTCCGTGGTACATTTATATACATCAATAACGTAATATAACCTAACCTAATCCAATCTAACATCTCGGCGGTAATATTTGAACACATTCCTTGCTTGTTGGCCCCTACGTCTCCGTGGGACCTTTATATACATCAATAACGTAATATACCCTAACCTAACCCAATCTATCATCTCGGCGGTATATTTGAACACATTCCTGGCTTGTTGGCCTCTACGCCTCCGTGGGATCTTTATATACATCAATAACGTAATATAACCTAACCTAACCCAACCTAACATCTCGGCGGTAATATTTCAAAACATTCATGGCGAGTTGGCCTCTACGTCTCCGTGGGACCTTCATATACATCAATAACAAAATATAACCTAACCTAACCCAACCTATCATCTCGGCGGTAATATTTGACAACATTACTGGCGAGTTGGCCTCTACGTCTCCGCTTGACCTTCATAAACATCAATAACGAAATATAACCTAACATAACACAACCTATCATATCGGTGGTAATATTTGACAACATTCCTGGCGATTTGGCCTCTACGTCTCCGTGGGACCCTTATGTACATCAATAACGTTATATAACCTAACCTAACCCAACCTAACATCTCGATGGTAATATTTGAAGACATTCCTGGCTTGTTGGCCTCTACGTCTCCGTGGTACATTTATATACATCAATAACGTAATATAACCTAACCTAACCCAATCTAACATCTCGGCGGTAATATTTGAACACATTCATGGCGAGTTGGCCTCTACGTCTCCGTGGGACCTTTATATACATCAATAACGTTATATAACCTAACCTAACCCAACCTAACATCTCGGCGGTAATATTTGGAGACATTCCTGGCTTGTTGGCCTCTACGTCTCCGTGGGATCTTTATATACATCAATAACCTAATATAACCTAACCTAACCCAATCTAACATCTCGGCGGTAATATTTGAACACATTCCTGGCTTGTTGGCCTCTACGTCTCCGTGGGATCTTTATATACATCAATAACGTAATATAACCTAACCTAACCCAATCTAACATCTCGGCGGTAATATTTGAACACATTCCTGGCCTGTTGGCCTCTACGTCTCCGTGGGACCTTTATATACATCTATAACGTAATATAACCTAACCTAACCCAACCTAACATCTCGGCGATAATATTTGGTCACATTCCTGGCTTGTTGGCCTCTACCCCTCCGTGGTACATTTATATACATCAATAACGTAATATAACCTAACCTAACACAACCTATCATCTCGGCGGTAATATTTGACAACATTCCTGGCGAGTTGGCCTCTACGTCTCCGTGGTACATTTATATACATCAATAACGTAATATAACCTAACCTAACCCAATCTAACATCTCGGGGGTAATATTTCAAAACATTCATGGCGAGTTGGCCTCTACGTCTCCGTGGGACCTTCATACACATCAATAACAAAATATAACCTAACCTAACCCAACCTATCATCTCGGCGGTAATATTTGACAACATTACTGGCGAGTTGGCCTCTACGTCTCCGCTTGACCTTCATAAACATCAATAACGAAATATAACCTAACATAACACAACCTATCATCTCGGTGGTAATATTTGACAACATTCCTGGCGATTTGGCCTCTACGTCTCCGTGGGACCCTTATGTACATCAATAACGTTATATAACCTAACCTAACCCAACCTAACATCTCGATGGTAATATTTGAAGACATTCCTGGCTTGTTGGCCTCTACGTCTCCGTGGTACATTTATATACACCAATAACGTAATATAACCTAACCTAACCCAATCTAACATCTCGGCGGTAATATTTGAAGACATTCATGGCGAGTTGGCCTCTACGTCTCCGTGGTACATTTATATACATCTATAACGTAATATAACCTAACCTAACCCAACCTAACATCTTGGCGGTAATATTTGAACACATTCCTGGCTTGTTGGCCTCTACGTCCCCGTGGGACCGTTATATACATCTATAACGTAATATAACCTAACCTAACCCAAACGAACATCTCGGCGGTAATATTTGACATCATTCCTGGCGAGTTGGGCTCTACGTCTCCGTTTGATCTTCATAAACATCAATAACGTAATATAACCTAACCTAACCCAACCTTTCATCTCGGCGGTAATATTTGACAACATTCCTGGCGAGTTGGCCTCTACGTCTCCGTTTGACCTTCATAAACATCAATGACGAAATATAACCTAACATAACACAACCTATCATCTCGGCGGTAATATTTGACAACATTCCTGGCGAGTTGGCCTCTACGTCTCCGTGGGACCTTTATATACACCAATAACGTTATATAACCTAACCTAACCCAACCTAACATCTCGGCGGTAATATTTGACGACATTCCTGGCTTGTTGGCCTCTACGTCCCCGTGGGATATATATATACATCAATAACGTAATATAACCTAACCTAACCCAATCTAACATCTCGGCGGTAATATTTGACAACATTCCTGGCGAGTTGGCTTCTCCGTCTCTGTGGGATCTTTTTATACATCAATAACGAAATATAACCTAACCTAACCCAACCTGTCATCTCGGCGGTAACATTTGACAACATTACTGGCGAGTTGGCCGCTACGTGTCCGTTTGACCTTCATAAACATCAGTAACGAAATATAACCTAACCTAACACAACCTATCATCTCGGCGGTAATATTTGACAACATTACTGGCGAGTTGGTCTCTACGTCTCCGTTTGACCTTCATAAACATCAATGACGAAATATAACCTAACATAACACAACCTATCATCTCGGCGGTAATATTTGAACACATTTCTGGCTTGTTGGCCTCTACGTCTCCCTGCGAACTTTATATACATCTATAACGTAATATAACCTAACCTAACCCAACCTAACATGTCGGCGGTAATATTTGAACACATTCCTGGCTTGTTGGCCCCTACGTCTCCGTGGGACCTTTATATACATCAATAACGTAATATAACCTAACCTAACCCAACCTAACATCTCGGCGGTAATATTTGAACACATTCCTGGCTTGTTGGCCTCTACGTCTCCGTGGGACCTTTATATACATCTATAACGTAACATAACCTAACCTAACCCAACCTAACATCTCGGCGATAATATTTGGTCACATTCCTGGCTTGTCGGCCTCTACCCCTCCGTGGTACATTTATATACATCAATAACGTAATATAACCTAACCTAACACAACCTATCATCTCGGCGGTAATATTTGACAACATTCCTGCCGAGTTGGCCTCTACCTCTCCGTGGGAACCTTATATACATCTATAACGTAATATAACCTAACCTAACCCAATCTAACATCTCGGCCGTAATATTTGAACACATTCCTGGCTTGTTGGCCTCTACGTCTCCCTGCGAACTTTATATACATCTATAACGTAATATAACCTAACCTAACCCAACCTAACATCTCGGCGGTAATATTTGAAAACATTCATGGCGAGTTGCCCTCTACGTCTCCGTGGGATCTTTTTATATATCAATAACGTAATATAACCTAACCTAACCCAGCCTAACATCTCGGCGGTAATACTAGAAAACATAACTGGCGAGTTGGCCTCTACGTCTCCGTGGGACCATCATAAGCGTCAATAACGAAATATAACGTAACTTAATCCAACCTATCATTTCGGCGGTAATATTTGACAACATTCCTGGCGAGTTGGCCTCTACGTCTCCGTGGGAGCTTTATATACATCAATAACGTAATATAACCTAACCTAACCCAACCTAACATCTCGGCGGTAATATTGGAAGACATTCCTGGCTTGTTGGCCTCTACGTCTCCGTGGTACATTTATATACATGAATAACGTAATATAACACAACCTAACCCAATCTAACATCTCGGCGGTAATATTTGAACACATTCCTGGCTTGTTGGCCTCTACGTCTCCCTGCGAACTTTATATACATCTATAACGTAATATAACCTAACCTAACCCAACCTAACATGTCGGCGGTAATATTTGAACACATTCCTGGCTTGTTGGCCCCTACGTCTCCGTGGGACCTTTATATACATCAATAACGTAATATAACCTAACCTAACCCAACCTAACATCTCGGCGGTAATATTTGAACACATTCCTGGCTTGTTGGCCTCTACGTCTCCGTGGGAAATTTATATACATCTATAACGTAATATAACCTAACCTAAACCAACCTAACATCTCGGCGGTAATATTGGGAGACATTCCTGGCTTGTTGGCCTCTACGTCCCCGTGGTACATTTATATACATCAATAACGTAATATAACCTAACCTAACCCAACCTAACATCTCGGCGGTAATATTTGACAACATTACTGGCGAGTTGGACTCTACGTCTCCGTGGGACCTTTATATACATCAATGACGTTATATAACCGAACCTAACCCAACCTAACATCTCGGCGGTAATATTTGAAAACATTCCTGGCGAGTTGGCCTCTACGTATCCGTGGGATCTTTATATACATCAATAACGTAATATAACTTAACCTAACCCAATCTAACATCTCGGCGGTAATATTTGACAACATTCCTGGCGAGTTGGCTTCTCCGTCTCTGTGGGATCTTTTTATACATCAATAACGTAATATAACCTAACCTAACCCAACCTAACATCTCGGCGGTAATACTTGAAAACATTCATGGCGAGTTGGCCGCTACGTCTCCGTTTGACCTTCATAAACATCAGTAACGAAATATGACCTAACCTAACACAACCTATCATCTCGGCGGTAATATTTGACAACATTACTGGCGAGTTGGCCTCTACGTCTCCGTTTGACCTTCATAAACATCAATGACGAAATATAACCTAACATAACACAGCCTATCATCTCGGCGGTAATATTTGACAACATTCCTGGCGAGTTGGCCTCTACGTCTCCGTGGGACCTTTATATACATCAATAACGTTATATAACCTAACCTAACCCAACCTAACATCTCGGCGGTAATATTTGAAGACATTCCTGGCTTGTTGGCCTCTACGTCTCCGTGGGATCTTTATATACATCAATAACGTAATATAACCTAACCTAACCCAATCTAACATCTCGGCGGTAATATTTGAACACATTCCTGGCCTGTTGGCCTCTACGTCTCCGTGGGGACTTTATATACATCTATAACGTAATATAACCTAACCTAACCCAACCTAACATCTCGGCGGTAATATTTGAACACATTCCTGGCTTGTTGGCCTCTACGTCTCCGTGGGACCTTTATATACATCTATAACGTAATATAACCTAACCTAACCCAACCTAACATCTCGGCGGTAATATTTGAAAACATTCATGGCGAGTTGCCCTCTACGTCTCCGTGGGACCTTTATATACATCCATAACGTAATATAACCTAACCTAACCGAACCTAACATCTCGGCGGTAATATTTGACAACATTACTGGCGAGTTGGACTCTACGTCTCCGTGCGACCTTTATATACATCAATGACGTTATATAACCTAACCTAACCCAACCTAACATCTCGGCGGTAATATTTGAAAACATTCCTGGCGAGTTGGCCTCTACGTATCCGTGGGATCTTTATATACATCAATAACGTAATATAACTTAACCTAACCCAATCTAACATCTCGGCGGTAATATTTGACAACATTCCTGGCGAGTTGGCCTCTACCTCTCCGTGGGACCTTATATACATCTATAACGTAATATAACCTAACCTAACCCAATCTAACATCTCGGCCGTAATATTTGAACACATTCCTGGCTTGTTGGCCTCTACGTCTCCCTGCGAACTTTATATACATCTATAACGTAATATAACCTAACCTAACCCAACCTAACATCTCGGCGGTAATATTTGAAAACATTCATGGCGAGTTGCCCTCTACGTCTCCGTGGGATCTTTATATACATCTATAACGTAATATAACCTAACCTAACCCAACCTAACATCTCGGCGGTAATATTTGACAACATTTCTGGCGAGTTGGCTTCTCCGTCTCCGTGGGATCTTTTTATATATCAATAACGTAATATAACCTAACCTAACCCAGCCTAACATCTCGGCGGTAATACTAGAAAACATAACTGGCGAGTTGGCCTCTACGTCTCCGTGGGACCTTCATAAGCATCAATAACGAAATATAACGTAACTTAATCCAACCTATCATTTCGGCGGTAATATTTGACAACATTCCTGGCGAGTTGGCCTCTACGTCTCCGTGGGAGCTTTATATACATCAATAACGTAATATAACCTAACCTAACCCAACCTAACATCTCGGCGGTAATATTGGAAGACATTCCTGGCTTGTTGGCCTCTACGTCTCCGTGGTACATTTATATACATCAATAACGTAATATAACCTAACCTAACCCAATCTAACATCTCGGCGGTAATATTTGACAACATTACTGGCGAGTTGGACTCTACGTCTCCGTGGGACCTTTATATACATCAATGACGTTATATAACCGAACCTAACCCAACCTAACATCTCGGCGGTAATATTTGAAAACATTCCTTACGAGTTGGCCTCTACGTATCCGTGGGATCTTTATATACATCAATAACGTAATATAACTTAACCTAACCCAATCTAATATCTCGGCGGTAATATTTGAAAACATACCAGACGTGTTGGCCTCTACGTCTCCGTGGGACCTTTATATACATCTATAACGTAATATAACCTAACCTAACCCAACCTAACATCTCGGCGGTAATATTTGAACACATTCCTGGCTTGTTGGCCTCTACGTCTCCGTGGGACCGTTATATACATCTATAACGTAATATAACCTAACCTAACCCAAACGAACATCTCGGCGGTAATATTTGACATCATTCCTGGCGAGTTGGGCTCTACGTCTCCGTTTGATCTTCATAAACATCAATAACGTAATATAACCTAACCTAACCCAACCTTTCATCTCGGCGGTAATATTTGACAACATTCCTGGCGAGTTGGCCTCTACGTCTCCGTGGGACCTTCATATACATCAATAACGAAATATAACCTAACCTAACCCAACCTGTCATCTCGGCGGTAATATTTGACAACATTACTGGCGAGTTGGCCGCTACGTCTCCGTTTGACCTTCATAAACATCAGTAACGAAATATAACCTAACCTAACACAACCTATCATCTCGGCGGTAATATTTGACAACATTACTGGCGAGTTGGCCTCTACGTCTCCGTTTGACCTTCATAAACATCAATGACGAAATATAACCTAACATAACACAACCTATCATCTCGGCGGTAATATTTGACAACATTCCTGGCGAGTTGGCCTCTACCTCTCCGTGGGAACCTTATATACATCTATAACGTAATATAACCTAACCTAACCCAATCTAACATCTCGGCCGTAATATTTGAACACATTCCTGGCTTGTTGGCCTCTACGTCTCCCTGCGAACTTTATATACATCTATAACGTAATATAACCTAACCTAACCCAACCTAACATCTCGGCGGTAATATTTGAAAACATTCATGGCGAGTTGCCCTCTACGTCTCCGTGGGATCTTTATATACATCTATAACGTAATATAACCTAACCTAACCCAACCTAACATCTCGGCGGTAATATTTGACAACATTCCTGGCGAGTTGGCTTCTCCGTCTCCGTGGGATCTTTTTATATATCAATAACGTAATATAACCTAACCTAACCCAGCCTAACATCTCGGCGGTAATACTAGAAAACATAACTGGCGAGTTGGCCTCTACGTCTCCGTGGGACCTTCATAAGCATCAATAACGAAATATAACGTAACTTAATCCAACCTATCATTTCGGCGGTAATATTTGACAACATTCCTGGCGAGTTGGCCTCTACGTCTCCGTGGGAGCTATATATACATCAATAACGTAATATAACCTAACCTAACCCAACCTAACATCTCGGCGGTAATATTGGAAGACATTCCTGGCTTGTTGGCCTCTACGTCTCCCTGCGAACTTTATATACATCTATAACGTAATATAACCTAACCTAACCCAACCTAACATGTCGGCGGTAATATTTGAACACATTCCTGGCTTGTTGGCCCCTACGTCTCCGTGGGACCTTTATATACATCAATAACGTAATATAACCTAACCTAACCCAACCTAACATCTCGGCGGTAATATTTGAACACATTCCTGGCTTGTTGGCCTCTACGTCTCCGTGGGAGCTTTATATACATCAATAACGTAATATAACCTAACCTAACCCAACCTAACATCTCGGCGGTGATATTGGAAGACATTCCTGTCTTGTTGGCCTCTACGTCTCCGTGGTACATTTATATACATCAATAACGTAATATAACCCAACCTAACCCAATCTAACATCTCGGCGGTAATATTTGACAACATTCCTGGCGAGTTGGCCTCTACGTCTCCGTGGGACCTTTATATACATCAATAACGTTATATAACCTAACCTAACCCAACCTAACATCTCGGCGGTAATATTTGAAGACATTCCTGGCTTGTTGGCCTCTACGTCTCCGTGGGATCTTTATATACATCAATAACGTAATATAACCTAACCTAACCCAATCTAACATCTCGGCGGTAATATTTGAACACATTCCTGGCCTGTTGGCCTCTACGTCTCCGTGGGATCTTTATATACATCCATAACGTAATATAACCTAACCTAACCCAACCTAACATCTCGGCGGTAATATTTGAACACATTCCTGGCTTGTTGGCCTCTACGTCTCCGTGGGATATTTATATACATCAATAACGTAATATAACCTAACCTAACCCAACCTAACATCTCGGCGGTAATATTTGACAACATTCCTGGCGAGTTGGCTTCTCCGTCTCCGTGGGATCTTTTTATATATCAATAACGTAATAGAACCTAACCTAACCCAGCCTAACATCTCGGCGGTAATACTAGAAAACATACCTGGCGAGTTGGCCTCTACGTCTCCGTGGGACCTTCATAAGCATCAATAACGAAATATAACGTAACTTAATCCAACTTATCATTTCGGCGATAATATTTGACAACATTCCTGGCGAGTTGGCCTCTACGTCTCCGTGGGAGCTTTATATACATCAATAACGTAATATATCCTAACCTAACCCAACCTAACATCTCGGCGGTAATATTTGAAGACATTCCTGGCTTGTTGGCCTCTACGTCTCCGTGGGATCTTTATATACATCAATAACGTAATATAACCTAACCTAACCCAATCTAACATCTCGGCGGTAATATTTGAACACATTCCTGGCCTGTTGGCCTCTACGTCTCCGTGGGGACTTTATATACATCTATAACGTAATATAACCTAACCTAACCCAACCTAACATCTCGGCGGTAATATTTGAACACATTCCTGGCTTGTTGGCCTCTACGTCTCCGTGGGACCTTTATATACATCTATAACGTAATATAACCTAACCTAACCCAACCTAACATCTCGGCGGTAATATTTGAAAACATTCATGGCGAGTTGCCCTCTACGTCTCCGTGGGATCTTTATATACATCCATAACGTAATATAACCTAACCTAACCCAACCTAACATCTCGGCGGTAATATTTGACAACATTACTGGCGAGTTGGACTCTACGTCTCCGTGGGACCTTTATATACATCAATGACGTTATATAACCTAACCTAACCCAACCTAACATCTCGGCGGTAATATTTGAAAACATTCCTGGCGAGTTGGCCTCTACGTATCCGTGGGATCTTTATATACATCAATAACGTAATATAACTTAACCTAACCCAATCTAACATCTCGGCGGTAATATTTGACAACATTCCTGGCGAGTTGGCCTCTACCTCTCCGTGGGACCTTATATACATCTATAACGTAATATAACCTAACCTAACCCAATCTAACATCTCGGCCGTAATATTTGAACACATTCCTGGCTTGTTGGCCTCTACGTCTCCCTGCGAACTTTATATACATCTATAACGTAATATAACCTAACCTAACCCAACCTAACATCTCGGCGGTAATATTGGAAGACATTCCTGGCTTGTTGGCCTCTACGTCTCCGTGGTACATTTATATACATCAATAACGTAATATAACCTAACCTAACCCAATCTAACATCTCGGCGGTAATATTTGACAACATTACTGGCGAGTTGGACTCTACGTCTCCGTGGGATCTTTATATACATCTATAACGTAATATAACCTAACCTAACCCAACCTAACATCTCGGCGGTAATATTTGACAACATTTCTGGCGAGTTGGCTTCTCCGTCTCCGTGGGATCTTTTTATATATCAATAACGTAATATAACCTAACCTATCCCAGCCTAACATCTCGGCGGTAATACTAGAAAACATAACTGGCGAGTTGGCCTCTACGTCTCCGTGGGACCTTCATAAGCATCAATAACGAAATATAACGTAACTTAATCCAACCTATCATTTCGGCGGTAATATTTGACAACATTCCTGGCGAGTTGGCCTCTACGTCTCCGTGGGAGCTTTATATACATCAATAACGTAATATAACCTAACCTAACCCAACCTAACATCTCGGCGGTAATATTGGAAGACATTCCTGGCTTGTTGGCCTCTACGTCTCCGTGGTACATTTATATACATCAATAACGTAATATAACCTAACCTAACCCAATCTAACATCTCGGCGGTAATATTTGACAACATTACTGGCGAGTTGGACTCTACGTCTCCGTGGGACCTTTATATACATCAATGACGTTATATAACCGAACCTAACCCAACCTAACATCTCGGCGGTAATATTTGAAAACATTCCTTACGAGTTGGCCTCTACGTATCCGTGGGATCTTTATATACATCAATAACGTAATATAACTTAACCTAACCCAATCTAATATCTCGGCGGTAATATTTGAAAACATACCAGACGTGTTGGCCTCTACGTCTCCGTGGGACCTTTATATACATCTATAACGTAATATAACCTAACCTAACCCAACCTAACATCTCGGCGGTAATATTTGAACACATTCCTGGCTTGTTGGCCTCTACGTCTCCGTGGGACCGTTATATACATCTATAACGTAATATAACCTAACCTAACCCAAACGAACATCTCGGCGGTAATATTTGACATCATTCCTGGCGAGTTGGGCTCTACGTCTCCGTTTGATCTTCATAAACATCAATAACGTAATATAACCTAACCTAACCCAACCTTTCATCTCGGCGGTAATATTTGACAACATTCCTGGCGAGTTGGCCTCTACGTCTCCGTGGGACCTTCATATACATCAATAACGAAATATAACCTAACCTAACCCAACCTGTCATCTCGGCGGTAATATTTGACAACATTACTGGCGAGTTGGCCGCTACGTCTCCGTTTGACCTTCATAAACATCAGTAACGAAATATAACCTAACCTAACACAACCTATCATCTCGGCGGTAATATTTGACAACATTACTGGCGAGTTGGCCTCTACGTCTCCGTTTGACCTTCATAAACATCAATGACGAAATATAACCTAACATAACACAACCTATCATCTCGGCGGTAATATTTGACAACATTCCTGGCGAGTTGGCCTCTACCTCTCCGTGGGAACCTTATATACATCTATAACGTAATATAACCTAACCTAACCCAATCTAACATCTCGGCCGTAATATTTGAACACATTCCTGGCTTGTTGGCCTCTACGTCTCCCTGCGAACTTTATATACATCTATAACGTAATATAACCTAACCTAACCCAACCTAACATCTCGGCGGTAATATTTGAAAACATTCATGGCGAGTTGCCCTCTACGTCTCCGTGGGATCTTTATATACATCTATAACGTAATATAACCTAACCTAACCCAACCTAACATCTCGGCGGTAATATTTGACAACATTCCTGGCGAGTTGGCTTCTCCGTCTCCGTGGGATCTTTTTATATATCAATAACGTAATATAACCTAACCTAACCCAGCCTAACATCTCGGCGGTAATACTAGAAAACATAACTGGCGAGTTGGCCTCTACGTCTCCGTGGGACCTTCATAAGCATCAATAACGAAATATAACGTAACTTAATCCAACCTATCATTTCGGCGGTAATATTTGACAACATTCCTGGCGAGTTGGCCTCTACGTCTCCGTGGGAGCTATATATACATCAATAACGTAATATAACCTAACCTAACCCAACCTAACATCTCGGCGGTAATATTGGAAGACATTCCTGGCTTGTTGGCCTCTACGTCTCCCTGCGAACTTTATATACATCTATAACGTAATATAACCTAACCTAACCCAACCTAACATGTCGGCGGTAATATTTGAACACATTCCTGGCTTGTTGGCCCCTACGTCTCCGTGGGACCTTTATATACATCAATAACGTAATATAACCTAACCTAACCCAACCTAACATCTCGGCGGTAATATTTGAACACATTCCTGGCTTGTTGGCCTCTACGTCTCCGTGGGAGCTTTATATACATCAATAACGTAATATAACCTAACCTAACCCAACCTAACATCTCGGCGGTTATATTGGAAGACATTCCTGTCTTGTTGGCCTCTACGTCTCCGTGGTACATTTATATACATCAATAACGTAATATAACCCAACCTAACCCAATCTAACATCTCGGCGGTAATATTTGACAACATTCCTGGCGAGTTGGCCTCTACGTCTCCGTGGGACCTTTATATACATCAATGACGTTATATAACCTAACCTAACCCAACCTAACATCTCGGCGGTAATATTTGAAAACATTCCTGGCGAGTTGGCCTCTACGTATCCGTGGGATCTTTATATACATCAATAACGTAATATAACTTAACCTAACCCAATCTAACATCTCGGCGGTAATATTTGACAACATTCCTGGCGAGTTGGCCTCTACCTCTCCGTGGGACCTTATATACATCTATAACGTAATATAACCTAACCTAACCCAATCTAACATCTCGGCCGTAATATTTGAACACATTCCTGGCTTGTTGGCCTCTACGTCTCCCTGCGAACTTTATATACATCTATAACGTAATATAACCTAACCTAACCCAACCTAACATCTCGGCGGTAATATTGGAAGACATTCCTGGCTTGTTGGCCTCTACGTCTCCGTGGTACATTTATATACATCAATAACGTAATATAACCTAACCTAACCCAATCTAACATCTCGGCGGTAATATTTGACAACATTACTGGCGAGTTGGACTCTACGTCTCCGTGGGATCTTTATATACATCTATAACGTAATATAACCTAACCTAACCCAACCTAACATCTCGGCGGTAATATTTGACAACATTTCTGGCGAGTTGGCTTCTCCGTCTCCGTGGGATCTTTTTATATATCAATAACGTAATATAACCTAATCTAACCCAGCCTAACATCTCGGCGGTAATACTAGAAAACATAACTGGCGAGTTGGCCTCTACGTCTCCGTGGGACCTTCATAAGCATCAATAACGAAATATAACGTAACTTAATCCAACCTATCATTTCGGCGGTAATATTTGACAACATTCCTGGCGAGTTGGCCTCTACGTCTCCGTGGGAGCTTTATATACATCAATAACGTAATATAACCTAACCTAACCCAACCTAACATCTCGGCGGTAATATTGGAAGACATTCCTGGCTTGTTGGCCTCTACGTCTCCGTGGTACATTTATATACATCAATAACGTAATATAACCTAACCTAACCCAATCTAACATCTCGGCGGTAATATTTGACAACATTACTGGCGAGTTGGACTCTACGTCTCCGTGGGACCTTTATATACATCAATGACGTTATATAACCGAACCTAACCCAACCTAACATCTCGGCGGTAATATTTGAAAACATTCCTTACGAGTTGGCCTCTACGTATCCGTGGGATCTTTATATACATCAATAACGTAATATAACTTAACCTAACCCAATCTAATATCTCGGCGGTAATATTTGAAAACATACCAGACGTGTTGGCCTCTACGTCTCCGTGGGACCTTTATATACATCTATAACGTAATATAACCTAACCTAACCCAACCTAACATCTCGGCGGTAATATTTGAACACATTCCTGGCTTGTTGGCCTCTACGTCTCCGTGGGACCGTTATATACATCTATAACGTAATATAACCTAACCTAACCCAAACGAACATCTCGGCGGTAATATTTGACATCATTCCTGGCGAGTTGGGCTCTACGTCTCCGTTTGATCTTCATAAACATCAATAACGTAATATAACCTAACCTAACCCAACCTTTCATCTCGGCGGTAATATTTGACAACATTCCTGGCGAGTTGGCCTCTACGTCTCCGTGGGACCTTCATATACATCAATAACGAAATATAACCTAACCTAACCCAACCTGTCATCTCGGCGGTAATATTTGACAACATTACTGGCGAGTTGGCCGCTACGTCTCCGTTTGACCTTCATAAACATCAGTAACGAAATATAACCTAACCTAACACAACCTATCATCTCGGCGGTAATATTTGACAACATTACTGGCGAGTTGGCCTCTACGTCTCCGTTTGACCTTCATAAACATCAATGACGAAATATAACCTAACATAACACAACCTATCATCTCGGCGGTAATATTTGACAACATTCCTGGCGAGTTGGCCTCTACCTCTCCGTGGGAACCTTATATACATCTATAACGTAATATAACCTAACCTAACCCAATCTAACATCTCGGCCGTAATATTTGAACACATTCCTGGCTTGTTGGCCTCTACGTCTCCCTGCGAACTTTATATACATCTATAACGTAATATAACCTAACCTAACCCAACCTAACATCTCGGCGGTAATATTTGAAAACATTCATGGCGAGTTGCCCTCTACGTCTCCGTGGGATCTTTATATACATCTATAACGTAATATAACCTAACCTAACCCAACCTAACATCTCGGCGGTAATATTTGACAACATTCCTGGCGAGTTGGCTTCTCCGTCTCCGTGGGATCTTTTTATATATCAATAACGTAATATAACCTAACCTAACCCAGCCTAACATCTCGGCGGTAATACTAGAAAACATAACTGGCGAGTTGGCCTCTACGTCTCCGTGGGACCTTCATAAGCATCAATAACGAAATATAACGTAACTTAATCCAACCTATCATTTCGGCGGTAATATTTGACAACATTCCTGGCGAGTTGGCCTCTACGTCTCCGTGGGAGCTATATATACATCAATAACGTAATATAACCTAACCTAACCCAACCTAACATCTCGGCGGTAATATTGGAAGACATTCCTGGCTTGTTGGCCTCTACGTCTCCCTGCGAACTTTATATACATCTATAACGTAATATAACCTAACCTAACCCAACCTAACATGTCGGCGGTAATATTTGAACACATTCCTGGCTTGTTGGCCCCTACGTCTCCGTGGGACCTTTATATACATCAATAACGTAATATAACCTAACCTAACCCAACCTAACATCTCGGCGGTAATATTTGAAAACATTCATGGCGAGTTGCCCTCTACGTCTCCGTGGGATCTTTATATACATCCATAACGTAATATAACCTAACCTAACCCAACCTAACATCTCGGCGGTAATATTTGACAACATTACTGGCGAGTTGGACTCTACGTCTCCGTGGGACCTTTATATACATCAATGACGTTATATAACCTAACCTAACCCAACCTAACATCTCGGCGGTAATATTTGAAAACATTCCTGGCGAGTTGGCCTCTACGTATCCGTGGGATCTTTATATACATCAATAACGTAATATAACTTAACCTAACCCAATCTAACATCTCGGCGGTAATATTTGACAACATTCCTGGCGAGTTGGCCTCTACCTCTCCGTGGGACCTTATATACATCTATAACGTAATATAACCTAACCTAACCCAATCTAACATCTCGGCCGTAATATTTGAACACATTCCTGGCTTGTTGGCCTCTACGTCTCCCTGCGAACTTTATATACATCTATAACGTAATATAACCTAACCTAACCCAACCTAACATCTCGGCGGTAATATTGGAAGACATTCCTGGCTTGTTGGCCTCTACGTCTCCGTGGTACATTTATATACATCAATAACGTAATATAACCTAACCTAACCCAATCTAACATCTCGGCGGTAATATTTGACAACATTACTGGCGAGTTGGACTCTACGTCTCCGTGGGATCTTTATATACATCTATAACGTAATATAACCTAACCTAACCCAACCTAACATCTCGGCGGTAATATTTGACAACATTTCTGGCGAGTTGGCTTCTCCGTCTCCGTGGGATCTTTTTATATATCAATAACGTAATATAACCTAACCTATCCCAGCCTAACATCTCGGCGGTAATACTAGAAAACATAACTGGCGAGTTGGCCTCTACGTCTCCGTGGGACCTTCATAAGCATCAATAACGAAATATAACGTAACTTAATCCAACCTATCATTTCGGCGGTAATATTTGACAACATTCCTGGCGAGTTGGCCTCTACGTCTCCGTGGGAGCTTTATATACATCAATAACGTAATATAACCTAACCTAACCCAACCTAACATCTCGGCGGTAATATTGGAAGACATTCCTGGCTTGTTGGCCTCTACGTCTCCGTGGTACATTTATATACATCAATAACGTAATATAACCTAACCTAACCCAATCTAACATCTCGGCGGTAATATTTGACAACATTACTGGCGAGTTGGACTCTACGTCTCCGTGGGACCTTTATATACATCAATGACGTTATATAACCGAACCTAACCCAACCTAACATCTCGGCGGTAATATTTGAAAACATTCCTTACGAGTTGGCCTCTACGTATCCGTGGGATCTTTATATACATCAATAACGTAATATAACTTAACCTAACCCAATCTAATATCTCGGCGGTAATATTTGAAAACATACCAGACGTGTTGGCCTCTACGTCTCCGTGGGACCTTTATATACATCTATAACGTAATATAACCTAACCTAACCCAACCTAACATCTCGGCGGTAATATTTGAACACATTCCTGGCTTGTTGGCCTCTACGTCTCCGTGGGACCGTTATATACATCTATAACGTAATATAACCTAACCTAACCCAAACGAACATCTCGGCGGTAATATTTGACATCATTCCTGGCGAGTTGGGCTCTACGTCTCCGTTTGATCTTCATAAACATCAATAACGTAATATAACCTAACCTAACCCAACCTTTCATCTCGGCGGTAATATTTGACAACATTCCTGGCGAGTTGGCCTCTACGTCTCCGTGGGACCTTCATATACATCAATAACGAAATATAACCTAACCTAACCCAACCTGTCATCTCGGCGGTAATATTTGACAACATTACTGGCGAGTTGGCCGCTACGTCTCCGTTTGACCTTCATAAACATCAGTAACGAAATATAACCTAACCTAACACAACCTATCATCTCGGCGGTAATATTTGACAACATTACTGGCGAGTTGGCCTCTACGTCTCCGTTTGACCTTCATAAACATCAATGACGAAATATAACCTAACATAACACAACCTATCATCTCGGCGGTAATATTTGACAACATTCCTGGCGAGTTGGCCTCTACCTCTCCGTGGGAACCTTATATACATCTATAACGTAATATAACCTAACCTAACCCAATCTAACATCTCGGCCGTAATATTTGAACACATTCCTGGCTTGTTGGCCTCTACGTCTCCCTGCGAACTTTATATACATCTATAACGTAATATAACCTAACCTAACCCAACCTAACATCTCGGCGGTAATATTTGAAAACATTCATGGCGAGTTGCCCTCTACGTCTCCGTGGGATCTTTATATACATCTATAACGTAATATAACCTAACCTAACCCAACCTAACATCTCGGCGGTAATATTTGACAACATTCCTGGCGAGTTGGCTTCTCCGTCTCCGTGGGATCTTTTTATATATCAATAACGTAATATAACCTAACCTAACCCAGCCTAACATCTCGGCGGTAATACTAGAAAACATAACTGGCGAGTTGGCCTCTACGTCTCCGTGGGACCTTCATAAGCATCAATAACGAAATATAACGTAACTTAATCCAACCTATCATTTCGGCGGTAATATTTGACAACATTCCTGGCGAGTTGGCCTCTACGTCTCCGTGGGAGCTATATATACATCAATAACGTAATATAACCTAACCTAACCCAACCTAACATCTCGGCGGTAATATTGGAAGACATTCCTGGCTTGTTGGCCTCTACGTCTCCCTGCGAACTTTATATACATCTATAACGTAATATAACCTAACCTAACCCAACCTAACATGTCGGCGGTAATATTTGAACACATTCCTGGCTTGTTGGCCCCTACGTCTCCGTGGGACCTTTATATACATCAATAACGTAATATAACCTAACCTAACCCAACCTAACATCTCGGCGGTAATATTTGAACACATTCCTGGCTTGTTGGCCTCTACGTCTCCGTGGGAGCTTTATATACATCAATAACGTAATATAACCTAACCTAACCCAACCTAACATCTCGGCGGTGATATTGGAAGACATTCCTGTCTTGTTGGCCTCTACGTCTCCGTGGTACATTTATATACATCAATAACGTAATATAACCCAACCTAACCCAATCTAACATCTCGGCGGTAATATTTGACAACATTCCTGGCGAGTTGGCCTCTACGTCTCCGTGGGACCTTTATATACATCAATGACGTTATATAACCTAACCTAACCCAACCTAACATCTCGGCGGTAATATTTGAAAACATTCCTGGCGAGTTGGCCTCTACGTATCCGTGGGATCTTTATATACATCAATAACGTAATATAACTTAACCTAACCCAATCTAACATCTCGGCGGTAATATTTGACAACATTCCTGGCGAGTTGGCCTCTACCTCTCCGTGGGACCTTATATACATCTATAACGTAATATAACCTAACCTAACCCAATCTAACATCTCGGCCGTAATATTTGAACACATTCCTGGCTTGTTGGCCTCTACGTCTCCCTGCGAACTTTATATACATCTATAACGTAATATAACCTAACCTAACCCAACCTAACATCTCGGCGGTAATATTGGAAGACATTCCTGGCTTGTTGGCCTCTACGTCTCCGTGGTACATTTATATACATCAATAACGTAATATAACCTAACCTAACCCAATCTAACATCTCGGCGGTAATATTTGACAACATTACTGGCGAGTTGGACTCTACGTCTCCGTGGGATCTTTATATACATCTATAACGTAATATAACCTAACCTAACCCAACCTAACATCTCGGCGGTAATATTTGACAACATTTCTGGCGAGTTGGCTTCTCCGTCTCCGTGGGATCTTTTTATATATCAATAACGTAATATAACCTAACCTAACCCAGCCTAACATCTCGGCGGTAATACTAGAAAACATAACTGGCGAGTTGGCCTCTACGTCTCCGTGGGACCTTCATAAGCATCAATAACGAAATATAACGTAACTTAATCCAACCTATCATTTCGGCGGTAATATTTGACAACATTCCTGGCGAGTTGGCCTCTACGTCTCCGTGGGAGCTTTATATACATCAATAACGTAATATAACCTAACCTAACCCAACCTAACATCTCGGCGGTAATATTGGAAGACATTCCTGGCTTGTTGGCCTCTACGTCTCCGTGGTACATTTATATACATCAATAACGTAATATAACCTAACCTAACCCAATCTAACATCTCGGCGGTAATATTTGACAACATTACTGGCGAGTTGGACTCTACGTCTCCGTGGGACCTTTATATACATCAATGACGTTATATAACCGAACCTAACCCAACCTAACATCTCGGCGGTAATATTTGAAAACATTCCTTACGAGTTGGCCTCTACGTATCCGTGGGATCTTTATATACATCAATAACGTAATATAACTTAACCTAACCCAATCTAATATCTCGGCGGTAATATTTGAAAACATACCAGACGTGTTGGCCTCTACGTCTCCGTGGGACCTTTATATACATCTATAACGTAATATAACCTAACCTAACCCAACCTAACATCTCGGCGGTAATATTTGAACACATTCCTGGCTTGTTGGCCTCTACGTCTCCGTGGGACCGTTATATACATCTATAACGTAATATAACCTAACCTAACCCAAACGAACATCTCGGCGGTAATATTTGACATCATTCCTGGCGAGTTGGGCTCTACGTCTCCGTTTGATCTTCATAAACATCAATAACGTAATATAACCTAACCTAACCCAACCTTTCATCTCGGCGGTAATATTTGACAACATTCCTGGCGAGTTGGCCTCTACGTCTCCGTGGGACCTTCATATACATCAATAACGAAATATAACCTAACCTAACCCAACCTGTCATCTCGGCGGTAATATTTGACAACATTACTGGCGAGTTGGCCGCTACGTCTCCGTTTGACCTTCATAAACATCAGTAACGAAATATAACCTAACCTAACACAACCTATCATCTCGGCGGTAATATTTGACAACATTACTGGCGAGTTGGCCTCTACGTCTCCGTTTGACCTTCATAAACATCAATGACGAAATATAACCTAACATAACACAACCTATCATCTCGGCGGTAATATTTGACAACATTCCTGGCGAGTTGGCCTCTACCTCTCCGTGGGAACCTTATATACATCTATAACGTAATATAACCTAACCTAACCCAATCTAACATCTCGGCCGTAATATTTGAACACATTCCTGGCTTGTTGGCCTCTACGTCTCCCTGCGAACTTTATATACATCTATAACGTAATATAACCTAACCTAACCCAACCTAACATCTCGGCGGTAATATTTGAAAACATTCATGGCGAGTTGCCCTCTACGTCTCCGTGGGATCTTTATATACATCTATAACGTAATATAACCTAACCTAACCCAACCTAACATCTCGGCGGTAATATTTGACAACATTCCTGGCGAGTTGGCTTCTCCGTCTCCGTGGGATCTTTTTATATATCAATAACGTAATATAACCTAACCTAACCCAGCCTAACATCTCGGCGGTAATACTAGAAAACATAACTGGCGAGTTGGCCTCTACGTCTCCGTGGGACCTTCATAAGCATCAATAACGAAATATAACGTAACTTAATCCAACCTATCATTTCGGCGGTAATATTTGACAACATTCCTGGCGAGTTGGCCTCTACGTCTCCGTGGGAGCTATATATACATCAATAACGTAATATAACCTAACCTAACCCAACCTAACATCTCGGCGGTAATATTGGAAGACATTCCTGGCTTGTTGGCCTCTACGTCTCCCTGCGAACTTTATATACATCTATAACGTAATATAACCTAACCTAACCCAACCTAACATGTCGGCGGTAATATTTGAACACATTCCTGGCTTGTTGGCCCCTACGTCTCCGTGGGACCTTTATATACATCAATAACGTAATATAACCTAACCTAACCCAACCTAACATCTCGGCGGTAATATTTGAACACATTCCTGGCTTGTTGGCCTCTACGTCTCCGTGGGAGCTTTATATACATCAATAACGTAATATAACCTAACCTAACCCAACCTAACATCTCGGCGGTGATATTGGAAGACATTCCTGTCTTGTTGGCCTCTACGTCTCCGTGGTACATTTATATACATCAATAACGTAATATAACCCAACCTAACCCAATCTAACATCTCGGCGGTAATATTTGACAACATTCCTGGCGAGTTGGCCTCTACGTCTCCGTGGGACCTTTATATACATCAATAACGTTATATAACCTAACCTAACCCAACCTAACATCTCGGCGGTAATATTTGAAGACATTCCTGGCTTGTTGGCCTCTACGTCTCCGTGGGATCTTTATATACATCAATAACGTAATATAACCTAACCTAACCCAATCTAACATCTCGGCGGTAATATTTGAACACATTCCTGGCCTGTTGGCCTCTACGTCTCCGTGGGATCTTTATATACATCCATAACGTAATATAACCTAACCTAACCCAACCTAACATCTCGGCGGTAATATTAGAACACATTCCTGGCTTGTTGGCCTCTACGTCTCCGTGGGATATTTATATACATCAATAACGTAATATAACCTAACCTAACCCAACCTAACATCTCGGCGGTAATATTTGACAACATTCCTGGCGAGTTGGCTTCTCCGTCTCCGTGGGATCTTTTTATATATCAATAACGTAATAGAACCTAACCTAACCCAGCCTAACATCTCGGCGGTAATACTAGAAAACATACCTGGCGAGTTGGCCTCTACGTCTCCGTGGGACCTTCATAAGCATCAATAACGAAATATAACGTAACTTAATCCAACTTATCATTTCGGCGATAATATTTGACAACATTCCTGGCGAGTTGGCCTCTACGTCTCCGTGGGAGCTTTATATACATCAATAACGTAATATATCCTAACCTAACCCAACCTAACATCTCGGCGGTAATATTTGAAGACATTCCTGGCTTGTTGGCCTCTACGTCTCCCTGCGAACTTTATATACATCTATAACGTAATATAACCTAACCTAACCCAACCTAACATGTCGGCGGTAATATTTGAACACATTCCTGGCTTGTTGGCCCCTACGTCTCCGTGGGACCTTTATATACATCAATAACGTAATATAACCTAACCTAACCCAACCTAACATCTCGGCGGTAATATTTGAACACATTCCTGGCTTGTTGCCCTCTACGTCTCCGTGGGATCTTTATATACATCTATAACGTAATATAACCTAACCTAACCCAACCTAACATCTCGGCGGTAATATTTGACAACATTCCTGGCGAGTTGGCTTCTCCGTCTCCGTGGGATCTTTTTATATATCAATAACGTAATATAACCTAACCTAACCCAGCCTAACATCTCGGCGGTAATACTAGAAAACATAACTGGCGAGTTGGCCTCTACGTCTCCGTGGGACCTTCATAAGCATCAATAACGAAATATAACGTAACTTAATCCAACCTATCATTTCGGCGGTAATATTTGACAACATTCCTGGCGAGTTGGCCTCTACGTCTCCGTGGGAGCTATATATACATCAATAACGTAATATAACCTAACCTAACCCAACCTAACATCTCGGCGGTAATATTGGAAGACATTCCTGGCTTGTTGGCCTCTACGTCTCCCTGCGAACTTTATATACATCTATAACGTAATATAACCTAACCTAACCCAACCTAACATGTCGGCGGTAATATTTGAACACATTCCTGGCTTGTTGGCCCCTACGTCTCCGTGGGACCTTTATATACATCAATAACGTAATATAACCTAACCTAACCCAACCTAACATCTCGGCGGTAATATTTGAACACATTCCTGGCTTGTTGGCCTCTACGTCTCCGTGGGAGCTTTATATACATCAATAACGTAATATAACCTAACCTAACCCAACCTAACATCTCGGCGGTGATATTGGAAGACATTCCTGTCTTGTTGGCCTCTACGTCTCCGTGGTACATTTATATACATCAATAACGTAATATAACCCAACCTAACCCAATCTAACATCTCGGCGGTAATATTTGACAACATTCCTGGCGAGTTGGCCTCTACGTCTCCGTGGGACCTTTATATACATCAATAACGTTATATAACCTAACCTAACCCAACCTAACATCTCGGCGGTAATATTTGAAGACATTCCTGGCTTGTTGGCCTCTACGTCTCCGTGGGATCTTTATATACATCAATAACGTAATATAACCTAACCTAACCCAATCTAACATCTCGGCGGTAATATTTGAACACATTCCTGGCCTGTTGGCCTCTACGTCTCCGTGGGATCTTTATATACATCCATAACGTAATATAACCTAACCTAACCCAACCTAACATCTCGGCGGTAATATTAGAACACATTCCTGGCTTGTTGGCCTCTACGTCTCCGTGGGATATTTATATACATCAATAACGTAATATAACCTAACCTAACCCAACCTAACATCTCGGCGGTAATATTTGACAACATTCCTGGCGAGTTGGCTTCTCCGTCTCCGTGGGATCTTTTTATATATCAATAACGTAATAGAACCTAACCTAACCCAGCCTAACATCTCGGCGGTAATACTAGAAAACATACCTGGCGAGTTGGCCTCTACGTCTCCGTGGGACCTTCATAAGCATCAATAACGAAATATAACGTAACTTAATCCAACTTATCATTTCGGCGATAATATTTGACAACATTCCTGGCGAGTTGGCCTCTACGTCTCCGTGGGAGCTTTATATACATCAATAACGTAATATATCCTAACCTAACCCAACCTAACATCTCGGCGGTAATATTTGAAGACATTCCTGGCTTGTTGGCCTCTACGTCTCCCTGCGAACTTTATATACATCTATAACGTAATATAACCTAACCTAACCCAACCTAACATGTCGGCGGTAATATTTGAACACATTCCTGGCTTGTTGGCCCCTACGTCTCCGTGGGACCTTTATATACATCAATAACGTAATATAACCTAACCTAACCCAACCTAACATCTCGGCGGTAATATTTGAACACATTCCTGGCTTGTTGGCCTCTACGTCTCCGTGGGACCTTTATATACATCTATAACGTAATATAACCTAACCTAACCCAACCTAACATCTCGGCGATAATATTTGGTCACATTCCTGGCTTGTTGGCCTCTACCCCTCCGTGGTACATTTATATACATCAATAACGTAGTATAACCTAACCTAACACAACCTATCATCTCGGCGGTAATATTTGACAACATTCCTGCCGAGTTGGCCTCTACCTCTCCGTGGGAACCTTATATACATCTATAACGTAATATAACCTAACCTAACCCAACCTAACATCTCGGCGGTAATATTTGAAAACATTCCTGGCGAGTTGGCCTCTACGTATCCGTGGGATCTTTATATACATCAATAACGTAATATAACTTAACCTAACCCAATCTAACATCTCGGCGGTAATATTTGACAACATTCCTGGCGAGTTGGCCTCTACCTCTCCGTGGGACCTTATATACATCTATAACGTAATATAACCTAACCTAACCCAATCTAACATCTCGGCCGTAATATTTGAACACATTCCTGGCTTGTTGGCCTCTACGTCTCCCTGCGAACTTTATATACATCTATAACGTAATATAACCTAACCTAACCCAACCTAACATCTCGGCGGTAATATTGGAAGACATTCCTGGCTTGTTGGCCTCTACGTCTCCGTGGTACATTTATATACATCAATAACGTAATATAACCTAACCTAACCCAATCTAACATCTCGGCGGTAATATTTGACAACATTACTGGCGAGTTGGACTCTACGTCTCCGTGGGATCTTTATATACATCTATAACGTAATATAACCTAACCTAACCCAACCTAACATCTCGGCGGTAATATTTGACAACATTTCTGGCGAGTTGGCTTCTCCGTCTCCGTGGGATCTTTTTATATATCAATAACGTAATATAACCTAACCTAACCCAGCCTAACATCTCGGCGGTAATACTAGAAAACATAACTGGCGAGTTGGCCTCTACGTCTCCGTGGGACCTTCATAAGCATCAATAACGAAATATAACGTAACTTAATCCAACCTATCATTTCGGCGGTAATATTTGACAACATTCCTGGCGAGTTGGCCTCTACGTCTCCGTGGGAGCTTTATATACATCAATAACGTAATATAACCTAACCTAACCCAACCTAACATCTCGGCGGTAATATTGGAAGACATTCCCGGCTTGTTGGCCTCTACGTCTCCGTGGTACATTTATATACATCAATAACGTAATATAACCTAACCTAACCCAATCTAACATCTCGGCGGTAATATTTGACAACATTACTGGCGAGTTGGACTCTACGTCTCCGTGGGACCTTTATATACATCAATGACGTTATATAACCGAACCTAACCCAACCTAACATCTCGGCGGTAATATTTGAAAACATTCCTTACGAGTTGGCCTCTACGTATCCGTGGGATCTTTATATACATCAATAACGTAATATAACTTAACTTAACCCAATCTAATATCTCGGCGGTAATATTTGAAAACATACCAGACGTGTTGGCCTCTACGTCTCCGTGGGACCTTTATATACATCTATAACGTAATATAACCTAACCTAACCCAACCTAACATCTCGGCGGTAATATTTGAACACATTCCTGGCTTGTTGGCCTCTACGTCTCCGTGGGACCGTTATATACATCTATAACGTAATATAACCTAACCTAACCCAAACGAACATCTCGGCGGTAATATTTGACATCATTCCTGGCGAGTTGGGCTCTACGTCTCCGTTTGATCTTCATAAACATCAATAACGTAATATAACCTAACCTAACCCAACCTTTCATCTCGGCGGTAATATTTGACAACATTCCTGGCGAGTTGGCCTCTACGTCTCCGTGGGACCTTCATATACATCAATAACGAAATATAACCTAACCTAACCCAACCTGTCATCTCGGCGGTAATATTTGACAACATTACTGGCGAGTTGGCCGCTACGTCTCCGTTTGACCTTCATAAACATCAGTAACGAAATATAACCTAACCTAACACAACCTATCATCTCGGCGGTAATATTTGACAACATTACTGGCGAGTTGGCCTCTACGTCTCCGTTTGACCTTCATAAACATCAATGACGAAATATAACCTAACATAACACAACCTATCATCTCGGCGGTAATATTTGACAACATTCCTGGCGAGTTGGCCTCTACCTCTCCGTGGGAACCTTATATACATCTATAACGTAATATAACCTAACCTAACCCAATCTAACATCTCGGCCGTAATATTTGAACACATTCCTGGCTTGTTGGCCTCTACGTCTCCCTGCGAACTTTATATACATCTATAACGTAATATAACCTAACCTAACCCAACCTAACATCTCGGCGGTAATATTTGAAAACATTCATGGCGAGTTGCCCTCTACGTCTCCGTGGGATCTTTATATACATCTATAACGTAATATAACCTAACCTAACCCAACCTAACATCTCGGCGGTAATATTTGACAACATTCCTGGCGAGTTGGCTTCTCCGTCTCCGTGGGATCTTTTTATATATCAATAACGTAATATAACCTAACCTAACCCAGCCTAACATCTCGGCGGTAATACTAGAAAACATAACTGGCGAGTTGGCCTCTACGTCTCCGTGGGACCTTCATAAGCATCAATAACGAAATATAACGTAACTTAATCCAACCTATCATTTCGGCGGTAATATTTGACAACATTCCTGGCGAGTTGGCCTCTACGTCTCCGTGGGAGCTATATATACATCAATAACGTAATATAACCTAACCTAACCCAACCTAACATCTCGGCGGTAATATTGGAAGACATTCCTGGCTTGTTGGCCTCTACGTCTCCCTGCGAACTTTATATACATCTATAACGTAATATAACCTAACCTAACCCAACCTAACATGTCGGCGGTAATATTTGAACACATTCCTGGCTTGTTGGCCCCTACGTCTCCGTGGGACCTTTATATACATCAATAACGTAATATAACCTAACCTAACCCAACCTAACATCTCGGCGGTAATATTTGAACACATTCCTGGCTTGTTGGCCTCTACGTCTCCGTGGTACATTTATATACATCAATAACGTAATATAACCCAACCTAACCCAATCTAACATCTCGGCGGTAATATTTGACAACATTCCTGGCGAGTTGGCCTCTACGTCTCCGTGGGACCTTTATATACATCAATAACGTTATATAACCTAACCTAACCCAACCTAACATCTCGGCGGTAATATTTGAAGACATTCCTGGCTTGTTGGCCTCTACGTCTCCGTGGGATCTTTATATACATCAATAACGTAATATAACCTAACCTAACCCAATCTAACATCTCGGCGGTAATATTTGAACACATTCCTGGCCTGTTGGCCTCTACGTCTCCGTGGGATCTTTATATACATCCATAACGTAATATAACCTAACCTAACCCAACCTAACATCTCGGCGGTAATATTAGAACACATTCCTGGCTTGTTGGCCTCTACGTCTCCGTGGGATATTTATATACATCAATAACGTAATATAACCTAACCTAACCCAACCTAACATCTCGGCGGTAATATTTGACAACATTCCTGGCGAGTTGGCTTCTCCGTCTCCGTGGGATCTTTTTATATATCAATAACGTAATAGAACCTAACCTAACCCAGCCTAACATCTCGGCGGTAATACTAGAAAACATACCTGGCGAGTTGGCCTCTACGTCTCCGTGGGACCTTCATAAGCATCAATAACGAAATATAACGTAACTTAATCCAACTTATCATTTCGGCGATAATATTTGACAACATTCCTGGCGAGTTGGCCTCTACGTCTCCGTGGGAGCTTTATATACATCAATAACGTAATATATCCTAACCTAACCCAACCTAACATCTCGGCGGTAATATTTGAAGACATTCCTGGCTTGTTGGCCTCTACGTCTCCCTGCGAACTTTATATACATCTATAACGTAATATAACCTAACCTAACCCAACCTAACATGTCGGCGGTAATATTTGAACACATTCCTGGCTTGTTGGCCCCTACGTCTCCGTGGGACCTTTATATACATCAATAACGTAATATAACCTAACCTAACCCAACCTAACATCTCGGCGGTAATATTTGAACACATTCCTGGCTTGTTGGCCTCTACGTCTCCGTGGGACCTTTATATACATCTATAACGTAATATAACCTAACCTAACCCAACCTAACATCTCGGCGATAATATTTGGTCACATTCCTGGCTTGTTGGCCTCTACCCCTCCGTGGTACATTTATATACATCAATAACGTAGTATAACCTAACCTAACACAACCTATCATCTCGGCGGTAATATTTGACAACATTCCTGCCGAGTTGGCCTCTACCTCTCCGTGGGAACCTTATATACATCTATAACGTAATATAACCTAACCTAACCCAATCTAACATCTCGGCGGTAATATTTGAACACATTCCTGGCTTGTTGGCCTCTGCGTCTCCCTGCGAACTTTATATACATCTATAACGTAATATAACCTAACCTAACCCAACCTAACATGTCGGCGGTAATATTTGAACACATTCCTGGCTTGTTGGCCCCTACGTCTCCGTGGGACCTTTATATACATCAATAACGTAATATAACCTAACCTAACCCAACCTAACATCTCGGCGGTAATATTTGAACACATTCCTGGCTTGTTGGCCTCTACGTCTCCGTGGGAAATTTATATACATCTATAACGTAATATAACCTAACCTAAACCAACCTAACATCTCGGCGGTAATATTGGGATACATTCCTGGCTTGTTGGCCTCTACGTCTCCGTGGTACATTTATATACATCAATAACGTAATATAACCTAACCTAACCCAACCTAACATCTCGGCGGTAATATTTGACAACATTACTGGCGAGTTGGACTCTACGTCTCCGTGGGACCTTTATATACATCAATGACGTTATATAACCGAACCTAACCCAACCTAACATCTCGGCGGTAATATTTGAAAACATTCCTGGCGAGTTGGCCTCTACGTATCCGTGGGATCTTTATATACATCAATAACGTAATATAACTTAACCTAACCCAATCTAACATCTCGGCGGTAATATTTGACAACATTCCTGGCGAGTTGGCTTCTCCGTCTCTGTGGGATCTTTTTATACATCAATAACGTAATATAACCTAACCTAACCCAACCTAACATCTCGGCGGTAATACTTGAAAACATTCATGGCGAGTTGGCCGCTACGTCTCCGTTTGACCTTCATAAACATCAGTAACGAAATATGACCTAACCTAACACAACCTATCATCTCGGCGGTAATATTTGACAACATTACTGGCGAGTTGGCCTCTACGTCTCCGTTTGACCTTCATAAACATCAATGACGAAATATAACCTAACATAACACAGCCTATCATCTCGGCGGTAATATTTGACAACATTCCTGGCGAGTTGGCCTCTACGCCTCCGTGGGACCTTTATATACATCAATAACGTTATATAACCTAACCTAACCCAACGAAACATCTCGGCGGTAATATTTGAAGACATTCCTGGCTTGTTGGCCTCTACGTCTCCGTGGGATCTTTATATACATCAATAACGTAATATAACCTAACCTAACCCAATCTAACATCTCGGCGGTAATATTTGACAACATTCCTGGCGAGTTGGCCTCTACCTCTCCGTGGGACCTTATATACATCTATAACGTAATATAACCTAACCTAACCCAATCTAACATCTCGGCCGTAATATTTGAACACATTCCTGGCTTGTTGGCCTCTACGTCTCCCTGCGAACTTTATATACATCTATAACGTAATATAACCTAACCTAACCCAACCTAACATCTCGGCGGTAATATTTGAAAACATTCATGGCGAGTTGCCCTCTACGTCTCCGTGGGATCTTTACATACATCTATAACGTAATATAACCTAACCTAACCCAACCTAACATCTCGGCGGTAATATTTGACAACATTCCTGGCGAGTTGGCTTCTCCGTCTCCGTGGGATCTTTTTATATATCAATAACGTAATATAACCTAACCCAACCCAGCCTAACATCTCGGCGGTAATACTAGAAAACATAACTGGCGAGTTGGCCTCTACGTCTCCGTGGGACCTTCATAAGCATCAATAACGAAATATAACGTAACTTAATCCAACCTATCATTTCGGCGGTAATATTTGACAACATTCCTGGCGAGTTGGCCTCTACGTCTCCGTGGGAGCTTTATATACATCAATAACGTAATATAACCTAACCTAACCCAACCTAACATCTCGGCGGTAATATTGGAAGACATTCCTGGCTTGTTGGCCTCTACGTCTCCGTGGTACATTTATATACATCAATAACGTAATATAACCTAACCTAACCCAATCTAACATCTCGGCGGTAATATTTGAACACATTCCTGGCTTGTTGGCCTCTACGTCTCCGTGGGAAATTTATATACATCTATAACGTAATATAACCTAACCTAACCCAACCTAACATCTCGGCGGTAATATTTCAAAACATTCCTGGCTTGTTGGCCTCTACGTCTCCGTGGGAAATTTATATACATCTATAACGTAATATAACCTAACCTAAACCAACCTAACATCTCGGCGGTAATATTGGGAGACATTCCTGGCTTGTTGGCCTCTACGTCTCCGTGGTACATTTATATACATCAATAACGTAATATAACCTAACCTAACCCAACCTAACATCTCGGCGGTAATATTTGACAACATTACTGGCGAGTTGGACTCTACGTCTCCGTGGGACCTTTATATACATCAATGACGTTATATAACCGAACCTAACCCAACCTAACATCTCGGCGGTAATATTTGAAAACATTCCTGGCGAGTTGGCCTCTACGTATCCGTGGGATCTTTATATACATCAATAACGTAATATAACTTAACCTAACCCAATCTAACATCTCGGCGGTAATATTTGAAAACATACCAGACGTGTTGGCCTCTACGTCTCCGTGGGACCTTTATATACATCTATAACGTAATATAACCTAACCTAACCCAACCTAACATCTCGGCGGTAATATTTGAACACATTCCTGGCTTGTTGGCCTCTACGTCTCCGTGGGACCGTTAGATACATCTATAACGTAATATAACCTAACCTAACCCAAACGAACATCTCGGCGGTAATATTTGACATCATTCCTGGCGAGTTGGGCTCTACGTCTCCGTGGGAGCTTTATATACATCAATAACGTAATATAACCTAACCTAACCCAACCTAACATCTCGGCGGTAATATTGGAAGACATTCCTGGCTTGTTGGCCTCTACGTCTCCGTGGTACATTTATATACATCAATAACGTAATATAACCTAACCTAACCCAATCTAACATCTCGGCGGTAATATTTGAACACATTCCTGGCTTGTTGGCCCCTACGTCTCCGTGGGACCTTTATATACATCAATAACGTAATATACCCTAACCTAACCCAATCTATCATCTCGGCGGTATATTTGAACACATTCCTGGCTTGTTGGCCTCTACGCCTCCGTGGGATCTTTATATACATCAATAACGTAATATAACCTAACCTAACCCAACCTAACATCTCGGCGGTAATATTTCAAAACATTCATGGCGAGTTGGCCTCTACGTCTCCGTGGGACCTTCATATACATCAATAACAAAATATAACCTAACCTAACCCAACCTATCATCTCGGCGGTAATATTTGACAACATTACTGGCGAGTTGGCCTCTACGTCTCCGCTTGACCTTCATAAACATCAATAACGAAATATAACCTAACCTAACCCAACCTAACATCTCGATGGTAATATTGGAAGACATTCCTGGCTTGTTGGCCTCTACGTCTCCGTGGTACATTTATATACATCAATAACGTAATATAACCCAACCTAACCCAATCTAACATCTCGGCGGTAATATTTGACAACATTCCTGGCGAGTTGTCCTCTACGTCTCCGTGGGATCTTTATATACATCAATAACGTTATATAACCTAACCTAACCCAACCTAACATCTCGGGGGTAATATTTGAAGACATTCCTTGCTTGTTGGCCTCTACGTCTCCGTGGGATCTTTATATACATCAATAACGTAATATAACCTAACCTAACCCAATCTAACATCTCGGCGGTAATATTTGAACACATTCCTGGACTGTTGGCCTCTACGTCTCCGTGGGATCTTTATATACATCCATAACGTAATATAACCTAACCTAACCCAACCTAACATCTCGGCGGTAATATTTGAACACATTCCTGGCTTGTTGGCCTCTACGTCTCCGTGGGATATTTATATACATCAATAACGTAATATAACCTAACCTAACCCAACCTAACATCTCGGCGGTAATATTTGACAACATTCCTGGCGAGTTGGCCTCTACGTCTCCGTGGGACCTTTATATACATCAATAACGTAATATAACCTAACCTAACCCAGCCTAACATCTCGGCGGTAATACTAGAAAACATAACTGGCGAGTTGGCCTCTACGTCTCCGTGGGACCTTCATAAGCATCAATAACGAAATATAACGTAACTTAATCCAACCTATCATTTCGGCGGTAATATTTGACAACATTCCTGGCGAGTTGGCCTCTACGTCTCCGTGGGAGCTTTATATACATCAATAACGTAATATAACCTAACCTAACCCAACCTAACATCTCGGCGGTAATATTGGAAGACATTCCTGGCTTGTTGGCCTCTACGTCTCCGTGGTACATTTATATACATCAATAACGTAATATAACTTAACCTAACCCAATCTAACATCTCGGCGGTAATATTTGAAAACATACCAGACGTGTTGGCCTCTACGTCTCCGTGGGACCTTTATATACATCTATAACGTAATATAACCTAACCTAACCCAACCTAACATCTCGGCGGTAATATTTGAACACATTCCTGGCTTGTTGGCCTCTACGTCTCCGTGGGACCGTTATATACATCTATAACGTAATATAACCTAACCTAACCCAAACGAACATCTCGGCGGTAATATTTGACATCATTCCTGGCGAGTTGGGCTCTACGTCTCCGTTTGATCTTCATAAACATCAATAACGTAATATAACCTAACCTAACCCAACCTAACATCTCGGCGGTAATATTTGACAACATTCCTGGCGAGTTGGCCTCTACGTCTCCGTGGGACCTTCATATACATCAATAACGAAATATAACCTAACCTAACCCAACCTGTCATCTCGGCGGTAATATTTGACAACATTACTGGCGAGTTGGCCGCTACGTCTCCGTTTGACCTTCATAAACATCAGTAACGAAATATAACCTAACCTAACACAACCTATCATCTCGGCGGTAATATTTGACAACATTCCTGGCGAGTTGGCCTCTACGTCTCCGTGGGACCTTTATATACATCAATAACGTAATATAACCTAACCTAACCCAGCCTAACATCTCGGCGGTAATACTAGAAAACATAACTGGCGAGTTGGCCTCTACGTCTCCGTGGGACCTTCATAAGCATCAATAACGAAATATAACGTAACTTAATCCAACCTATCATTTCGGCGGTAATATTTGACAACATTCCTGGCGAGTTGGCCTCTACGTCTCCGTGGGAGCTTTATATACATCAATAACGTAATATAACCTAACCTAACCCAACCTAACATCTCGGCGGTAATATTGGAAGACATTCCTGGCTTGTTGGCCTCTACGTCTCCGTGGTACATTTATATACATCAATAACGTAATATAACTTAACCTAACCCAATCTAACATCTCGGCGGTAATATTTGAAAACATACCAGACGTGTTGGCCTCTACGTCTCCGTGGGACCTTTATATACATCTATAACGTAATATAACCTAACCTAACCCAACCTAACATCTCGGCGGTAATATTTGAACACATTCCTGGCTTGTTGGCCTCTACGTCTCCGTGGGACCGTTATATACATCTATAACGTAATATAACCTAACCTAACCCAACCTTTCATCTCGGCGGTAATATTTGACAACATTCCTGGCGAGTTGGCCTCTACGTCTCCGTGGGACCTTCATATACATCAATAACGAAATATAACCTAACCTAACCCAACCTGTCATCTCGGCGGTAATATTTGACAACATTCCTGGCGAGTTGGCCGCTACGTCTCCGTTTGACCTTCATAAACATCAGTAACGAAATATAGCCTAACCTAACACAACCTATCATCTCGGCGGTAATATTTGACAACATTACTGGCGAGTTGGCCTCTACGTCTCCGTTTGACCTTCATAAACATCAATGACGAAATATAACCTAACATAACACAACCTATCATCTCGGCGGTAATATTTGACAACATTCCTGGCGAGTTGGCCTCTACCTCTCCGTGGGAACCTTATATACATCTATAACGTACTATAACCTAACCTAACCCAATCTAACATCTCGGCCGTAATATTTGAACACATTCCTGGCTTGTTGGCCTCTACGTCTCCCTGCGAACTTTATATACATCTATAACGTAATATAACCTAACCTAACCCAACCTAACATCTCGGCGGTAATATTTGAAAACATTCATGGCGAGTTGCCCTCTACGTCTCCGTGGGATCTTTATATACATCTATAACGTAATATAACCTAACCTAACCCAACCTAACATCTCGGCGGTAATATTTGACAACATTCCTGGCGAGTTGGCTTCTCCGTCTCCGTGGGATCTTTTTATATATCAATAACGTAATATAACCTAACCTAACCCAGTCTAACATCTCGGCGGTAATACTAGAAAACATAACTGGCGAGTTGGCCTCTACGTCTCCGTGGGACCTTCATAAGCATCAATAACGAAATATAACGTAACTTAATCCAACCTATCATTTCGGCGGTAATATTTGACAACATTCCTGGCGAGTTGGCCTCTACGTCTCCGTGGGAGCTTTATATACATCAATAACGTAATATAACCTAACCTAACCCAACCTAACATCTCGGCGGTAATATTGGAAGACATTCCTGGCTTGTTGGCCTCTACGTCTCCGTGGTACATTTATATACATCAATAACGTAATATAACCTAACCTAACCCAATCTAACATCTCGGCGGTAATATTTGAACACATTCCTGGCTTGTTGGCCCCTACGTCTCCGTGGGACCTTTATATACATCAATAACGTAATATACCCTAACCTAACCCAATCTATCATCTCGGCGGTATATTTGAACACATTCCTGGCTTGTTGGCCTCTACGCCGCCGTGGGATCTTTATATACATCAATAACGTAATATAACCTAACCTAACCCAACCTAACATCTCGGCGGTAATATTTCAAAACATTCATGGCGAGTTGGCCTCTACGTCTCCGTGGGACCTTCATATACATCAATAACAAAATATAACCTAACCTAACCCAACCTATCATCTCGGCGGTAATATTTGACAACATTACTGGCGAGTTGGCCTCTACGTCTCCGCTTGACATTCATAAACATCAATAACGAAATATAACCTAACATAACACAACCTATCATCTCGGTGGTAATATTTGACAACATTCCTGGCGATTTGGCCTCTACGTCTCCGTGGTACATTTATATACATCAATAACGTAATATAACCTAACCTAACCCAACCTATCATCTCGGCGGTAATATTTGACAACATTACTGGCGAGTTGGACTCTACGTCTCCGTGGGACCTTTATATACATCAATGACGTTATATAACCGAACCTAACCCAACCTAACATCTCGGCGGTAATATTTGAAAACATTCCTGGCGAGTTGGCCTCTACGTATCCGTGGGATCTTTATATACATCAATAACGTAATATAACTTAACCTAACCCAATCTAACATCTCGGCGGTAATATTTGAAAACATACCAGACGTGTTGGCCTCTACGTCTCCGTGGGACCTTTATATACATCTATAACGTAATATAACCTAACCTAACCCAACCTAACATCTCGGCGGTAATATTTGAACACATTCCTGGCTTGTTGGCCTCTACGTCTCCGTGGGACCGTTATATACATCTATAACGTAATATAACCTAACCTAACCCAAACGAACATCTCGGCGGTAATATTTGACATCATTCCTGGCGAGTTGGGCTCTACGTCTCCGTTTGATCTTCATAAACATCAATAACGTAATATAACCTAACCTAACCTAACCTATCATCTCGGTGGTAATATTTGACAACATTCCTGGCGATTTGGCCTCTACGTCTCCGTGGGACCCTTAGGTACATCAATAACGTTATATAACCTAACCTAACCCAACCTAACATCTCGGCGGTAATATTTGAAGACATTCCTGGCTTGTTGGCCTCTACGTCTCCGTGGTACATTTATATACATCAATAACGTAATATAACCTAACCTAACCCAATCTAACATCTCGGCGGTAATATTTGAACACATTCCTGGCTTGTTGGCCCCTACGTCTCCGTGGGACCTTTATATACATCAATAACGTAATATACCCTAACCTAACACAATCTATCATCTCGGCGGTATATTTGAACACATTCCTGGCTTGTTGGCCTCTACGCCTCCGTGGGATCTTTATATACATCAATAACGTAATATAACCTAACCTAACCCAACCTAACATCTCGGCGGTAATATTTCAAAACATTCATGGCGAGTTGGCCTCTACGTCTCCGTGGGACCTTCATATACATCAATAACAAAATATAACCTAACCTAACCCAACCTATCATCTCGGCGGTAATATTTGACAACATTACTGGCGAGTTGGCCTCTACGTCTCCGTGGTACATTTATATACATCAATAACGTAATATAACCTAACCTAACCCAACCTATCATCTCGGCGGTAATATTTGACAACATTCCTGGCGAGTTGGCCTCTACGTATCCGTGGGATCTTTATATACATCAATAACGTAATATAACTTAACCTAACCCAATCTAACATCTCGGCGGTAATATTTGAACACATTCCTGGCTTGTTGGCCTCTACGTCTCCGTGGGACCGTTATATACATCTATAACGTAATATAACCTAACCTAACCCAAACGAACATCTCGGCGGTAATATTTGACATCATTCCTGGCGAGTTGGGCTCTACGTCTGGGTTTGATCTTCATAAACATCAATAACGTAATATAACCTAACCTAACCCAACCTAACATCTCGGCGGTAATATTTGACAACATTCCTGGCGAGTTGGCCTCTACGTCTCCGTGGGACCTTCATATACATCAATAACGAAATATAACCTAACCTAACCCAACCTGTCATCTCGGCGGTAATATTTGACAACATTACTGGCGAGTTGGCCGCTACGTCTCCGTTTGACCTTCATAAACATCAGTAACGAAATATAACCTAACCTAACACAACCTATCATCTCGGCGGTAATATTTGACAACATTACTGGCGAGTTGGCCTCTACGTTTCCGTTTGACCTTCATAAACATCAATGACGAAATATAACCTAACATAACACAACCTATCATCTCGGCGGTAATATTTGACAACATTCCTGGCGAGTTGGCCTCTACGTCTCCGTGGGAGCTTTATATACATCAATAACGTAATATAACCTAACCTAACCCAACCTAACATCTCGGCGGTAATATTGGAAGACATTCCTGGCTTGTTGGCCTCTACGTCTCCGTGGTACATTTATATACATCAATAACGTAATATAACCTAACCTAACCCAATCTAACATCTCGGCGGTAATATTAGAACACATTCCTGGCTTGTTGGCCCCTACGTCTCCGTGGGACCTTTATATACATCAATAACGTAATATACCCTAACCTAACACAATCTATCATCTCGGCGGTATATTTGAACACATTCCTGGCTTGTTGGCCTCTACGCCTCCGTGGGATCTTTATATACATCAATAACGTAATATAACCTAACCTAACCCAACCTAACATCTCGGCGGTAATATTTCAAAACATTCATGGCGAGTTGGCCTCTACGTCTTCGTGGGACCTTCATATACATCAATAACAAAATATAACCTAACCTAACCCAACCTATCATCTCGGCGGTAATATTTGACAACATTACTGGCGAGTTGGCCTCTACGTCTCCGCTTGACCTTCATAAACATCAATAACGAAATATAACCTAACCTAACCCAACCTAACATCTCGATGGTAATATTTGAAGACATTCCTGGCTTGTTGGCCTCTACGTCTCCGTGGTACATTTATATACATCAATAACGTAATATAACCTAACCTAACCCAATCTAACATCTCGGCGGTAATATTTGAACACATTCATGGCGAGTTGGCCTCTACGTCTCCGTGGTACATTTATATACATCAATAACGTAATATAACCTAACCTAACCCAACCTATCATCTCGGCGGTAATATTTGACAACATTCCTGGCGAGTTGGCCTCTACGTATCCGTGGGATCTTTATATACATCAATAACGTAATATAACCTAACCTAACCCAATCTAACATCTCGGCGGTAATATTTGAACACATTCCTGGCCTGTTGGCCTCTACGTCTCCGTGGGATCTTTATATACATCCATAACGTAATATAACCTAACCTAACCCAACCTAACATGTCGGCGGTAATATTTGAACACATTGCTGGCTTGTTGGCCCCTACGTCTCCGTGGGACCTTTATATACATCAATAACGTAATATAACCTAACCTAACCCAACCTAACATCTCGGCGGTAATATTTGAACACATTCCTGGCTTGTTGGCCTCTACGTCTCCGTGGGACCTTTATATACATCTATAACGTAATATAACCTAACCTAACCCAACCTATCATCTCGGCGGTAATATTTGAAAACATGCATGGCGAGTTGCCCTCTACGTCTCCGCTTGACCTTCATAAACATCAATAACGATATATAACCTAACATAACAAAACCTATCATCTCGGTGGTAATATTTGACAACATTCCTGGCGATTTGGCCTCTACGTCTCCGTGGGACCCTTATGTACATCAATAACGTTATATAACCTAACCTAACCCAACCTAACATCTCGGCGGTAATATTTGAAGACATTCCTGGCTTGTTGGCCTCTACGTCTCCGTGGTACATTTATATACATCAATAACGTAATATAACCTAACCTAACCCAATCTAACATCTCGGCGGTAATATTTGAACACATTCATGGCGAGTTGGCCTCTACCTCTCCGTGGTACATTTATATACATCAATAACGTAATATAACCTAACCTAACCCAATCTAACATCTCGGCGGTAATATTAGAACACATTCCTGGCTTGTTGGCCCCTGCGTCTCCGTGGGACCTTTATATACATCTATAACGTAATATAACCTAACCTAACCCAACCTAATATCTCGGCGGTAATATTTGAACACATTCCTGGCTTGTTGGCATCTACGTCTCCGTGGGACCTTTATATACATCTATAACGTAATATAACCTAACCTAACCCAATCTAACATCTCGGCGGTAATATTTGAACACATTCATGGCGAGTTGGCCTCTACGTCTCCGTGGTACATTTATATACATCAATAACGTAATATAACCTAACCTAACCCAACCTATCATCTCGGCGGTAATATTTGACAACATTCCTGGCGAGTTGGCCTCTACGTATCCGTGGGATCTTTATATACATCAATAACGTAATATAACCTAACCTAACCCAACCTAACATCTCGGCGGTAATATTTGGAGACATTCCTGGCTTGTTGGCCTCTGCGTCTCCGTGGGATCTTTATATACATCAATAACGTAATATAACCTAACCTAACCCAATCTAACATCTCGACGGTAATATTTGAACACATTCCTGGCTTGTTGGCCTCTACATCTCCGTGGGATCTTTATATACATCAATAACGTTATATAACCGAACCTAACCCAGCCTAACGTCTCGGCGGTAATATTTGAAAACATTCCTGGCTTGTTGGCCTCTACGTCTCCGTGGGATCCTTATATACATCAATAACGTAATATAACCTAACCTAACCCAATCTAACATTTCGGCGGTAATATTTGAACACATTCATGGCTTGTTGGCCTCTACGTCTCCGTGGGAACTTTATATACATCTATAACGTAATATAACCTAACCTAACCCAACCTAACATCTCGGCGGTAATATTTGAACACATTCCTGGCTTGTTGGCCTCTACGTTTCCGTGGGACCTTTATATACATCTATAACGTAATATAACCTAACCTAACCCAACCTAACATCTCGGCGGTAATATTTGAAAACATTCATGGCGAGTTGGCCTCTACGTCTCCGCGGGACCTTTATATACATCAATAACGAAATATAACCTAACCTAACCCAACCTAACATCTCAGCGGTAATATCAGAAAACATACCTGGCGAGTTGGCCTCTACGTCTCCGTGGTACCTTCATAAACATCAATAACGAAATATAACCTAACCTAACACAACCTATCATCTCGGCGGTAATACTTGAACACATTCCTGGCTTGCTGGCCTCTACGTCTCCGTGGGAAATTTATATACATCAATAACGTAATATAACCTAACATAACACAACCTATCATCTCGGCGGTAATATTTGAACACATTCATGGCGATTTGGCCTCTACGTCTCCGTGGTACATTTATATACATCAATAACGTAATATAACCTAACCTAACCCAACCTATCATCTCGGCGGTAATATTTGACAACATTCCTGGCGAGTTGGCCTCTACGTATCCGTGGGATCTTTATATACATCAATAACGTAATATAACCTAACCTAACCCAATCTAACATCTCGGCGGTAATATTTGGTCACATTCCTGGCTTGTTGGCCTCTACGTCTCCCTGCGAACTTTATATACATCTATAACGTAATATACCCTAACCTAACACAATCTATCATCTCGGCGGTATATTTGAACACATTCCTGGCTTGTTGGCCTCTACGCCTCCGTGGGATCTTTATATACATCAATAACGTAATATAACCTAACCTAACCCAACCTAACATCTCGGCGGTAATATTTCAAAACATTCATGGCGAGTTGGCCTCTACGTCTCCGTGGGACCTTCATATACATCAATAACAAAATATAACCTAACCTAACCCAACCTATCATCTCGGCGGTAATATTTGACAACATTACTGGCGAGTTGGCCTCTACGTCTCCGTGGTACATTTATATACATCAATAACGTAATATAACCTAACCTAACCCAACCTATCATCTCGGCGGTAATATTTGACAACATTCCTGGCGAGTTGGCCTCTACGTATCCGTGGGATCTTTATATACATCAATAACGTAATATAACCTAACCTAACCCAATCTAACATCTCGGCGGTAATATTTGGTCACATTCCTGGCTTGTTGGCCTCTACGTCTCCCTGCGAACTTTATATACATCTATAACGTAATATAACCTAACCTAACCCAACCTAACATGTCGGCGGTAATATTTGAACACATTCCTGGCTTGTTGGCCCCTACGTCTCCGTGGGACCTTTATATACATCAATAACGTAATATAACCTAACCTAACCCAACCTAACATCTCGGCGGTAATATTTGAACACATTCCTGGCTTGTTGGCCTCTACGTCTCCGTGGGACCTTTATATACATCTATAACGTAATATAACCTAACCTAACCCAACCTAACATCTCGGCGATAATATTTGGTCACATTCCTGGCTTGTTGGCCTCTACCCCTCCGTGGTACATTTATATACATCAATAACGTAATATAACCTAACCTAACCCAACCTATCATCTCGGCGGTAATATTTGACAACATTCCTGGCGAGTTGGCCTCTACCTCTCCGTGGGAACTTTATATACATCTATAACGTAATATAACCTAACCAAACCCAATCTAACATCTCGGCGGTAATATTTGAACACATTCCTGGCTTGTTGGCCTCTACGTCTCCCTGCGAACTTTATATACATCTATAACGTAATATAACCTAACCTAACCCAACCTAACATCTCGGCGGTAATATTTGAACACATTCCTGGCTTGTCGGCCCCTACGTCTCCGTGGGACCTTTATATACATCAATAACGTAATATACCCTAACCTAACCCAATCTAACATCTCGGAGGTATATTTGAACACATTCCTGGCTTGTTGGCCTCTACATCTCCGTGGGATCTTTATATACATCAATAACGTTATATAACCGAACCTAACCCAGCCTAACGTCTCGGCGGTAATATTTGAAAACATTCCTGGCTTGTTGGCCTCTACGTCTCCGTGGGATCCTTATATACATCAATAACGTAATATAACCTAACCTAACCCAATCTAACATTTCGGCGGTAATATTTGAACACATTCATGGCTTGTTGGCCTCTACGTCTCCGTGGGAACTTTATATACATATATAACGTAATATAACCTAACCTAACCCAACCTAACATCTCGGCGGTAATATTTGAAGACATTCCTGGCTTGTTGGCCTCTACGTTTCCGTGGGACCTTTATATACATCTATAACGTAATATAACCTAACCTAACCCAACCTAACATCTCGGCGGTAATATTTGAAAACATTCATGGCGAGTTGGCCTCTACGTCTCCGCGGGACCTTTATATACATCAATAACGAAATATAACCTAACCTAACCCAACCTAACATCTCGGCGGTAATATCAGAAAACATACCTGGCGAGTTGGCCTCTACGTCTCCGTGGTACCTTCATAAACATCAATAACGAAATATAACCTAACCTAACACAATTAATCATCTCGGCGGTAATATTTGAACACATTCCTGGCTTGCTGGCCTCTACGTCTCCGTGGGAAATTTATATACATCAATAACGTAATATAACCTAACCTAACCCAATCTAACATCTCGGCGGTAATATTTGAACTCATTCCTGGCTTGTTGGCCCCTACGTCTCCGTGGGACCTTTATATACATCAATAACGTAATATAACCTAACCTAACCCAACCTAACATCTCGGCGGTAATATTTGAACACATTCCTGGCTTGTTGGCCTCTACGTCTCCGTGGGACCTTTATATACATCTGTAACGTAATATAACCTAACCTAACCCAACCTAACATCTCGGCGATAATATTTGGTCACATTCCTGGCTTGTTGGCCTCTACCCCTCCGTGGTACATTTATATACATCAATAACGTAATATAACCTAACCTAACCCAACCTATCATCTCGGCGGTAATATTTGACAACATTCCTGGCGAGTTGGCCTCTACCTCTCCGTGGGAACTTTATATACATCTATAACGTAATATAACCTAACCAAACCCAATCTAACATCTCGGCGGTAATATTTGAACACATTCCTGGCTTGTTGGCCTCTACGTCTCCCTGCGAACTTTATATACATCTATAACGTAATATAACCTAACCTAACCCAACCTAACATCTCGGCGGTAATATTTGAACACATTCCTGGCTTGTTGGCCCCTACGTCTCCGTGGGACCTTTATATACATCAATAACGTAATATACCCTAACCTAACCCAATCTAACATCTCGGAGGTATATTTGAACACATTCCTGGCTTGTTGGCCTCTACATCTCCGTGGGATCTTTATATACATCAATAACGTTATATAACCGAACCTAACCCAGCCTAACGTCTCGGCGGTAATATTTGAAAACATTCCTGGCTTGTTGGCCTCTACGTCTCCGTGGGATCCTTATATACATCAATAACGTAATATAACCTAACCTAACCCAATCTAACATTTCGGCGGTAATATTTGAACACATTCATGGCTTGTTGGCCTCTACGTCTCCGTGGGAAATTTATATACATATATAACGTAATATAACCTAACCTAACCCAACCTAACATCTCGGCTGTAATATTTGAAAACATTCATGGCGAGTTGGCCTCTACGTCTCCGCGGGACCTTTATATACATCAATAACGAAATATAACCTAACCTAACCCAACCTAACATCTCGGCGGTAATATCAGAAAACATACCTGGCGAGTTGGCCTCTACGTCTCCGTGGTACCTTCATAAACATCAATAACGAAATATAACCTAACCTAACACAATTAATCATCTCGGCGGTAATATTTGAACACATTCCTGGCTTGCTGGCCTCTAAGTCTCCGTGGGAAATTTATATACATCAATAACGTAATATAACCTAACCTAACCCAATCTAACGTCTCGGCGGTAATATTTGAACACATTCCTGGCTTGTTGGCCCCTACGTCTCCGTGGGACCTTTATATACATCAATAACGTAATATAACCTAACCTAACCCAACCTAACATCTCGGCGGTAATATTTGAACACATTCCTGGCTTGTTGGCCTCTACGTCTCCGTGGGACCTTTATATACATCTATAACGTAATATAACCTAACCTAACCCAACCTAACATCTCGGCGATAATATTTGGTCACATTCCTGGCTTGTTGGCCTCTACCCCTCCGTGGTACATTTATATACATCAATAACGTAATATAACCTAACCTAACCCAACCTATCATCTCGGCGGTAATATTTGACAACATTCCTGGCGAGTTGGCCTCTACCTCACCGTGGGAACTTTATATACATCTATAACGTAATATAACCTAACCAAACCCAATCTAACATCTCGGCGGTAATATTTGAACACATTCCTGGCTTGTTGGCCTCTACGTCGCCCTGCGAACTTTATATACATCTATAACGTAATATAACCTAACCTAACCCAACCTAACATCTCGGCGGTAATATTTGAACACATTCCTGGCTTGTTGGCCCCTACGTCTCCGTGGGACCTTTATATACATCAATAACGTAATATACCCTAACCTAACCCAATCTAACATCTCGGAGGTATATTTGAACACATTCCTGGCTTGTTGGCCTCTACGTCTCCGTGGGATCTTTATATACATCAATAACGTAATATAACCTAACCTAACCCAACCTAACATCTCGGCGGTAATATTTGAAAACATTCATGGCGAGTTGGCCTCTACGTCTCCGTGGGACCTTCATATACATCAATAACGAAATATAACCTAACCTAACCCAACCTATCATCTCGGCGGTAATATTTGACAACATTACTGGCGAGTTGGCCTCTACGTCTCCGCTTGACCTTCATAAACAACAATAACGAAATATAACCTAACCTAACCCAACCTATCATCTCGGCGGTAATATTTGACAACATTACTGGCGAGTTGGCCTCTACGTCTCAGCTTGACCTTCATAAACATCAATAACGAAATATAACCTAACATAACACAACCTATCATCTCGGTGGTAATATTTGACAACATTCCTGGCGATTTGGCCTCTACGTCTCCGTGGGACCCTTATGTACATCAATAACGTTATATAACCTAACGTAACCCAACCTAACATCTCGACGGTAATATTTGAAGACATTCCTGACTTGTTGGCCTCTACGTATCCGTGGGATCTTTATATACATCTATAACGTAATATAACCTAACCTAACCCAATCTAACATCTCGGCGGTAATATTTGAACACATTCATGGCGAGTTGGCCTCTACGTCTCCGTGGTACATTTATATACATCAATAATGTAATATAACCTAACCTAACCCAACCTATCATCTCAGCGGTAATATTTGACAACATTCCTGGCGAGTTGGCCTCTACGTATCCGTGGGATCTTTATATACATCAATAACGTAATATAACTTAACCTAACCCAATCTAACATCTCGGCGGTAATATTTGAACACATTCCTGGCTTGTTGGCCTCGACGTCTCAGTGGGAAATTTATATACATCTATAACGTAATATAACCTAACCTAAACCAACCTAACATCTCGGCGGTAATGTTTGGAGACATTCCTGGCTTGTTGGCCTCTACGTCTCCGTGGGATCTTTATATACATCAATAACGTAATATAACCTAACCTAACCCAATCTAACATTTCGGCGGTAATATTTGAACACATTCATGGCTTGTTGGCCTCTACGTCTCCGTGGGAACTTTATATACATCTATAGCGTAATATAACCTAACCTAACCCAACCTAACATCTCGGCGGTAATATTTGAACACATTCCTGGCTTGTTGGCCTCTACGTTTCCGTGGGACCTTTATATACATCTATAACGTAATATAACCTAACCTAACCCAACCTAACATCTCGGCTGTAATATTTGAAAACATTCATGGCGAGTTGGCCTCTACGTCTCCGCGGGACCTTTATATACATCAATAACGAAATATAACCTAACCTAACCCAACCTAACATCTCGGCGGTAATATCAGAAAACATACCTGGCGAGTTGGCCTCTACGTCTCCGTGGTACCTTCATAAACATCAATAACGAAATATAACCTAACCTAACACAATTAATCATCTCGGCGGTAATATTTGAACACATTCCTGGCTTGCTGGCCTCTAAGTCTCCGTGGGAAATTTATATACATCAATAACGTAATATAACCTAACCTAACCCAATCTAACATCTCGGCGGTAATATTTGAACACATTCCTGGCTTGTTGGCCCCTACGTCTCCGTGGGACCTTTATATACATCAATAACGTAATATAACCTAACCTAACCCAACCTAACATCTCGGCGGTAATATTTGAACACATTCCTGGCTTGTTGGCCTCTACGTCTCCGTGGGACCTTTATATACATCTATAACGTAATATAACCTAACCTAACCCAACCTAACATCTCGGCGATAATATTTGGTCACATTCCTGGCTTGTTGGCCTCTACCCCTCCGTGGTACATTTATATACATCAATAACGTAATATAACCTAACCTAACCCAACCTATCATCTCGGCGGTAATATTTGACAACATTCCTGGCGAGTTGGCCTCTACCTCACCGTGGGAACTTTATATACATCTATAACGTAATATAACCTAACCAAACCCAATCTAACATCTCGGCGGTAATATTTGAACACATTCCTGGCTTGTTGGCCTCTACGTCGCCCTGCGAACTTTATATACATCTATAACGTAATATAACCTAACCTAACCCAATCTAACATCTCGGCGGTAATATTTGAACACATTCCTGGCTTGTTGGCCCCTACGTCTCCGTGGGACCTTTATATACATCAATAACGTAATATACCCTAACCTAACACAATCTATCATCTCGGCGGTATATTTGAACACATTCCTGGCTTGTTGGCCTCTACGCCTCCGTGGGATCTTTATATACATCAATAACGTAATGTAACCTAACCTAACCCAACCTAACATCTCGGCGGTAATATTTCAAAACATTCATGGCGAGTTGGCCTCTACGTCTCCGTGGGACCTTCATATACATCAATAACAAAATATAACCTAACCTAACCCAACCTATCATCTCGGCGGTAATATTTGAAAACATTACTGGCGAGTTGGCCTCTACGTCTCCGCTTGACCTTCATAAACATCAATAACGAAATATAACCTAACCTAACCCAACCTAACATCTCGATGGTAATATTTGAAGACATTCCTGGCTTGTTGGCGTCTACGTCTCCGTGGTACATTTATATACATCAATAACGTAATATAACCTAACCTAACCCAATCTAACATCTCGGCGGTAATATTTGAACACATTCATGGCGAGTTGGCCTCTACGTCTCCGTGGTACATTTATATACATCAATAACGTAATATAACCTAACCTAACCCAACCTATCATCTCGGCGGTAATATTGGACAACATTCCTGGCGAGTTGGCCTCTACGTATCCGTGGGATCTTTATATACATCAATAACGTAATATAACTTAACCTAACCCAATCTAACATCTCGGCGGTAATATTTGAACACATTCCTGGATTGTTGGCCTCGACGTCTCAGTGGGAAATTTATATACATCTATAACGTAATATAACCTAACCTAAACCAACCTAACATCTCGGCGGTAATGTTTGGAGACATTCCTGGCTTGTTGGCCTCTACGTCTCCGTGGGATCTTTATATACATCAATAACGTAATATAACCTAACCTAACCCAATCTAACATTTCGGCGGTAATATTTGAACACATTCATGGCTTGTTGGCCCCTACGTCTCCGTGGGAACTTTATATACATCTATAGCGTAATATAACCTAACCTAACCCAACCTAACATCTCGGCGGTAATATTTGAACACATTCCTGGCTTGTTGGCCTCTACGTTTCCGTGGGACCTTTATATACATCTATAACGTAATATAACCTAACCTAACCCAACCTAACATCTCGGCGGTAATATTTGAAAACATTCATGGCGAGTTGGCCTCTACGTCTCCGCGGGACCTTCATATACATCAATAACGTAATATAACCTAACCTAACCCAATCTAACATCTCGGCGGTAATATTTGAACACATTCCTGGCTTGTTGGCCCCTACGTCTCCGTGGGACCTTTATATACATCAATAACGTAATATACCCTAACCTAACACAATCTATCATCTCGGCGGTATATTTGAACACATTCCTGGCTTGTTGGCCTCTACGCCTCCGTGGGATCTTTATATACATCAATAACGTAATGTAACCTAACCTAACCCAACCTAACATCTCGGCGGTAATATTTCAAAACATTCATGGCGAGTTGGCCTCTACGTCTCCGTGGGACCTTCATATACATCAATAACAAAATATAACCTAACCTAACCCAACGTATCATCTCGGCGGTAATATTTGAAAACATTACTGGCGAGTTGGCCTCTACGTCTCCGCTTGACCTTCATAAACATCAATAACGAAATATAACCTAACCTAACCCAACCTAACATCTCGATGGTAATATTTGAAGACATTCCTGGCTTGTTGGCGTCTACGTCTCCGTGGTACATTTATATACATCAATAACGTAATATAACCTAACCTAACCCAACCTATCATCTCGGCGGTAATATTGGACAACATTCCTGGCGAGTTGGCCTCTACGTATCCGTGGGATCTTTATATACATCAATAACGTAATATAACTTAACCTAACCCAATCTAACATCTCGGCGGTAATATTTGAAAACATACCAGACGTGTTGGCCTCTACGTCTCCGTGGGACCTTTATATACATCTATAACGTAATATAACCTAACCTAACCCAACCTAACATCTCGGCGGTAATATTTGAACACATTCCTGGCTTGTTGGCCTCTACGTCTCCGTGGGACCGTTATATACATCTATAACGTAATATAACCTAACCTAACCCAAACGAACATCTCGGCGGTAATATTTGACATCATTCCTGGCGAGTTGGGCTCTACGTCTCCGTTTGATCTTCATAAACATCAATAACGTAATATAACCTAACCTAACCCAACCTTTCATTTCGGCGGTAATATTTGACAACATTCCTGGCGAGTTGGCCTCTACGTCTCCGTGGGACCTTTATATACATCAATAACGTAATATACCCTAACCTAACACAATCTATCATCTCGGCGGTATATTTGAACACATTCCTGGCTTGTTGGCCTCTACGCCTCCGTGGGAGCTTTATATACATCAATAACGTAATATAACCTAACCTAACCCAACCTAACATCTCGGCGGTAATATTTCAAAACATTCATGGCGAGTTGGCCTCTACGTCTCCGTGGGACCTTCATATACATCAATAACAAAATATAACCTAACCTAACCCAACCTATCATCTCGGCGGTAATATTTGACAACATTACTGGCGAGTTGGCCTCTACGTCTCCGCTCGACCTTCATAAACATCAATAACGAAATATAACCTAACCTAACCCAACCTAACATCTCGATGGTAATATTTGAAGACATTCCTGGCTTGTTGGCCTCTACGTCTCCGTGGTACATTTATATACATCAATAACGTAATATAACCTAACCTAACCCAATCTAACATCTCGGCGGTAATATTTGAACACATTCATGGCGAGTTGGCCTCTACGTCTCCGTGGGACCTTTATATACATCTATAACGTAATATAACCTAACCTAACCCAATCTAACATCTCGGCGGTAATATTTGAACACATTCATGGCGAGTTGGCCTCTACGTCTCCGTGGTACATTTATATACATCAATAACGTAATATAACCGAACCTAACCCAACCTATCATCTCGGCGGTAATATTTGACAACATTCCTGGCGAGTTGGCCTCTACGTATCCGTGGGATCTTTATATACATCAATAACGTAATATAACCTAACCTAACCCAACCTACCATCTCAGCGGTAATATCAGAAAACATACCTGGCGAGTTGGCCTCTACGTCTCCGTGGTACCTTCATAAACATCAATAACGAAATATAACCTAACCTAACCCAACCTATCATCTCGGCGGTAATATTTGACAACATTACTGGCGAGTTGGCCTCTACGTCTCCGCTCGACCTTCATAAACATCAATAACGAAATATAACCTAACCTAACCCAACCTAACATCTCGATGGTAATATTTGAAGACATTCCTGGCTTGTTGGCCTCTACGTCTCCGTGGTACATTTATATACATCAATAACGTAATATAACCTAACCTAACCCAATCTAACATCTCGGCGGTAATATTTGAACACATTCATGGCGAGTTGGCCTCTACGTCTCCGTGGGACCTTTATATACATCTATAACGTAATATAACCTAACCTAACCCAATCTAACATCTCGGCGGTAATATTTGAACACATTCATGGCGAGTTGGCCTCTACGTCTCCGTGGTACATTTATATACATCAATAACGTAATATAACCGAACCTAACCCAACCTATCATCTCGGCGGTAATATTTGACAACATTCCTGGCGAGTTGGCCTCTACGTATCCGTGGGATCTTTATATACATCAATAACGTAATATAACCTAACCTAACCCAACCTACCATCTCAGCGGTAATATCAGAAAACATACCTGGCGAGTTGGCCTCTACGTCTCCGTGGTACCTTCATAAACATCAATAACGAAATATAACCTAACCTAACACAACCTATCATCTCGGCGGTAATACTTGAACACATTCCTGGCTTGCTGGCCTCTACGTCTCCGTGGGAAATTTATATACATCAATAACGTAATATAACCTAACCTAACCCAATCTAACATCTCGGCGGTAATATTTGAACACATTCATGGCGATTTGGCCTCTACGTCTCCGTGGTACATTTATATACATCAATAACGTAATATAACCTAACCTAACCCAACCTATCATCTCGGCGGTAATATTTGACAACATTCCTGGCGAGTTGGCCTCTACGTATCCGTGGGATCTTTATATACATCAATAACGTAATATAACCTAACCTAACCCAATCTAACATCTCGGCGGTAATATTTGGTCACATTCCTGGCTTGTTGGCCTCTACGTCTCCCTGCGAACTTTATATACATCTATAACGTAATATAACCTAACCTAACCCAACCTAACATGTCGGCGGTAATATTTGAACACATTCCTGGCTTGTTGGCCCCTACGTCTCCGTGGGACCTTTATATACATCAATAACGTAATATAACCTAACCTAACCCAACCTAACATCTCGGCGGTAATATTTGAACACATTCCTGGCTTGTTGGCCTCTACGTCTCCGTGGGACCTTTATATACATCTATAACGTAATATAACCTAACCTAACCCAACCTAACATCTCGGCGATAATATTTGGTCACATTCCTGGCTTGTTGGCCTCTACATCTCCGTGGGATCTTTATATACATCAATAACGTTATATAACCGAACCTAACCCAGCCTAACGTCTCGGCGGTAATATTTGAAAACATTCCTGGCTTGTTGGCCTCTACGTCTCCGTGGGATCCTTATATACATCAATAACGTAATATAACCTAACCTAACCCAATCTAACATTTCGGCGGTAATATTTGAACACATTCATGGCTTGTTGGCCTCTACGTCTCCGTGGGAACTTTATATACATATATAACGTAATATAACCTAACCTAACCCAACCTAACATCTCGGCGGTAATATTTGAACACATTCCTGGCTTGTTGGCCTCTACGTTTCCGTGGGACCTTTATATACATCTATAACGTAATATAACCTAACCTAACCCAACCTAACATCTCGGCGGTAATATTTGAAAACATTCATGGCGAGTTGGCCTCTACGTCTCCGCGGGACCTTTATATACATCAATAACGAAATATAACCTAACCTAACCCAACCTAACATCTCGGCGGTAATATCAGAAAACATACCTGGCGAGTTGGCCTCTACGTCTCCGTGGTACCTTCATAAACATCAATAACGAAATATAACCTAACCTAACACAATTAATCATCTCGGCGGTAATATTTGAACACATTCCTGGCTTGCTGGCCTCTACGTCTCCGTGGGAAATTTATATACATCAATAACGTAATATAACCTAACCTAACCCAATCTAACATCTCGGCGGTAATATTTGAACACATTCCTGGCTTGTTGGCCCCTACGTCTCCGTGGGACCTTTATATACATCAATAACGTAATATAACCTAACCTAACCCAACCTAACATCTCGGCGGTAATATTTGAACACATTCCTGGCTTGTTGGCCTCTACGTCTCCGTGGGACCTTTATATACATCTATAACGTAATATAACCTAACCTAACCCAACCTAACATCTCGGCGATAATATTTGGTCACATTCCTGGCTTGTTGGCCTCTACCCCTCCGTGGTACATTTATATACATCAATAACGTAATATAACCTAACCTAACCCAACCTATCATCTCGGCGGTAATATTTGACAACATTCCTGGCGAGTTGGCCTCTACGTATCCGTGGGATCTTTATATACATCAATAACGTAATATAACCTAACCTAAACCAACCTAACATCTCGGCGGTAATGTTTGGAGACATTCCTGGCTTGTTGGCCTCTACGTCTCCGTGGGATCTTTATATACATCAATAACGTAATATAACCTAACCTAACCCAATCTAACATTTCGGCGGTAATATTTGAACACATTCATGGCTTGTTGGCCTCTACGTCTCCGTGGGAACTTTATATACATCTATAGCGTAATATAACCTAACCTAACCCAACCTAACATCTCGGCGGTAATATTTGAACACATTCCTGGCTTGTTGGCCTCTACGTTTCCGTGGGACCTTTATATACATCTATAACGTAATATAACCTAACCTAACCCAACCTAACATCTCGGCGGTAATATTTGAAAACATTCATGGCGAGTTGGCCTCTACGTCTCCGTGGGACCTTCATATACATCAATAACAAAATATAACCTAACCTAACCCAACCTATCATCTCGGCGGTAATATTTGAAAACATTACTGGCGAGTTGGCCTCTACGTCTCCGCTTGACCTTCATAAACATCAATAACGAAATATAACCTAACCTAACCCAACCTAACATCTCGATGGTAATATTTGAAGACATTCCTGGCTTGTTGGCGTCTACGTCTCCGTGGTACATTTATATACATCAATAACGTAATATAACCTAACCTAACCCAATCTAACATCTCGGCGGTAATATTTGAACACATTCATGGCGAGTTGGCCTCTACGTCTCCGTGGTACATTTATATACATCAATAACGTAATATAACCTAACCTAACCCAACCTATCATCTCGGCGGTAATATTGGACAACATTCCTGGCGAGTTGGCCTCTACGTATCCGTGGGATCTTTATATACATCAATAACGTAATATAACTTAACCTAACCCAATCTAACATCTCGGCGGTAATATTTGAAAACATACCAGACGTGTTGGCCTCTACGTCTCCGTGGGACCTTTATATACATCTATAACGTAATATAACCTAACCTAACCCAACCTAACATCTCGGCGGTAATATTTGAACACATTCCTGGCTTGTTGGCCTCTACGTCTCCGTGGGACCGTTATATACATCTATAACGTAATATAACCTAACCTAACCCAAACGAACATCTCGGCGGTAATATTTGACATCATTCCTGGCGAGTTGGGCTCTACGTCTCCGTTTGATCTTCATAAACATCAATAACGTAATATAACCTAACCTAACCCAACCTTTCATTTCGGCGGTAATATTTGACAACATTCCTGGCGAGTTGGCCTCTACGTCTCCGTGGGACCTTTATATACATCAATAACGTAATATACCCTAACCTAACACAATCTATCATCTCGGCGGTATATTTGAACACATTCCTGGCTTGTTGGCCTCTACGCCTCCGTGGGAGCTTTATATACATCAATAACGTAATATAACCTAACCTAACCCAACCTAACATCTCGGCGGTAATATTTCAAAACATTCATGGCGAGTTGGCCTCTACGTCTCCGTGGGACCTTCATATACATCAATAACAAAATATATCCTAACCTAACCCAACCTATCATCTCGGCGGTAATATTTGACAACATTACTGGCGAGTTGGCCTCTACGTCTCCGCTCGACCTTCATAAACATCAATAACGAAATATAACCTAACCTAACCCAACCTAACATCTCGATGGTAATATTTGAAGACATTCCTGGCTTGTTGGCCTCTACGTCTCCGTGGTACATTTATATACATCAATAACGTAATATAACCTAACCTAACCCAATCTAACATCTCGGCGGTAATATTTGAACACATTCATGGCGAGTTGGCCTCTACGTCTCCGTGGGACCTTTATATACATCTATAACGTAATATAACCTAACCTAACCCAATCTAACATCTCGGCGGTAATATTTGAACACATTCATGGCGAGTTGGCCTCTACGTCTCCGTGGTACATTTATATACATCAATAACGTAATATAACCGAACCTAACCCAACCTATCATCTCGGCGGTAATATTTGACAACATTCCTGGCGAGTTGGCCTCTACGTATCCGTGGGATCTTTATATACATCAATAACGTAATATAACCTAACCTAACCCAACCTAACATCTCGGCGGTAATATTTGGAGACATTCCTGGCTTGTTGGCCTCTGCGTCTCCGTGGGATCTTTATATACATCAATAACGTAATATAACCTAACCTAACCCAACCTAACATCTCGGCGGTAATATTTGAACACATTCCTGGCTTGTTGGCCTCTACGTTTCCGTGGGACCTTTATATACATTTATAACGTAATATAACCTAACCTAACCCAACCTAACATCTCGGCGGTAATATTTGAAAACATTCATGGCGAGTTGGCCTCTACGTCTCCGCGGGACCTTTATATACATCAATAACGAAATATAACCTAACCTAACCCAACCTAACATCTCAGCGGTAATATCAGAAAACATACCTGGCGAGTTGGCCTCTACGTCTCCGTGGTACCTTCATAAACATCAATAACGAAATATAACCTAACCTAACACAACCTATCATCTCGGCGGTAATACTTGAACACATTCCTGGCTTGCTGGCCTCTACGTCTCCGTGGGAAATTTATATACATCAATAACGTAATATAACCTAACCTAACCCAATCTAACATCTCGGCGGTAATATTTGAACACATTCATGGCGATTTGGCCTCTACGTCTCCGTGGTACATTTATATACATCAATAACGTAATATAACCTAACCTAACCCAACCTATCATCTCGGCGGTAATATTTGACAACATTCCTGGCGAGTTGGCCTCTACGTATCCGTGGGATCTTTATATACATCAATAACGTAATATAACCTAACCTAACCCAATCTAACATCTCGGCGGTAATATTTGGTCACATTCCTGGCTTGTTGGCCTCTACGTCTCCCTGCGAACTTTATATACATCTATAACGTAATATAACCTAACCTAACCCAACCTAACATGTCGGCGGTAATATTTGAACACATTCCTGGCTTGTTGGCCCCTACGTCTCCGTGGGACCTTTATATACATCAATAACGTAATATAACCTAACCTAACCCAACCTAACATCTCGGCGGTAATATTTGAACACATTCCTGGCTTGTTGGCCTCTACGTCTCCGTGGGACCTTTATATACATCTATAACGTAATATAACCTAACCTAACCCAACCTAACATCTCGGCGATAATATTTGGTCACATTCCTGGCTTGTTGGCCTCTACCCCTCCGTGGTACATTTATATACATCAATAACGTAATATAACCTAACCTAACCCAACCTATCATCTCGGCGGTAATATTTGACAACATTCCTGGCGAGTTGGCCTCTACCTCTCCGTGGGAACTTTATATACATCTATAGCGTAATATAACCTAACCAAACCCAATCTAACATCTCGGCGGTAATATTTGAACACATTCCTGGCTTGTTGGCCTCTACGTCTACCTGCGAACTTTATATACATCTATAACGTAATATAACCTAACCTAACCCAACCTAACATCTCGGCGGTAATATTTGAACACATTCCTGGCTTGTCGGCCCCTACGTCTCCGTGGGACCTTTATATACATCAATAACGTAATATACCCTAACCTAACCCAATCTAACATCTCGGAGGTATATTTGAACACATTCCTGGCTTGTTGGCCTCTACATCTCCGTGGGATCTTTATATACATCAATAACGTTATATAACCGAACCTAACCCAGCCTAACGTCTCGGCGGTAATATTTGAAAACATTCCTGGCTTGTTGGCCTCTACGTCTCCGTGGGATCCTTATATACATCAATAACGTAATATAACCTAACCTAACCCAATCTAACATTTCGGCGGTAATATTTGAACACATTCATGGCTTGTTGGCCTCTACGTCTCCGTGGGAACTTTATATACATATATAACGTAATATAACCTAACCTAACCCAACCTAACATCTCGGCGGTAATATTTGAACACATTCCTGGCTTGTTGGCCTCTACGTTTCCGTGGGACCTTTATATACATCTATAACGTAATATAACCTAACCTAACCCAACCTAACATCTCGGCGGTAATATTTGAAAACATTCATGGCGAGTTGGCCTCTACGTCTCCGCGGGACCTTTATATACATCAATAACGAAATATAACCTAACCTAACCCAACCTAACATCTCGGCGGTAATATCAGAAAACATACCTGGCGAGTTGGCCTCTACGTCTCCGTGGTACCTTCATAAACATCAATAACGAAATATAACCTAACCTAACACAATTAATCATCTCGGCGGTAATATTTGAACACATTCCTGGCTTGCTGGCCTCTACGTCTCCGTGGGAAATTTATATACATCAATAACGTAATATAACCTAACCTAACCCAATCTAACATCTCGGCGGTAATATTTGAACACATTCCTGGCTTGTTGGCCCCTACGTCTCCGTGGGACCTTTATATACATCAATAACGTAATATAACCTAACCTAACCCAACCTAACATCTCGGCGGTAATATTTGAACACATTCCTGGCTTGTTGGCCTCTACGTCTCCGTGGGACCTTTATATACATCTATAACGTAATATAACCTAACCTAACCCAACCTAACATCTCGGCGATAATATTTGGTCACATTCCTGGCTTGTTGGCCTCTACCCCTCCGTGGTACATTTATATACATCAATAACGTAATATAACCTAACCTAACCCAACCTATCATCTCGGCGGTAATATTTGACAACATTCCTGGCGAGTTGGCCTCTACGTATCCGTGGGATCTTTATATACATCAATAACGTAATATAACCTAACCTAACCCAATCTAACATCTCGGCGGTAATATTTGGTCACATTCCTGGCTTGTTGGCCTCTACGTCTCCCTGCGAACTTTATATACATCTATAACGTAATATAACCTAACCTAACCCAACCTAACATCTCGGCGGTAATATTTGAACACATTCCTGGCTTGTTGGCCCCTACGTCTCCGTGGGACCTTTATATACATCAATAACGTAATATACCCTAACCTAACCCAATCTAACATCTCGGAGGTATATTTGAACACATTCCTGGCTTGTTGGCCTCTACATCTCCGTGGGATCTTTATATACATCAATAACGTTATATAACCGAACCTAACCCAGCCTAACGTCTCGGCGGTAATATTTGAAAACATTCCTGGCTTGTTGGCCTCTACGTCTCCGTGGGATCCTTATATACATCAATAACGTAATATAACCTAACCTAACCCAATCTAACATTTCGGCGGTAATATTTGAACACATTCATGGCTTGTTGGCCTCTACGTCTCCGTGGGAACTTTATATACATATATAACGTAATATAACCTAACCTAACCCAACCTAACATCTCGGCGGTAATATTTGAACACATTCCTGGCTTGTTGGCCTCTACGTTTCCGTGGGACCTTTATATACATCTATAACGTAATATAACCTAACCTAACCCAACCTAACATCTCGGCGGTAATATTTGAAAACATTCATGGCGAGTTGGCCTCTACGTCTCCGCGGGACCTTTATATACATCAATAACGAAATATAACCTAACCTAACCCAACCTAACATCTCGGCGGTAATATCAGAAAACATACCTGGCGAGTTGGCCTCTACGTCTCCGTGGTACCTTCATAAACATCAATAACGAAATATAACCTAACCTAACACAATTAATCATCTCGGCGGTAATATTTGAACACATTCCTGGCTTGCTGGCCTCTACGTCTCCGTGGGAAATTTATATACATCAATAACGTAATATAACCTAACCTAACCCAATCTAACATCTCGGCGGTAATATTTGAACACATTCCTGGCTTGTTGGCCCCTACGTCTCCGTGGGACCTTTATATACATCAATAACGTAATATAACCTAACCTAACCCAACCTAACATCTCGGCGGTAATATTTGAACACATTCCTGGCTTGTTGGCCTCTACGTCTCCGTGGGACCTTTATATACATCTATAACGTAATATAACCTAACCTAACCCAACCTAACATCTCGGCGATAATATTTGGTCACATTCCTGGCTTGTTGGCCTCTACCCCTCCGTGGTACATTTATATACATCAATAACGTAATATAACCTAACCTAACCCAACCTATCATCTCGGCGGTAATATTTGACAACATTCCTGGCGAGTTGGCCTCTACCTCTCCGTGGGAACTTTATATACATCTATAACGTAATATAACCTAACCAAACCCAATCTAACATCTCGGCGGTAATATTTGAACACATTCCTGGCTTGTTGGCCTCTACGTCTCCCTGCGAACTTTATATACATCTATAACGTAATATAACCTAACCTAACCCAACCTAACATCTCGGCGGTAATATTTGAACACATTCCTGGCTTGTTGGCCCCTACGTCTCCGTGGGACCTTTATATACATCAATAACGTAATATACCCTAACCTAACCCAATCTAACATCTCGGAGGTATATTTGAACACATTCCTGGCTTGTTGGCCTCTACATCTCCGTGGGATCTTTATATACATCAATAACGTTATATAACCGAACCTAACCCAGCCTAACGTCTCGGCGGTAATATTTGAAAACATTCCTGGCTTGTTGGCCTCTACGTCTCCGTGGGATCCTTATATACATCAATAACGTAATATAACCTAACCTAACCCAATCTAACATTTCGGCGGTAATATTTGAACACATTCATGGCTTGTTGGCCTCTACGTCTCCGTGGGAACTTTATATACATCTATAACGTAATATAACCTAACCTAACCCAACCTAACATCTCGGCGGTAATATTTGAACACATTCCTGGCTTGTTGGCCCCTACGTCTCCGTGGGACCTTTATATACATCAATAACGTAATATACCCTAACCTAACCCAATCTAACATCTCGGAGGTATATTTGAACACATTCCTGGCTTGTTGGCCTCTACATCTCCGTGGGATCTTTATATACATCAATAACGTTATATAACCGAACCTAACCCAGCCTAACGTCTCGGCGGTAATATTTGAAAACATTCCTGGCTTGTTGGCCTCTACGTCTCCGTGGGATCCTTATATACATCAATAACGTAATATAACCTAACCTAACCCAATCTAACATTTCGGCGGTAATATTTGAACACATTCATGGCTTGTTGGCCTCTACGTCTCCGTGGGAACTTTATATACATATATAACGTAATATAACCTAACCTAACCCAACCTAACATCTCGGCGGTAATATTTGAACACATTCCTGGCTTGTTGGCCTCTACGTTTCCGTGGGACCTTTATATACATCTATAACGTAATATAACCTAACCTAACCCAACCTAACATCTCGGCGGTAATATTTGAAAACATTCATGGCGAGTTGGCCTCTACGTCTCCGCGGGACCTTTATATACATCAATAACGAAATATAACCTAACCTAACCCAACCTAACATCTCGGCGGTAATATCAGAAAACATACCTGGCGAGTTGGCCTCTACGTCTCCGTGGTACCTTCATAAACATCAATAACGAAATATAACCTAACCTAACACAATTAATCATCTCGGCGGTAATATTTGAACACATTCCTGGCTTGCTGGCCTCTACGTCTCCGTGGGAAATTTATATACATCAATAACGTAATATAACCTAACCTAACCCAATCTAACATCTCGGCGGTAATATTTGAACACATTCCTGGCTTGTTGGCCCCTACGTCTCCGTGGGACCTTTATATACATCAATAACGTAATATAACCTAACCTAACCCAACCTAACATCTCGGCGGTAATATTTGAACACATTCCTGGCTTGTTGGCCTCTACGTCTCCGTGGGACCTTTATATACATCTATAACGTTATATAACCGAACCTAACCCAGCCTAACGTCTCGGCGGTAATATTTGAAAACATTCCTGGCTTGTTGGCCTCTACGTCTCCGTGGGATCCTTATATACATCAATAACGTAATATAACCTAACCTAACCCAATCTAACATTTCGGCGGTAATATTTGAACACATTCATGGCTTGTTGGCCTCTACGTCTCCGTGGGAACTTTATATACATATATAACGTAATATAACCTAACCTAACCCAACCTAACATCTCGGCGGTAATATTTGAACACATTCCTGGCTTGTTGGCCTCTACGTTTCCGTGGGACCTTTATATACATCTATAACGTAATATAACCTAACCTAACCCAACCTAACATCTCGGCTGTAATATTTGAAAACATTCATGGCGAGTTGGCCTCTACGTCTCCGCGGGACCTTTATATACATCAATAACGAAATATAACCTAACCTAACCCAACCTAACATCTCAGCGGTAATATCAGAAAACATACCTGGCGAGTTGGCCTCTACGTCTCCGTGGTACCTTCATAAACATCAATAACGAAATATAACCTAACCTAACACAACCTATCATCTCGGCGGTAATACTTGAACACATTCCTGGCTTGCTGGACTCTACGTCTCCGTGGGAAATTTATATACATCAATAACGTAATATAACCTAACCTAACCCAATCTAACATCTCGGCGGTAATATTTGAACACATTCGTGGCGATTTGGCCTCTACGTCTCCGTGGTACATTTATATACATCAATAACGTAATATAACCTAACCTAACCCAACCTATCATCTCGGCGGTAATATTTGACAACATTCCTGGCGAGTTGGCCTCTACGTATCCGTGGGATCTTTATATACATCAATAACGTAATCTAACCTAACCTAACCCAATCTAACATCTCGGCGGTAATATTTGGTCACATTCCTGGCTTGTTGGCCTCTACGTCTCCCTGCGAACTTTATATACATCTATAACGTAATATAACCTAACCTAACCCAACCTAACATGTCGGCGGTAATATTTGAACACATTCCTGGCTTGTTGGCCCCTACGTCTCCGTGGGACCTTTATATACATCAATAACGTAATATAACCTAACCTAACCCAACCTAACATCTCGGCGGTAATATTTGAACACATTCCTGGCTTGTTGGCCTCTACGTCTCCGTGGGACCTTTATATACATCTATAACGTAATATAACCTAACCTAACCCAACCTAACATCTCGGCGATAATATTTGGTCACATTCCTGGCTTGTTGGCCTCTACCCCTCCGTGGTACATTTATATACATCAATAACGTAATATAACCTAACCTAACCCAACCTATCATCTCGGCGGTAATATTTGACAACATTCCTGGCGAGTTGGCCTCTACCTCTCCGTGGGAACTTTATATACATCTATAGCGTAATATAACCTAACCAAACCCAATCTAACATCTCGGCGGTAATATTTGAACACATTCCTGGCTTGTTGGCCTCTACGTCTACCTGCGAACTTTATATACATCTATAACGTAATATAACCTAACCTAACCCAACCTAACATCTCGGCGGTAATATTTGAACACATTCCTGGCTTGTCGGCCCCTACGTCTCCGTGGGACCTTTATATACATCAATAACGTAATATACCCTAACCTAACCCAATCTAACATCTCGGAGGTATATTTGAACACATTCCTGGCTTGTTGGCCTCTACATCTCCGTGGGATCTTTATATACATCAATAACGTTATATAACCGAACCTAACCCAGCCTAACGTCTCGGCGGTAATATTTGAAAACATTCCTGGCTTGTTGGCCTCTACGTCTCCGTGGGATCCTTATATACATCAATAACGTAATATAACCTAACCTAACCCAATCTAACATTTCGGCGGTAATATTTGAACACATTCATGGCTTGTTGGCCTCTACGTCTCCGTGGGAACTTTATATACATATATAACGTAATATAACCTAACCTAACCCAACCTAACATCTCGGCGGTAATATTTGAACACATTCCTGGCTTGTTGGCCTCTACGTTTCCGTGGGACCTTTATATACATCTATAACGTAATATAACCTAACCTAACCCAACCTAACATCTCGGCGGTAATATTTGAAAACATTCATGGCGAGTTGGCCTCTACGTCTCCGCGGGACCTTTATATACATCAATAACGAAATATAACCTAACCTAACCCAACCTAACATCTCGGCGGTAATATCAGAAAACATACCTGGCGAGTTGGCCTCTACGTCTCCGTGGTACCTTCATAAACATCAATAACGAAATATAACCTAACCTAACACAATTAATCATCTCGGCGGTAATATTTGAACACATTCCTGGCTTGCTGGCCTCTACGTCTCCGTGGGAAATTTATATACATCAATAACGTAATATAACCTAACCTAACCCAATCTAACATCTCGGCGGTAATATTTGAACACATTCCTGGCTTGTTGGCCCCTACGTCTCCGTGGGACCTTTATATACATCAATAACGTAATATAACCTAACCTAACCCAACCTAACATCTCGGCGGTAATATTTGAACACATTCCTGGCTTGTTGGCCCCTACGTCTCCGTGGGACCTTTATATACATCTATAACGTAATATAACCTAACGTAACCCAGCCTAACATCTCGGCGATAATATTTGGTCACATTCCTGGCTTGTTGGCCTCTACCTCTGCGTGGTACATTTATATACATCAATAACGTAATATAACCTAACCTAACCCAACCTATCATCTCGGCGGTAATATTTGACAACATTCCTGGCGAGTTGGCCTCTACCTCTCCGTGGGAACTTTATATACATCTATAACGTAATATAACCTAACCAAACCCAATCTAACATCTCGGCGGTAATATTTGAACACATTCCTGGCTTGTTGGCCTCTACGTCTCCCTGCGAACTTTATATACATCTATAACGTAATATAACCTAACCTAACCCAACCTAACATCTCGGCGGTAATATTTGAACACATTCCTGGCTTGTTGGCCCCTACGTCTCCGTGGGACCTTTATATACATCAATAACGTAATATACCCTAACCTAACCCAATCTAACATCTCGGAGGTATATTTGAACACATTCCTGGCTTGTTGGGCTCTACGTCTCCGTGGGATCTTTATATACATCAATAACGTAATATAACCTAACCTAACCCAATCTAACATCTCGGCGGTAATATTTGAACACATTCCTGGCATGTTGGCCTCTACGTCTCCGTGGGACCTTTATATACATCTATAACGTAATATAACCTAACCTAACCCAACCTATCATCTCGGCGGTAATATTTGACAACATTCCTGGCGAGTTGGCCTCTACGTATCCGTGGGATCTTTATATACATCAATAACGTAATATAACCTAACCTAACCCAATCTAACATCTCGGCGGTAATATTTGGTCACATTCCTGGCTTGTTGGCCTCTACGTCTCCCTGCGAACTTTATATACATCTATAACGTAATATAACCTAACCTAACCCAACCTAACATGTCGGCGGTAATATTTGAACACATTCCTGGCTTGTTGGCCCCTACGTCTCCGTGGGACCTTTATATACATCAACAACGTAATATAACCTAACCTAACCCAACCTAACATCTCGGCGGTAATATTTGAACACATTCCTGGCTTGTTGGCCTCTACGTCTCCGTGGGACCTTTATATACATCTATAATGTAATATAACCTAACCTAACCCAACCTAACATCTCGGCGATAATATTTGGTCACATTCCTGGCTTGTTGGACTCTACCCCACCGTGGTACATTTATATACATCAATAACGTAATATAACCTAACCTAACCCAACCTATCATCTCGGCGGTAATATTTGACAACGTTCCTGGCGAGTTGGCCTCTACGTCTCCGTGGGATCTTTATATACATCAATAACGTAATATAACCTAACCTAACCCAACCTAACATCTCGGCGGTAATATTTGAAAACATTCATGGCGAGTTGGCCTCTACGTCTCCGTGGGACCTTCATATACATCAATAACGAAATATAACCTAACCTAACCCAACCTATCATCTCGGCGGTAATATTTGACAACATTACTGGCGAGTTGGCCTCTACGTCTCAGCTTGACCTTCATAAACATCAATAACGAAATATAACCTAACATAACACAACCTATCATCTCGGTGGTAATATTTGACAACATTCCTGGCGATTTGGCCTCTACGTCTCCGTGGGACCCTTATGTACATCAATAACGTTATATAACCTAACGTAACCCAACCTAACATCTCGGCGGTAATATTTGAAGACATTCCTGGCTTGTTGGCCTCTACGTATCCGTGGGATCTTTATATACATCTATAACGTAATATAACCTAACCTAACCCAATCTAACATCTCGGCGGTAATATTTGAACACATTCATGGCGAGTTGGCCTCTACGTCTCCGTGGTACATTTATATACATCATTAACGTAATATAACCTAACCTAACCCAACCTATCATCTCGGCGGTAATATTTGACAACATTCCTGGCGAGTTGGCCTCTACGTATCCGTGGGATCTTTATATACATCAATAACGTAATATAACTTAACCTAACCCAATCTAACATCTCGGCGGTAATATTTGAACACATTCCTGGCTTGTTGGCCTCTACGTCTCAGTGGGAAATTTATATACATCTATAACGTAATATAACCTAACCTAAACCAACCTAACATCTCGGCGGTAATATTTGGAGACATTCCTGGCTTGTTGGCCTCTACGTCTCCGTGGGATCTTTATATACATTAATAACTTAATATAACCTAACCTAACCCAATCTAACATTTCGGCGGTAGTATTTGAACACATTCATGGCTTGTTGGCCTCTACGTCTCCGTGGGAACTTTATATACATCTATAACGTAGTATAACCTAACCTAACCCAACCTAACATCTCGGCGGTAATATTTGAACACATTCCTGGCTTGTTGGCCTCTACGTTTCCGTGGGACCTTTATATACATCTATAACGTAATATAACCTAACCTAACCCAACCTAACATCTCGGCGGTAATATTTGAAAACATTCATGGCGAGTTGGTCTCTACGTCTCCGCGGGACCTTCATATACATCAATAACGTAATATAACCTAACCTAACCCAATCTAACATCTCGGCGGTAATATTTGAACACATTCATGGCGCGTTGGCCTCTACGTCTCCGTGGTACATTTATATACATCAATAACGTAATATAACCTAACCTAACCCAACCTATCATCTCGGCGGTAATATTTGACAACATTCCTGGCGAGTTGGCCTCTACGTATCCGTGGGATCTTTATATACATCAATAACGTAATATAACCTAACCTAACCCAATCTAACAGCTCGGCGGTAATATTTGAACACATTCCTGGCATGTTGGCGTCTACGTCTCCGTGGGACCTTTATATACATCTATAACGTAATATAATCTAACCTAACCCAACCTAACATCTCGGCGGTAATATTTGAAAACATTCATGGCGAGTTGGCCTCTACCTCTCCGTGGTACATTTATATACATCTATATCGTAATATAACCTAACCTAACCCAACCTAACATCTCGGCGGTAATATTTGAACACATTCCTGTCTTGTTGGCCTCTACGACTCCGTGGGACCTTTATATACATCTATAACGTTATATAACCTAACCTAACCCAACCTAACATCTCGGCGGTAATATTTGAACACATTCCTGGCCTGTTGGCCTCTACGTCTCCGTGGGACCTTTATATACATCAATAACGTAATATAACCTAACCTAACCCAACCTAACATCTCGGCGGTAATATTTGAAAACATTCCTGGCGATTTGGCCTCTACGTCTCCGTGGGACCCTTATGTACATCAATAACGTTATATAACCTAACGTAACCCAACCTAACATCTCGGCGGTAATATTTGAAGACATTACTGGCTTGTTGGCCTCTACGTATCCGTGGGATCTTTATATACATCTATAACGTAATATAACCTAACCTAACCCAATCTAACATCTCGGCGGGAATATTTGAACACATTCATGGCGAGTTGGCCTCTACGTCTCCGTGGTACATTTATATACATCAATAACGTAATATAACCTATCCTAACCCAACCTATCATCTCGGCGGTAATATTTGACAACATTCCTGGCGAGTTGGCCTCTACGTATCCGTGGGATCTTTATATACATCAATAACGTAATATAACTTAACCTAACCCAATCTAACATCTCGGCGGTAATATTTGAACACATTCCTGGCTTGTTGGCCTCTACGTCTCCGTGGGAACTTTATATACATCTATAACGTAATATAACCGAACCTAACCCAACCTAACATCTCGGCGGTAATATTTGAACACATTCCTGGCTTGTTGGCCTCTACGTTTCCGTGGGACCTTTATATACATCTATAACGTAATATAACCTAACCTAACCCAACCTAACATCTCGGCGGTAATATTTGAAAACATTCATGGCGAGTTGGCCTCTACGTCTCCGCGGGACCTTCATATACATCAATAACGAAATATAACCTAACCTAACCCAACCTAACATCTCGGCGGTAATATCAGAAAACATACCTGGCGAGTTGGCCTCTACCTCTCCGTGGTACCTTCATAAACATCAATAACGAAATATAACCTAACCTAACACAACCTATCATCTCGGCGGTAATATTTGAACACATTCCTGGCTTGTTGGCCTCTACGTCTCCGTGGGAAATTTATATACATCAATAACGTAATATAACCTAACCTAACCCAATCTAACATCACGGCGGTAAAATTTGAACACATTCATGGCGATTTGGCCTCTACGTCTCCGTGGTACATTTATATACATCAATAACGTAATATAACCTAACCTAACCCAACCTATCATCTCGGCGGTAATATTTGACAACATTCCTGGCGAGTTGGCCTCTACGTATCCGTGGGATCTTTATATACATCAATAACGTAATATAACCTAACCTAACCCAATCTAACATCTCGGCGGTAATATTTGAACACATTCCTGGCCTGTTGGCCTCTACGTCTCCGTGGGACCTTTATATACATCTATAACGTAATATAACCTAACCTAACCCAACCTAACATCTCGGCGGTAATATTTGAAAACATTCATGGCGAGTTGGCTTCTACCTCTCCGTGGTACATTTATATACATCAATAACGTAATATAACCTAACCTAACCCAACCTATCATCTCGGCGGTAATATTTGACAACATTCCTGGCGAGTTGGCCTCTACGTATCCGTGGGATCTTTATATACATCAATAACGTAATATAACCTAACCTAACCCAATCTAACATCTCGGCGGTAATATTTGGTCACATTCCTGGCTTGTTGGCCTCTACGTCTCTGTGGGACCTTTATATACATCAATAACGTAATATAACCTAACCTAACCCAACCTAACATCTCGGCGGTAATATTTGAACACATTCCTGGCTTGTTTGCCCCTACGTCTCCGTGGGACCTTTATATACATCTATAACGTAATATAACCTAACCTAACCCAACCTAACATCTCGGCGGTAATATTTGAACACATTCCTGGCTTGTTGGCCCCTACGTCTCCGTGGGACCTTTATATACATCTATAACGTAATATAACCTAACGTAACCCAGCCTAACATCTCGGCTATAATATTTGGTCACATTCCTGGCTTGTTGGCCTCTACCTCTGCGTGGTACATTTATATACATCAATAACGTAATATAATCTAACCTAACCCAACCTATCATCTCGGCGGTAATATTTGACAACATTCCTGGCGAGTTGGCCTCTACCTCTCCGTGGGAACTTTATATACATCTATAACGTAATATAACCTAACTTAACCCAATCTAACATCTCGGCGGTAATATTTGAACACATTCCTGGCTTGTTGGCCTCTACGTCTCCCTGCGAACTTTATATACATCTATAACGTAGTATAACCTTAACCTAACCCAACCTAACATCTCGGCGGTAATATTTGAACACATTCCTGGCTTGTTGGCCCCTACGTCTCCGTGGGACCTTTATATACATCAATAACGTAATATAACCTAACCCAACCCAATCTAACATCTTGGCGGTACATTTGAACACATTCCTGGCTTGTTGGCCTCTACGTCTCCGTGGGATCTTTATATACATCAATAACGTAATATAACCTAACCTAACCCAACCTTACATCTCGGCGGTAATATTTGAAAACATTCATGGCGAGTTGGCCTCTACGTCTCCGTGGGACCTTTATATACATCTATAACGAAATATAACCTAACCTAACCCAACCTATCATCTCGGCGGTAATATTTGACAACATTACTGGCGAGTTGGCTTCTACGTCTCCGCTTGACCTTCATAAACATCAATAACGAAATATAACCTAACATAACACAACCTATCATCTCGGTGGTAATATTTGACAAGATTCCTGGCGATTTGGCCTCTACGTCTCCGTGGGACCCTTATATACATCAATAACGTTATATAACCTAACCTAACCCAACCTAACATCTCGGCGGTAATATTTGAAGACATTCCTGGCTTGTTGGCCTCTACGTCTCTGTGGTACATTTATATACATCAATAACGTAATATAACCTAACCTAACCCAATCTAACATCTCGGCGGTAATATTTGAACACATTCCTGGCTTGTTGGCCCCTACGTCTCCGTGGGACCTTTATATACATCAATAACATAATATAACCTAACCTAACCCAACCTAACATCTCGCCGGTAATATTTGAACACATTCCTGGCTTGTTGGCTTCTACGTCTCCGTGGGACCTTTATATACATCTATAACGTAATATAACCTAACCTAACCCAACCTAACATCTCGGCGGTAATATTTGAAAACATTCATGGCGAGTTGGCCTCTACCTCTCCGTGGTACATTTATATACATCAATAACGTAATATAACCTAACCTAGCCCAACCTATCATCTCGGCGGTAATGAAAAACAACACTCCTGGCGAGTTGGCCTCTACGTATCCGTGGGATCTTTATATACATCAATAACGTAATATAACCTAACCTAACCCAATCTAACATCTCGGCGGTAATACTTGAACACATTCCTGGCTTGTTGGCTTCTACGTCGCCGTGGTACATTTATATACATCTATAACGTAATATAACCTAACCTAACCCAACCTAACATCTCGGCGGTAATATTTGAAGATATTCCTGGCTTGTTGGCCTCTACGTCTCCGTGGGATCTTTATATACATCAATAACGTAATATAACCTAACCTAGCCCAACCTATCATCTCGGCGGTAATAAAAAACAACACTCCTGGCGAGTTGGCCTCTACGTCTCCGCGGGAACTTTATATACATCTATAACGTAATATAACCTAACCTAACCCAACCTATCATCTCGGCGGTAATATTTGACAACATTCCTGGCGAGTTGGCCTCTACGTCTCGGTTTGACCTTCATATACATCAATAACGTAATATAACCTAACCTAACCCAATCTAACATCTCGGCGGTAATATTTGGTCACATTCCTGGCTTGTTGGCCTCTACGTCTCTGTGGGACCTTTATATACATCAATAACGTAATATAACCTAACCTAACCCAACCTAACATCTCGGCGGTAATATTTGAACACATTCCTGGCTTGTTTGCCCCTACGTCTCCGTGGGACCTTTATATACATCTATAACGTAATATAACCTAACCTAACCCAACCTAACATCTCGGCGGTAATATTTGAACACATTCCTGGCTTGTTGGCCCCTACGTCTCCGTGGGACCTTTATATACATCTATAACGTAATATAACCTAACGTAACCCAGCCTAACATCTCGGCGATAATATTTTGTCACATTCCTGGCTTGTTGGCCTCTACCTCTGCGTGGTACATTTATATACATCAATAACGTAATATAATCTAACCTAACCCAACCTATCATCTCGGCGGTAATATTTGATAACATTCCTGGCGAGTTGGCCTCTACCTCTCCGTGGGAACTTTATATACATCTATAACGTAATATAACCTAACTTAACCCAATCTAACATCTCGGCGGTAATATTTGAACACATTCCTGGCTTGTTGGCCTCTACGTCTCCCTGCGAACTTTATATACATCTATAACGTAGTATAACCTTAACCTAACCCAACCTAACATCTCGGCGGTAATATTTGAACACATTCCTGGCTTGTTGGCCCCTACGTCTCCGTGGGACCTTTATATACATCAATAACGTAATATACCCTAACCTAACCCAATCTAACATCTCGGAGGTATATTTGAACACATTCCTGGCTTGTTGGGCTCTACGTCTCCGTGGGATCTTTATATACATCAATAACGTAATATAACCTAACCTAACCCAATCTAACATCTCGGCGGTAATATTTGAACACATTCCTGGCATGTTGGCCTCTACGTCTCCGTGGGACCTTTATATACATCTATAACGTAATATAACCTAACCTAACCCAACCTATCATCTCGGCGGTAATATTTGACAACATTCCTGGCGAGTTGGCCTCTACGTATCCGTGGGATCTTTATATACATCAATAACGTAATATAACCTAACCTAACCCAATCTAACATCTCGGCGGTAATATTTGGTCACATTCCTGGCTTGTTGGCCTCTACGTCTCCCTGCGAACTTTATATACATCTATAACGTAATATAACCTAACCTAACCCAACCTAACATGTCGGCGGTAATATTTGAACACATTCCTGGCTTGTTGGCCCCTACGTCTCCGTGGGACCTTTATATACATCAACAACGTAATATAACCTAACCTAACCCAACCTAACATCTCGGCGGTAATATTTGAACACATTCCTGGCTTGTTGGCCTCTACGTCTCCGTGGGACCTTTATATACATCTATAATGTAATATAACCTAACCTAACCCAACCTAACATCTCGGCGATAATATTTGGTCACATTCCTGGCTTGTTGGACTCTACCCCACCGTGGTACATTTATATACATCAATAACGTAATATAACCTAACCTAACCCAACCTATCATCTCGGCGGTAATATTTGACAACGTTCCTGGCGAGTTGGCCTCTACGTCTCCGTGGGATCTTTATATACATCAATAACGTAATATAACCTAACCTAACCCAACCTAACATCTCGGCGGTAATATTTGAAAACATTCATGGCGAGTTGGCCTCTACGTCTCCGTGGGACCTTCATATACATCAATAACGAAATATAACCTAACCTAACCCAACCTATCATCTCGGCGGTAATATTTGACAACATTACTGGCGAGTTGGCCTCTACGTCTCAGCTTGACCTTCATAAACATCAATAACGAAATATAACCTAACATAACACAACCTATCATCTCGGTGGTAATATTTGACAACATTCCTGGCGATTTGGCCTCTACGTCTCCGTGGGACCCTTATGTACATCAATAACGTTATATAACCTAACGTAACCCAACCTAACATCTCGGCGGTAATATTTGAAGACATTCCTGGCTTGTTGGCCTCTACGTATCCGTGGGATCTTTATATACATCTATAACGTAATATAACCTAACCTAACCCAATCTAACATCTCGGCGGTAATATTTGAACACATTCATGGCGAGTTGGCCTCTACGTCTCCGTGGTACATTTATATACATCATTAACGTAATATAACCTAACCTAACCCAACCTATCATCTCGGCGGTAATATTTGACAACATTCCTGGCGAGTTGGCCTCTACGTATCCGTGGGATCTTTATATACATCAATAACGTAATATAACTTAACCTAACCCAATCTAACATCTCGGCGGTAATATTTGAACACATTCCTGGCTTGTTGGCCTCTACGTCTCAGTGGGAAATTTATATACATCTATAACGTAATATAACCTAACCTAAACCAACCTAACATCTCGGCGGTAATATTTGGAGACATTCCTGGCTTGTTGGCCTCTACGTCTCCGTGGGATCTTTATATACATTAATAACTTAATATAACCTAACCTAACCCAATCTAACATTTCGGCGGTAGTATTTGAACACATTCATGGCTTGTTGGCCTCTACGTCTCCGTGGGAACTTTATATACATCTATAACGTAGTATAACCTAACCTAACCCAACCTAACATCTCGGCGGTAATATTTGAACACATTCCTGGCTTGTTGGCCTCTACGTTTCCGTGGGACCTTTATATACATCTATAACGTAATATAACCTAACCTAACCCAACCTAACATCTCGGCGGTAATATTTGAAAACATTCATGGCGAGTTGGTCTCTACGTCTCCGCGGGACCTTCATATACATCAATAACGTAATATAACCTAACCTAACCCAATCTAACATCTCGGCGGTAATATTTGAACACATTCATGGCGCGTTGGCCTCTACGTCTCCGTGGTACATTTATATACATCAATAACGTAATATAACCTAACCTAACCCAACCTATCATCTCGGCGGTAATATTTGACAACATTCCTGGCGAGTTGGCCTCTACGTATCCGTGGGATCTTTATATACATCAATAACGTAATATAACCTAACCTAACCCAATCTAACAGCTCGGCGGTAATATTTGAACACATTCCTGGCATGTTGGCGTCTACGTCTCCGTGGGACCTTTATATACATCTATAACGTAATATAATCTAACCTAACCCAACCTAACATCTCGGCGGTAATATTTGAAAACATTCATGGCGAGTTGGCCTCTACCTCTCCGTGGTACATTTATATACATCAATAACGTAATATAACCTAACCTAACCCAACCTATCATCTCGGCGGTAATATTTGAACACATTCCTGGCTTGTTGGCCTCTACGACTCCGTGGGACCTTTATATACATCTATAACGTTATATAACCTAACCTAACCCAACCTAACATCTCGGCGGTAATATTTGAACACATTCCTGGCCTGTTGGCCTCTACGTCTCCGTGGGACCTTTATATACATCAATAACGTAATATAACCTAACCTAACCCAACCTAACATCTCGGCGGTAATATTTGAAAACATTCCTGGCGATTTGGCCTCTACGTCTCCGTGGGACCCTTATGTACATCAATAACGTTATATAACCTAACGTAACCCAACCTAACATCTCGGCGGTAATATTTGAAGACATTACTGGCTTGTTGGCCTCTACGTATCCGTGGGATCTTTATATACATCTATAACGTAATATAACCTAACCTAACCCAATCTAACATCTCGGCGGGAATATTTGAACACATTCATGGCGAGTTGGCCTCTACGTCTCCGTGGTACATTTATATACATCAATAACGTAATATAACCTATCCTAACCCAACCTATCATCTCGGCGGTAATATTTGACAACATTCCTGGCGAGTTGGCCTCTACGTATCCGTGGGATCTTTATATACATCAATAACGTAATATAACTTAACCTAACCCAATCTAACATCTCGGCGGTAATATTTGAACACATTCCTGGCTTGTTGGCCTCTACGTCTCCGTGGGAACTTTATATACATCTATAACGTAATATAACCGAACCTAACCCAACCTAACATCTCGGCGGTAATATTTGAACACATTCCTGGCTTGTTGGCCTCTACGTTTCCGTGGGACCTTTATATACATCTATAACGTAATATAACCTAACCTAACCCAACCTAACATCTCGGCGGTAATATTTGAAAACATTCATGGCGAGTTGGCCTCTACGTCTCCGCGGGACCTTCATATACATCAATAACGAAATATAACCTAACCTAACCCAACCTAACATCTCGGCGGTAATATCAGAAAACATACCTGGCGAGTTGGCCTCTACCTCTCCGTGGTACCTTCATAAACATCAATAACGAAATATAACCTAACCTAACACAACCTATCATCTCGGCGGTAATATTTGAACACATTCCTGGCTTGTTGGCCTCTACGTCTCCGTGGGAAATTTATATACATCAATAACGTAATATAACCTAACCTAACCCAATCTAACATCACGGCGGTAAAATTTGAACACATTCATGGCGATTTGGCCTCTACGTCTCCGTGGTACATTTATATACATCAATAACGTAATATAACCTAACCTAACCCAACCTATCATCTCGGCGGTAATATTTGACAACATTCCTGGCGAGTTGGCCTCTACGTATCCGTGGGATCTTTATATACATCAATAACGTAATATAACCTAACCTAACCCAATCTAACATCTCGGCGGTAATATTTGAACACATTCCTGGCCTGTTGGCCTCTACGTCTCCGTGGGACCTTTATATACATCTATAACGTAATATAACCTAACCTAACCCAACCTAACATCTCGGCGGTAATATTTGAAAACATTCATGGCGAGTTGGCTTCTACCTCTCCGTGGTACATTTATATACATCAATAACGTAATATAACCTAACCTAACCCAACCTATCATCTCGGCGGTAATATTTGACAACATTCCTGGCGAGTTGGCCTCTACGTATCCGTGGGATCTTTATATACATCAATAACGTAATATAACCTAACCTAACCCAATCTAACATCTCGGCGGTAATATTTGGTCACATTCCTGGCTTGTTGGCCTCTACGTCTCTGTGGGACCTTTATATACATCAATAACGTAATATAACCTAACCTAACCCAACCTAACATCTCGGCGGTAATATTTGAACACATTCCTGGCTTGTTTGCCCCTACGTCTCCGTGGGACCTTTATATACATCTATAACGTAATATAACCTAACCTAACCCAACCTAACATCTCGGCGGTAATATTTGAACACATTCCTGGCTTGTTGGCCCCTACGTCTCCGTGGGACCTTTATATACATCTATAACGTAATATAACCTAACGTAACCCAGCCTAACATCTCGGCTATAATATTTGGTCACATTCCTGGCTTGTTGGCCTCTACCTCTGCGTGGTACATTTATATACATCAATAACGTAATATAATCTAACCTAACCCAACCTATCATCTCGGCGGTAATATTTGACAACATTCCTGGCGAGTTGGCCTCTACCTCTCCGTGGGAACTTTATATACATCTATAACGTAATATAACCTAACTTAACCCAATCTAACATCTCGGCGGTAATATTTGAACACATTCCTGGCTTGTTGGCCTCTACGTCTCCCTGCGAACTTTATATACATCTATAACGTAGTATAACCTTAACCTAACCCAACCTAACATCTCGGCGGTAATATTTGAACACATTCCTGGCTTGTTGGCCCCTACGTCTCCGTGGGACCTTTATATACATCAATAACGTAATATAACCTAACCCAACCCAATCTAACATCTTGGCGGTACATTTGAACACATTCCTGGCTTGTTGGCCTCTACGTCTCCGTGGGATCTTTATATACATCAATAACGTAATATAACCTAACCTAACCCAACCTTACATCTCGGCGGTAATATTTGAAAACATTCATGGCGAGTTGGCCTCTACGTCTCCGTGGGACCTTTATATACATCTATAACGAAATATAACCTAACCTAACCCAACCTATCATCTCGGCGGTAATATTTGACAACATTACTGGCGAGTTGGCTTCTACGTCTCCGCTTGACCTTCATAAACATCAATAACGAAATATAACCTAACATAACACAACCTATCATCTCGGTGGTAATATTTGACAAGATTCCTGGCGATTTGGCCTCTACGTCTCCGTGGGACCCTTATATACATCAATAACGTTATATAACCTAACCTAACCCAACCTAACATCTCGGCGGTAATATTTGAAGACATTCCTGGCTTGTTGGCCTCTACGTCTCTGTGGTACATTTATATACATCAATAACGTAATATAACCTAACCTAACCCAATCTAACATCTCGGCGGTAATATTTGAACACATTCCTGGCTTGTTGGCCCCTACGTCTCCGTGGGACCTTTATATACATCAATAACATAATATAACCTAACCTAACCCAACCTAACATCTCGCCGGTAATATTTGAACACATTCCTGGCTTGTTGGCTTCTACGTCTCCGTGGGACCTTTATATACATCTATAACGTAATATAACCTAACCTAACCCAACCTAACATCTCGGCGGTAATATTTGAAAACATTCATGGCGAGTTGGCCTCTACCTCTCCGTGGTACATTTATATACATCAATAACGTAATATAACCTAACCTAGCCCAACCTATCATCTCGGCGGTAATGAAAAACAACACTCCTGGCGAGTTGGCCTCTACGTATCCGTGGGATCTTTATATACATCAATAACGTAATATAACCTAACCTAACCCAATCTAACATCTCGGCGGTAATACTTGAACACATTCCTGGCTTGTTGGCTTCTACGTCGCCGTGGTACATTTATATACATCTATAACGTAATATAACCTAACCTAACCCAACCTAACATCTCGGCGGTAATATTTGAAGATATTCCTGGCTTGTTGGCCTCTACGTCTCCGTGGGATCTTTATATACATCAATAACGTAATATAACCTAACCTAGCCCAACCTATCATCTCGGCGGTAATAAAAAACAACACTCCTGGCGAGTTGGCCTCTACGTCTCCGCGGGAACTTTATATACATCTATAACGTAATATAACCTAACCTAACCCAACCTATCATCTCGGCGGTAATATTTGACAACATTCCTGGCGAGTTGGCCTCTACGTCTCGGTTTGACCTTCATATACATCAATAACGTAATATAACCTAACCTAACCCAATCTAACATCTCGGCGGTAATATTTGGTCACATTCCTGGCTTGTTGGCCTCTACGTCTCTGTGGGACCTTTATATACATCAATAACGTAATATAACCTAACCTAACCCAACCTAACATCTCGGCGGTAATATTTGAACACATTCCTGGCTTGTTTGCCCCTACGTCTCCGTGGGACCTTTATATACATCTATAACGTAATATAACCTAACCTAACCCAACCTAACATCTCGGCGGTAATATTTGAACACATTCCTGGCTTGTTGGCCCCTACGTCTCCGTGGGACCTTTATATACATCTATAACGTAATATAACCTAACGTAACCCAGCCTAACATCTCGGCGATAATATTTTGTCACATTCCTGGCTTGTTGGCCTCTACCTCTGCGTGGTACATTTATATACATCAATAACGTAATATAATCTAACCTAACCCAACCTATCATCTCGGCGGTAATATTTGATAACATTCCTGGCGAGTTGGCCTCTACCTCTCCGTGGGAACTTTATATACATCTATAACGTAATATAACCTAACTTAACCCAATCTAACATCTCGGCGGTAATATTTGAACACATTCCTGGCTTGTTGGCCTCTACGTCTCCCTGCGAACTTTATATACATCTATAACGTAGTATAACCTTAACCTAACCCAACCTAACATCTCGGCGGTAATATTTGAACACATTCCTGGCTTGTTGGCCCCTACGTCTCCGTGGGACCTTTATATACATCAATAACGTAATATAACCTAACCCAACCCAATCTAACATCTCGGCGGTAATATTTGAACACATTCCTGGCTTGTTGGCCTCTACGTCTCCCTGCGAACTTTATATACATCTATAACGTAGTATAACCTTAACCTAACCCAACCTAACATCTCGGCGGTAATATTTGAACACATTCCTGGCTTGTTGGCCCCTACGTCTCCGTGGGACCTTTATATACATCAATAACGTAATATACCCTAACCTAACCCAATCTAACATCTCGGAGGTATATTTGAACACATTCCTGGCTTGTTGGGCTCTACGTCTCCGTGGGATCTTTATATACATCAATAACGTAATATAACCTAACCTAACCCAATCTAACATCTCGGCGGTAATATTTGAACACATTCCTGGCATGTTGGCCTCTACGTCTCCGTGGGACCTTTATATACATCTATAACGTAATATAACCTAACCTAACCCAACCTATCATCTCGGCGGTAATATTTGACAACATTCCTGGCGAGTTGGCCTCTACGTATCCGTGGGATCTTTATATACATCAATAACGTAATATAACCTAACCTAACCCAATCTAACATCTCGGCGGTAATATTTGGTCACATTCCTGGCTTGTTGGCCTCTACGTCTCCCTGCGAACTTTATATACATCTATAACGTAATATAACCTAACCTAACCCAACCTAACATGTCGGCGGTAATATTTGAACACATTCCTGGCTTGTTGGCCCCTACGTCTCCGTGGGACCTTTATATACATCAACAACGTAATATAACCTAACCTAACCCAACCTAACATCTCGGCGGTAATATTTGAACACATTCCTGGCTTGTTGGCCTCTACGTCTCCGTGGGACCTTTATATACATCTATAATGTAATATAACCTAACCTAACCCAACCTAACATCTCGGCGATAATATTTGGTCACATTCCTGGCTTGTTGGACTCTACCCCACCGTGGTACATTTATATACATCAATAACGTAATATAACCTAACCTAACCCAACCTATCATCTCGGCGGTAATATTTGACAACGTTCCTGGCGAGTTGGCCTCTACGTCTCCGTGGGATCTTTATATACATCAATAACGTAATATAACCTAACCTAACCCAACCTAACATCTCGGCGGTAATATTTGAAAACATTCATGGCGAGTTGGCCTCTACGTCTCCGTGGGACCTTCATATACATCAATAACGAAATATAACCTAACCTAACCCAACCTATCATCTCGGCGGTAATATTTGACAACATTACTGGCGAGTTGGCCTCTACGTCTCAGCTTGACCTTCATAAACATCAATAACGAAATATAACCTAACATAACACAACCTATCATCTCGGTGGTAATATTTGACAACATTCCTGGCGATTTGGCCTCTACGTCTCCGTGGGACCCTTATGTACATCAATAACGTTATATAACCTAACGTAACCCAACCTAACATCTCGGCGGTAATATTTGAAGACATTCCTGGCTTGTTGGCCTCTACGTATCCGTGGGATCTTTATATACATCTATAACGTAATATAACCTAACCTAACCCAATCTAACATCTCGGCGGTAATATTTGAACACATTCATGGCGAGTTGGCCTCTACGTCTCCGTGGTACATTTATATACATCATTAACGTAATATAACCTAACCTAACCCAACCTATCATCTCGGCGGTAATATTTGACAACATTCCTGGCGAGTTGGCCTCTACGTATCCGTGGGATCTTTATATACATCAATAACGTAATATAACTTAACCTAACCCAATCTAACATCTCGGCGGTAATATTTGAACACATTCCTGGCTTGTTGGCCTCTACGTCTCAGTGGGAAATTTATATACATCTATAACGTAATATAACCTAACCTAAACCAACCTAACATCTCGGCGGTAATATTTGGAGACATTCCTGGCTTGTTGGCCTCTACGTCTCCGTGGGATCTTTATATACATTAATAACTTAATATAACCTAACCTAACCCAATCTAACATTTCGGCGGTAGTATTTGAACACATTCATGGCTTGTTGGCCTCTACGTCTCCGTGGGAACTTTATATACATCTATAACGTAGTATAACCTAACCTAACCCAACCTAACATCTCGGCGGTAATATTTGAACACATTCCTGGCTTGTTGGCCTCTACGTTTCCGTGGGACCTTTATATACATCTATAACGTAATATAACCTAACCTAACCCAACCTAACATCTCGGCGGTAATATTTGAAAACATTCATGGCGAGTTGGTCTCTACGTCTCCGCGGGACCTTCATATACATCAATAACGTAATATAACCTAACCTAACCCAATCTAACATCTCGGCGGTAATATTTGAACACATTCATGGCGCGTTGGCCTCTACGTCTCCGTGGTACATTTATATACATCAATAACGTAATATAACCTAACCTAACCCAACCTATCATCTCGGCGGTAATATTTGACAACATTCCTGGCGAGTTGGCCTCTACGTATCCGTGGGATCTTTATATACATCAATAACGTAATATAACCTAACCTAACCCAATCTAACAGCTCGGCGGTAATATTTGAACACATTCCTGGCATGTTGGCGTCTACGTCTCCGTGGGACCTTTATATACATCTATAACGTAATATAATCTAACCTAACCCAACCTAACATCTCGGCGGTAATATTTGAAAACATTCATGGCGAGTTGGCCTCTACCTCTCCGTGGTACATTTATATACATCAATAACGTAATATAACCTAACCTAACCCAACCTATCATCTCGGCGGTAATATTTGAACACATTCCTGGCTTGTTGGCCTCTACGACTCCGTGGGACCTTTATATACATCTATAACGTTATATAACCTAACCTAACCCAACCTAACATCTCGGCGGTAATATTTGAACACATTCCTGGCCTGTTGGCCTCTACGTCTCCGTGGGACCTTTATATACATCAATAACGTAATATAACCTAACCTAACCCAACCTAACATCTCGGCGGTAATATTTGAAAACATTCCTGGCGATTTGGCCTCTACGTCTCCGTGGGACCCTTATGTACATCAATAACGTTATATAACCTAACGTAACCCAACCTAACATCTCGGCGGTAATATTTGAAGACATTACTGGCTTGTTGGCCTCTACGTATCCGTGGGATCTTTATATACATCTATAACGTAATATAACCTAACCTAACCCAATCTAACATCTCGGCGGGAATATTTGAACACATTCATGGCGAGTTGGCCTCTACGTCTCCGTGGTACATTTATATACATCAATAACGTAATATAACCTATCCTAACCCAACCTATCATCTCGGCGGTAATATTTGACAACATTCCTGGCGAGTTGGCCTCTACGTATCCGTGGGATCTTTATATACATCAATAACGTAATATAACTTAACCTAACCCAATCTAACATCTCGGCGGTAATATTTGAACACATTCCTGGCTTGTTGGCCTCTACGTCTCCGTGGGAACTTTATATACATCTATAACGTAATATAACCGAACCTAACCCAACCTAACATCTCGGCGGTAATATTTGAACACATTCCTGGCTTGTTGGCCTCTACGTTTCCGTGGGACCTTTATATACATCTATAACGTAATATAACCTAACCTAACCCAACCTAACATCTCGGCGGTAATATTTGAAAACATTCATGGCGAGTTGGCCTCTACGTCTCCGCGGGACCTTCATATACATCAATAACGAAATATAACCTAACCTAACCCAACCTAACATCTCGGCGGTAATATCAGAAAACATACCTGGCGAGTTGGCCTCTACCTCTCCGTGGTACCTTCATAAACATCAATAACGAAATATAACCTAACCTAACACAACCTATCATCTCGGCGGTAATATTTGAACACATTCCTGGCTTGTTGGCCTCTACGTCTCCGTGGGAAATTTATATACATCAATAACGTAATATAACCTAACCTAACCCAATCTAACATCACGGCGGTAAAATTTGAACACATTCATGGCGATTTGGCCTCTACGTCTCCGTGGTACATTTATATACATCAATAACGTAATATAACCTAACCTAACCCAACCTATCATCTCGGCGGTAATATTTGACAACATTCCTGGCGAGTTGGCCTCTACGTATCCGTGGGATCTTTATATACATCAATAACGTAATATAACCTAACCTAACCCAATCTAACATCTCGGCGGTAATATTTGAACACATTCCTGGCCTGTTGGCCTCTACGTCTCCGTGGGACCTTTATATACATCTATAACGTAATATAACCTAACCTAACCCAACCTAACATCTCGGCGGTAATATTTGAAAACATTCATGGCGAGTTGGCTTCTACCTCTCCGTGGTACATTTATATACATCAATAACGTAATATAACCTAACCTAACCCAACCTATCATCTCGGCGGTAATATTTGACAACATTCCTGGCGAGTTGGCCTCTACGTATCCGTGGGATCTTTATATACATCAATAACGTAATATAACCTAACCTAACCCAATCTAACATCTCGGCGGTAATATTTGGTCACATTCCTGGCTTGTTGGCCTCTACGTCTCTGTGGGACCTTTATATACATCAATAACGTAATATAACCTAACCTAACCCAACCTAACATCTCGGCGGTAATATTTGAACACATTCCTGGCTTGTTTGCCCCTACGTCTCCGTGGGACCTTTATATACATCTATAACGTAATATAACCTAACCTAACCCAACCTAACATCTCGGCGGTAATATTTGAACACATTCCTGGCTTGTTGGCCCCTACGTCTCCGTGGGACCTTTATATACATCTATAACGTAATATAACCTAACGTAACCCAGCCTAACATCTCGGCTATAATATTTGGTCACATTCCTGGCTTGTTGGCCTCTACCTCTGCGTGGTACATTTATATACATCAATAACGTAATATAATCTAACCTAACCCAACCTATCATCTCGGCGGTAATATTTGACAACATTCCTGGCGAGTTGGCCTCTACCTCTCCGTGGGAACTTTATATACATCTATAACGTAATATAACCTAACTTAACCCAATCTAACATCTCGGCGGTAATATTTGAACACATTCCTGGCTTGTTGGCCTCTACGTCTCCCTGCGAACTTTATATACATCTATAACGTAGTATAACCTTAACCTAACCCAACCTAACATCTCGGCGGTAATATTTGAACACATTCCTGGCTTGTTGGCCCCTACGTCTCCGTGGGACCTTTATATACATCAATAACGTAATATAACCTAACCCAACCCAATCTAACATCTTGGCGGTACATTTGAACACATTCCTGGCTTGTTGGCCTCTACGTCTCCGTGGGATCTTTATATACATCAATAACGTAATATAACCTAACCTAACCCAACCTTACATCTCGGCGGTAATATTTGAAAACATTCATGGCGAGTTGGCCTCTACGTCTCCGTGGGACCTTTATATACATCTATAACGAAATATAACCTAACCTAACCCAACCTATCATCTCGGCGGTAATATTTGACAACATTACTGGCGAGTTGGCTTCTACGTCTCCGCTTGACCTTCATAAACATCAATAACGAAATATAACCTAACATAACACAACCTATCATCTCGGTGGTAATATTTGACAAGATTCCTGGCGATTTGGCCTCTACGTCTCCGTGGGACCCTTATATACATCAATAACGTTATATAACCTAACCTAACCCAACCTAACATCTCGGCGGTAATATTTGAAGACATTCCTGGCTTGTTGGCCTCTACGTCTCTGTGGTACATTTATATACATCAATAACGTAATATAACCTAACCTAACCCAATCTAACATCTCGGCGGTAATATTTGAACACATTCCTGGCTTGTTGGCCCCTACGTCTCCGTGGGACCTTTATATACATCAATAACATAATATAACCTAACCTAACCCAACCTAACATCTCGCCGGTAATATTTGAACACATTCCTGGCTTGTTGGCTTCTACGTCTCCGTGGGACCTTTATATACATCTATAACGTAATATAACCTAACCTAACCCAACCTAACATCTCGGCGGTAATATTTGAAAACATTCATGGCGAGTTGGCCTCTACCTCTCCGTGGTACATTTATATACATCAATAACGTAATATAACCTAACCTAGCCCAACCTATCATCTCGGCGGTAATGAAAAACAACACTCCTGGCGAGTTGGCCTCTACGTATCCGTGGGATCTTTATATACATCAATAACGTAATATAACCTAACCTAACCCAATCTAACATCTCGGCGGTAATACTTGAACACATTCCTGGCTTGTTGGCTTCTACGTCGCCGTGGTACATTTATATACATCTATAACGTAATATAACCTAACCTAACCCAACCTAACATCTCGGCGGTAATATTTGAAGATATTCCTGGCTTGTTGGCCTCTACGTCTCCGTGGGATCTTTATATACATCAATAACGTAATATAACCTAACCTAGCCCAACCTATCATCTCGGCGGTAATAAAAAACAACACTCCTGGCGAGTTGGCCTCTACGTCTCCGCGGGAACTTTATATACATCTATAACGTAATATAACCTAACCTAACCCAACCTATCATCTCGGCGGTAATATTTGACAACATTCCTGGCGAGTTGGCCTCTACGTCTCGGTTTGACCTTCATATACATCAATAACGTAATATAACCTAACCTAACCCAATCTAACATCTCGGCGGTAATATTTGGTCACATTCCTGGCTTGTTGGCCTCTACGTCTCTGTGGGACCTTTATATACATCAATAACGTAATATAACCTAACCTAACCCAACCTAACATCTCGGCGGTAATATTTGAACACATTCCTGGCTTGTTTGCCCCTACGTCTCCGTGGGACCTTTATATACATCTATAACGTAATATAACCTAACCTAACCCAACCTAACATCTCGGCGGTAATATTTGAACACATTCCTGGCTTGTTGGCCCCTACGTCTCCGTGGGACCTTTATATACATCTATAACGTAATATAACCTAACGTAACCCAGCCTAACATCTCGGCGATAATATTTTGTCACATTCCTGGCTTGTTGGCCTCTACCTCTGCGTGGTACATTTATATACATCAATAACGTAATATAATCTAACCTAACCCAACCTATCATCTCGGCGGTAATATTTGATAACATTCCTGGCGAGTTGGCCTCTACCTCTCCGTGGGAACTTTATATACATCTATAACGTAATATAACCTAACTTAACCCAATCTAACATCTCGGCGGTAATATTTGAACACATTCCTGGCTTGTTGGCCTCTACGTCTCCCTGCGAACTTTATATACATCTATAACGTAGTATAACCTTAACCTAACCCAACCTAACATCTCGGCGGTAATATTTGAACACATTCCTGGCTTGTTGGCCCCTACGTCTCCGTGGGACCTTTATATACATCAATAACGTAATATAACCTAACCCAACCCAATCTAACATCTTGGCGGTACATTTGAACACATTCCTGGCTTGTTGGCCTCTACGTCTCCGTGGGATCTTTATATACATCAATAACGTAATATAACCTAACCTAACCCAACCTTACATCTCGGCGGTAATATTTGAAAACATTCATGGCGAGTTGGCCTCTACGTCTCCGTGGGACCTTTATATACATCTATAACGAAATATAACCTAACCTAACCCAACCTATCATCTCGGCGGTAATATTTGACAACATTACTGGCGAGTTGGCTTCTACGTCTCCGCTTGACCTTCATAAACATCAATAACGAAATATAACCTAACATAACACAACCTATCATCTCGGTGGTAATATTTGACAAGATTCCTGGCGATTTGGCCTCTACGTCTCCGTGGGACCCTTATATACATCAATAACGTTATATAACCTAACCTAACCCAACCTAACATCTCGGCGGTAATATTTGAAGACATTCCTGGCTTGTTGGCCTCTACGTCTCTGTGGTACATTTATATACATCAATAACGTAATATAACCTAACCTAACCCAATCTAACATCTCGGCGGTAATATTTGAACACATTCCTGGCTTGTTGGCCCCTACGTCTCCGTGGGACCTTTATATACATCAATAACATAATATAACCTAACCTAACCCAACCTAACATCTCGCCGGTAATATTTGAACACATTCCTGGCTTGTTGGCTTCTACGTCTCCGTGGGACCTTTATATACATCTATAACGTAATATAACCTAACCTAACCCAACCTAACATCTCGGCGGTAATATTTGAAAACATTCATGGCGAGTTGGCCTCTACCTCTCCGTGGTACATTTATATACATCAATAACGTAATATAACCTAACCTAGCCCAACCTATCATCTCGGCGGTAATAAAAAACAACACTCCTGGCGAGTTGGCCTCTACGTATCCGTGGGATCTTTATATACATCAATAACGTAATATAACCTAACCTAACCCAATCTAACATCTCGGCGGTAATACTTGAACACATTCCTGGCTTGTTGGCTTCTACGTCGCCGTGGTACATTTATATACATCTATAACGTAATATAACCTAACCTAACCCAACCTAACATCTCGGCGGTAATATTTGAAGATATTCCTGGCTTGTTGGCCTCTACGTCTCCGTGGGATCTTTATATACATCAATAACGTAATATAACCTAACCTAGCCCAACCTATCATCTCGGCGGTAATAAAAAACAACACTCCTGGCGAGTTGGCCTCTACGTCTCCGCGGGAACTTTATATACATCTATAACGTAATATAACCTAACCTAACCCAACCTATCATCTCGGCGGTAATATTTGACAACATTCCTGGCGAGTTGGCCTCTACGTCTCGGTTTGACCTTCATATACATCAATAACGTAATATAACCTAACCTAACCCAACCTATCATCTCGGCGGTAATATTTGACAACATTCCTGGCGAGTTGGCCTCTACGTCTCGGTTTGACCTTCATATACATCAATAACGTAATATAACCTAACCTAACCAACATAACATCTCGGCGGTAATATTTGAAGACATTCCTGGCTTGTTGGCCTCTACGTCTCCGTGGGATCCTTATATACATCAATAACGTAATATAACCTAACCTAACCCAATCTAACATCTCGGCGGTAATATTTGAGCACATTCCTGGCTTGTTGGCCTCTACGTGTTCGTGGGAACTTTATATACATCAATAACGTTATATAACCGAACGTAACCCAGCCTAACGTCTCGGCGGTAATATTTGAAGACATTCCTGGCTTGTCGGCCTCTTCGTCTCCGTGGGATATTTATATACATCAATAACGTAATATAACCTAACCTAACCCAATCTAACATCTCGGCGGTAATATTTGAACACATTCCTGGCTTGTTGGCCTCTACGTCTCCCTGCGAACTTTATATACATCTATAACGTAGTATAACCTTAACCTAACCCAACCTAACATCTCGGCGGTAATATTTGAACACATTCCTGGCTTGTTGGCCCCTACGTCTCCGTGGGACCTTTATATACATCAATAACGTAATATAACCTAACCTAACCCAACCTAACATCTCGGCGGTAATATTTGAAAACATTCATGGCGAGTTGGCTTCTACCTCTCCGTGGTACATTTATATACATCAATAACGTAATATAACCTAACCTAACCCAACCTAACATCTCGGCGGTAATATTTGAACACATTCCTGGCTTGTTGGCCCCTACGTCTCCGTGGGACCTTTATATACATCTATAACGTAATATAACCTAACGTAACCCAGCCTAACATCTCGGCGATAATATTTGGTCACATTCCTGGCTTGTTGGCCTCTACCTCTGCGTGGTACATTTATATACATCAATAACGTAATATAATCTAACCTAACCCAACCTATCATCTCGGCGGTATTATTTGACAACATTCCTGGCGAGTTGGCCTCTACCTCTCCGTGGGAACTTTATATACATCTATAACGTAATATAACCTAACTTAACCCAATCTAACATCTCGGCGGTAATATTTGAACACATTCCTGGCTTGTTGGCCTCTACGTCTCCCTGCGAACTTTATATACATCTATAACGTAGTATAACCTTAACCTAACCCAACCTAACATCTCGGCGGTAATATTTGAACACATTCCTGGCTTGTTGGCCCCTACGTCTCCGTGGGACCTTTATATACATCAATAACGTAATATAACCTAACCCAACCCAATCTAACATCTTGGCGGTACATTTGAACACATTCCTGGCTTGTTGGCCTCTACGTCTCCGTGGGACCTTTATATACATCAATAACATAATATAACCTAACCTAACCCAACCTAACATCTCGCCGGTAATATTTGAACACATTCCTGGCTTGTTGGCTTCTACGTCTCCGTGGGACCTTTATATACATCAATAACATAATATAACCTAACCTAATCCAACCTAACATCTCGCCGGTAATATTTGAACACATTCCTGGCTTGTTGGCTTCTACGTCTCCGTGGGACCTTTATATACATCTATAACGTAATATAACCTAACCTAACCCAATCTAACATCTCGGCGGTAATATTTGGTCACATTCCTGGCTTGTTGGCCTCTACGTCTCCCTGCGAACTTTATATACATCTATAACGTAATATAACCTAACCTAACCCAACCTAACATGTCGGCGGTAATATTTGAACACATTCCTGGCTTGTTGGCCCCTACGTCTCCGTGGGACCTTTATATACATCAACAACGTAATATAACCTAACCTAACCCAACCTAACATCTCGGCGGTAATATTTGAACACATTCCTGGCTTGTTGGCCTCTACGTCTCCGTGGGACCTTTATATACATCTATAATGTAATATAACCTAACCTAACCCAACCTAACATCTCGGCGATAATATTTGGTCACATTCCTGGCTTGTTGGACTCTACCCCACCGTGGTACATTTATATACATCAATAACGTAATATAACCTAACCTAACCCAACCTATCATCTCGGCGGTAATATTTGACAACGTTCCTGGCGAGTTGGCCTCTACGTCTCCGTGGGATCTTTATATACATCAATAACGTAATATAACCTAACCTAACCCAACCTAACATCTCGGCGGTAATATTTGAAAACATTCATGGCGAGTTGGCCTCTACGTCTCCGTGGGACCTTCATATACATCAATAACGAAATATAACCTAACCTAACCCAACCTATCATCTCGGCGGTAATATTTGACAACATTACTGGCGAGTTGGCCTCTACGTCTCAGCTTGACCTTCATAAACATCAATAACGAAATATAACCTAACATAACACAACCTATCATCTCGGTGGTAATATTTGACAACATTCCTGGCGATTTGGCCTCTACGTCTCCGTGGGACCCTTATGTACATCAATAACGTTATATAACCTAACGTAACCCAACCTAACATCTCGGCGGTAATATTTGAAGACATTCCTGGCTTGTTGGCCTCTACGTATCCGTGGGATCTTTATATACATCTATAACGTAATATAACCTAACCTAACCCAATCTAACATCTCGGCGGTAATATTTGAACACATTCATGGCGAGTTGGCCTCTACGTCTCCGTGGTACATTTATATACATCATTAACGTAATATAACCTAACCTAACCCAACCTATCATCTCGGCGGTAATATTTGACAACATTCCTGGCGAGTTGGCCTCTACGTATCCGTGGGATCTTTATATACATCAATAACGTAATATAACTTAACCTAACCCAATCTAACATCTCGGCGGTAATATTTGAACACATTCCTGGCTTGTTGGCCTCTACGTCTCAGTGGGAAATTTATATACATCTATAACGTAATATAACCTAACCTAAACCAACCTAACATCTCGGCGGTAATATTTGGAGACATTCCTGGCTTGTTGGCCTCTACGTCTCCGTGGGATCTTTATATACATTAATAACTTAATATAACCTAACCTAACCCAATCTAACATTTCGGCGGTAGTATTTGAACACATTCATGGCTTGTTGGCCTCTACGTCTCCGTGGGAACTTTATATACATCTATAACGTAGTATAACCTAACCTAACCCAACCTAACATCTCGGCGGTAATATTTGAACACATTCCTGGCTTGTTGGCCTCTACGTTTCCGTGGGACCTTTATATACATCTATAACGTAATATAACCTAACCTAACCCAACCTAACATCTCGGCGGTAATATTTGAAAACATTCATGGCGAGTTGGTCTCTACGTCTCCGCGGGACCTTCATATACATCAATAACGTAATATAACCTAACCTAACCCAATCTAACATCTCGGCGGTAATATTTGAACACATTCATGGCGCGTTGGCCTCTACGTCTCCGTGGTACATTTATATACATCAATAACGTAATATAACCTAACCTAACCCAACCTATCATCTCGGCGGTAATATTTGACAACATTCCTGGCGAGTTGGCCTCTACGTATCCGTGGGATCTTTATATACATCAATAACGTAATATAACCTAACCTAACCCAATCTAACAGCTCGGCGGTAATATTTGAACACATTCCTGGCATGTTGGCGTCTACGTCTCCGTGGGACCTTTATATACATCTATAACGTAATATAATCTAACCTAACCCAACCTAACATCTCGGCGGTAATATTTGAAAACATTCATGGCGAGTTGGCCTCTACCTCTCCGTGGTACATTTATATACATCAATAACGTAATATAACCTAACCTAACCCAACCTATCATCTCGGCGGTAATATTTGAACACATTCCTGGCTTGTTGGCCTCTACGACTCCGTGGGACCTTTATATACATCTATAACGTTATATAACCTAACCTAACCCAACCTAACATCTCGGCGGTAATATTTGAACACATTCCTGGCCTGTTGGCCTCTACGTCTCCGTGGGACCTTTATATACATCAATAACGTAATATAACCTAACCTAACCCAACCTAACATCTCGGCGGTAATATTTGAAAACATTCCTGGCGATTTGGCCTCTACGTCTCCGTGGGACCCTTATGTACATCAATAACGTTATATAACCTAACGTAACCCAACCTAACATCTCGGCGGTAATATTTGAAGACATTACTGGCTTGTTGGCCTCTACGTATCCGTGGGATCTTTATATACATCTATAACGTAATATAACCTAACCTAACCCAATCTAACATCTCGGCGGGAATATTTGAACACATTCATGGCGAGTTGGCCTCTACGTCTCCGTGGTACATTTATATACATCAATAACGTAATATAACCTATCCTAACCCAACCTATCATCTCGGCGGTAATATTTGACAACATTCCTGGCGAGTTGGCCTCTACGTATCCGTGGGATCTTTATATACATCAATAACGTAATATAACTTAACCTAACCCAATCTAACATCTCGGCGGTAATATTTGAACACATTCCTGGCTTGTTGGCCTCTACGTCTCCGTGGGAACTTTATATACATCTATAACGTAATATAACCGAACCTAACCCAACCTAACATCTCGGCGGTAATATTTGAACACATTCCTGGCTTGTTGGCCTCTACGTTTCCGTGGGACCTTTATATACATCTATAACGTAATATAACCTAACCTAACCCAACCTAACATCTCGGCGGTAATATTTGAAAACATTCATGGCGAGTTGGCCTCTACGTCTCCGCGGGACCTTCATATACATCAATAACGAAATATAACCTAACCTAACCCAACCTAACATCTCGGCGGTAATATCAGAAAACATACCTGGCGAGTTGGCCTCTACCTCTCCGTGGTACCTTCATAAACATCAATAACGAAATATAACCTAACCTAACACAACCTATCATCTCGGCGGTAATATTTGAACACATTCCTGGCTTGTTGGCCTCTACGTCTCCGTGGGAAATTTATATACATCAATAACGTAATATAACCTAACCTAACCCAATCTAACATCACGGCGGTAAAATTTGAACACATTCATGGCGATTTGGCCTCTACGTCTCCGTGGTACATTTATATACATCAATAACGTAATATAACCTAACCTAACCCAACCTATCATCTCGGCGGTAATATTTGACAACATTCCTGGCGAGTTGGCCTCTACGTATCCGTGGGATCTTTATATACATCAATAACGTAATATAACCTAACCTAACCCAATCTAACATCTCGGCGGTAATATTTGAACACATTCCTGGCCTGTTGGCCTCTACGTCTCCGTGGGACCTTTATATACATCTATAACGTAATATAACCTAACCTAACCCAACCTAACATCTCGGCGGTAATATTTGAAAACATTCATGGCGAGTTGGCTTCTACCTCTCCGTGGTACATTTATATACATCAATAACGTAATATAACCTAACCTAACCCAACCTATCATCTCGGCGGTAATATTTGACAACATTCCTGGCGAGTTGGCCTCTACGTATCCGTGGGATCTTTATATACATCAATAACGTAATATAACCTAACCTAACCCAATCTAACATCTCGGCGGTAATATTTGGTCACATTCCTGGCTTGTTGGCCTCTACGTCTCTGTGGGACCTTTATATACATCAATAACGTAATATAACCTAACCTAACCCAACCTAACATCTCGGCGGTAATATTTGAACACATTCCTGGCTTGTTTGCCCCTACGTCTCCGTGGGACCTTTATATACATCTATAACGTAATATAACCTAACCTAACCCAACCTAACATCTCGGCGGTAATATTTGAACACATTCCTGGCTTGTTGGCCCCTACGTCTCCGTGGGACCTTTATATACATCTATAACGTAATATAACCTAACGTAACCCAGCCTAACATCTCGGCTATAATATTTGGTCACATTCCTGGCTTGTTGGCCTCTACCTCTGCGTGGTACATTTATATACATCAATAACGTAATATAATCTAACCTAACCCAACCTATCATCTCGGCGGTAATATTTGACAACATTCCTGGCGAGTTGGCCTCTACCTCTCCGTGGGAACTTTATATACATCTATAACGTAATATAACCTAACTTAACCCAATCTAACATCTCGGCGGTAATATTTGAACACATTCCTGGCTTGTTGGCCTCTACGTCTCCCTGCGAACTTTATATACATCTATAACGTAGTATAACCTTAACCTAACCCAACCTAACATCTCGGCGGTAATATTTGAACACATTCCTGGCTTGTTGGCCCCTACGTCTCCGTGGGACCTTTATATACATCAATAACGTAATATAACCTAACCCAACCCAATCTAACATCTTGGCGGTACATTTGAACACATTCCTGGCTTGTTGGCCTCTACGTCTCCGTGGGATCTTTATATACATCAATAACGTAATATAACCTAACCTAACCCAACCTTACATCTCGGCGGTAATATTTGAAAACATTCATGGCGAGTTGGCCTCTACGTCTCCGTGGGACCTTTATATACATCTATAACGAAATATAACCTAACCTAACCCAACCTATCATCTCGGCGGTAATATTTGACAACATTACTGGCGAGTTGGCTTCTACGTCTCCGCTTGACCTTCATAAACATCAATAACGAAATATAACATAACATAACACAACCTATCATCTCGGTGGTAATATTTGACAAGATTCCTGGCGATTTGGCCTCTACGTCTCCGTGGGACCCTTATATACATCAATAACGTTATATAACCTAACCTAACCCAACCTAACATCTCGGCGGTAATATTTGAAGACATTCCTGGCTTGTTGGCCTCTACGTCTCTGTGGTACATTTATATACATCAATAACGTAATATAACCTAACCTAACCCAATCTAACATCTCGGCGGTAATATTTGAACACATTCCTGGCTTGTTGGCCCCTACGTCTCCGTGGGACCTTTATATACATCAATAACATAATATAACCTAACCTAACCCAACCTAACATCTCGCCGGTAATATTTGAACACATTCCTGGCTTGTTGGCTTCTACGTCTCCGTGGGACCTTTATATACATCTATAACGTAATATAACCTAACCTAACCCAACCTAACATCTCGGCGGTAATATTTGAAAACATTCATGGCGAGTTGGCCTCTACCTCTCCGTGGTACATTTATATACATCAATAACGTAATATAACCTAACCTAGCCCAACCTATCATCTCGGCGGTAATGAAAAACAACACTCCTGGCGAGTTGGCCTCTACGTATCCGTGGGATCTTTATATACATCAATAACGTAATATAACCTAACCTAACCCAATCTAACATCTCGGCGGTAATACTTGAACACATTCCTGGCTTGTTGGCTTCTACGTCGCCGTGGTACATTTATATACATCTATAACGTAATATAACCTAACCTAACCCAACCTAACATCTCGGCGGTAATATTTGAAGATATTCCTGGCTTGTTGGCCTCTACGTCTCCGTGGGATCTTTATATACATCAATAACGTAATATAACCTAACCTAGCCCAACCTATCATCTCGGCGGTAATAAAAAACAACACTCCTGGCGAGTTGGCCTCTACGTCTCCGCGGGAACTTTATATACATCTATAACGTAATATAACCTAACCTAACCCAACCTATCATCTCGGCGGTAATATTTGACAACATTCCTGGCGAGTTGGCCTCTACGTCTCGGTTTGACCTTCATATACATCAATAACGTAATATAACCTAACCTAACCCAATCTAACATCTCGGCGGTAATATTTGGTCACATTCCTGGCTTGTTGGCCTCTACGTCTCTGTGGGACCTTTATATACATCAATAACGTAATATAACCTAACCTAACCCAACCTAACATCTCGGCGGTAATATTTGAACACATTCCTGGCTTGTTTGCCCCTACGTCTCCGTGGGACCTTTATATACATCTATAACGTAATATAACCTAACCTAACCCAACCTAACATCTCGGCGGTAATATTTGAACACATTCCTGGCTTGTTGGCCCCTACGTCTCCGTGGGACCTTTATATACATCTATAACGTAATATAACCTAACGTAACCCAGCCTAACATCTCGGCGATAATATTTTGTCACATTCCTGGCTTGTTGGCCTCTACCTCTGCGTGGTACATTTATATACATCAATAACGTAATATAATCTAACCTAACCCAACCTATCATCTCGGCGGTAATATTTGATAACATTCCTGGCGAGTTGGCCTCTACCTCTCCGTGGGAACTTTATATACATCTATAACGTAATATAACCTAACTTAACCCAATCTAACATCTCGGCGGTAATATTTGAACACATTCCTGGCTTGTTGGCCTCTACGTCTCCCTGCGAACTTTATATACATCTATAACGTAGTATAACCTTAACCTAACCCAACCTAACATCTCGGCGGTAATATTTGAACACATTCCTGGCTTGTTGGCCCCTACGTCTCCGTGGGACCTTTATATACATCAATAACGTAATATAACCTAACCCAACCCAATCTAACATCTTGGCGGTACATTTGAACACATTCCTGGCTTGTTGGCCTCTACGTCTCCGTGGGATCTTTATATACATCAATAACGTAATATAACCTAACCTAACCCAACCTTACATCTCGGCGGTAATATTTGAAAACATTCATGGCGAGTTGGCCTCTACGTCTCCGTGGGACCTTTATATACATCTATAACGAAATATAACCTAACCTAACCCAACCTATCATCTCGGCGGTAATATTTGACAACATTACTGGCGAGTTGGCTTCTACGTCTCCGCTTGACCTTCATAAACATCAATAACGAAATATAACCTAACATAACACAACCTATCATCTCGGTGGTAATATTTGACAAGATTCCTGGCGATTTGGCCTCTACGTCTCCGTGGGACCCTTATATACATCAATAACGTTATATAACCTAACCTAACCCAACCTAACATCTCGGCGGTAATATTTGAAGACATTCCTGGCTTGTTGGCCTCTACGTCTCTGTGGTACATTTATATACATCAATAACGTAATATAACCTAACCTAACCCAATCTAACATCTCGGCGGTAATATTTGAACACATTCCTGGCTTGTTGGCCCCTACGTCTCCGTGGGACCTTTATATACATCAATAACATAATATAACCTAACCTAACCCAACCTAACATCTCGCCGGTAATATTTGAACACATTCCTGGCTTGTTGGCTTCTACGTCTCCGTGGGACCTTTATATACATCTATAACGTAATATAACCTAACCTAACCCAACCTAACATCTCGGCGGTAATATTTGAAAACATTCATGGCGAGTTGGCCTCTACCTCTCCGTGGTACATTTATATACATCAATAACGTAATATAACCTAACCTAGCCCAACCTATCATCTCGGCGGTAATAAAAAACAACACTCCTGGCGAGTTGGCCTCTACGTATCCGTGGGATCTTTATATACATCAATAACGTAATATAACCTAACCTAACCCAATCTAACATCTCGGCGGTAATACTTGAACACATTCCTGGCTTGTTGGCTTCTACGTCGCCGTGGTACATTTATATACATCTATAACGTAATATAACCTAACCTAACCCAACCTAACATCTCGGCGGTAATATTTGAAGATATTCCTGGCTTGTTGGCCTCTACGTCTCCGTGGGATCTTTATATACATCAATAACGTAATATAACCTAACCTAGCCCAACCTATCATCTCGGCGGTAATAAAAAACAACACTCCTGGCGAGTTGGCCTCTACGTCTCCGCGGGAACTTTATATACATCTATAACGTAATATAACCTAACCTAACCCAACCTATCATCTCGGCGGTAATATTTGACAACATTCCTGGCGAGTTGGCCTCTACGTCTCGGTTTGACCTTCATATACATCAATAACGTAATATAACCTAACCTAACCCAACCTATCATCTCGGCGGTAATATTTGACAACATTCCTGGCGAGTTGGCCTCTACGTCTCGGTTTGACCTTCATATACATCAATAACGTAATATAACCTAACCTAACCAACATAACATCTCGGCGGTAATATTTGAAGACATTCCTGGCTTGTTGGCCTCTACGTCTCCGTGGGATCCTTATATACATCAATAACGTAATATAACCTAACCTAACCCAATCTAACATCTCGGCGGTAATATTTGAGCACATTCCTGGCTTGTTGGCCTCTACGTGTTCGTGGGAACTTTATATACATCAATAACGTTATATAACCGAACGTAACCCAGCCTAACGTCTCGGCGGTAATATTTGAAGACATTCCTGGCTTGTCGGCCTCTTCGTCTCCGTGGGATATTTATATACATCAATAACGTAATATAACCTAACCTAACCCAATCTAACATCTCGGCGGTAATATTTGAACACATTCCTGGCTTGTTGGCCTCTACGTCTCCCTGCGAACTTTATATACATCTATAACGTAGTATAACCTTAACCTAACCCAACCTAACATCTCGGCGGTAATATTTGAACACATTCCTGGCTTGTTGGCCCCTACGTCTCCGTGGGACCTTTATATACATCAATAACGTAATATAACCTAACCTAACCCAACCTAACATCTCGGCGGTAATATTTGAAAACATTCATGGCGAGTTGGCTTCTACCTCTCCGTGGTACATTTATATACATCAATAACGTAATATAACCTAACCTAACCCAACCTAACATCTCGGCGGTAATATTTGAACACATTCCTGGCTTGTTGGCCCCTACGTCTCCGTGGGACCTTTATATACATCTATAACGTAATATAACCTAACGTAACCCAGCCTAACATCTCGGCGATAATATTTGGTCACATTCCTGGCTTGTTGGCCTCTACCTCTGCGTGGTACATTTATATACATCAATAACGTAATATAATCTAACCTAACCCAACCTATCATCTCGGCGGTAATATTTGACAACATTCCTGGCGAGTTGGCCTCTACCTCTCCGTGGGAACTTTATATACATCTATAACGTAATATAACCTAACTTAACCCAATCTAACATCTCGGCGGTAATATTTGAACACATTCCTGGCTTGTTGGCCTCTACGTCTCCCTGCGAACTTTATATACATCTATAACGTAGTATAACCTTAACCTAACCCAACCTAACATCTCGGCGGTAATATTTGAACACATTCCTGGCTTGTTGGCCCCTACGTCTCCGTGGGACCTTTATATACATCAATAACGTAATATAACCTAACCCAACCCAATCTAACATCTTGGCGGTACATTTGAACACATTCCTGGCTTGTTGGCCTCTACGTCTCCGTGGGACCTTTATATACATCAATAACATAATATAACCTAACCTAACCCAACCTAACATCTCGCCGGTAATATTTGAACACATTCCTGGCTTGTTGGCTTCTACGTCTCCGTGGGACCTTTATATACATCAATAACATAATATAACCTAACCTAATCCAACCTAACATCTCGCCGGTAATATTTGAACACATTCCTGGCTTGTTGGCTTCTACGTCTCCGTGGGACCTTTATATACATCTATAACGTAATATAACCTAACCTAACCCAACCTAACATCTCGGCGGTAATATTTGAAAACATTCATGGCGAGTTGGCCTCTACCTCTCCGTGGTACATTTATATACATCAATAACGTAATATAACCTAACCTAGCCCAACCTATCATCTCGGCGGTAATAAAAAACAACACTCCTGGCGAGTTGGCCTCTACGTATCCGTGGGATCTTTATATACATCAATAACGTAATATAACCTAACCTAACCCAATCTAACATCTCGGCGGTAATACTTGAACACATTCCTGGCTTGTTGGCTTCTACGTCGCCGTGGTACATTTATATACATCTATAACGTAATATAACCTAACCTAACCCAACCTAACATCTCGGCGGTAATATTTGAAGACATTCCTGGCTTGTTGGCCTCTACGTCTCCGTGGGATCTTTATATACATCAATAACGTAATATAACCTAACCTAGCCCAACCTATCATCTCGGCGGTAATAAAAAACAACACTCCTGGCGAGTTGGCCTCTACGTCTCCGCGGGAACTTTATATACATCTATAACGTAATATAACCTAACCTAACCCAACCTATCATCTCGGCGGTAATATTTGACAACATTCCTGGCGAGTTGGCCTCTACGTCTCGGTTTGACCTTCATATACATCAATAACGTAATATAACCTAACCTAACCCAACCTATCATCTCGGCGGTAATATTTGACAACATTCCTGGCGAGTTGGCCTCTACGTCTCGGTTTGACCTTCATATACATCAATAACGTAATATAACCTAACCTAACCAACATAACATCTCGGCGGTAATATTTGAAGACATTCCTGGCTTGTTGGCCTCTACGTCTCCGTGGGATCCTTATATACATCAATAACGTAATATAACCTAACCTAACCCAATCTAACATCTCGGCGGTAATATTTGAGCACATTCCTGGCTTGTTGGCCTCTACGTGTTCGTGGGAACTTTATATACATCAATAACGTTATATAACCGAACCTAACCCAGCCTAACGTCTCGGCGGTAATATTTGAAGACATTCCTGGCTTGTTGGCCTCTACGACTCCAAGGGACCTTTATATACATCTATAACGTTATATAACCGAACCTAACCCAGCCTAACGTCTCGGCGGTAATATTTGAAGACATTCCTGGCTTGTTGGCCTCTACGTCTCTGTGGGATCTTTATATACATCAATAACGTAATATAACCTAACCTAACCCAATCTAACATCTCGGCGGTAATATTTGAACACATTCCAGGCTTGTTGGCCTCTACGTCTCCGTGGGAACTTTATATACATCTATAACGTAATATAACCTAACATAACACAACCTATCATCTCGGCGGTAATATTTGAACACATTCCTGGCTTGTTGGCTTCTACGTCTCCGTGGGACCTTTATATACATCTATAACGTAATATAACCTAACCTAACCCAACCTAACATCTCGGCGGTAATATTTGAAAACATTCATGGCGAGTTGGCCTCTACCTCTCCGTGGTACATTTATATACATCAATAACGTAATATAACCTAACCTAGCCCAACCTATCATCTCGGCGGTAATATTTAACAACACTCCTGGCGAGTTGGCCTCTACCTCTCCGTGGGAACTTTATATACATCTATAACGTAATATAACCTAACCTAACCCAACCTAACATCTCGGCGGTAATATTTGAACACATTCCTGGCTTGTTGGCCCCTACGTCTCCGTGGGACCTTTATATACATCAATAACGTAATATAACCTAACCCAACCCAATCTAACATCTTGGCGGTACATTTGAACACATTCCTGGCTTGTTGGCCTCTACGTCTCCGTGGGATCTTTATATACATCAATAACGTAATATAACCTAACCTAACCCAACCTTACATCTCGGCGGTAATATTTGAAAACATTCATGGCGAGTTGGCCTCTACGTCTCCGTGGGACCTTTATATACACCTATAACGAAATATAACCTAACCTAACCCAACCTATCATCTCGGCGGTAATATTTGACAACATTACTGGCGAGTTGGCTTCTACGTCTCCGCTTGACCTTCATAAACATCAATAACGAAATATAACCTAACATAACACAACCTATCATCTCGGTGGTAATATTTGACAAGATTCCTGGCGATTTGGCCTCTACGTCTCCGTGGGACCCTTATATACATCAATAACGTTATATAACCTAACCTAACCCAACCTAACATCTCGGCGGTAATATTTGAAGACATTCCTGGCTTGTTGGCCTCTACGTCTCTGTGGTACATTTATATACATCAATAACGTAATATAACCTAACCTAACCCAATCTAACATCTCGGCGGTAATATTTGAACACATTCCTGGCTTGTTGGCCCCTACGTCTCCGTGGGACCTTTATATACATCAATAACATAATATAACCTAACCTAACCCAACCTAACACCTCGCCGGTAATATTTGAACACATTCCTGGCTTGTTGGCTTCTACGTCTCCGTGGGACCTTTATATACATCTATAACGTAATATAACCTAACCTAACCCAACCTAACATCTCGGCGGTAATATTTGAAAACATTCATGGCGAGTTGGCCTCTACCTCTCCGTGGTACATTTATATACATCAATAACGTAATATAACCTAACCTAGCCCAACCTATCATCTCGGCGGTAATAAAAAACAACACTCCTGGCGAGTTGGCCTCTACGTATCCGTGGGATCTTTATATACATCAATAACGTAATATAACCTAACCTAACCCAATCTAACATCTCGGCGGTAATACTTGAACACATTCCTGGCTTGTTGGCTTCTACGTCGCCGTGGTACATTTATATACATCTATAACGTAATATAACCTAACCTAACCCAACCTAACATCTCGGCGGTAATATTTGAAGACATTCCTGGCTTGTTGGCCTCTACGTCTCTGTGGTACATTTATATACATCAATAACGTAATATAACCTAACCTAACCCAATCTAACATCTCGGCGGTAATATTTGAACACATTCCTGGCTTGTTGGCCCCTACGTCTCCGTGGGACCTTTATATACATCAATAACATAATATAACCTAACCTAACCCAACCTAACATCTCGCCGGTAATATTTGAACACATTCCTGGCTTGTTGGCTTCTACGTCTCCGTGGGACCTTTATATACATCTATAACGTAATATAACCTAACCTAACCCAACCTAACATCTCGGCGGTAATATTTGAAAACATTCATGGCGAGTTGGCCTCTACCTCTCCGTGGTACATTTATATACATCAATAACGTAATATAACCTAACCTAGCCCAACCTATCATCTCGGCGGTAATAAAAAACAACACTCCTGGCGAGTTGGCCTCTACGTATCCGTGGGATCTTTATATACATCAATAACGTAATATAACCTAACCTAACCCAATCTAACATCTCGGCGGTAATACTTGAACACATTCCTGGCTTGTTGGCTTCTACGTCGCCGTGGTACATTTATATACATCTATAACGTAATATAACCTAACCTAACCCAACCTAACATCTCGGCGGTAATATTTGAAGATATTCCTGGCTTGTTGGCCTCTACGTCTCCGTGGGATCTTTATATACATCAATAACGTAATATAACCTAACCTAGCCCAACCTATCATCTCGGCGGTAATAAAAAACAACACTCCTGGCGAGTTGGCCTCTACGTCTCCGCGGGAACTTTATATACATCTATAACGTAATATAACCTAACCTAACCCAACCTATCATCTCGGCGGTAATATTTGACAACATTCCTGGCGAGTTGGCCTCTACGTCTCGGTTTGACCTTCATATACATCAATAACGTAATATAACCTAACCTAACCCAATCTAACATCTCGGCGGTAATATTTGACAACATTCCTGGCGAGTTGGCCTCTACGTCTCGGTTTGACCTTCATATACATCAATAACGTAATATAACCTAACCTAACCAACATAACATCTCGGCGGTAATATTTGAAGACATTCCTGGCTTGTTGGCCTCTACGTCTCCGTGGGATCCTTATATACATCAATAACGTAATATAACCTAACCTAACCCAATCTAACATCTCGGCGGTAATATTTGAGCACATTCCTGGCTTGTTGGCCTCTACGTGTTCGTGGGAACTTTATATACATCAATAACGTTATATAACCGAACGTAACCCAGCCTAACGTCTCGGCGGTAATATTTGAAGACATTCCTGGCTTGTCGGCCTCTTCGTCTCCGTGGGATATTTATATACATCAATAACGTAATATAACCTAACCTAACCCAATCTAACATCTCGGCGGTAATATTTGAACACATTCCTGGCTTGTTGGCCTCTACGTCTCCCTGCGAACTTTATATACATATATAACGTAGTATAACCTTAACCTAACCCAACCTAACATCTCGGCGGTAATATTTGAACACATTCCTGGCTTGTTGGCCCCTACGTCTCCGTGGGACCTTTATATACATCAATAACGTAATATAACCTAACCTAACCCAACCTAACATCTCGGCGGTAATATTTGAAAACATTCATGGCGAGTTGGCTTCTACCTCTCCGTGGTACATTTATATACATCAATAACGTAATATAACCTAACCTAACCCAACCTATCATCTCGGCGGTAATATTTGACAACATTCCTGGCGAGTTGGCCTCTACGTATCCGTGGGATCTTTATATACATCAATAACGTAATATAACCTAACCTAACCCAATCTAACATCTCGGCGGTAATATTTGGTCACATTCCTGGCTTGTTGGCCTCTACGTCTCTGTGGGATCTTTATATACATCAATAACGTAATATAACCTAACCTAACCCAACCTAACATCTCGGCGGTAATATTTGAACACATTCCTGGCTTGTTTGCCCCTACGTCTCCGTGGGACCTTTATATACATCTATAACGTAATATAACCTAACCTAACCCAACCTAACATCTCGGCGGTAATATTTGAACACATTCCTGGCTTGTTGGCCCCTACGTCTCCGTGGGACCTTTATATACATCTATAACGTAATATAACCTAACGTAACCCAGCCTAACATCTCGGCGATAATATTTGGTCACATTCCTGGCTTGTTGGCCTCTACCTCTGCGTGGTACATTTATATACATCAATAACGTAATATAATCTAACCTAACCCAACCTATCATCTCGGCGGTAATATTTGACAACATTCCTGGCGAGTTGGCCTCTACCTCTCCGTGGGAACTTTATATACATCTATAACGTAATATAACCTAACTTAACCCAATCTAACATCTCGGCGGTAATATTTGATCACATTCCTGGCTTGTTGGCCTCTACGTCTCCCTGCGAACTTTATATACATCTATAACGTAGTATAACCTTAACCTAACCCAACCTAACATCTCGGCGGTAATATTTGAACACATTCCTGGCTTGTTGGCCCCTACGTCTCCGTGGGACCTTTATATACATCAATAACGTAATATAACCTAACCCAACCCAATCTAACATCTTGGCGGTACATTTGAACACATTCCTGGCTTGTTGGCCTCTACGTCTCCGTGGGATCTTTATATACATCAATAACGTAATATAACCTAACCTAACCCAACCTTACATCTCGGCGGTAATATTTGAAAACATTCATGGCGAGTTGGCCTCTACGTCTCCGTGGGACCTTTATATACATCTATAACGAAATATAACCTAACCTAACCCAACCTATCATCTCGGCGGTAATATTTGACAACATTACTGGCGAGTTGGCTTCTACGTCTCCGCTTGACCTTCATAAACATCAATAACGAAATATAACCTAACATAACACAACCTATCATCTCGGTGGTAATATTTGACAAGATTCCTGGCGATTTGGCCTCTACGTCTCCGTGGGACCCTTATATACATCAATAACGTTATATAACCTAACCTAACCCAACCTAACATCTCGGGGGTAATATTTGAAGACATTCCTGGCTTGTTGGCCTCTACGTCTCTGTGGTACATTTATATACATCAATAACGTAATATAACCTAACCTAATCCAATCTAACATCTCGGCGGTAATATTTGAACACATTCCTGGCTTGTTGGCCCCTACGTCTCCGTGGGACCTTTATATACATCAATAACATAATATAACCTAACCTAACCCAACCTAACATCTCGCCGGTAATATTTGAACACATTCCTGGCTTGTTGGCTTCTACGTCTCCGTGGGACCTTTATATACATCTATAACGTAATATAACCTAACCTAACCCAACCTAACATCTCGGCGGTAATATTTGAAAACATTCATGGCGAGTTGGCCTCTACCTCTCCGTGGTACATTTATATACATCTATAACGTAATATAACCTAACCTAACCCAACCTAACATCTCGGCGGTAATATTTGAAGACATTCCTGGCTTGTTGGCCTCTACGTCTCCGTGGGATCTTTATATACATCAATAACGTAATATAACCTAACCTAGCCCAACCTATCATCTCGGCGGTAATAAAAAACAACACTCCTGGCGAGTTGGCCTCTACGTCTCCGCGGGAACTTTATATACATCTATAACGTAATATAACCTAACCTAACCCAACCTATCATCTCGGCGGTAATATTTGACAACATTCCTGGCGAGTTGGCCTCTACGTCTCGGTTTGACCTTCATATACATCAATAACGTTATATAACCTAACCTAACCCAACCTATCATCTCGGCGGTAATATTTGACAACATTCCTGGCGAGTTGGCCTCTACGTCTCGGTTTGACCTTCATATACATCAATAACGTAATATAACCTAACCTAACCAACATAACATCTCGGCGGTAATATTTGAAGACATTCCTGGCTTGTTGGCCTCTACGTCTCCGTGGGATCCTTATATACATCAATAACGTAATATAACCTAACCTAACCCAATCTAACATCTCGGCGGTAATATTTGAGCACATTCCTGGCTTGTTGGCCTCTACGTGTTCGTGGGAACTTTATATACATCAATAACGTTATATAACCGAACCTAACCCAGCCTAACGTCTCGGCGGTAATATTTGAAGACATTCCTGGCTTGTCGGCCTCTTCGTCTCCGTGGGATATTTATATACATCAATAACGTAATATAACCTAACCTAACCCAATCTAACATCTCGGCGGTAATATTTGAACACATTCCTGGCTTGTTGGCCTCTACGTCTCCGTGGGAACTTTATATACATCTATAACGTAATATAACCTAACCTAACCCAACCTAACATCTCGGCGGTAACATTTGAACACATTCCTGGCTTGTTGGCCTCTACGACTCCAAGGGACCTTTATATACATCTATAACGTTATATAACCGAACCTAACCCAGCCTAACGTCTCGGCGGTAATATTTGAAGACATTCCTGGCTTGTTGGCCTCTACGTCTCCGTGGGATCTTTATATACATCAATAACGTAATATAACCTAACCTAACCCAATCTAACATCTCGGCGGTAATATTTGAACACATTCCAGGCTTGTTGGCCTCTACGTCTCCGTGGGAACTTTATATACATCTATAACGTAATATAACCTAACATAACACAACCTATCATCTCGGCGGTAATATTTGAACACATTCCTGGCTTGTTGGCCCCTACGTCTCCGTGGGACCTTTATATACATCAATAACGTAATATAACCTAACCTAACCCAACCTAACATCTCGCCGGTAATATTTGAACACATTCATGGCTTGTTGGCTTCTACGTCTCCGTGGGACCCTTATATACATCTATAACGTTATATAACCTAACCTAACCCAACCTAACATCTCGGCGGTAATATTTGAAGACATTCCTGGCTTGTTGGCCTCTACGTCTCCGTGGTACATTTATATACATCAATAACGTAATATAACCTAACCTAACCCAATCTAACATCTCGGCGGTAATATTTGAACACATTCCTGGCTTGTTGGCCCCTACGTCTCCGTGGGACCTTTATATACATCAATAACGTAATATAACCTAACCTAACCCAACCTAACATCTCGCCGGTAATATTTGAACACATTCCTGGCTTGTTGGCTTCTACGTCTCCGTGGGACCTTTATATACATCTATAACGTAATATAACCTAACCTAACCCAACCTAACATCTCGGCGGTAATATTTGAAAACATTCATGGCGAGTTGGCCTCTACCTCTCCGTGGTACATTTATATACATCAATAACGTAATATAACCTAACCTAGCCCAACCTATCATCTCGGCGGTAATATTTAACAACACTCCTGGCGAGTTGGCCTCTACCTCTCCGTGGGAACTTTATATACATCTATAACGTAATATAACCTAACCTAACCCAACCTAACATCTCGGCGGTAATATTTGAACACATTCCTGGCTTGTTGGCCCCTACGTCTCCGTGGGACCTTTATATACATCAATAACGTAATATAACCTAACCCAACCCAATCTAACATCTTGGCGGTACATTTGAACACATTCCTGGCTTGTTGGCCTCTACGTCTCCGTGGGATCTTTATATACATCAATAACGTAATATAACCTAACCTAACCCAACCTTACATCTCGGCGGTAATATTTGAAAACATTCATGGCGAGTTGGCCTCTACGTCTCCGTGGGACCTTTATATACATCTATAACGAAATATAACCTAACCTAACCCAACCTATCATCTCGGCGGTAATATTTGACAACATTACTGGCGAGTTGGCTTCTACGTCTCCGCTTGACCTTCATAAACATCAATAACGAAATATAACCTAACATAACACAACCTATCATCTCGGTGGTAATATTTGACAAGATTCCTGGCGATTTGGCCTCTACGTCTCCGTGGGACCCTTATATACATCAATAACGTTATATAACCTAACCTAACCCAACCTAACATCTCGGCGGTAATATTTGAAGACATTCCTGGCTTGTTGGCCTCTACGTCTCTGTGGTACATTTATATACATCAATAACGTAATATAACCTAACCTAACCCAATCTAACATCTCGGCGGTAATATTTGAACACATTCCTGGCTTGTTGGCCCCTACGTCTCCGTGGGACCTTTATATACATCAATAACATAATATAACCTAACCTAACCCAACCTAACACCTCGCCGGTAATATTTGAACACATTCCTGGCTTGTTGGCTTCTACGTCTCCGTGGGACCTTTATATACATCTATAACGTAATATAACCTAACCTAACCCAACCTAACATCTCGGCGGTAATATTTGAAAACATTCATGGCGAGTTGGCCTCTACCTCTCCGTGGTACATTTATATACATCAATAACGTAATATAACCTAACCTAGCCCAACCTATCATCTCGGCGGTAATAAAAAACAACACTCCTGGCGAGTTGGCATCTACGTATCCGTGGGATCTTTATATACATCAATAACGTAATATAACCTAACCTAACCCAATCTAACATCTCGGCGGTAATACTTGAACACATTCCTGGCTTGTTGGCTTCTACGTCGCCGTGGTACATTTATATACATCTATAACGTAATATAACCTAACCTAACCCAACCAAACATCTCGGCGGTAATATTTGAAGACATTTCTGGCTTGTTGGCCTCTACGTCTCCGTGGGATCTTTATACACATCAATAACGTAATATAACCTAACCTAACCCAATCTAACATTTCGGCGGTAATACTTGAACACATTCCTGGCTTGTTGGCCCCTACGTCTCCGTGGGACCTTTATATACATCAATAACGTAATATAACCTAACCTAACCCAACCTAACATCTCGCCGGTAATATTTGAACACATTCCTGGCTTGTTGGCTTCTACGTCTCCGTGGGACCTTTATATACATCTATAACGTAATATAACCTAACCTAACCCAACCTAACATCTCGGCGGTAATATTTGAAAACATTCATGGCGAGTTGGCCTCTACCTCTCCGTGGTACATTTATATACATCAATAACGTAATATAACCTAACCTAGCCCAACCTATCATCTCGGCGGTAATATTTAACAACACTCCTGGCGAGTTGGCCTCTACCTCTCCGTGGGAACTTTATATACATCTATAACGTAATATAACCTAACCTAACCCAACCTAACATCTCGGCGGTAATATTTGAACACATTCCTGGCCTGTTGGCCTCTACGTCTCCGTGGGACCTTTATATACATCAATAACGTAATATAACCTAACCTAACCCAATCTAACATCTCGGCGGTAATACTTGAACACATTCCTGGCTTGTTGGCTTCTACGTCGCCGTGGTACATTTATATACATCTATAACGTAATATAACCTAACCTAACCCAACCAAACATCTCGGCGGTAATATTTGAAGACATTCCTGGCTTGTTGGCCTCTCCGTCTCCGTGGGATCTTTATATACATCAATAACGTAATATAACCTAACCTAACCCAATCTAACATTTCGGCGGTAATATTTGAACACATTCCTGGCTTGTTGGCCTCTACGTCTCCGTGGGAACTTTATATACATCTATAACGTAATATAACTTAACCTAACCCAACCTAACATTTCGGCGGTATTATTTGACATCATTCCTGGCGAGTTGGCCTCTACGTCTCCGCGGGAACTTTATATACATCTATAACGTAATATAACCTAACCTAACCCAACCTATCATCTCGGCGGTAATATTTGACAACATTCCTGGCGAGTTGGCCTCTACGTCTCGGTTTGACCTTCATATACATCAATAACGTAATATAACCTAACCTAACCCAACCTATCATCTCGGCGGTAATATTTGACAACATTCCTGGCGAGTTGGCCTCTACGTCTCGGTTTGACCTTCATATACATCAATAACGTAATATAACCTAACCTAACCAACATAACATCTCGGCGGTAATATTTGAAGACATTCCTGGCTTGTTGGCCTCTACGTCTCCGTGGGATCCTTATATACATCAATAACGTAATATAACCTAACCTAACCCAATCTAACATCTCGGCGGTAATATTTGAGCACATTCCTGGCTTGTTGGCCTCTACGTGTTCGTGGGAACTTTATATACATCAATAACGTTATATAACCGAACCTAACCCAGCCTAACGTCTCGGCGGTAATATTTGAAGACATTCCTGGCTTGTCGGCCTCTTCGTCTCCGTGGGATATTTATATACATCAATAACGTAATATAACCTAACCTAACCCAATCTAACATCTCGGCGGTAATATTTGAACACATTCCTGGCTTGTTGGCCTCTACGTCTCCGTGGGAACTTTATATACATCTATAACGTAATATAACCTAACCTAACCCAACCTAACATCTCGGCGGTAACATTTGAACACATTCCTGGCTTGTTGGCCTCTACGACTCCAAGGGACCTTTATATACATCTATAACGTTATATAACCGAACCTAACCCAGCCTAACGTCTCGGCGGTAATATTTGAAGACATTCCTGGCTTGTTGGCCTCTACGTCTCCGTGGGATCTTTATATACATCAATAACGTAATATAACCTAACCTAACCCAATCTAACATCTCGGCGGTAATATTTGAACACATTCCAGGCTTGTTGGCCTCTACGTCTCCGTGGGAACTTTATATACATCTATAACGTAATATAACCTAACATAACACAACCTATCATCTCGGCGGTAATATTTGAACACATTCCTGGCTTGTTGGCCCCTACGTCTCCGTGGGACCTTTATATACATCAATAACGTAATATAACCTAACCTAACCCAACCTAACATCTCGCCGGTAATATTTGAACACATTCATGGCTTGTTGGCTTCTACGTCTCCGTGGGACCCTTATATACATCTATAACGTTATATAACCTAACCTAACCCAACCTAACATCTCGGCGGTAATATTTGAAGACATTCCTGGCTTGTTGGCCTCTGCGTCTCCGTGGTACATTTATATACATCAATAACGTAATATAACCTAACCTAACCCAATCTAACATCTCGGCGGTAATATTTGAACACATTCCTGGCTTGTTGGCCCCTACGTCTCCGTGGGACCTTTATATACATCAATAACGTAATATAACCTAACCTAACCCAACCTAACATCTCGCCGGTAATATTTGAACACATTCCTGGCTTGTTGGCTTCTACGTCTCCGTGGGACCTTTATATACATCTATAACGTAATATAACCTAACCTAACCCAACCTAACATCTCGGCGGTAATATTTGAAAACATTCATGGCGAGTTGGCCTCTACCTCTCCGTGGTACATTTATATACATCAATAACGTAATATAACCTAACCTAGCCCAACCTATCATCTCGGCGGTAATATTTAACAACACTCCTGGCGAGTTGGCCTCTACCTCTCCGTGGGAACTTTATATACATCTATAACGTAATATAACCTAACCTAACCCAACCTAACATCTCGGCGGTAATATTTGAACACATTCCTGGCCTGTTGGCCTCTACGTCTCCGTGGGACCTTTATATACATCAATAACGTAATATAACCTAACCTAACCCAACCTAACATCTCGGCGGTAATATTTGAAAACATTCCTGGCGATTTGGCCTCTACGTCTCCGTGGGACCCTTATGTACATCAATAACGTTATATAACCTAACGTAACCCAACCTAACATCTCGGCGGTAATATTTGAAGACATTCCTGGCTTGTTGGCCTCTACGTATCCGTGGGATCTTTATATACATCTATAACGTAATATAACCTAACCTAACCCAATCTAACATCTCGGCGGGAATATTTGAACACATTCATGGCGAGTTGGCCTCTACGTCTCCGTGGTACATTTATATACATCAATAACGTAATATAACCTAACCTAACCCAACCTATCATCTCGGCGGTAATATTTGACAACATTCCTGGCGAGTTGGCCTCTACGTATCCGTGGGATCTTTATATACATCAATAACGTAATATAACTTAACCTAACCCAATCTAACATCTCGGCGGTAATATTTGAACACATTCCTGGCTTGTTGGCCTCTACGTCTCCGTGGGAACTTTATATACATCTACAACGTAATATAACCGAACCTAACCCAACCTAACATCTCGGCGGTAATATTTGAACACATTCCTGGCTTGTTGGCCTCTACGTTTCCGTGGGACCTTTATATACATCTATAACGTAATATAACCTAACCTAACCCAACCTAACATCTCGGCGGTAATATTTGAAAACATTCATGGCGAGTTGGCCTCTACGTCTCCGCGGGACCTTCATATACATCAATAACGAAATATAACCTAACCTAACCCAACCTAACATCTCGGCGGTAATATCAGAAAACATACCTGGCGAGTTGGCCTCTAGGTCTCCGTGGTACCTTCATAAACATCAATAACGAAATATAACCTAACCTAACACAACCTATCATCTCGGCGGTAATATTTGAACACATTCCTGGCTTGTTGGCCTCTACTTCTCCGTGGGAAATTTATATACATCAATAACGTAATATAACCTAACCTAACCCAATCTAACATCACGGCGGTAATATTTGAAAACATTCATGGCGAGTTGGCCTCTACCTCTCCGTTGTACATTTATATACATCAATAACGTAATATAACCTAACCTAGCCCAACCTATCATCTCGGCGGTAATATTTAACAACACTCCTGGCGAGTTGGCCTCTACCTCTCCGTGGGAACTTTATATACATCTATAACGTAATATAACCTAACCTAACCCAACCTAACATCTCGGCGGTAATATTTGAACACATTCCTAGCCTGTTGGCATCTACGTCTCCGTGGGACCTTTATATACATCAATAACGTAATATAACCTAACCTAACCCAATCTAACATCTCGGCGGTAATACTTGAACACATTCCTGGCTTGTTGGCTTCTACGTCGCCGTGGTACATTTATATACATCTATAACGTAATATAACCTAACCTAACCCAACCTAACATCTCGGCGGTAATATTTGAAGACATTCCTGGCTTGTTGGCCTCTACGTCTCCGTGGGATCTTTATATACATCAATAACGTAATATAACCTAACCTAACCCAATCTAACATTTCGGCGGTAATATTTGAACACATTCCTGGCTTGTTGGCCTCTACGTCTCCGTGGGAACTTTATATACATCTATAACGTAATATAACTTAACCTAACCCAACCTAACATTTCGGCGGTATTATTTGACATCATTCCTGGCGAGTTGGCCTCTACGTCTCCGCGGGAACTTTATATACATCTATAACGTAATATAACCTAACCTAACCCAACCTATCATCTCGGCGGTAATATTTGACAACATTCCTGGCGAGTTGGCCTCTACGTCTCGGTTTGACCTTCATATACATCAATAACGTAATATAACCTAACCTAACCCAACCTATCATCTCGGCGGTAATATTTGACAACATTCCTGGCGAGTTGGCCTCTACGTCTCGGTTTGACCTTCATATACATCAATAACGTAATATAACCTAACCTAACCAACATAACATCTCGGCGGTAATATTTGAAGACATTCCTGGCTTGTTGGCCTCTACGTCTCCGTGGGATCCTTATATACATCAATAACGTAATATAACCTAACCTAACCCAATCTAACATCTCGGCGGTAATATTTGAGCACATTCCTGGCTTGTTGGCCCCTACGTCTCCGTGGGACCTTTATATACATCAATAACGTAATATAACCTAACCTAACCCAACCTAACATCTCGCCGGTAATATTTGAACACATTCATGGCTTGTTGGCTTCTACGTCTCCGTGGGACCCTTATATACATCTATAACGTTATATAACCTAACCTAACCCAACCTAACATCTCGGCGGTAATATTTGAAGACATTCCTGGCTTGTTGGCCTCTGCGTCTCCGTGGTACATTTATATACATCAATAACGTAATATAACCTAACCTAACCCAATCTAACATCTCGGCGGTAATATTTGAACACATTCCTGGCTTGTTGGCCCCTACGTCTCCGTGGGACCTTTATATACATCAATAACGTAATATAACCTAACCTAACCCAACCTAACATCTCGCCGGTAATATTTGAACACATTCCTGGCTTGTTGGCTTCTACGTCTCCGTGGGACCTTTATATACATCTATAACGTAATATAACCTAACCTAACCCAACCTAACATCTCGGCGGGAATATTTGAACACATTCATGGCGAGTTGGCCTCTACGTCTCCGTGGTACATTTATATACATCAATAACGTAATATAACCTAACCTAACCCAACCTATCATCTCGGCGGTAATATTTGACAACATTCCTGGCGAGTTGGCCTCTACGTATCCGTGGGATCTTTATATACATCAATAACGTAATATAACTTAACCTAACCCAATCTAACATCTCGGCGGTAATATTTGAACACATTCCTGGCTTGTTGGCCTCTACGTCTCCGTGGGAACTTTATATACATCTACAACGTAATATAACCGAACCTAACCCAACCTAACATTTCGGCGGTAATATTTGAACACATTCCTGGCTTGTTGGCCTCTACGTTTCCGTGGGACCTTTATATACATCTATAACGTAATATAACCTAACCTAACCCAACCTAACATCTCGGCGGTAATATTTGAAAACATTCATGGCGAGTTGGCCTCTACGTCTCCGCGGGACCTTCATATACATCAATAACGAAATATAACCTAACCTAACCCAACCTAACATCTCGGCGGTAATATCAGAAAACATACCTGGCGAGTTGGCCTCTAGGTCTCCGTGGTACCTTCATAAACATCAATAACGAAATATAACCTAACCTAACACAACCTATCATCTCGGCGGTAATATTTGAACACATTCCTGGCTTGTTAGCCTCTACGTCTCCGTGGGAAATTTATATACATCAATAACGTAATATAACCTAACGTAACCCAGCCTAACATCTCGGCGATAATATTTGGTCACATTCCTGGCTTGTTGGCCTCTACCTCTGCGTGGTACATTTATATACATCAATAACGTAATATAACCTAACCTAACCCAACCTATCATCTCGGCGGTAATATTTGACAACATTCCTGGCGAGTTGGCCTCTACCTCTCCGTGGGAACTTTATATACATCTATAACGTAATATAACCTAACTTAACCCAATCTAACATCTCGGCGGTAATATTTGAACACATTCCTGGCTTGTTGGCCTCTACGTCTCCCTGCGAACTTTATATACATCTATAACGTAGTATAACCTTAACCTAACCCAACCTAACATCTCGGCGGTAATATTTGGACACATTCCTGGCTTGTTGGCCCCTACGTCTCCGTGGGACCTTTATATACATCAATAACGTAATATAACCTAACCTAACCCAATCTAACATCTCGGCGGGAATATTTGAACACATTCATGGCGAGTTGGCCTCTACGTCTCCGTGGTACATTTATATACATCAATAACGTAATATAACCTAACCTAACCCAACCTATCATCTCGGCGGTAATATTTGACAACATTCCTGGCGAGTTGGCCTCTACGTATCCGTGGGATCTTTATATACATCAATAACGTAATATAACTTAACCTAACCCAATCTAACATCTCGGCGGTAATATTTGAACACATTCCTGGCTTGTTGGCCTCTACGTCTCCGTGGGAACTTTATATACATCTACAACGTAATATAACCGAACCTAACCCAACCTAACATCTCGGCGGTAATATTTGAACACATTCCTGGCTTGTTGGCCTCTACGTTTCCGTGGGACCTTTATATACATCTATAACGTAATATAACCTAACCTAACCCAACCTAACATCTCGGCGGTAATATTTGAAAACATTCATGGCGAGTTGGCCTCTACGTCTCCGCGGGACCTTCATATACATCAATAACGAAATATAACCTAACCTAAGCCAACCTAACATCTCGGCGGTAATATCAGAAAACATACCTGGCGAGTTGGCCTCTAGGTCTCCGTGGTACCTTCATAAACATCAATAACGAAATATAACCTAACCTAACACAACCTATCATCTCGGCGGTAATATTTGAACACATTCCTGGCTTGTTGGCCTCTACTTCTCCGTGGGAAATTTATATACATCAATAACGTAATATAACCTAACCTAACCCAATCTAACATCACGGCGGTAATATTTGAAAACATTCATGGCGAGTTGGCCTCTACCTCTCCGTGGTACATTTATATACATCAATAACGTAATATAACCTAACCTAGCCCAACCTATCATCTCGGCGGTAATATTTAACAACACTCCTGGCGAGTTGGCCTCTACCTCTCCGTGGGAACTTTATATACATCTATAACGTAATATAACCTAACCTAACCCAACCTAACATCTCGGCGGTAATATTTGAACACATTCCTAGCCTGTTGGCATCTACGTCTCCGTGGGACCTTTATATACATCAATAACGTAATATAACCTAACCTAACCCAATCTAACATCTCGGCGGTAATACTTGAACACATTCCTGGCTTGTTGGCTTCTACGTCGCCGTGGTACATTTATATACATCTATAACGTAATATAACCTAACCTAACCCAACCTAACATTTCGGCGGTATTATTTGACATCATTCCTGGCGAGTTGGCCTCTACGTCTCCGCGGGAACTTTATATACATCTATAACGTAATATAACCTAACCTAACCCAACCTATCATCTCGGCGGTAATATTTGACAACATTCCTGGCGAGTTGGCCTCTACGTATCCGTGGGATCTTTATATACATCAATAACGTAATATAACTTAACCTAACCCAATCTAACATCTCGGCGGTAATATTTGAACACATTCCTGGCTTGTTGGCCTCTACGTCTCCGTGGGAACTTTATATACATCTACAACGTAATATAACCGAACCTAACCCAACCTAACATCTCGCCGGTAATATTTGAACACATTCATGGCTTGTTGGCTTCTACGTCTCCGTGGGACCCTTATATACATCTATAACGTTATATAACCTAACCTAACCCAACCTAACATCTCGGCGGTAATATTTGAAGACATTCCTGGCTTGTTGGCCTCTACGTCTCCGTGGTACATTTATATACATCAATAACGTAATATAACCTAACCTAACCCAATCTAACATCTCGGCGGTAATATTTGAACACATTCCTGGCTTGTTGGCCCCTACGTCTCCGTGGGACCTTTATATACATCAATAACGTAATATAACCTAACCTAACCCAACCTAACATCTCGCCGGTAATATTTGAACACATTCCTGGCTTGTTGGCTTCTACGTCTCCGTGGGACCTTTATATACATCTATAACGTAATATAACCTAACCTAACCCAACCTAACATCTCGGCGGTAATATTTGAAAACATTCATGGCGAGTTGGCCTCTACCTCTCCGTGGTACATTTATATACATCAATAACGTAATATAACCTAACCTAGCCCAACCTATCATCTCGGCGGTAATATTTAACAACACTCCTGGCGAGTTGGCCTCTACCTCTCCGTGGGAACTTTATATACATCTATAACGTAATATAACCTAACCTAACCCAACCTAACATCTCGGCGGTAATATTTGAACACATTCCTGGCTTGTTGGCCCCTACGTCTCCGTGGGACCTTTATATACATCAATAACGTAATATAACCTAACCCAACCCAATCTAACATCTTGGCGGTACATTTGAACACATTCCTGGCTTGTTGGCCTCTACGTCTCCGTGGGATCTTTATATACATCAATAACGTAATATAACCTAACCTAACCCAACCTTACATCTCGGCGGTAATATTTGAAAACATTCATGGCGAGTTGGCCTCTACGTCTCCGTGGGACCTTTATATACATCTATAACGAAATATAACCTAACCTAACCCAACCTATCATCTCGGCGGTAATATTTGACAACATTACTGGCGAGTTGGCTTCTACGTCTCCGCTTGACCTTCATAAACATCAATAACGAAATATAACCTAACATAACACAACCTATCATCTCGGTGGTAATATTTGACAAGATTCCTGGCGATTTGGCCTCTACGTCTCCGTGGGACCCTTATATACATCAATAACGTTATATAACCTAACCTAACCCAACCTAACATCTCGGCGGTAATATTTGAAGACATTCCTGGCTTGTTGGCCTCTACGTCTCTGTGGTACATTTATATACATCAATAACGTAATATAACCTAACCTAACCCAATCTAACATCTCGGCGGTAATATTTGAACACATTCCTGGCTTGTTGGCCCCTACGTCTCCGTGGGACCTTTATATACATCAATAACATAATATAACCTAACCTAACCCAACCTAACACCTCGCCGGTAATATTTGAACACATTCCTGGCTTGTTGGCTTCTACGTCTCCGTGGGACCTTTATATACATCTATAACGTAATATAACCTAACCTAACCCAACCTAACATCTCGGCGGTAATATTTGAAAACATTCATGGCGAGTTGGCCTCTACCTCTCCGTGGTACATTTATATACATCAATAACGTAATATAACCTAACCTAGCCCAACCTATCATCTCGGCGGTAATAAAAAACAACACTCCTGGCGAGTTGGCATCTACGTATCCGTGGGATCTTTATATACATCAATAACGTAATATAACCTAACCTAACCCAATCTAACATCTCGGCGGTAATACTTGAACACATTCCTGGCTTGTTGGCTTCTACGTCGCCGTGGTACATTTATATACATCTATAACGTAATATAACCTAACCTAACCCAACCAAACATCTCGGCGGTAATATTTGAAGACATTTCTGGCTTGTTGGCCTCTACGTCTCCGTGGGATCTTTATACACATCAATAACGTAATATAACCTAACCTAACCCAATCTAACATTTCGGCGGTAATACTTGAACACATTCCTGGCTTGTTGGCCCCTACGTCTCCGTGGGACCTTTATATACATCAATAACGTAATATAACCTAACCTAACCCAACCTAACATCTCGCCGGTAATATTTGAACACATTCCTGGCTTGTTGGCTTCTACGTCTCCGTGGGACCTTTATATACATCTATAACGTAATATAACCTAACCTAACCCAACCTAACATCTCGGCGGTAATATTTGAAAACATTCATGGCGAGTTGGCCTCTACCTCTCCGTGGTACATTTATATACATCAATAACGTAATATAACCTAACCTAGCCCAACCTATCATCTCGGCGGTAATATTTAACAACACTCCTGGCGAGTTGGCCTCTACCTCTCCGTGGGAACTTTATATACATCTATAACGTAATATAACCTAACCTAACCCAACCTAACATCTCGGCGGTAATATTTGAACACATTCCTGGCCTGTTGGCCTCTACGTCTCCGTGGGACCTTTATATACATCAATAACGTAATATAACCTAACCTAACCCAATCTAACATCTCGGCGGTAATACTTGAACACATTCCTGGCTTGTTGGCTTCTACGTCGCCGTGGTACATTTATATACATCTATAACGTAATATAACCTAACCTAACCCAACCAAACATCTCGGCGGTAATATTTGAAGACATTCCTGGCTTGTTGGCCTCTCCGTCTCCGTGGGATCTTTATATACATCAATAACGTAATATAACCTAACCTAACCCAATCTAACATTTCGGCGGTAATATTTGAACACATTCCTGGCTTGTTGGCCTCTACGTCTCCGTGGGAACTTTATATACATCTATAACGTAATATAACTTAACCTAACCCAACCTAACATTTCGGCGGTATTATTTGACATCATTCCTGGCGAGTTGGCCTCTACGTCTCCGCGGGAACTTTATATACATCTATAACGTAATATAACCTAACCTAACCCAACCTATCATCTCGGCGGTAATATTTGACAACATTCCTGGCGAGTTGGCCTCTACGTCTCGGTTTGACCTTCATATACATCAATAACGTAATATAACCTAACCTAACCCAACCTATCATCTCGGCGGTAATATTTGACAACATTCCTGGCGAGTTGGCCTCTACGTCTCGGTTTGACCTTCATATACATCAATAACGTAATATAACCTAACCTAACCAACATAACATCTCGGCGGTAATATTTGAAGACATTCCTGGCTTGTTGGCCTCTACGTCTCCGTGGGATCCTTATATACATCAATAACGTAATATAACCTAACCTAACCCAATCTAACATCTCGGCGGTAATATTTGAGCACATTCCTGGCTTGTTGGCCTCTACGTGTTCGTGGGAACTTTATATACATCAATAACGTTATATAACCGAACCTAACCCAGCCTAACGTCTCGGCGGTAATATTTGAAGACATTCCTGGCTTGTCGGCCTCTTCGTCTCCGTGGGATATTTATATACATCAATAACGTAATATAACCTAACCTAACCCAATCTAACATCTCGGCGGTAATATTTGAACACATTCCTGGCTTGTTGGCCTCTACGTCTCCGTGGGAACTTTATATACATCTATAACGTAATATAACCTAACCTAACCCAACCTAACATCTCGGCGGTAACATTTGAACACATTCCTGGCTTGTTGGCCTCTACGACTCCAAGGGACCTTTATATACATCTATAACGTTATATAACCGAACCTAACCCAGCCTAACGTCTCGGCGGTAATATTTGAAGACATTCCTGGCTTGTTGGCCTCTACGTCTCCGTGGGATCTTTATATACATCAATAACGTAATATAACCTAACCTAACCCAATCTAACATCTCGGCGGTAATATTTGAACACATTCCAGGCTTGTTGGCCTCTACGTCTCCGTGGGAACTTTATATACATCTATAACGTAATATAACCTAACATAACACAACCTATCATCTCGGCGGTAATATTTGAACACATTCCTGGCTTGTTGGCCCCTACGTCTCCGTGGGACCTTTATATACATCAATAACGTAATATAACCTAACCTAACCCAACCTAACATCTCGCCGGTAATATTTGAACACATTCATGGCTTGTTGGCTTCTACGTCTCCGTGGGACCCTTATATACATCTATAACGTTATATAACCTAACCTAACCCAACCTAACATCTCGGCGGTAATATTTGAAGACATTCCTGGCTTGTTGGCCTCTGCGTCTCCGTGGTACATTTATATACATCAATAACGTAATATAACCTAACCTAACCCAATCTAACATCTCGGCGGTAATATTTGAACACATTCCTGGCTTGTTGGCCCCTACGTCTCCGTGGGACCTTTATATACATCAATAACGTAATATAACCTAACCTAACCCAACCTAACATCTCGCCGGTAATATTTGAACACATTCCTGGCTTGTTGGCTTCTACGTCTCCGTGGGACCTTTATATACATCTATAACGTAATATAACCTAACCTAACCCAACCTAACATCTCGGCGGTAATATTTGAAAACATTCATGGCGAGTTGGCCTCTACCTCTCCGTGGTACATTTATATACATCAATAACGTAATATAACCTAACCTAGCCCAACCTATCATCTCGGCGGTAATATTTAACAACACTCCTGGCGAGTTGGCCTCTACCTCTCCGTGGGAACTTTATATACATCTATAACGTAATATAACCTAACCTAACCCAACCTAACATCTCGGCGGTAATATTTGAACACATTCCTGGCCTGTTGGCCTCTACGTCTCCGTGGGACCTTTATATACATCAATAACGTAATATAACCTAACCTAACCCAACCTAACATCTCGGCGGTAATATTTGAAAACATTCCTGGCGATTTGGCCTCTACGTCTCCGTGGGACCCTTATGTACATCAATAACGTTATATAACCTAACGTAACCCAACCTAACATCTCGGCGGTAATATTTGAAGACATTCCTGGCTTGTTGGCCTCTACGTATCCGTGGGATCTTTATATACATCTATAACGTAATATAACCTAACCTAACCCAATCTAACATCTCGGCGGGAATATTTGAACACATTCATGGCGAGTTGGCCTCTACGTCTCCGTGGTACATTTATATACATCAATAACGTAATATAACCTAACCTAACCCAACCTATCATCTCGGCGGTAATATTTGACAACATTCCTGGCGAGTTGGCCTCTACGTATCCGTGGGATCTTTATATACATCAATAACGTAATATAACTTAACCTAACCCAATCTAACATCTCGGCGGTAATATTTGAACACATTCCTGGCTTGTTGGCCTCTACGTCTCCGTGGGAACTTTATATACATCTACAACGTAATATAACCGAACCTAACCCAACCTAACATCTCGGCGGTAATATTTGAACACATTCCTGGCTTGTTGGCCTCTACGTTTCCGTGGGACCTTTATATACATCTATAACGTAATATAACCTAACCTAACCCAACCTAACATCTCGGCGGTAATATTTGAAAACATTCATGGCGAGTTGGCCTCTACGTCTCCGCGGGACCTTCATATACATCAATAACGAAATATAACCTAACCTAACCCAACCTAACATCTCGGCGGTAATATCAGAAAACATACCTGGCGAGTTGGCCTCTAGGTCTCCGTGGTACCTTCATAAACATCAATAACGAAATATAACCTAACCTAACACAACCTATCATCTCGGCGGTAATATTTGAACACATTCCTGGCTTGTTGGCCTCTACTTCTCCGTGGGAAATTTATATACATCAATAACGTAATATAACCTAACCTAACCCAATCTAACATCACGGCGGTAATATTTGAAAACATTCATGGCGAGTTGGCCTCTACCTCTCCGTTGTACATTTATATACATCAATAACGTAATATAACCTAACCTAGCCCAACCTATCATCTCGGCGGTAATATTTAACAACACTCCTGGCGAGTTGGCCTCTACCTCTCCGTGGGAACTTTATATACATCTATAACGTAATATAACCTAACCTAACCCAACCTAACATCTCGGCGGTAATATTTGAACACATTCCTAGCCTGTTGGCATCTACGTCTCCGTGGGACCTTTATATACATCAATAACGTAATATAACCTAACCTAACCCAATCTAACATCTCGGCGGTAATACTTGAACACATTCCTGGCTTGTTGGCTTCTACGTCGCCGTGGTACATTTATATACATCTATAACGTAATATAACCTAACCTAACCCAACCTAACATCTCGGCGGTAATATTTGAAGACATTCCTGGCTTGTTGGCCTCTACGTCTCCGTGGGATCTTTATATACATCAATAACGTAATATAACCTAACCTAACCCAATCTAACATTTCGGCGGTAATATTTGAACACATTCCTGGCTTGTTGGCCTCTACGTCTCCGTGGGAACTTTATATACATCTATAACGTAATATAACTTAACCTAACCCAACCTAACATTTCGGCGGTATTATTTGACATCATTCCTGGCGAGTTGGCCTCTACGTCTCCGCGGGAACTTTATATACATCTATAACGTAATATAACCTAACCTAACCCAACCTATCATCTCGGCGGTAATATTTGACAACATTCCTGGCGAGTTGGCCTCTACGTCTCGGTTTGACCTTCATATACATCAATAACGTAATATAACCTAACCTAACCCAACCTATCATCTCGGCGGTAATATTTGACAACATTCCTGGCGAGTTGGCCTCTACGTCTCGGTTTGACCTTCATATACATCAATAACGTAATATAACCTAACCTAACCAACATAACATCTCGGCGGTAATATTTGAAGACATTCCTGGCTTGTTGGCCTCTACGTCTCCGTGGGATCCTTATATACATCAATAACGTAATATAACCTAACCTAACCCAATCTAACATCTCGGCGGTAATATTTGAGCACATTCCTGGCTTGTTGGCCCCTACGTCTCCGTGGGACCTTTATATACATCAATAACGTAATATAACCTAACCTAACCCAACCTAACATCTCGCCGGTAATATTTGAACACATTCATGGCTTGTTGGCTTCTACGTCTCCGTGGGACCCTTATATACATCTATAACGTTATATAACCTAACCTAACCCAACCTAACATCTCGGCGGTAATATTTGAAGACATTCCTGGCTTGTTGGCCTCTGCGTCTCCGTGGTACATTTATATACATCAATAACGTAATATAACCTAACCTAACCCAATCTAACATCTCGGCGGTAATATTTGAACACATTCCTGGCTTGTTGGCCCCTACGTCTCCGTGGGACCTTTATATACATCAATAACGTAATATAACCTAACCTAACCCAACCTAACATCTCGCCGGTAATATTTGAACACATTCCTGGCTTGTTGGCTTCTACGTCTCCGTGGGACCTTTATATACATCTATAACGTAATATAACCTAACCTAACCCAACCTAACATCTCGGCGGGAATATTTGAACACATTCATGGCGAGTTGGCCTCTACGTCTCCGTGGTACATTTATATACATCAATAACGTAATATAACCTAACCTAACCCAACCTATCATCTCGGCGGTAATATTTGACAACATTCCTGGCGAGTTGGCCTCTACGTATCCGTGGGATCTTTATATACATCAATAACGTAATATAACTTAACCTAACCCAATCTAACATCTCGGCGGTAATATTTGAACACATTCCTGGCTTGTTGGCCTCTACGTCTCCGTGGGAACTTTATATACATCTACAACGTAATATAACCGAACCTAACCCAACCTAACATTTCGGCGGTAATATTTGAACACATTCCTGGCTTGTTGGCCTCTACGTTTCCGTGGGACCTTTATATACATCTATAACGTAATATAACCTAACCTAACCCAACCTAACATCTCGGCGGTAATATTTGAAAACATTCATGGCGAGTTGGCCTCTACGTCTCCGCGGGACCTTCATATACATCAATAACGAAATATAACCTAACCTAACCCAACCTAACATCTCGGCGGTAATATCAGAAAACATACCTGGCGAGTTGGCCTCTAGGTCTCCGTGGTACCTTCATAAACATCAATAACGAAATATAACCTAACCTAACACAACCTATCATCTCGGCGGTAATATTTGAACACATTCCTGGCTTGTTAGCCTCTACGTCTCCGTGGGAAATTTATATACATCAATAACGTAATATAACCTAACGTAACCCAGCCTAACATCTCGGCGATAATATTTGGTCACATTCCTGGCTTGTTGGCCTCTACCTCTGCGTGGTACATTTATATACATCAATAACGTAATATAACCTAACCTAACCCAACCTATCATCTCGGCGGTAATATTTGACAACATTCCTGGCGAGTTGGCCTCTACCTCTCCGTGGGAACTTTATATACATCTATAACGTAATATAACCTAACTTAACCCAATCTAACATCTCGGCGGTAATATTTGAACACATTCCTGGCTTGTTGGCCTCTACGTCTCCCTGCGAACTTTATATACATCTATAACGTAGTATAACCTTAACCTAACCCAACCTAACATCTCGGCGGTAATATTTGGACACATTCCTGGCTTGTTGGCCCCTACGTCTCCGTGGGACCTTTATATACATCAATAACGTAATATAACCTAACCTAACCCAATCTAACATCTCGGCGGGAATATTTGAACACATTCATGGCGAGTTGGCCTCTACGTCTCCGTGGTACATTTATATACATCAATAACGTAATATAACCTAACCTAACCCAACCTATCATCTCGGCGGTAATATTTGACAACATTCCTGGCGAGTTGGCCTCTACGTATCCGTGGGATCTTTATATACATCAATAACGTAATATAACTTAACCTAACCCAATCTAACATCTCGGCGGTAATATTTGAACACATTCCTGGCTTGTTGGCCTCTACGTCTCCGTGGGAACTTTATATACATCTACAACGTAATATAACCGAACCTAACCCAACCTAACATCTCGGCGGTAATATTTGAACACATTCCTGGCTTGTTGGCCTCTACGTTTCCGTGGGACCTTTATATACATCTATAACGTAATATAACCTAACCTAACCCAACCTAACATCTCGGCGGTAATATTTGAAAACATTCATGGCGAGTTGGCCTCTACGTCTCCGCGGGACCTTCATATACATCAATAACGAAATATAACCTAACCTAAGCCAACCTAACATCTCGGCGGTAATATCAGAAAACATACCTGGCGAGTTGGCCTCTAGGTCTCCGTGGTACCTTCATAAACATCAATAACGAAATATAACCTAACCTAACACAACCTATCATCTCGGCGGTAATATTTGAACACATTCCTGGCTTGTTGGCCTCTACTTCTCCGTGGGAAATTTATATACATCAATAACGTAATATAACCTAACCTAACCCAATCTAACATCACGGCGGTAATATTTGAAAACATTCATGGCGAGTTGGCCTCTACCTCTCCGTGGTACATTTATATACATCAATAACGTAATATAACCTAACCTAGCCCAACCTATCATCTCGGCGGTAATATTTAACAACACTCCTGGCGAGTTGGCCTCTACCTCTCCGTGGGAACTTTATATACATCTATAACGTAATATAACCTAACCTAACCCAACCTAACATCTCGGCGGTAATATTTGAACACATTCCTAGCCTGTTGGCATCTACGTCTCCGTGGGACCTTTATATACATCAATAACGTAATATAACCTAACCTAACCCAATCTAACATCTCGGCGGTAATACTTGAACACATTCCTGGCTTGTTGGCTTCTACGTCGCCGTGGTACATTTATATACATCTATAACGTAATATAACCTAACCTAACCCAACCTAACATTTCGGCGGTATTATTTGACATCATTCCTGGCGAGTTGGCCTCTACGTCTCCGCGGGAACTTTATATACATCTATAACGTAATATAACCTAACCTAACCCAACCTATCATCTCGGCGGTAATATTTGACAACATTCCTGGCGAGTTGGCCTCTACGTATCCGTGGGATCTTTATATACATCAATAACGTAATATAACTTAACCTAACCCAATCTAACATCTCGGCGGTAATATTTGAACACATTCCTGGCTTGTTGGCCTCTACGTCTCCGTGGGAACTTTATATACATCTACAACGTAATATAACCGAACCTAACCCAACCTAACATCTCGGCGGTAATATTTGAACACATTCCTGGCTTGTTGGCCTCTACGTTTCCGTGGGACCTTTATATACATCTATAACGTAATATAACCTAACCTAACCCAACCTAACATCTCGGCGGTAATATTTGAAAACATTCATGGCGAGTTGGCCTCTACGTCTCCGCGGGACCTTCATATACATCAATAACGAAATATAACCTAACCTAACCCAACCTAACATCTCGGCGGTAATATCAGAAAACATACCTGGCGAGTTGGCCTCTAGGTCTCCGTGGTACCTTCATAAACATCAATAACGAAATATAACCTAACCTAACACAACCTATCATCTCGGCGGTAATATTTGAACACATTCCTGGCTTGTTGGCCTCTACTTCTCCGTGGGAAATTTATATACATCAATAACGTAATATAACCTAACCTAACCCAATCTAACATCACGGCGGTAATATTTGAAAACATTCATGGCGAGTTGGCCTCTACCTCTCCGTGGTACATTTATATACATCAATAACGTAATATAACCTAACCTAGCCCAACCTATCATCTCGGCGGTAATATTTAACAACACTCCTGGCGAGTTGGCCTCTACCTCTCCGTGGGAACTTTATATACATCTATAACGTAATATAACCTAACCTAACCCAACCTAACATCTCGGCGGTAATATTTGAACACATTCCTAGCCTGTTGGCATCTACGTCTCCGTGGGACCTTTATATACATCAATAACGTAATATAACCTAACCTAACCCAATCTAACATCTCGGCGGTAATACTTGAACACATTCCTGGCTTGTTGGCTTCTACGTCGCCGTGGTACATTTATATACATCTATAACGTAATATAACCTAACCTAACCCAACCTAACATTTCGGCGGTATTATTTGACATCATTCCTGGCGAGTTGGCCTCTACGTCTCCGCGGGAACTTTATATACATCTATAACGTAATATAACCTAACCTAACCCAACCTATCATCTCGGCGGTAATATTTGACAACATTCCTGGCGAGTTGGCCTCTACGTCTCGGTTTGACCTTCATATACATCAATAACGTAATATAACCTAACCTAACCCAACCTATCATCTCGGCGGTAATATTTGACAACATTCCTGGCGAGTTGGCCTCTACGTCTCGGTTTGACCTTCATATACATCAATAACGTAATATAACCTAACCTAACCAACATAACATCTCGGCGGTAATATTTGAAGACATTCCTGGCTTGTTGGCCTCTACGTCTCCGTGGGATCCTTATATACATCAATAACGTAATATAACCTAACCTAACCCAATCTAACATCTCGGCGGTAATATTTGAGCACATTCCTGGCTTGTTGGCCCCTACGTCTCCGTGGGACCTTTATATACATCAATAACGTAATATAACCTAACCTAACCCAACCTAACATCTCGCCGGTAATATTTGAACACATTCATGGCTTGTTGGCTTCTACGTCTCCGTGGGACCCTTATATACATCTATAACGTTATATAACCTAACCTAACCCAACCTAACATCTCGGCGGTAATATTTGAAGACATTCCTGGCTTGTTGGCCTCTGCGTCTCCGTGGTACATTTATATACATCAATAACGTAATATAACCTAACCTAACCCAATCTAACATCTCGGCGGTAATATTTGAACACATTCCTGGCTTGTTGGCCCCTACGTCTCCGTGGGACCTTTATATACATCAATAACGTAATATAACCTAAGCTAACCCAACCTAACATCTCGCCGGTAATATTTGAACACATTCCTGGCTTGTTGGCTTCTACGTCTCCGTGGGACCTTTATATACATCTATAACGTAATATAACCTAACCTAACCCAACCTAACATCTCGGCGGTAATATTTGAAAACATTCATGGCGAGTTGGCCTCTACCTCTCCGTGGTACATTTATATACATCAATAACGTAATATAACCTAACCTAGCCCAACCTATCATCTCGGCGGTAATATTTAACAACACTCCTGGCGAGTTGGCCTCTACCTCTCCGTGGGAACTTTATATACATCTATAACGTAATATAACCTAACCTAACCCAACCTAACATCTCGGCGGTAATATTTGAACACATTCCTGGCCTGTTGGCCTCTACGTCTCCGTGGGACCTTTATATACATCAATAACGTAATATAACCTAACCTAACCCAACCTAACATCTCGGCGGTAATATTTGAAAACATTCCTGGCGATTTGGCCTCTACGTCTCCGTAGGACCCCTATGTACATCAATAACGTTATATAACCTAACGTAACCCAACCTAACATCTCGGCGGTAATATTTGAAGACATTCCTGGCTTGTTGGCCTCTACGTATCCGTGGGATCTTTATATACATCTATAACGTAATATAACCTAACCTAACCCAATCTAACATCTCGGCGGGAATATTTGAACACATTCATGGCGAGTTGGCCTCTACGTCTCCGTGGTACATTTATATACATCAATAACGTAATATAACCTAACCTAACCCAACCTATCATCTCGGCGGTAATATTTGACAACATTCCTGGCGAGTTGGCCTCTACGTATCCGTGGGATCTTTATATACATCAATAACGTAATATAACTTAACCTAACCCAATCTAACATCTCGGCGGTAATATTTGAACACATTCCTGGCTTGTTGGCCTCTACGTCTCCGTGGGAACTTTATATACATCTACAACGTAATATAACCGAACCTAACCCAACCTAACATTTCGGCGGTAATATTTGAACACATTCCTGGCTTGTTGGCCTCTACGTTTCCGTGGGACCTTTATATACATCTATAACGTAATATAACCTAACCTAACCCAACCTAACATCTCGGCGGTAATATTTGAAAACATTCATGGCGAGTTGGCCTCTACGTCTCCGCGGGACCTTCATATACATCAATAACGAAATATAACCTAACCTAACCCAACCTAACATCTCGGCGGTAATATCAGAAAACATACCTGGCGAGTTGGCCTCTAGGTCTCCGTGGTACCTTCATAAACATCAATAACGAAATATAACCTAACCTAACACAACCTATCATCTCGGCGGTAATATTTGAACACATTCCTGGCTTGTTGGCCTCTACGTCTCCGTGGGAAATTTATATACATCAATAACGTAATATAACCTAACGTAACCCAGCCTAACATCTCGGCGATAATATTTGGTCACATTCCTGGCTTGTTGGCCTCTACCTCTGCGTGGTACATTTATATACATCAATAACGTAATATAACCTAACCTAACCCAACCTATCATCTCGGCGGTAATATTTGACAACATTCCTGGCGAGTTGGCCTCTACCTCTCCGTGGGAACTTTATATACATCTATAACGTAATATAACCTAACTTAACCCAATCTAACATCTCGGCGGTAATATTTGAACACATTCCTGGCTTGTTGGCCTCTACGTCTCCCTGCGAACTTTATATACATCTATAACGTAGTATAACCTTAACCTAACCCAACCTAACATCTCGGCGGTAATATTTGGACACATTCCTGGCTTGTTGGCCCCTACGTCTCCGTGGGACCTTTATATACATCAATAACGTAATATAACCTAACCCAACCCAATCTAACATCTTGGCGGTACATTTGAACACATTCCTGGCTTGTTGGCCTCTACGTCTCCGTGGGATCTTTATATACATCAATAACGTAATATAACCTAACCTAACCCAACCTTACATCTCGGCGGTAATATTTGAAAACATTCATGGCGAGTTGGCCTCTACGTCTCCGTGGGACCTTTATATACATCTATAACGAAATATAACCTAACCTAACCCAACCTATCATCTCGGCGGTAATATTTGACAACATTACTGGCGAGTTGGCTTCTACGTCTCCGCTTGACCTTCATAAACATCAATAACGAAATATAACCTAACATAACACAACCTATCATCTCGGTGGTAATATTTGACAAGATTCCTGGCGATTTGGCCTCTACGTCTCCGTGGGACCCTTATATACATCAATAACGTTATATAACCTAACCTAACCCAACCTAACATCTCGGCGGTAATATTTGAAGACATTCCTGGCTTGTTGGCCTCTACGTCTCTGTGGTACATTTATATACATCAATAACGTAATATAACCTAACCTAACCCAATCTAACATCTCGGCGGTAATATTTGAACACATTCCTGGCTTGTTGGCCCCTACGTCTCCGTGGGACCTTTATATACAACCATAACATAATATAACCTAACCTAACCCAACCTAACATCTCGCCGGTAATATTTGAACACATTCCTGGCTTGTTGGCTTCTACGTCTCCGTGGGACCTTTATATACATCTATAACGTAATATAACCTAACCTAACCCAACCTAACATCTCGGCGGTAATATTTGAAAACATTCATGGCGAGTTGGCCTCTACCTCTCCGTGGTACATTTATATACATCAATAACGTAATATAACCTAACCTAGCCCAACCTATCATCTCGGCGGTAATAAAAAACAACACTCCTGGCGAGTTGGCCTCTACGTATCCGTGGGATCTTTATATACATCAATAACGTAATATAACCTAACCTAACCCAATCTAACATCTCGGCGGTAATACTTGAACACATTCCTGGCTTGTTGGCTTCTACGTCGCCGTGGTACATTTATATACATCTATAACGTAATATAACCTAACCTAACCCAACCTAACATCTCGGCGGTAATATTTGAAGACATTCCTGGCTTGTTGGCCTCTACGTCTCCGTGGGATCTTTATATACATCAATAACGTAATATAACCTAACCTAACCCAATCTAACATTTCGGCGGTAATATTTGAACACATTCCTGGCTTGTTGGCCTCTACGTCTCCGTGGGAACTTTATATACATCTATAACGTAATATAACTTAACCTAACCCAACCTAACATTTCGGCGGTATTATTTGACATCATTCCTGGCGAGTTGGCCTCTACGTCTCCGCGGGAACTTTATATACATCTATAACGTAATATAACCTAACCTAACCCAACCAATCATCTCGGCGGTAATATTTGACAACATTCCTGGCGAGTTGGCCTCTACGTCTCGGTTTGACCTTCATATACATCAATAACGTAATATAACCTAACCTAACCCAACCTATCATCTCGGCGGTAATATTTGACAACATTCCTGGCGAGTTGGCCTCTACGTCTCGGTTTGACCTTCATATACATCAATAACGTAATATAACCTAACCTAACCCAACCTAACATCTCGCCGGTAATATTTGAACACATTCATGGCTTGTTGGCTTCTACGTCTCCGTGGGACCCTTATATACATCTATAACGTTATATAACCTAACCTAACCCAACCTAACATCTCGGCGGTAATATTTGAAGACATTCCTGGCTTGTTGGCCTCTGCGTCTCCGTGGTACATTTATATACATCAATAACGTAATATAACCTAACCTAACCCAATCTAACATCTCGGCGGTAATATTTGAAAACATTCCTGGCGATTTGGCCTCTACGTCTCCGTGGGACCCCTATGTACATCAATAACGTTATATAACCTAACGTAACCCAACCTAACATCTCGGCGGTAATATTTGAAGACATTCCTGGCTTGTTGGCCTCTACGTATCCGTGGGATCTTTATATACATCTATAACGTAATATAACCTAACCTAACCCAATCTAACATCTCGGCGGGAATATTTGAACACATTCATGGCGAGTTGGCCTCTACGTCTCCGTGGTACATTTATATACATCAATAACGTAATATAACCTAACCTAACCCAACCTATCATCTCGGCGGTAATATTTTGACAACATTCCTGGCGAGTTGGCCTCTACGTATCCGTGGGATCTTTATATACATCAATAACGTAATATAACTTAACCTAACCCAATCTAACATCTCGGCGGTAATATTTGAACACATTCCTGGCTTGTTGGCCTCTACGTCTCCGTGGGAACTTTATATACATCTACAACGTAATATAACCGAACCTAACCCAACCTAACATTTCGGCGGTAATATTTGAACACATTCCTGGCTTGTTGGCCTCTACGTTTCCGTGGGACCTTTATATACATCTATAACGTAATATAACCTAACCTAACCCAACCTAACATCTCGGCGGTAATATTTGAAAACATTCATGGCGAGTTGGCCTCTACGTCTCCGCGGGACCTTCATATACATCAATAACGAAATATAACCTAACCTAACCCAACCTAACATCTCGGCGGTAATATCAGAAAACATACCTGGCGAGTTGGCCTCTAGGTCTCCGTGGTACCTTCATAAACATCAATAACGAAATATAACCTAACCTAACACAACCTATCATCTCGGCGGTAATATTTGAACACATTCCTGGCTTGTTGGCCTCTACGTCTCCGTGGGAAATTTATATACATCAATAACGTAATATAACCTAACGTAACCCAGCCTAACATCTCGGCGATAATATTTGGTCACATTCCTGGCTTGTTGGCCTCTACCTCTGCGTGGTACATTTATATACATCAATAACGTAATATAACCTAACCTAACCCAACCTATCATCTCGGCGGTAATATTTGACAACATTCCTGGCGAGTTGGCCTCTACCTCTCCGTGGGAACTTTATATACATCTATAACGTAATATAACCTAACTTAACCCAATCTAACATCTCGGCGGTAATATTTGAACACATTCCTGGCTTGTTGGCCTCTACGTCTCCCTGCGAACTTTATATACATCTATAACGTAGTATAACCTTAACCTAACCCAACCTAACATCTCGGCGGTAATATTTGGACACATTCCTGGCTTGTTGGCCCCTACGTCTCCGTGGGACCTTTATATACATCAATAACGTAATATAACCTAACCCAACCCAATCTAACATCTTGGCGGTACATTTGAACACATTCCTGGCTTGTTGGCCTCTACGTCTCCGTGGGATCTTTATATACATCAATAACGTAATATAACCTAACCTAACCCAACCTTACATCTCGGCGGTAATATTTGAAAACATTCATGGCGAGTTGGCCTCTACGTCTCCGTGGGACCTTTATATACATCTATAACGAAATATAACCTAACCTAACCCAACCTATCATCTCGGCGGTAATATTTGACAACATTACTGGCGAGTTGGCTTCTACGTCTCCGCTTGACCTTCATAAACATCAATAACGAAATATAACCTAACATAACACAACCTATCATCTCGGTGGTAATATTTGACAAGATTCCTGGCGATTTGGCCTCTACGTCTCCGTGGGACCCTTATATACATCAATAACGTTATATAACCTAACCTAACCCAACCTAACATCTCGGCGGTAATATTTGAAGACATTCCTGGCTTGTTGGCCTCTACGTCTCTGTGGTACATTTATATACATCAATAACGTAATATAACCTAACCTAACCCAATCTAACATCTCGGCGGTAATATTTGAACACATTCCTGGCTTGTTGGCCCCTACGTCTCCGTGGGACCTTTATATACAACCATAACATAATATAACCTAACCTAACCCAACCTAACATCTCGCCGGTAATATTTGAACACATTCCTGGCTTGTTGGCTTCTACGTCTCCGTGGGACCTTTATATACATCTATAACGTAATATAACCTAACCTAACCCAACCTAACATCTCGGCGGTAATATTTGAAAACATTCATGGCGAGTTGGCCTCTACCTCTCCGTGGTACATTTATATACATCAATAACGTAATATAACCTAACCTAGCCCAACCTATCATCTCGGCGGTAATAAAAAACAACACTCCTGGCGAGTTGGCCTCTACGTATCCGTGGGATCTTTATATACATCAATAACGTAATATAACCTAACCTAACCCAATCTAACATCTCGGCGGTAATACTTGAACACATTCCTGGCTTGTTGGCTTCTACGTCGCCGTGGTACATTTATATACATCTATAACGTAATATAACCTAACCTAACCCAACCTAACATCTCGGCGGTAATATTTGAAGACATTCCTGGCTTGTTGGCCTCTACGTCTCCGTGGGATCTTTATATACATCAATAACGTAATATAACCTAACCTAACCCAACCTAACATCTCGGCGGTAATATTTGAAAACATTCATGGCGAGTTGGCCTCTACGTCTCCGCGGGACCTTCATATACATCAATAACGAAATATAACCTAACCTAACCCAACCTATCATCTCGGCGGTAATATTTGACAACATTCCTGGCGAGTTGGCCTCTACGTATCCGTGGGATCTTTATATACATCAATAACGTAATATAACTTAACCTAACCCAATCTAACATCTCGGCGGTAATATTTGAACACATTCCTGGCTTGTTGGCCTCTACGTCTCCGTGGGAACTTTATATACATCTACAACGTAATATAACCGAACCTAACCCAACCTAACATTTCGGCGGTAATATTTGAACACATTCCTGGCTTGTTGGCCTCTACGTTTCCGTGGGACCTTTATATACATCTATAACGTAATATAACCTAACCTAACCCAACCTAACATCTCGGCGGTAATATTTGAAAACATTCATGGCGAGTTGGCCTCTACGTCTCCGCGGGACCTTCATATACATCAATAACGAAATATAACCTAACCTAACCCAACCTAACATCTCGGCGGTAATATCAGAAAACATACCTGGCGAGTTGGCCTCTAGGTCTCCGTGGTACCTTCATAAACATCAATAACGAAATATAACCTAACCTAACACAACCTATCATCTCGGCGGTAATATTTGAACACATTCCTGGCTTGTTGGCCTCTACGTCTCCGTGGGAAATTTATATACATCAATAACGTAATATAACCTAACGTAACCCAGCCTAACATCTCGGCGATAATATTTGGTCACATTCCTGGCTTGTTGGCCTCTACCTCTGCGTGGTACATTTATATACATCAATAACGTAATATAACCTAACCTAACCCAACCTATCATCTCGGCGGTAATATTTGACAACATTCCTGGCGAGTTGGCCTCTACCTCTCCGTGGGAACTTTATATACATCTATAACGTAATATAACCTAACTTAACCCAATCTAACATCTCGGCGGTAATATTTGAACACATTCCTGGCTTGTTGGCCTCTACGTCTCCCTGCGAACTTTATATACATCTATAACGTAGTATAACCTTAACCTAACCCAACCTAACATCTCGGCGGTAATATTTGGACACATTCCTGGCTTGTTGGCCCCTACGTCTCCGTGGGACCTTTATATACATCAATAACGTAATATAACCTAACCCAACCCAATCTAACATCTTGGCGGTACATTTGAACACATTCCTGGCTTGTTGGCCTCTACGTCTCCGTGGGATCTTTATATACATCAATAACGTAATATAACCTAACCTAACCCAACCTTACATCTCGGCGGTAATATTTGAAAACATTCATGGCGAGTTGGCCTCTACGTCTCCGTGGGACCTTTATATACATCTATAACGAAATATAACCTAACCTAACCCAACCTATCATCTCGGCGGTAATATTTGACAACATTACTGGCGAGTTGGCTTCTACGTCTCCGCTTGACCTTCATAAACATCAATAACGAAATATAACCTAACATAACACAACCTATCATCTCGGTGGTAATATTTGACAAGATTCCTGGCGATTTGGCCTCTACGTCTCCGTGGGACCCTTATATACATCAATAACGTTATATAACCTAACCTAACCCAACCTAACATCTCGGCGGTAATATTTGAAGACATTCCTGGCTTGTTGGCCTCTACGTCTCTGTGGTACATTTATATACATCAATAACGTAATATAACCTAACCTAACCCAATCTAACATCTCGGCGGTAATATTTGAACACATTCCTGGCTTGTTGGCCCCTACGTCTCCGTGGGACCTTTATATACAACCATAACATAATATAACCTAACCTAACCCAACCTAACATCTCGCCGGTAATATTTGAACACATTCCTGGCTTGTTGGCTTCTACGTCTCCGTGGGACCTTTATATACATCTATAACGTAATATAACCTAACCTAACCCAACCTAACATCTCGGCGGTAATATTTGAAAACATTCATGGCGAGTTGGCCTCTACCTCTCCGTGGTACATTTATATACATCAATAACGTAATATAACCTAACCTAGCCCAACCTATCATCTCGGCGGTAATAAAAAACAACACTCCTGGCGAGTTGGCCTCTACGTATCCGTGGGATCTTTATATACATCAATAACGTAATATAACCTAACCTAACCCAATCTAACATCTCGGCGGTAATACTTGAACACATTCCTGGCTTGTTGGCTTCTACGTCGCCGTGGTACATTTATATACATCTATAACGTAATATAACCTAACCTAACCCAACCTAACATCTCGGCGGTAATATTTGAAGACATTCCTGGCTTGTTGGCCTCTACGTCTCCGTGGGATCTTTATATACATCAATAACGTAATATAACCTAACCTAACCCAATCTAACATTTCGGCGGTAATATTTGAACACATTCCTGGCTTGTTGGCCTCTACGTCTCCGTGGGAACTTTATATACATCTATAACGTAATATAACTTAACCTAACCCAACCTAACATTTCGGCGGTATTATTTGACATCATTCCTGGCGAGTTGGCCTCTACGTCTCCGCGGGAACTTTATATACATCTATAACGTAATATAACCTAACCTAACCCAACCAATCATCTCGGCGGTAATATTTGACAACATTCCTGGCGAGTTGGCCTCTACGTCTCGGTTTGACCTTCATATACATCAATAACGTAATATAACCTAACCTAACCCAACCTATCATCTCGGCGGTAATATTTGACAACATTCCTGGCGAGTTGGCCTCTACGTCTCGGTTTGACCTTCATATACATCAATAACGTAATATAACCTAACCTAACCCAACCTAACATCTCGCCGGTAATATTTGAACACATTCATGGCTTGTTGGCTTCTACGTCTCCGTGGGACCCTTATATACATCTATAACGTTATATAACCTAACCTAACCCAACCTAACATCTCGGCGGTAATATTTGAAGACATTCCTGGCTTGTTGGCCTCTGCGTCTCCGTGGTACATTTATATACATCAATAACGTAATATAACCTAACCTAACCCAATCTAACATCTCGGCGGTAATATTTGAACACATTCCTGGCTTGTTGGCCCCTACGTCTCCGTGGGACCTTTATATACATCAATAACGTAATATAACCTAACCTAACCCAACCTAACATCTCGCCGGTAATATTTGAACACATTCCTGGCTTGTTGGCTTCTACGTCTCCGTGGGACCTTTATATACATCTATAACGTAATATAACCTAACCTAACCCAACCTAACATCTCGGCGGTAATATTTGAAAACATTCATGGCGAGTTGGCCTCTACCTCTCCGTGGTACATTTATATACATCAATAACGTAATATAACCTAACCTAGCCCAACCTATCATCTCGGCGGTAATATTTAACAACACTCCTGGCGAGTTGGCCTCTACCTCTCCGTGGGAACTTTATATACATCTATAACGTAATATAACCTAACCTAACCCAACCTAACATCTCGGCGGTAATATTTGAACACATTCCTGGCCTGTTGGCCTCTACGTCTCCGTGGGACCTTTATATACATCAATAACGTAATATAACCTAACCTAACCCAACCTAACATCTCGGCGGTAATATTTGAAAACATTCCTGGCGATTTGGCCTCTACGTCTCCGTGGGACCCCTATGTACATCAATAACGTTATATAACCTAACGTAACCCAACCTAACATCTCGGCGGTAATATTTGAAGACATTCCTGGCTTGTTGGCCTCTACGTATCCGTGGGATCTTTATATACATCTATAACGTAATATAACCTAACCTAACCCAATCTAACATCTCGGCGGGAATATTTGAACACATTCATGGCGAGTTGGCCTCTACGTCTCCGTGGTACATTTATATACATCAATAACGTAATATAACCTAACCTAACCCAACCTATCATCTCGGCGGTAATATTTGACAACATTCCTGGCGAGTTGGCCTCTACGTATCCGTGGGATCTTTATATACATCAATAACGTAATATAACTTAACCTAACCCAATCTAACATCTCGGCGGTAATATTTGAACACATTCCTGGCTTGTTGGCCTCTACGTCTCCGTGGGAACTTTATATACATCTACAACGTAATATAACCGAACCTAACCCAACCTAACATTTCGGCGGTAATATTTGAACACATTCCTGGCTTGTTGGCCTCTACGTTTCCGTGGGACCTTTATATACATCTATAACGTAATATAACCTAACCTAACCCAACCTAACATCTTGGCGGTAATATTTGAAAACATTCATGGCGAGTTGGCCTCTACGTCTCCGCGGGACCTTCATATACATCAATAACGAAATATAACCTAACCTAACCCAACCTAACATCTCGGCGGTAATATCAGAAAACATACCTGGCGAGTTGGCATCTAGGTCTCCGTGGTACCTTCATAAACATCAATAACGAAATATAACCTAACCTAACACAACCTATCATCTCGGCGGTAATATTTGAACACATTCCTGGCTTGTTGGCCTCTACGTCTCCGTGGGAAATTTATATACATCAATAACGTAATATAACCTAACGTAACCCAGCCTAACATCTCGGCGATAATATTTGGTCACATTCCTGGCTTGTTGGCCTCTACCTCTGCGTGGTACATTTATATACATCAATAACGTAATATAACCTAACCTAACCCAACCTATCATCTCGGCGGTAATATTTGACAACATTCCTGGCGAGTTGGCCTCTACCTCTCCGTGGGAACTTTATATACATCTATAACGTAATATAACCTAACTTAACCCAATCTAACATCTCGGCGGTAATATTTGAACACATTCCTGGCTTGTTGGCCTCTACGTCTCCCTGCGAACTTTATATACATCTATAACGTAGTATAACCTTAACCTAACCCAACCTAACATCTCGGCGGTAATATTTGGACACATTCCTGGCTTGTTGGCCCCTACGTCTCCGTGGGACCTTTATATACATCAATAACGTAATATAACCTAACCCAACCCAATCTAACATCTTGGCGGTACATTTGAACACATTCCTGGCTTGTTGGCCTCTACGTCTCCGTGGGATCTTTATATACATCAATAACGTAATATAACCTAACCTAACCCAACCTTACATCTCGGCGGTAATATTTGAAAACATTCATGGCGAGTTGGCCTCTACGTCTCCGTGGGACCTTTATATACATCTATAACGAAATATAACCTAACCTAACCCAACCTATCATCTCGGCGGTAATATTTGACAACATTACTGGCGAGTTGGCTTCTACGCCTCCGCTTGACCTTCATAAACATCAATAACGAAATATAACCTAACATAACACAACCTATCATCTCGGTGGTAATATTTGACAAGATTCCTGGCGATTTGGCCTCTACGTCTCCGTGGGACCCTTATATACATCAATAACGTTATATAACCTAACCTAACCCAACCTAACATCTCGGCGGTAATATTTGAAGACATTCCTGGCTTGTTGGCCTCTACGTCTCTGTGGTACATTTATATACATCAATAACGTAATATAACCTAACCTAACCCAATCTAACATCTCGGCGGTAATATTTGAACACATTCCTGGCTTGTTGGCCCCTACGTCTCCGTGGGACCTTTATATACATCTATAACGTAATATAACCTAACATAACACAACCTATCATCTCGACGGTAATATTTGAACACATTCCTGGCTTGTTGGCCCCTACGTCTCCGTGGGACCTTCATATACATCAATAACGTAATATAACCTAACCTAACCCAACCTAACATCTCGCCGGTAATATTTGAACACATTCACGGCTTGTTGGCTTCTACGTCTCCGTGGGACCCTTATATACATCTATAACGTTATATAACCTAACCTAACCCAACCTAACATCTCGGCGGTAATATTTGAAGACATTCCTGGCTTGTTGGCCTCTACGTCTCCGTGGTACATTTATATACATCAATAACGTAATATAACCTAACCTAACCCAATCTAACATCTCGACGGTAATATTTGAACACATTCCTGGCTTGTTGGCCCCTACGTCTCCGTGGGACCTTTATATACATCAATAACGTAATATAACCTAACCTAACCCAACCTAACATCTCGCCGGTAATATTTGAACACATTCCTGGCTTGTTGGCTTCTACGTCTCCGTGGGACCTTTATATACATCTATAACGTAATATAACCTAACCTAACCCAACCTAACATCTCGGCGGTAATATTTGAAAACATTCATGGCGAGTTGGCCTCTACCTCTCCGTGGTACATTTATATACATCAATAACGTAATATAACCTAACCTAGCCCAACCTATCATCTCGGCGGTAATATTTAACAACACTCCTGGCGAGTTGGCCTCTACGTATCCGTGGGATCTTTATATACATCAATAACGTAATATAACCTAAGCTAACCCAATCTAACATCTCGGCGGTAATATTTGAACACACTCCTGGCCTGTTGGCCTCTACGTCTCCGTGGGACCTTTATATACATCAATAACGTAATATAACCTAACCTAACCCAACCTAACATCTCGGCGGTAATATTTGAACACATTCCTGGCTTGTTTGCCCCTACGTCTCCGTGGGACCTTTATATACATCTTTAACGTAATATAACCTAACCTAACCCAACCTAACATCTCGGCGGTAATATTTGAACACATTCCTGGCTTGTTGGCCCCTACGTCTACGTGGGACCTTTATATACATCTATAACGTAATATAACCTAACGTAACCCAGCCTAACATCTCGGCGATAATATTTGGTCACATTCCTGGCTTGTTGGCCTCTACCTCTGCGTGGTACATTTATATACATCAATAACGTAATATAACCTAACCTAACCCAACCTATCATCTCGGCGGTAATATTTGACAACATTCCTGGCGAGTTGGCCTCTACCTCTCCGTGGGAACTTTATATACATCTATAACGTAATATAACCTAACCTAACCCAATCTAACATCTCGGCGGTAATATTTGAACACATTCCTGGCTTGTTGGCCTCTACGTCTCCCTGCGAACTTTATATACATCTATAACGTAGTATAACCTTAACCTAACCCAACCTAACATCTCGGCGGTAATATTTGAACACATTCCTGGCTTGTTGGCCCCTACGTCTCCGTGGGACCTTTATATACATCAATAACGTAATATAACCTAACCCAACCCAATCTAACATCTCGGCGGTACATTTGAACACATTCCTGGCTTGTTGGCCTCTACGTCTCCGTGGGATCTTTATATACATCAATAACGTAATATAACCTAACCTAACCCAACCTAACATCTCGGCGGTAATATTTGAAAACATTCATGGCGAGTTGGCCTCTACGTCTCCGTGGGACCTTTATATACATCTATAACGAAATATAACCTAACCTAACCCAACCTATCATCTCGGCGGTAATATTTGACAACTTTACTGGCGAGTTGGCTTCTACGTCTCCGCTTGACCTTCATAAACATCAATAACGAAATATAACCTAACATAACACAACCTATCATCTCGGTGGTAATATTTGACAAGATTCCTGGCGATTTGGCCTCTACGTCTCCGTGGGACCCTTATATACATCAATAACGTTATATAACCTAACCTAACCCAACCTAACATCTCGGCGGTAATATTTGAAGACATTCCTGGCTTGTTGGCCTCTACGTCTCCGTGGTACATTTATATACATCAATAACATAATATAACCTGACCTGACCCAATCTAACATCTCGGCGGTAATATTTGAACACATTCCTGGCTTGTTGGCCCCTACGTCTCCGTGGGACCTTTATATACATCAATAACGTAATATAACCTAACCTAACCCAACCGAACATCTCGCCGGTAATATTTGAACACATTCCTGGCTTGTTGGCTTCTACGTCTCCGTGGGACCTTTATATACATCTATAACGTAATATAACCTAACCTAACCCAACCTAACATCTCGGCGGTAATATTTGAAGACATTCCTGGCTTGTTGGCCTCTACGTCTCCGTGGTACATTTATATACATCAATAACGTAATATAACCTAACCTAGCCCAACCTAACATCTCGGCGGTAACATTTAACAACACTCCTGGCGAGTTGGCCTCTACGTATCCGTGGGATCTTTATATACATCAATAACGTAATATAACCTAACCTAACCCAATCTAACATCTCGGCGGTAATACTTGAACACATTCCTGGCTTGTCGGATTCTACGTCGCCGTGGTACATTTATATACATCTATAACGTAATATAACCTAACCTAAACCAACCTAACATCTCGGCGGTAATATTTGAAGACATTCCTGGCTTGTTGGCCTCTACGTCTCCGTGGGAAATTTATATACATCAATAACGTAATATAACCTAACCTAACCCAATCTAACATCACGGCGGTAAAATTTGAACACATTCATGGCGATTTGGCCTCTACGTCTCCGTGGTACATTTATATACATCAATAACGGAATATAACCTAACCTAACCCAACCTATCATCTCGGCGGTAATATTTCACAACATTCCTGGCGAGTTGGCCTCTACGTCTCGGTTTGACCTTCATATACATCAATAACGTAATATAACCTAACCTAACCCAACCTATCATCTCGGCGGTAATATTTGACAACATTCCTGGCGAGTTGGCCTCTACGTCTCGGTTTGACCTTTATATACATCAATAACGTAATATAACCTAACCTAAACAACATAACATCTCGGCGGTAATATTTGAAGACATTCCTGGCTTGTTGGCCTCTACGTCTCCGTGGGAACTTTATATACATCAATAACGTTATATAACCGAACCTAACCCAGCCTAACGTCTCGGCGGTAATATTTGAAGACATTCCTGGCTTGTCGGCCTCTTCGTCTCCGTGGGATATTTATATACATCAATAACGTAATATAACCTAACCTAACCCAATCTAACATCTCGGCGGTAATATTTGAACACATTCCTGGCTTGTTGGCCTCTACGTCTCCGTGGGAACTTTATATACATCTATAACGTAATATAACCTAACCTAACCCAACCTAACATCTCGGCGGTAACATTTGTACACATTCCTGGCTTGTTGGCCTCTACGACTCCGTGGGACCTTTGTATACATCTATAACGTTATATAACCGAACCTAACCCAGCCTAACGTCTCGGCGGTAATATTTGAAGACATTCCTGGCTTGTTGGCCTCTACGTCTCCGTGGGATCTTTATATACATCAATAACGTAATATAACCTAACCTAACCCAATCTAACATCTCGGCGGTGATATTTGAACACATTCCAGGCTTGTTGGCCTCTACGTCTCCGTGGGAACTTTATATACATCTATAACGTAATATAACCTAACCTAACCCAACCTATCATCTCGGCGGTAATATTTGACAAGATTACTGGCGAGTTGGCCTCTACGTCTCCGTTTGACCTTCATAAACATCAATAACGAAATATAACCAAACATAACACAACCTATCATTTCGGCGGTAATATTTGAACACATTCCTGGCTTGTTGGCCCCTACGTCTCCGTGGGACCTTTATATACATCAATAACGTAATATAACCTAACCTAACCCAACCTAACATCTCGCCGGTAATATTTGAACACATTCCTGGCTTGTTGGCTTCTACGTCTCCGTGGGACCTTTATATACATCTATAACGTAATATAACCTAACCTAACCCAACCTAACATCTCGGCGGTAATATTAGAAAACATTCATGGCGAGTTGGCCTCTACGTCTCCGTGGGAAATTTATATACATCAATAACGTAATATAACCTAACCTAACCCAATCTAACATCACGGCGGTAAAATTTGAACACATTCATGGCGATTTGGCCTCTACGTCTCCGTGGTACATTTATATACATCAATAACGGAATATAACCTAACCTAACCCAACCTATCATCTCGGCGGTAATATTTGACAACATTCCTGGCGAGTTGGCCTCTACGTATCCGTGGGATCTTTATATACATCAATAACGTAATATAACCTAACCTAACCCAATCTAACATCTCGGCGGTAATATTTGAACACACTCCTGGCCTGTTGGCCTCTACGTCTCCGTGGGACCTTTATATATATCTATAACGTAATATAACCTAACCTAACCCAACCTAACATCTCGGCGGTAATATTTGAAAACATTCATGGCGAGTTGGCTTCTACCTCTCCGTGGTACATTTATATACATCAATAACGTAATATAACCTAACCTAACCCAACCTAACATTTCGGCGGTATTATGTGACATCATTCCTGGCGAGTTGGCCTCTACGTCTCCGCGGGAACTTTATATACATCTATAACGTAATATAACCTAACCTAACCCAACCTATCATCTCGGCGGTAATATTTGACAACATTCCTGGCGAGTTGGCCTCTACGTCTCGGTTTGACCTTCATATACATCAATAACGTAATATAACCTAACCTAACCCAACCTATCATCTCGGCGGTAATATTTGACAACATTCCTGGCGAGTTGGCCTCTACGTATCCGTGGGATCTTTATATACATCAATAACGTAATATAACCTAACCTAACCCAATCTAACATCTCGGCGGTAATATTTGGTCACATTCCTGGCTTGTTGGCCTCTACGTCTCCGTGGGACCTTTATATACATCAATAACGTAATATAACCTAACCTAACCCAACCTATCATCTCGGCGGTAATATTTAACAACATTCCTGGCGAGTTGGCCTCTACGTATCCGTGGGATCTTTATATACATCAATAACGTAATATAACCTAACCTAAACCAACCTAACATCTCGGCGGTAATATTTGAAGACATTCCTGGCTTGTTGGCCTCTACGTCTCCGTGGGATCTTTATATACATCAATAACGTAATATAACCTAACCTAACCCAATCTAACATTTCGGCGGTAATATTTGAACACATTCCTGGCTTGTTGGCCTCTACGTCTCCGTGGGAACTTTATATACATCTATATCGTAATATAACCTAACCTAGCCCAACCTAACATTTCGGCGGTATTATTTGACGTCATTCCTGGCGAGTTGGCCTCTACGTCTCCGCGGGAACTTTATATACATCTATAACGTAATATAACCTAACCTAACCCAACCTATCATCTCGGCGGTAATATTTGACAACATTCCTGGCGAGTTGGCCTCTACGTCTCGGTTTGACCTTCATATACATCAATAACGTAATATAACCTAACCTAACCCAACCTATCATTTCGGCGGTAATATTTGACAACATTCCTGGCCAGTTGGCCTCTACGTCTCGGTTTGACCTTCATATACATCAATAACGTAATATAACCTAACCTAACCAACATAACATCTCGGCGGTAATATTTGAACACATTCCTGGCTTGTTGGCCCCTACGTCTCCGTGGGACCTTTATATACATCTATAACGTAATATAACCTAACCTAACCCAACCTATCATCTCGGCGGTAATATTTGAACACATTCCTGGCTTGTTGGCCTCTACGTCTCCGTGGGATCTTTATATACATCAATAACGTAATATAACCTAACCTAACCCAATCTAACATCTCGGCGGTAATATTTGGTCACATTCCTGGCTTGTTGGCCTCTACGTCTCCCTGCGAACTTTATATACATCTATAACGTAATATAACCTAACCTAACCCAACCTAACATGTCGGCGGTAATATTTGAACACATTCCTGGCTTGTTGGCCCCTACGTCTCCGTGGGACCTTTATATACATCAATAACGTAATATACCCTAACCTAACCCAATCTAACATCTCGGAGGTATATTTGAACACATTCCTGGCTTGTTGACCTCTACATCTCCGTGGGATCTTTATATACATCAATAACGTTATATAACCGAACCTAACCCAGCCTAACGTCTCGGCGGTAATATTTGAAAACATTCCTGGCTTGTTGGCCTCTACGTCTCCGTGGGATCCTTATATACATCAATAACGTAATATAACCTAACCTAACCCAATCTAACATTTCGGCGGTAATATTTGAACACATTCATGGCTTGTTGGCCTCTACGTCTCCGTGGGAACTTTATATACATATATAACGTAATATAACCTAACCTAACCCAACCTAACATCTCGGCGGTAATATTTGAACACATTCCTGGCTTGTTGGCCTCTACGTTTCCGTGGGACCTTTATATACATCTATAACGTAATATAACCTAACCTAACCCAATCTAACATCTCGGCGGTAATATTTGAACACATTCCTGGCTTGTTGGCCCCTACGTCTCCGCGGGACCTTTATATACATCAATAACGAAATATAACCTAACCTAACCCAACCTAACATCTCGGCGGTAATATCAGAAAACATACCTGGCGAGTTGGCCTCTACGTCTCCGTGGTACCTTCATAAACATCAATAACGAAATATAACCTAACCTAACACAACCTATCATCTCGGCGGTAATATTTGAATACATTCCTGGCTTGCTGGCCTCTACGTCTCCGTGGGAAATTTATATACATCAATAACGTAATATAACCTAACCTAACCCAATCTAACATCTCGGCGGTAATATTTGAACACATTCATGGCGATTTGGCCTCTACGTCTCCGTGGTACATTTATATACATCAATAACGTAATATAACCTAACCTAACCCAACCTATCATCTCGGCGTTAATATTTGACAACATTCCTGGCGAGTTTGCCTCTACGTATCCGTGGGATCTTTATATACATCAATAACGTAATATAACCTAACCTAACCCAATCTAACATCTCGGCGGTAATATTTGGTCACATTCCTGGCTTGTTGGCCTCTACGTCTCCCTGCGAACTTTATATACATCTATAACGTAATATAACCTAACCTAACCCAACCTAACATGTCGGCGGTAATATTTGAACACATTCCTGGCTTGTTGGCCCCTACGTCTCCGTGGGACCTTTATATACATCTATAACGTAATATAACCTAACCTAACCCAACCTAACATCTCGGCGGTAATATTTGAACACATTCCTGGCTTGTTGGCCTCTACGTCTCCGTGGGACCTTTATATACATCTATAACGTAATATAACCTAACCTAACCCAACCTAACATCTCGGCGATAATATTTGGTCACATTCCTGGCTTGTTGGCCTCTACCCCTCCGTGGTACATTTATATACATCAATAACGTAATATAACCTAACCTAACCCAACCTATCATCTCGGCGGTAATATTTGACAACATTCCTGGCGAGTTGGCCTCTACCTCTCCGTGGGAACTTTATATACATCTATAACGTAATATAACCTAACCAAACCCAATCTAACATCTCGGCGGTAATATTTGAACACATTCCTGGCTTGTTGGCCTCTACGTCTCCCTGCGAACTTTATATACATCTATAACGTAATATAACCTAACCTAACCCAACCTAACATCTCGGCGGTAATATTTGAACACATTCCTGGCTTGTTGGCCCCTACGTCTCCGTGGGACCTTTATATACATCAATAACGTAATATACCCTAACCTAACCCAATCTAACATCTCGGAGGTATATTTGAACACATTCCTGGCTTGTTGGGCTCTACGTCTCCGTGGGATCTTTATATACATCAATAACGTAATATAACCTAACCTAACCCAATCTAACATCTCGGCGGTAATATTTGAACACATTCCTGGCATGTTGGCCTCTACGTCTCCGTGGGACCTTTATATACATCACTAACGTAATATACCCTAACCTAACCCAACCTATCGTCTCGGCGGTAATATTTGACAACATTCCTGGCGAGTTGGCCTCTACGTATCCGTGGGATCTTTATATACATCAATAACGTAATATAACCTAACCTAACCCAATCTAACATCTCGGCGGTAATATTTGGTCACATTCCTGGCTTGTTGGCCTCTACGTCTCCCTGCGAACTTTATATACATCTATATCGTAATATAACCTAACCTAACCCAACCTAACATGTCGGCGGTAATATTTGAACACATTCCTGGCTTGTTGGCCCCTACGTCTCCGTGGGACCTTTATATACATCAACAACGTAATATAACCTAACCTAACCCAACCTAACATCTCGGCGGTAATATTTGAACACATTCCTGGCTTGTTGGCCTCTACGTCTCCGTGGGACCTTTATATACATCTATAACGTAATATAACCTAACCTAACCCAACCTAACATCTCGGCGATAATATTTGGTCACATTCCTGGCTTGTTGGCCTCTACCCCTCCGTGGTACATTTATATACATCAATAACGTAATATAACCTAACCTAACCCAACCTATCATCTCGGCGGTAATATTTGACAACATTCCTGGCGAGTTGGCCTCTACCTCTCCGTGGGAACTTTATATACATCTATAACGTAATATAACCTAACCAAACCCAATCTAACATCTCGGCGGTAATATTTGAACACATTCCTGGCTTGTTGGCCTCTACGTCTCCCTGCGAACTTTATATACATCTATAACGTAATATAACCTAACCTAACCCAACCTAACATCTCGGCGGTAATATTTGAACACATTCCTGGCTTGTTGGCCCCTACGTCTCCGTGGGACCTTTATATACATCAATAACGTAATATACCCTAACCTAACCCAATCTAACATCTCGGAGGTATATTTGAACACATTCCTGGCTTGTTGGCCTCTACATCTCCGTGGGATCTTTATATACATCAATAACGTTATATAACCGAACCTAACCCAGCCTAACGTCTCGGCGGTAATATTTGAAAACGTTCCTGGCTTGTTGGCCTCTACGTCTCCGTGGGATCCTTATATACATCAATAACGTAATATAACCTAACCTAACCCAATCTAACATTTCGGCGGTAATATTTGAACACATTCATGGCTTGTTGGCCTCTACGTCTCCGTGGGAACTTTATATACATATATAACGTAATATAACCTAACCTAACCCAACCTAACATCTCGGCGGTAATATTTGAACACATTCCTGGCTTGTTGGCCTCTACGTTTCCGTGGGACCTTTATATACATCTATAACGTAATATAACCTAACCTAACCCAACCTAACATCTCGGCTGTAATATTTGAAAACATTCATGGCGAGTTGGCCTCTACGTCTCCGCGGGACCTTTATATACATCAATAACGAAATATAACCTAACCTAACCCAACCTAACATCTCGGCGGTAATATCAGAAAACATACCTCGCGAGTTGGCCTCTACGTCTCCGTGGTACCTTCATAAACATCAATAACGAAATATAACCTAACCTAACACAATTAATCATCTCGGCGGTAATATTTGAACACATTCCTGGCTTGCTGGCCTCTACGTCTCCGTGGGAAATTTATATACATCAATAACGTAATATAACCTAACCTAACCCAATCTAACATCTCGGCGGTAATATTTGAACACATTCCTGGCTTGTTGGCCCCTACGTCTCCGTGGGACCTTTATATACATCAATAACGTAATATAACCTAACCTAACCCAACCTAACATCTCGGCGGTAATATTTGAACACATTCCTGGCTTGTTGGCCTCTACGTCTCCGTGGGACCTTTATATACATCTATAACGTAATATAACCTAACCTAACCCAACCTAACATCTCGGCGATAATATTTGGTCACATTCCTGGCTTGTTGGCCTCTACCCCTCCGTGGTACATTTATATACATCAATAACGTAATATAACCTAACCTAACCCAACCTATCATCTCGGCGGTAATATTTGACAACATTCCTGGCGAGTTGGCCTCTACCTCACCGTGGGAACTTTATATACATCTATAACGTAATATAACCTAACCAAACCCAATCTAACATCTCGGCGGTAATATTTGAACACATTCCTGGCTTGTTGGCCTCTACGTCTCCCTGCGAACTTTATATACATCTATAACGTAATATAACCTAACCTAACCCAACCTAACATCTCGGCGGTAATATTTGAACACATTCCTGGCTTGTTGGCCCCTACGTCTCCGTGGGTCCTTTATATACATCAATAACGTGATATACCCTAACCTAACCCAACCTATCATCTCGGCGGTAATATTTGACAACATTCCTGGCGAGTTGGCCTCTACGTATCCGTGGGATCTTTATATACATCAATAACGTAATATAACCTAACCTAACCCAACCTAACATCTCGGCGGTAATATTTGAACACATTCCTGGCTTGTTGGCCTCTACGTCTCCGTGGGACCTTTATATACATCTATAACGTAATATAACCAACCTAACCCAACCTAACATCTCGGCGATAATATTTGGTCACATTCCTGGCTTGTTGGCCTCTACCCCTCCGTGGTACATTTATATACATCAATAACGTAATATAACCTAACCTAACCCAACCTATCATCTCGGCGGTAATATTTGACAACATTCCTGGCGAGTTGGCCTCTACCTCTCCGTGGGAACTTTATATACATCTATAACGTAATATAACCTAACCAAACCCAATCTAACATCTCGGCGGTAATATTTGAACACATTCCTGGCTTGTTGGCCTCTACGTCTCCCTGCGAACTTTATATACATCTATAACGTAATATAACCTAACCTAACCCAACCTAACATCTCGGCGGTAATATTTGAAAACATTCATGGCGAGTTGGCCTCTACGTCTCCGCGGGACCTTTATATACATCAATAACGAAATATAACCTAACCTAACCCAACCTAACATCTCGGCGGTAATATCAGAAAACATACCTGGCGAGTTGGCCTCTACGTCTCCGTGGTACCTTCATAAACATCAATAACGAAATATAACCTAACCTAACACAACCTATCATCTCGGCGGTAATATTTGAATACATTCCTGGCTTGCTGGCCTCTACGTCTCCGTGGGAAATTTATATACATCAATAACGTAATATAACCTAACCTAACCCAATCTAACATCTCGGCGGTAATATTTGAACACATTCATGGCGATTTGGCCTCTACGTCTCCGTGGTACATTTATATACATCAATAACGTAATATAACCTAACCTAACCCAACCTATCATCTCGGCGGTAATATTTGACAACATTCCTGGCGAGTTTGCCTCTACGTATCCGTGGGATCTTTATATACATCAATAACGTAATATAACCTAACCTAACACAACCTATCATCTCGGCGGTAATATTTGAATACATTCCTGGCTTGCTGGCCTCTACGTCTCCGTGGGAAATTTATATACATCAATAACGTAATATAACCTAACCTAACCCAATCTAACATCTCGGCGGTAATATTTGGTCACATTCCTGGCTTGTTGGCCTCTACGTCTCCCTGCGAACTTTATATACATCTATAACGTAATATAACCTAACCTAACCCAACCTAACATGTCGGCGGTAATATTTGAACACATTCCTGGCTTGTTGGCCCCTACGTCTCCGTGGGACCTTTATATACATCTATAACGTAATATAACCTAACCTAACCCAACCTAACATCTCGGCGGTAATATTTGAACACATTCCTGGCTTGTTGGCCTCTACGTCTCCGTGGGACCTTTATATACATCTATAACGTAATATAACCTAACCTAACCCAACCTAACATCTCGGCGATAATATTTGGTCACATTCCTGGCTTGTTGGCCTCTACCCCTCCGTGGTACATTTATATACATCAATAACGTAATATAACCTAACCTAACCCAACCTATCATCTCGGCGGTAATATTTGACAACATTCCTGGCGAGTTGGCCTCTACCTCTCCGTGGGAACTTTATATACATCTATAACGTAATATAACCTAACCAAACCCAATCTAACATCTCGGCGGTAATATTTGAACACATTCCTGGCTTGTTGGCCTCTACGTCTCCCTGCGAACTTTATATACATCTATAACGTAATATAACCTAACCTAACCCAACCTAACATCTCGGCGGTAATATTTGAACACATTCCTGGCTTGTTGGCCCCTACGTCTCCGTGGGACCTTTATATACATCAATAACGTAATATACCCTAACCTAACCCAATCTAACATCTCGGAGGTATATTTGAACACATTCCTGGCTTGTTGGGCTCTACGTCTCCGTGGGATCTTTATATACATCAATAACGTAATATAACCTAACCTAACCCAATCTAACATCTCGGCGGTAATATTTGAACACATTCCTGGCATGTTGGCCTCTACGTCTCCGTGGGACCTTTATATACATCACTAACGTAATATACCCTAACCTAACCCAACCTATCGTCTCGGCGGTAATATTTGACAACATTCCTGGCGAGTTGGCCTCTACGTATCCGTGGGATCTTTATATACATCAATAACGTAATATAACCTAACCTAACCCAATCTAACATCTCGGCGGTAATATTTGGTCACATTCCTGGCTTGTTGGCCTCTACGTCTCCCTGCGAACTTTATATACATCTATATCGTAATATAACCTAACCTAACCCAACCTAACATGTCGGCGGTAATATTTGAACACATTCCTGGCTTGTTGGCCCCTACGTCTCCGTGGGACCTTTATATACATCAACAACGTAATATAACCTAACCTAACCCAACCTAACATCTCGGCGGTAATATTTGAACACATTCCTGGCTTGTTGGCCTCTACGTCTCCGTGGGACCTTTATATACATCTATAACGTAATATAACCTAACCTAACCCAACCTAACATCTCGGCGATAATATTTGGTCACATTCCTGGCTTGTTGGCCTCTACCCCTCCGTGGTACATTTATATACATCAATAACGTAATATAACCTAACCTAACCCAACCTATCATCTCGGCGGTAATATTTGACAACATTCCTGGCGAGTTGGCCTCTACCTCTCCGTGGGAACTTTATATACATCTATAACGTAATATAACCTAACCAAACCCAATCTAACATCTCGGCGGTAATATTTGAACACATTCCTGGCTTGTTGGCCTCTACGTCTCCCTGCGAACTTTATATACATCTATAACGTAATATAACCTAACCTAACCCAACCTAACATCTCGGCGGTAATATTTGAACACATTCCTGGCTTGTTGGCCCCTACGTCTCCGTGGGACCTTTATATACATCAATAACGTAATATACCCTAACCTAACCCAATCTAACATCTCGGAGGTATATTTGAACACATTCCTGGCTTGTTGGCCTCTACATCTCCGTGGGATCTTTATATACATCAATAACGTTATATAACCGAACCTAACCCAGCCTAACGTCTCGGCGGTAATATTTGAAAACGTTCCTGGCTTGTTGGCCTCTACGTCTCCGTGGGATCCTTATATACATCAATAACGTAATATAACCTAACCTAACCCAATCTAACATTTCGGCGGTAATATTTGAACACATTCATGGCTTGTTGGCCTCTACGTCTCCGTGGGAACTTTATATACATATATAACGTAATATAACCTAACCTAACCCAACCTAACATCTCGGCGGTAATATTTGAACACATTCCTGGCTTGTTGGCCTCTACGTTTCCGTGGGACCTTTATATACATCTATAACGTAATATAACCTAACCTAACCCAACCTAACATCTCGGCTGTAATATTTGAAAACATTCATGGCGAGTTGGCCTCTACGTCTCCGCGGGACCTTTATATACATCAATAACGAAATATAACCTAACCTAACCCAACCTAACATCTCGGCGGTAATATCAGAAAACATACCTCGCGAGTTGGCCTCTACGTCTCCGTGGTACCTTCATAAACATCAATAACGAAATATAACCTAACCTAACACAATTAATCATCTCGGCGGTAATATTTGAACACATTCCTGGCTTGCTGGCCTCTACGTCTCCGTGGGAAATTTATATACATCAATAACGTAATATAACCTAACCTAACCCAATCTAACATCTCGGCGGTAATATTTGAACACATTCCTGGCTTGTTGGCCCCTACGTCTCCGTGGGACCTTTATATACATCAATAACGTAATATAACCTAACCTAACCCAACCTAACATCTCGGCGGTAATATTTGAACACATTCCTGGCTTGTTGGCCTCTACGTCTCCGTGGGACCTTTATATACATCTATAACGTAATATAACCTAACCTAACCCAACCTAACATCTCGGCGATAATATTTGGTCACATTCCTGGCTTGTTGGCCTCTACCCCTCCGTGGTACATTTATATACATCAATAACGTAATATAACCTAACCTAACCCAACCTATCATCTCGGCGGTAATATTTGACAACATTCCTGGCGAGTTGGCCTCTACCTCACCGTGGGAACTTTATATACATCTATAACGTAATATAACCTAACCAAACCCAATCTAACATCTCGGCGGTAATATTTGAACACATTCCTGGCTTGTTGGCCTCTACGTCTCCCTGCGAACTTTATATACATCTATAACGTAATATAACCTAACCTAACCCAACCTAACATCTCGGCGGTAATATTTGAACACATTCCTGGCTTGTTGGCCCCTACGTCTCCGTGGGTCCTTTATATACATCAATAACGTGATATACCCTAACCTAACCCAACCTATCATCTCGGCGGTAATATTTGACAACATTCCTGGCGAGTTGGCCTCTACGTATCCGTGGGATCTTTATATACATCAATAACGTAATATAACCTAACCTAACCCAACCTAACATCTCGGCGGTAATATTTGAACACATTCCTGGCTTGTTGGCCTCTACGTCTCCGTGGGACCTTTATATACATCTATAACGTAATATAACCAACCTAACCCAACCTAACATCTCGGCGATAATATTTGGTCACATTCCTGGCTTGTTGGCCTCTACCCCTCCGTGGTACATTTATATACATCAATAACGTAATATAACCTAACCTAACCCAACCTATCATCTCGGCGGTAATATTTGACAACATTCCTGGCGAGTTGGCCTCTACCTCTCCGTGGGAACTTTATATACATCTATAACGTAATATAACCTAACCAAACCCAATCTAACATCTCGGCGGTAATATTTGAACACATTCCTGGCTTGTTGGCCTCTACGTCTCCCTGCGAACTTTATATACATCTATAACGTAATATAACCTAACCTAACCCAACCTAACATCTCGGCGGTAATATTTGAAAACATTCATGGCGAGTTGGCCTCTACGTCTCCGCGGGACCTTTATATACATCAATAACGAAATATAACCTAACCTAACCCAACCTAACATCTCGGCGGTAATATCAGAAAACATACCTGGCGAGTTGGCCTCTACGTCTCCGTGGTACCTTCATAAACATCAATAACGAAATATAACCTAACCTAACACAACCTATCATCTCGGCGGTAATATTTGAATACATTCCTGGCTTGCTGGCCTCTACGTCTCCGTGGGAAATTTATATACATCAATAACGTAATATAACCTAACCTAACCCAATCTAACATCTCGGCGGTAATATTTGAACACATTCATGGCGATTTGGCCTCTACGTCTCCGTGGTACATTTATATACATCAATAACGTAATATAACCTAACCTAACCCAACCTATCATCTCGGCGGTAATATTTGACAACATTCCTGGCGAGTTTGCCTCTACGTATCCGTGGGATCTTTATATACATCAATAACGTAATATAACCTAACCTAACACAACCTATCATCTCGGCGGTAATATTTGAATACATTCCTGGCTTGCTGGCCTCTACGTCTCCGTGGGAAATTTATATACATCAATAACGTAATATAACCTAACCTAACCCAATCTAACATCTCGGCGGTAATATTTGAACACATTCATGGCGATTTGGCCTCTACGTCTCCGTGGTACATTTATATACATCAATAACGTAATATAACCTAACCTAACCCAACCTATCATCTCGGCGGTAATATTTGACAACATTCCTGGCGAGTTTGCCTCTACGTATCCGTGGGATCTTTATATACATCAATAACGTAATATAACCTAACCTAACCCAATCTAACATCTCGGCGGTAATATTTGGTCACATTCCTGGCTTGTTGGCCTCTACGTCTCCCTGCGAACTTTATATACATCTATAACGTAATATAACCTAACCTAACCCAACCTAACATGTCGGCGGTAATATTTGAACACATTCCTGGCTTGTTGGCCCCTACGTCTCCGTGGGACCTTTATATACATCTATAACGTAATATAACCTAACCTAACCCAACCTAACATCTCGGCGGTAATATTTGAACACATTCCTGGCTTGTTGGCCTCTACGTCTCCGTGGGATCTTTATATACATCAATAACGTAATATAACCTAACCTAACCCAATCTAACATCTCGGCGGTAATATTTGGTCACATTCCTGGCTTGTTGGCCTCTACGTCTCCCTGCGAACTTTATATACATCTATAACGTAATATAACCTAACCTAACCCAACCTAACATGTCGGCGGTAATATTTGAACACATTCCTGGCTTGTTGGCCCCTACGTCTCCGTGGGACCTTTATATACATCAATAACGTAATATACCCTAACCTAACCCAATCTAACATCTCGGAGGTATATTTGAACACATTCCTGGCTTGTTGACCTCTACATCTCCGTGGGATCTTTATATACATCAATAACGTTATATAACCGAACCTAACCCAGCCTAACGTCTCGGCGGTAATATTTGAAAACATTCCTGGCTTGTTGGCCTCTACGTCTCCGTGGGATCCTTATATACATCAATAACGTAATATAACCTAACCTAACCCAATCTAACATTTCGGCGGTAATATTTGAACACATTCATGGCTTGTTGGCCTCTACGTCTCCGTGGGAACTTTATATACATATATAACGTAATATAACCTAACCTAACCCAACCTAACATCTCGGCGGTAATATTTGAACACATTCCTGGCTTGTTGGCCTCTACGTTTCCGTGGGACCTTTATATACATCTATAACGTAATATAACCTAACCTAACCCAATCTAACATCTCGGCGGTAATATTTGAACACATTCCTGGCTTGTTGGCCCCTACGTCTCCGCGGGACCTTTATATACATCAATAACGAAATATAACCTAACCTAACCCAACCTAACATCTCGGCGGTAATATCAGAAAACATACCTGGCGAGTTGGCCTCTACGTCTCCGTGGTACCTTCATAAACATCAATAACGAAATATAACCTAACCTAACACAACCTATCATCTCGGCGGTAATATTTGAATACATTCCTGGCTTGCTGGCCTCTACGTCTCCGTGGGAAATTTATATACATCAATAACGTAATATAACCTAACCTAACCCAATCTAACATCTCGGCGGTAATATTTGAACACATTCATGGCGATTTGGCCTCTACGTCTCCGTGGTACATTTATATACATCAATAACGTAATATAACCTAACCTAACCCAACCTATCATCTCGGCGTTAATATTTGACAACATTCCTGGCGAGTTTGCCTCTACGTATCCGTGGGATCTTTATATACATCAATAACGTAATATAACCTAACCTAACCCAATCTAACATCTCGGCGGTAATATTTGGTCACATTCCTGGCTTGTTGGCCTCTACGTCTCCCTGCGAACTTTATATACATCTATAACGTAATATAACCTAACCTAACCCAACCTAACATGTCGGCGGTAATATTTGAACACATTCCTGGCTTGTTGGCCCCTACGTCTCCGTGGGACCTTTATATACATCTATAACGTAATATAACCTAACCTAACCCAACCTAACATCTCGGCGGTAATATTTGAACACATTCCTGGCTTGTTGGCCTCTACGTCTCCGTGGGACCTTTATATACATCTATAACGTAATATAACCTAACCTAACCCAACCTAACATCTCGGCGATAATATTTGGTCACATTCCTGGCTTGTTGGCCTCTACCCCTCCGTGGTACATTTATATACATCAATAACGTAATATAACCTAACCTAACCCAACCTATCATCTCGGCGGTAATATTTGACAACATTCCTGGCGAGTTGGCCTCTACCTCTCCGTGGGAACTTTATATACATCTATAACGTAATATAACCTAACCAAACCCAATCTAACATCTCGGCGGTAATATTTGAACACATTCCTGGCTTGTTGGCCTCTACGTCTCCCTGCGAACTTTATATACATCTATAACGTAATATAACCTAACCTAACCCAACCTAACATCTCGGCGGTAATATTTGAACACATTCCTGGCTTGTTGGCCCCTACGTCTCCGTGGGACCTTTATATACATCAATAACGTAATATACCCTAACCTAACCCAATCTAACATCTCGGAGGTATATTTGAACACATTCCTGGCTTGTTGGGCTCTACGTCTCCGTGGGATCTTTATATACATCAATAACGTAATATAACCTAACCTAACCCAATCTAACATCTCGGCGGTAATATTTGAACACATTCCTGGCATGTTGGCCTCTACGTCTCCGTGGGACCTTTATATACATCACTAACGTAATATACCCTAACCTAACCCAACCTATCATCTCGGCGGTAATATTTGACAACATTCCTGGCGAGTTGGCCTCTACGTATCCGTGGGATCTTTATATACATCAATAACGTAATATAACCTAACCTAACCCAATCTAACATCTCGGCGGTAATATTTGGTCACATTCCTGGCTTGTTGGCCTCTACGTCTCCCTGCGAACTTTATATACATCTATATCGTAATATAACCTAACCTAACCCAACCTAACATGTCGGCGGTAATATTTGAACACATTCCTGGCTTGTTGGCCCCTACGTCTCCGTGGGACCTTTATATACATCAACAACGTAATATAACCTAACCTAACCCAACCTAACATCTCGGCGGTAATATTTGAACACATTCCTGGCTTGTTGGCCTCTACGTCTCCGTGGGACCTTTATATACATCTATAACGTAATATAACCTAACCTAACCCAACCTAACATCTCGGCGATAATATTTGGTCACATTCCTGGCTTGTTGGCCTCTACCCCTCCGTGGTACATTTATATACATCAATAACGTAATATAACCTAACCTAACCCAACCTATCATCTCGGCGGTAATATTTGACAACATTCCTGGCGAGTTGGCCTCTACCTCTCCGTGGGAACTTTATATACATCTATAACGTAATATAACCTAACCAAACCCAATCTAACATCTCGGCGGTAATATTTGAACACATTCCTGGCTTGTTGGCCTCTACGTCTCCCTGCGAACTTTATATACATCTATAACGTAATATAACCTAACCTAACCCAACCTAACATCTCGGCGGTAATATTTGAACACATTCCTGGCTTGTTGGCCCCTACGTCTCCGTGGGACCTTTATATACATCAATAACGTAATATACCCTAACCTAACCCAATCTAACATCTCGGAGGTATATTTGAACACATTCCTGGCTTGTTGGCCTCTACATCTCCGTGGGATCTTTATATACATCAATAACGTTATATAACCGAACCTAACCCAGCCTAACGTCTCGGCGGTAATATTTGAAAACGTTCCTGGCTTGTTGGCCTCTACGTCTCCGTGGGATCCTTATATACATCAATAACGTAATATAACCTAACCTAACCCAATCTAACATTTCGGCGGTAATATTTGAACACATTCATGGCTTGTTGGCCTCTACGTCTCCGTGGGAACTTTATATACATATATAACGTAATATAACCTAACCTAACCCAACCTAACATCTCGGCGGTAATATTTGAACACATTCCTGGCTTGTTGGCCTCTACGTTTCCGTGGGACCTTTATATACATCTATAACGTAATATAACCTAACCTAACCCAACCTAACATCTCGGCTGTAATATTTGAAAACATTCATGGCGAGTTGGCCTCTACGTCTCCGCGGGACCTTTATATACATCAATAACGAAATATAACCTAACCTAACCCAACCTAACATCTCGGCGGTAATATCAGAAAACATACCTCGCGAGTTGGCCTCTACGTCTCCGTGGTACCTTCATAAACATCAATAACGAAATATAACCTAACCTAACACAATTAATCATCTCGGCGGTAATATTTGAACACATTCCTGGCTTGCTGGCCTCTACGTCTCCGTGGGAAATTTATATACATCAATAACGTAATATAACCTAACCTAACCCAATCTAACATCTCGGCGGTAATATTTGAACACATTCCTGGCTTGTTGGCCCCTACGTCTCCGTGGGACCTTTATATACATCAATAACGTAATATAACCTAACCTAACCCAACCTAACATCTCGGCGGTAATATTTGAACACATTCCTGGCTTGTTGGCCTCTACGTCTCCGTGGGACCTTTATATACATCTATAACGTAATATAACCTAACCTAACCCAACCTAACATCTCGGCGATAATATTTGGTCACATTCCTGGCTTGTTGGCCTCTACCCCTCCGTGGTACATTTATATACATCAATAACGTAATATAACCTAACCTAACCCAACCTATCATCTCGGCGGTAATATTTGACAACATTCCTGGCGAGTTGGCCTCTACCTCACCGTGGGAACTTTATATACATCTATAACGTAATATAACCTAACCAAACCCAATCTAACATCTCGGCGGTAATATTTGAACACATTCCTGGCTTGTTGGCCTCTACGTCTCCCTGCGAACTTTATATACATCTATAACGTAATATAACCTAACCTAACCCAACCTAACATCTCGGCGGTAATATTTGAACACATTCCTGGCTTGTTGGCCCCTACGTCTCCGTGGGTCCTTTATATACATCAATAACGTGATATACCCTAACCTAACCCAACCTATCATCTCGGCGGTAATATTTGACAACATTCCTGGCGAGTTGGCCTCTACGTATCCGTGGGATCTTTATATACATCAATAACGTAATATAACCTAACCTAACCCAACCTAACATCTCGGCGGTAATATTTGAACACATTCCTGGCTTGTTGGCCTCTACGTCTCCGTGGGACCTTTATATACATCTATAACGTAATATAACCAACCTAACCCAACCTAACATCTCGGCGATAATATTTGGTCACATTCCTGGCTTGTTGGCCTCTACCCCTCCGTGGTACATTTATATACATCAATAACGTAATATAACCTAACCTAACCCAACCTATCATCTCGGCGGTAATATTTGACAACATTCCTGGCGAGTTGGCCTCTACCTCTCCGTGGGAACTTTATATACATCTATAACGTAATATAACCTAACCAAACCCAATCTAACATCTCGGCGGTAATATTTGAACACATTCCTGGCTTGTTGGCCTCTACGTCTCCCTGCGAACTTTATATACATCTATAACGTAATATAACCTAACCTAACCCAACCTAACATCTCGGCGGTAATATTTGAAAACATTCATGGCGAGTTGGCCTCTACGTCTCCGCGGGACCTTTATATACATCAATAACGAAATATAACCTAACCTAACCCAACCTAACATCTCGGCGGTAATATCAGAAAACATACCTGGCGAGTTGGCCTCTACGTCTCCGTGGTACCTTCATAAACATCAATAACGAAATATAACCTAACCTAACACAACCTATCATCTCGGCGGTAATATTTGAATACATTCCTGGCTTGCTGGCCTCTACGTCTCCGTGGGAAATTTATATACATCAATAACGTAATATAACCTAACCTAACCCAATCTAACATCTCGGCGGTAATATTTGAACACATTCATGGCGATTTGGCCTCTACGTCTCCGTGGTACATTTATATACATCAATAACGTAATATAACCTAACCTAACCCAACCTATCATCTCGGCGGTAATATTTGACAACATTCCTGGCGAGTTTGCCTCTACGTATCCGTGGGATCTTTATATACATCAATAACGTAATATAACCTAACCTAACACAACCTATCATCTCGGCGGTAATATTTGAATACATTCCTGGCTTGCTGGCCTCTACGTCTCCGTGGGAAATTTATATACATCAATAACGTAATATAACCTAACCTAACCCAATCTAACATCTCGGCGGTAATATTTGAACACATTCATGGCGATTTGGCCTCTACGTCTCCGTGGTACATTTATATACATCAATAACGTAATATAACCTAACCTAACCCAACCTATCATCTCGGCGGTAATATTTGACAACATTCCTGGCGAGTTTGCCTCTACGTATCCGTGGGATCTTTATATACATCAATAACGTAATATAACCTAACCTAACCCAATCTAACATCTCGGCGGTAATATTTGGTCACATTCCTGGCTTGTTGGCCTCTACGTCTCCCTGCGAACTTTATATACATCTATAACGTAATATAACCTAACCTAACCCAACCTAACATGTCGGCGGTAATATTTGAACACATTCCTGGCTTGTTGGCCCCTACGTCTCCGTGGGACCTTTATATACATCTATAACGTAATATAACCTAACCTAACCCAACCTAACATCTCGGCGGTAATATTTGAACACATTCCTGGCTTGTTGGCCTCTACGTCTCCGTGGGATCTTTATATACATCAATAACGTAATATAACCTAACCTAACCCAATCTAACATCTCGGCGGTAATATTTGGTCACATTCCTGGCTTGTTGGCCTCTACGTCTCCCTGCGAACTTTATATACATCTATAACGTAATATAACCTAACCTAACCCAACCTAACATGTCGGCGGTAATATTTGAACACATTCCTGGCTTGTTGGCCCCTACGTCTCCGTGGGACCTTTATATACATCAATAACGTAATATACCCTAACCTAACCCAATCTAACATCTCGGAGGTATATTTGAACACATTCCTGGCTTGTTGACCTCTACATCTCCGTGGGATCTTTATATACATCAATAACGTTATATAACCGAACCTAACCCAGCCTAACGTCTCGGCGGTAATATTTGAAAACATTCCTGGCTTGTTGGCCTCTACGTCTCCGTGGGATCCTTATATACATCAATAACGTAATATAACCTAACCTAACCCAATCTAACATTTCGGCGGTAATATTTGAACACATTCATGGCTTGTTGGCCTCTACGTCTCCGTGGGAACTTTATATACATATATAACGTAATATAACCTAACCTAACCCAACCTAACATCTCGGCGGTAATATTTGAACACATTCCTGGCTTGTTGGCCTCTACGTTTCCGTGGGACCTTTATATACATCTATAACGTAATATAACCTAACCTAACCCAATCTAACATCTCGGCGGTAATATTTGAACACATTCCTGGCTTGTTGGCCCCTACGTCTCCGCGGGACCTTTATATACATCAATAACGAAATATAACCTAACCTAACCCAACCTAACATCTCGGCGGTAATATCAGAAAACATACCTGGCGAGTTGGCCTCTACGTCTCCGTGGTACCTTCATAAACATCAATAACGAAATATAACCTAACCTAACACAACCTATCATCTCGGCGGTAATATTTGAATACATTCCTGGCTTGCTGGCCTCTACGTCTCCGTGGGAAATTTATATACATCAATAACGTAATATAACCTAACCTAACCCAATCTAACATCTCGGCGGTAATATTTGAACACATTCATGGCGATTTGGCCTCTACGTCTCCGTGGTACATTTATATACATCAATAACGTAATATAACCTAACCTAACCCAACCTATCATCTCGGCGTTAATATTTGACAACATTCCTGGCGAGTTTGCCTCTACGTATCCGTGGGATCTTTATATACATCAATAACGTAATATAACCTAACCTAACCCAATCTAACATCTCGGCGGTAATATTTGGTCACATTCCTGGCTTGTTGGCCTCTACGTCTCCCTGCGAACTTTATATACATCTATAACGTAATATAACCTAACCTAACCCAACCTAACATGTCGGCGGTAATATTTGAACACATTCCTGGCTTGTTGGCCCCTACGTCTCCGTGGGACCTTTATATACATCTATAACGTAATATAACCTAACCTAACCCAACCTAACATCTCGGCGGTAATATTTGAACACATTCCTGGCTTGTTGGCCTCTACGTCTCCGTGGGACCTTTATATACATCTATAACGTAATATAACCTAACCTAACCCAACCTAACATCTCGGCGATAATATTTGGTCACATTCCTGGCTTGTTGGCCTCTACCCCTCCGTGGTACATTTATATACATCAATAACGTAATATAACCTAACCTAACCCAACCTATCATCTCGGCGGTAATATTTGACAACATTCCTGGCGAGTTGGCCTCTACCTCTCCGTGGGAACTTTATATACATCTATAACGTAATATAACCTAACCAAACCCAATCTAACATCTCGGCGGTAATATTTGAACACATTCCTGGCTTGTTGGCCTCTACGTCTCCCTGCGAACTTTATATACATCTATAACGTAATATAACCTAACCTAACCCAACCTAACATCTCGGCGGTAATATTTGAACACATTCCTGGCTTGTTGGCCCCTACGTCTCCGTGGGACCTTTATATACATCAATAACGTAATATACCCTAACCTAACCCAATCTAACATCTCGGAGGTATATTTGAACACATTCCTGGCTTGTTGGGCTCTACGTCTCCGTGGGATCTTTATATACATCAATAACGTAATATAACCTAACCTAACCCAATCTAACATCTCGGCGGTAATATTTGAACACATTCCTGGCATGTTGGCCTCTACGTCTCCGTGGGACCTTTATATACATCACTAACGTAATATACCCTAACCTAACCCAACCTATCATCTCGGCGGTAATATTTGACAACATTCCTGGCGAGTTGGCCTCTACGTATCCGTGGGATCTTTATATACATCAATAACGTAATATAACCTAACCTAACCCAATCTAACATCTCGGCGGTAATATTTGGTCACATTCCTGGCTTGTTGGCCTCTACGTCTCCCTGCGAACTTTATATACATCTATATCGTAATATAACCTAACCTAACCCAACCTAACATGTCGGCGGTAATATTTGAACACATTCCTGGCTTGTTGGCCCCTACGTCTCCGTGGGACCTTTATATACATCAACAACGTAATATAACCTAACCTAACCCAACCTAACATCTCGGCGGTAATATTTGAACACATTCCTGGCTTGTTGGCCTCTACGTCTCCGTGGGACCTTTATATACATCTATAACGTAATATAACCTAACCTAACCCAACCTAACATCTCGGCGATAATATTTGGTCACATTCCTGGCTTGTTGGCCTCTACCCCTCCGTGGTACATTTATATACATCAATAACGTAATATAACCTAACCTAACCCAACCTATCATCTCGGCGGTAATATTTGACAACATTCCTGGCGAGTTGGCCTCTACCTCTCCGTGGGAACTTTATATACATCTATAACGTAATATAACCTAACCAAACCCAATCTAACATCTCGGCGGTAATATTTGAACACATTCCTGGCTTGTTGGCCTCTACGTCTCCCTGCGAACTTTATATACATCTATAACGTAATATAACCTAACCTAACCCAACCTAACATCTCGGCGGTAATATTTGAACACATTCCTGGCTTGTTGGCCCCTACGTCTCCGTGGGACCTTTATATACATCAATAACGTAATATACCCTAACCTAACCCAATCTAACATCTCGGAGGTATATTTGAACACATTCCTGGCTTGTTGGCCTCTACATCTCCGTGGGATCTTTATATACATCAATAACGTTATATAACCGAACCTAACCCAGCCTAACGTCTCGGCGGTAATATTTGAAAACGTTCCTGGCTTGTTGGCCTCTACGTCTCCGTGGGATCCTTATATACATCAATAACGTAATATAACCTAACCTAACCCAATCTAACATTTCGGCGGTAATATTTGAACACATTCATGGCTTGTTGGCCTCTACGTCTCCGTGGGAACTTTATATACATATATAACGTAATATAACCTAACCTAACCCAACCTAACATCTCGGCGGTAATATTTGAACACATTCCTGGCTTGTTGGCCTCTACGTTTCCGTGGGACCTTTATATACATCTATAACGTAATATAACCTAACCTAACCCAACCTAACATCTCGGCTGTAATATTTGAAAACATTCATGGCGAGTTGGCCTCTACGTCTCCGCGGGACCTTTATATACATCAATAACGAAATATAACCTAACCTAACCCAACCTAACATCTCGGCGGTAATATCAGAAAACATACCTCGCGAGTTGGCCTCTACGTCTCCGTGGTACCTTCATAAACATCAATAACGAAATATAACCTAACCTAACACAATTAATCATCTCGGCGGTAATATTTGAACACATTCCTGGCTTGCTGGCCTCTACGTCTCCGTGGGAAATTTATATACATCAATAACGTAATATAACCTAACCTAACCCAATCTAACATCTCGGCGGTAATATTTGAACACATTCCTGGCTTGTTGGCCCCTACGTCTCCGTGGGACCTTTATATACATCAATAACGTAATATAACCTAACCTAACCCAACCTAACATCTCGGCGGTAATATTTGAACACATTCCTGGCTTGTTGGCCTCTACGTCTCCGTGGGACCTTTATATACATCTATAACGTAATATAACCTAACCTAACCCAACCTAACATCTCGGCGATAATATTTGGTCACATTCCTGGCTTGTTGGCCTCTACCCCTCCGTGGTACATTTATATACATCAATAACGTAATATAACCTAACCTAACCCAACCTATCATCTCGGCGGTAATATTTGACAACATTCCTGGCGAGTTGGCCTCTACCTCACCGTGGGAACTTTATATACATCTATAACGTAATATAACCTAACCAAACCCAATCTAACATCTCGGCGGTAATATTTGAACACATTCCTGGCTTGTTGGCCTCTACGTCTCCCTGCGAACTTTATATACATCTATAACGTAATATAACCTAACCTAACCCAACCTAACATCTCGGCGGTAATATTTGAACACATTCCTGGCTTGTTGGCCCCTACGTCTCCGTGGGTCCTTTATATACATCAATAACGTGATATACCCTAACCTAACCCAACCTATCATCTCGGCGGTAATATTTGACAACATTCCTGGCGAGTTGGCCTCTACGTATCCGTGGGATCTTTATATACATCAATAACGTAATATAACCTAACCTAACCCAACCTAACATCTCGGCGGTAATATTTGAACACATTCCTGGCTTGTTGGCCTCTACGTCTCCGTGGGACCTTTATATACATCTATAACGTAATATAACCAACCTAACCCAACCTAACATCTCGGCGATAATATTTGGTCACATTCCTGGCTTGTTGGCCTCTACCCCTCCGTGGTACATTTATATACATCAATAACGTAATATAACCTAACCTAACCCAACCTATCATCTCGGCGGTAATATTTGACAACATTCCTGGCGAGTTGGCCTCTACCTCTCCGTGGGAACTTTATATACATCTATAACGTAATATAACCTAACCAAACCCAATCTAACATCTCGGCGGTAATATTTGAACACATTCCTGGCTTGTTGGCCTCTACGTCTCCCTGCGAACTTTATATACATCTATAACGTAATATAACCTAACCTAACCCAACCTAACATCTCGGCGGTAATATTTGAAAACATTCATGGCGAGTTGGCCTCTACGTCTCCGCGGGACCTTTATATACATCAATAACGAAATATAACCTAACCTAACCCAACCTAACATCTCGGCGGTAATATCAGAAAACATACCTGGCGAGTTGGCCTCTACGTCTCCGTGGTACCTTCATAAACATCAATAACGAAATATAACCTAACCTAACACAACCTATCATCTCGGCGGTAATATTTGAATACATTCCTGGCTTGCTGGCCTCTACGTCTCCGTGGGAAATTTATATACATCAATAACGTAATATAACCTAACCTAACCCAATCTAACATCTCGGCGGTAATATTTGAACACATTCATGGCGATTTGGCCTCTACGTCTCCGTGGTACATTTATATACATCAATAACGTAATATAACCTAACCTAACCCAACCTATCATCTCGGCGGTAATATTTGAAAATATTCCTGGCGAGTTTGCCTCTACGTATCCGTGGGATCTTTATATACATCAATAACGTAATATAACCTAACCTAACCCAATCTAACATCTCGGCGGTAATATTTGGTCACATTCCTGGCTTGTTGGCCTCTACGTCTCCCTGCGAACTTTATATACATCTATAACGTAATATAACCTAACCTAACCCAACCTAACATGTCGGCGGTAATATTTGAACACATTCCTGGCTTGTTGGCCCCTACGTCTCCGTGGGACCTTTATATACATCTATAACGTAATATAACCTAACCTAACCCAACCTAACATCTCGGCGGTAATATTTGAACACATTCCTGGCTTGTTGGCCTCTACGTCTCCGTGGGACCTTTATATACATCTATAACGTAATATAACCTAACCTAACCCAACCTAACATCTCGGCGATAATATTTGGTCACATTCCTGGCTTGTTGGCCTCTACCCCTCCGTGGTACATTTATATACATCAATAACGTAATATAACCTAACCTAACCCAACCTATCATCTCGGCGGTAATATTTGACAACATTCCTGGCGAGTTGGCCTCTACCTCTCCGTGGGAACTTTATATACATCTATAACGTAATATAACCTAACCAAACCCAATCTAACATCTCGGCGGTAATATTTGAACACATTCCTGGCTTGTTGGCCTCTACGTCTCCCTGCGAACTTTATATACATCTATAACGTAATATAACCTAACCTAACCCAACCTAACATCTCGGCGGTAATATTTGACAACATTACTGGCGAGTTGGCCTCTACGTCTCCGCTTGACCTTCATAAATATCAATAACGAAATATAACCTAACCTAACCCAACCTATCATCTCGGCGGTAATATTTGACAACATTACTGGCGAGTTGGCCTCTACGTCTCAGCTTGACCTTCATAAACATCAATAACGAAATATAACCTAACATAACACAACCTATTATCTCGGTGGTAATATTTGACAACATTCCTGGCGATTTGGCCTCTACGTCTCCGTGGGACCCTTATGTACATCAATAACGTTATATAACCTAACGTAACCCAACCTAACATCTCGGCGGTAATATTTGAAGACATTCCTGGCTTGTTGGCCTCTACGTATCCGTGGGATCTTTATATACATCTATAACGTAATATAACCTAACCTAACCCAATCTAACATCTCGGCGGTAATATTTGAACACATTCATGGCGAGTTGGCCTCTACGTCTCCGTGGTACATTTATATACATCAATAACGTAATATAACCTAACCTAATCCAACCTATCATCTCGACGGTAATATTTGACAACATTCCTGGCGAGTTGGCCTCTACGTATCCGTGGGATCTTTATATACATCAATAACGTAATATAACTTAACCTAACCCAATCTAACATCTCGGCGGTAATATTTGAACACATTCCTGGCTTGTTGGCCTCTACGTCTCCCTGCGAACTTTATATACATCTATAACGTAATATAACCTAACCTAACCCAACCTAACATCTCGGCGGTAATATTTGAACACATTCCTGGCTTGTTGGCCCCTACGTCTCCGTGGGACCTTTATATACATCAATAACGTAATATACCCTAACCTAACCCAATCTAACATCTCGGAGGTATATTTGAACACATTCCTGGCTTGTTGGCCTCTACGTCTCCGTGGGATCTTTATATACATCAATAACGTAATATAACCTAACCTAACCCAACCTAACATCTCGGCGGTAATATTTGAAAACATTCATGGCGAGTTGGCCTCTACGTCTCCGTGGGACCTTCATATACATCAATAACGAAATATAACCTAACCTAACCCAACCTATCATCTCGGCGGTAATATTTGACAACATTACTGGCGAGTTGGCCTCTACGTCTCCGCTTGACCTTCATAAACATCAATAACGAAATATAACCTAACCTAACCCAACCTATCATCTCGGCGGTAATATTTGACAACATTACTGGCGAGTTGGCCTCTACGTCTCAGCTTGACCTTCATAAACATCAATAACGAAATATAACCTAACATAACACAACCTATCATCTCGGTGGTAATATTTGACAACATTCCTGGCGATTTGGCCTCTACGTCTCCGTGGGACCCTTATGTACATCAATAACGTTATATAACCTAACGTAACCCAACCTAACATCTCGGCGGTAATATTTGAAGACATTCCTGGCTTGTTGGCCTCTACGTATCCGTGGGATCTTTATATACATCTATAACGTAATATAACCTAACCTAACCCAATCTAACATCTCGGCGGTAATATTTGAACACATTCATGGCGAGTTGGCCTCTACGTCTCTGTGGTACATTTATATACATCAATAACGTAATATAACCTAACCTAACCCAACCTATCATCTCGGCGGTAATATTTGAACACATTCCTGGCTTGTTGGCCTCTACGACTCCGTGGGACCTTTATATACATCTATAACGTTATATAACCTAACCTAACCCAACCTAACATCTCGGCGGTAATATTTGAACACATTCCTGTCCTGTTGGCCTCTACGTCTCCGTGGGACCTTTATATACATCTATAACGTAATATAACCTAACCTAACCCAACCTAACATCTCGGCGGTAATATTTGAACACATTCCTGGCTTGTTTGCCCCTACGTCTCCGTGGGACCTTTATATACATCTATAACGTAATATAACCTAACCTAACCCAACCTAACATCTCGGCGGTAATATTTGAACACATTCCTGGCTTGTTGGGCCCTACGTCTCCGTGGGACCTTTATATACATCTATAACGTAATATAACCTAACGTAACCCAGCCTAACATCTCGGCGGTAATATTTGACAACATTCCTGGCGAGTTGGCCTCTACCTCTCCGTGGGAACTTTATATACATCTATAACGTAATATAACCTAACCTAACCCAACCTAACATCTCGGCGGTAATATTTGATCACATGCCTGGCTTGTTGGCCCCTACGTCTCCGTGGGACCTTTATATACATCAATAACGTAATATACCCTAACCTAACCCAATCTAACATCTCGGAGGTATATTTGAACACATTCCTGGCTTGTTGGCCTCTACGTCTCCGTGGGATCTTTATATACATCAATAACGTAATATAACCTAACCTAACCCAACCTAACATCTCGGCGGTAATATTTGAAAACATTCATGGCGAGTTGGCCTCTACGTCTCCGTGGGACCTTCATATACATCAATAACGAAATATAACCTAACCTAACCCAACCTATCATCTCGGCGGTAATATTTGACAACATTACTGGCGAGTTGGCCTCTACGTCTCCGCTTGACCTTCATAAACATCAATAACGAAATATAACCTAACCTAACCCAACCTATCATCTCGGCGGTAATATTTGACAACATTACTGGCGAGTTGGCCTCTACGTCTCAGCTTGACCTTCATAAACATCAATAAAGAAATATAACCTAACATAACACAACCTATCATCTCGGTGGTAATATTTGACAACATTCCTGGCGATTTGGCCTCTACGTCTCCGTGGGACCCTTATGTACATCAATAACGTTATATAACCTAACGTAACCCAACCTAACATCTCGGCGGTAATATTTGAAGACATTCCTGGCTTGTTGGCCTCTACGTATCCGTGGGATCTTTATATACATCTATAACGTAATATAACCTAACCTAACCCAATCTAACATCTCGGCGGTAATATTTGAACACATTCATGGCGAGTTGGCCTCTACGTCTCCGTGGTACATTTATATACATCAATAACGTAATATAACCTAACCTAACCCAACCTATCATCTCGGCGGTAATATTTGACAACATTCCTGGCGAGTTGGCCTCTACGTATCCGTGGGATCTTTATATACATCAATAACGTAATATAACTTAACCTAACCCAATCTAACATCTCGGCGGTAATATTTGAACACATTCCTGGCTTGTTGGCCTCTACGTCTCCGTGGGAAATTTATATACATCAATAACGTAATATAACCTAACCTAACCCAATCTAACATCTCGGCGGTAATATTTGAACACATTCATGGCGCGTTGGCCTCTACATCTCCGTGGTACATTTATATACATCAATAACGTAATATAACCTAACCTAACCCAACCTATCATCTCGGCGGTAATATTTGACAACATTCCTGGCGAGTTGGCCTCTACGTATCCGTGGGATCTTTATATACATCAGTAACGTAATATAACATAACCTAACCCAATCTAACAGCTCGGCGGTAATATTTGAACACATTCCTGGCATGTTGGCGTCTACGTCTCCGTGGGACCTTTATATACATCTATAACGTAATATAATCTAACCTAACCCAACCTAACATCTCGGCGGTAATATTTGAAAACATTCATGGCGAGTTGGCCTCTACCTCTCCGTGGTACATTTATATACATCAATAACGTAATATAACCTAACCTAACCCAACCTATCATCTCGGCGGTAATATTTGACAACATTCCTGGCGAGTTGGCCTCTACGTATCCGTGGGATCTTTATATACATCAATAACGTAATATAACCTAACCTAACCCAATCTAACATCTCGGCGGTAATATTTGGTCACATTCCTGGCTTGTTGGCCTCTACGTCTCCGTGGGACCTTTATATACATCAATAACGTAATATAACCTAACCTAACCCAACCTAACATCTCGGCGGTAATATTTGAACACATTCCTGGCTTGTTTGCCCCTACGTCTCCGTGGGACCTTTATATACATCTATAACGTAATATAACCTAACCTAACCCAACCTAACATCTCGGCGGTAATATTTGAACACATTCCTGGCTTGTTGGCCCCTACGTCTCCGTGGGACCTTTATATACATCTATAACGTAATATAACCTAACGTAACCCAGCCTAACATCTCGACGATAATATTTGGTCACATTCCTGGCTTGTTGGCCTCTACCTCTGCGTGGTACATTTATATACATCAATAACGTAATATAACCTAACCTAACCCAACCTATCATCTCGGCGGTAATATTTGACAACATTCCTGGCGAGTTGGCCTCTACCTCTCCGTGGGAACTTTATATACATCTATAACGTAATATAACCTAACCAAACCCAATCTAACATCTCGGCGGTAATATTTGAACACATTCCTGGCTTGTTGGCCTCTACGTCTCCCTGCGAACTTTATATACATCTATAACGTAATATAACCTAACCTAACCCAACCTAACATCTCGGCGGTAATATTTGAACACATTCCTGGCTTGTTGGCCCCTACGTCTCCGTGGGACCTTTATATACATCAATAACGTAATATACCCTAACCTAACCCAATCTAACATCTCGGAGGTATATTTGAACACATTCCTGGCTTGTTGGGCTCTACGTCTCCGTGGGATCTTTATATACATCAATAACGTAATATAACCTAACCTAACCCAATCTAACATCTCGGCGGTAATATTTGAACACATTCCTGGCATGTTGGCCTCTACGTCTCCGTGGGACCTTTATATACATCTATAACGTAATATAACCTAACCTAACCCAACCTATCATCTCGGCGGTAATATTTGACAACATTCCTGGCGAGTTGGCCTCTACGTATCCGTGGGATCTTTATATACATCAATAACGTAATATAACCTAACCTAACCCAATCTAACATCTCGGCGGTAATATTTGGTCACATTCCTGGCTTGTTGGCCTCTACGTCTCCCTGCGAACTTTATATACATCTATAACGTAATATAACCTAACCTAACCCAACCTAACATGTCGGCGGTAATATTTGAACACATTCCTGGCTTGTTGGCCCCTACGTCTCCGTGGGACCTTTATATACATCAACAACGTAATATAACCTAACCTAACCCAACCTAACATCTCGGCGGTAATATTTGAACACATTCCTGGCTTGTTGGCCTCTACGTCTCCGTGGGACCTTTATATACATCTATAATGTAATATAACCTAACCTAACCCAACCTAACATCTCGGCGATAATATTTGGTCACATTCCTGGCTTGTTGGACTCTACCCCACCGTGGTACATTTATATACATCAATAACGTAATATAACCTAACCTAACCCAACCTATCATCTCGGCGGTAATATTTGACAACGTTCCTGGCGAGTTGGCCTCTACGTCTCCGTGGGATCTTTATATACATCAATAACGTAATATAACCTAACCTAACCCAACCTAACATCTCGGCGGTAATATTTGAAAACATTCATGGCGAGTTGGCCTCTACGTCTCCGTGGGACCTTCATATACATCAATAACGAAATATAACCTAACCTAACCCAACCTATCATCTCGGCGGTAATATTTGACAACATTACTGGCGAGTTGGCCTCTACGTCTCCGCTTGACCTTCATAAACATCAATAACGAAGTATAACCTAACCTAACCCAACCTATCATCTCGGCGGTAATATTTGACAACATTACTGGCGAGTTGGCCTCTACGTCTCCGTGGGACCCTTATGTACATCAATAACGTTATATAACCTAACGTAACCCAACCTAACATCTCGGCGGTAATATTTGAAGACATTCCTGGCTTGTTGGCCTCTACGTATCCGTGGGATCTTTATATACATCTATAACGTAATATAACCGAACCTAACCCAATCTAACATCTCGGCGGTAATATTTGAACACATTCATGGCGAGTTGGCCTCTACGTCTCCGTGGTACATTTATATACATCAATAACGTAATATAACCTAACCTAACCCAACCTATCATCTCGGCGGTAATATTTGACAACATTCCTGGCGAGTTGGCCTCTACGTATCCGTGGGATCTTTATATACATCAATAACGTAATATAACTTAACCTAACCCAATCTAACATCTCGGCGGTAATATTTGAACACATTCCTGGCTTGTTGGCCTCTACGTCTCAGTGGGAAATTTATATACATCTATAACGTAATATAACCTAACCTAAACCAACCTAACATGACGGCGGTAATATTTGAACACATTCCTGGCTTGTTGGCCCCTACGTCTCCGTGGGACCTTTATATACATCAATAACGTAATATAACCTAACCTAACCCAACCTAACATCTCGGCGGTAATATTTGAACACATTCCTGGCTTGTTGGCCTCTACGTCTCCGTGGGACCTTTATATACATCAGTAACGTAATATAACCTAACCTAACCCAACCTAACATCTCGGCGATAATATTTGGTCACATTCCTGGCTTGTTGGACTCTACCCCACCGTGGTACATTTATATACATCAATAACGTAATATAACCTAACCTAACCCAACCTATCATCTCGGCGGTAATATTTGACAACACTCCTGGCGAGTTGGCCTCTACGTCTCCGTGGGATCTTTATATACATCAATAACGTAATATAACCTAACCTAACCCAACCTAACATCTCGGCGGTAATATTTGAAAACATTCATGGCGAGTTGGCCTCTACGTCTCCGTGGGACCTTCATATACATCAATAACGAAATATAACCTAACCTAACCCAACCTATCATCTCGGCGGTAATATTTGACAACATTACTGGCGAGTTGGCCTCTACGTCTCCGCTTGACCTTCATAAACATCAATAACGAAATATAACCTAACCTAACCCAACCTATCATCTCGGCGGTAATATTTGACAACATTACTGGCGAGTTGGCCTCTACGTCTCAGCTTGACCTTCATAAACATCAATAACGAAATATAACCTAACATAACACAACCTATTATCTCGGTGGTAATATTTGACAACATTCCTGGCGATTTGGCCTCTACGTCTCCGTGGGACCCTTATGTACATCAATAACGTTATATAACCTAACGTAACCCAACCTAACATCTCGGCGGTAATATTTGAAGACATTCCTGGCTTGTTGGCCTCTACGTATCCGTGGGATCTTTATATACATCTATAACGTAATATAACCTAACCTAACCCAATCTAACATCTCGGCGGTAATATTTGAACACATTCATGTCGAGTTGGCCTCTACGTCTCCGTGGTACATTTATATACATCAATAACGTAATATAACCTAACCTAATCCAACCTATCATCTCGGCGGTAATATTTGACAAGATTCCTGGCGAGTTGGCCTCTACGTATCCGTGGGATCTTTATATACATCAATAACGTAATATAACTTAACCTAACCCAATCTAACATCTCGGCGGTAATATTTGAACACATTCCTGGCTTGTTGGCCTCTACGTCTCCCTGCGAACTTTATATACATCTATAACGTAATATAACCTAACCTAACCCAACCTAACATCTCGGCGGTAATATTTGAACACATTCCTGGCTTGTTGGCCCCTACGTCTCCGTGGGACCTTTATATACATCAATAACGTAATATACCCTAACCTAACCCAATCTAACATCTCGGAGGTATATTTGAACACATTCCTGGCTTGTTGGCCTCTACGTCTCCGTGGGATCTTTATATACATCAATAACGTAATATAACCTAACCTAACCCAACCTAACATCTCGGCGGTAATATTTGAAAACATTCATGGCGAGTTGGCCTCTACGTCTCCGTGGGACCTTCATATACATCAATAACGAAATATAACCTAACCTAACCCAACCTATCATCTCGGCGGTAATATTTGACAACATTACTGGCGAGTTGGCCTCTACGTCTCCGCTTGACCTTCATAAACATCAATAACGAAATATAACCTAACCTAACCCAACCTATCATCTCGGCGGTAATATTTGACAACATTACTGGCGAGTTGGCCTCTACGTCTCAGCTTGACCTTCATAAACATCAATAACGAAATATAACCTAACATAACACAACCTATCATCTCGGTGGTAATATTTGACAACATTCCTGGCGATTTGGCCTCTACGTCTCCGTGGGACCCTTATGTACATCAATAACGTTATATAACCTAACGTAACCCAACCTAACATCTCGGCGGTAATATTTGAAGACATTCCTGGCTTGTTGGCCTCTACGTATCCGTGGGATCTTTATATACATCTATAACGTAATATAACCTAACCTAACCCAATCTAACATCTCGGCGGTAATATTTGAACACATTCATGGCGAGTTGGCCTCTACGTCTCTGTGGTACATTTATATACATCAATAACGTAATATAACCTAACCTAACCCAACCTATCATCTCGGCGGTAATATTTGAACACATTCCTGGCTTGTTGGCCTCTACGACTCCGTGGGACCTTTATATACATCTATAACGTTATATAACCTAACCTAACCCAACCTAACATCTCGGCGGTAATATTTGAACACATTCCTGTCCTGTTGGCCTCTACGTCTCCGTGGGACCTTTATATACATCTATAACGTAATATAACCTAACCTAACCCAACCTAACATCTCGGCGGTAATATTTGAACACATTCCTGGCTTGTTTGCCCCTACGTCTCCGTGGGACCTTTATATACATCTATAACGTAATATAACCTAACCTAACCCAACCTAACATCTCGGCGGTAATATTTGAACACATTCCTGGCTTGTTGGGCCCTACGTCTCCGTGGGACCTTTATATACATCTATAACGTAATATAACCTAACGTAACCCAGCCTAACATCTCGGCGGTAATATTTGACAACATTCCTGGCGAGTTGGCCTCTACCTCTCCGTGGGAACTTTATATACATCTATAACGTAATATAACCTAACCTAACCCAACCTAACATCTCGGCGGTAATATTTGATCACATGCCTGGCTTGTTGGCCCCTACGTCTCCGTGGGACCTTTATATACATCAATAACGTAATATACCCTAACCTAACCCAATCTAACATCTCGGAGGTATATTTGAACACATTCCTGGCTTGTTGGCCTCTACGTCTCCGTGGGATCTTTATATACATCAATAACGTAATATAACCTAACCTAACCCAACCTAACATCTCGGCGGTAATATTTGAAAACATTCATGGCGAGTTGGCCTCTACGTCTCCGTGGGACCTTCATATACATCAATAACGAAATATAACCTAACCTAACCCAACCTATCATCTCGGCGGTAATATTTGACAACATTACTGGCGAGTTGGCCTCTACGTCTCCGTTTGACCTTCATAAACATCAATAACGAAATATAACCTAACCTAACCCAACCTATCATCTCGGCGGTAATATTTGACAACATTACTGGCGAGTTGGCCTCTACGTCTCAGCTTGACCTTCATAAACATCAATAACGAAATATAACCTAACATAACACAACCTATCATCTCGGTGGTAATATTTGACAACATTCCTGGCGATTTGGCCTCTACGTCTCCGTGGGACCCTTATGTACATCAATAACGTTATATAACCTAACGTAACCCAACCTAACATCTCGGCGGTAATATTTGAAGACATTCCTGGCTTGTTGGCCTCTACGTATCCGTGGGATCTTTATATACATCTATAACGTAATATAACCTAACCTAACCCAATCTAACATCTCGGCGGTAATATTTGAACACATTCATGGCGAGTTGGCCTCTACGTCTCCGTGGTACATTTATATACATCAATAACGTAATATAACCTAACCTAACCCAACCTATCATCTCGGCGGTAATATTTGACAACATTCCTGGCGAGTTGGCCTCTACGTATCCGTGGGATCTTTATATACATCAATAACGTAATATAACTTAACCTAACCCAATCTAACATCTCGGCGGTAATATTTGAACACATTCCTGGCTTGTTGGCCTCTACGTCTCCGTGGGAAATTTATATACATCAATAACGTAATATAACCTAACCTAACCCAATCTAACATCTCGGCGGTAATATTTGAACACATTCATGGCGCGTTGGCCTCTACATCTCCGTGGTACATTTATATACATCAATAACGTAATATAACCTAACCTAACCCAACCTATCATCTCGGCGGTAATATTTGACAACATTCCTGGCGAGTTGGCCTCTACGTATCCGTGGGATCTTTATATACATCAATAACGTAATATAACATAACCTAACCCAATCTAACAGCTCGGCGGTAATATTTGAACACATTCCTGGCATGTTGGCGTCTACGTCTCCGTGGGACCTTTATATACATCTATAACGTAATATAATCTAACCTAACCCAACCTAACATCTCGGCGGTAATATTTGAAAACATTCATGGCGAGTTGGCCTCTACCTCTCCGTGGTACATTTATATACATCAATAACGTAATATAACCTAACCTAACCCAACCTATCATCTCGGCGGTAATATTTGAACACATTCCTGGCTTGTTGGCCTCTACGACTCCGTGGGACCTTTATATACATCTATAACGTAATATAACCTAACCTAACCCAACCTAACATCTCGGCGGTAATATTTGAACACATTCCTGGCTTGTTTGCCCCTACGTCTCCGTGGGACCTTTATATACATCTATAACGTAATATAACCTAACCTAACCCAACCTAACATCTCGGCGGTAATATTTGAACACATTCCTGGCTTGTTGGGCCCTACGTCTCCGTGGGACCTTTATATACATCTATAACGTAATATAACCTAACGTAACCCAGCCTAACATCTCGGCGGTAATATTTGACAACATTCCTGGCGAGTTGGCCTCTACCTCTCCGTGGGAACTTTATATACATCTATAACGTAATATAACCTAACCTAACCCAACCTAACATCTCGGCGGTAATATTTGAACACATTCCTGGCTTGTTGGCCCCTACGTCTCCGTGGGACCTTTATATACATCAATAACGTAATATACCCTAACCTAACCCAATCTAACATCTCGGAGGTATATTTGAACACATTCCTGGCTTGTTGGCCTCTACGTCTCCGTGGGATCTTTATATACATCAATAACGAAATATAACCTAACCTAACCCAACCTATCATCTCGGCGGTAATATTTGACAACATTACTGGCGAGTTGGCCTCTACGTCTCCGCTTGACCTTCATAAACATCAATAACGAAATATAACCTAACCTAACCCAACCTAACATCTCGGCGGTAATATTTGACAACATTACTGGCGAGTTGGCCTCTACGTCTCAGCTTGACCTTCATAAACATCAATAACGAAATATAACCTAACATAACACAACCTATCATCTCGGTGGTAATATTTGACAACATTCCTGGCGATTTGGCCTCTACGTCTCCGTGGGACCCTTATGTACATCAATAACGTTATATAACCTAACGTAACCCAACCTAACATCTCGGCGGTAATATTTGAAGACATTCCTGGCTTGTTGGCCTCTACGTATCCGTGGGATCTTTATATACATCTATAACGTAATATAACCTAACCTAACCCAATCTAACATCTCGGCGGTAATATTTGAACACATTCATGGCGAGTTGGCCTCTACGTCTCCGTGGTACATTTATATACATCATTAACGTAATATAACCTAACCTAACCCAACCTATCATCTCGGCGGTAATATTTGACAACATTCCTGGCGAGTTGGCCTCTACGTATCCGTGGGATCTTTATATACATCAATAACGTAATATAACTTAACCTAACCCAATCTAACATCTCGGCGGTAATATTTGAACACATTCCTGGCTTGTTGGCCTCTACGTCTCAGTGGGAAATTTATATACATCTATAACGTAATATAACCTAACCTAAACCAACCTAACATCTCGGCGGTAATATTTGGAGACATTCCTGGCTTGTTGGCCTCTACGTCTCCGTGGGATCTTTATATACATTAATAACTTAATATAACCTAACCTAACCCAATCTAACATTTCGGCGGTAATATTTGAACACATTCATGGCTTGTTGGCCTCTACGTCTCCGTGGGAACTTTATATACATCTATAACGTAGTATAACCTAACCTAACCCAACCTAACATCTCGGCGGTAATATTTGAACACATTCCTGGCTTGTTGGCCTCTACGTTTCCGTGGGACCTTTATATACATCTATAACGTAATATAACCTAACCTAACCCAACCTAACATCTCGGCGGTAATATTTGAAAACATTCATGGCGAGTTGGCCTCTACGTCTCCGCGGGACCTTCATATACATCAATAACGTAATATAACCTAACCTAACCCAATCTAACATCTCGGCGGTAATATTTGAACACATTCATGGCGCGTTGGCCTCTACGTCTCCGTGGTACATTTATATACATCAATAACGTAATATAACCTAACCTAACCCAACCTATCATCTCGGCGGTAATATTTGACAACATTCCTGGCGAGTTGGCCTCTACGTATCCGTGGGATCTTTATATACATCAATAACGTAATATAACCTAACCTAACCCAATCTAACAGCTCGGCGGTAATATTTGAACACATTCCTGGCATGTTGGCGTCTACGTCTCCGTGGGACCTTTATATACATCTATAACGTAATATAATCTAACCTAACCCAACCTAACATCTCGGCGGTAATATTTGAAAACATTCATGGCGAGTTGGCCTCTACCTCTCCGTGGTACATTTATATACATCAATAACGTAATATAACCTAACCTAACCCAACCTATCATCTCGGCGGTAATATTTGAACACATTCCTGGCTTGTTGGCCTCTACGACTCCGTGGGACCTTTATATACATCTATAACGTTATATAACCTAACCTAACCCAACCTAACATCTCGGCGGTAATATTTGAACACATTCCTGGCCTGTTGGCCTCTACGTCTCCGTGGGACCTTTATATACATCAATAACGTAATATAACCTAACCTAACCCAACCTAACATCTCGGCGGTAATATTTGAAAACATTCCTGGCGATTTGGCCTCTACGTCTCCGTGGGACCCTTATGTACATCAATAACGTTATATAACCTAACGTAACCCAACCTAACATCTCGGCGGTAATATTTGAAGACATTACTGGCTTGTTGGCCTCTACGTATCCGTGGGATCTTTATATACATCTATAACGTAATATAACCTAACCTAACCCAATCCAACATCTCGGCGGGAATATTTGAACACATTCATGGCGAGTTGGCCTCTACGTCTCCGTGGTACATTTATATACATCAATAACGTAATATAACCGAACCTAACCCAACCTAACATCTCGGCGGTAATATTTGAACACATTCCTGGCTTGTTGGCCTCTACGTTTCCGTGGGACCTTTATATACATCTATAACGTAATATAACCTAACCTAACCCAACCTAACATCTCGGCGGTAATATTCGAAAACATTCATGGCGAGTTGGCCTCTACGTCTCCGCGGGACCTTCATATACATCAATAACGAAATATAACCTAACCTAACCCAACCTAACATCTCGGCGGTAATATCAGAAAACATACCTGGCGAGTTGGCCTCTACCTCTCCGTGGTACCTTCATAAACATCAATAACGAAATATAACCTAACCTAACACAACCTATCATCTCGGCGGTAATATTTGAACACATTCCTGGCTTGTTGGCCTCTACGTCTCCGTGGGAAATTTATATACATCAATAACGTAATATAACCTAACCTAACCCAATCTAACATCACGGCGGTAAAATTTGAACACATTCATGGCGATTTGGCCTCTACGTCTCCGTGGTACATTTATATACATCAATAACGTAATATAACCTAACCTAACCCAACCTATCATCTCGGCGGTAATATTTGACAACATTCCTGGCGAGTTGGCCTCTACGTATCCGTGGGATCTTTATATACATCAATAACGTAATATAACCTAACCTAACCCAACCTTACATCTCGGCGGTAATATTTGAAAACATTCATGGCGAGTTGGCCTCTACGTCTCCGTGGGACCTTTATATACATCTATAACGAAATATAACCTAACCTAACCCAACCTATCATCTCGGCGGTAATATTTGACAACATTACTGGCGAGTTGGCTTCTACGTCTCCGCTTGACCTTCATAAACATCAATAACGAAATATAACCTAACATAACACAACCTATCATCTCGGTGGTAATATTTGACAAGATTCCTGGCGATTTGGCCTCTACGTCTCCGTGGGACCCTTATACACATCAATAACGTTATATAACCTAACCTAACCCAACCTAACATCTCGGCGGTAATATTTGAAGACATTCCTGGCTTGTTGGCCTCTACGTCTCCGTGGGACCTTTATATACATCTATAACGTAATATAACCTAACCTAACCCAACCTAACATCTCGGCGGTAATATTTGAAAACATTCATGGCGAGTTGGCCT